>CM060903.1:503976937-506376937 GCA_030737815.1 Allium fistulosum | reverse complement strand
ATAAATTGTATTGTTTAAACTTAAAGAGATCAACCTTGGATTCGAAGAGACCGGGGTCGGGTGTCAGCAAATACCCGAAACCACTTCGATTAGAAATTGGCAGTAGTTCTTTATAGCTTGGTTAGAGGTAAACAGGCTGGGATGGAATAAATTATGTAACATGGACATTTAAACTGTGAACTGTTGGGTGGGATAAATGGTTGACTGTTATAGGTAAGAATTCGTAAAAGGGTACGAGCTACCCTGGGTTGCAAATAAGTTTATTACTTGATATTTTAAATTATATGGGTTTACTCACGCTGGTTTCCAGCCTGACCCGGGTGTTACTTTGATGTAATGCTCGGGTCAGACCGAGTATTACAGATTCTCAGGTAAGGACGTTCTGGAGCTCAAGAGACGAGCTGGATGGCAGAATCGTATAGAGTGTTTCCGCTATAATATTTCTGTTTATCTGGGATATGTTGATTTGTATATGTCCAGTGATTGTGTATATGTAAAACTCTGATCTATGAAATGTAAATGTATTGATACAGTTCTTCTTTGTAAAACTGTTATTTTACTTGATATTATATTTTGATCCGCTGCGAATGTGAGATTCTGTGTTTTATTTTCTGTTTCTTCTTCTATCTCTTTCTTCTTTTTCATAACTATCTGTAATTTTCGGGATCGAAAATTCCGGGTCGTTACAGTCATTGTATCAATGTTATGTATATTGATATATTCTTTTTCTTCCGCTGTGTTGTTGTACTTAATGGTGTTATAAGCTCCGGCGAATCGGATTTGAACGGTCGAATCTGCGGCATTCTAGTACAATGTGAAGTACGGATGTCGATTTTCGAACGCGAAAAATAAAAGAGACGTTACATTTGGTATCAGAGCTGAGGGTAAAACTTTAGCTCAGGAGTATAACACGTTAAGTAGCTCATTCGAGATAGGGTGAAGTATACCCTAGAATGAGTATTCTCAGATATCCGTTCGAATGTCTCAGTAAATTCTCTTACTATCCACTGATAGTGAGTATGAGTGCAAGAAGAGGATGAGATAGGGGACAGGGGAATACGACTATAAATGGTCAATACCCTGTAACAACAAGAAAATAATCTTTTCTCTATCAATCTCTCTTGTTCAACATTTCTTTTCTCAATTCTTCGATAATTTCTGGTAAATCCAGGAAGAAAAATTCGATGTATTAATATGGGACGTAAACTCCAAATAAGCCAAAATTGTTTGTATGGATGAATTAGTTGCTTTGGTTGTTATGGTTGATAAGTATACCTTAGTTCTAAACTGAAAATTTTGGAAATTGTATCCATGTATCTATCTATCTTTTGGGTTCGGATATATTCTACGAATGGTTAGTTATCACTTCGGACTAACCAATGCCACTACTTATTTCATAAATCTGGATAACCCGAGTATTTGTGAAGTGTTAAAACAGGTTCGTTCTTGTATCTATTATTGATATTCTGATTTGGTAAGCCAAATGCAGAATAGATATTCAGTTGATTTGATGAAACATTCTTCATCTATCTTTGTGTCTCCTTGGCAATTTCGAGGACGAAATTCTTTTAAGGGGGGAAGTCTGTAACGATCCCGAATTTTAGTTCAATTTAAATTTATAATTTATGGAATTTTTGAATTAAAATTTTAAAATTTATTTGTAAAAGGATGCAAGTTTCCCCGATCTTCCAAATAAATTTGGTATAAATCACTTAAATTTAAAAAATTTGTAAATATTGTATATATGTGAATATATATGTATTTGAGCATATGTGAGTAAATTTGAAATAATATATATATATATATATTTGATTTGAATTTCAATTGTAAATGAATGGTTTAAACACATTTATATATATAAGATATAAAATATAAAATAAATATAAGACAATAAATATTAACTAAAAATAATAATAATATTTGAGTTAGAAATAGAAATAAATAAATAAAAGATAAGCTATAAAATATAAGTAGAACATAGAGATAAATTAGGTAAGTTTAAACCACACGTTAACAAAATTTGAAAAAAAACATAAAGTAAACAAATTTGCTAAAATCTAATAACGTGTAAAGATAGAAATTCATTTATAATACAAAGCAATAAGACAAAAGAAAAACTAATATACATTCAAGAAAGGAAAACAAATAAAAGAAAGTATGCCTATACAAATAAAAGAGACATTGCATTTAATACCCTATCTTCTCAAGTACCTTATCTTCTCAAGTACAATACTATTATCTCTCAACCACCATAACATGTTTTATCAGCCGAGTTAAAGGAATGCAAAGCAAAAGGAAATGTAAATATCACAAGTATGGGAACATAAAGGACTTAAGCAATTAATGCGTGAAAGCCTTGGTACAATACAATATCATTTCAGCCTACAAAACAAAGTAAATATCTCTGGTATTTGTACTAAATATTACCCTGTCGCTCTCTTTTCTATATATTATAATCAACTTCATCCCATTTTCGTTTGATTCAAACCAAACAAGCAACCTGAAACAAGTACCAGGAGCAAAGCAAAACAAAGAAATCAAAATAAAAAAATAATGGGAATTCAAAAATCAAAATCTGGAAATAGAAGATTAAGCAAAATAGTTTTGAAGCAAGGCATACAACAGACAGTAAAATCAAATTTAAAAATCAAAGCAACTAAATGGTTAGAGCAACTAATCAACTCCACTTGAACAAGGATCAAGGATTCAGGGAATCACTTCAAATTAACTTAGATAAGAAAAATTCAAGTTCCAGTTCAATAGCAAATCCAGGCTTCTCTGTTTCTTCATAAGCAGGTGAGCAAACTCACTTGAACCCATCTATATGTTTTGATATCTGAATTAATACTTGAAGTTTTGTTGTGAAAAAATGTTTGTTAGTTGTTAATTATGTCTGCATGCTTGTAGATATATGTGCAAATGTATATGTGTGCATGTAGAAACATGCTTCTGTTCCAGATTTCAGGTTTCAAACCTGTTCAAAATTCAAGATCTCACCCCACAATTCTTTTTAGGATTGGAAGCTTAAACAAAACATGTTTAAAATCATCATAGCTTAATTTTAAAAATATATTTTTAATATAATATGGAATGGTTTTGTTTAAAAGAAGAGATACAGTAAAAATTCAAGATTTGTCCAAATTTCGAATTGCATGAATTCCAGATTTGATTACATCACCTAAAACTATTTCGAAAATAATGATTTTTAAAACAAAAATCAGAGTTTTTAGTTTCGAATTGAACTGGCATTTGCGAGATGAACGAGATATGGGTTTTGGGGAAAATCTGGTGATCGACGTGATATTTTTAGCGAAATTTGGCACGGAGGTGCTGGAACGATCAATAATCATAGGAAAAATGCAAGTGGATTTTCTTATTGGCTGAAGTGATCGGAATTGAATGTAGTAGGGTTTCGACATTAATATGGGTGGTCTTTGATTTCGAGATTGTTGCATAGTCGATCGATCACCGGAGTGAATCGCGAGTGTGGAAACTAGTTCGTTGAGGTCAGATGATGCCCTGACCAGAAGCACGTGACCTCTGATGGTCGGAGGAGGAAGAGCGAGGCGTTTTATGGTGGTCCAGTGTTGTTGTGGTCCGGGTCGTGAGCTCGATTTCGAATTCGACGAAGTTAGTGGTTACTGAGTGGTCTAGAGGCGTAGTCAAGTGGTAGGCGACCTGATGACGATCGTGGCGTCGGCCAGAGATGGCCGCTCCGTTGGTGCACGTGCACGTGGTGGCAAAAGTATCAGCTGTGATGGATTTGGGGAAGAGGTCAGGCAACTCGGGCACTGCTCGGGAAATTGGGGTAGAAACTCGAAGGCGAGCTCGAGTTATTTTAACATGATATCGGGTTAGTTTTAGGACTTAAACAAAATTTTGAAAAAAAATACTCACACGGGTTGGTTTGGGGAAAGACTCGAAGCAGGGCTCGGGTAAACAGGCGTTTGGCTCGGGTTAGAATGATATAACGGGTTTAAACAAAAACCTGTTTGTTCTGTTTTAAATTTTTAAAATAAATTTAAAATGTAATATATTTTAAAGCTTAAATTTTATATAAAAACTTAAGTAATTTAGTTTGAATTTTCTTGTATATGTTTATAAGTGGATATTTAAATTTGGTAAATGTTTAAAATATATAATCATTTTGAAATCTTAAATTCAAAATGGAATTTGAATTTAAATTTAAAGTGTAATGTTTAAAAAACACTTAAATGTTAATGAAATCATTAATAAAGAGATTAATTATCTTAGAGATAATTAAGGTAAAAAAATGATTTAAATTAATAAGGTAATTAAAGAATGATTTATTTAGTTTATAAATAAATAATTTAGATTAATTTATAATTGGAAATGATTAATAATGAATTAATCTAAGATAATTTCTCAAGAAGGCAATTAAAGAAATGTTATTAGTTAATGAAGATAATTAACTAGAAATTATTAAGTAATCAAATTAATGTGATTAATTTTGATAATTAATTAGATTAATTAATTAAGATAATCAATTGTAAATTGTTAATTACTTAATGAAAGCAACTAAGGGGTTAATTAATTATGTAATTGGTTTAAAGGTTAATTAATTAATATGATTTTTTAATTAAGGTAATTAATTTGAGGATGATTAATTAATTAAAGGTTAATTAATAAATGATTAAAGTTCAATTAATTAAAATGGTTTATCATTAATTAATGATTAATTAACCAAGATTTGTAGTTATTCATAAGTAATTAATCTGGTATAAATTAATTATGATCAGATATTAGTTGATCCTACTTGTGAATGTTTGAACTTGACTGAATAATTGAATTGTTTGATATCTCTGAATTGTGATGCTTTGTGACATATTACGATTTGTGTGTGATCAGTAATGTAGTTAATTATCTGTGATATAATTTATTATCTGTGATCTGTGAATGAACGATAAGCGTTATAGTTTAATCGCTTATCAACTATATTCCTGTATTTTAATATGTGATGATTGGATGATGTTGCACTACTGTGTAAAACCCCTGGACTACACTTTTACACACACAAATATGGATTTCACGAGGAAATCGGTTAAGTCACAGATGATTTAAATTTAATGTTTTGAAATTGAAATTTTAATTTCAATTGATTTTGGAAATGGATTTGGGTTAAATGTTAAAGCTTTTGAAAAGGAATTTTTAAAGATAAAAGTTATTTTGAATAACTTGGTAAAATTTTCAATTTAAATAATTCAATTTGAATTTGAATTCAAATAATTTGGAATTGAATTCCATGTTTGGAACTTATGGTTAAAGATGTTATAAATGTGTTTATATGAAGTTAAACCATTTTAAAAGTATAAATTTGAGAATTTGGATTTAACCCAAGAACCTTAACTCGTATAAATGAATTAGATTTCCAGAATGAAAACTATTTGTTTTAAAAGAATAAAAGCTTTTAGATAAGAAATGAAATTCCAGTTTAATTAAAGGAATTTCAAGATTGAATTGAAAAAATGGTTTTCCAAGTTATGAATGAATATTTTTGAAAGCTATGAGTTAAATCTTTGATTTAAAGATTTAATGAATTAATCTAATTGAAATGGGAATTAATTTGGAAAATCTGTGAATGAATCTTTTGTTTAAAAGATCAAAGTGTGGAAATTGTTTAAACCGTTGAAGGTTGTTAAAATGAATCTTTTTGTTTAAAAAGATTTGAAATGGTAATTTGTTTAACCATTTAAAAGAAAGATTTTGGGTAATAAGTTGTGACTTAACTGAAATCTCATATCCATATATTTTTAAATATTGCGCTCACTATTCGGGTTAGCCGGGAAAAGACCTTTGTGTCATATAACCCATTCTGAATAAGTGATACGTCGTATATGGATAGCATTTGAAGACCGGTGTTGAAGACTGGGTATTTGAGAAAATGATAGGATAACCTATCGATTGTCTCTGCCCTGAGTTGCTCCGGTATAGAGATTCCTAAGTGATGGGAAGTTCGATCGGGATTGTGAATACTCGGATTTGCAAGGGCTTCTTCGAAAGTGCCTTCAGTTCTGTTCGAACCCGGAACATACTTGTATGGTTACATGTTTGACATTACACTTTGAGATATAAAGCAGATTTCTTTCAAATACATTTCTGTTGGTGGCGGAGAATTTATTCTCTTAGCTTAACACCCTTCTCTGAGACGTACGAGCTCAGAGGTTATGTAGTTGAAGGTTATCAGCGATATATTCCCAATTTGGTAATGTGGCATGCTGAGTGTTGTTGTGTGATGATCATTTATTGATCATTTGTGATCAAAGCGTGGCTTTGTGAAAAAGCGTAGCTTTGTGGATGAGACTTCATCAAACCTCACTCCCCAGAAATGGTTGAAACAGGAATATGCGGCAAGGTTATGAGGGTCGCGCCCTTTAGGGTATGTCATTTCCTTCTGGAAAAGGGTGGTATCATGGTATGGAGCCCAAATACTTACTCATGTGGACACACTTTATTTATTATGTGTGATGTTGGATACCGAGGCCTCGGATAAAGGTCCCAAAGGACCGGGGGATGGCATAGTCGTGAGTTACCTAGTTACAGGGGTAACCCGGCCTTGTGTTGGCAGAGAGCAGTTGTCTCTCGGGACGTCCAGCCAGAGGCGATCCCATTCGGCAGTAGGAAAGGAAGTTCCTTAGCCTGACCATTTGTTGGAAATCCATCTTCCAATACGAACCTTGTACGGTATTAGTTGTAGAACCTGCCATTTACTTATGGTGGCGCCCCACTGTTTAGATGGTAGCTATAGTAGGTATACAATAATGGTTGTATGTTGGCTAAGATTAATATTATACTTTCAAAATGTTTCTGCACTATGCACTAGTAATAATATCAAAAGAGTTTTGTTTACGTAGTAAGCATGTTTGACTATCATAAGAAGAAATCTCCTCCAATTCTGCGTTTGCATTGTGTGTGTGGCGGGAGGTCTTATGGTAGTTTCATTTTCCAAAAGCATTGCGGGTTTCAATGTTTAAAATTCTTTTATTGTTTGTTTTAAAGATAAACTGTTTTTGTTGCTCACACCAGTCCCACGACTGACTCGGAGTTTATTGTTCCCTTCCTAAACTTTGGGTGCCCACAATTTTCCACATGAGCAGTCTAGAGTTGGGTTTCTCATATATTCAGGTTGAGTAGATTATCTGGAGCTAGTCAGTCCTTGGACGACTGACCTTGCTTTCCGCTAGCTATGGATTGGAGCATTCTATTGGAAATATTCTATCCGCTGCTGGTGTTATCTATTTTCTTCCTGCTGCTATTTCTTGTATCATATCTCTGATGTATATTGATATCCGTTGTATCATTCTGTTGTATCATATTGTATCAAATTTTTGTATCTGTCATTGTATCAATGTTATGTATATTGATATATTCTTTTTCTTCCGCTGTGTTGTTGTACTTAATGGTGTTATAAGCTTCGGCGAATCGGATTTGAACGGTCGAATCTGCGGCATTCTAGTACAATGTGAAGTACGGATGTCGATTTTCGAACGCGAAAAATTCGAGACGTTACAATATCCGAAGGGAGAAAAAAGAATTATGATAACCTTGGACATAGTGAAAGGTAAATAGGTCATGGTGTTATTTGCTATGGAAGATCCAGAAGTTGAGATCAGTAGAGTACGTATCGTACGAGAATTTGCAGATGTTTTCAAACTTGTAACGGGATTACCGCCATGAAGGGGAATCAAATTCTGTAGATTTGATGCTGGGGGGCAACCTGTTAGCAGACCACCTAGCAGAATGCCACCCAAGGAGTTGGAGGAATTGAAGAAGCAGCTAGTGGAAATTAAGGATAAAAGTTTCATTTGGCCAAATAGTTCGCCGTGGGGAGTGTCCATGGTATTCATAAAGAAGTCGAATGGATATTTATGAATGTGTATTAATTATCGAATGCTGAATGAGTTGACAGTGAAGAATCATTATCCTTTACCCAAGGTAGACGACTTGTTTGATCAGTTGATTGGAGCTTGGGTGTTCTCACAGCTAGATCTGGCAACGGGTTTCCATCAACTAAGAGTAGCATAAGACAGTGTTCCATTGACTGTACTTTGACAAGGTACGGTTCATATGAGTGGTTAGTGATGTTATTTGACTGACCAACGTCTCTGCATTCTTCGTAGATCTTATGAGCCAAATCTTTCACGATCAGTTGGATAGATTTGTGTTGGTCTTCATTAATGATATTTTGGTGCATTCTAATGAAGAAAGAGATCGTGAAGTCCATCTAAGATTGGTGATGAAGACTTTGAGACAACACAATTTGAAGGCAAAGTTTTGCCTTAGGCTAATTTTCAAAATTGTTCTAAAATTAAAATAATTTTTAAATTTAAAAGTTAAATTTAAGATAAGAAATATATATTATAAATGTTATAATATAATTTCAAAAGTGTTTTGAAAATATGATAAATAAAATTTAAATTTTTGAATATTAATAAGATTAATAAAATAAATTAATTAATTAAATAGTTAATTGATTATATACATATAACATGTATTATGACATATGTCACATTGACTTGAATTGTTTAAGACAATTTAAGTTTGTGTATATAATAAGAATTTTCAAAATTAAATAAAATTGTTTAATTAAATAAAATTGTTTAATTAAATAAAAAAATAATTAAAAGTTAATTAATAAATAATGAATTACATATATACAGAAAGATATATGTGTATAACTATATGTGTTATAATATACATATTTAATATAAAATGTTATAATTGAATAATATAAAATTATTTAAAATGTTAATTAACTAAGTTAATTAAATAAGATTTAATTAATATAATATTATGCATAGGACTATTATATAAATTATAAAAGTTATATAATAAGTTAAAATTTATATAATATGAATGTATAAATAAAAGGTGGAACATTAAGAAACCCTAAATTGACTTAAGTGATAAATACATACGTATATTATGCATACTGTAATTTCTGATGTGTCTGACACTTGAATCATGAGAGTATTTCATAAGAAATACATTATTCCATATGTTGATATCACTCATCTAAGTATACAAAAGATTATGAGTCTTTAATATAAAGTTGTCATCTACCATTTGTATACTAATAAATTATTTGCATACTCCTTAGTTGTTGATATTCCTCAAGCTAAGTATGTTATGTGTAGTACTATTGATATATCAAACAGATGAGGTAAGATATATGTATATATTTGTTGATATCTCTTTAATATGAACTAGTTGAACTTAAGCCTCGTGGAGTTCCTCAATATGTTGAGGTCGGGCGAGTCTTCGTCCATGGATCAAGAGGTTGCACTTGCTATTAAGGGGAACATGTCATCTTCAAAAGGTTCGAAGAAGCGGAGAAGGGTTAACAAGAAAAAAAACAAAACTGCTATTGCAAACAAGGGTTAATGTCATCATTGTCAGAAGAAGGGTCGTTGAAAATGGAGTTGTCCAGAGCACTTGAAGATTGTTAAAGAGAAGAAGCAAAAATGTTCTGGTGCTCCATCATGCATATTTATGATTCAAAATTGTTTTGCAATCAACAAATTATCTTGGGTTTTAGATACTAAATCTGGAACACACATCTGTAATTCATTACAGAGGCTTAGAAACTAGCATCGCATGGAAAAGGGAGAAATGAGACTTCAAGTTGTTGATGGATCTATTATGGAAGAGAGTTGGAGATTTTCATTTGAGTTTGCCAAGTGGATTTGTTTTGATAATAAATAATTGCTATTAAGTAAAAGACTTTATTTGTGGGATTATTTTCATGTTTAGATTGTGGTGAGATTATTTATATTTTTCACTGTCCTGATAATGTTATGAACATTATTTTAGATGGTAATAAAATCTTTGATGGTATTTTAGATAATTGCATTTATGTGATTAATGAAAATTATGTCTATTCTGTAAGTAGTTCTCCAAATAACAATATAAATAAAAATTATCTTTAGCATTGTAGGCTAAGTCATACAAGTGAGAAACAACCACACAAATTGATAATCGAAGGTTTTCTTCCATCACTTGATTTTGAATCATTTGATACGTGTGAGTTGAGTCTCAAAAGAAAAATGACCAAGTACCCCTTTAGTGGGAGCAACGAAAGAGTTTAAAATAAAATTTTCTTCCCTAAATTTTTTCTCCATCTTACTAGTCTTGGCCAGCCTCCCTTTTCCCTCTTCCTCTATTTTTTCAAGCATTTAAAACACAATTTAAATAAAAATAAAAGATCAATGGTTGCTAAATTCAGGTTGGTAGTTCTTTCTGGATGATGGTCACTAATTCATGAAGTTCTTCGATTTAGCATATAAAGGTGTTTCATCTAGGCTTTAGATATGGTAAATCCCCTTTATTTATGTATACATATATATATATATATATATAATTATCCATATGTCGTTATACGCTTAGATAATATATGAGTTATCACAAATCCACACTTGTCTATGTTATCTACATTGGATGTTCATATATGTATAAATATTTAAAAAAAATTATATATGTATATAATAACACATCAGTCACGACTGCAAATTCAAATGAGTAAAATTTTTTGAATTTAAATAATATTAAAAATTATTTTTATACAAAAATTTGATTTTAAAATACATATATAATTATATTAATAAAATTATGTATATGTATTAAAATAGATTTTTCGAAAAAAATTAAATTAAATGTTGTTTAGTTTTCCATACAGAAATCTTTATTAAAATTAAAAAGAACTTTAAAAACCGAAAGCTATTTTTAATTAAAATAAATAATTTTATTAATATTATTAAAGCCATGTGTATTTTTTTGTAAATTGGTTCTTTATTAATAACGTTAAAGAATAATAAAGGTCCTGCCTCCTTGAAAAAATCCTACTGGAGTAGAAAGGAAAAAAGTACGACAATCTTTATTTTTCAAGAGTACATATGCACGCCCAGGTGGGCCTGCATTTAATCACAACGTGCATGCATTTTTAGTTGTACCCGTGGAAGTAGATTTGATAGTAGCATCCCCATATTTGAACTCCACCTAGGCAAAAGCCGCTATTTTTTTTGTTCAGACTGCAATAACTTCTTCATACTAACTCGGAATAAGGCGAGACTTCGACCGATGGACTCCCATCTAAATTACATACAATAAGCAACACTCGGATACATCATCTAGTGAATATATACTATAGTTTTCCTTGATGACTAACAGTTGTACTTAGAAAATAACATGCTACATCCCCGTATTTGAACTTCGCCTAGGCAGAAGCTGCTATTTTTTTGTTCATACTGCAATAAGTTCTTCATACTAACTCGGATTCGGACAAATCTACGACTGATGGACTCCCACCTAAATTACGGATAATATAGAACACTCGGATACTTCAGTTTATGAACGTATACTGTAGTTCTCCATGGTGATTAACAGTTGTACATAGAAAATAATAGGCTATATCCCCACTTCAACGCTCACTGTAGTTCTTCATGGTGACTAATAGTTGTACTTATAAAATAACAGGCTACATCATCATATTTGAACTCCGCCTAGGCAGAAGCCGCTATTTTTTTTGTTCAGACTGCAATAACTTCTTCATACTAACTCGAAATCAAGCAAAACTTCGACCGATGAACTCCCACCTAAATTACGGATAATATGGTACACTCGGATACTTCATCTTGTGAACGCACATCGTAGTTCTCCATGGGTACTGACAGTTTACTTAGAAAATAACATGCTACCACATCCCCATATTTGAACTCTGCCTAGTGCAGAAGCCGCTATTTTTTAGTTCAGACTGCAATATCTTCTTCATACTAATTCGAAATCCAGCGATACTTCGACCGATTAACTCCCACCTAAATTATGGACAATATGAAACGCTCGGATACTTCATCTTATGAATGCACGCTGTAGTTATCCATGGGGACTAACAGTTGTACTTAGAAACTAACAGGCTACCACATCCCAATATTTGAACTCCGCCTAGTGCAGAAACCGCTATTTTTTTTCAGAATGCAATAACTTCTTCATACTAATTTGGAATATAGCGAGACTTCGACCGATTAACTCCCACCTAAATTACGGACAATATGAAACACTGGGATACTTCATCTTGTGAACGCACACTGTAGTTCTCCATGGGGACTAACAGTTGGACTTAGAAAATAACATGCTATCACATCCCTATATTTGAACTCCGCCATGTGTAGAAGCCGTTATTTTTTTGTTCCGACTGCAATAACTTCTTCATACTAACTCGGAATTAGGCGATACTTCGACCGATGAACTCCCACATATATTACGGACAATATAGTACACTCGGATACTTCATCTTATGAACGCACACCGTAGTTCTCCATAGGGACTAACAATTTACTTAAAAAATAACATGCTACCACATCCCCATATTTGAACTCCGCCTAGTGCAGAAGCCGCTATTTTTTTTGTTCAGATTGCTATAACTTCTTCATACTAATTCGGAATCCGGCAAGACTTCGACCGATTAACTCCCACCTAAATTACGGACAATATGAAATACTCGGATACTTCATCTTGTGAACGCACGTTGTAGTTTTCCATGGAGACTGACAGTTGTACTTGGAAAATAACAGCCTACCACATCCCCATATTTGAACTCCGCCTAGTGCAGAAACCGCTATTTTTTTGTTCAGACTGCAATAACTTCTTCATACTAACTCGGAATTAGGAGATACTTCGACCGATGAACTCCCACCTAAATTACTGAAATACGGTACAATCGGATACTTCATCTTGTGAACGCACACTGTAGTTCTCCATGGTGACTAACAATTGTACTTAGAAAATAACAGGCTATATCCCCACTTCAACGTCACTGTAGTTCTCCATGGTGACTAATAGTTGTACTTCGAAAATAACATGTTACATCCTCATATTTGAACTCCGCCTAGGCAGAAGCCGCTTTTTTTTCTTCGCACTACAATAACTTCTCCATTCTAACTCGGAATCAGGCAAAACTTCGACCGATGAACTCCCACCTAAATTACGGACAAAATGGTACACTCGGATACTTCATCTTGTGAACACACATTGTAGTTCTCCATGGGGACTAACAGTTTACTTAGAAAATAAAATGCCACCACATTTCCATATTTGAACTCCACCTAGTGCAGAAGCCGCTATTTTTTTTATTCAGACTGCAATAACTTCTTCAAACTAATTCGGAATCGGGCGAGAGTTCGACCGATCAACTCCCACCTAAATTATGGACAATATGGAACCCTCGGATACTTCATCTTGTGAACGCACACTGTAGTTCTTCATGGGGACTGACAGTTGTACTTAGAAAACCACAAGCTACCACATTCCTATATTTGAACTCCGCCTAGTGCAAAAGCCGCTATTTTTTTTGGACTGCAATAACTTCTTCATTCTAATTCGGAATCCGGCGAGATTTCGATCGATTAACTCCCACCTAAATTACGGACAATTTGGAACACTCAGATGCTTCATCTTGTGAACGCACACTGTAGTTCTCCGTTGGGACTAACAGTTGTACTTAGAAAATAACAGGCTACCACATCCCCATATTTGAATTCCGCCTAGTGCAAAAGCAACTATTTTTTTGTTCAGACTGCAATAAATTCTTTATACTAATTCGGAATCCGGTGAGACTTCGACCGATTAACTCCCACCTAAATTACGGACAATATGGAACACTCGGATACTTCATCTTGTGAATGCACACTGTAGTTCTCCATGGGGACTGACAGTTGTACTTAGAAAATAACAGGCCGCCACATCCCCATATTTGAACTCCGCCTAGTGCAGAAGCCGCTATTTTTTTTGTTCAAACTGAATTAACTTCTTCATACTAACTAGGAAAAAGACAAAACTTCGACCGATGAACTCCCACCTAAATTACGGACAATATGGTACACTCGGATACTTCATCTTGTGAACGCACACCATATTTCTCCATGGGGACTGACGGTTTACTTAAAAAATAACATGGTACCACATATATTTGAACTCCGCCTAGTGCATAAGCCGCTATTTTTTTTATTCAGGCTGCAATATTTTCTTCATACTAACTCGAAATCCGGTGAGACTTCGACCGATTAACTCTCACCTAAATTACGGACAATATGAAACACTTGGATACTTCATCTTGTGAACGCACACTATAGTTCTCCCTGGGGACTAACAGTTGTACTTAGAAAATAACTGGCTACCACATCCCCATATTTGAACACCACATAGTGCACAAGCCACTATTTTTTTGTTCAGACTGCAATAAATTCTTCATAATAACTCAGAATTAGGCGATACTTCGACCGATGAACTCCCACCTAAATTACAGACAATACGGTAGAGTCGGATACTTCGTCTTGTGAACGCACACTGTAGTTCTCCATGGTGACTAATAGTTGTACTTAGAAAATAGCAGGCTACATCCTCAGTTCTCCATAGTGACTAATAGTTGTACTTAGAAAATAGCATGCTACATCCTCGTATTTGAACTCCACCTAGGCAAAAGCCGTTTTTTTCTTCAGATTGCAATAACTTCTTCATACTAACTCGGAATCAAGCAAAACTTCAGCCGATGAACTCCCACCTAAATTATGGACAAAATGGTACACTCTGATACTTCATCTTGTGAACGCACACTGTAGTTCTCCATGGGGACTGAAAGTTAGAAAATAACATGCTACCACATCCCCATATTTGAACTCCGCCTAGTGTAGAAGCCGCTATTTTTTTTGTTCAAACTGCAATAACTTCTTCATACTAATTCGGAATCCGACGAGACTTCGACCAACTAACTCCCACCTAAATTACGAACAAGATGGAACACTCGAATACTTCATCTTGTGAAAGCACACTATAGTTCCCCATGGGGACTAACAGTTGTACTTAGAAAATAACAGGCTATCACATCCCCATATTTGAACTCCGCCTAGTGCAGAAGCTGCTATTTTTTTTGTTCAGACTGCAATAACTTCTTCATACTAATTCGGAATCCGGCGAGACTTCGACCGATTAACTCCTACCTAAATTACAGACAATATGGAACACTCGGATACTTCATCTTATGAACGCACACTGTAGTTCTCCATGGGGACTGACAATTGTACTTAGAAAATAACAGGCTACCACATCCCCATATTTGAACTCCGCCCAGTGCAGAGGCCGCTATTTTTTTCAAACTGTAATAACTTCTTCATACTAATTTGGAATCTGGCGAGACTTCGACCGATTAACTCCCACCTAAATTACGGACAATATGGAACACTTAGATACTTCATCTTGTAAACGCACACTGTAGTTCTCCATGGGGACTGGCAGTTTACTTAGAAAATAAGATGGTACCACATCCCCATATTTGAACTCCGCCTAGTGCAGAAGCCGCTATTTTTTTTGTTCAGACTGCAATATTTTCTTCATACTAACTCGGAATCCAACGAGACTTCGACCGATTAACTCCCACCTAAATTACGAACAATATGGAACACTCGGATACTTCATCTTGTGAACGCACATTGTCTTTCTCCATGGGGACTGACAGTTGTACTTAGAGAATAACAGGCTACCACATCCCAATATTTGAACTCCGCCTAGTGCGGAAGTCGCTATTTTTTTGTTCAGACTGCAATAATTTCTTCATACTAACTTGGAATCTGACAAAACTTCGACCGATGAACTTCCACCTAAATTACGGACAATATGGTACACTCAGATACTTCATCTTGTGAACGCACACTGTAGTTCTCCATGGTGACTAACAGTTGTACATAGAAATTAACATGATATATCTCCATATTTGAATACTATTTCTCTATGAGATGAAATGTAAAATGGTATATTTGGAATTTCAAAAAGACATCGGGTAAATCTATTCAATGAATTCACTTTATTAGTAGTAAAGATAAATAAACAACTTTTAAAACATTAATAGATTTCCTTTATACAATTCCACACTTAAATCTCGACCTAATCATTTCCATATTTATAAACAGTATTTATAAATCTCTTTCTGATTTATTAACTTCCTTTTTATAAAAATCCTTTTTATTTATAAAACCTCATTCATAACTACATCCCTTTATAAATCTCATTTATTCATAAAACCCATTTAAAAACATCAATAACCATCCATTATTAACGTTGCCTCCAAATTTACCCTCACCTTCAATTTCCAAATGGAACCCACTATTTTCTAAAAAACATTCCATATATTATAACAAATCCATCGTTTGGTTTATTTCTCCAATCTATTAAATGATAATAGTCTCCTTTTAATTTATAAATCACTGTTTATAAATCTATCCCTTTATTAATAAAATACAATTTTACATATCTTCACTTTATTTGTAAAATGCCACATTTATACATTATCGCATTTATAAATTCCCACATTTATAAATAAATCTTAATATATGTATATATATATCACTTTATATAAAATGGTTAATAATTATTTATACCAAAATATTTCTATCTTCTATTTAAAATATTTCATAAACAATTAATTTATAATGTTAAAAGTTCATACTTTTTATTTGAAAATAACTCCTTCTTTAAATAAACTTCAAGAATAAATATTAATATATATAAAATTTTGAAATTACTTAAAATCCTTTTAAAAACTAAATTCTTCATTTTATAGTATTTCAAAATATTAAAAATATGGCCCAGTTCTACTATAGCATTATATAGGGAAAATTCATCCATGTCATCAAATATGGCATCCAACACTTCATATATTAAAATATATGAAAAATAAAATCAATAGTGTGAGTAATCCAGTAGGATCCCTTCAACATGTCACCCTGCATCACACAATATATAATCATAAAATATAAATCACCCACTTCGAGGTCGGATCATATAAAAAGGGTCATCCGCTCTTATACGAGAATGTAATAGGGTCTCATCCGCTCGAGGGGTGAGAATATATCCAAACCAACAAATAAAATAGTATATCATCCAAACAGTCAATAACAATCAATAACAAAATATCCACACATCCAATAAATAATTTTTTGATCGATTGTAATATTTCTGCTTAACCAAAAAGGTGAGTTTAACTCACCTTGATTTCAAAAGTCGCCAAAGCGCTCCGGTTCAAATTAAAATTTAACAGGCATTCAATTTTAACCAAAATTCTCGTGAGCTCCAAATCCATCCAGTCCAACTCTATAGGATAGAATTCGTTGATACGATCGCAACGCAACTTGTCGCGTTCAATTTGCACCTCGTATGGAAAAGTTATACATTTTATAAGCTATTGATTTTAATATATAATTAATTACATGATTAGCACTAATTAAATTACCATGTTTAAATCCAAATCCACGTGCTTAAGCCGTTTCCATCACGCACGCGAAACCCTTCCAATTTAAAACTACCGCCTCTTTCCATCACCGTTCACTGCGCCTATGCTTCAACGAAATCCACGCTCGCCACCCAAGCCTAGCCCCGACCGAGACCTCTCTATCGCCAGTGGCCTCACCGACCAATTCGTCGTCGATTGCCAGAATATCACCAATAAATTCATGCCGTTTGAACCTAAACTGCCGCCTCCATGCCTCGCCGTGACCTCATCCACCGCGATCGATCGACTCCCCCTTCCTCTCACCGCCCTTTTCCTAGTTAACGACGTCGGCTAATATGGCCTATAATGGCCAGTGCAAACATGGCCGTTGATTTTGCTAAAGGCGACTATGTTTGAAGAATTAGGGTTTGCAAATGAAGATAGCTAACGTCCTTTTATAGAAAATTTCCAAGGCACTATTCACTCGCTAAATTTTTGAACTCCAAATGAGACGTGCCGCCTAGCGTTCTATATGTTATACCCCTATTCTGAATACAATGAAACTAGTATTAGGACCCATTTCCATCATGTGCAGAAGTTAGCTTTTCAGAATCGAATTATATTAATTTAAGTTCCTTAAATTAATCTCTACGAGTTTCGAGCTCACAAGCCCAAACAATACGTCCAACCGCCATGAAATTTGTCGATATACTATAATTCACGATTACAGATTTAATGGAACTGGTTTCGTCCAATTCCACGATAGTGCCCTGGAAGGGTAATTTACACATTAATTAAAATGAATTATTATAAAAACGAAATTAATCACATTTAAATCTAAATTAAAAGTTTACCATCTCCATTCTTATTTCAATAGAATTTTAATTCAACTTTCAAACTCATTTTTATTCACATTAAATTCAGGATTAAACTTTTTGAGCAATTCCAAATATTAAATTCAACAATTTAATTACCCAATAAATCGCTATATTTGAAATTCAAGTTATTTAAATTATAAAATTAACTTTCCAATATTTAAAATCAATTAAACATTTCAAATTTAAATGACTAAAATTCTAGGTCATTACATTCTTCCCCCCTTGAACGAATTTCATCCCCGAAGGTAAGAAAATGCCCCAAACCCATTAAATTTTCGAAAACAATTAGCTAGAATAAATTATAAAATTTCTAAGTCTTTTAAATTCACCCACTTATAGCAAATAATTCCATGCTATTCATTTGTTCCAAGTTATAACTCAAAATGATGTTTTAGTTAAGTTTTTTTCCAAAATTCTCAAAAAAATTCTAACGCCTTAAATTTACGAAATTTTTTGCCAGTGTCTCCTTTGCACGGCTCGATCAGAAAAATCTACAATATATATATATATATATATATAATCACAAATATACATCTCATCTTCGAGGATGAGGGATCCTGTAGGGAAAAATATAAAAATACGATATGTAATCCAAGATGTGTACCTTTTATTAATATTAGCAAGCATATACAACCAATATAATGCGAAAGCGAGCTTCAAATGCGAAGCTTACGCCATCCGCACCTACTAATCACTCAACAACCAATGAGAACAAGTATAAGGAAAGTAATATCAATATATATGATGTACTAATGCAATAACTATACGCAACTATAGTAAATGTAACAAAAGAAACCATCAAACAATAACATTCATCCAATTAACTTATCATCATATCAATTTGCATTTTCAAATGTCAACATTATATTTATATCAATTTGCATTCTTCAAACTAATTCGGAATCGGGCGAGACTTCGACCGATCAACTCCCACCTAAATTACGGACAATATGGAACCCTCGGATACTTCATCTTGTGAACGCACACTGTAGTTCTCCATGGGGACTGACAGTTGTACTTAGAAAACCACAAGCTACCACATCCCTATATTTGAACTCCGCCTAGTGCAGAAGCCGCTATTTTTTGGGACTGCAATAACTTATTCATACTAATTTGGAATCCGGCGAGATTTCGACCGATTAACTCCCACCTAAATTACGGACAATTTGGAACACTCGGATGCTCATATTGTGAACGCACACTGTAAGTGGGGACTAATAGTTGTACTTAGAAAATAACAGGCTACCACATCCCCATATTTGAATTCCGCCTAGTGCAAAAGCAACTATTTTTTTTTGTTCAGACTGCAATAATTTCTTTATACTAATTCAGAATCCGGTGCGACTTCGACCGATTAACTCCCACCTAAATTACGGACAATATGGAACACTCGGATACTTCATCTTGTGAATGCACACTGTAGTTCTCCATGGGGACTGACAGTTGTACTTAGAAAATAACAGGCTGCCACATCCCCATATTTGAACTCCGCCTAGTGCAGAAGCCGCTATTTTTTTTGTTCAAACTGCATTAACTTCTTCATACTAACTCGGAAAAAGACAAAACTTCGACCGATGAACTCCCACCTAAATTACGGACAATATGGTACACTCGGATACTTCATCTTGTGAACGCACACCATATTTCTCCATAGGGACTGACAGTTTACTTAAAAAATAACATGGTACCACATATATTTGAACTCCGCCTAGTGCATAAGCCGCTATTTTTTTATCCAGGCTGCAATATTTTCTTCATACTAACTCGAAATCCGGTGAGACTTCGACTGATTAACTCTCACCTAAATTACGGACAATATGAAACACTTAGATATACTTCATCTTGTGAACGCACACTATAGTTCTCCCTGGGGACTGACAGTTGTACTTAGAAAATAACTGGCTACCACATCCCCATATTTGAACACCACGTAGTGCACAAGCCACTATTATTTTGTTCAGACTGCAATAAATTCTTCATAATAACTCGGAATTAGGCGATACTTCGACCGATGAACTCCCACCTAAATTACGGACAATACGGTAGAGTCGGATACTTCGTCTTGTGAACGCACACTGTAGTTCTCCATGGTGACTAATAGTTGTACTTAGAAAATAGCAAGCTACATCCTCAGTTCTCCATAGTGACTAATAGTTGTACTTAGAAAATAGCATGCTACATCCTCGTATTTGAACTCCACCTAGGCAAAAGCCGCTTTTTTTTCTTCAAACTGCAATAACTTCTTCATACTAACTTGGAATCAGGCAAAACTTCAACCGATGAACTCCCACCTAAATTACGGACAAAATGGTACACTCTGATACTTCATCTTGTGAACGCACACTGTAGTTCTCCATGGGGACTGACAGTTAGAAAATAACATGCTACCACATCCCCATATTTGAACTCCGCCTAGTGTAGATGCCGCTATTTTTTTTGTTCAAACTGCAATAACTTCTTCATACTAATTCGGAATCCGACGAGACTTCGACCAACTAACTCCCACCTAAATTACGAACAAGATGGAACACTCGAATACTTCATCTTGTGAAAGCACACTATAGTTCCCCATGGGGACTGACAGTTGTACTTAGAAAATAATAGGCTACCACATCCCCATATTTGAACTCCGCCTAGTGCAGAAGCTGCTATTTTTTTTGTTCAGACTACAATAACTTCTTCATACTAATTCGGAATCCGGCGAGACTTCGACCGATTAACTCCTACCTAAATTACAGACAATATGGAACACTCAGATACTTCATCTTATGAACGCACACTTTAGTTCTCCATGGGGACTGACAATTGTACTTAGAAAATAACAGGATACCACATCCCCATATTTGAACTCCACCAAGTGCAGAGGCCGCTATTTTTTTCAGACTGCAATAACTTCTTCATACTAATTTGGAATCTGGCGAGACTTCGATCGATTAACTTCCACCTAAATTACGGACAATATGGAACACTTAGATACTTCATCTTGTAAACGCACACTGTAGTTCCCCATGGGGACTGGCACACTACTAGAAAAATAGTATATTCCAACGCCACTGTTCCAACGGCCGCCAACGGCTTCCAACGGCCCGTTAAGTTTTTACGTAGCCGTTGGAAGCCGTTTGAATCCATTGGAAATAAGCCGTTTGCGGCCGTTGGAAGCCGTTGGAAATTTTCCTGAGATATCAGCCCGCGAGCCATCTTCTCCCTCATTCTCATCTTCCCCAAATCAAATCCCCAAATCCCCCATCTCCTACCAAACTGCCGCCGCCCCAAAACCATCCAAATCACCTCCTACGCCATCTACAAAGTACTCTGGTCCATCTCCATCCTTCTACGTCTCCAAATCAGGTATTTTTTTCTATACCTAAATTTTTGGTTTTTTTATTTAGGGTTTAATTTGACTTGTGCTTGTTTCCTACTTGTTATTGTATGCATATTACATCATGCTATCCCCTAATGTTAGTTATTATCCCATAATAAACAAGTTATTACCGATTGAAAATTTTGTAATTTAGGATATTTTAATGGTTTATATATGTTGATTTGGTTAGTATTGAACGTATGTGTGTGATAGAGTTTATTGCATTTGGAATCCGTTAGAACGGATATTGGATTTGTGTGAATACGATTTTTGTATTTGTAGGAACACGTGAATTTGTAAAAAATGAATTTTGTGTACAAATTTTGTGTATAAATGAATTTAGTATATTATGTAATAAAATGGTTAAATGTAAACCAATATTAATTAAACGAGTTATATATTCAAATTTAATATAAACAAATATTTAAATCCTTAGATATTATTCGGCCCCGTCTGACAAGTGTTGTATATGATCGTTTTAGGGATATTCGTTTTTTCCACAAAACGGACAACTCTATTCATCTGATACATCATTTGTCGGATTTGTCCCAGTATTGGACAAGTTACAAACACTATAAAGTAATTATATTCCGTCAATCATATCACTTTAAACGGTTCACAAAATTTCGACGGCATTTCCTTTACGTTTCTTGTGTACACGCATTTGTGTACGATACAAGGAACACGGGGGAAATGCTGCCGAAATTTTGTGAATCGTTTAAAATGATATGATTTACGGAATATAATTACTATTGTGTTTGTAATGGGAAGTAGAATGACCGACCATCAAAGAAATGCTGGATTTACGGCTGTTGTTCAAGCTGCTAAACGTCATATGCCATCCGATAATTTAATGTGCGAAAATTATTATGAAGTGAAAAAACTTATGTCATCTTTCGGTTTGCCATATCAAAAAATAGATACATGTTTAAAGGGTTGTATGTTGTATTGGAAAGAAGACATCAATCTTAGAAATTGTAAAATATGTAATCAGGAAAGATACAAATCGAGGAAAAAGAAGGGAAAAGAAGTTCCGTACAAGCGTATGCATTATTTTCCCCTCACCCCTAGACTTCAACGATTATATGCATCATCTATAACAGCGCATCATATGAGATGGCACAGTGTGAGAACACCTCAAGAAGGTACGTTGACACACCCATCCGATGGAGAAGCATGGAAACATTTTGACAAGAAATATCCCAATTTCGCAGCGGAGAGCCGAAATGTTAGACTAGGTTTATGTACAGACGACTTCTCACCGTTTTCTCAGTTTGGTTCTAAATATTCATCTTGGCCTATAATAATCACACCTTACAATCTACCTCCATGGATGTGTATGAAAACTCCATATATGTTTCTCACGATTGTCGTCCCTGGTCCTGATGATCCGACATAGGGCATTGATGTTTACTTACAACCGTTAATCGAAGAGTTGAAAATATTATGGTATGAAGGAGTTGAAACATACGACATATCAAAAAAGAAAAAATTTCGGATGTTCGCTTCTTCGTTATGGACTATTAGCGATTTTCCTACATATGCAATGCTTTCGGGTTAGAGTACGGCCGGTCGTTTTGCTTGTCCTTATTGCATGGAAGAAACACGAGCATTTTCTTTGCCAAATGGAAAGAAAATTTCATGGTTTGATTGTCATCGATGTTTTCTTCATATTAATCACCCTTTTAGAAGAGACAAAAAAAACTTCATAGCTAATAGACATGAGACTCTACGACCACCAGCGGTATGGTCAGGCGAGGATATATATGAACTTGTAAAAGATTATCCAAAGATACACGAGACCGGACAACAAGAAGAAATTCAAGGTAAATCGACGTTTCATAATTGGTGCAAACAAAGTATATTCTGGGAATTGCCTTATTGGAAAAATCTATTAATTCGTCATAACATTGACGTGATGCATAACGAAAAAAACGTATTTGATAATGTGTTTTATACAGTTTTGAATGTGAAGGGCAAGACTAAGGATGATCTGAAATCTAGACGTGATATAAAGCAAATATGCAATCGTCTTGAGCTTCATATGACTCCCGACAATAAAAAACCCAAAGCATGCTATGAACTAGACAACAACCAAGTTAAAGTACTGTTACAATGGGTGGAAGGATTTCGATTTCCCGATGGAATTTCCTCTAATCTTCGTAGATGTGTCGACTATAAAAATGGGAGACTGAGTGGAATGAAAAGCCATGATTGTCATGTAATGATGGAAAATTTGTTACCCATCGCTTTCAAAGAATTGTTACCGGTAAAAGTTTGGACGGTAATAACAGAACTTAGTTTATTTTACAAGGAGCTTTGTTCAACTACGTTAAAAGTTGACCGTCTACTTAAACTTGAAGAAGAAATTCCTATACTGGTCTGCAAACTGGAGAAAATATTTCCTCCAGGTTTCTTTAATGTAATGGAGCATTTACCTGTTCATCTTCCATATGAAGCACGTCTTCGAGGTCCTGTGCAATATGGATGGATGTATCCATTCGAAAGGTATGTTACTATATTGAGTATGTAAATGTTGATTTAAGTATAAATATAGTAGTTAATACTTAACCCAAATATTTTTTATTAGGTACTTAAATCATTTAAAGAAAAAAGTGAGACAAAAAGCTCGAGTTGAAGGTTCTATTTGCAAATCATATATCAAAGAAGAAGGTTCTTTCTTTTTCTCTCATTATTTTAAAGACCATGTGAACTTATCATTTGTAAGTGTTCCGTGTAATGACGATCAGGCCGTTGAACAAGATTCTTCTTCTGAATCAGTATTATCTATTTTTAAACAACATGGCCGACATGCTGGAAAATGTGAGGAAGTATGGCTAGATGATAAAGAATACCATGTAGCACACACATATATTCTTCTTAATTGTCCTGAAGTTGCACCATTTGTTAGGTAATTAGCACATTCCAAATTTTGTTAAATTTAATACTACACGTGTGAATAAATAATAATGTAATATATCATGTTTGTGTTTGCAGTATTTATGAATCACAAAATCCAGGCGGCGATTTAAGCAAAGATTTCAGTACTTGGTTTTCGAAATACGTTTCTGATCCCACAAATAATGTGCTCGATAAAGGACTGAAACATTTGGCGTTTGGACCGAAAAGAAAAGTTAATACGTATCCAATATTTTTTGTTAATGGATATAAATTCAACACCAAAGAATATGGTGCTGAAAAATTAACAAACAATACTGGTGTATTTGTTAAAGGCAGTGATCACCCTAATAATCATATAAATGATTTTTATGGCGTGTTAACTCAGATATTGCAGTTGACATATTTTACAAGACCCGTGGAGGATGTTTATTTGTTTAGATGCAACTGGTTCAGCAATGTTCCAGGTTTTGGTATTAACGTGCATCCACAATATAATCTTATAGAAATTAAACATACCTCGCGTTATCAAAAGTACGACCCATTTATACTAGCCAAACAAGTCCTACAAGCTTATTATGCCCCTTATCCATCTCTAAAAAGGGATAAAGCAGATTGGTCTGTGGTTTTTAAAACCAAAGCAAGATTTACGTTCGATGGACAAAATATTCCAGACGAACAAGCCTATCAAGCAGATCTGGAGGAAAATGCTGAAATAGCAATTACAGACGATCAAACTAATTTTGGACCTTTAAATGATGAGACAAATGTATTAGTCGAAGCATTTGAGAGTGTAGAGGAAAACGACATAGAGCACGAAACCGAGTCTGAATCAGAAAACGATGAGGACGACTGAGTAATATCCGGTAATTTTTAAAAGTATTCACATTACATTGATATCTGATTAATAATGCATTTATCCAATTTATACAATTTTAATGACAATAAGTGTATACTCACACACTCAACACATACACAACATGACACATTTGTAGCATATTGTATTACATTTTTTAATGGTTCATCATATCATGATTATTATGAATTGTATATGTATGTATATATGGCAGGTATATATATTATGTCCGGTTCTGGTTCTGGTTCTGGGTCTC
This sequence comes from Allium fistulosum, assembly GCA_030737815.1. Lineage (NCBI taxonomy): Eukaryota > Viridiplantae > Streptophyta > Magnoliopsida > Asparagales > Amaryllidaceae > Allium > Allium fistulosum. Next base: position 506,351,419 of record CM060903.1, on the reverse strand, counting down.
GGCGACGTGGCTCTTCACGTCATATTGGAGAGGGTAGTGGTGAGCCACCAGCTCGGCCACTTGTTTACTTGCAGCCTAAGGCTGATGAGACGTAAGTATCATAATTAGCAAGCATAGCATTTTAATTTTTTAATTGTACATGATATATCTATAATTGTCTAAAGTTCAATTTTATATTTAACGCAGTGGATTTGAGTTGGAGCCATCCAAAGTGGTTCTGAACATTTCGAAGCAGGCGTACATGGCTAGGATGACCGATTGCTGGCCCAAGTGGGGCAAGATCCCCGACGACGTGAGAGAGACAATTTGGCAAGATTTTCTGGTAAGTTATACCGCTTTACAAGATGATTAATTAAATACAAATAAATAATTAGTAATATTTTCTCATTGTACAGGGCGCCATAGATTTGCAAGAGCCTGACGTCAATTTAGTTCAGCGACACTGGAACTCCAGGATCGCGAAGAACTATAGGGAGACTATGTCGGAGATTAAAAAAGTAGGAAAGAAGCCCAAGTGGATGAGCGCGACTGTATGGGAGAAGTGGGTTGAGTGGTGGAACTCTGAGGAGTTCAAGGTAAATCTACAATAAATCTCAGCAATTTTTTACCGTTTAATAAATAATTAATCATTGTAAATTTGTAGGAGGAGTCAGCTAGGAACTCGGCAAACAGGAGCAGGAATCCTGTATCACACCGTGGAGGCTCCAAATCTTTCCAGCATCACCGCGAAGATTTGGTAAATTTATCTATTATCACATTTGTATATTGATCAGTTCAGTAATTAGTTATGTACAGTTAAATTATCCAAATTATCAATTACAGGAACGAGCTCGTGGAGGCTCTGTTGGCTTAGTGGATATGTTTGCTCACACCCACGCGTCTAGGCAAGTAGATGAGGCTGGCAATATCATATATCAGTGGGGTGATCAAGATAGGGCGACCGAGGTATATGTATGCATTTTTAAATTTCTAATACTTACACCAATAAGTTTATTAATTTCTAGCTATGCAAAATAATTACATGCTACTATTTTTCAACTGAAATTGTTTTTTTTTTTCATTATAGTCGAGGTTGCAGGAGGCACAGGCTTATGCGCTTCAGCAGTCTGGTCGTGATGCGCTGACATAGGAGGAGCAGGATAACATTTTTACCGCTGTTATGGATCCGGCGCAACGGAGTAGGCGTTATGGCTTCGGGAACCTAACGGTAATTAATCCTTTTACATATTTACAAAAAATCAGCGTTTAGATATATAATGTTATAATATTTTATATGCTGAGACAACCCTTTTGCTATTATTTCTATTTGCAGGCTCGACATGCTCGACAAGCTCAAAAAGACCAAGACAAAGAAGAAATCAAGGAGCTTAGAGCTATGGTTGAGCAGCTACGGGAGGAGAATCGTCTACGAGCCATCCAGGTGGAGCAGCTGGATCAAAAGCTTGCGCGGTATTTGCAGAATCATGGTACCCTTCCTTCATCGTCTGGTGCTTCTATAGGCGACGAGGATCCTTGAGGAGGTATGTTTTTGAGTATTTGTGTTTGAACAATGTATATATTGACTTGGAGATGTTTTGATGTTGATGGTGATGTTGTATATATTGGTACGGAGTGGGTGAGAAATATTTTGATGGCATGTACATGGTTTATTGACATTTGTTGATGGTATATACGTTGATGGTATATTTTGTGATGTTTGATCGGTTTGGTTTGTTTATATTGGTGTTTTGTTGATTTATGTGTGTTGTTTGTATTGATATTGATATATATGTGTGGAATTGATTGGAAATGGAATGGATTGGAAATGGTGTAGGTGGAAGGTAAATAGGTTTGCTGTTCTACAGCAAAATAAACTCAGTATTTCCAACGGCTTATTGGCCATTTTATTGTAACGGTTTCTAACGGATTCCAACGGCTCCAAGCCGTTAGCGGCCGTTGGAAATGGTCTGTTAGATCCGTTGGAAAGCATTGGAAGGTGTGAGATTTATTCCAACGGCTATTCCAACGGCTTCCAACGGCCGCCAACGGCTAGGAGCCGTTGGAATAGCCGTATTATCTTGTAGTGGCAGTTTACTTAGAAAATAAGATGGTACCACATCCCCATATTTGAACTCCGCCTAGTGCAGAAGTCGCTATTTTTTTGTTTAGACTGCAATATTTTCTTCATATTAACTCGGAATCCGACGAGACTTCGACCGATTAGCTCCCACCTAAATTACGAACAATATGAAACACTCGGATACTTCATCTTGTGAACGCACATTGTCTTTCTCCATGGGGACTGACAGTTGTACTTAGAGAATAACATGCTACCACATCCCAATATTTGAACTCCGCCTAGTGCGGAAGTCATTATTTTTTTATTCGGACTGCAATAATTTCTTCATACTAACTTGGAATCTGACAAAACTTCGACCGATGAACTTCCACCTAAATTACGAACAATATGGTACACTCAGATACTTCATCTTGTGAACGCACAGTGTAGTTCTCCATGGTGACTAACAATTGTACTTAGAAATTAACATGATATATCTCCATATTTGAATAGTATTTCTCTATGAGATGAAATGTAAAATGGTATATTTGGAATTTCAAAAAGACATCGGGTAAATCTATTCAATGAATTCATTTTGTTAGTAGTAAATATCTAGTTTACATATATAAAATCAGCAAAAAAACCACCAAATCGTACAAATATCAACCCGGTTCAATATAGCAACCCTAACCTTACTTCCTCGCCGCAAATCTATCCTAGATCGATGTTCCAGCTTTTCATCAAATCCATGTCTTCTCGCTCCATCCCACCAGAAAACCTTTTATGCATCTGATCGTGGATGTCGATTTCAATCAATTTTTCTCTCTGTTCTTTGCTGTATGATTTTTGGTGAAATATCCGATAATTTCTCTCAGCCCAATTGTGGTGAACTACGATGATGGCCACCATTAATGCCAGATCCCTACTCCTTCCTCTACAGTGAAAGTGTTGATCAATGCACTGCAGTTCGTCATGCAAATTCGAAGTGAAATTTGGCTCCATGCGTAATCTACAACGTGCTTCTCTCCAAAGACAAGTACTATAATTTCATGCAAAGAATAAATGTTGATGATTTTATGAGTCTTGACTACATAGTACACACTCTATGTTGTCCACAAGCCCCCGTGCTACTAATCGATCTTTTGTTGGTAATCAAAACAAACAGGCTTTGTATGCAGCAAAACTAATTTTTTTGCTATAGTTCTATGCCAAATAGTTTTACCCCAATTTACTTTCGTTGCATGCTGTCTGATTGCATTCCAGATATTTGCGAAATTAAATTTATTTGAATCAGTAATAGTCCAATAGTCTGCTGATCTGATGATATATTTATCTGCCGAATTATATGCTAAATTTCTCTTGTTGACGATAATAACTCTGGATGTAGTTTACTATTGTAGATGATGCTGTTTACCTTAGAATTCAAGTTTGCGAAGAAGGTAACTCTATTCCAACCCAATATATCTACCATAGATTTATGGTTGATCCACGGATCAAACCATAAAGAAGTTGACTCAAACTTTTTGCATTATTCTAGAAGCAGTCCCTTTTTCTCTCAACTTATATTTCATTGTGCTTGAAAAATTATTATTGATTACCATAACCAGAACCTCTGATTTGTTAAATATTTATTCCTCATCCAATTGCTCTACAAGCAGTCTTTAGTGAGTAGATTCCATACTAATTTTAGTAATACTGCTTTCCTGAGGTCTTTCAATAATATCAGTCCAATTCACCTTCAGTCTTGGGTCTGCACAAACAATCCCATGCACCTTTGTGTGTTTTACCACCCTAAATTTTTTTTTGCACATATTGACTCAATCTTATTAAGCATGGAGATTAGTAATTGATATATTAGCGGCTAGTATAAAACAGTTGATGTGATTGTGCTTTGTATCTATCGAGTTCTTCCTGATGTTGATAATAAGCTGCAGTCCCAGCCTTCAAATTTTTGATAATTTTATTGACTAGGCCTGTGCAGTGAGAACCATAAACATAATCAGTTGAAAGAGGCACCCCTAGATATTTAATTGGTAGTATTTTTTCAGTCATCCCCGGGATAGATAGTATTTCTTATTTGTTTGATGCACAAGTACTGAAAAAGCCTTTTGACTTCACTTGATTTATGTGTAACCCCACAGTTCCTGCAAGCTCTGTGAATATGTTGTTTATAATAGTAGCATTTGAAGTGATTGCAGTTAGGAAAATCATGACATCATATGCGTATAATAAGTGCGGAACAGCAGGATTAACTTTTGAAACTGGCTCTAGGTTGTAAAATAACATAACATCTTCCAATCATAATGAGAAAAATTTCATGGCAATGCAAAATAGATAAGGTGATAATAGATCTCCTTATTGAAGACCCCTTATTGTCGTGATAAAACCATTATGAACTCCACCAACCATTATAGCAAACGTTGGTGTATTTATACACTCATAAACCAGATCAATAAGTGATATAGGAAGCCCCATACAGTATAGCATGTAGCACACGAATTCTCTATTCACAATATCATATGCTTTTTGAAGATCGATTTTAATGCACATTTTAGCTTTTCCTCGTCTTTTGAAATCCTTCACCAATTCATGAGCTAGCAGAATATTTTCTCTAATATTTCTGTTATGTAGGAATGCAGACTGGTTTTATGTACTTAAAAAGGCAGAAAATGTTTGATTCTAAAGCATATTATCTTTAATACTATCTTATATAAAACATTAGCACAATATATTGGACGGTAATCGCAAAATATTTTGTGGCTTATCTTTCTTAGGTATCAAGGTGATAAACTTATGATTAAGCCCATGGGCAAGCTTCCCTTATTGGAAAATATCAGTTACAACAGCAAACAAATCCTCCTGCAACAAATCCTAATACAGTTTGAAAATTTTGACTGAGAATCCATCAGACCCTAGGCGTTTTGAATCGTCAATCGAAAAGAGAGCAGTTTTAATTTTTGAAAGTGTAACAGCTTCAGATAAATACTTCCTTCCTTCACATTTATGATCTTTCTTGGATGCACCATAGGGAAATAAGCTTCTTTTGGAGAATTAAAAAGATTGGAATAATAAGAAATTGCTTGTTTAGTTATTTTCTTATTATCCAATATATATTCTCCATTAGAATCTAGCAAAGCTTGTATTCTATTTCTATGCTTTCTCATTGCCATCTTTGTGTAAAAAAAATTGAGTTTGAATCTTCACTTTGTAGCAATGTAATTTTTCTTTGTAGTCTATTGAACTCATGCTGCAATTTCAAGTGTTCTTTAATTTGAAAATTCAAATTCAAAATATTTTCATAAAGTTCATCATCTTTTGGGTTTGCATCCAGTTGCATAAATGCTTTATTGAACTCTTCTTCTAAATACTGAATTGGGTGGGTTTTAAGTCTGATTTTATTCCAATACTTCAAATTTCTTTTAATAGTCTGCAGTTTATTGATTAACTGATAGTCAGCAGTACCCAATGTTGAAGCTTCAATTCCCTCTACCACACATTCCAAATAACCATCAAGTTGATGTCATGTATTAACATATCTGAAAGGTTTCCTTTTATTTAGTTCCTGTTGGTTTGAAAATTATATCAGTATGGGGGTGTGATCACTGTAGTGAGATGGCAGTGCTATTGTACCTATGTCTGGGAAGGTAGTTAACAACTCATAATTAACTAGCAGTGTATTTACATCCCTATAAAACAGTTTCAACCAAGCCACAAGTAAGCAAACAATTTTTAAAATTATTTATGTAGGAAAATGGGATTGGAAAACCTCCCCTTTTATCCTTTGGGCTTGAAGCGTTATTAAAATCTCCTATTAAAATCCATGGCAATCATATCAAAGATGCATTGAGACTTAAATAAACCCAAAGTTTTTCACGCTCTGCATAAAAATTACTCGCATGCACAAAAGTGAACATACATTGCATTCCTCCTTTATTTGTCATTTGTAATGTAATATGTTGTTCACTTTTGTCCATCAGTTCAAATCCCCACACACTTGTACCAATAACAATCAAAATCCTATCTTTGCAACCCACGTCGTTATTATGTATTGTTATCCAATTAAATGGTAACTGTAACTAAAATCTAGGAATACTAATGGTGTCTAATTTATTCTCCGACAAACCCAGTGCAGCGAGTCTGTGGATGTTTAGGAGTTTGAATGTATGATGCATCTTCCCATCTGCATTCATACCCCTAATGTTCCAAGACATAAAATTCATTTGATCTGTCTAGAGCTCCTTGTTTTCCTTTTAGGGGGTGGTGTAACTTTTTTGGGGTTGTTTGCTCATGCTTCTTGACATATGTAGGATTTGTAGTGATCATACGAGAAACATTTTTAGTTTTTTCGACTTTTTGAATTTCTTGAATATTTGCTGCGACGTTTTGTATAAACTGTTGATTAACATCATCAAAGTAATCTTCGACAGGACAAAAATCTTCTGAACTAGACTTGTCACTGTTAATATCCTCCACTATCACTTGATCACAGTCTAGAACTGAAATATCTACATTTTTCTATAGGATTTCTGGTGAATTCTCCTGTAGCTGATCATGTACAACCGTTTCGGCTTCCTCTACTGCAATTAAGGTGGTGGGGACATCTTCAGTATTCAATCAGTCAAAACATTATGTGTTGGAATGCTAGATAAAATGTTTGTACTAGTACTCATTAAGAGGTTTTTCTTTTGTGATCATCATTCATGTAATTAACTGAGGACTCCTCCATGGACTGTTGACATTCAGCAGTCTTTTGCATATTAGAAGTTTCTCCTTATCTTCCACTGGCTGTTTAGGTTTCTAGTATTTCACATTCACCACATTGCAATGTTATGCATCATGTCCATATAATTTACACATTGCAATGTTATGCATCATGTACATATAATTTACACATTGCACAAGCTTTTGGTTTGTACTCATATTCTAACGATACTAAATCCATATAATTATCGAATCATCCATTTTAATAAGATTACCAAGTACACTTGCAATACGGCTAATCACTTAATTATTCTAGTAGGCTAGTCTTAATTCTTTTAACCTAATCTAGATTGGTAAGGAGGTGAAGTAGTCCCTTGTCAGATTCATGCCTGCATTCCACTTTTAAAGGAATACAATATTGGAGTTGAAATTATAGGGGCCTCCTTTAACAATTCTGTTAAAATCAACTGAAGAAGATGACTTTATAACTATGGGACCATTTGACTTATAATATATCTCAAATTTTGAAATTGGTTTCAAAATTTTCTGGACGAATTATTAAAACTGCTCATAAATTGGTCTTCTCCCCATAGCGTATGCAATTATAGTATTAGCTCATTTCAACATTTTTCATGAACTACAGAATCTATCATGTAAACCATAGTTGTACCTTTCTGTTGAATTGGAGCAATAAAATGTAAATCATAATCAACTTCCTCCAAAGTAGATGTACCAAAACTCCAGACCGCTTCCGCCTACGTCCTAGATCCAACTAGGCCTGTCCATCATAGTGAATTTGCTAACGATTTTTGGTCATTTGTGCTCGGATTTGGTAGTTTTAGAGGCGGTTTACCACTCGTAACTACCTCTGCATTTGTAGCCTGTTCCGTCATTGAAACTAATAAAGCCATGTATATATGTTAGAGTGTGTGTGCGTGTATATATATAATCATTTACCCATATTAAAGCTTATTTATCTTTACCACTAATAAAGAGAATTCATTGAATAGATTTACTCGGTGTCTTTTAGAAATTCTAAATATACCCTTTTACATCTCATAGAGAAATAGTATTCAAATATGGAGATATAGCCTGTTATTTTCTAAGTATAACTGTTAGTCATCATGTAAAACTACAGTATGCGTTCACAAGATGAAGTATCCAAGTGTACCATATTGTCCGTAATTTAGGTGGGAGTTCATCGGTCGAAGTTTTACCTGATTCTGAGTTAGTATGTAGAAGTTATTACAGTATGAACAAAAAAAAGGCTTTCGCGCTAGGCGGAGTTCGAATATGGAGATGCGGTAGCCTGTTATTTTCTAAGTACAACTGTCAGTCACCATGGAGGACTACAATGTGCGTTCACAATATGAAGTATCCGAGTGTTCCATATTGTTTGTAATTTAGGTAGGAGTTAATCGGTCGAAGTCTCGTCGGATTCCGAATTAGTATGAAGAAGTTATTACAGTCTAAACAAAAAAAAGCGGCTTCTGCATTAAGCGGAGTTCAAATATGGGGATGTGGTAACATGTTATTTTCAAGTAAACTATTAGTCGACATGGAGAACTATAGTGTGTGCGTTCAAAAGATGAAGTATCCGAGTGTACCATATTGTCCGTAATTTAGGTGGGAGTTCATCAATCGAAGTTTTGCCTGATTCCGAGTTAGTATGAAGAATTTATTGCAGTCTGAAAAAAAATAGTGGCTTCTGCCCAGGTGGAGTTCAAATATGAGCATGTAGCCTGTTATTTTCTAAGTACAACTATTAGTCACCATGGAGAACTACAGTGAACGTTGAAGTGGGGATATAACATGTTATTTTCTAAGTACAACTGCTAGTCACCATGGAGAACTACAGTGTGCATTCACAAGATGAAGTATCTGAGTGTACCATATTATCCATAATTTAGGTGGGAGTTCATCGGTCGAAGTATCGCCCGATTTCGAGTTAGTATGAAGAAATTATTGCTGTCTGAATAAAAAATAGCGGCTTCTGCCTAGGCGGAGTTCAAATACAGGGATGTAGCTTGTTATTTTTTAAGTACAACTGTTAGTCACCATGGAGAACTATAGTGTGCGTTCACAAGATGAAGTATCTGAGTGTACCATACTGTTCGTAATTTAGATGGGAGTTCATCGGTCGAATTATCGCTCGACTCCGAGTTAGTATGAAGAAATTATTGCAGTCTGAACAAAAAAATAGCGGCTTCTGCCTAGGTGGAGTTCAAATACGGGGATGTAGCTTGTTATTTTTTAAGTACAACTGTTAGTCACCATGGAGAACTACAGTGTGCGTTTACAAGATGAAGTATCCGAGTGTACCATATTGTCCGTAATTTAGGTGGGAGTTCATCGGTCGAAGTTTTGCCTGATTCCGAGTTAGTATGAAGAAGTTATTGTAGTCCGAAGAAAAAAAATAGCGGCTTCTGCCTAGGCCGAGTTCAAATATGAGGATGTAGCCTGTTATTTTCTAAGTACAACTATTAGTCACCATGGAGAACTACAGTGATCGTTGAAGTGGGGATATAGCCTGTTATTTTCTAAGTACAACTGTTAATCACCATGGAGAACTACGGTATACATTCATAAGCAGAAGTATCCGAGTGTTCTATATTGTCCGTAATTTAGGTGGGAGTTCATCGGTCGTAGTTTCACCCGAGTCCGAGTTAGTATGAAGAAGTTATTGCAGTATAAACAAAATAAATAGCGGCTTCTGCCTAGGTGGAGTTCAAATACGGGGATGTAGCTTGTTATTTTTTAAGTACAACTGTTAGTCACCATGGAGAACTATAGTGTGCGTTTACAAGATGAAGTATCCGAGTGTATATGATGCATATGTTATATCATATTATATAGACTTAACAATAAATAGGACCTTATTTATAACTTGAATAAAATATTGATTTTATTTAAAAATAAATTTAAATAAGGTGCAAATATATTTATACTTCACATGCCTAATAAGATCCAAAATGGAATAAAAAGTTGAAATTTATCCATTTATTCCACTGTATATTGGCTTAATTCCAATGAGTTATTACTTTGTACACTTAGATTCTCTCAATATTACACCCCAGAATTCATGAAGGTTGACATGTTTTTACCTAAAAAAAAATTCTTCTTCTTTTTCCTCCTTTTCTTAAGCTTATTCTACACTTCTTCTATGAGTATACCAGCTCTTCTATAACCGGTAGTTTAATGTAACTCATGCTTTCAACGGTAAAAATTAATAGTGATGGATAGTTATTCCTTTATAGAGTTAAAAATGTTGAGTTTGTTGCCAATGGATTTCTTCTTGTCTTGCAATTTCACATAGAAGGAGCCAATTTCAGTGCTGGTTATTTTAAGCTAGTTATTGATGGAAAAGGGGCTTCTGATATTGATTGCTTCTAATGCAAAAAAAACTATTATTTATTGACATTGTCCCATAGTGGAGAAGACCAAAATAATTTATAAATCATGAGCTAGTGTTCATAGAGATAACTTAAGTTCACAACAAAAACATGATATCCACAATCTTAGCTAACCCGCTCTATTTTGCATTTTGAATCCAATTGCATGAAATTTTCAACTTATATAGTAGGACTTATGAACATCACCCCGTATGATTTTTATTTGAAATTAGTATGGTACATGCATAAGTTCATAGCAGAGATAAATTTGATACAATATATTTAAATTTATAGTAAAAATATTGTGTACTATCCTGAAAATGTAATATATAAGATATTATTATGGTTCAGTTAGTAAAACTTCCATTCTAATTTCAAATAAATTCAATATATAATGAAAATGATATGTAGCCAAAAGTGCATTTGGTCAGGAAGCCCTTGTAGGAAGCCCTTGTGAAGTAATTTATTTATAGGGACCATATAGTTTTTTTTACAAATGAAGAAAATTAATTAATTTTGTATCACACCGAACTCTTGGTGAAGTAATAATTTATAGGGACTTTGGTCAACTCCATATCATAAAACTAGTGTGCAACCCGTGTGTTCCATATAATAATACTGTAAAATAGTACTTATACTTTTAATGTTAAAATTGAAACTGTGTTATGCAATGTATGATGAACAAACTATGAATTAAAGTTGTTATTATTGTTTATGTACAATTTATGTTATTTGGCTATATATCTTTATATTGGAGTAAAATTAATTTTATCATTTTTTAGTATGAATATAGTATACGTATTGAAACTGATATATTTTAATGATTTTAGATGACTTAACAATTATTATTTACCTAAATTTTTTAAAATATAATAAATTGAAAATTACATAATTAATTTAAATATATGGACTTAAAGATAAATAGTAGGAAATAACTAAGAAGAATTTTGTAAAAAATTCATAGAAATACTAATGAGGGTTATTTTATTTTAAAGCCAGAATTTTGTAGTGCAATGTATCATAAATTTTTGAGATAAATGATTATAATCAATTTATAAATCAACTTTTCATTATTGTTGATGTACATAATTTAATGTATGTGATTTATATATATCTTAATAGTTTAATGAATTTTTTTCTTCTCGTTTTTGTTAATCTAAACACACACAACACACACCTCACACACATACACATAAAATAGGTACTTTATATGCTAAAAGAAAATGTTTATAAGAGATAGTGTGAAGGGAACAAATAGTGGTAGGAGTGGGTTACACATACTTGCTTAAAAACCATCATAGCCTTCCTTAGCTATTTAAAAGCATTAAAAAACGAATAGAGATAAAAGCTAAAAATGAAATACAAGGACAACACATAGACAAATAATATACCCTATCATCCGACTTCCCCATAACTTCATAAAATCATAAGGAAGAAAAAACCTCCCCCAATTTAACATCTGTTGGTTGCAAATGACATGTTGCTCTCTCCGTCGAATTTGCGGCTTCATTCACCAAACTTGGGTGGATCTAGTTCGATATTGTGTTCCTCTCGTTCGAATGATGTCGATTTATGGATGGTTGGTCATTGACTGCCATTAACCATTATTGACCCTGTGCGACTTTCTTCCACAACCGTCAAAACTAAAGGATTTATATCCAAACTCATAGAAGATAATCTCTTTATCCCTTACTTCCTCCTTTTTTTACTTTTGTGTGTAGTTAGTTATTTTCATTCAATTAGTAGAAGCTCTAACCTGACATTACATGGGGTTTGATGCCTTGAAAATTTCTTGTTTCTCTCTATCCGTATGTGCTAGATTAGTATAGTGATTACTATGTCCAAAAGCATTTTGAATGATTTGTTACTTGAATTATTTGTAAGAATTCGAGAGCAAGTGTCTTCAATACTATATCTTCTACAGGAGAAATTTGTAGTTTTGCACTGATGATCTACCATAAACTTCTGGAATAAGAGCACTCAAAGAACAAATGGTTTCATGATTTATCCTCTTGCTAGCATAGTTTGCAGTTCTGATCTACTACTTCATTCCATTTATTAATTTTATCTATGGTCGATAATTTATCAGGTATTGCTTATAGTGTATTTGATAACATTTTGGGTGAACGTGCATTATTCCACATGTGTCTACACTTCTGGTTTATTACGTTTTTCCTAAAAAATTACAAGCTGAAGAAAATGAAAAGTGTTCATTGTTTTGAAGGTTCCAAAACCAATAGTCCTCATTTTGGCTTTAATTTAGAGGGAATATTTTGATATTTATTGGACTATGTTAGAGGGAAAGCTGGAAGTGTTCGCCCTTTATTGCCCATTATAAATGAGAGAGGACTTTCCTATTGAGACTTCCATGTAATGAAATGGGTTGCCATCTCATTAAAGATTCAGAGAATGTCCATTAATCCAAGGATCAAAACATAGACTAGGGTTTCTCCATTTCCAATTTTCCTCTTCATAATTCTACCTGTTTATTGCCTTGTTTAGAGTAACATTTTCCATGCATATGATATGATGTTGTCCTCTAGAGCTATCCAAAAAATTAAGCCCATAGGCAATCATTTTGCAAATACCTCTATCTAAGTTTTAATGCTAATGCTTGCATTACATCTTCTAGTTTTCTTAATCCAACACCTCCCTCCATTTTGGGTTTTGCACATGTTGTTCCAACTCATGTTATGATGTTTATTTTTCCACACAAAGTTGGAGCAACTATAACTTATTTTGTTTATAATAGACACGGGTAGTTCAAAAAATTAAATCCCAAACAAGATTAATGGATAAATAGTTGTTTTTATTGATTCAATTATGATAGCTGCATTCAGCTATGTGTCTCCAGTTGTTGATTTTTTTTATTTTATCTAGCAAGCCCCCAAAATCTTTGGATTTTAGTTTGCTGTAAGATAAGGGAATTCCCAAATAAGTGACGGGGGGAGTCCCTACAGGAACTTTCAAAGTGTTTTCGATTTGCTCTTTATATTTGTATCTTTGTTGAAAAATAAAGTGGATTTTTGCTAATTGGTTTTTATACCCACAGACTCCTTTAAATTTCCTATGATTTTAGCAATGCTTTCTGCATTCAAGGTATTGGCTTTTGTAAAATGTAAAATGTCATCGGCCTATAGTAAATGAGTGAGAGTTGGTTCAATATAAAGAATAAAGTTATGTTTCCTTCATAAAACTTCATATATAAGAGAATTGTAAAATATGCCATCGCAATTGCTAATATATAAGGAAAAAGGGAATCCCCTTACTTGCATTCACATTTGAATTTTTATTGCTTGTTGTTGAATTTCCCATACTATAGTCTAATGCATAATTATTTAAGTTATTATAGCATGACGCACAGTTTCCCATATTATGTTTTATTGTAGACATTTTAAAATTATTGTCTAATAAGTTTACTTATGTGGTATTTGTAGGGTTGCCTTATTGTAGTGCAGAGCCATTGCTTTGGTTGTCTATGTCCACACCACCAAACAATGTTGGTGTTAGTTACATTTGTTTTGGTTACCTAAATTTTATCAAAAAATAGTACTTAATCGGATGCCCAAACAGTTGTAGTTTTGACATACACTTGACTTCCACTACTATTCTATTGGTTGGAAGAACATTTCATTGTTTTAGTTCAAGATAGCCACTTTATATGGGAGATTAAGTCATTTTTTATTTCAGTCAATACTCTAACAAACGAAATTTTAATCATACCTTTTGTGAAATGATCGATTTTAATTAGATTTCCCGACATCGAGGCGATTCTATCGATACCTTCCTCCACTTAAGTCCTTGGAACCTTACATTCAACTAAACTAGAATCGTGAATAAAAATTCCTTTGTCAGGTTTAATCCGAGGACCCACCTCTTCATCATAATTAGCCTTCTATCATAGAAATATGGACCTCCTTCTAAAATTTTGTCACGGTCTACCTTATTTACAAATTTTATAGTATAAAAACCATTAACTTTAGTGTGAATATAAAATTCCCCAACTATTTCCACACTCTCTCAATATAGGCTCAAAAATAATAACAGTGTATATGTAAACATACCTCATACATAAAAATAGAATTATCCTAGGGCTTTTTGCTAAGTCGGTCGTTGAATTCATCATTTTTGCTCGTCTCCTTTGACTGAGGTCTATCAGATTGTAGAATTTTAAAGGCGTTGAAATAGGATTCCGTTCATCCATAATAACATCGCCCATGTTCTACCCCAAGAGATATGGGCATTAGAATTACCTGGCTGTGTGTTCGATGGTTCAGGCAGAGGCTTCTTATGATTGGAGAGGATTGGGTTTGGTGAAGGGGAGGGAAGTTTTAATCATTCCTAAAAGAAGCCAGATCACATGAATTTATAGGCTTAAATTTCTTATGCTGCAAATAAGATCTGCGGTTTGGCATTGAAGCTCCCAGAAACAAGCGTGAAATGTTTGGACTCCGTTTGAACATAATAGGGGTAAACCCATCATTCTCATTGTAATTTGTGTCAATACTCATCATCAGATCTAAAGGCACGGGGGAGGGGGGAAGAGGTAGCGGTTGAGTGGGTGGGAAGGCTTAGGGATTGCTAGCATGGAAAAATGTCTTTATGTCTTCCAACTTTTAATTTACACACGCACGCACACGCATGCACGCACACATGCACTCGTGCACGCGTGCGCGCGCACACACATATATTAAAATTGATATATTTTTAGGAATTAATGGAAGAATAAACTAACTATTTATTAAGATTATTTAAATACTTTAAATTTGAGATTTCATAAGTAAATTTAAATACATGGATTTAAATCTAAAATATTAGGAAACAATTGAAGGTAAGGGTTGTAAATAATTGTAAAAATGTTAAAAGTTGATATTTGAATCTAAAATCAAATTTTACAATTTAATAAACGATAAATTTATTAAGGTAAATGAATAATAAATTAAGATCTTTAATATTGTATATGTACATTGTTGATATTATGTGATTTACCTATCTTTATATTTTTAAAACAAAAACAAACTTACCACTTATGTTTACATGAAAATGATATTTCTTTGAAACCATCATATTTTAGGATTTATTAGATGAAATAATGAAATTTGTAATTGAGTTTGTTCGAATAGTTTAAACTCAAGATCACATAATTAATTAAAAAAATTGACATAAACGTATAATATAGGGGATATCGAGTAGGTTTTTTTAAACAACCATAGAATGATAGAGTTAGGGTGTGTCCTAGGGGTGATTCTGCTAATTTATTTGAAATAATTAACTTTGTAATAAAATCTAGGTCAAAGCAAAAGTGTTTTTCTTTCTATTATATACTTGTCATATTGTGTTACATTAACTAATTATTTAATTTAAGTATATTAAATAGAAAATTCTTAAATAATATGTTATGTGATAGTAATTACAATATGTTGTAATCATGAGAAAATTATCACATTAAAAATAACATATTATTTTAAATATTCATAGTGAAAATGTTTTAGGATATGATATCGATATATCCATTAAAACTATCGTACGCAATACTTTCTAAATGTTGGGTAGTGTATTACTCATGGTTGTTGGGGGCACTAAGGGGTTACGTACTGATAGTTATTGGATAACCATGGAATGACTTACTTGAGAGTTTTCTATTAGTTAATATAACTAAGGTCAAACAGAGAATCTTGAAGTGACGATATTACATAGTTCTTTCAACTTGAGAATACTATTAAACTTCAATATAGATACTCCACTTTGATTATAGCTAAATCATGGGACGACATCCATCAAACGAATATAGTTGGGTCCGAGTAGATGACTTGAGAGTGGAATAATATTTAATAGAGAATTCATCTCTTATATGAGGTTAATATCACAATCATTTGTAGTCAACTCAAAGTCAAAATCTCTGGGCAGATACAGTTAATAATAATTGTTATTATTAAACCAGGGACTTTATGTTTGGATTAAACAAGTTGAATGTGGAAGATATTGGAATTTTTACCAAGCTCAATTTACATAAGTCCTAAAGTGATATAGTTTAAGCAAAGAGAATTGGTGTAAATAATCATTACTAAAAGGCACCGCTTAAAACTTTAAAATTGGAATTTACCAATAAAGATTTATAAGCGATAAATTTGGCCAAACTATCACATCACTAACTAAGGTGACATATGAACATTAATATTTGAATTATTAATATTATTCGCTAACTGAATTTACATCCGCGAGTCGCACAACCGCATTGGTAGATTCTCCAAAATGCCACACAATTTAATTATCTATAATTATTGTAAATTAGTTAGATTAAATAGTATTTTTAAATATTAAATATTTATTTTTTCCATTAGTATTTTTTGGTGTTATTGGTAACTGAATAGGTATGTGTATAAAAGTTATATATGTACCAATCGATATTCGATGTTGATATGCACTTAAATTTAATATTAATATATTTAATTGCTTAATGGGTTTGGACAAGTTTTAAGGCCTATATGGCCCCATGTATGGCCGACAATAATGAGGGGAGAGGAGGGATTAAAATTCAAGTGCTGGATTTTGAATTAGTAAAGAGAGATTAAGCAAACCAAGAAGAAAAGATCTCCTCCACTCTCTCTATATAAACCACACCGCCCTTCATCCTATTTTTAACTATTTAGCCTCTCTTCCCACTCTAGTCCAACCACCATCTCCCTTTTTATATCTAGATTGAAAATACTATAAATCATACAACATCAAATCAAATTTAACATGGTTCTCCAAGCTATTATAAAGCTAGGAGCTAGGAACATGATCAGATCTATGGTTATTTACCAATCAAGGTGCAGATTTGTGGCCAAATATAAGGTAATTTACTATTATTATAATTCCATATTAACGTGTTAATGTAGATTTATACTATCATTGAACGAATTTATATACACATATGTTGTTCTGTAAATATATATATTTGTAATTGTACTAGTGTATACTAATGTGTGTGCGTATACCTATATAGATTAATGTTTTGTATATAATAAATGAAAATTGATTTTTATACATGATAGAGTTAGGGTCTGACCTTGAGGGAATTCTATAATTTATTATAAATTATTAATTTTGTAATAAAATTTTATTCAAAATAAAAAGTGTTTTTCTTTCTATTATGTACTTGTTATACTTTATTATGTTAACTAGTTATTTAATTTAAGTATATTAAATAGAAAATCCTTAAATAATATGTTATGTGACTATGTTGTAATCATGAGAAATTTATCACATTAAAAATAACATATTATTTTAAATATTCATAGTCAAGATGTTTTGAGACGGGATATCGATATATCCACTAAGACTAAAGTACGAACGCTTTCCAAATGTTGGGCAGTGTATTACTCATGGCTGTTGGCGGCACTAAGGGGTTACTTACTTATAGTTGTTGGATAACTATGGAATGACTTACTTAAAAGATTCTGTTGGTTAATATAACTAAGGTCAAATAGAGAATTTCGAAGTGACGATATTACACAATTCTCTCGACTTAAGAATATGATAAGCTTCATAATGGGCACTCCAATTTGATTATCGTTAAATCGTGGCACAACTTTCATCAAACGACTATAGTTGGGTCTGAGTCAAAGCATTGGAAGTGAAACTGTAACAACCCAAAATTTTGACCATTTGATTTTAAATGTTTAATTAGTTTTAAATATTTAAATAATTGGATTTTGGAATTTAATAACTTATAATTCAGATATAGGGAATGTTTAAATATTTGAATTATGAATTGAGTGTTAACTAAATGGATTTAATAATTTTATTTAACTCCTTTTAGTTAATAAATAATATTGATGAATTTAATTATGAATTTATTTACAAATATAAATAGATCGGATAAATATCGATAATTGGATCGGAAATATAAAATGATATTTAAATCTGTGAAATTTTCATTCGGGGGCACTGTCTCGGATCTCGATGAAACCAGTTTCATTAGATCCGTAATAATGAATTATAATATGCCGTCAAATTGCACAGCGATCGGGCATATCGTTTGGTCGTGCGAGTTCTAAACGCATAGAAATTAATTTCGAAAATTTATAATATAATTTAGTTTAAAAAGCTATCTTCTATATATGATCGAATTAGGCCTCGAGACTAGTTCCATTGTGTTTGAAATAGGGGTATAACATATATAACATCGGCGGCACGTCTCATTTGGAGTTCGAGATTTTCGGACGTTTAAAGATGAATATTTTAAAATTAAATAATATCCCTTTTATTCAACCTTGCTTGCCCATACTCCCAAGCACATCGTGCCCATACCCAGCTATATTCTTCCTTCTATATATTAATCGTGATTATCAAAGAAATGGTTCATTTTTCCTTTTTTTAAAATTTCAAAAGTCACCCTCCTCCCATCCAACGGCCAGCGTTCGTTGGTGCCACTAGAGGCGGAATTGGATCTCCATCCTAACTAGAGAAACGTCCCCATGGGGGAGCTCGACATATTGACTGGTTGGATCGTCCTATGGCGGGGCAAGGTGGCCTAGATCCGCCTTTGATCGGAGATGGGTTTTGGGCTCAGCGGGGGTTGTTGCGGTGGAGTTAGGTAGCGTGGCTGGCATGGATGGATAGGCGATGGATGAGGCGACCCACAGGAGGCGAGCGGCAGCTGCAAAGGCAACGAGGTGGCGACGTTGGTCAATTCTATGTCATGGTATTGTTAACTGGGAGCGTGCGTACGAACGTGGGTAGGGGGAAGATTAATTAGTTCAAAGTTGTTAACTAAAATAGTTAATTATAAATTAATTGTTTCAATTGTTTATAAATTTATAACTTTTTTATACGAGGCCAGTTTTAAACGTGACAAGTTGCTTGCGATCGTATCGAAGAATACTACGTTATGGAGTTGGTTTGGTTGGATTTGAAGCTTATCGGAATTTATGCTAAAATCGAACGGTCATTCGATTTTAGCCCAAATTAGTTGATTTCAGCAGAAACCGAAAATCAATGTGAGTTTAACTCACATCCAATTTTACTATATCATATCTATGATGTTATAAACGATTATTGATTGCTTGGATGTTGGTTAGATTGTTTGATTGATTTTTTGAATTTCCATTTGGAAAATAGATGACATATTAATTTGATCGTTATAAACCCATATGATTATATGTATATTATCCATAACCATTGTTTTGTAGAGAACATTTGTGGAGAGGCCCTGAGGGGTTTCTCACAAATAATTATTTATTTACATCCTTATGCTGTTATATTTATATTGAATTGAAATAAATCTTGATATTCCATTTAAATTGTTTAAGTGTCGTTATAGCGATTTTCGCTATACCATCATTTATTGATTTTCATCCCTAAAACCCTATCGTGTGTGTTTTGAACTTAAGCTTGTATTTTCATAAAATAGATGTTTGAAATTCATTAATCATTTTGATTAATGATAATTTAAATTGATTAATCATTTTAACTAATGATGTTTAAAATTAATCAATCTCTTTGATTAATGAAATTTAGATTTAATTAATCATTTTAAGTAATGATATTTGAATTTAATTAATTATTTTAATTAGTGATATTTGAAAATTAATAATCATTCTAATTAATGGTATTTAAAAGTAATTAATCATTTTAATTAATGATGTTTGATTTTAATTAGTCATCCTAATTGCTGATATTTGAATGTAATTGATCATTTTAAATAATGATGTTTGAAATTTGTTAATCTATTTGATTAATGAGATTTTAATATTAATTAAGTCATTTTAAGTAATGATTTTGAACTTTAATTAATCATTTTAATTAATGATTGTTATAAATTTAATTAATTGTATTAACTAACGATTTTCGAAATTTGATGGATGAGGTTACGAAGGGTATACAAGGTGAGATTCCTTGTTATATGTTATTTGCTGATGATGTTGTGCTAATTGATGAAAGTAGGATTGGGGTTGATAGAAAACTGGAGCTGTGGAGATAGACTTTAGAATCAAATGTGAGGAATGCGGATTACAGATCTTAAGGCTAGGAATAACACTAGGGGGGTGAATAGTGTTTTTAAGAAATTACTAAATCTTTTTGAGTTTATGTTAATTTGAACACAAATGTATGCAATATTCAGACACAGATATAATCACAGAAACAAACACAGATGCAGAAATAAAGTAAACGCAGTAAAGGAAAGAACACACCGGATTTTATACTAGTTCGGAGTTACCCTACATCCAGTCCCGCACAACTAAGTACGGATTTCCTTTCAAAAGCAATTCAACAATTACAACCCTCGGTTTCAAGGCTACGAGGTACACCCTCCAGAATAACAATCCTCTGGGTAGAGATACTTGATTTCCGGGGCAACAAGTTCACCCAATTGATTTCCAAGGCTACAATCACACCTTTTCTCGCTTGATTGATTTCCAAGGCTACAATCACACCTTTTCTCGCTTGATAGATTTCAAAGAAGCCTATAACTCTGAATAGCACTTAGATCTTGTTGAGATAGTGATAGAGAATCAAACCAGAGATAATCTAGTTCGATTCAATGTTGATTTCGGCAGAGTAATGATAGGATTTTGATTAAGAAAATGTGGAAGAAGAAGAGGAGTGAAAAAACCAGAAAAACTGATTAAAAATTCGTTGAAACTAACCCCTATTTATAGAAGAACAACAAACATGTCCATTCGTGAAGAGTTATGGCGAATAGACACTTCTTTTGAAATTTAAATTTTGAACTCAACTGTCACCATGTCGACATCCCAAAGCAATTTTTGATGTTTTGATTTTCTTTGAAAATAACCTTTATCTTATATTAAAACTATTTTAAACTTTATAAATATACTTAATTATAGATAAAATACAGAGATAAATATAGAGAATAATATATATAGAATTTTACTATAATTTTATATTTAAATCTAAGTATAAATATATTATAATTAAAAGATAGTTTTAAAACAACCGAAGTTTAAAAACAAGAATATTTAAGGCTAAAACATCTTTTTGAAAATCATTTGAAAAGATAATTTTTAAGGCTAAAACATTAAGAAAAACAGTTTTGAAAATCATTCCGAAGTAGTTTTGAAAATCATTTTGAAGTAGTTTTGCAAGCTTCTTCCTGCAGAATATCTCATCATGACAGGACTCGAGAACTTGTACAAAACCAGGATGTTCGTGGGTTTGTAAGCCACTTGTCGTAGGTTTGTAAGCTACTTGTCGTGGGTTTGTAAGCCACTAGAAAGGTAGAAATGGGTTCCATCCCAAAAGAAAAATGGAGTGAAGATTTCAGTGCTATTACGAAGTTTTAACAAAATTCTAGACTCGACACTTATCTTGAAATCTTGAACTCTTGATAATCTTGATATTCTTGATACTCATGAGTCTTCAATCTTGATATGTTGAATCTCTATACTGTACAGTCTTCATTCTTGTACCTGCATGGTTAAATCCTGCATATACATATATATCTAAACTATAATGTTAGTATTTATATTTTATAATCTTATTCTAAGGTTGTTGTCATCAAAACCATCAACTCATGGACTAACAATCTCCCCCCTTTTGATGATGACAACCTTTGTTTATAAAATATTACTTCTATCCCATTGACTCCCCCTAAATCTAATAACTCCCCCTTAATCTATGCCTAACTCTCCTATTTTATATTTCTCCCCCTTTATCATCAACAAAAACAAACTCTAAACTATACAACTCCCCCTCATTCTTGTACTGAAGTACCTGCATTAATAAACTATATAATAGAGTATATATAAGAGATAACTATACTTATAGACATGATATTCAAACAACGATTATAAATATATTAATGTATATTTATACAATCATCAAACCACACCAATGAATAAATCAAGTCAATCAAAACAACCAATTTCAATCAAAACAATTAATTCAAACAAAGTAATAAAGCAAACAAATTAAACGTTACGGGGAACTTCCACCCATCCTTCTTCTCCGAAAATAGGGTCTGGTTTGATGGCATCCCAATTTTCATTGTCATTTGTGAGAGTGACAGGAGGATGTGCTTCGTTATCATCCTTGTGCAGGAAATAAATCATCCATCGAATTGCATCGAAATGCCTTTCTTGCTCCTTGATCATTTGCATTTGACTCAACTCTAAGTGTCGCTGGTTAAGAATGAACGAGAGAATGTTATTGAACAAATTAAGAGTCTCTTCAAGATTCTCGGTTAAATTGTGAATAGGATTTGCCATTTTTGAATTTGTGAAGAGAATAAGAGATAAAGAAGATAGAAAATAATATTGAGTGAAAAATTCTGGAAGAAATAGGTATTTATAGGTGTAGGAATTCGTTTGAAATGAATAGACATATGGTAGTTATTCAAAATTCAAATTCAAAATGAATTGTCATTTCTAACCAGTATATGTTGACATGGTCAAGGGGGTATGTCAACATACTACAGTGAAAATTTGATGGTAATTTGATTTTGTGAATAATTGTGTATATATATAAATTTATATAATATACTAACATTTATTCAGGAGATAAGATAAGCTGGATAACAGAAAGGAAATTCAATTTCATTGCATAATAGGATAATACAATGATTAAACATAAAGAACTACATAAACACTCAAATTAAAACAAACTTAAACTAATTCGATATGATATAAAGATATATAACTAGTTAGAGGATGATGAAGATGAAGATAATCCAAGTTTCTTGCTGACTTTAGAGAAAAACTTGTTCATCTTGGATGACATTTTGTCCAACTTCCTACTAACGGATCTTTTAAGAACCCGTTGATTCTCAACAATAACCTTTTGGTTTTTGAGAAGAGTTTTGTTGGAAGGATTGGAGGGATATTCAATAATTTCTAGGGATGTTTCACCTTCTTCTTCTTCTATTTCCACTTCATCCCTTTCTTCTTCTTCTTCTTCTTCCTCTTCCATTTCTTCATGAGCCAAACGCTCTTCCTTTTCGGCAAGAGTCTCATAAGGTTGAAAAACATATGGGATTTTCATGAGAGAAATGTTTGAGATATTAAAAACTTTTCTTGAAATAAATTCTTCTCCTTTGAAATTAACTCCAAAATAGTTGAAATTCCGAGTAAGGTAAATTCCATGATATAAAGTGTTTTCTCCCATTTCAAAATTTTTAGGATGAAGTTCATCCAAAATAACTTGCGCCCAATTGATATTATAATTTCCGAAAATAGCAAAGAGTGCTTTACACAATTTTGAAGTAGGATTGTTAAAATTTCCCGATCTTGGGGTCAAAGTATGTTGTAACAAAAGATTGACAATTCTTGCCTTAGGACGAAAGTTTCGATTCTTAAATTCAAAGTTTTCATCTCCTTCAAAAATATGATGAAATGTCTCACGATCATGTTCATCGATTTGAAAACTAGAAAGATCCATTCCCATGCTTTTGCAATTGAGAATGGTACCCAAAAGATCACAATTCAAAACAATTCTAGTGCCTTTGACACTACTCCAAATTTCATTATCATTTCCTTCATAAAATTCTCGATTGAGATTTGAATAGAAAATTTTAACAAGATTTGGATAACAAACAAAATCATTTTAAGAAGAATCAACAAGACTAAGAATTTGATTGTTTGCAAAAAGAGTATCAACTTCATAAGAAGCAAAATCTTGAAAAATAGCAAACTTTCCGGGATGGACTTTTCCATAATTAGCATAATTGATGTATGCTTTTATTGCCTCCGGATTATTGAGGAGTTGCTCTTTAAGTTTCTAGAAAGTCTCATGGTGGAGGGGTTGCTTAAGGAAGCCATTAAAGTAGAGAGTAGAGAGCTTTGAAGTTTTGAAGAGAGAGTTTGAATTTGAAAATGAAAGTGAAAAGTTGTGATAAAAGATAGTGAATAAATAGATTTCTGAAAGACATGTTCTCTGGTCAAAAGGTGCCTTTTCAGAGTATTGAATGAAGTGAAAGATGGAGGGAAATTCAACCATTTAAATTCAAATTTTGAATTTCAAAATTTGTACCCATGTCAACATCATGGTAGGGACCATGTCGACATGTGCCTGTGAATTTCTATGATTTATTTTTCCTAAGTATTCTAATATATATATATACTTATTATTTTAATGTATATATATATATATATCTGGAGTATTCTTATAGTATATTCTAGAAAATATTATTATATTAAAAATAATAAAAATAATAATAAAATTATAATAATAAAAAATAAAAAATAAATTTAAAATTCAATCAACACACCAATTCAAAATCAATCAATCAATCAATCAATCATCTAATTCTAAGCATGCAATTTCAATCAATTGTATTGTAAATGTGTACCTTTTTATGAATCCGTTTCCTTGAATTTGTTGAAGTCATGAACTGCCGTAAAACACAAATTTGAGTTATCTGTCTTCTGATCATCATCACTTGAGGACGAGTCTGAGTCATCTAGAGTAGCAGTAAATGCACGCTTCCGTTTCTTTACTGAATCATTGTTTATAGGAGGATTCTGCCTTTCTGGATACGGACAGTCTCTTTTGATATGACCTGGTTCATCACAGTTGAAACATTTGACATTGTTTGGCACTGCATTCTGATTTCCAGAATTCTTATAGTTGTTTCTCTTGAGATTATTCATCTTTCTATATTTCAGAAATTTCCGAAAATTCCTGGTCATAAATGCTATCTCTTTATCATTATCACTGTTTGAGTCTGATCCGTCGGTTAATGCATTGAATGCCATTGATTTCTTTTCAGATGCTTTGCTTTCTCTTCTCCCGATCATTTGAACTTCAAACGACATTAGATTTCCAATCAATTCTTCTATCTTTAAGGTACTGATGTCATTTGCCTCTTCAATTGCAAGTGTCTTTTGATCCCATTCTGGAGTGGGAGAATTTAAAATTTTTCTGACTTGATCTTCTTCCGAAAATTCCTTTCCCAAGGATATTAAAGAATGCACAATGTCTTGAAATCGACTATACATATCTGAAATAGACTCATTAGTATTCATTTTAAATAACTGAAACTGATTTGTGAGCATAGAAATTTTGGTCTGTTTAACTTTGCTTGTTCCTTCGTGAGTCACTTGCAAAGTTTTCCAGATTTCATATGCAGACTTACAAACTAACACACTATTAAATTCATTTCTTTCAAGTGAACAAAGCAGAATATTCATTGCTTTAGAATTATTTTGCGCAACAGTCTTTTGCTCAGTAGTCCACTGTGAAAAATTAGTTGTGGGTTCAGAATATTCAGTTTGTGTGATATTCCATGTATCTAATCCTACAGATTGTAAATATATTTTCATCCTACATGCCCAATATGCATAGTTACTGCCATTAAAAAGTGGTGGTCTGGCAGTAGACTGACCTTCTACAAATTAACTAGTGACAGGGATACTAGTGTTAATAACAGTACCAGTGTTGGTAGCCATTTTGAAAACTTTTCAAAAATCATATTATGAAACTTTTGAAAACCTTGCTCTGATACCAAATGTGAGGAATGCAGATTACAGATCTTAAGGCTAGGAATAACACTAGAGGGGGGGTGAATAGTGTTTTTAAGAAATTACTAAATCTTTTTGAGTTTATGTTAATTTGAACACAAATGTATGCAATATTCAGACACACATATAATCACAGAAACAAACACAGATGCAGAAAAAAAGTAAATGCAGCAAAGGAAAGAACACACCGGATTTTATACTGGTTCGGAGTTACCCTACATCCAGTCCCGCACAACTAAGTACGGATTTCCTTTCAAAAGCAATTCAACAATTACAACCCTCGGTTTCAATGCTACGAGGTACACCCTCCAGAATAACAATCCTCTGGGTTGAGATACTTGATTTCCGGGGCAACAAGTTCACCCAATTGATTTCCAAGGCTACAATCACACCTTTTCTCGCTTGATTGATTTCCAAGGCTACAATCACACCTTTTCTTGCTAGATATATTACAAAGAAGCCTATAACTCTGAATAGCACTTAGATCTTGTTGAGATAGTGATAGAGAATCAAACCAGAGATAATCTAGTTCGATTCAATGTTGATTTCGGCAGAGTAATGATAGGATTTTGATTAAGAAAATGAGGAAGAAGAAGAGTGAAAAAACCAGAAAAACTGATTAAAAATTCGTTGAAACTAACCCCTATTTATAGAAGAACAACCGTCATGTCCATTCATGAAGAGTTATGGCGAATAGACACTTCTTTTGAAATTTAAATTTTGAACTCAACTGTCACCATGTCGACATGGTCACCATAGGCATGTCGACATCCCAAAACAATTTTTGATGTTTTGATTTTCTTTGAAAATAACCTTTATCTTATAATAAACTATTTTAAACTTTATAAATATACTTGATTATAGATAAAATACATAGATAAATATAGAGAATAATATATATAGAATTTTACTATAATTTTATATTTAAATCTAAGTATAAATATATTATAATTAAAAGATAGTTTTAAAACAACCGAAGTTTAAAAACAAGAATATTTAAGGCTAAAACATCTTTTTGAAAATCATTTGAAAAGATAATTTTTAAGGCTAAAACATTTTGAAAAACAGTTTTGAAAATCATTCCGAAGTAGTTTTGAAAATCATTTTGAAGTAGTTTTGCAAGCTTCTTCCTGCAGAATATCTCATCATGACAGGACTCGAGAACTTGTACAAAACCAGGATGTTCGTGGGTTTGTAAGCCACTTATCGTAGGCTTGTAAGCTACTTGTCGTGGGTTTGTAAGCCACTAGAAAGGTAGAAATGGGTTCCATCCCAAAAGAAAAATGGAGTGAAGATTTCAGTGCTATTATGAAGTTTTAACAAAATTCTAGACTCGACACTTATCTTGAAATCTTGAACTCTTGATAATCTTGATATTCTTGATACTCATGAGTCTTCAATCTTGATATCTTGAATCTCTATACTGTACAGTCTTCATTCTTGGTACCTTCATGGTTAAATTCTGCATATACATATATATCTAAACTATAATGTTAGTATTTATATTTTATAATCTTATTCTAAGGTTGTTGTCATCAAAACCATCAACTCATGGACTAACATCAAAGTGATTTAGGCTTAACAGAACTAATACAGAGTATATGAAGTGCAAGTTCAGCGGTGTCGGGTCAGAGGATGGAGATGTCACTCTGGCCAGACAAATAGTTCCCAAGAAGGAATCCTTTCGATATTTAGGATCAATGTTGCAGTATAATGGTGAGATTAATGAAGATGTTAGTTTTAGAATTCGAGCGGGATGGGTGAAATGGCGACAAGCGTCTGGCATTCTCCGTGACATGAAAGTCCCATAGAAGCTTAAAGGAAATTTCTACAGAATGACAATCAGGCCTGCGATGTTGTATGGTGTAGAATGTTGGCCTACTAAAAGCCAACACGTCTAGAAGATAAGCATAGCAGAGATGCATATGCTGCGATTGAACTGCGGTCATACAAGAAGCGACCGAATTAGAAATGATACTATACGTGATAAACTTGGAGTAGCACCAATTGAGGAGAAGCTAATTCAACATCGCTTAAGATGGTTTGGACATCTTCAATGGAGGCCGCCTGAGGCACCTGTGCGCCCTGGAATTATAGGCCGCGTCGAATGCTCAAAGAGAGATAGAGGTCGATCAAGGTTGACATAGGAGGAAGTAGTGAAAAGGGACTTGAAGGATTGGAGTGTAATCGAAGAGCTGGTGTCGGACAAGAGCGCGTGAAAGTTAGTGATCCACGTACCAGAACCATGAGCTATGATTTTATAAGTTTAGATTGTAGAACTATGGAACAGGAGCCTAAGACGTAGCGTTTGGTCATTGACCAATATTACTATTAGTACTATTATCACTATCAGTATTATTATCATAATTTTTTTATACATACATACATACATACATATATTTATTTATCTTTTTTTTATTTTACTTAGTTATTATTATTAGTAATTAACTTATTTGACTTTATTTTATTATTGTTATTGTTATGACTTTAAATTGACTTTGTCATTTAGTTTTGGGTTTCATCTCTAGTTGACCCCAACTTGTTTGGGAATAATGACTTAGTTATTTTTGTTGTAATGATTTTTGAAATTTAGTTAATCATTTTAATTAACAATGTTTTATAGTTAATTAATCATTTTAACAAATGATGTATTAATTTACCATTTTAACTAATGATGTTTGAATTTAATTAATCCAATTAATTTATGATTATTTGAACTTTAATTTTTTTTAATTAATGGTATTTAAAATTTATTAATCATCTTAATTAACGATGTTTGATATTAATTATTCATTTTAATTAATGATTATTTGAATTTAATAAATCTTTTTAATTAATGATATTTAAAGTAAATTGATTAATTGATTAAAGTAATTAACCAATTTAGTGAAAGTGTTTCAAAGTTAATAAACTGATTTAATAAAAAATTTAAAATTAATTTACTTATGATATAAAAGTGTTTGGAAATAATTAACTATTTTATTAAAGATAGTTGATTTTCTTATTTAAAGGAGATTATAAATATGATCAATTATCTTTTAGAATAATTAATATTGTTTTAAATTTATAACTAATGGTTTATAAATGAGAAAATCCTTTAAAAGGAATTACTTAATAAAGCTAAGTGTAAATTGTTTTGGGTTTATAGTAAACAATATTTTAATGACATTTGTTTTTGACCCCTGTTTTAATACACTTAGTATTATAAGTTTGTCTTTTAAAATAATAATTTAAAAGAGCATTTCCAAAGTGTTTTTACCAATATTTTAACATGGAAATCAAGCACAAGTTCAGTTTTCAAAAGTAAAGTTCGATTTCGATTATGGAAAAGTAGTTCCGTAATTAATATCGCTTATATGGAAGGATTTAATCATACTTTTAACGCTAAACGATGAGGCTTGGACTTGTTTCTATCTTGAAGGTTAAAAATGTCGTCAAGGCAATGCCTAGAGATAAAACTACCTCAACTTTCCTAGCGTCAATTTCAACCGAGAGATATCACTTCTTTGGAATCGACGAGCAGTGTTAAATATATGACGTTTAATTTCCATGTACGATCATTTTAAATTACAAGAAATTATTGTCAAGGACAAAATTTCTCAACGTTTTAGCCTCAAGGACAGACCTTCAGTATTTTAGTCTGAAGGACAACTTTGTTTAGGTATCAGTTTTTAGTTATTGACAGCAGTTTTTAGGTATCAGTTTGTAGTTATCGGTAGCAGTTTTTAGGTATCAGTTTTTAGTTCGGTAGCAGTTTTGGAAGAATGTTTATCCTTATGAATAATTTTGGAAAAATGTTTGTCATTATGAATAATTTTTAGGAGAATGTTTGTCCTTGTGGTTAAAATATTGAGGTCGTGTCCTTGAGGCTAAAAATGTACAAATTTTTGTCCTTTAAATTAATTCCCCCTTTAAATTATCCCCGATAGTTGAATTATTAATTATTGGATTCAACTTTCTTCATGGTGTATCGTCACCTTAAAACTGATTTGCTATTCTTTTGAGCTTTTTTTATCCTTTGTCGACAAAGACTGAATCCAAAGCGCAAAAGGACGTCCAGCTATGTGGGTTGCTCCCATTAGGGTATTTTCACATCTCATCTAGATTTTGATGTACTGTTGGTTATGTGGGTTGCTCCCATTAGGGTAATTTCACATCTCATCTACCTTTAAAATGGTTAAGATTTAGATGTGAGATATTCATATTCTCGGTAAGGTTTGTTGGGGTCCGGTTGGTACATTTCTGAGAAGTATCACGGAGTATATGAGCTTCTCAGAAGTATATTGCTAGAGGTATACTTCAAGGTTGGTGCACATTCCTAGTCATTTGTTGGAAATTTTCCTTTCCTTATTTGATTCGAACCTTTGAATCTGTTTATCTTTAAATTGCCACAAGAAGAATCAACCACTCTTCGCGGCATTTAAGTATTTATTTTGTCCATTCTATCAAGTTTGGACGGTTACCTTATTTTGTCCATTATATCAAGTTTGGACTGTAACCTTGTTTTATCCATTCTGTCCAGTTTGAATTTTACTCTGGTTATTTTCATTCTTTCAAGTCCGGTTTTTATATTATTTATGCCCATTCTCATTTGGATTTATTTCCTGATACGTATTTCTGCTCTTTCCTGTATGGATGTTATTCTTGTGAGGTAAAAACCCGTTCCACGTTAGTAGCATAGTCTCACAGAACTTTTATATGTTTCCCATTATTTGAGTTATCTCACGCTGGTATTTTCAGACTAATCCAGGTGTTACTTTATTATAATGCTCAGGTCAAACTGAGTATTTTCCTAGGTTGACCTTGGTGTTACGGAGATCTTGGAGAGGAGCTGGAGGTTCACCTATCGTAGTGTTTTATTTTCCGTTGTATTATATAGTATCCCTCACAACATTTGTAAGGTCAGGATTTTTATTACTGTCCAGCTGATAAGGTTTGTTTTTAACTCTGATATACTCTATATTTTTAGCGTGACAGTTCTACTATCCTTGTTATATTATACATTATCGATTCCGCTGTGAGATTCTGATTTTCTTTGTTTTCTGTTCTTTTCTTTTTATTTACCCTAAAAATCTGCCCTTTTGAAGATTCGATGCGCGACATTTGAACATAGTGGTAATGTTCGGTATCGACTTTCGATGGTCAAAAAGGCGGCTTGTTACAGCGTGGTATTAGAGCGCAAGTTAAGTGAGAACCTTGGCTTTGGTAGGGTCTAGCTCATTAAAGATAGGGTAAGCGACACCCTAAAATGAGTTTGAGAGTATTATATATGCGAGAGTGTATTTGTTAATGTTAAATAAACGTATTATGTTAATTGGTCTATTGAGTTTTTATGAATTCTGGTCGGGACGTGGGACACCACGGTATTGATAGGGGATTTCTAAATGCTTGAACAAGGCCAACATACATGGTATTGAAATTTTTGAAAATTTAGCAAATTATTTTTTTTCCTAGGATTATATTTTATATATAAAAAAGAATAATTTTCAGAACTTTACATAGTTATAGAGTGTGTTTGTTTGAATATGGTAATATTTATTTATTATCACTATTGTTGGTTCAGTTATGCTTAATTAAATTAGAAGCATTACTGTTGTTTGTTAGTTGTTAAATTGTGCTTGGTTTATTTGGGAGCATTAATTGTTTTGAATTGATAAATGAACCCCTTTATGAATTAATTTTTCACAATTTGACTATAACGGTGTTCGGAGAAAATGTTAGCTTGAAATTTCACTTTTTAATAATGGCGATTTAAGGATTAAACTTTAATAAAAGTAGTTTAATATTATCTTAATGGTGGGATAAGACCTTTAGAGAATAAACATTTGAGAAAATTCTATTATAATAAAGAAGAGTCGTTATAATATAAGATGATTTTATATAAAGGAAATTTTATATAAATTTAGTTTATATAGTGTGTTTAAAAGGTATTTTTGAATCTAACTCTCAGAATTTTTGAAAATAATTTCAATAGGTTTGAGAAATGAAATAGAAATATTTTTGGAAGTAAATAAAAAAAATTGGGAAGTAAAATTTTTAAATGGAATGCATTGGGATAATTCGGAAGAAATTGTTTCGATTAGTTTTGTAGTAATCTGAATAATCTTCTAAGTGACGATTATATGTTTGCTTAAGTGAACGTTATGGAGTACTTAGTAAATTATTCTTTTTTTCATAGTGCGATCGAAATGAGATCAAATCCGAATAAACCCAAAGTGAGTTTTAATAAATAAATTGTTTGAAGTTATTATATATAAAAATATATGCAGTATGCTTTCAAAGAGGAGTTTTGAAGTTAAAAACTGGGTATTTAATTTTTAAAGTTCCCTTAGAGGGAATTGGTTTCACAATAAAAAGTATTTCTAATAAGATATTGTTTTGATAAATGAGATTTTTTTCCCTTAGGTAAAATATGGGATGATTAACATAGGTTTGAAATGAATTAAATTGGATAAGGAAGTTTTGATAAACATTGTTTATTAAAACCATAACTTTTGTTTAAAACATCTAAGTAGTGTAAACTACTTGTTGATTGGGTCAACCCATAAATATCTTCTATTTTAATACCCTAAGTTAAAGAGGTCGAGAGGTTGACTCAGTTTTAAAAGACTCAAATTTTGATAGATCTTCATCTAAACTGTGGAAAAAGTAAAATAAAATATGTTTATTCTCTTAGGATATAGAAGAGTATTTTACAAGTAAATAAAGTGGAATAAGTTATTATTTGATGTTTTATAAAGAAATGACTTTATAAAATATTTTTTTAAACTTGGGAGAAAATTTATGAAGTAATTCATAAATAATTTTAGTAATGAATAAAATACTAGTGGAAATATAAGTGATTTAAAAAAAATTAATGAAGTTAAGAAACTAATAAATTTAGAGTCTAACTTTCCATTTTGTCCTAGTGAGTTTCGATAATCTTCTGAGCAATAACCAAAGGCTAATGAGCAAAAGGTACGCTTAGATAATTATCAATATTTTTTGACAATCAAGAAAGTTTTGAACCTAAATTGAGATTTGTTTATTAGTTATTTGACATTTCAAAACAGTGATAAGTTTTCCCTTTTGGAATTTGATTGACTATTAGTGTTAGTTTATTTCTTTACGGAATTTGATTGATTTGATTGAATTTGATTAATTAACTATGTGATTTTCTATACCATTGTTTACAAAGTTTAATTTATAGATAAAGGATTTTGGAATTGTTGTTATTAGGACCTAAATCCTGGTGATTTGGAAAAGGAGATTTTGGGAAAGAAACAATATTTATTCACTCTAGTTGATGTTTTCAGAGGAACCGAAAAACCACTGGACGCTCCATGTTGTTTTGATTCTAGTGTTTCACCATACTTTATTAGGAGGAATTCCCTCCTTGTCACTTTGATTTTTGATCTCTGATTTAATACCGTTTGAGAAATTTGAAAATAAAATTTGAATTGAAAAACCCGGGCATTTAGATCTAAATTTATCATTTGAAAATTTTGGATGCATAACATCTATTAAATAATATTTTCTGTATTTTGTTGCATATGATTGAGATATGGTTTGTGATTACATGTAGATTTATATCAGGCTAGTTTTTGCATATATAGTTACATCACATTGCTTTTGTCAGCCTGATTTTCTTTTAGATTATGTATTCACAGTAAAGACAGAGATTTCCACTTGACTTCTTACGCACCTGCATTTGCATAGAGATAATAAATTACTAGCTAAAATATAAAATCGAATGCAAAAAGGTAAGTAATAAATCTAGAAATTTAAATTGGTTGATGATTTTATGCCCTAGATATGGGAGGCCACTTGCCTTTTGTTTTCTTTGGTTGGTTTAGAGCCCATAGAGGCATTTTGTAGTTGTTTCCATCGAACCGTGCAAAGGAGACGCTGGCGGAATTTTCTGTAAATTCAAGAGTTAGAATTTTGTTTTTGGAGAATTTTGGAGAATTTTTTATAACTAAAATTTGATTTTTGAGTTACAATTGGAATGAATGAATGGAATGGAATTAGTTGGTATAGGTGGGTGAATTTAAATGACTTGGAAATTTTAGAATCTATTCCAGCTAATTGGTTTTGAAAAATTAATAAGTTTAATACCTCATTTTAATTAATAATTTTAAAATTAAGGGTTTGGAAACAATTTTTTCCTTAGGAATTTCGGGGACGTAATTCATTTAAGGGGAAAAAAATGTAACAACCCAAAATTTGGCCATTTGATCTTAAATGTTTAATTAATTTTAAATATTTAAATAATCTGATTTTGAAATTTAATAACTTATAATTCAAATATAGGGAATGTTTAAATATGTGAATTATGAATTGAGTGTAATTAAATGGATTTAATAATTTTATTTAACTCCTTTTAATTAATAAATAATATCGATGAATTCAATTTGTGAATTTATTTACAAATGTAAATAGATCGGATAAATATCGATAATTGGATCAGAAATATAAAATGATATTTAAATCTGTGACATGTTCATTCTGAGGCACTGTCTCGGATCTCGACGAAAACATTTTCATTGGATCCATAATATTGAAGATAATATGCCATCAAATTGCATGGCGATCAAACGTATAGTTTGGTCGTGCGAGTTCAAAATGCGTAGAAATTATTTCGAAAATTTATAATATAATTGGTTTTGAAAAGCTATCTTCTATATATGATCGAATTAGGCTTCGAGACTAGTTCCATTATGTTCGTAATAGGGGTATAACATATTGAACGGCAGGCGGCACGTCTCGTTTGGAGTTCGAGATTTTCGGACGTTTGAAGATGAATATTTTAAAATTAAATAATATTCCTTTTATTCAACCATGCTTGCTCGTACTCCCAAGCACGTCGTGCCTATACCCAGCCATATTCTTCCTCGCATATATTATTCGTGATTATCAGACCAATGGTTAGTTTTTTTTCTTTTTAAATTTCAAAAATCACCCTCCTCTCATCCAAAGGCCATCGTTCGTTGGTACCTCTAGAGGCAGAATTGGGTCTTCGTCCCAACTAAAGAAACATTCACATGGGGAGCTTGACATATTGACCGGTTGAATCATCCTATGGCAGGTCGAGGTGGGCTAGATCCGCCTTTGACCGAAGGTGACTTTTGGGCTCGGGGGGGGGGGGGATGTTGCGGTGGAGTTAGGTGGCATGGATGGATAGGCAATGCATGGGGTGACCCATAGAAGGTAAGCGGCGACAGAAGAGGCAACGAAGCGGTAGCGCTGGTCAATTTTATGTCACGGTCGAGTTAACTGGGAGCGTGCGTACGAAGGAGGGTAAGGGGAAAGATTAATTAGTTCAAAGTTGTTAATTAAAAAAGTTAACTATAAATTAATTGTTTCAATTGTTTATAAATTTATAAGTTTTTCATACGAGGTCAGTTTTAAACGCGACAAGTTGCGTTGCTATCATAACGATGAATACTGCGCTATGAAGTTGGTTTGGTTGGATTTGGAGCTTATTGGAATTTATGCTAAAATCGAACGGTCATTCGGTTTTAGCCTAAATCAGAACATTTTAGCAGAAACCGAAAATCAATGTGAGTTTAACTCACATCCAATTTTACTATATCATATCCATGATGTTATAAACGATTATTGATTGCTTGGATGTTAGTTAGATTGTTTGATTAATTGTTTGGTTGAATTTCCGTTTGGAAAATGGATGACATATTAATTTGATCGTTATAAACCCATATGATTATATGTATATTATCCATAACCATTGTTTTGCAGGGAACATTTGTAGAGAGGCCTTGAGGGGATTCTCGCTAATAATTATTTATTTATATCCTTATACCGTTATATTGATATTTAATTGAAATAAATCTTGATATTCCATTTAAATTCTTTAGGTGTCATTATAGTGATTTTCGCTATACCGTCATTTATTGATTTTCATTCCCAAAACCCTAACGTGTGTGTTTTCAACTTGAACTTGTATTTTCACAAAATAGATGTTTGAAATTCATTAATCATTTTGATTAATGATATTTTAAATTAATTAACCATTTTAAATAATTATGTTTAAAATTAATTAATCTCTTTGATTAATGAAATTTAGATTTAATTAATCATTTTAAGTAATGATATTTGAATTTGATTAATTGTTTTAATTAATGATATATGAAAATTAATAATCATTTTAATTGATGATATTTAAAAGTAATTAATCATTTTAATTAATGATATTTGATTTTAATTAATCATCCTAATTTTGATATTTGAATGTAATAGATTATTTTAGTTAATGATGTTTGAAAATTGTTAATCTATTTGATTAGTGAGATTTGAATATTAATTAAGTCATTTTAATTAATGATTTTGAACTTTAATTAATCATTTTAATAATGATTGTTTTAAATTTAATTAATTGTATTAACTAATGATTTTTGAAATTTAGTTAATCATTTTAATTAATGATGCTTTATAGTTAATTAATCATTTTGACAAATGATGTTTTAATTTATCATTTTAACTAATGATGTTTGAATTTAGGTAATCCAATTAATTTATGATTATTTGAACTTAATTAATTGTTTTAACTAATGGTATTTAAAATTTATTAATCATTTTAATTAATGATGTTTGAGATTAATTATTCATTTTAGTTAATGATTATTTGAATTTAATAAATCTTTTTAATTAATGATATTTAAAGTGAAGTAATTAATTTAATAAAATTGATTAATGTAATTAACCAATTTAATGAAAGTGTTTCAAAGTTAATAAACCGATTTAATAAAGATTTTAAAGTTAATTTACTGATGATATAAAAGTATTTGGAAATAATTAACTATTTTATTAAAGATAATTGATTTGCTTATTTAAAAGAGATTATAAATGTGATTAATTATCTTTTAGGATAATTAATATTGTTAAGAGAAAATCCTTTAAAAGGAATTATTTATAAATAATTGGTTTTGGTTTATAGTACACAATGTTTTAATGACATTTGTTTTTGAACATCGTTTTAATACACTTAGTATTATAAGTTTGTCTTTTAAAAGAATAGTTTTAAAAGAGTACTTCCAAAGTGTTTTTACCAATAATTTAATATGGAAATCAAGCACAAGTTCAGTTTTTAAAAGTAAAGTTCGATTTCGGTTATGGAAAAGTAGTTCCGTAATCGATATCGCTTATAAGGAAAGGATTTAGTCATACTTTTAATGGTAAACGTTGAGGCTTGGACTCGTTTCTATCTTGAAGGTTAAAAATGTCATCAAGGCGATGCCTAGAGGTTACACTACCTCAACTTGCCTGGCATCATTTTCAACCGAGAGATAGCACTTGTTTAGAATCGACGAGTAGTGTTAAATATATGACATTTAATTTCCATGTATGATCATTTAAATTATCCCCGATAGTTGATTTATTGATTATCGAATTCAGCTTTCTTCATGGTGTATCGTCACCTTAAAAATGATTTGTTGCTCGTTTGAGCATTGTTATCCTTTGTTGGTAAATGACTGAACCCAAACCTCGAAAGGATGTCTAGCTATGTGGGGTTGCTCCCATTAGGGTATTTTCACATCTCATCTAGATTTTGGTGTACCATCACCTTAAAAAGGGTTAACATTTAGATGTGAAATATTCAGATTCTCGATAAGGTTTGGTGGGGTCTGGCTGGTACATTTCCGAGAAGTGTCACATAGTATATGAGCTTCTTAGAAGTATATTGCTAGAGGTATACTTCAAGGGTGGTGCACCTTCCTAGTCATTTGTTGAAAAAATTTCTTTCCTTATTTGATTCAAACCCTTGAATCTGTTTATCTTTAAATTGCCGCGAGAAGAGTCAACCACTCTTCACGACGTTTAAGTATTTATTTTGTCCATTTTACCAAGTTTGGACGGCTACCTTATTTTTTCGATTCTATCAAGTTTGGAATATTACCTTGTTTTATCCATTCTGTCCAGTTTGGATTTTACCCAGATTATTTTCATTCTTTCAAGTAATATTATTTATGCCCATTCTTATTCGGATTTGTTTCCTGATGTTTATTTTTGCTCTTGCCTGTATTGAAGTTATTCTTGTGAGGTAAAAACCGTTCTGCATTAGCGGCGTAGTCTCACAAAACTTTTATATGTTCCCTATTATTTGAGTTATCTCACGCCGGTATTTCCAGACTGATCCGGGTGTTATTTTATTATAATGATCGGGTTAGACATAGTATTTTCCTAGGTTGACCTTGGTGTTATGGAGATCTTGGAGAGAAGCTGGAGGTTCACCTATTGTAGTTTTCATTTTCCGCCGTATTATATAGTATCCCTATCAGCATTTATAAAGTTGGAATTTTTATAATTGTCCAATTGATACGGTTTGTTTTTAAATTTGATATACTCTGTATTTTTGGAGTGACAGTTCTACTGTCCTTGTTATATTATATGTTGTTGATTTTGCTGTGAGATTCTGATTTCTCTGTTCTCTGTTCTTTTATTTTTATTTACCCTAACAAGCTACCCTTTTGTCGATTCGATGCACGACATTTGAACACAGTGGTAGTGTTTGGTGTCTGTTTTCCATGGTCAAAAAGGCGGTTCATTACAGAAACACTATTTAATAGAATATTATCTTTAGTTGTATTAGGTTAGTATCGCAGTCAACTATAGTCAACTTAAAGTCAAAGGCTCTGGCCAAAGCAGTTTGGTTAATAGTAATAGTTACTATTAAACCCGCACCTTAATGGGCCTAAATATTCATTAAATCAAAATGCAGTTTAGCCAATGCAGTTTGGTTAATAGTAATAGTTACTAGAGGGGAATCGAATGGATCTAAGAACTATTTCTTCATTCAAAATGCAAGTCATAGGCTATTGATTTTGTGACAACCCACACCTTAATGGGCCAAAATATTCGCTAAATCTAAAATTCAAGTCTACTGGAGTGCAAGGTGCTGGTATCTTGTAAATAACAAAAGTATATCAGAGCATCATCGATAAAACTCACTGCAGAATAATAGAATATAATAAAACATATAAGTACTGACCAAGGCTAATAACTCTGGTATCTTGTACCCTTGTCAGTGCTGAGCATGCATAACAAATCTATCCTTCTACCATTTCCGCCTTATACCAGTACATGTCCCTTTAAGTCTATCCTGTGGTTTTGAATAAGGAGGGGGTCAGAACAATGTTCTGGTGAAAAGTAAATTACATATTTTATACATAACACTAGTTTCTGTCGATTACTTTACATTACATGTTATATCTACTTTTTAAACATAGTCGATACACATACGATATGCCCCACCTACTCGAGGTATACGATAACTACATATGTATGTGTGTGTATGTATATGTGCGTGTATATGTGTGTGTGTATAAGTACCACTGTCCCCCTTTGGAACATGATACTTTCCCTGCTAGTATCCGTAATTCTACACTGTGCTAGGTGTCCACCATATGTGTCTAGACCGTCTTGTCTACGTTCATCGAGAATCTTCCTATTAGTGCCAAATAATGGCATTACAACTATTTAGCCGTGTTATACTCATTTCATATTGAGGACTCCGTTCCTCGGACTAATCATGGACTCGACTCCATGGACTATTAAGGACTCAGCACCCCCAAACTGTCATATTCATTTGAAAGACCTCAACTATGGGTTATCTAGCCTTGCCTCCTAACACAAACAAACTAGCAAACAACCGTGAGGCGGTGCATGTCCCAAACGTGATCTATACTAGTAGGAGATATACTCTGTTTAGGCGTAACCCTCGTTTGTCCGCTAATCGCTCTAGGACCGATAACGCTCTCGACCTATGTGTACAGCCCTACTCCTCACATATATGATACCAACCTTTTTGATATAGCGTCGGTCCTACGCTCGTTCTTCCATTTAGATTGCCTAATGCAATCAAGAAAATTCCCACTTCATCACTTAAACTTACCCACTAAAAGGTTGAAGTAGACTCCACTTGGCCCTTTGACACTTCGATTGGATGAACCATCCTACTTTGGTATATTACCTTCACCTATACGCGAATGTATAATCCCACGGGTCCTACAGTTGGTGATGTTTCACATTAGTACAATGTATACACAACCACTGGCAGCCCATTTTGAAGGGCAGACTTCTGTTGTGCAACACTACTGACCTCGCATCCCAACCCATACTAACGACTAAGTCATTTTTAATTAATCTAGGTTATTGACTAGATTCAATAATTCAAACCAGTCAAAAACGCATACCTGAGGCTATATTAATTTTATTGAATTATGACACCTTTGGTATTCAATTATATTTTTACTTAACTTGCTTTTTGTTCCATTAATGCCATTTTTAGTGCCATTTACTGCTTACTTCTACTTTATATTTTAAATATCCTTTACCACTTAACTTTCACTTGATACTATTAAGAAAATTCTACTGTTCCTTTTCAACTATTACCAGCTTTCTTTGATTACTGTGGTTTTCTTAATTACTCATTTCATTGCTTTACATACATTTCGTCACTTATTATTATTTTCTAACTTATTGCATATATATTAGATTGATAATTAAATTATTGTTAATACCTCTACTTACAATACTTTGGTTTATACTTAAAAATTTCTACTTTTTAATGCACTAGAATTATATTTTCCCAAGGAAACGTTAACATTGTAATTTTCCATAAATTATCTAAAAGAGGACTTCTATTATGTTTGAAATTACAAGGAATTATCTTTTATGTTATTATTGAAGTAGACGGTACAAAATATGGTAAACATCCCTGTTTTATACATCTCTTTCTTTTATATATTTATTGTTGTTTCAAATGATACATTCTATTCATATTAATAAAACTGGATAATTTATAGAAATTTACATTGCAACACACTTCATTCCAATGAATTAAACTATTAATTAAATCCCAATTACTGACCAAGGCTAACCTGTGGTATCTAGTACCCTTGTTAGTGCTGAAGATGCATAAGAAATCTATCCTTCCACCGTTCCCGCCTTATATCAGTACTTGTCCCTCTAAGTCTATCCTGTGGGTTGTATGGGGGTGGGGGCCAAAACAACGTTCTAATCACTAGTAAATTACATACTTTACACATAACACTAGTTTATGCCGATTGCTTTCCTTTGCATATTATGTCTACTTTTTAAACTCAGTTATCTTGACTTCATTATACGCATA
Source organism: Allium fistulosum (assembly GCA_030737815.1). Classification (NCBI taxonomy): domain Eukaryota; kingdom Viridiplantae; phylum Streptophyta; class Magnoliopsida; order Asparagales; family Amaryllidaceae; genus Allium; species Allium fistulosum. Next base: position 506,310,694 of record CM060903.1, on the reverse strand, counting down.
CGATACGCTCCACCTACTTGAGGTATACAATAACTACATATGTATTGTCTTGTCCACGTACACCTGCCTGATAACAACATTACAACTATTTAGCTATATTCTACTCCTTTCATACTGAGGACTCTATTCCTCAGACTAATCAAGACTCAGCTCCATGGACTATTAAGGACTCAACTCCTCGGGCTATCCTATTTATTTGAAAGAAATCAACTAAGGGTTATCTAGCTTTGCCACCTAACACAAACAAACTAGAAATAACCTGTGAGGCGGTGCATGTCTCAAACATGATCTACACTAGTAGGTGGTACAGTCCATTTAATCGGGTTAAGCCAATTATAAGGTTAGGATTCTGAAACTATAGATCTTGAGTCCTACCTCCCTCCCAGGTCATACCCTTGTCTTTTCGATGACCGCTTCAGGACCGATGATGCACTCGACCTATGTTTACAACTCTACTACTCACATATATGGTACCAACGTTGCTAACATAGTAATGAGCCTACACTCACTGTCCCATTTAGATCGCCTAATGAAATCAAGGAAATTCCTACTTAATTACTTAACATGTACCCCATAAAAGGTTAAAGCAGACTCTACTTGGCTCTTTGACACTTCGACCGGGATGAACCATCCGACTTTGTTATATTACCGTCACCTATACACGAACGTATAATCTCATGAGTCCTACAGTTGGTGCTATCTCACATCAGTACAATGTATAACAACGGTTTGTACCTCCTTCCAGAGGGCAGATTTCTATTGTGCAACACTACTGACCTCGCATACAAACCCATAATAATGACTAAGTCATTTTAAATTAATAAAAGTTATTGACTAGATTCAATAATTCAACCCATCATAAATGCATACTTGAAGCTAAATTAATTTTACCGAATTACTACCCTGTTGGTATTCAGTTATTTTTTTTTACTCAACTTGCTTCATGTTTCATTAATGCCATTTTTAGTGCTATTTATTTCTTACTTCTACTTTAATAGATTAAATATCCTTTACCACTTAACTTTCACTAGATACTAGTAGGTATATTCTATTTTTCCTTTTCAACTATCACTATCTTTCTTTGATTACTGTAGTTTTCTTAATTACTCATTTCGTTGCTTTACATACATTTCGTCACTTATTGTTATTTTCGAACTTATCGCATATATATTGGATTGATAATTGAATTATTGTTATTACCTCTACTTACAATACTTTGGTTTATACTTAGAATTTCTGCATTTTAATGCATTGGAAATATATCTTCCCAAGAAAATGTTAACACTGTAATTTTCCATAAATTATCTAAAAGAGGATTTATGTTTGAAATTACATGGAATTATCTTTTCTGTTTTTATTGAACTGGACGGTACAAAATAGGGTAAGCATCCCTATTTTATACATATTTTCTTTTAGATATTCCATGTTATTTAAAACGATATACTTTTATTCATATTTATAAAACTGGATAATTTATAGAGATTTACATTGCATCGAACTTCATTCCAATGAAATAATATATTAACTAAATCCTAATCCAAACCATAATAACTTCTACTTCATGTTTACTGACATATACCATTTAACCAACAAACCTAGAATTACTATAAAATATCATTAATTTAGGGACTACTATCACCCTTATTTTCCAGATTTAAGTATTTGCAATATTTTAGTCAAAGTTAACAATTCATAGAATATGTAGGCGTAGTTTTCAAATTCATTACAGGTGTATGTTTAAGCCTACAACTCCAACATTATATTAAGGCATACAAGGAACAGATTTACAATGATATAAATCCAATATTATATAAAAATATATAATTTCCCACTTACCTTCAAGCTTCCAAATCTCCATATCTAAATCTTGTAATTCTAGTTTGACTCCCTTTTCTGCCTACCGACACATGCACCGAAAGCATACACATATCTATTAGAAATTTACATCCGAGAAGATATTTGAATTAGAATTAGATTAGAATTTATAATTTGCTTGGCTTGGGCTATTCGATTCGATACTATTCTTCTCCTTTATTATGCTCTACTATTCTCCATTTAGATATATTTATAGATTATAGTCTATACAGATTTTAGAATTTGTAGAGAAAAATGGCAAAGCTTCGTCGTTGCTTCAGAAAATATGAGAAGAATAGTGAGGGGTTGTGCCTTTATTTATTGGGGTTCGAATATGGGCCAACCGCTAGATTAGATTGTACACAATCTGGGTAGTTCGGCCTAGGTTCAATTTTCAGCCCTGCCAACCACCAGTCGACCGCTTTGATGCCACTGGTCGACCGCTAGTAGTTGACCAGTCCCAATAAAGGGGTCAACTGGTCACTTTTTTTTGGTTAATTAATTTTTGGTGTTTTGTTTAATTCTATTTATGTTGATTTAATTCCAATTCTAACCGATTTGATTTAACGTTAGTTCTGCTTATACGTTAATCGTTAATTGTAGTTAACGTTAATTAATTGCATTTATTTCCTTAATTACATATATAATTATATTTGATTTGAATTTTTCCCATGTTAATAACTTTTTCGTTTGAACTCCGATCACAAAACTTTATAAATGAAAATTGTTCAGAAAATCACCACGAACATAATGGTGCAAGTTTTGTAGCCAAATTCTGAAGTTTGTGAAATTTCCATTTTCAGACTTAATAATTTTTAATTAATTTCTTTTTAGTGAATTACATTCAGTTTACAGGGTGTTGGATTCTTCCCCCCTTAAAAGAATTTCGCCCCTGAAATTCCATAAGGACTGAATCATGTAACATAGCACGCAACCATTCTAAGCTATCCAACAAATTAGTGTATATCTAATTCTAGCCAATCGTGTATAGTGCATGGTGTATCACAACACATATGATATGTATGCATAATAATACTACATCAGCGCCTCCTATATGCATGCATTCTTTAAAACAATTTTGGAAAATATGGCACAAACAACCTATATATATTGGCAGTTCTATATGTATGCAATTTTTGAAAACCCAAATCTTTGTTTTTGCGCACAAATTTTCCCAACTCCTACGAATAGAAGTATAGTTCAACCAATTTTGCATCTAATCCCTACCATCCAAAATCCTAGTACACAGTTTCTATCATCCAAAAATTTGAAAACTTGGTTTTCTAAACCTATATTCATATGTTGGAAAAAAGGTTTAGATGGAGAATTCCATATTTCCATCATTCTCTTGTGCACATATTTCATTGTACATAGGAACCTTCTCCTTTGCCCCTAATTCTTTTCCAACTTTTCCAAGTACAATCCTTATCGGGAAATTTATTTTTAAACTTTTAAAATAGAGTTGCTTCAAAACAAGTTTTGTTCACCTATAGACAAGGTATGGAAAACAAAATCCCAATGCTAAACATCCTTTTCCCTTTTCACTAAGTATATTTCACTTACTATCACTTCTGATGCACAGTAAAATTTGCTAACTCGTTTACTTTTCCCTATGCTAAGCATGTGGCATTTCCAAAAATAAAAAATTACCCTTTTTTCGCTCAAAATCTTTTTCAATTAGCATTTAGAAATAGTTGAGAAAATTTTAAAATATTCCATGTTATCTAAAAAGATACACTTTTATTCATATTTATAAAACTGGATAATTTATAGAAATTTGCATTGCATCGAACTTCATTCCAGTGAATTAAAATATCAAATCATAGTAACTTCTAATTCATGTTTACTAACATATATCATTTAATCCACAAGCCCGAAATTAGTATACAATCTCATTAATTTAGGGACAACTTTCAACCTTACTTTCTAAATTCAAGTATATGCAATATTTTAATCAAAACTAACAATTCACAGAATATGTAGGCATGGTTTTTAAATTCATTACATGTTTATGTTTAAGCCTACAACTCCCAAATTATATTGAGGCATACAAGGAACAGATTTACAACGGTATTAGTCCAATAATATATAAAAATATATAATTTTCCACTCACCTTTAAGCTTCCAAATCTCCAGATCAAAATCATGTTATTCTTGTTTGACTCCCTTTTCTTCCTACTAACATATGCACTGAAAGCATACAAATATCTATTCGAAATTTAGTTCAGAGAAGACATTTGAATTTAATTTAGGTTTACAATTTACCTTAGCTTTGGCGATTCAATTCGTTCTTATTCTTCTCCTTTATTATTCTCCGCTATTCTCCACTTATATATATTTATAGATTATAGTTTATATAGATTTTAGAATTTATGGAGAAAAGAAAATGGCAGAGCTGCGCCTTTGGTTCAGAAAATATTGAGAAGAATAGTGAGGAGTTAGGCCTGTATTTATAGGGGTTTGAATCAATGCCAACTGTTAGATTAGATTATATTAAATCAGGGTCATTCAGCCTAGGTTCAATTTGCAGCCGCCGCCTTCCACGACCACTTTGATGCCACCGATCGACTCTTCGTAGTCGATCGATCCCAATAAAGGGGTCAACCATTCGCTTTGTTTTGGTTGATTAATTTCTGGCATTTTGTTTAATTCAATTTACGTGGATTTAATTCCAATTCTGATCGATCTGGTTTAACTTTAATTTTGCTTTCACGTTATCCTATAATTGTAGTTAACGTTAACTAATTACATTTATTTTCTTAATTATGTATATAGTTGTTTTCGATTCGAATTTTTCAAATATTAATAACTTTTTCGTTTGAACTCCGATCTCAAAACTTTATATATGAAAATTAATCATAAAATCGCCATAAACACAACGTTGCAAGTTTTATAGCCAAATTTCAATGTTTGTGAAATTTCTATGTTCGGCTTTAATAATTTTTAATTAATTTCTTTTTGATTAATTATGTTCAATTTACGGGGTGTTACAGATTTGGTAATAATTTAGTTTCAATAATAATTGCTATTGTATATGTTGTTCATCCTATTCATACTGTTTAGATAACAATCATTATAAAGAATTTGTATATAACTTATGTTGTCCAAATATTTATATATATTTAAATTGAAATTTAAAAAAAATTCACAAATGAAATCATCATTAAACCTTTATTTTATTTTTGGCCAAATCATATATTTATATAATTATATTTTTGAAATTTTATTTCAATTTTAATAGTTTAAATGATTTATAATGTAACTTGTGTAATTATATATATAATAAATATATTATATATAACATTATTTAAAACTAATTTATAAACGTACGTATTTCTATTTTTTTAATTGTATAATAATAATTAATATATATATATATATATATTTATATATTTATATAAAATAACTTTTTCAAAATAAATAAAGGATTTTTTTAATCAAATCCATACAGATTTGAAGAATAAAAAAATATTTATTTAAAATATTTGCAGTCGAAAGTAAAAATAATAATTTTCAATACATACACAACATACATATATATATATATATTGATAATTTATATATATATTTTTAAATTAAAATATAAAACATTTGTAAGTGCTTATTTTAAATAAAAGACACATTTTTAAGAATATATATAAGTTCTAATTTGAATTTAAAATTTGAAAAAGATATTTACTTTAACCTAAATCTAGCTATGAATTTTTGATTAACACGAGATATTTTAAGATATTAATCTAAAATATTATGAATTGGTCAAAGCTTTTCAAATAAATATCCCTAATATATATATATATATAAGTTTTAATTGAAATTAAAATTTTAAATAGTTATCTACTTAAATCTAGTTCAAACTTTGAATTTTAAACTAACAAGATATTTTTAGTATATTAATTCAAAATAGTTTGAATTGGTCAAAGCTATTTAAACTAATGCCCATAATCTTTATTTTATATTTTATATATGAATATATGTATGCATATATATATATATATAATTTTTTTACATAAAACTATGGATAATAAAGGCTTATACAAAGGAACAAATGTATCCATTGCGAGATAAATTCTAACATCTATATACGTGCATATTTAACCATGCATACTTATATATGTTGCATGTTCACTATACATAAAGAAGTGTATTTGGTATAGTTATAAAACATAATTTATCTAAATTAAATAAATCCTTTTATGGAAAAATAAATAAAAAAGGTTTTATTTAAAATATTTTGGATTGGATCTATAACTAGTTAGACTTCATAGGTCCAATAAGATCTCAAAATTGATTTTTTTCAAATTCACCCATTTAACCCGCTGCATGCTATTCCTATGCGGCCGTGCCAAATAATGGTATTAGAGCCTAATAGCCTATATAGTCCAGATTAGCAGTATTGAAGCTAATTTATTAAAGCCCAGTGACTCCAACCATTTAGTAGGGTGTCTAGAAAGGTAGTGTCGAAGGTTGGGTTTGGATAATCAAGTATTTTGCCCCACCTAGCTACTGACCCAATCGAAGGATAAACTAAACCCAAAGGTTATATCCAATATTAAGGTCCAAATTGGTTTAGCCCTTAGGTTAATTATCAAAATTTTGTTTTGAAATTATAAGTAATATTTTAAATTTAAACGGTTAATTTTACAATATGTAAGAAATTTTATAAATATTGTAAAATATTTTTCAAAAATGTTTTGAAAATTAGTTAATTATTTTTGAAAATTTATAATAACTAATTGGATTATTAAAAATTAATTAACTAAATTAAAAACATATATAATGACATATGTACATTTATCTTAAATTTTTTAGGGTAATTAATACTTAAATTTTCGAAATTAAATAAATTTAATCAAAATTGTTTAATTAATATAAAGCTTAATTAATAAATAATGTTCATTATAATGACATATGTATATTACTATAAAAGTTATAGTATATATATATATATGTTCAATTTTAAATATATAAATGAGTAAAATTAAATTAATTAAAATTTTAATTAATTAATTAATTAATTAATTAATTACGGTTTAATTAAATAGAGTGGAATTGTAATAAACCCAAATTAGGTTTAAAGGATAAATACATATGTATAGTATGTATACTGTGATTTCGGACTTGTTTGACACTATAATCATGAGGGTATTTCATATGAAGTGCATTATTCCATAAGTTGGTATAATTAAAATAAATATATTAAAGATTATGAACCTTTAATATAAGTATTGTCCTATATGATTTATATATTAATAATTACTTGCATACCCTGATTGTTGAGCAAACTCAAGCTAGAGATGTTATGTGTAGTATTATTAATATACAGAGTAGAAGAGATAGGATAATTATATGTATTTGTTGAGCAAACTCAAGGTATATATATTATACCTAGGCCGTTGCGAAATGGTAGGTACAAGTGAATAGTCTTTCTTGTTTTTGTTGATCAAACTCAAGGTCGAAATGAGATTAGGACAAAGACCATAGGTTAGGAGTTTTATATGATACAATCAATAAAGTGTTATCCATCGCTTGTGGGCCTATGATTTGTTGAGAAAACACAAGGTCGGAATCCTAAGGCAAGTGAATCCTAACACCCACTTGAGAAATCAAAAGAATATTATGTTTCCTCTTAGGGTTTTAAGAAGCATAAAAGTCTAATGGGAGCTTATAAATAAAATAAAGTAATTAACCTTACTAATAATATAAGAACATCTGCTATGTATAAACTAACTAATCTACTTCAATAAATCTGCGTAGCATCGATAAAATATTTATCAGTTAAAGTAAACAAATGAATTGAATCAAGATTGCCAAATATAAATAAAAAATATACTTATCAATAAATTTTTACATGTTGTCAATTCGAGACCCATGCAAGTGCCTAATTATACAACTACTAAACACATTTATAACTTGCTCACTTACGTGTTTATTTGCCTAAGACTTTGTATTGTCATCAATGGGTTTCGACACTAAAAGAAATGCAAGAATATGGATATTTGATCCAGATTTGGTTATATATAAATATTATATGGTGAATATTCACAATTCGTAATGTATGAAATCTAGATGAAATTGGTTCATTCAAAATAAGCAAGTGAATCATAATAGAGATTATATTCAATATAATTGATTATAATTAGGATCATTTTGTGTTAGATATATCACTAGAGCAAGAGCTATAAGATGTACATATGAATTCGATCACTGAAGCGTCAGTTTGATCAGTTTAAGCAAAGTGCAACATATTTGTATCCTTAAATGTTAGGGATGACTAAATGTATTTTTGTAAAGAGTTCATTATATTCTTGTAGTAATGGTTTTCTTTTTGAATGGTTTGATAAACTGGAAAGGAAAGTGAATGTACGAAAATGAATGTAACTTAAGGCACGGTTGGGATGAATAGAGCGAATGATCACTTTCGCTTCGTGAAGAGACATCGGAAACGAGAATTCTAAAATAATAATAGATACTTAATATGAAATGAGAAATATGATTCCTATTTTAAAATTTATTTTCATATAGAAAATTGATTTCTATTGGATTTTTTATTTATTTTAGGATATTCAATCTAAAAACTCTCAACTGTAAATTAGTTATAGTAAATGAAATAAATAACCCATATTAAGTAATTGAATGTGGCTTCATATTTCATACGCTATTATACTAATAGAGGAAATAGTGGGAGCATACCATATAACACTTATTAATTGATGCATCAAGTTATGAAACAGGTTTCATAAATATACCAAATATTATTTATGAAATAATAACCGATTTCTATTTAACTAAAAAAAGACATATTTTATTCAAAAATGAATTTAATGAATATCCATTATAAGGAAAAAGTATAATACTAGTATTCATTTTCATAACAAAATGATGCATTAGAAAATATAGAAGTATCTGGAATTTTATAATTATTTTGGAGTTATGGACTAAGCCACTGTTATGAGAAATAATTCTTTAATCATATAATTATGAATCATGTGGTGTTGAGTTGGAAAATGGCACAACACCTAAAAACGAATTGAAATGAAGAGAACTAGCAAGTGAAAGTAAGAACATAATTTTTTTTTTATAGTGGTTCAACAAATCTTAGGCCTACATCCACTGTAAATGTTATTGCTTACAGATTTTAATCACAAGTATAAAGGTTTTACTGCTCTAACAGCCTAAAATAACAACAAAAATAGTTTCCTTAGTGACTAGAGTCGAGTAGATAAAGGGATCGGTACCGACCCTTTTTTCTTGCTCAACTCTTGTTTCCAACTCCTCCAAGTTTCTTCTATCATCCTTCCAAGCATGCCTTCAGGTCCTTGAACCATGTCATCTTCATCTTGACATCCATATTCATTTAGAAGCTGCCTAGTCTAAAAGTTGGATAACACTTTCCCATCAAAGTATGCTTCTATTAGAAACAAAGCGTACCCTGGAATAAGATAAGCGCATACCATTGTCTAGACAAGTCCGTTGGTTAATCGAGAGTTGCTTCAAAGTGTTGTCTCTATTCCGTGGATATCCGTTTGATTGCCTAACATAAAAGAAATTCCATTTTTCATGCCGAGGACAAGATCTACACTTTGGAGACTGTTCCATGCCTTGACTAGGTATATTCTACCATTCTCCTTCCTTTCCCTTCATTTTACTTTCAATAAAAAAATTACCTCGATACCAAGCTGTTTTGATCGGTACTGAGAATATCATTCCGGCACCAGTATATAAGCCAACTACATAGCATATTTTCCCTTCACATTTCTACTTTTCTTATTTGCCTGTCCTCTGTTCTCCTGGTACCGACCAAGTCGATCACAGTCCATGGCTTCAAACTGACCACCTCCGATCACTCAGAGTCGCTGCCATCTTCTTTTAGCCATCGCTACCACCAAAAACTCACTTTGACAATCACCACATCACACAGAGAAGTCATCTACGATCTTTATAAACCCTTGACTCGAGTTTGCAATCCAAAAGTTGGTTGTCACCATTTGTGGTAGTGAGTTTGTCTACGGTCGACGATGGATACTGGCTAGAATTTCTTGGTTGGGCTATGCCTTGCTTTCAACCATTGTAGACATGAGAGCGCCCTAGCATTGTCTTGGGTTTAATAAGAAGCTAGCACTTCATTCCCCTTGGTTACATTGATGCATTGCATGAAACATTCTAGAGCTACAAAGATAGTTATTAAATCGTTAACACCACATAAAAACATTCCTCCTAGAGAAGCTGGTAATACGAATAATAGAAACTCTGTTATAGCCATTTGTGTACATTTAATGTACTCTACGGATTGAGGAATACATAGAGTTGAATATAGTAAAATCAAAAATTGAAAGATTTCGTAGACACTGTTCGTTTGGAAATTTCCCGAAAAGCTAATTATAGGTTCTTCTTTCCATCGGAACAATAGGGCCGTTATGCTCATTAATAAACTTGTTGAAGAGATGAAATAGAACCAAGGTCTATCTTTTTGATCAGAGGTTGAATTGATCATCACAAGAAGAATTAGGCTAAAAATTAGGATATATTCTGGGAATATGAAACCTCCATTGAAGAGAAGCAAATGAAACGCTTTCATAAAAATTCTCGTAGAATCGAGAATAAAGTTTTCATTTTGTACATGCCAGATCATAAATTAGTAACTGCATCCAACCTCCAAAAAAGTCTCAATTGTTTCAAACTTTTTGGATATTTTATTTATGGAACCCCTATAAATAGGATCAAACCTTATTCCATGATATTTCCATAAGATTCCTCTTTCTTATTCTTAAGCAAGTCCTCGAGAGGTTTTAGTTGATCCATGATTTATGTTTCATCTTTCTTTTTATTTGTTTCGAGAAAGATATCGATCAATTCTGATTCTTTCTTTTTCGATTGATTCTTTTCCGATCGAGATGTATGGATCCATGGATCTATGTGTCGATCCTGTTCATGGATTAACGTAAATGTGCAAAAGCTCTATTTGCCTCTACCATTCTATGAGTCTCTTCCATTTTGCATATGGCATCACCACTCCCTTTGGCAGCATCTACTAATTCGAAACTTAATTTGAAAGCCATATTTTGACCCGGGCATTTTCGGGATGCCCCTAATAAATAATGAATGGCGAGTGCGTTTCCTTGTGTAGATCCTATTTCAATAGGAACTTGATTAGTCAACCCACCTACATGTCTTGCTTTACTACTATATCGGGAGTTACTCCATGTATTGCTTGACGTAAAATGGATAGTCGATATGTTTTCGTCTTTTGTTGAATCTTTTTCACGGCTTGATAGATAATTTGATAAGCCAATGATTTTTTCCATGTTTTATAATACGGTTAACCAACATTTTAACTAATCGATTATGATAAATTGGATCGAATTTTGCAGTTTTTTCTTTTGCAGTACCTCAACGTGACATGAGCGTGAAAGAGGTTCAAAAATTAGTTTTTTTATAAGGACTAAAAATGAATCACTTATTTTGGCTTTTTTACCCCATATTGTAGGGTGGATCTTGAAAGATATGAAAGATCTTCCTCCAAGCCGTACATATGACTTTCACCGAATACGGCTTTCCATAGAATTCTATATGTATCTATGAGATCGAGTATGGAATTCTGTTTACTCACTTTAAATTGAGTATCCGTTTCCCTATCCTGAAATAACGAATTGAGTTTTTTATAGGCATTTTGCATGCAGCTATTGAAATTGCTGCTTTGGCTACAGTTTCTGAGACTCCACCCATTTCGTAAAGTATTTGACCGGGTTTAACAACAGATACCCAATATTCAAGAGATCCATTTCCCGATCCCATACTTGTTTCTACGGGCCTTACTGTAATAGGTTTATCAGGAAAAACACATACCCATATTTTTCCACCATGACATGCATATCGTGTCATTGCCCTTCGTCCTGCTTCTATTTGTTTAGCGGTAATCCAAGCGGGTTCAAGTGCTTGTGGCTCCAAGTTTTAAATACTCTACATCGAGTTTTTCTAATTTACAATAGCCTTGCGTGCCTTGCTTGATTTAAATGCATGCATATTCCCAAAGAGCATAGTTGATCACAAATTGCCATTCCAAAACCTAACAAGACGTTCTTGTCTAGAGAACGGTTGCATTAAATATGCTCCAGCATTCGAACAGTTCCATTGCATAGCATTTCTAGTCACTACATTCCTGTGTTCCTGCAAAAGGAAACTCTGCATTCGCTTCGAATAGCGGTTCCATTATGGATTATCCAACGATAATGCATAAAATCCAATGCACGGTTCCTTCATGCGACCTGGCTCTACACCGAATGGTCTGTTCATCTTGTCGAGGACACAAGACTCGCACTGCATAGATCGACACTTCCAATTACCCCAGTCGACGTTCAGAATCCGATTCGTCAACACACGTCGACGTAAATTGGATTATGGGCGCCAGTCACATGGGTTTGCATTCAAAATAGAATTCCAAAATAAAAATACCCGACCATGTTGAACATTGTGTTTTCTTATCCAAAATGGCACACCATTCTCCTATATTCTATGTTGGCACTGAGCCTTCAACTCCTTCCAAAGTTGGTTCTACAACAGCTCAGGCTTTGACTTCTACACCTTCTTGACCTAGGCGCTCAATTGCTACTGAGTTGCAGAGGGTGATATTTCAAGCAGAACCAATCAAAGATCAGCCTCCTCGTTTAAATAAACGAGCTGTTTGAGAATTCTAGATCATATCCCCAAACAAAAATTGATGGTTCTAACTCCCAAATCCCTTCGAACCATCTGCCGACAATACGGGATTGCAAAAAGCGATGTCTTGCTTCTTACACAGGGCTAATGGGTGCACAATCCTCCAATAGGCTATACGTCCCGCAACAAATATATATGCTTAAGTGGTGTCGTACCATCCTTTAATCCATTCCTATGTATGTTTCTCCAGGAGCTCGGGGTAGCTCCGACCCAAATTCATCTCGATGGATATGCATTGCTGAGCTCTTTATACGTCTTGTTTATGAACCAATCTAGCGACCTCTTACCTTCAAAGAGCTAACTCACACCTTGAGTTTCAAACAGCGAATGGAGTCACCTTCCTACATAATCCTTAAAGTTTGGCCCCAATGCAAGGTTATCAAAGTACTCCATAATAAACGTCATTATTTCAAGAACAAATATTACTCTGTTCGATGTTCGTACAGATTCAACAAGTTTTGACTTTATGGAAGTTAGGCTCTTTTCTTCCACTCTTCTCATACTTGGATTCTCACCATCCAAACGTTTAACTTATTATCCAATTACTTCATAGATATTCATGCTCGAAACAAGAGAGAAGAGCATGTTGAAAATCTACAAACTCTCAAGAGAATCAACGTTCGACATCGCACCACCGCTTATCTTATGACGAATGAGAACCTTCATTGATGCAACCTCATACATCCTGAATGCTTTGCCACTCCTACCGCTGCTCCTTAAAGTAGCTCCAAGATACCAACCAGGTCTTTTACCCCTACTCGCAGCTCCAATGACAATATCTAAGGGGAAGTTGAAGGCCCATCTGGCACCGCAAACGTTGGTGAACCAGTTGATAAAGCAAAAGAAGAGCACGTTGCTAGTGAAGGTCATGTAGGAGAAGAAAGAGTTGAAATGGAAATGTTCCAAGAAGATGTAGATAGGGGAGAAGAAGTGGAGGAAAGAAAGAAGAAGAAAGTGATGAAGGAGGCAATGACGATGATGAAATCGGTTAAGAGGGAGATGAGTTGTATGGAGAAATGTCTCTCGAAGGCACCAAACTTTCTGCTTCGCCACATCCAAAGCGAATAGTCATCAAGATTGCAAAACAAACTGCGCAACCAAGCACAGTGCTAATAGATGAGGTGACTCCTCCAGCCAGTTCTTCAGATGACATATTTGGTCGTTGAGTGACTTTGACATTCCAATTGATGATCTTCCTAAGGAGTGCTCCCTAGGTTTTAGCTTCTCATCTGAGGGTAGCAGAAGGAGGCAAGACTCTATCCTTAATTCCTTTCGAACATGGTCCGTAGAGTACTTCAAGGGACATCGACACTCTACACACTTCTAGGAACATGAACACACACTCAATGCATTCATTCATATTCTAATATTCTGAAACTGATACGATCTCTTCTTTTATTTTAGGTACCATGAGAAGAGACCGATTTGGTTAACTTCACCATGGCATTTCCAAGGAAGGGAAACGCACTCTTGATCCATATCCACCTAACTCCAGCTATTGCAGGGAGCAAGAAATAGATAGGGAGAGATCTCAAAGAAGAGATAGGGGGAGAGAGGCAAAAAAAGACCACCAAGCCTAGAGGGATCAAAAGAAGAGATGGGTGGAGGAAAGTGGGTCCTATGACCAAGGGAAAAGGCATAAGGATTTAGATGAATACCGTGGTTCCTCCTTTAGAATTCCTCCACCACGACCTCAATCAAAACATCCCCCATACAAAAACTCCAACATCATCCTTTTTGACTACCACCATTCCTCCTTCCCCTCAATCCAAAGATGTTTCAGTCCGTCCAGCTCCTATTCTAGCCTTATCGAGTCGTATGCAAGCTGCTTTCCTAGAATTACTTGATCGGGATTATGTTCAACTATGATATCAAGGCATTTCTAAGGAGGTGGTGAATCGTAGGGTTGGATGGGTTCAAGAACTCGTTGAACAAGGATACAAGTGGAAGAAAATTTGTTTTGCCCTCTCTAATGTCAACCGAATCAATCAAACGAACATTTAGTTGTTTGAAATTTTAAAAAGAACTTATGAAAGCCCTAAAGGAGGATATAAGATGAATTTAGAGAAGGTTGGGAAAGAGAGAGACACGGCTTTGGAATCCAAGAAAAAGTCCAAAGATCCGATGACAGAAATGAAGAATGATCATAACCGGACCAATATCGTAATGAAGAATATCATAAAAACTTCGCACGAAGACAAACCTGCTCTCAAAACACAGCTAAATTCCAAGGATTTGGTAATCCTTGAGAAAGATAAGGTAATCTAAGACCAAGCAGCCAAAATCCAGGAGCTCCGTGCTGATAAGGAGAGGCTTGAATCTGAATTGCTGTTGGTGAGAACAAAAAAGCCGGAGGTCCAGGTCGACTACACTACAACTGCGCACAATCTAGACAAGCTAAAGGAGAAGAGGGCCAAGTAGAGGGAGGAATTAAACAGCCTTTGCTAATGTCATCCAATATAAGAACTGGAAGTGGTTAGGAAGCATATATGCCATCACTCATGTCGATGCCTGGGAAAAGGTGTTATGTCGTGTTGAAGCATCTAGTGAGGATCTCAGGAAGACGAGTTAAAAGTCAAATATCTCGACGTCGACGGTATCTTGAAGTTAGAAGATGTAATCCCGACTGAAGAGGATGCTGCTACCGCTGAAGCTCCTGCTAACCCAATTGCATCAGGTCACAAAAAATTGTTATCTCCAAAGACCCAAGAGTTTGTAGCGAAGATCCTAATGTTTGAGTGGGCTAGCTCTAAGGCTACCTAAATTATTCCAGCTTCTGCAGCTACTACTTCAGTTAAACCTTATATTCCCGCTTTGTTGACCAATCAATGCAATCAACACTTAAAGAGGGGAAAATTACCAACTCTCTTGCTCAACAATTGAGTCCAGATAAAGGTATATCTCTTGTTTCACTGGTGTTCGAGCTCCTTCAGTTTTCGCCCGAGACTGTTACTAATCTTTACCACTCTGTTTGTGACTATATAGGTCATCCTTCTCTTCCACCTCCTCTATCTACAATTACTCAAGGTTCGAGTCCTGCTTCACTTACCACATAGTTAACCTCTATAATTATAGGACTTCTCACTCCAATCCTTCCCTCCAGTTCCATTCATGGTCCCAATTCGGAGAGAATCGTAGCCTTAAAGGGATTGGACGACACCTCCCAGTACTGGGGGAAGACATCACCATCACCAGCATCTCAGGACCGACCGAATCCATTTTTATGGGGAGAAGCTGAAGATTGATAACTCTAAAGTGAAAATCAAAATCGAGTTGGAACTCGATGAACATACAGGTACTGAGGAGTCGAAGCCTTCTTCCAGAGTCCTTCCTATTAGTATTAGGCCTCCAAAGGGCAGCAGTACTAGCATTACTACAAAGACCACTGAGCTTCCTATTGATCCTCTTGAAGATCCTACCATAAAGGCGACACCACCTCCAAGATGAGAAGGACCGAAAGAAGCCTCATGATGGCTCAGGTAGCAAGGCTGGCAAGAAAAAGAAGAAGGCTTATAAGATACAGCCTTCTAGTGAGTAAGAGATAGTCTCCATCTATCTCCTTTTGGGTTATAGTTTTTTGTTTTTCCTGTTGCACATAGGTCGTAGCTGTGTGTGATCGACCCCTGCGTCCATTGTGTATAAAGTTAGAATGTAATGAAAAACAATTTTTCTATTTTAGTCTCTGTCCCGTTTATATTTCTGCAATTTATATACACTCCTACTTATAAACAATTCCTTGCACATATAATATAACTATTTGCCCTGCAATTTACCCATATTATACATGCATATGTTTACATAATGCTTTTACTTACTATAACTCCATAAATATAGGTAAAATTCTTGCAATTGTTCTAGTTATAATCCATTATTCGGTTCTATTTTATTACTACCAAAGTGTTTCCATTTGGCTAAACAAAACTATTATTTAACCAATTTTGCGGTTATTCCTTTTTATTCCGGGTCAAGTTTCCTTTGACCACTGGTAAATTAAACATAATCTGAGTTCTGTTTTGTCCCTTATCTCAGGTCAACAATGGTTTAGACATCCATATCCTAACATTTTTAATCTCGCCAAAAATCGAGCATGATCAATATTTTTCATGGAATTCCACCATTAAACTCTGGCCAAGTGTGTCCCACTAAGTCCCGAGTGTAACCATATTTTTTGTAATCCCATTACATAGCGAGACTTGTCTCCAAGGCTTGGTTTTCCAAGTGCCAAAATCCAAGCATCATTCCTTGACCTAGCCTGCCTTCAAGCATCGGCCATAGGATAACAGCGTGGGACAAATTATCTGATTGTCTCCAGTTCGATTATGCTTTCCCGATCCTGATCCTAGATTGGATTTGACTATACCTATTTCCCGGTACTCGTTTTTGATCTCGCCTGTTTTCGAGCATTAATCGAAATCCTCTACCGAACATCCTCACTTATCCTCAACCGAGCATGTCCTACCGGGCCGAAAGCGCGGTCGTAATATCCTAATTGAGCACCGGTTCCTATATCCGAGAATCGAGGCTCTCAGTTTCACCTATCTTCATGTATAGACCAAGACTATTCTTTGATCGTCTACACTTATCCTCAACCTAGCATATCCTGCCAGACCGCAAGTGTGGTCATCAAATTTCCATTCGTGCACCAGTTTCTATCTCCGAAAACTGGCACTTTTGTTACTTGCCCCAAATATTCCTTATTGACCATGCCTATTTCCAAGCGATAGTCGATGCAGAATGATGCAGTTGAATTATCCGATCGTCCCTATAATTATGCTCTCGAGTCCTGCTCTTAGACTAAATGTGTTGGTACTGTTTCTGTTACTTGATTGTACTGCTAATCGTGCAGGGCAGATTTTGCTTACAAGAACATAGTTCCATTGGTTCAAGAAGTTAATTTTTATTTATAAACGAAAAACGTGGCTAGTCCTGCATCACCATACTAGCCCAAAATCCTTGAGTGGCTTATTTGTGGAAAGTAAACTAAATAGAATTAAGTAAATTAAGTCATAGAAAGTCATTATTCCATGCTCGCAGAATTGAGATTTCATCAACAATAGCCAACTTGAAACTTCCATCTCCAAGCTTCCGTTCAATCATATAAGGACCTTTCCAATTCATATCAAGTTCCACCATACCCAGAAGAACCCATTTCAAAATGAGATCCCTACTCTAAAGGTACGGTTCTGGACCTTGATGTTGAAATGTTGAGCTGCTCTTTTCTGGTGAGCAGCTACCCTTAATTATGCCTCTTCTCGTTTCTCAACAATCAAGTCAAGGGACTCAAGGAAAAGTTCCTCATTGACCTTGGGGTCATAATGTCGTTTCCAGTAAGAAGGGACTTCCAGTTCAATTGGGATTATGGCCTCTGATCCATAGGCTAGAGTGAATTGTAAATGTCTAGTTGCAGATTTGTGGGTCATCCTATAAGCCCACAATGCCAGTGGAAGCTCATCAACCCATTTGCCATTAGCTTTAGCTAACCATTTTTTCAAGATAGATTTGATGATCTTATTCACCACCTCTACTTATCCATTCGTATATGAGTGTGCTATTGTCGAAAAGCTTTTCTCAATCTTGTGCCGGTTGCAGAAGTCCTTGAACTCGGTACTCTCGAACTAAGTTCTATTATCCGTTATAATCTTTTGAAGTACTTTGAATTTGCCGATAATATTCATCGTCACAAAGTTGATCATCTTTTTGTTGCAATTGTGGAAAGTGGTTCTGCTTCTGCCCACTTTTCGAAATAATTCATCATAATAATTGTGTATTTATCTGCTCTTTTTGACATCGGTAGCACATGATTATAAATTTCCCAAACTATAAATAGCCATGAACTAAACATGTGCATAAGCTTTACAGGCGGAGCTCTTGGAATCTTTGCAAATATCTTACATCGGTCGCACCATGTGGTGTGTTCAATGGCATCACAGTTTATCGTCGGCCAAATTTTTTTTATAGTGAAGTATCTTCTTCACTAGTGTCTGCCCCTAGTGTGATGTACCTTTTTGGAAATCCATGAGGATTTTCTTAGTCTTATCCTTAGTTACACACCGAAGAATGGGGTTTGAGAATCTTCTCCTGTAAAGCACCCCTCATTGCATTACAAATTGCGGTACTTTATGAAGGAGTTTCCATTGTTCATTATTTCCTCTCGAGAGAGTTCCCTTAAGTAGATAATCCTTGATTGGTGTCATCAATGACTCATTCTCCTCTTCGACCTCCAAAGTCCAATCGACATCCATTTGTTCAATACTTGGAGCCGATAATGCCTCCACTGAAACCAATCCCAATAGTTGCATATCTCCAGAACTAGCGAACTTGGTCAGTGAATTAATCTTGGATTCTAATCTCTAGGGATGTGCATAATCATGTAATGCATGCTCTATATCATCCAACAATTCCATTGCCTTTGTCAGGTAAGAAGAAAGTCTCGTGTCATTATCGTAGAATTTATTTTTCACTTGGCAAACCACTAATTAGGAATCGCTGAATATATGTAGCGTCCTTATTCCCAGTTACTTTGCTATCTTGAGCCACGCTATCAACGCCTTATACTCAGCCTCCTTGTTAGCCGCGAAAAATTCTGTAGTGACCCGTAATTTCGAACACTTCATCTTTGAATCATAACTTTTAAAATAAGCTTAAGTGTTATAAATATGATTTTATATCCTTATTAAACTCTTTTTAATTAATAACTAATGATGGTAAAGTTGTTTTAGAATTCTTTTACAAAATTAGATAGTTCAAAGAAATATCGATAATTTGACTGAAAATCGTTTTATCGATAAACAACTTTTTATTCAATATAAGTTGTTCAAACTTTTTTACATACACTAGATAACTTAGAAAATCATTAATAGCTAATAAAAATAATTAGCACTTGTCTGGTGTTGAAACAAGATCTCTTTCAGCAAAGAGAGGAAACAAAATACACCAATCCCTTTAATTTTCCATGTTTAAAAAAATAGCTTCGTGGAATATTAGGGGTGCTCATTCGAGCCTAAAACTTGATCAAGTCAAAAGCCTCATCAACAAGTATGAAATCTGTTTGTTTGCCATTCTCGAAACCAAACTCAACTTCGCCTTATCCATTAAAGCTGCAAACTATATCAATCCCCAGTGGAGCTTTCACCACAATCTTGACTCTGCATGCTATGGTAGAATCCTTGTAGTTTATGACCCAACTGTTTTGACCTTATCTCCAATCCTATCCAGTAGACAATATATTCATTACCATGTCCTTCTCTCCCATACTCAAACCTCCTTCTACTTAACTCTTGTGTACGCTGATAACACTTCTATCTCCAGGATCTCTCTTTTCAATTCCCTCCCCCCTCTTCGTCAGAATTCGCATCCCTGGGTTGTCCTAGGTGACTTTAATTCATGTTTTAGCATTGATGATAAAATGGGAGGAACTCCTCTTCTTCCCAAAGACATAGCGCCTTTCAATATTTCCATTTATGACTCTGACCTGATTTTGGTTAATAAAGCAGGTGCTAAATTCTCCTGGAACAACCGTAGCCGTAGTGGGGTGCGCACTTTCACCACTATTGATCATTGTTTTTGCAATATTCCCTCCCTTAGTCTATGGCCATCAATATCTGTTTACCTACCTCACCCTATAATGTCTGACCATTCTCCTCTAATCCTTTCACTTGATCCCCATTTAAGAAGAGACAAAAGAAGTTTTAAATTTTTTAACGCTTGGGCTAATCATGTTGATTTTATTGATATAGTTACATCTGCTCATAACACTATTATCTGTTTTGGTAACCCAATGTACAAGTTTTGCAGGAAACTAAAAGCCATAAAGCAATCTCTCAAAACTTGGGCTACCTCCATCTTTGGGCATGGCAGTTTGCTTTCAACCACTCTCACTGAACAACTAAAAGCAAAACAAGACCACATGATGGAGTTTCCTGATGATGTCATTGCTGCCAATGAAGAAGGTCGTTTATTCTTGGAAGTGAATCAAGCTTTGCAGATGGAAGCTAGTATGAAAAGCCAAAAGCTTCGAAACAGATGGTATGAAGAAGGAGATAAGAACACAAAATTTTTCCATGACACTCTTCGGGTCAAACATGCCAGAGAAAACATATACAACATAATGGATGACCATGGTAATGTTTACTCTTCTCCTGAAACAGTTGATCAGGCATTTATTGATTACTTCAAAAATATTTTTAGCAACAGTTCTGGCTTCACTCCTAACCTTAACCTCATTTCCTCCCTTCCCTTAACAAAAATTTCAGTTCTGCAAGCCCAAACCTTAGTAAACCCTGTCACTGATGAAGAAATAAGAACAGCCCTATTTTCCATGAACCTAAATTCAGCTGCTGGGCCTGATGGTCTGAATGTTAAATTCTACATAGCCACATGGCCTGTGCTTGGACATGAATTTTGTAAAGCTATCCACAATTTCTTCAATAAGTGTAAAATGCTCAGACAGATAAATGCAACGAACATTGCATTAATTCCTAAAGTTTCCCCCCCTCACAAAGTTTCTTCCTACAGGCCAATTTCGTGTTGTAATGTTCTGTACAAATGTATATCGAAAATTCTTGCAACTAGGATTGTGTGTGTCCTTCCCTCTATTGTGTCTCACAACCAAGCTGCCTTCATCCCCTCAAGAAACATTCTTGACAATGTTCTCATTGCTCATGAGTTGATGAAAGGATATGGTAAATGTAATGCTACCCCTGCAGCAGCTCTAAAAATTGACATATCTAAAGCCTATGATTCTATTCACTGGGAATCAATTGTGAGGATTATGGCTATCATGGGCTTCCCCAAAATCTTCGTATCCTGGATATACACTTGCATATCATCCCCATCATTCTCTGTCATTGTTAATGGTAGGCCTGTTGGTTACTTTGGCTGCCAAAAAGGAATAAGGCAGGGTGACCCAATTTCCTCTTTTATTTTTCTCTTAGTCATGGAAGTGCTCACTGTTCTTCTTAACTCCAAATATTCTCAAGGTCTGATTAAGTATCACCCGAAGTGTTCACTGCACAACATATCCTCCATTATGTTTGCTGATGATGTGATGATATTCACAAAGCCTGAAGCATTCTCCATTACTGAAATTCTGAGTGCTCTCAATTCCTTCCATCTTATGACTGGGTTATCCATCAACAAGGCCAAGTCCTCCTTGCTGTTTGCTGGTATAACTGAAAATCAGGCAACTTGTCTGTATCAGCACAGCGGGTTTACTAGTATGCAGGATGATATGAAATACCTAGGCTTGCCCATTATAACCAAAAGAATTACCATAGCAGACTGCCTCCCCCTTTTTAACAAAATAACTGATGTTATGAATGCTTGGGAAAATCGTACTATGTCTCAAAGTGGTAGGCTTGTGCTTATTAAATCAGTTGTTTTCCCATCCCTGGTGTATTGGGCCCGCTTTGTTATTCTCCCTACCAAACTTCTGCAACTCGTTCGCTCTGCCATGATTAGATATTTTTGGACTGGAAGCATGTTCAATAAGAAATTGTTGCCCTGTTCTTTTGCAAAATGTGAAACTTCTCTTCAGTTGGGAGGTCTGGGGATCATTAATGCAAAAATATGGAACAGAGCTGCAATTAGCAAACACTTCCATGATGTAATAACAAAGAAGGACAGTCTGTGGGTCAAATGGACATGGACGTACAATATTAAGCATGCCAAGTTCTGGATGATGGATATAGCTCAAGGCAGCAGTTGGACATGGAGGAATATCCTCAAGCTCAGGGATGAGTACCTTCCCATGATCCAATATCCTGTGCAGTTCAACTCAAATACAAGTTTTTGGGATGAACCCTGGGTACGTTCTGGGTTCATTCTATCTACAATCATTGATCATGCGTTGATTATCCAATCTGGGGTTCACCGTGAAGCCAAAGTTAGTGAGTACCTAACTGATGGTAGAATCAACCTACCTTACAATAGTAGCAATGTTATTCGGCAACTATGGAATACTATCCAGAGTTCAAAGTACAATACTGACCAAGCTTCAATCGTGACTTGGGGTAATAATCCCCACAGTATAAAGCAGGTAACAAAACTCTTGAGTACTGACACTGAACATCCTGCAGCTAAGTGGTTTCCTATTCTTTGGAGCAATGATTCACCTCCGAGAGAAAATTTAATGTTCTGGAAGGTTGTTAGCAGTGCTCTCCTCACCAGAGATGTTTTAATTGGCTATGGGATTAGTAGTTCCCCTGACTGTGTTTTTTGTGACCAACATGTCGAAACTGTTGATCATCTTTTCTTCAAGTGCCCCAGTTTAAGTGCTCTTCTTGCCTTGCTTCTGAGTAGTCTTCAGAGAACAGCCCCAATCTCTGCGATAGATTGGAACATAATTCTCATTGCAACGAAGTGGAAGAGTAGTGCATACCGTGTTTTAATCATATGCATTAAAATTTATATGGATGTAATTTGGAAAGAGAGAAACATTATAGTTTTCGAAAACAAGAGAAGAACCGTTTGTTCTCTATGGTCTGACATGAAGCATCGTGTGTGCATGCAATTAATTAGGAAAGAGTGCCAGTTCCCAGACATTGTGATTGATGCTTGGCGATAATGTCTCTCCTTGTTTTTTCTTTGATCTTCCTTGTTATTCCCAGTAACTTTCCTTTTCTGATTCAAAGCATGTTTTGAATCATTTTTTATTGTGTTGCAATAAACTGGTAGGGGCCCAGTTAACCCCGCTGGCTTTGCCAAAAAAAAAAAAAAAAAAAAAAAAAAAAATAATTAGCACTAAATCACTTTAGGAATCTTCTAGAAGCTTCTATAAGATAAGAGGATTAGTGTGAGTGGAAGGAGTTATTTATAAGGCATAGTGAGGTGGAAAACAAGCACATGGAGGCATGAGAGAGGTGAGCCTTCTTGGCTAGAAATGTGGAGGTGAGGGGAGGGGTCAGCTAACCATATGAAGCTTATATAAGGCCATGTATAGTTCATTAGATCACTTTTAATTTTTAAAAAATTAAAACAAGATCTCTTCACTCTCTTCTCTTCATAAATTCCTAAGATCTAAACAATTCAAAACAGTACCAAAATTCTTCTATAAGCCAACTTTAACATCACAAAACCTTCCATCAACTCAAAGCTTGAAGATTTGGAGTGCACACTCCCCCTACATACATAGGTCATGAGTTATTTAGGAGGCAATATTACTTAAGCCAAGTGTAAAGCAAGGAGAAGGTAGGAAGTTTGGAGCTTTCAAGGTTGTGAAAGGAAGTGAAAGCTTGTGTTAGCTTATTTGCTTATTGAAGGGTGAGCTAACTCACTATTTGAATGAATACGAAGTGATAATATTATTGTTTAAACTATATAAATGTTGCTTGAGTTTATATTACTTTATTTGATTTTGATTCTATTTTGGAAAGAAAATGGCATATGTAATTGATGGATATGGACCTGTATGACTTTTTTCATAGCCTTGAAACAAATCACATTGGGTTTGGTTGGACTTGGACTTGAATCTGACATCATATATAATTGGTTTTATAGTGATAGTCGCTATAAGCGCACTTAGGAAATGCCTTGTATTCGACATTTTCTATAGAAATTTGTAGAGAGATCCTTAGGGGTTTCTCGCCATGGTTGTAATATATTATGTGTATGCTAGTTATTGTAAAAATATTGGATGATTAAAAGTTTGTTTCAAAAATCGATCAAATAATGGAAAGTGATTAATACCTGACAGTAAAAGCTGACGAAGTAGGTTTAACTACTTGTGAGAGATAAGAAGGTTGTTCAAGTAGGGTTTAGAAGTAATCATGTTATTACCTACTGGCTTCACTCTTGATCGAGGGATGGTAAGTTGAAATGGTCGGAAATGTGTTAAGTATACGAACCTTGATTTCCATAAGCGGTCATTTTTAAGAACTAGATAGTCGATTAGTCGACTAATCAAACTTAACCGTTTAGCTTGGGAAGTATATGAAAGCTTCATGGCTTCATATGATTTGAGATCCCCGAGAAGGCCTCATTGGTATGAAATATTCTAGCTTTATGAATTGTGTATATACGAGATACCCCAGGGAGGACCCCCTTATAAACGGTTAGCTTACTTCTAAAAGAAACGAAATTGAGTTTATTGGAAATTCTTCGATTTAGTTTTGAAGAGTCTAAGATCGGATAAGTAGACTTATGTGTTACTTACCAAATACCGCTTCAAAACTATTATAGATTCTACATTTTTGATGCTTTTGTAAAGTGGAATGTTATGGAGTTGAACTGTCTATCCTAAGGTTAAGTCCAAGCGAGAGGTCAGCATTAACATTTCAGACTAATGCTATAGATTTGCACTGTCTATCATAAGGTTAAGTCCAAGGGCGAGGTCACCATTGCATTTGTCAGACGACTTGTGCTGGGATCCACTAAGAGATTCATGATCTATTCGGGTGACAAAGATTTGTATGAGAGATGTCAAACGTAACCTCGACATCGAAAATGACTAAAAATAAAGTAGGATGCACATCCGAGGGTTTAGCAAGCCCACGACAGGGTATATCAACTCCATATCTAGAATATGCTTACCGGTGTTGCTAGTTGGATTTTTTGATACTTAGAGCCACGTGTATGGGCATGAACTAGTTATGTTTACCGTATGGTATATTTGATCTAGTGATATACGATGCTCGAAAGGTAGTTCTGACCCTTGTCATGGAGAACCGCTTTGTTTACTGGAGGCGTCTCTGTGGAAAATCCATATGCAAACATACCTTAACAGTTTTAGATGTACTTCTAATATTATTGTGGTGTACAAGCAACACAACTATTTTCTGATTTATATTCTACACCGTAGACATTATGTATTGTATCGCTATATTCACTCATCGGATGGTTTGGTTTTTTTGAAGGGAAAACTATTACGATAATCCATATGGTCTCAAATGTTAACATTATATAGAAGCATGTATCTTGAGTTTCTTATACTAGACTTATGTTTGATATGTGATTTTTGTTTCCTTAAATTCTTTGTGTATGCTTTTGAGTAGGCTGAGTGAAGTAGGTTTGACTTTGGACGCTTCAAAGCTTTAGGAGACGAGTTGGAGGCTTCCTTGTTTCTATCTATTTCTATTTCTGTTGCACTGTTATTATGTATGTATCAACATTGTGATGACATGCAGTTATAACTGTCTAGGTTGATGATAGTACTTACGTTTAGTAACTCCGTAACTACTGTGTTTCGGAGTAACCCTTTACACAGTTTTTTTCGATATTGTATATTATCGTTTCGTTTGTGAGATTATGATATTGTGTTCTTTCTTACTTGTTCCTTTTCTTTTTTTACTTTACCCTAACTATCTGTCTTTTTGGCACTTGGGTGCTCGACACATAAATACCGTGGATGTATTAGTGTCGACATTCGAGGATTAAAAAGTCGGGTCATTACAAGTTCCAATTTTAATACATAAAAAATTGATCGTCCTTCCGAAATTACAAGCACTACTCCTGCGCTTGAACTATATTTGTTTGAAACTCTGTCCAAAAATAGTTTTCGATAAGAAGTGTGACCATATCATCCTGGTCTTCACTATCCTATGTGGTAAACACTAAGATGAAGTCCGCCAATGCCTATCCATTTATTGCCTTCCTTGGATGGTAGGTAATATCATATTGGCTTAGTTCAATACTCCACTTCAGAAATCTTCCCAATGTTTCGGATTAGTACAATACCCACTTCCAAGGTTTATCCATATGCATCTTAGTCAGATGAGCCTGAAAATATTGTCGAAGCTTCCTTGATGCAATTAGTAAGCAATAAGCAAGTTTCTCTAACGTTGGGTAGTTCTTTTCAGCTCTGACAAATCGCTTGCTTATATAATAATCTGGCATTTAAATCCTCACCTACTTACATACCAATGTTGCACTTAGTGCATGAGTAGGCACTGCCAAATAGATAAACAAGTCCTCTCTGTCCAATGGTTTGGATAGAACTGGTGGTGTTTCCATGTGCCTTCGCAGTTCTTCAAATGCATCTTAACATTCCTTATTCCATTCAAAATTCTTCTTTCCCTTTTTGAGGGTATCAAAGAGCGGTATACATTTGTCTGTTGCCTTTGAGATAAACCAACTAAACATGGCAATCTTCCCATTCCAGCTTTGTAACACCTGTTTTATAGTTGAGGCAACTGCATTCCTCAAGGCATAAATCTGCTTTGGATTGGCCTCAATGCCTCTCACATTCATGATAAATCCTAGAAACTTCCCCAATGCGACTTCGAAGGAACATTTCAACAGATTTAGCTTCATTATTTCCATAGTATTTCAAACATTCTGAAAGGTCATCCAAGTTGTTCCTTAATAGCCATGACTTTACGAGCATGTAATCCACGTATACTTCCATCTTCCATCTACTCTGATTCCTAAACATAGAATTCACCAACCTCTGGTATGTAGCTTTAGCATTCTTAAAACTGAACGACATTACTCGATAATAGTAAAATCCCAAATTCGTTATGAAGATTCTGTGCTTTTGATTTGTAACTTGCGTCGGTATCTGATTATAACCAAAATAAGCATTCATGAAAGAGGTCATGCAATCTCGTCTACTAGCCAGTCCATCCTAGGCAAAGGGAAATTATCCTTTGGGCACGCTTTGTTTAAGTCCGAATAATCAACATACGTCCGCCACTCTTCATTTGACTTCTTAACCAACATAGGGTTTGATAAACATTATGGGTACAAAGCATTGTAGAAAAAACCATTCGTTTTCAATTTATCTACTTCCTCCTTCAATGCAGCTAATCACTCCAGACCCAAACTACGCCTCTTTTGCTTCACGGGTGGAAACTTTGTGTCCACGTTTATTGCATAATTTGGCATATATGGTAATATCTCACATATATCTGAATCTATCCAAGAAAACACATCTAAGTTTTCTTGTAGAAAACCGACCAACTCCTTCCTCAATCCTGAATGGAGTTGAGATCTGATCTTAAGAGCCCGAGTTGGGTCATCTATATCAATCGGAATGTTGACCATCAACTCAGCGCAGTTGGCACTGCTCGCACTTCCTTTAACTTATTCTTAGGATCCAAACTTATTGAACCTGGTATGGTTCCTGAGCTAGATCTTGGGCGTTTTTTACTATGCTTCCAAGTTTTTAATGCAAAGAGCTATCTCTACATTCTTGCCTTTCTCCCATCGCTTTGCCTCTCTTAGCTCAATGACATAATATTCCCGTCCAATGCTTTAGTCTCCTCTAATTAATCCGACCCCATGCTCCATGGGGTTCATCATTAAGCACCAAGGAGCCAATGCTATCTTGAAATCCACAAGGGCCAGGCGGCGCAAAATGGCATTATATGCCGAGTACCCATCCACTATTACAAACTTTTGAACCCGTACTATTTTACGGTCTTCATCTCCTAACTCAAATGTCAAATCAATGGTTCAAACAAGCTGCTTTTCCTTGCCAGTAAATCTTGAATCCTGGATTTACAAGGCTTAACATCCTTCGTACTAATCCTCAATTGATAGAATGTTCTTTTAAATAAAATATTCATCAAACTTCCTTTATCCACTCAGACTTAATGCATAGTAGAAGGGCCAACAACTGTCATAATCCCTTGCTGCCGACAAACTGTCGTAATAGGATTTTCAACTTATAATTGAGAAATATGGAAAGAAATGATTTACCCCCTTCCAAGTGGTCATGAGGATCTATTTATAGAGGTAGAAGAGGGCGGGATGGATGACACATGTCCATCTAGCTAAGTACTCGTCATCTCCTTGCATATTTGATATTCGACACCTTTCATGATTGCTGATACTCGATATCTCGCAATATGGTATTGTTACTCGACAACCATTATGATGATAGATACTCGACAATCTATACAATTGTAGATATTTGATATTTTTCACATCTTCTAAGGTTCGACATCCCTTGTTGCTTATAAAAGCTCAAAATTCCTTGCTAATGTTGAAGCCTATCATTCTTATAGAAGCTCGATATCACTTATTGCTTAAAGATGTGTTGTAAAGGTTGGATAGTTACTGTATCTAAGGCTTGTTTTCCATAGAGACTCGATATCCTTCCCTTACGACTAGATGCTTGACATCTTTCATTGGTGTGGCACCCTTCCTTTGTTTTATACTTTACAGCATTCTGTGTTGTAATGGTTCGATATCTCCTTTTCCTTTCAGAAACTCACCACTTTCTTGCTATTAGGAGCTCGATATCTTTCTTTATTATTCATGTTCGACATCACCTTTCACTTGTGGATGCTTGATAATACTTACCATTATTGTGTTTTGATATCCCTTAGAGGCTCGAAATCTCTTCTCTCTCTATTTGAATGCTTAACATCCCAATTGCTGTAAAGATTTGACATCATCTTCTACTTCTTGCGCTCGACAACCTTTATGGTTATTGAGGTTCGATACCTCCTCCTGTTTATATGCTCGACAACCCTTATGGTTACTGAGGCTCGACACCACCTCTTTTATATTAGATGCTCGTTACCTCCTTGTTAATGGAGTACTATTAGAGGCTTGCTACCTTAGAAACTTAATATATCTTTATAGAGTTATTGGTTTGTCATATCCTCCTACGCGTATAAGCTCGATACCCACTTTTTGGAATGTTTCCATCTTTCCCATGGACTTAGTGATTTCATTTTCTATTGATGACTTATCAAGCATATTTGATAGTTGGAAAAATATATGGATAACATTTTCCCCCTCCTTATATATAAGAAGCTTTTTACACTTTAGTGTAAAACAAAGATCAACACTTAAAATGAATCAACCCAATAGGAAGGATTGGCGATATAAGAGAATGGTGAGCTTGGATTACAATAGCCAATCTTCTAATAATAAGGAAACTAGAAATACAAAGAAAAATCATTGCCATATGGAGGAGAATCTAAATTCCTTCCTTGAGATTGAGAACTTGGCAACAAAGGCAAGAGAACCACAAACTCCATTTTAAGGGCAAGGTTTATAATCTATAAACCTACTAATAGGAAGATCAGAAATTCAACTGGTAAAAAGACTAGAAACTTAACCGATAAGAAGTCCAGAAATCAATTCGATAAGAAATCGAAAATCCATCTAATAAGAAAATCAGAGATAGATTTGGTAAAAAGACCAGAAATCCATCTGATAAGGAGATCGAAAATCCATCTTGCCACAAAATTAGAAATTCGTCTATAAGAATACCAAAAATTTATTTGATAAGAAAACCATAAATCCTTCTAGAGACTTTCATTTTATTGGTAAATTATCATTCCAGCTTAATGGAAGGCGGAAATCAGACCAATAACGAAGATTTCCATTATTTGATATAAAATTTGGATTCCAATCTAGAAATAAAAGATTGAGAGCTAATTCAACTTAGCATTCCAGAGAATAATACCTAGGCTCTACAAATAATTTATGCTTTGATAAGAAAGATTTAGAGTTTCCTTCGTGACCATTGTCTTTAAATATATCCCGCCATTGTAGCGGTCTGATCTTTCCTTTGAAGGTTGAAGAAATTGATCGCGCTTAATTGCTCTTCCTGTGGGAGATTGCTTTGGTCCATCTCTAAGATGGAATTAGACTCGCAAGATTGATTACTTTTGCCCCTTCTTGACTTTTAGGTAAGGATTTAGCCTTTGATTGATTTCTTTTGCCCCTTCTTACCTTCTAGGTGAGGATTTAGGCTATGGATGATTTCTTTTTCTCCTTCTTACCTTATAGGCAAGGATTTAGGCCGGTCGGTGTGTCTAATTAGCCATCTTTGTTAGAAACAAAGTCAGTGTAACAACTCACCCTTCGTAATACCCAAAAGTATGCCCCTTACATCATCACACAACTTTCGAATACCCCAAAATACAGATCGTTGGGGTAAAAATAGAACAAAACACTAAACAAAGACATCGATAAGTGCTCACAATGGAATGACAACATATAACATACTGAATATACATGAACATAATAAAATAACAATATATAAAAGACTGCACTACCTGAAGCAGCTGATAAATAAATATCAGCACATAGAGTCAGAATACATCAACTCCCAAAAGCACGAAGTTATGAATAAATATATGATACAACAGTCTCGTATATAAATAACAGGTCTGTCATGTACAAATGAAATAACAAGTATATATCTGCAATTATCGATGCCACGCCTCCAAATGCTCCAGTTGTGCACTCTGATAACGTATCACCAAAAGCACTTGACTCCTGAACTACTCAATTGAGTACCCGAGAGTTGTCATGACATAAGCAGACAAAGACAAAACGCGGATCATACATAAATCTGATGTGGGGGAAACTATCTCAAAATACCGTATATTAGCACTATATACAAATAAACAGGAACCACTAAATCACAACCGGCCCTCTCCACAAACGTGGCTCAGGGGAAATTGGGACTGCCTATAAATAAGTGTAGCAAATCCATCTCAAAAGTAGGGAATCATACCATAAGCTGCTCTTCTCCTGTAACAACAAGTTAGCCCAATATCTTCTATTTCACTACACTAGCCCAAAACTACTAATAATATAATACATATATACCATGATAAAACTATGATTCGAAAACATTATCACTACTACTAAGATCGATATGATATGCCTCAATACATATAGTCACTACAGCTAAGACCGAATAGGTACGCCACAACATGTATGGTCACTACTGCTAAGACCAAATAGGTACACCTCAGTGCGTATGGTCACTACTGCTAAGACCAAACAGGTATGCCTCAACGCGTATGGTCACTACTGCTAAGACCAAATAGATAAGCCACAACGCGTTTGGTCACTACTGCTAAGACCAAATATTCGTAAGATTATGAATGTAAGACACCAAAAACGTCCAAGCGATCACAACAAGATAAAGCTATTCACGACCCCTCTACGACCGTGTCGAGTGTGTCAAAGCCATCAACAACACTCTATGTACACCACAACAAGATAGATACATGGGTAGATCACATAAGTCCGTACTGTAACATCCCCTATCTCGAGGCCCAAAGCTAAGTGCTACAGATGTTGTAGTCATTTATAGTATTTAACCTTCGGTGACGAAATACGGTAGTGTTAATGGTATCCACAATATCAGAAGTACATGAATATGAAATAAAATCGGCACAGATTTCAAAAAAGCTTTTCTGATTACATTTCAAATCAATATTTCATATTCTATTACATAATCCCAAAACGGTTCCCAGGCTTTGGTCAAATATAATTATTACAAATTATGCTAAGAGCGACATATGAAGATGCCCCCTTAGATGATCAGAGTACTAAATAGATAGACATATCTATCATAAATACATCACAGCGGAAATAGTATTAAATAACTCCTACATAGCTAACTTTTCCTCCTGCACATCTTCGGAAGCTTATTCGTCCAACCTACTAAACTTGAAAAGTCCTTGACTCTCAATCTACTCAAATTTAATTTTGAGCACCCGAGAGTTCAAGGGGAAATCATAAATTTCGAGTCACACTTAAAGCCTGGTGTGAATAGTTCTATTACATATCAATTTACTGATATTAAGTAAGACCATGCTGCTTTGTGGAACGGGTTTCCCCTCACTAATATCCTTTTAAAATCATATCTTTTGCAAATCTAAATCATGCAATCAAACTAGTCATAAGAACAATAACAATAACATATACACATACAAATTAGGTATGCAATGGACTATCTATCCAAACAATATAGTTTTATCAGGCCAACTATTAACCACTCGCTAACTCGAGCCTACCAGACATAATAAATATTCTAACTTCTGTTAGATACAATACT
Source organism: Allium fistulosum (assembly GCA_030737815.1). NCBI lineage: Eukaryota > Viridiplantae > Streptophyta > Magnoliopsida > Asparagales > Amaryllidaceae > Allium > Allium fistulosum. Next base: position 506,278,374 of record CM060903.1, on the reverse strand, counting down.
GGACAATTTGTCCTTAACTTACTTATCCTAGGGTCAACTGATCCTTATGATTTTGCGGATTCACAAGTAACCTATCTCTACTCTTTGTATTCCTCTCTGGGTATAAAATCATTTTAGTCTTACCTGTGACAAAGCCCTATACACTAGAATTTTAGACTTATATTAGCTAGGGGCTACTAGCTAAAGTATACGGCGCAACCCCACACCAGTCCTACCTAGTTTTCTAATATCTGAGTCATAAGCTTAGGGCTAACCACCCTACTAAATTTTCCTTGAAAACATTTCTTTACAAACTGATTTAACCCTTTTAAATCATACTTAAACAAGGAAAATATATATTTTGTTTTACTCAAAAGACTCATGCCATGGTATATGCTTTAAACAAAATAATGTAAATGGACTTAAAATAAATAGGGTTATTTATCCCTTTCGAAACATCTTAGTACTTTAACCTTGAAAGCATTAGGCCAAAAGGCCAAAATCTACCTTTCGAAATCATGACTTAAAACCATAGACATCCTCTTTCGAAATTATTAAAATTATTTCTTTCGAAAGCATTAGGTTCAAGTAAAGAAATATGGAATTATGCTTCAAAACCAATTAAAGGTATTCCTTTTGAAACCATAGTTTAAAAATAAAACAAAATACATAGCCCTTAAGGGAATTTATGCGAAAGCTATTCTTTCGAAACACTTAGGGTAATGATGACATGCTTCCGCATGCATACTTGGGTTTAAACAAGCAACTCCGACCATGTTGAAAGGTATGGGAATGGCACCCACACTTTCGCAAGTGTAAGTTAAGAGAAAAGCTGCTTTAATGGTTATGGAAGGGTATCGATTCGAAACCCTACCCTCCGAACTCATTGATTTAAAGAGTTATAAAAGTGGCCTCTTACTAAGGCGAAAGTTTTTAATGTGGTGTCTAGGGTATCGAAGGGGTTCAAAAGCAGCAACCCTTTTGAAGATATTAAATCAAAGGCGGGTGTATAGATTCGAAACCTGGAAATACAACTTCACCCCTTACGCATGTATACTTTCGACACCATTACTGCCTTCCGCATAAATCCAATACACTTTGTACCAATAGCTTGATACCATGTATATTGGTACCAAATGAGTGCGGAAGGGTAAGAGGCAGCTGTGTATGATGTCAAAATCCAACAAGGTTAAGTATCGAAGATGTAATTTGAATAAAAACTGCATTTTTGCTTATTAAAGTAAGTACTTTTCACCTACCATATGTCAAACTCTTATTGTCTTAGAAAACTTTTCATTCTTCCTTTATTAGAATTACTGTCGAATTCTCATAGGAATATTTGAAAATAATTTAGCACTTAAGCTATTCTCCTTAATAAAACATTTAAAACATTTAAGTCCTCTAACTTAAATAATTTATAAATCATAGTTAGTTACTAAGGGAAAATCCCCAAAAATCATGATAATTCACATTAATTACATTTTCTAACATATAAAAATTTCAGATCCAAAAACATTATTTAATTACCTTAAATAATTTAAATCCAAAGTTAACTCTTAGAAAATTCATAGTAAATCCATAATTACTTTGAAAATTATAAAACTCAAAATCCACTTCTAAAATAATATTCTTGACCATATATCAAAAACGTAACTCATTTGGATGTCATATGATAGATTTTATAATCTAAACATATCATAAAATACATATAAAATCATCAATAAGCATATATATCCATTTAATCTATCAGAACATGGCATGATACTTGCAAAAATAATTCAGATCTAACTTGAAACCGAAATCATTATCAAAAATGAGATATAAACTAATTATTCACCTTGGCTTTGTGTTAAGAAGGTTGAGATTGGCCCTTAGATTGATTTCTTTAAGCTTTCTACTTGAATCCTAGCTTATCTTCCCTTTAATTCTTCTTATTGGTGACTGACCTAAGCTTGATACTATTTTGTTTAACTTGTGAATGTAGAATAAGTGACGGAGTGGAGGGAATGGAAGGGTTTAGGGTATATGAATAAGGCCCTTCCTATTTTGCCCTTCTAATTTTCCTCCTCCTTATCTTAAGTTTTAATTACTTAGATTAGTTCATTCCTAAAGCATTGCTCCTCCTTAATTTACAAATCTCAATCCCTTAACTTTCTATACTATTTTATCTAATTTAACTAATCCAATGTTCTAAATAATGTTAACTAAAATTAGGGTCATCACAGACTCCCTTCCTTAAAGAATTTCGTCCTCGAAATTACTATAAGGTACCACAACAATCAAACATAAAACCAAAACATACCGTTAAACGGGTCAGAATAAGTATCCCTAATCTCGCTCTTTGTTTCCAAAGTACAGTCTCTCGTCGTCACTCCACTGGACTTTGACTAATCTGACTTTCTTGTTCCATAGTCTCTTCACATCTCTCGCAACTATACAAACTGGTATTCTAAATATAGTCATATCTGGTTCCACTACTAGGTCTTCTAATGCAGTCGGTGTAATATTAGTCTCTGGATCGTGAATACACTTCCTTAGATGAGAAATATGAAAAATGTTGTGGACTCCTACCAAAATATTCGGTAACTCTATCCTATACGCGAGTTTCCCGATCCTTTCTATAATAGGAAATGGTCTAACGAATCTTGGTGCCAATTTTTCTGACTTTCCAAATCTGATCACACATCGGTGACACTTTTACGAAAACATGATCTCTAACAAAGAACTCTAAGTCTTTCCATCTCTTATCTGCGTAACTCTTCTGCCTCGACTGAGCCTCCTTCATTCTAGCCCGAATTAACTCAACCTTTTCTACAGCTTCTTTAACCAAATCCGGACCAAGAACTAAAATATCCCTGGTCTTTAACCAACAAACTGGAAATTTGCATGGCCTTCCATATAAAGCTTCAAACAATGTCGTCCCTATACTAGTCTGATAACTATTGTTATATAAAAACTTGATTTAGTGTAGATTGTCTACCCATGATCCTCCGAAATCTAGCACACAAGCTCTTAATAGATCCTCTAAGACTTTGTTAACTCTCTCCGTTTTCCCATCTGTCTGTGGATGGTAAGCAGTACTCATACAAAGCTTGATACCTAAAGTATTCTGTAGACTCTTCCAGAACTCACTAGTGAATAAGGAATCTCTGTCGCTTATTATACTACTAGGAATTCCATGCAGTCTAATTCCACATGAATAACATAGCTAAATCTGCTGTTGTTCTGGTCGACTTAACGGGTATAAAGTGTGCACTCTTAGTCCACTATAACCCAGATACTCTCACTTTCTCTATTTGACCTTGGCAACCCATCTATAAAATCCATTGAGATAGAATCCCATTTCCAAACTAGAACATCCAAAGGCTAAAGTAACCCACTCAGTGTCTAATGTTCAGCTTTTACTAGTTGACAGTTCAAACACTGCCTTACCATAAGCCTACATCTCTCTTCATACCTTCCCAGAAGAAACTCCTTTTCATATATGATACATCTTAGTTCCTCCTGGATGAATAACGAACTTCAAATGATGGCATTCTCTAAGAACTTCCTTCTTAATGTTTCCCACATTCAGAACACATAGTCGTCCTTTTTTCCTTAACCACCCATTATGGTGGAGACTAAAATATTTCAAGTCATCGCTCTTTGTTTCATTCCTTAACCTTCTGATCCGCTCAGCTAATAATGGATCTTCTCCCTACTTAGAAGAAATCCTTTCGATCATCATCGGTCGAACTTCTAAACACGCTAACATGGCGGTTTCTTGACTAAAACTAGCCTCGGATCTCCATTACACTCCACATGCAGTTAATGCTTCTAAATCTTTTCACTCAACTATCATTGCCAATATTGCATTCTGATGTTTTCTGTTAAGTGCATCTACAACCTTCTTTCCTTTTCCTGGTGTGTACTTAATATCAAAGTCCTATGCAACTATGAACTCTAACCATCTCTACTATATCATATTTAACCCCTTCTGAGAGAATAAATATCTTAGTGACTTATGATCCGTAAATAGCTCGAATCATTCTCCTAAAAGAAAATGTCTCCGTACCTTCAATGTGAAAATTATCGCAGCAATTCCAAATCATGAGTTGGATATCTAACTTCATGTGGTTTGACCTGTCGAGAATCATAGACAATCACTTTACCTCTCTGAATTAACACAGCTCCTAATCCTGTTCCACATGCATCCGTGTATACCACTAAGTCCTGATTCCACTCTGGAACAACTAACACAGGTGCATTAGTCAATACATGTTTCAACTTTTGGAATACTTCCTCACATTTATCAGTCCAAACATACTTCACCTCTTTCCTAGTTAGCTTAGTCATCAGTGCTGCTATCCACGTGAAATCTTTAATTAACCTTCGATAATATCCTGCTAATCTAAGAAAGCTCTTTATCTTAGTCACTGTCTTGGGTCTCTTCTAACTATTCACTGCCTCGATCTTAGCCAGATCTACTGACAACCCTTTCTCTAAGACTATATGACCAAAAAACTTCACTTCCTTCTTCCAAGAGTGGCACTTCAAAAACCTTGCCTTCAACTACTGTTGCCTTAGTGTCTCAAGCACTATCCTAAGATGAACTTCATGATCATTTTCATCCTTGGAATATATCAATATGCCATCTATGAATACTAATACAAATCTGTCCAGATGCTATCGGAAGATTCTATTCATAAAGTTCACGAAGAATGCTGGCGCATTAGTTAGTTGGAACAACATCACTAACCATTCGTACGATCCATATATGGTCCGAAACACCGTCAAAGGAATATTATCCTCTGCCACTCTAAGCTGATGGAACCCTATCGCTAAATCCAACTAAGAAAATACTTTGGTTCCAATCAATTGGTCGAACAAATCGTCAATTCTAGGTAACAGATATCGGTTCTTTATCATCTTCTCGTTCAATTTATGATAATCGATACACAACCTCAACGATCCGTTCAGTTTCTTAACAAATACTGCGGCTGCTCCCTAAGGCAAACAGCTTGGTCCAATAAAATTCTTACCTTCTAAATCCACCAACTACACCTTTAGCTCCATCATCTCGGTAGGTGTCATTCTACTTGGTGGTCTACTCGCAGGTTCAGTCCCTGGTACTAAATCTATCTAAAACTCAATGGCTCGTTTCAGCGATAGTCCTATCACAGGCTCAAAGACATCTATGAATTCTCTAACAGCAAAAACTCGATTCAACTCGTCTTCTCCATCCATAACACCCAACGAAGCATTAACCTCAAAACTAGGGTCTTCTATAGAGTACATAATCCAATCATTATGACTAGGTTGTTTAAGTGATATTTTCCTATCGTGGAAAAATATCCTAACATCGTACTTACTTAACCAATCCATACCTAAAATAATTCCGAAACCTATGAAATCAAATACATGCAAACTGCAAGAAAATATATGACCTAACAATTCAAGCTCTAACCGGTCACATCTCATCCCAAGAGTCACATACCTCCTATCAAATTCGCAACCCTTAAGTATGTAACTAGGTATAAGGGTTCCACGTTAAACTTATCTACCAAACTATGAGATATAAAAGAATCCGATGCACAGGTATTAAATAGAACTTTAACTGACATGCCATGAATCAAAAGCGTACCTCCCAACATAGCTTTTTCTTTCTCCTATACTGTTGGTCTTGATGTAGCTAGTTCCAATGCAAACACTTTGCCCTTTCCATACTTGGCTGGTTCCTTACACTGGTTCTTATAATGTCTAATCTGATCACAGTTGAAGCATTTGATATTCTTCTTCCCATCACTTTCTTTCCCTCTTCTAAACAACATTCATTAACAAAATGTCATTTCTTATCACACTTGTCGCGGATAACTTCTGTCTTTCCTTTCTTGGCAACTTCACTCTTCTGAGCTCCTTTCTTGTGGAAAAACTTTCTCTTCAGGTTCTGCCCACTTTGAGTTTCCACTGCCTTGTTACCATTAAAGAAAGTAAGCATCTCCTCATTCCTCAAAGCCATTCCAACAACTACATCGCACAGATCCCTAATATGTGGTAAAGTTGCTTTAGCAAGCTCGGGTCTCAATCCATGGATGAACTTCTCATTCCTTTTGATAACTGTATCAACCGTAACATATCTGTATCTCGATAATTACTCAAATCTGGCAGCATAATCAAGCACCGTCATGTCTCCCTACACCAACTCAACAAACTTCCTGAGTAGAGTTGACTTGGCGATCTCCGACGTGAATCTTTCCTCAAACCTCCTTCTGAATTCCGCCCAAGTCATAGCCTCTTTAGCTACTCCTATGGTAACATTGTTCCACCAATACCGTGCTGCTCCTTGCAACAGCCTAAATGCCAATCTCCTTTCTGCTTATTGTTAAGTCCTAAACCAGCAAAATCCTTTCGCAACGAAGCAACTAATTCTCCACTTCAATTGTATCCTCAGTTCCGATAAATGGCTACCCTCCAAGCCTAGCGTAATCTTTGCTCAATAATGCGTAGTTATTGACCACTAGAGCTTCCTGATTTCTTTCTCCAACATTTCCTCCAACTTACCCTGCAGCAGCTCCAGCTTGCATCATGTTGACGAAGAATTTATACATAGCTCCCATATCAACATGCGACGCTCCAACACCCACATTAGCCGCATGTACCCGACTTGGATTCTCTCTATTGTTTGGTCTGGCATTTCCATTAGTTGTAGTGCTTCATCCACCAAGGTTAACTCTTCCATTCCTAGCATCCATATCTTACTTCCTTAAAATCTGCATTTGAGTCTTTGTAAGATACAAAAGAATAGCCTAAGAAAGATGGAAGAATAGAGATAAAGCGTATACTTATAGATAAGCCACAATGCTTCTGGTTACTACTGCTAAGACCAAATATTCATAAGATTATGAACGTAAGACACCAAAAACGTCCAAGCGATCACAACAAGATGAAGCTATTCATGGTCCCTCTAAGATCGTGTCGAGTGTGTCAAAGCCATCAACAACACTCTAGGTACACCACAACAAGATAAATACTTGGGTAGGTCACATAAGTCTGTATGGTAACATTCCTTATCTCGAGGCCCAGAGCTAAGTGCTACAGATGCTGTAGTCATTTATAGTATTTAATTAACCTTCGGTGACGAAATACAGTAGTGTTAATGGTATCCACAATATCAAAAGAACATGAATATGAAATAAAATCGACACAGATTTCAAATAGCTTTTCAAATTACATTTCAAATCAATATTTCATATTCAATTACATAATCCCAAAACAATTCCCTGGTTCTGATCAAACATAATTATTACAAATTATGCCAATAACAACATATGAAGATGCCCCCTTGGATGATCGGAGTACTAGACAGATAGACATATCTATCATAAACACATCACAGTGGAAATAACATTAAATAGCTCCTACATAGCTAGCTTTGCCCCTTGCACGTCTTTGGAAGCTTATTCGTCCAACCTACTAAACCTGAAAGTCCTTAACTCTCAAACTACTCAAATTTAATTTTGAGCACCCGAGAGTTTAAGGGGAAAACATAAACTTCGAGTCAGACATAAAGCCTGGTGTGAATAGTTCTATTACATCTCGGTTTATTGATGTTAAGTGTGACCATGCCGCTTAGCAGAATGGGTTTCCCCTCACTAATATCCTTTTAAAATCATATCTTTTGCAAATCAAAATCCTACAATCAAATTGATCATACCAACAATAGTAATAACATATATGCATATAAATCATGTAATCAATGGACTATTTGTTCGAACAATATAGTTTTATCAGGGTGACTATTAACCACTGGCTAACTCGGGCCTACCAGACATAATAAATATTATAACTTCTGATAGACATAATGTTGGATGATCTGTCCTTAACTTACTTCTCCTAGGGTCAACTGATCTTAATAGTTTTGCGGGCTCACCAGCAACCTATCTCTACTCTATGTATTCCTTTCTATGTATAACATCATTTTAGTCTTACTTGTGACAAAGCCCTACATACTAGAATTTTGGACTTATATTAGCTATGGGCTACTAGCTAAAGTATAAAGCGTGACCCCACACTAGTCCTATCTGGTTTTCTAATAACTGAGTCATAAGCTTAGGGATAACAACCACATTAAATTTTCCTTGAAAACATTTCTTTGCAAACGGCTTTAACCCTTTTAAATCATATTTAAACAAGGAAAATATATCTTTTGCTTTACTCAAAATACTCATGCCATGAAATATGCTTTACATAAAATAATGTCAATGGACTTAAAATCAATAGGGTTATATATCCCTTTTGAAACATCTTAGTACTTTAACCTTAAAAGCATTAGGCTGAATGGCCAAAATCTACCTTTTGAAATCATGACTTAAAACCGTAGACATCCTCTTTCGAAACCATTAAAATATTCCTTTTGAAAGCATTAGGTTCAAGAAAAGAAATATGGAAGCATGGCTTCCTAACCAATTAAAGGTATTCCTTTCGAAACCATAGTTTGAAAACAAAACAAAATACATAACCCTTAAGGGAATTTATGCGAAAGCTATTCTTTCAAAACACTTAGGGTGGTGATGACATACTTCCGCATGTATACTTTGGTTTAAACAAGAAGCTTCAACCATGTCAAAAGGTATGGGAACGACACCCACCTTTTTGCAAGTATAAGTTAAGAGAAAAGCAGCTTCAATGGTTACGGAAGGGTATGGATTCGAAACCCTACCCTCCAAACTCATTGATTTAAAGAGTTATAAAAGCAGCCTCTTACTAAGGCGAAAGTTTTTAATGCGGCAGTTAGGGTATCGAAGGGGTTCAAAAGTAGCAACCCTTTTGAAGATATTAAATCAAAGGCGGGTATATAGATTCGAAACCTGGAAATACAACTTCACCCCTTACGCATGTATACTTTCGACACCATTACTACCTTTCGCATAAGTCCAATACACTTCGTACCAATAGTTTGACACCATGTATATTGGTACCGAGTGAGTGTGGAAGGGTAAGAGGCGGGTGTGTATAATGTCGGAAGCCAGCAAGGTTAAGTGACAAAGATGTAATTTGAATACATTTTTGCTTATTAAAGAAAGTACTTTTCACCTACCATCAATATATGTCAAACTCTTATTGGCTTAGAAAACCTTTTCTTCTTCCTTTATTAGAATTACTGCCGATTTCTCATTGGAACATTTGAAAATAATTAAACACTTAAGCCCCTCTTCTTAATAAAACTTTTGAAACATTTAAGTCCTCTAACTTAAATAATTTATAAATCATAGTTAGTTACTTAGGAAAAATCCCCAAAAATCATAATAATTCACATTAATTACATTTTTAAACATATAAAAATTTCAGACACGGAACATTATTTAATTGCCTTAAATAATTTAAATTCGAAATCAACTATTTTTTCTCTTAGAAAATTCAAAGTAAATCCATAATTACTTAGAAAATTATGAAACTCAAAAGCCACTTCTTAAATAATATTCCTGACCGTATATCAAAAACGTAACTCATTTGGATGTCATATGATAGGTTTTCTAATCTAAACATATCATAAAATACATATTAAATCATATAAACCATGAACAAGCATATATATCCATTTAATCTATCAAAACATGGCATGATACTTGCAAAAATAATTCGGATCTAATTTGAAACCAAAATCAAAATCAAAAGTGAGATGTAAACTAATTATTCACCTTGGCTTTGTGTTAAGAAGGTTGAGATTTGCTCTTAGATTGATTTCTTCAAGCTTTCTACCTGAATCCTAGCTTATCTTCCCTTTAATTCTTCTTAATGGTGGCCGGCCTAAGCTTAATATTATTTTTGTTTAATTTGTGAATGTAGAATAAATAGGGGAGTGGAGAGAATGGAAGGTTTAGGGTATAGGAACAAGGGTCTTCCTATTTTTCCCTTCTAATTTTCCTCCTCCTTATCTTAAGTTTTAATTGCTTATATTAGTTCATTCATAAGGCACGACTCCTCCTTAATTTACAAATCTCAATCCCTTAACTTTCTATATTATTTTATCTAATTTACCCAGTTAAATGTTCTAAATAATGTTAACTAAAATTAGGGTCATTACACATACCCATCGGTAGGTCACATAAGTCCATATCCTTGGTGTGGCACAACAAGTAAACACCGAATAAATCACATATTACCCTAAGGTCGAAACCTTAGAGTACAGACTCACTCCATATATAACATATGGAATCACCACAGCCTAAAAACCCATTGGAAAACTCTAACAAAACTCCATACCAACTCAAATCACATTCCAAATGGAACATATGACCTCAATGTCATAATACTCCTTAGATATACCCTCCCGAGGTGGATCCCAAAATCAAAGTACTCCAAAATCCACCAAAAATTCTCAAGTTATAGCCCCCGAAAAATGGTGAACAATGATCCAAACCTCACCTCATTTTGACTTGGTATGCGAAAGTTATCGCGTTTTGAAGTTTCCACAACACTTAGCAGGTCAGCCGACTGAAAGGGCCATTCAGTCGATTGAGCTAGGGCTGAAATAGAGTTTCTCCTCTTGACCAGTGTACTGAATGGACCAAGTCAGTTGATTGGACTGACAGTTTCCAGGTAGTGAGCTTGGCCTGGGAGTAGATCCCTCGAACGGATGCCGATTCGCACGTCGTTTCCTCCGACGCTTCGCCCGATGAGACGCCTTGGTACTAGAGGCGGCCTCCATCTCATTGGACATTTACTGGGGTTCATTTGTTGACATTTTGGAAGTGAATTACATAAGTAATCTAAAATCTATTTCAATACCAAAATCTATCCTTTGCACAAGTAGAGTTCTACGAGCGATCTTAGCAACCCGGCTTCCTTTAACACGCCAAAATGACACACCCGGCCTTGTGTGTAACCCACACATATGTCGATGCACTCATTTGTGCACGCCTAAGCACACACATATACTTAATCACACACATCATGACACAAATACATTCGAGCTTCACCGGGACGATTATTCCACCCGGTACTTTCCCACGCAATTTATCGCACCCGGTTGTCGCTATGGCTACATGAGATCGCTCTTAACATGACCATACACACATACGGACATTCCCATATGCATATACAATCTATTGCACAAATATTCACCTCTCACAAACACAACACTCATCACAACACTAGCTACAACACTAGAGTTGTTTCGATCATTGCTTAACTTTGAATTCACTTATACGTATACCCACTCATGCACGTATACACACATGTATATCCAGTAGGAAAATCAACCATTACTCAACCAAATATTACTTATTTTAGTAATCTTTCTAATAAGTGGAAAACATCTCTTTATATCATTTTATAAAATCATAAACCATTCCATAAAATATCACAGTAGCTTATAATCACTTTATAGCCTTTAAAGTACTTGATCACATCATCAAAAATCAAGTGTTCACCTTTTTACTATTTTATAAAATCTCATATCCATTTTATAAAATATATAATTCATTTATAAAACCATGAAACCATTTTATAAATACTAATTGAGGGTTATAGGGTCTCTAATCACTTTAATTATAAGTGTAGATTCACAAACCATTTCAATTAGCTTACTAATTTTTTTAAAATCAATTAAAATAGGTTAATTAATATTTTCTATTGAAGTGCACATCATTACACTACTTAATTAACCCCAAATCAAACAATAACTTCACACTAATCACCCAATTAGCCTAAATCAATTCTAGGGCTTAATAACTATTTTCAAACATAGTAATTAGGGTCTTAAACAATTAATTAGCTAAGGGAAACATGTTTATAACACAAATATAAACCCAAATCAACTCAAACAATCTCCAAATCACTTCAATAATTCTATAATAATCAATAATCAAATATATGAGTATAACATATAAATTAGTAAGGAGAATATCCCACTCACCTTGATTTTCACCAAACCAGGCCTAAATCACCAAAACCCATAAATTAGCTCTCTTAAAATCCAAGATGAAACCCCAAACTTTGAATTAGGCAAATTCCTTTCGGGTATTGTAAGGAATGTGATGCGAAGATTTATAATGATTTTTTCTGGGGTTTATAGGAATTTATTTAACCTCGGATTAGTGGATTTAGAGTAAGAGGGATAATGGTAATTAAAGGAGATATTAGAGAAAGAGGAGAAGGCGATAACTTGGGATGAAAAGTGAAATGGAAATAATGAAGAGCTTAGCTACATATAAGCTAAGTGAGGGTAAGCTAGTGGGCTTAGCCGAATCCTCTTCATCCGGCATTATTTATCCCCAAAATTCCAAACTCTAAACATATCGAACCTTACACTCATTAAAATTCTAAATGCCATTTCGGACTCAGTGGAAATGGCTTTGGGACCTAATTCCCTCGTATACAAAATTAGCTTTTGGATCAATTTATGAATCGAACGCAGGCTACCAGCTAGAAATCTATCGATCGAAATATATCAATGCTTATATTCATTTTAATTTGCAGCATCGATCCAGACTCAAGGAAGTGGTCTAGGTTCTAATTCGACCGTATGCGAAAAGTCACATTTTAAACTTCCAATTCAATAACGACTTAATATTCAAATTAACTACTTATATATATTATCGTTAAATATGCGGGTTGTTACATTCTCCCCTTTTTTAAAGGATTTTGTCCTCGAAATTCACTTGAGTATGAGAAAGTAACAGGACTGACCAAACTTCCTGAATCTCAATTTCGGAAAATTCCAAAAGTACCTTCCCTTTTGTTGTCAACACTATGTAACTCCCAAATTAGAATACATCGTAACTAGGAAATATGCAATGACATACTTTTAAAAAAGCTTCTCACTACTTAAATGATAGTCCAAGCAAATAAGCATTTAAATAGCTACATATCAGCTCTCAAATACCTAATTGTACTACACCAAGAGGATTGCTCAAACACAGAATTCAAACATGTATAACCTTAGTGTAGTAACCAGTACTACTATAGTTATACACGATAATCAATTAGAGAGTAAGCTCAAGTGAGTCGGTCACAAAATATACCACTGACTCTGAGTCACATCAAATGGAAATGGACTCATATAGATTCCATCTCGCCCCATAGCAAGCATGGATGATATGCGATCTATCCCAGATAGCTAAGGAATACAAATTGATACCCATCATTACTGATGGGTGGAGTCAACAATGGACACTTATCACGATCCAATAATTCCAGATAACAAGGTCAGTACACTAACGTACCCACGATCGAATAATAGGCATGCCCACTAATATAAGGCCAATAATGTACAAGGCCACCAATACAGGGCCAATACAATGTATGATCACCAATATAAGATCAATACTATACACGGTCACTAATATAAGATCGATACAACTTATATAACTATACGTACCCCAGATTAAGCCCCTAAAGATAGGAATCCATTATTGCAAATCAAATGACTATAAGCGGCAAGAAACCATCAAACAATAGCCGATAATGATAAGCAACAATAACTAATATTCAAACTATCAAACATGCAAGCAAAAAAATCAGCCACAATAAAAAAAACAGCCAGCATCAAAGTCAAACAACAACAACAACCAAGATCAAACAGTCGCAACAAAAGCAAGCAACAAGCAATAGCAAGCAACAAATAATAGGAAACAAACACAAGCAATGGAAACAACAGCAGGCAACAAGAAATAACAAACGACAAGCAATTGCAAGCAACAAAATGTGAGTACAAATAATGAAATTGTTATTTGGCATTTTTTCCTAGCTATATTGACCTGATTGGACAAGTTAGATTCGATTGTTTTCAAGGCCAGTAAGTTCAGAGCGATGATTGTGGTGTCGAGAAGTTGAGCACAGATGATAATATGAATCCGTGATCGAATGAAATTGAGAGATATGCAATGCAGAAAGTCTAAAGTATAGAGCATTGTTCAACATAGCGGAAGGATCAGCGATAACCATTCTCCAACATAGGGGTCGGCATGTTTCAAGAAGCAAGTGCACTTTAATAGAAAACAATCAATATCACAAGATCCATAAGTCCCTGTGTAGTTAATGCCCCGCTATTACCCCGCTATAACCCCGCTATATCTCATAGCGGATGTCTACCGCTACAATATTTCCATATAGCCCCAAAATATAGCCTTTCCGCTTTAAGCCCCGCTATATCCCGTTATTCCGGCTATATTCCGCTAGTTCCGCTATATCTTCTTTAATAAAATGAACTGAAAAATTGCATTTATACATTATTTATGAAACTGATTTATTTGATTTAATTTTTAATATATTTTCAGAATGAAAATACTCTAATATTCTACTAAATTCAATTATGTTATATAACAGTTTTACGTTTATTTAAAGTATATTCGCACATGTTTTTATTTAAAATTATTTATGTATTAATTATAATTCATTTGAATGATATTTTTTTCATTTAATTACCATTTATATATCTGTAAAACCATTAAGTACGAGTTTTATATGCTATTTTAGAGTCATCCGATATATCCCGCTATGTCCTCGCTGTATCCCCGCTATGACTTTTTGCACCTCCACCGCTTTGAATCTGTCGAGCGCTTTAACTGCACAGAGTCCAATGCACATGAAATTTTGTGAGCAAGGGTGAGGACACTATGAAGCCTAGGGATTGCACCTCAAAATGATATACTAAGAGGGATCGGCCCTCTTCCCTCAATAGGGATTGGCTGAAATTAGGAGGCAATTTACATTGAAGCAAAGATCGAGCAATAACTCAAGTTCTACTAATCCAATTGGCATGAAACTTGGAGGCTAAGCATATTTCAACATGGGGAAGCTACCATATGGATCGCACCCCCAATTACTCTAAAAGAGGGGTCAATATTAATCCCTATTCTTTGGGATTTAGGCCATGCGATCCCTCTTACAAGTCCATATGGTTTTGGTGGTCCTTCTGCCAAATTTTAAGGAAGATATTTTGCCATCTTCGTCTATAAATACAGGCTTGGTTGTTCATTTTGAGGACTTTCTGCTAGTTGCTTTGTACTTTATTGTAGCTAAGGATTTTCATCCAATCGCTATTGTACTCAGTTTACAAAGTGATTAATAAAGTAATCTATTCAAAGTGGACGTAGGCAAACAATGCCGAACCACTATAAATCATTGTTTTTTTATTACTTTACTTTTCTGCTATTTAATTGCTATATTTCTCCATTTTCAGTTTATATTCTTCATTATTTCTCTACAAAACTTATATTGGGTGTTTGTGCCAATTTTTGCTGCAAACATTTTGGTGCTTTCACTAAGAACTAGATTCTCGGTCCTATTTGGATCCCTTTGTTGCTACTGGATTGTATTAATCCTCCGAAAAGATCTAGAATTATCTTCAAGAAGCTTGTTTGTTCTATTTAGATTTGCAAAAGTCTAAGAAAAATTATCAACAATGGTTAGGAACACCAGAATCTCTGAATGTAGAAGGAAACGAGAATGCTAGCATTCAGCAAGGAGGCTCGAGCAATCAACTAGGGGATATGATAACTACTAATCCCGTTGATGTAAAAAACCCAACTGATTCCATTACAAGAGCAGAATTTCAAAACCTGATGAGAGAGCTACTAGATAGACGTCGATAGTTGAATTAGCAGATTCAAGCCAATATCGACTTAATGAACCAACTCAGTCAGTAACAGCATGGGAAAAATAGGAAGGACCCTACCCCTTATTCTGCCTTGGAGAGTTCTAGTTCATTAGACGATTATCACAGATGCAGACATCGCAGAATTAACGGATATATCATAGAAGCTTCGGGACTTCAGTAGGCAAACCTACCTAGTCTGCCAAGACCGATCGGTGTCGATCCCTTCATAGGGATCGGTGCCGATCCCTTCATAGGGATCGGTGCCGATCCCTCCTCCAAAGGAGGGAGCCTACCTTTCCCTGCTGGAGCCTAAGCTAGAGCTGCTGCAACTGATTTGGATGCTGGAGTTCATGTGGATGCAGACTAGTTACTTTACCTAAATGACGATGAAGTGAATATGCATGATATACATCGAGAGGAGGTTGAGCCAAGAAGGTGTGGAATGGCACGTAGACATTGACCGGACCATTCATGTGAGGTGGAGCATGACCACCGCTTAGCTACTATTATCTAAATGCTAGACTTATCAGCCATGGTTAGACAGCTAGTGAGAGAAAGCCAAGGTTTGACCAATGATGATTGGGGGATCTCGAGAAGCCATACCCTGTTCACTGCTAATATTTTACATGCCGAGTATCCAAGGAGGTTTAATATTCAGTCGATGCCTGCCTATGAGGGAAAAACCGACCCAAAGTAGCACATCATGAGATATGAATGGCTGATGGATCCTCCACGAGCTGATAATGCAACTAAGTGTAGATGTTTTCCAATCACTCTCTGGAATAGCAACGATGTGGTTTATGAGATTATCCCCATGATCAATCTCTAGATTTAACAATTTAGCAATGAAGTTTATGGAGCAGTTCCATATGCATGCAACTTGCCTCAAAGATGCAATGGCCCTATTCGGCGTGATCCAGGCTTTGGGAGAATCGTTGAAAAATTATTTGGAGAGATTCCATACAGCCATCACATAAGTTAGTAATTCGAATGACCATTCAATATTAATGGCGGTAAAAAGAGGGATTGATCCAGATTCTGATTTTGGTGATTGGTTAGTTGGCAAGCCTCCCGCAACGTTGGAGCATTTCTATGCAAAAGCAGCTCGGTATTTAAGAAAAGAGGAAGCCAGATGCTCTAGGAAGAAGAATTTTGTAGGACCAAGTGGAGAGGGAGTGTAGAGTAACATTGCAGTGAAGCAGTCTGATCTGGAAAAGTTCAAATGAATGTCCAAAATAAACCGAATCAGCGAAAGAAAGATGGAGATAGGAACTGTGAATGAAAAAGGGATTCTGGAAGAGCAAAGCTTAGGATTCCAATGTACAATACCTACACAGCACTAAATACATCTCTAGTGAACGTCTGTTTGTCTACCTGCAATACCATGCAGTATAGGAAGCCACCCCCAAAAGAATCGACGGAGAAGCAGAAACAAACTGGAAAATATTGCCAGTTCCATGAATACTATGGTCATAGCACGAATGAGTGTAGGCATCTCCAGGATATTATCGAGAAACTGAATCGGGAAAGAAAGTTAGAGTAGTTTGTTAAAGCCCTGCAGGATGACAGGTAGGGGACATCCAATCCAACCGAGGACAAGTTATGCACAGGGCAGAGGAGCATGCACGGACTGGTGGAAGATCAGTGATCAATACAATAGTTGGAGGCCCGCATCCAGCTGATAAGAGTTTACACAAGATGGAGCGCTATGCTAGCATTATCAAGCATGTGAATTTTGAATGATGTTCGAGTACAGAAGATGGTGCTCCGACAAAATAGTAGTATATAATGGCTGATGACATTGCATTTGGAAACAGAGATGCAGATAAGGTGGATGCACCGACGATCGACCCAATAGTCATTTCGACCATGATTGGCCCCACCTTAGTGAGATGGATTTTGGCCGACTGTAGAAGTTCAGTAAATATAATTATCAAAAAGGCTTATGATTAAATGAGGATGGAAACCAAGGATTTGAAACCGTCTAAAGCCTGCATTTATGGCTTTAATGGTGTTGCGACCAGAGCTGTCAAATATGTTGAATTACCCGTAGCGTTGGGAGAAGGTGCTCATAGGAGGGTGTGGATGTTGCCATTTGTTGTCTTGGATGTTGACCCTCAGTACAATGCTTTTTTGGACCGACCAACCTAGGTGAGTTCCGGGCAGCTATTGCCCCATGGTGTTTGAGTTTGAAGTTCCCAACTAATAACGGTGTTGGAATGGTACATAGTGATCAGACGACCGGACATGCTTGTTATATAGCTGAGTTGAGAGAAGCTCAACGAAAGGAGAAAGGTAAGGGCAAGGACAAGTCCCTCCGCATCCAAACTGCCAAAGATTGACAACCAATGCCTGGGCCTTGGCTTGTGTGCCATAGTCAGTTCTATAAAGACATAGATCCGAGGGATGACGAGGAGCTCCAAAAGGTCAAGGCTACACTAGCGAAGCTGACGATTGACATCACGGTCAGCCACGACGATCTGTCATTGGTTCTAAAGGTCGGATCACAGCTCAGCCCCTCGATGATGAAAGAACTTGATGGTTTTCTTCGAGCGAATCTCGTTGTATTTGCTTGGACTCATTCTGACATGTGTGGGATCGCCTGCCATTATGAGCCATACATTGAATATCGACTCGAGGCATGTCCCTGTGAAACAGAAAAGACATAACATGGATCTCAAGAGATCTGCCACTCTTAAAGAGGTGGTGGTAGGCTCAAAAGCAATAGGTTTATTCATGATTCCCTCTACCCTATATGGGTATCTAATCCTGTACTTAGGAGAAACGCGAATGGGAAATGGCGGGCATGCATTGATTACTCGGACTTGAACAAGGCGTACCCAAAAAACAGTTTTACTCTTCCAAGGATCGACCAGCTAGTAGAGTCGATCACAGGACATGAATTGCTACCTTCCATAGATGCGTACTCTGGATATAATCAAATCCCAACGCACATTACCGATTACGAGCACACCAGCTTCATTACCGATGTTGGATTGTATTGCTATATGGTAATGCCATTATGATTGAAGAATGCTGGAGCGACCTACCAACGACCAGTCAACAGAATGTTTAAAGATCAGATTGAAAAGACGATGGAGGTATATGTGGATGATATGCTCGTGAAGTTATGACAACCAAGCAACCGCATTAGAGACTTGACAGAGATTTTCGATATCCTCTGATATTACAAAATGAAGATCAATCCTCTGAAATGTTCTTTTAGCGTGGCTTCGGGAAAGTTCTTGGATTTCATCGTCGATGCCCGCGGAATCGAAGCTAATCCTGAGAAGATTCAAGCAATTCGAAACATCTATGTGTCGAAGTCCATCAAGCAAGTACAGAGTCTAAATGGGACGGTTGTTGCCCTAAGCCGATTTATTTCCAGAGCCACCAATAAGTGCATTCCTTTCTTCGACTTGATTAGAAGAGGGAAAAAGAATTTTGAATGGACGCGGGATTATGAAGACACATTCCAAGCTTTGATGAGCCACTTAGAGGGACCTGCCAATGGATCACGAAGACTTGTATATCTACTCGGCCATGTCGGTACACGCAGTAGCACTGCTCCGCAAAGAAAATCGAATCTAGAGACCAGTCTATTATATTAGCAAACAATTAACGGGAGCTGAAAGGAATTACCCGAAGATAGAGAAATTGGCGTACTACTTGTTGATTGCTTCGCAAAAGTTCCGCCCCTATTTTAAGGCTCATCCTATCAACGTTTACACCAACCAGCCATTACGACAGGTCCTATAGCAACCTGAGATGTCTAGGAGGTTACTCAAGTGGAACATCGAACCGAGTAAATTCAACATTGTTTATATCCCTCAAAGAGCTATCCAAGGACAGGCACTTGAAGACTTTATAACATAATTCACTACATAAGATGATCTCCTAGAGAGTAGTGGAGCCCCTACCATTCGATGGAAAATGTATACGAATGGAGCCTCCAATGATTGTTGTTCCGGAGCCAGAATTGTGTTAGTAACTCTAGAAGATCGGTCAATTTGCTATGCTTTGAAGCTTGACTTTCCTGCAATGAACAATGAAGCTGAATATGAAGTCTTGATCGCTGGACTCAAACTTACCAGAGAACTAGGGATAAAATCTCCTGAAATCTTTTATGACTCACATTTGATAGTATACCAAGTCACGGGTGGTTACCAAGCTAAAGGACAACGACTCGCTCCATACCTTACCCAAGTCCAAGAGCTGTTGACTGACTTTGAGTATTACGACATCACGCACATTCCCCGAGATCAGAATGAAGAGGATGACTCACGAGCGAAGCTTGCTAGCACCAGGGATGCACAATAGATGGGCTTGGTTTCAGTCGAAGTACTAGATGCTCCGAGCATAAACCTGATGGAAATCGACCAGGTACTAGAGACAGAGCCTAAGAAGGAGTCGTGTATGACTCTAATTAAAGACTCTTTGCTACAGGGAGTTCTTCCTGGACAAAGGAATGAAAAATGACAAGTCTTTTGCAAAGCTTTACGATATATCATTCAGGAAGGAGTCGTGTATAGAAAGGGTTTTCCATCCCCTTGCCTCAATGTATCGCTCATGATGAAATAAAACAAGTCCTAAAGGAAGTTCATGAAGGGGAATGTGAAAATCACACTAGGGGGCAAACCCTAACAAAGAAAGTACTCCGTTATGGGTATTATTGGTCGACTGTCAATCGAGATGTTGCTGATTACACTAGACGATGTGTCAAGTGCCTGATATATGCAAAATTTTCTAGAGCTTCACTGACAGAAATCACATAAATGGTCAGTCCTTGGCTGTTTACTATATGGGGCATAGATATTATCGCTTCCTTACCGATCTCTAAAGGTGGTGCGAAGTACACCATAATCACAATTGATTACTTCACCAAATGGGCCAAAGTGGAACCTTTAACCATGATCATGACAAAGAAAGAAGTCAACTTCATTGTCTGGGACAACAGCTGTCGTTTTGGCCTTCTGCGAACCATTGTAACTGATAATGGGACTTAATTCGACATCGCTGAATTTAAAGACTTCTGCCATTAGCATAATATTGAGAAGAGATTTGTGGCAATTGCTTACCCTCAAGCAAATGGACAAGTCGAAGCTGTGAATAAAATCATAAAGTCCATTATGAAGAAGCATTTGGAAAAGGCTAGAGGCAAGTGGGTGGATGAACTCCCAACAGCGCTATGGGCTTACAGAACTACCCACAAGTCCGTGACAGGGCATACTCCATTCGCTTTTGCTTATGGCTCTGAAGCCGACATCCCTGTTGAACTTGAAGTTCCTTCTCATTGAGTGACCTATTACGATCCTAGAACGAATAGAGATCTCCTCTTGGAATCTCTAGATTTTATAGATGAGAAGCGCGAAGAAGCTGATTTAACGACAACTGCACATCAACACCAAGTCGCCCGATACTACAACACTGAAGTCCGACCTAGAACCTTTGAAACAGGCGATCTCATCCCGAAATGGATTTTTCCTGCACCATCACACATGAATATTACCTGGGAAGGATCGTATGTAATTGAACAGAGGCTTGGAGAAGGAAAATTCAAGCTAGCGACTGTTGATGGCATCACACTCCCAAGGGGGTGGAATAGCGAGCGTTTACGACGCTATTTCACTTAGTTTATTTCATTTTCATTCAGTTGTATTTAGTTTTCAAATTTGCTTTAGCATTTGATTTTCCCAAATATGTAATAAGACAAATTATGTCGTTTCTTTCCATTTGGCAAATAAAGTTTGAAGCCTTCATATCTGTGATTTTTGAAGCATTACATATTAGTTTCGATACCTGACTAACTAATATTGATATGTCTGAGCAGGTTCCTAGAGTTTGGAGCTAGACGATTACATAAGTTCACGATTGAACTAAACAAACCGAACATGGTCCGACTGTTCATCTGATGATTCTCGCTCATAGCCCAATGGATGGAATGCCTAACGAGGAATTGATGTGACTAGACCATCCAATAACCAAATTAATCCTATCGAGTGATAGGACAAATATGAGTCAAAAGCGGTCATGATACGGCCGATCACTTGCTAAGTTAAATCGCGGACATAGGGGTAAACCAATCAATTGAGGAATGTACGGTTCAACTATTTTCTGAAATAACTCTAAGTTCCCAGAGTGTGGACTGGAGTATAAACGCAAGAAGGGCGCGATTCGACCACCCGCCAACTAACACTTATCCCCAGAGTGCTGATATGAGTATAAACAAATAGATGAGTGGGGTTCGACCACTCACTATTCCATAAACTCCGACTTAAACTCGACATTGGGAGTATAAACCCGCTAAGGATGGAGTTTGACCATCCACTATCTAACTCTGCTTAACCGAGAATAGGGGTAGGAGTATAATTACTCAAACCACTGAATCCGACAGCGTAACACTAGGGCTCGAGCCCGTGTTTGGTACGACTCAGGGCCATAACCACATGGAGGTCTTGGGATAGGATTAACGGATTATAGACCAAATTAATGAGCAATGAATTACAAGTACATTGAATGGAAAAGTAATAGCTCGGTTACTAAGACAAAATTCACATAAGAGTTCGACAAAAAATAAAGAACTTTTATTTGCTTGCTAAACTTCAAAATTGCGATACAAGTTTATTCAAAAACAGGGGCCATACCCACACAATCATGGCCAACAAAAAGAATAACGGCTATACAAGTTATATACAAACTAAGCTGAGGCAATAAATGTTTCTTCTGCCCTTTCTTCCTTCTGGATAGCTTAGGAGTGCCACTACCCGAACTTCCACCTGTCCTTTTCCTTGATCCTTTGCTGCCCTTGGCAGGAGAGCTCTCAAAAGTTGGAGGGAGTTATCCAGGAACCGACCCTCCAGGTGGAATGACTTGAAGCAGGATGAGATTTGGATCATCAATATCCACGTCATCAGATTCAGCCTTAGCTTTTTCTTCAGTAACCCCTCTCTGTTGAAAACGCAATTTTAGTGTTTTGATGATAACAACTATATGACAATACTACTTATGTGTTTATTAAATATTTCGGGTGTGGCAGCCATATAAAGAAATTTAAATAAGCTATGTTAAAGAATAAAAAAAATATAACAATACAAAAATAGTTTATACATACATACATACATACATAGTGCAAGCCTAGAATCGAACTCCAGTGGGATGGAGAAAATGCAGCCTTGACCAAGCGTAGACCACGCATGAGAGAGTGTGCACCTCAACCACTCGACTATAATCGCATATGTTGAACCATGCTACTAGATTGGATGACAAAGTAATGATAATAAAGAATTTAAAAATAGGTCAGAAGTGGGATTTGAACCCTGATGGCAGAGTAGGGAGAATGCGATCCTACTAATACAGTACAACAAGTTTCGAAATGAAACTTTCAACTATCTTTTTATTACCGTTTGAGACAAAAGTAAATATATGCATAAATGATGGGGAGATGGGACTCGAACCCAAGCAACCCAAGGTAGGAACGCACGTGCCTTATCGCTCTACTACACGCCGGTTTGGTTTAAAGAGCAATGGTTACTTTACATTACCATTTGAAAGCAAATATGAAAGTGGCTATTCAAGTGCTTTTACAACCAGTTGCAAACTTTCAAGCGATGCAACTTTTCTAATGGGAATTTCTAAAGGATTGCAACTATTTATTGGCTTCCAATCACTCCTATGTAACTCTCCTAAACCAAATTCACAATCCTATTCTCTTAAACCATTCTCATATTGCTTCCAAACGCTCTAAACTCTATTCATTCCTGAAGCAAACTTGGACCAGCGCTTTTTCACTCCACAATATTTGAGTCTGGTCTTAGTTCACTTCCTAACATCTACACACTTATTCTACATCATTTTCGAAGGTTACAGAAGTTGTACTCCAATGCGACTAGTCGGTGTATTGAAGACACAAGATATAGTCAAATTATTTCTTTGTAAAAGAATAAATTGAAGTCTTGTTGCAGAGTCCTCAAGCAGTAAGTATTGAAGTCCTGTTTGGTTATACAGGCAGAGTTTGTAAAGCTGTTCCTCCGGATGATGTGAGGGTGTTCATAGTCAAATTCCTAAGAGGTGCATAGGGACTGGACGTAGGACGGGAGATCCGAACCAGTATAAAATCGACTGTGTGATCTACTATTTTATTTTCGCTACATTTACATTTTTTACAACTGTTGGCCATCTTTGATGCTGTGCATAGTGACTAACAAGTGGTATCGGAGCCTGGAATTCTACCGACCGTCGCAACATCATATAATAATGGCCAGAAAAAGATCCAGTCGAAATACAGCATGCAAAAAGCCTGAAACTATCATAACAACGACTAATGAGGACTGTAAAAAGGTACTCTCTAATTTACAACTTTCTGTAAAAGATAATACTGAATTAGTTAGTATAAGCGAAAGAATCTCAAAGCTTAATTTTGTTATTTTAGAAAAGATGAAATCTACCAAAATTGAAAATGAAAAATTGAAAAATGAGAAATTAATTTAGAAAATCAACTTGGTGTTTTGAAAAATAATTTTATAGCTCTTAAAGATTTTCTAGATGAACAAAACACTATATTCGAAAAGGATAAAGAAAAATTTTCAAAAGAAATTTTTTATTTGAAAAAACAAAATGATTTATTATAATTCTCTTTAGATAATTCAAAATCTCGGATTTTTCTTCTTGAAAATGAGAGTTGTACGTTAAAATATCAGAATTCTGAATTAAACAAAGAGATTGATATTTTGAAAAATAGTAATGTTTTTTTTTTTGAAAATAATGCTTGTGACTTTAAAGCTATATTTCAAAATTTTAAAAATAAATTCGCAAAATTCAATAAAGATCAAAACAATTTAAACATGCTTTTATCTAGTTTTAGACCTTTACATGATAAAAGTGGTTTAGTAGTATATAATAAAACTAATTATAGAGATAGTACTAGTTACGCTTTCATGTATAGTAAAAATGTTAATACTAGTACTAGATTTCGAGTAAAATCTAAATCCAATTTTTATAGAAATTCAAGTAGTATTGTAATCAATAATGTTTATAAATCTTTAGAAGTACAAAATCATTGATAGGAAATAAAAATAAAAATTATCTAAGTATTTGGGTTCCTGTTAATTAGAACGGAGAAAAATATATTGATGACTATTCTAATACAATAATTAACAATGAAAAATTTATTTTCAAAGGTTCCACCAAACCATCTTGTGTACGGTTATTTCGATCTAAACCTTTGGACCCAAACGTAGGAAGTGGGTACCAAAATATAGAATTTTTTCAGGTACCCAAGAAAGATAAAACAATGATATGGATTTCGAATAGCAAAGTTCCGTACAAATGATGGAGAAAGACTATTTAAGGATAATGGAACTGCAACAAATTCAGTATATCTAACTCAAATTTTTTTCTTTTTATAAATAGTTTGAGGTTGATATTTTCAATTTTAGAGTATTACAAAGTAATATTTGAAATTTTATTATTATTTTTGACTAAATTAATATACGACCCAAAACCAATGATGATTTTCAACCTTTTTGTTGATGACAAAGGGGAAGAAAATTGAGCATAGTGATAGGGGAAGTACAAATTCGAGGGGAGCAAATATCAAGGGGGGGTAATATAATATAATTATTTTAGAAACTTATATAGTTGTCATCATCAAAAATGGGGAGAATGTTGAAAACATGATTTGACTGTTTTAATGATAACAACCATATGACAATACTACTCATGTGTTTCTTAAATAATTTTAGATCTGGTAGCCACGTGAAGAAGTTTAAGTAAGCTATATTAAAGAATAAAAAAATATAACAACACATAAATAGTTATATATATATATAGTGCCCTAGACTTAAACTCAAGTGGGATGGAGAAAATGCAACCTTGACCAAGCATGGGAGAAAGTGCGCACCCCAACCACTCGACCCCAATCGCATATGTTAGAGCATGCTACCAGATTGGATGACAAAGCAATGAAAATAATTAATTTAAAAATAGGTCAGAAGTGGGATTTGAACCCTGGTGGCAGAGTAGGGAGAACGCGCTCCTACCAATAAAGTACAACAAGTTCAAAAATGAAACTATCAACTATCTTCTTATTACCGTTTGAGACAAAAGTAAATATATGCAAAAATGAGGAGGAGATGGGACTCAAACCCATGCAACCCAAGGCAGGAACGCACGTGCCTTACCGCTCCACTACACACCATTTTGGTTTAAAGGGCAACGTTTACTTTAGATTACCATTTGAAAACAAATATTCAAGTGGCTATTCAAGTGCTTATTCAACCAATTGCAAACTTTCAACCGATGCATCTTTTATAACGGGAATTTCTGAAGGATTGCAAAGATTTATTGGCTTCCAATCACTCCTATATAAGCCTCTTCCTATCCCAAAACAAAATCACAATCCTATTCTCTCAAACCATTCTCATATTGCTTCCAAATGCTTTAAACTCTGTATTCATTCCAAAAGAAAACTTAGATTGGTGCTTTTTCACTCCACAACATTTGAGTTTGGTCTTACTTCACTTCCTAACATCTAGACACTTATTCTGCATCATTTTTGAAGGTTATAGATGTTTTACTCCAATGCGACTAGTCGGTGTATTGAAGACGCAATATACAGTCAAATTATTTCTTTGTAAAATAATAAATTGAAGTCCTATTGCGGAGTCCTCGGGCAGTAAGTATTGAAGTCCTATTCGGTTATTCAGGCGGAGTCTGTAAACCTATTCCTTTGGGTGAATTAAGGGTGTTGACTGTTGATAATGAAATTCCTAAGGGTGCATTGGGACTGGATGTAGGATTGGAGGTCCGAACTAGTATAAAATTGACTATGTGATCTATTATTTTATTTTCGCTGCATTTACATTTTTTACAACTGTTGACCATCTTTGATCCTGTACATAGTGACTAAAATTCTCTCTCGATGCACTCTTTTAGGCTAAGCTCATCGGTGTATTCGATGGCGCCAGTGAACACAACATCATATATTTATCTGGCAACGGTGGGTCATCAGCTTTTTCAACATTAAGTGCTCTGATAATTTGAGCGTCGAGTCCTGGAATGTCAGAGGTTGCCAGAATTTCAGTAGATGTTGATTGTTGCTTTACAGTGGCACCGCTTCTTGGAATCTGGCTGGGACCCGGAAGACCTGCAGATTCGTGAAAACAAAAAGATAAGCCTATGACTATTGGGCATGAGGAAAGAAATCTCTCAAATAATGGAGAACAAAGTGGGATACCTATATCCAGCTGACTTTCAGTTGTCGTCGGATTGCTCTTCTCTAGAATAGTAGTCAGAACGTTTGATTGATAGCCGGGTCTGTCCAGATCGTAGCTCAGATCCAATCCCTAGCCAAGAGAAACTGACGCTCCAGCTGTTTGAAATTGAGGGGGACCTTTTGGATCAGACTGTGAAGGCTCGGTAATGTTTTTCCCTCTCCTAGAAGGTGCTAAATTATCAAAGTATCAAAGCCTCACGACAGCAAGGTCTAAAGGTTCATCCCCATAGAGAATCTTCTGCACCAGCTTCACTTCATCTAAATCACCTTTACCAAGGGCTTTCTTCTTCGTTTCAACAATGTATTCCCAGGACACAACGAGAGATTCAAGATAGCCCTCTCCAAGGAAACTCGGATCGCGATAAATTAAGACTTTAGCATTATATTCCACGATCAAAGGATCGAACATGTCCTTATTTTCATTTCGATCGGCTTCTTTGGCATCTTTTAACCTGGCCTCGATCTGCTCTCTATTCTCATTGTGGCCTGCTTCTTTTGCCTCTTCCTTGAAGACTTCAGTTTGAGCGAGTTACTCATCAAGCTTAATTTTTAGTCCTCGGACTTCCACAGCCTCTTCGTAATATCTCTACGACTCCTCCTGGGCTTCGAACGTCTCTTCCTTCTCTTTTTTAAGGAGTTCTTCGAGCTATTCAATGCGGCGGGCCATAATATTTTTGTCCTTTTGTAATGTATATTTTTTCAAAGCAAGCAAGCTACTGCGATTGAGGGCATGATCAAGTTCCTTTTTATGAGCAGCTTCTAGACGACTAACTGCCTTAGACGTTTCTTTTGCACTTTTTCTGCCTCGGTTAGCTTTGTTGTTAACTCCGAGATCTCATTTTTTTGATGTTTAATAATGTGTTTATCATGGATCACCTCTAGCTTGAGACGATCGATTTCATGTGGTCTTTCAATAGACACCTCGAATTTTTTTTAGCTATATGCTAGAATGATTCATGTTACACAAAAACATCATTGACGCTTGCAAGGGAGCTCGCTTTAGCACTCTCTGAAATTATATGAATGAAAGGAAGGAACTTAAGCCCATTAAAGCAAATTTTCATAAAATTGACTTTAAGTTTAGCCAATTTTCTAACGTGGAAGCCTTAGGAGCTGCAGTAGGCAAAGCAGGATCAGAAGTAAAAAGTGGGTGTTTGCTTGACCTACGATCATGGGACTTCCTAGAACCAGATGAACCAGAGTACTGCTCAGGCATTACAACCATTTGAGGAGCATGGAAAGAAGTTTGATCACCGTTGTGTATAGGAAGATCGCATTGAACTTCCCGATGAGAGGATTGAGAGTGG
Organism: Allium fistulosum; assembly: GCA_030737815.1. Taxonomy (NCBI): domain Eukaryota; kingdom Viridiplantae; phylum Streptophyta; class Magnoliopsida; order Asparagales; family Amaryllidaceae; genus Allium; species Allium fistulosum. The sequence goes on along the minus strand of CM060903.1, from coordinate 506,250,236 downwards.
GACTTACGTTTGGAAGATGAAGCCTCCCTTAAACGACGACTTCTTTCCTGGCCGTCATCTCTCTCTCTACGCCTAATTGATTATGGACTGCAATCGGATCCATACAGAGTTAAAGCGTCACTCAGGCGATCGAAGGTGCGGGATTCAGATATAGCACCTACAAACCAAACAAAAATGTATAAGTGACCATCGAACAAAAGATAGACGAAAATCATGCAGTGAAGTGCATGTGATAGTGAGTGTTCTAGTGTCCCCTCGACGGACCAATTGCTGCAGCCTTGCTTATACGAGTTTTCTCCCCTTTGCTACTAGGAAGAATGTCGTCACCAATCCTCGTTGGAGTATTGATCCCCTCAATACTAATGTTGGGAAAGTCATAAGTCATGATATCATCAGGGATCGGGAGATTCAAGAACCTTTCCATCGAACTTTCTATGTAGTGGGAAGAAGGCTCTTCATCAAGTGAGGTGATGATAAACTATGGCTCTTTGGCAGTTTTTCTCCTGTGGAGTTATATGCAAGTTTCTTTCTTCTCCTTGTTGGCATGTGAGATTGCGCACCTTGTGATGGTTTGACCACAGGTGCTTTGCCCGGACCAGCATTAGCGTCGCCAGGCTTGTTGGATTCGACACCTTTAATTTCACCCTCTTCGGCGTCATCTTGAGCCCCCTTGATTGGGGGCACAACGGGTCCATCAGCCCTGCCTTCTTGTTTCGCTACATTTTTTGGCAGTGCAACGCTTCCTAGAAGCCCGATGTTGCAGCCTTCTTCTAATAGCCCAAAGAGGGATAACCATTCATCGATTAAAAGGGATATATTGTCCCCATCTTCAACCGGTTTGACACAAATTGCAAAAACCGCCCTTGAGAAACTATCGCCTTCTGGATGTGGATGAACACCTATAGATTTTCAAAGTATTAGTTAGTTCATGATACGACTTGGGCTAAAGAATTTGGGAATAAAGTCAAGGCAATACTTACGTCCTTCCAACCATCGCCTCCCAAAGCCAAGCGGACATCAGACATATAACCATTCATGTTTTAAGAGTCTAATTTTGTTCCAAGTGCTAGTTAAAACTTGACAGTTTTACGAAGGCTCGAGGAAAGTGTAGGAAAGGCTCCATGTCCAACATTTGAAATTGTAAATAAACCTAATGTCCTTAGGAGATATCCGGCGAAACAGAACATCAATGAATAGCAAGATAGTGTCATGAAGGAAGGCATAGCTGTTTGGGTGTAGTTGAGCGGGAGCTATTCCATGGTAATTTAGCATCTCCCAGATAAAAGAATTGAAAAACGGCATGCATCTAGCCCAGTACATGAATTATTGCATGCTGTATATACTTCCAGGGGCCAAACGAGCCCCGTCGTTCACCGAAGGGACCGGAACATCTCCAAATAGAATCCCATGTTTAGAGCATAGTTTGCGAAGGGAGGCCTCACCAATTCTGAAGGCTTGGGAATCCGTTGGGTTATTTAGAAATAAAGCGCCTTCTACGGCATCGAAGGCAGGCCTTATATCTTCCACTAGAAGGACGGGACATTAGAGAAAATGTTGGTCGATGGGCCAGAAACCTTTGTTTGCTCAATTTGACAATCAGGAGAGAGTCTGCTGGAAACAGTTGTAGAACTTGACTCAGCTACGGGTTGATGTGTTGTAAGGATTGTCCGGAAGGCATTGCAGCTAGACTCTATGAACGATTGGAGCCCATATCAACTAAATCTAGTAGATAATCAAGACTAAAAAATTTATCTATCCCCCATGCTAAGCGTAAGCTAGTGTGGTGCAGTTTTGTGTAGTGCAGAGATAAACAGTTCAAAATTAAAAGAAAAATGTAAATGACAAGATTTTCGATTCCGACCAGAGTGACCGTCATCACTGACCATCTTAACTGGCATTTAAATTGATCAGTTGTGTAAGCTTTGGGATCAACCATCGGCATGTCAAAGCGTGAAGTCCATTATTAAAGTCTATATGCTAAGTTTTTAGTTCATGTTCTAAGTCCCAGGAATTTGGTCATTCAATTTCAAGTTCAATATTGGATATGCAAGCCCTGTTGTTCATTATCGTCATATGTTCAAGTTCATTAGGATGGGATTGGTTCTAATTGTTCAAACAAGTGAATATGGATTGGTTTTCAATTTCAATTGAAAGCTTAGAATCGGTCAATTGCAAATAGCCGATCCCTATGTATGCCGACCCCTATTAAAGGCCTATAGCCGATCCCTATTCCAAAGCAAAAATATTGATCCCTCCATCCACAACATACAACCTCTGATCTCTCTACTTGGCTGCATTCATAACTCTCCTAACATTCTAACCAATCCCTCCTCTACTTAATAAAACGACTGATCCCTTTTTCAAGCTATCCACCAACCGACCCCTATACCACGTAATAGCTACACCGATCCCACCATCCTTAAGCAACAACATCACAGATCCCTCTACTTCAACGTTTTCACACTTCTATCAAGCATTCACTCCGTTCCTTTTCCTTCACCAACGCACGACTGATCCATCCACTCTTTCATCCTTCACTCTTTTCTTCCTCCTCTTTTACTACTTCATCGAACTCTACATCATCATCATCATCCATATTGTCTCTTCCTTAAGCCATGAATTAACATAATCGAACCTAATATCTCATCATGAATAAAAGCTTAAAAATAAGAAAACCAACCTAAGTTTAGAGAATGCAAGTTGCTCGAGAGAAGATTTTCGACTTCGTTTCAGGTTGAAGATGGAGTGATGGCTTGGAGCAAAAGAAGATGGCGAAACGAGGGAGGGAGGCAATGTTTGATTCGAAGGAATGGGATCAGATTGATGAAGGGATGACAGTTTTAGGTCTAAAGAAATGGGAAAATGGGTTTGGTCGTGAAGAAGATGAAAATGAAATGGGATAAGTAAGAAGTGGAAGGAAAGTGTTAGTTTATATATGAGAGATAAGGGTTCGGCCTGCCTAGGAGTTAAGAGAAAGGAGGGAGGGGTCAGCTATAGGAATGCCAATCCCTATGAGCGCGCACACACGCACACACAAACATATTTAAAGAAGAGGGGGGATTGGCTAAAAGAATGCCAATCTCTACATACAAAAAAACAAGAAAAAAAAGAAAAAAAAAACAAGAGAAAGGATCAACCATGAGCCTATGTGCATGCAAACATGGACATGAAGATTATGTGAAGTACATAAATACAAAATGTAATGAAATTTCATCTAACTCAACAAAAATTGGTGACGACCTGTGACCATACAAACGTGTCTGGGAGCCAACGACAAGAACGTGTACCTAAACGTGTGCGTGTATATTCTTAAAGTTCAATTTTTGAAATCGACAGAATTTGAATTCAAACCTGAAGCTTTCAAGATCAAAACCAGATCAGATAGCCAAAGCTTACTAATCCCATAGAATCAGACATAGATAGCAACTAACGGAATATAATCCTGAATTTATACTATTGAAAATTGACCAAGCGTCATGACGATCAAGAAGATGTCCAACACTTTAGGAAAATAATTAGATGGAAGGATAGAGACTATCCAAAAATGGATGGATTTCTTTTCGACAACTCTAACCAGCTTCGATTCAAAGCACGTCATGTTCAGAACAAGACGTACTTTAGGGGGCAAGTGTTATCCGACATTTTGTCCCGGCTATATTGACCCGATTGGACAAGTTAGATTCGATTGTTGTCAAGGCCAGTAAGTCTAGAGCGATGGCTGTGGGGTTCAGAAGTTAAGCGCAAATGATAATACAAAGCCGTAATTAAACAGACTTGAGAGATATGCAATGCAGAATGTCCGAATTATGGAGCATAGTTCAACATAGAAGAAGGACCAGCAATAACATTCTACAACATAGGGGTCCGCATGTTTCAGGAAGCTAGTGCACTTCAATAGAAAACAATCAATATCTCAAGGTCCATAAGTTTAATGCACATAAATTTTGTAAGCAATACGTGGGGACCCTAGGGAGCCTACCCTAGGGATTGCACCTCAAAAAGGTGAAATAAGAGGGATCGGCCCTCTTCCCTCAATAGGGATCGGCTGAAATCAAGAGGCAATTTACATTGAAGCAAAGATAGAGCAATAACTCAAGTTCTACTAATCCAATTGGTATGAAACATGGAGGCTAATCATATTCCAACATGCGGAAGCTACCATAGGGATCGCACCCCCAAATTCCTCTAAAAGAGGGGTCGGTACCGATCCCTATTCTTTGGGATTTAGGCCATGTGATCCCTCTTGCGGGTCCATATGGGTTTGGAGGTCCTTCTGCCAAATTTTCAGGAAGATATTTTACCATATTCGTTTATAAATACAGGCTTAGTTATTCATTTTAAGGACTTTTACTCTGCTAGTTGCTTTATACTGTATTGTAACTAAAGATTTTCATATGATCCCTATTGTACTCAGTTTGCAAAGTGCTTAATAAAACAATCTATTCAAAGTAGACGTAGGCAAACAACGTTGAACCACTATAAATCATTGTTTATTGTTATTACTTTACTTTTCTGCTATATTCCTCCATTTTCATTATATAATTTTCATTTATTTCTCTACAAAACTTCTGTTGGGTGTTAGCGCCAATTGTTGGTGCAAACAGAAATATTTAAAAGAGTCTACACCAACATACTAGGTAACCATCAAGAGTCAAACGCGCATATTGAACCATAAACTCCAATAAGTCCGTTCAACATTCAAGAGGAATAAATTCCTAAGTGATACAACTCCTTCCATGCATATAACATACGAACGACTAATACACCTCTTGGCTACAAAGAGGAAAACCTATACGTTATGTAGGATTATCGAGTCTTTAAACTCTCGAATAAATCCAAAAATCGATGCATCTACTTTCCTTTCCTTTCGAATAAAACTCATTGAGAAAATTATACTAACTAAATCATCATTAAATAAAGATTTGCAATTGCCTGGGTTTGCTTGGGTTCAAATCCACCTAGATCGCACAATGTTAATAAGGATAATATACTAAGTTCACTACGATGCTCGCCTAGGCAAGCATCATCTCATCACTTAGAAGATTATCCGAATCGTCACAAAACTAGTTGAGAAATCCTTCCCCGAACTATCACACACAATAATTATACTACACTAAAAATTTATAATTTCCAAAGATCATTCCAAATAACATGATAACTGTTCCAACCCTTCGTTTGCTCAAAAGATTTCTTTATTAAATTAAGGTTGACCACCTGACTCCATCTCTGCAAACTCTAATCCGGTTCCTTGATCCGACTATAGAAATCTCCTTGCACGACTAAGGGCGTGCTTCAGAAATTTCCTAGTCATCTTGAAAATCTGACTCAAGTGCTTGTCTATCAGAATCAAGTGAAAAACCCTATCCTAACCTGTGCAAATCACCAAGAAAATCTACGCTCGAGCTATAGGTTAAAAATTGGCACTCGATTGGACCAATCTTTAGAAAATATCCCTTTTGGCACATGGGATTACTCCCATCACCTGAGGTTTACTAACACAAAAGAAAATAATTATAACATGAATGACTCTAGACAAATGTCTATAAGTCATCCGCTTAGTCTCTACTCATTACTGGGCATCCACCGAACTCTACCTAGATACAAATCCAAGTCACACTTCATCGACCAAACTCACTTAACTTGAAATCTCCTGCATCAAGTTCAAATGGTGACACTTCGGTCACTTTACCATAACTTTGCAACTAGGGTGACACATACAAGGTTTATCTCTACCGAAGGATTTACTTACTATGAAAGGTGTCAAGTTTAGCCTATCTACCGAGTAATAACAACATATAAAATATACTGCTCAAGTGTCGGATGGAAGAGAAATGAGTTTCCAAAAATAGGGTATACCTCACTACATAAGCTCCTTCTGATTTTCCTAAACCATAAGCCCGTTAGGACCCGGTAATGCCGGAGAGGCTCACGTTGTCATCACTTACACAACCTTCGAAAATGTAAGACAATCCTTCTTCAAGTGATCAAGCTGATCGCAAATGAAGCACTTACGGTTCACTCTAGCTGGATGACATTTCATAGCGAAATGCCTTTCATATGCCATGGGAGTGACATTATAGGCTATCTTTTCTTTTTCAAACAAGCTCGATCTTCCTTGTATCCTGGTCCTTACACCTCGATTGGAGTTTCGATTGCCTTCCACTTTCATTACCTCAACAGTATCACATCGGAATTCTCACAAAGGAGAACTATCCCAATGAGATATTCGAAAGTGAACCCTAACAGGGAGAAGGCCAAGAAATGAACCCCAACTAAAGCTTAAGACCCAAGGGAAATCTCTTTGCCCACAACAATCAAGTACCAACCACCTCAAAAACAAAAAGTTGAGTTGGCCATCACTCTTTTACTGATAAGCTGTCCCGTTCAAGTTGGATGAAATACTCGAGCTACACGCTCTTCTCGATCTCAGAAATGAACTGAGAACTTAAAGCGACGCCTGAACAAATTCTGAATCACAGGTCTTCTTATTAGCACAAAAACACTACATCCTACCCAGCCAAAGTCTCCCTTCCCCAAATGCTGATAAACAATTTCACTTATGAGAACACTGCCTAAACTTATATCGATGGAAGTCTTCTTAGGCATATGCCTAGCACCATGTCTCAGCAACAGTCTCAGGACCTAGATATGGCTCCTCTCTAAGGCTAAGAAAATTTCAGCACTGCTTTGAAGAGTCTAAAACTAGTGGAGTTAAAATACTAATGCCCAATGGGCCACACCACTTCCGGCGTTAACCGCAATCAGCTGAAAAATGTTCATGGGTGATGGAATATCTTTTGTAGTAGCTAAATAGTAACTGAACTAATCAGCATCTCTGACTACTTATCTGCAGTTGCTTCTTTATTTCATCTGCTCATATGGATAGCCTGATGAAAATACCTTAGCAATTAGCAGCAGAAACAAATCAAGTCCAAAAGACAAGCGGTGTATATAGTATTATATAGTAGAAAAATACAAGTATGCTCTCTCAACATATCTACTGTGATCAAATTGATTAACTCAAACTGGTCTACTTGGTCCGAGTATTGAGCCTAAGCTTTGATACCAACTGTACCAACCCGCCCTTTGTAGTACCCAAAAGCTTTCACCTTACATCATCACACGACTTTTGAATACCATAAAAGACATATCGTCGGGGTAAAATTAGAACAAAACACTAAACCAAGACATCGATAAGATCTCATAATGGAATGACAACATATAATATACTGAATATACATGAACAAAATAGAATAACAATATATAAAGGACCACACTTGCGGAAGCAACTGACAAATAAATATCGGTACAGAAAGTCATAATACATCAACTACCAAAAGCACGGAGTTTTGAATAAATATCTGATATAACAGTCTCATATATAAATAAAGGTATGTCATGTACAAATGAAATAACAAGTATATATATCTCCAAATATCAATGCCACACATCCAAAATGCTCCAGCTGCGCCCTGTGATAGCATATCTCCAAAAGCACTAACTCTCAAACTATTCAATCGAGTACCCAAGAGTTGTCATGACATAAGCAGACAAAGACAAAACGCGGTTCAAACATAAAGTCTTGTGTGAGAGGAACTATCTCAAAATACTGTATATTAAAACTATATAAAAATAAACAAGAACCACAAAATCACAGCCAACCTTCTCTACAAACGTGGCTTAGGAGAAATCCGGACTACCTATAAACAAGTATAGTATATCCATCTCAAATGTAGGGGATCATACCTATAACACCCCGCATTTTTAGATAATTAAATAACCAAAATAATTATTAAACAGTGAAAATAAGCATTTTTGGAATTGTCAGAAAATCGCCTCAAAACTTAACACCCCGCATTTTTAGATAATTAAATAACCAAAATAATTATTAAACAGTGAAAATAAGCATTTTTGGTATTGTCAGAACATGGCCTCGAAACTTATACCATTGTATTTGTGGCGATTTTCGGATCAATTTCCATATATAACTTGTCGAAATCCGAGTTAATATGAAGAATTTACAAGAAGAATAAGAAATCAGAATTAAACGGAAAAAAAGTAAGACCCTACGGGTCGACCCGCAAAACACGAGGGTCGACCCGCGTGTAGCCCTGGACAAGAAATCGTCCAGGGACGTGCTGAAGTCTTGTAATCTGATTTTTGTGCGATCTGAGGCTTTGTTTTCTGGATCCAACGATTCGCGGCGAGCCTTTGACGTGGTTGCACCAGATTCAATCCAAAAATTCGACAGTCTAAGATTCCCAAACTCCACTATAAATAGAATCCTAGGCCAAGCTATTTTCTCACAATCAGATTTTCTCCCAATTGAGTTCATTGTCTGAGGCTGGACCCTAAATATAAAATATTTCTAGGGAGAATATCTTTTTAATAAAAATATTAGACGCCTTAGAAGGGGATCCAGGTAGTTCATGGAGTAAAGCTAAGGATGATAGGTGAGTGGATTTAAATTATATCTCTTTTTTTGTTTATGATATATATATCGTTAGATTCCCGTTAAATATTTAATTCAGCATTTTTACTAATTTCAGTAATTATTTCTACTAGTTAGTTATGTTGAAACTGTAAATTTTATAAGAGAAGTGTACTTATATTTAAATGTTATTTATATGGAAAAGAAAGGAATCTAATTAAATATAAGTAATATTACGCTTAGAAGTTGTAGAGAAAGGCATAAGCCTAAAAGTGAGAAATTTACAGTAAATTATGTTAAAACGGGAGAAATGATTTAAAAAGGGGAAAATCTAATAACTTGATTTGGAAGTTAGTGATAGATTAGTTGGTTGGTTTAGAAAAGGGAATACATTTCTATAGTTTAATATTGTAAGAATAAGGATAAACGTAATTGCAAGAATAAAAGCAAGAAAAATGGAATTAGTGCAAAATAGAAACATTACTGTATTTTGCATTACCCAATAATTAAAGAAACAATAAAAGAAATATCTTGCAGTTACGAGTTATTGTTTATAGCATTATTTAGTATTAAAATAAGGAAATGGATTTTAGTACAGTTTTTGTAACCAACCAAATAGGATAGAACTACTTCCTAGAATACAAGAGAATAACGTGAAGCGTTAAAGAAATTAAAGAAGAGAAAATAATCAAGTTAATTATTTGACAAGACTAGAAACAATAAATAGAAAATGTGACTAGATCTGCATTTATTACGCAGATAGTAGAGTACAAAGTAAAGTAGTTATTATGATAAGTAACTTATGACAGTTGGACGTAGTCCCAAGTTAATACTGTTATATAATATAAGAGAACTAAAGAAAATTTAGTATCATAATAAAAGAAGACAGACAAGAATAGAAAATAGACACTTGCAATTACATTTATAACATGTAGGTTATAAAAGAATGAAAAGAATATAAAAGTGACAATTGCAAGTACAATTGTAACGCGTAGGTTATAATTAAAAAGAAAGAAGTAGAAGAGGCTTATTTTATCAAACTTAGATCTTGGATTAAGTTAATAAGCAAAAATAATAGCAGTGGCCTATATCGGCAGCATTCCCTTTCAGGTCTAGGACTGATGGTCTCACATATGGGTGGGGCTGGGCATGCTGATTTGGGTAAATAAGTAGCCAATAGAATAAGAAAAGTAAACTAAATGCATAGTAAAAGATTAGACGTAGGGTCTAAAAAAATGGTAAGGTGCGTTTGGAGCAGCCCGAAAGAGAATCTGGATAAAGAGCCTAACAAAGCAGTTCATTGCAAATTTTTAGCACAGAAAGAGCACGTCCAACTTAGTTATTTGGGCTAGAAGAAAGTACGAGACTTCAACGGGACATGAGGATTCTCTAGGATGGCCCTCTAGGGTAGGCCTAACGAAGCTCCACCACTGACGGCAAGTCTATAGGTGTTCCATCAAGAGAGTATGCCTTGATTGCTTTTGCATTGCAAGCCTAACGAAGTAGACCTTTGTAGGCAATCAAAAGGTTGATGATGGAGTAGGATATTCGTATGACACTGTACTCTAGTTTGCAAATAGGTTATAGTGGGCATGACCCAAAAGAATAGTCGCATGCGAAGATTAGCCATCATCAGTCAGAGCGAGTTCGGAAAAAACTGGAGTTAAACCAACACGCCAATGATTCTTTCACTATCGAGACATTGGATGAGGGGCACAGCCAATTGGATGTTTAGATTGTTTGTAGTAGGGCACAACCTCTTAGCTCTTGAAAGGTCTTTCGATTAATTGAGGGGGGGCTGCATAGGGCCAAAGCCACGATGAGTAAAATGACAGACCAAGTAGAATATCTATATTGTAGGCCTAACGAAGCGAACCTTTACAGATATAGAAAATCCCCGACTGAGTTTCGTACAAGCTAGACCTTATTGGCAAAATTCAGGGAGTAGACAGAACGATTACATGTAATCCTCAAGGTATGCACTGGGTGGTACATTGTGGATGTCCGAGCACTAGTATAAGCTAGTGCGGATGCAATTTCACGTTTCATAGTAGACGACGGAACCTCTGTATTGTAGGCCTCACGAAGCTATCCTTTACAGATGTAGTTATAGTACGCTCTAGTAGCGAAACGATGGAGTCCTTTTCGAGGTGGATACGGAAGGTACTATGGGTAGTACCTAGGACTAACGCAGCCTTTGGGCATGTAGCTACATATATATATTGGTTATTAGGTCTTCATCTACTAGGGAGTAGATGGGTACGATTCACGCATAGAGGCGAGAGTATTATTAACCCAATATAACAAAAAATGGAAATAGAACGGTATATGTAGAGTTATGCTTAGAAGTGTATAATTTGTCCATTCACCAGAAATTTAGTTATGACCCCCTCCCCATAACATCCCATAGGTTAGATAGATAGCAGAGATCTTCAGCTTTGAGACACTTGTTTAGAAAGTGTTATTATCTTGGTGAGTATTTACTTACTATTATATTTTAGTCAGTTCCGTTGTGATATATTTATTTGAGCTCTGATATATTTATCTTTGCCTATTTGCAGGATACCAGATACCCAACTCGGGCTTTAGTGGGCTTGGATTTTAGCATTTTTGCCAAAACCCGGACCCACTGGAATTCGAGTTGTTACATTTGGTATCAGAGCTTAGGTTAGTGGATCCTAAGAAAATTAGGAAATATGAGTGAACATATTTGTATTTTTGAATAAAATATAAATACATTATATACTAAAATCCAAATAGTCCCTAATTATAGATTTTAACATATGAAAAGTTTTTAGAAGTATATTTATGCATGTTTGCTAGTTGGGTTTAGGATGACCCAAGGATGTTGAGCCCTATGTTATTGCCGATTTATAGTGTATAATAAGCTATGTTTTGAGAGAAGATTGGTATCCATATGTTATAGGAAGTGGGAAAGTTCCCTAGGGATAGTTTGGAGAGTATTTTTATTTTGGAAGGAATAAGAGATTTTAGTAAGGAAATGAGATTTCCAAGGTTTAGGAAGGGTATTCCTATGGTAGTAAGAAAAAAATCCACTTTATGTCTAGCCCAATAAAATGGAACTTTTGGAATTAAAAAGTTGAAAAATATAATTATTAATATGTTTAAGGAAGTAAATATTGGGTTTTTGAAAAAAAAGTGGTATGAAATTTAAAATGGTTTTTATATGATGTAAATTTTGTTAAAAGTGAAATTCTTTTTGAAGAATTATAGAGCATGTATGGCGCTTGCTAGTTCCTTTGTAGGTAAACAAAGATTTTAAATATAAAAATCTAGAGTGTGTTAAGTATCGAAAATGTAGATTACAACATTTATTGCTGTAATAGATGTTTTCGTGAAAAATAAAGGAAGCATGGACTATGACACTATTGTTATAGTAGGTGACTCCCAAAGAAAATGTTTTTACATAACATATGGGATTTATTAATATTTATTTTAATTGAATCCATATACTAGTATTTTTGGGTTGTCGTAACGGTGTTTTACGCAACATCTGTTTTGATCCAAATAAAAATGTGTTTTTAAGATAATTTCTAAGTATAGAAATAAAGTGGTTTGTAAGTACACTTATTATTTAAAAAGGTATAAGAAAATGTTTTCTAGTTATGAAAATATTAAAACAATTTTGAAAATGAGTTCTTCTGAAGAAAAAAAAGTTCAGAGTTAAATATTAGGAAATTAATAAATTTCGTAGGAAATGTCTATTGTAAGTGAATATAGATTAAACATACTTTAATCTATTGGAATGAAATGAATAATGATATAATTTTCTATGAAACCAAATCACAAATAAATATGTTTTGTGCAAGTTATAAGGAATACTGAAAGAGTTGTACAAGGTATGGAAAGCACCATATTTTGTATAGCCTATTTCGATAAATTATAAAATAAGTTCCTTGTAATTTCACATAAACATGAAATCCTCTTTTAAAGGATTCATAGAAGGTTGTAGCGTTAATGGTTTCTCATAAGAGAAAGTAGTTCCAATACATTAAGGTATAAAACCATTAGGTGTTATAAGAAGTGTAATAATTAGAGGCAGTGTTAGTTAGGAAGGATATTATAGAGAGCCTTAGTAGGAAAGCTAAGCAATGGAAATTTCATATTTTTCCATTGATTATGCACATTGGTTGCTTGCCTTTGTAGAAAGTCCCCATTTGTAGTAAGTTAGAAACTCCTCCAAGGTTAGGTAATTGGAAGAGTAGGAAAGTTATGGGATTTTTGATAAAATAATTGTTCTTATCTACTCCAGTTTTCGTAAATTTGAAAATCTATGAAAAGAAGATGTTTTGAATGTGAAGACATTTTTGGAAGTCAAGAAAAAAATGTTTTAAGGACAAGCAAGGCATGTTTTAAAGAAAAATGGTTTGGTGAAAAAGTAAATAAGTTTTTGGAAGAGAAAAACTTAGTAAATAGTTAAATTTAAAAATCCAAAATTTTTATGGAAAGCTGTAAAGGTCTTTAAAAGGAAAAGAGGAACAAGTTTTGAACTTAGAATTTGTAAGTTTTTTCCTCTAGGTTTGGGGAATAATTTAAATTCAAAGAGCTGTAAAGATGCAAGTCTAGAAAGATAAAATGTTAAGTAACCAAGTACCTTTGAATTTAATAGAAACTTCAAAGTAACACTTTTAAAGGCAAGAATTTTGGGATTTGATGTTTCAAAAATTTAGAAGTTTTAATTTTTGAAATGAAATGATAAATACCAAACCAAAATTTTAAATATGGAGTAGATAGGAATCATTTCCTAGGTGTGATGGGAAAAATGTAAGGCTATGGCAGTGATTACTTTTAGTAGTAAAAATAAAAGTTCCTATAAAGTGTATAGGACACTAGTGAGAACCTAGGAATGTTGCTTCATGTGTGTAGACTATAGAAGAATAGTGAAGTGATATTAGTAAGGTAGTAAGACACACGTGGTTGGGATAGGTAGACCTTAGTTAGGGAAAAAAAAGGAAAAGTAAAGATAAAGAGAAAATTTCCCCAAGCTTAGTTGCCTTTTTAGATAGATACTGCATAGATTCAAAATCCTTATTCATTGCAGTAAATGAGACTTGGTTATTCCATTTTGAGTTTGGAATGGAAGAGGTGAATAGACCTTATTCATCGTGAGTAATGCAGCATGAGTTACTAACGAGTAATAGGCTGCAGGAGGAGCATATGAGTTACTTGGATTCCTAGAGTAGGACCTTTCTGTGTCAGGGTGGACATGGTCCTAGGCCTCCTAGCCCTAGATGATAGCTGTGTTTAGCTACTATATTTACCTATCTAGTATCGCTTTGTAGTAGGACTTGTTTTCTCTTTTAGTTATAAGATTATACTCCTATGTAAGCATTTAGTTCCTATTTTAGTAAATCAGTGATGATTAGTATGATGCTCTTTTTGTGTGATGTTCACAAGAAGAGAATAAGAACAAGAACGTAAAGAATAAAAGAAAAGTAAAAGCCAAAAAGAGTAACTAAAAGGAAAACAACAAATTTAAAGAAAGCGACAAAAACGTCAATAAAAATAAATGAGAATTGCAAAAGTACAATACATTTTTTTCCAAAAATTAAGCTTGGAAAAAATTTGGAAAGGAATTATTTTCTTATGTGAACCGTGCTTGGGAAAGAAAATAGAAATTTTTATAGTGTAGCGGCATAAGTTCCAAGTACGGAGAAAGAGGTGCGCAAAAGTAAAACGGTAAATGTGAGGTTTTCCGTTTTCTGCCTTCTTGACATAAGATATCGAGTTTGGAAAAAATTAGATTTTTCTGAAATTCGAATATTAAAAGTTGTGTGGTAGGATTTGGATGTAAAATTCGTTGAACTACGCCCCTATTCAGTAGGAGTGTGGGAAAAATTGAATGAAAAATGTTTTGAGTTTTCAAAAGTTTGCATTCATATAAATATTGAAATTATATTTAGGATGTGTGCATCATATTTTAAAAAGAAGTTTTTAAAGAAGAAAAACATTCATATAGGAGGTACTACTTAGAAATTCATGCACATACATATATTTTATGTTGAATGACACTTTGCACAAGGACACGGATGGTCGCAAAATTGGATGTGCACAAAATGGATGTGAGATGCGGAGAACTACATAGTTTTACCCTTATCGAATTTGGGGGACAAAAATTTCCTAAAGGGTGGGAGAATGTAACACCTCGCATTTTTAGATAATTAAATAACCAAAATAATTATTAAACAGTGAAAATAAGCATTTTTGGAATTGTCAGAATATGGCCTCAAAACTTATATCATTATGCTCGTGGTGATTTTCTGATCAATTTCCATATATAACTGTTAGGAAATCAAATTCATGGTTTTAATGACAACAACTATACAATGAAAATCAAATGTACATATATATGTATATATACAAGAACTTGCTAAAGTAACATCACTAGAGAGACAAGAACAAGGCTCAAAGAACGTATCAAGAGGCTACAAGTCGATAGAATCAGAAGAGCAATAACACAGATACAAGAAAAGCAACATGCACAAGATCAGACGTCTGAGTGCACTAGCCAGACGTCTTAATAAATCCTCTGGATTACAAACCAGAAAGAATCAGATGTCTGGTTACTGTACTCAGACGTCTGAAAGTATACTATATACAAAAAATATAGAGAGCCAGACGTCTGAAACTAAACTCGGCTGATAACATTCGAATTACAACTGCCGCAATTGAAAAGACACCTTCGCTTCTCTTCGCTGCAACTCTTCATCACCATCAGAAGCGACCATAGAACACTTGTTAATGGATGCAACTACTTAAGGAATCTCTCTACCACTATAAATAGCATAAAGAATCCAAGAGAAGATAATAAACCTGACTTACTTGCGCTCTTTATTCTTATACTCTAATATATTCTTGATCTCTAGCAATCTACACTTGTATTCTACTCTTCCAAATATACAGTTTCTCATAGACAATACTCTCTAGATATATATTGGAAGCATTTGTACTACATAGTCAAAATCCGTGTAATAGAGAACACACAGTTGACAAAGAAACTCTGCTATTGTAAACCTGTTCCTCCGGGTGAAGTGAGGGTTATTTGGTGAAAGGAAATTCCGAAGAGGAGCTTCGGGACTGGACGTAGGACGGGAGGTCCGAACAAGTATAAAATCCTAGTGTGCTTATTCTATATTTACCTAGATTAATTTTATCTTAGTTGCATCATATAATCTGTCACATATACTTGCATATACACTATACGATCCACCCTATAGACTTTCAATTGGTATTAGAGCTTGGGATTCTAGAGATCGTAACAACATCCTAGAATAAATGGCTATAAAGAGATCTACTCAAGGCAATAGGAAGAGGAAGTGCAGTAAAGAAGAATCAAAGGAGAAAACAAACAAATGCTTCATGGCTAAACTCAGATCACAATCGGTATGCTTAGATTCTTTATATAAAGATCTTCTGTTAGCAGATGATGACTTATTAAAAGATTGTAAAACCTTGAATAAAGTTAATAGAATTGCTTTAGAAAAGTTAAAAGATTGTGAGCAAGAAATTTCCAGTTTAAAAGAGGAAAATAAATTTTTGATAAAACAAACTAAATGTTTTGAAAATACCGTAGAAGAACTTGTTTCACAAAAAGATTTCCTACAAAAGGAAAATGAGTAGTTAGAAGATACAAACAATGATCTTTTAGAGGAAATCAATGTTTTGCAAAATAAAAATGCTATCTTTGATAAAGAAAAGGAAACTTTTTCAAAAGAAATTACGGATTTGAAAAGACAAAATGATTTATTACAATCATCTTTAGATAATTCAGAATCTCGAATTTTTCTTCTTGAAAATGAGAACTGTACGATAAAAAGGGAGAATTCTGAATTAAACAAGCAAATTGATATTTTGAAAGACAGTAATATTTCTTTTGAAAATAATAATTTTGACTTCAAAGCTAAATTTGATAAACTTACCACTGAAGTCACAAAATTTAATAAAGGTCAAAACGATTTAAACATGATTTTATCTAGTTCTAGACCTTTACATGACAAAAGTGGTTTAGGATATAATAAAACTGATCGTAGAAATAGCACTAGATACGCTTTCATGTATAGTAAAATGTTAATACTAGTACTAAATTTCGAGTAAAGTCTAGATCAAATTCTTATAGAAATTTAAATACTGCTATGGCCAATAATATTTATAATTTCTCTAGAAGAACAAAATCGTTGAACGGAAATATGAATAAAAATTATCTAAGTATTTGGGTTCCTATTAATTGGAAAAATAGAGAAAAATACATTAATGATTATTTTGATATGGTAGTTAATAATGAAAATTATATTTATAAAGGTTCAACCACACCCAAATGGGTATGGGTTCCAAAGATCTAACCCCCGGACCCTAACATAGTAAGTGGTACCAAAAAAATGATTTTTATTTATTACAGGTACTCGGAGAAACAAAAGGAAAGATTTTGGAATTTGCAAATATGATTTCCTCATTCTTTTTTATAATGACAAAGGGGGAGAAATAATGGAAAGCACATATTCAGGGGGAGATTTATAAAAATTATATATAAGTACATTGTATAGTTGTCATCATCAAAAAGGGGGAGATTTTTAGGAAATCAAATTCATGGTTTTAATGACAACAACTATACAATGAAAATAAAATGTACATATATATGTATATATATATAAGAACTTGCTAAAGTAACACCAATAGAGAGACAAGAACAAGGCTCAAAGAACGTATCTAGGGCTACAAGTCGATAGAATTAGAAGAGCAATAACACAGATACAAGAAAAACAACATGCACAAGATCAGACGTCTGGGTGCACTAGCCAAACGTCTGAATAAATCCTCTGGATTACAAACCAGAAAGAATCAGACGTCTGTTTACTGTACTCAGACGTTTGAAAGTATACTATATACAAAAAATATAGAGAGCCAGACGTTTGAGACATATTCCAAACGTCTGAAACTAAACTCGGCTGATAACATTCAAATTACAACTGCCGCAATTAAAAAGACACCTTCGCTTCTCTTCGCTGCAACTCTTCATCACCATCAGAAGCGACCATAGAATACTTGTTAATGGATGCAACTACTTAAGGAATCTCTCTACCATTATAAATAGCATCAAGAATCCAAGAGAAGATAATAAACCTAACTTACTTGCGCTCTTTATTCTTATACTCTGATATATTCTTGATCTCTAGCAATCTACACTTGTATTCTACTCTTCCAAATATATAGTTTCTCATAGAAAATACTCTCTAGCTATATATTGGAAGCATTTGTACTACATAGTCAAAATCCGTGTAATAGAGAACACACAGTTGACAAAGAAACTCTGCTATTGTAAACCTGTTCCTCCAGGTGAAGTGAGGGTTATTTGGTGAAAGGAAATTCCGAAGAGAAGTTTCGGGACTGGACGTAGGACGGGAGGTCTGAACCAGTATAAAATCCTGGTGTGCTTATTCTATATTTACCTAGATTAATTTTATCTTAGTTGCATCATATAATCTGTCACATATACTTGCGTATACACTATACGATCCACCCTATAGACTTTCAATAACTTGTCGAAATCTGAGTTAATATGAAGAAGTTACGAGAAGAACAAGAAATCGGAATTAAATGAAAAAAAGTATGACCATATGGGTCGACCCGCAAAACACGGGGGCGACCCGCGTGTAGCTCTGGACGAGAAATTGTCCAGGGACGTGTCGAAGTCTTGTAATCTGATTTTTGTGTGATCTGAGGCATTATTTTCTGGATCCAATGATTCGTAGTGAGCTTGTGACGTGGTTGCACCAGATTCAATCCACAAATCCGACGGTCTAAGATTCCCAACTCTACTATAAATAGAACCCTAGGCCTAGCTATTTTCTCACAATCAGATTTTCTCCCAATTGGATTCATTGCCAAAGACTGAACCCTAAATATAAAATATTTCTAGGGAGAATATCCTTTTAATAAAAATATTAGATGCCTTAGAAGGGGATCCATGAAGGCCATGGAGTAAAGCTAAGGACGACAGGTGAGTGGATTTAAATTATATCTCCTTTATGTTTATGATATATAATATCGTTAGATTCTCGTTAAATATTTAATTCAGTATTTTGACTAATTTCAGTAATTAGTTCTACTAGCTAGTTATGTTGAAACTGTAAATTTTATAAGAGAAGTGTACTTATATTTAAATGTTATTTATATGGAAAAAGAAAGGAATCCAATTAAATATAAGTAATATTAGGCTTAGAAGTTGTAGAGAAAGACATAAGCCTAAAAGTGAGAAATTTACAGTAAATTATGTTAAAACGGGAGAAATGAATTAAAAAGGGGAAAATCTAATAACTTGATTTGGAAGTTAGTGATAGATTAGTTGGTTGGTTTAGAAAAAGAAATACATTTCCATAGTTTAATATTGTAAGAATAAGGATAAACGTAATTGCAAGAATAAAAGCAAGAAAATGGAATTAGTGCAAAATAGAGACATTACTGTATTTTGCATTACTCAATAATTAAAGAAACAATAAAAGAAATATCTTGTAGTTAAGAGTTATTGTTTATAGCATTATTTAGTATTAAAATATGGAAATGGACTTTTAGTACAGTTTTTGTAACCAACCAAATAGAATAGAACTACTTCCTAGAGTAAAAGAGAATAACGTGAAGCGTTAAAGAAATTAAAGAAGAGGAAATAATCAAGTTAATTATTTGACAAGAACAGAAACAATAAACAAATAATATGACTAGATATGCATTTATTGCGTAGATAGTAGAGTACAAAGTAAAGCAGTTATTATGATAAGTAACTTATGACAGTTGGACGTAGTCCCAAGTTAAGACTGTTATATAATATAAGAGAACTAAAGAAAATTTAGTATCATAATAAAAGAAGACAGACCAGAATAGAAAAGAGATACTTGTAATTACATTTATAACATGTAGGTTATAAAAGAAAGAAAAGAATATAAAAGTGACAATTGCAAGTATAATTGTAACACGTAGGTTATAATTAAAAAGAAAGAAGTAGAAGAGGTTTATTTTATCAAACTTAGATATTGGATTAAGTTAATAAGTAAAATAATAGCAGTAGCCCGTACCGGCGGCATTCCCTTTAAGGTCTAGGACTGATGGTCTCACACATGGGTGGGGCTGGGCATGCTGATTAGGGTAAATAAGTAGCCAACGGAATAATAAAAGTAAACTAAACGCATAGTAAAAGATTAGACGTAGTGTCTAATAAAATGGTAAGGTGCGTTTGGAGCAGCCCGAAAGAGAATCTGGATAAAGAGCCTAACGAAGCAGTTCATCGCAGATTTTTAGTACAGAAAGAGCACATCCAACTTAGTTATGTTTGGCTAGAAGGAAGTACGAGACTTCAACGGGACGTGAGGATACTCTAGGATAGCCCTCTGAGGTAGGCCTAACGAAGCTACACCCCCGGAGGCAGGTCCATAGGTGTTCCATCAAGAGAGTATGCCTTGACTACTTTTGCATTGTAGGCCTAACGAAGCAGACCTTTGCAGGCAGTCAAAAGGTTGATGATGGAGTAGGATATTCGTATGACATTGTACTCTAGTTTGCCAATAGGTTATAGTGGGCATGACCCAAAAGAATAGTCGCATGCGAAGATTAGCCATCATCAGTCAGAGCGAGTTCGGAAAAAACTGGAGTTAAACCAACACGCCAATGATTCTTTCACTATCGAGACATTGGATGAGGGGCACAGCCAATTGGATGTTTAGATTGTTTGTAGTAGGGCACAACCTCTTAGCTCTTGAAAGGTCTTTCGATTAGTTGAGGGGGGGGCTGCGTGGGGCCATAGCCACAATGAGAAAAGAGATAAACCAAGTAGAATATCTGTATTGTAGGCCTAATGAAGCAGACCTTTACAGATATAGAAAATCTCTAACTGAGTTCCGTACAAGGTAGACCTTGTTGGCGGAATTAGGGAGTAGACAGAACGATTATGTGTAGTCCTCAAGGTATGCACCGGGTGGTACATTGTGGATGTCCGAGCACTAGTATGAGCTAGTGCGGATGCAGTTTCACGTTTTCATAGTAGACGACGGAACATCTGTATTGTTGGCCACACGAAGCTGTCCTTTACAGATCTTGTTACAGTACGCTCTAGTAGCGAAACGATGGAGTCCTTTTCAAGGAGGATACAGAAGGTACTATGGGTAGTACCTAGGACCGACGCGGTCTTTGGGCATGTAGCTACATATATATTGGTTATTAGGACTTAATCTACTAGGGAGTAGATGGTAACGATTCACGCACAGAGGCGAGAGTATTATAAACCCAATATAACAGAAAATGGAAATAGAATGGTATATGTAGAGTTATGCTTAGAAGTGCATAATTTTCCATTCACCAGAAATTTAGTTCTGACCCCCTCCTCATAACATCCCACAGGTTAGATAGATGGCAGAGATCTTCCAGCTTTGAGACACTTGTTTAGAAAGTGTTATTATCTTGGTGAGTATTTACTTACTATTATATTTTAGTCAGTTCCGCTGTGAGATATTTATTTGATCTCTAATATATTTATCTTTGCCTATTTGCAGGATACCAGATACCCAACTCGGGCTTTAGTGGGCTTGGATTTTATCATTTTTGCAAAAACCTGGACCCACTGGAATTCGGGTTGTTACAATACCATAACCCGCTCTTCTCCTGTAATAACAAGTTAGCACGGTATCTTCTATTGCACTACACTAGCCCAAAAATACTAATAATATAGTATTACTATACCATGAACGAACCGTGATCCAAAAACAACGATCACTACTGCTAAGAATGATACGATACGCCTCAACGCATATGGTCACTACTGCTAAGACCGAATATGTACGCCACAATACGTATGGTCACTACTGCTAAGACCAAACAGGTACGCCCTAACATGTATGGTCACTACTGCTAAGACCAAATAGGTACGCCACAATGCGTATGGTCACTACTATTAAGACCAAATGTTCGTAAGATTACGAATGTAGGACCCCAAAAATGTCCAAGGGATCACAACAAGATAAAGCTATTCACGGTCCTTCTAAGACCATGACGAATGTGTCATGGCCATCTACCACACTCTAGGTACGCCACAATAAGGTCGATACTTGGGTAGGTCACGCAAGTCTGTATCCTTGGGTAGGTCACGTAAGTCCATACCCTTGGTATGTCACAACAAATCAACACCAAACAAATCGTATATTACCTTAAGGTCAAAACCTTAGAGTATGGACCCACTTCGTATATAACATATGGATTCGCAACGCATGGCTCCAGTCGTCGCGGCCTAAAAACCCACCGGACAACTCAAAAAAAACCACATACCAACCCAAATCGCATTCCAAATGGAATGCATAACCTTAATGTCATAATACTTCTCAGATATACCTTCCCAATCAACCTCAAAATCCGCGGTTTTGGAATACGTATCGGGGTAGGTCCCACATGGGCCCTAAAATAAAATTATTCCAAAACCCACCATAACTTTATAGTTTGTAGCCCTCGAAAAATGGTGAATAATGGTCCAAATCTCACCTTAATCCGACGTCGTATACGAAAGTTATCGTGTTTTGAAGTTTGCACAACACATAGCAGGTCAGTTGACTGAAGGGTCATTCGGTCGACTAAACTAGGGCCAAGATAGACATTTTCCTCTTAACCGGTCGACTGAATGGACCAAGTCAGTTGATTGAACTTACAATTTCAAGGCAATGAGCCTAGGAAGGAAGAAGATTCCCCGAATGAATGCCGATTCGCGCGCCGTTTCCTCCGACGTTTCGCCTAATGAGTCGCCTTTCTACTAGAGCCTCTCTCCATCCCATCGGACATCTACCAGGGTTCATTTGTTGACATTTTGGAAATGAATTCCATATGTAATCAAAAACTATTTTTGATAACAAAATCCACTCTTTGCACGAGTAGAGTTCTACAGGCGATTTTAGTAACCCAGCTTCCTTTAACACACCAAAATGACATACCCGGCCTTATGCGTAGCCCATATGTGTGTCGATGCACACATTTGTGCAGGCCTAAGCACATACGTATACATAAACCACACACATCACAACATAAATACATTCAAGCCTCACCGGGGCGATTACTCGACTCGGTACTTTCCCATGCAACTTAGCGCACCCGGTGGTCGCTATGGCTACATGAGATCGCTCTTAACATGACCACATACACATATGGACATTTCCATATGCATATACAATCTATTACTCGAATATTCACTTATTACAAACACAACTCTCATCATAACTCTAGCTACAACAGTAGAGTTGTTTCAATCGTTGCTTAACTCCGAATACACGTATACATATACTCGGTCATGCACGTATACACATATATATCCAGTAGGCAAATCAACTATTACTCAACCAAATATAACTTATTTTAAAAATATTTCTAATAAGAGGGGGACATCCCTTTATAGCATTTTATAAATCATAAACCATTTTAAGAAATATCATAGTAGCTTATAATCACTTTATAGCCTTTATAATACTTGATCACATCATTAAAAATCAAGTATTCACTTTTTTTTACTATTTTATAAAATTTCGTATCTATTTTATAAAATATATAATTTATTTATAAAATCATGAAACCATTTTTTAAATACTAATTAAGGCTTCTAGTGTCTGTAATCACTTTTACAATAAGTGTAGAGTTCACAAAATAACTTAAATGAGCTTATTAACATTTTGCAAATCAATCTAAATAGGTTGACTAATATTTCTAATGACAGTCGCATCATCACACTACTTAATTAACCCCAAATCAAACAATAACATCACAATTTATCGTCCAATTTGCCAAAATTAATTCAAGGGCTTACTAACTATTTTCAAACATAGTAATTAGAGTCTTAAATAACTAATTAGCTAAGAGAAACATGTTTATAACACAAACATAAACCAAAATCAATTCAAACAATATCCAAATCACTTCATATAATTCTATAATCATCAATAATAAAATATATGAAGTATAATGCATAAATTCGTAAGGAGAATCATCCCACTCATCTTGATTTTCCTCAAATCAAGCCTAAATCACCAAAACCCATAAATTAGCTCTCTTGAAATCCAAGATGAAACCCTAAACTTCGAATTAGGCAAATTCCTTTGGGGTTTTGTGAGGAATATGATGCGATGGTTTATGGTGATTTTTTTGGGATTTATAAGAATTTATTAAACCCTGGATTAGTGGATTAGGGCAAGAGGGTTAAAGATGATTAGAGAAGTAATTAGAGAAAGTGGAGAAGGAGATAATGTGGAATGAAAAGTGAAATGGAAATAATGAAGAGCTTAGCTGCATATAAGCTATGTGAGGGTAAGCTAGTGGGCTTAGACCAATCCTCTTCATCCGGCACTATTCATCCTCGAAATTCAAAACTCAAAACATATCGAACCTTACACTCATTCCAATTTTGAATGTCGTTCCTGACTCAATGATAAAGGTTTCAAGACCTAATTCCATTGTATACGAAAGTTAGCTTTTGGGTCAATTTACGAATCGAAGGTCTACCAGCTAAACATCGATCGATCGAAATCGATGCTTATACTCATTTTGATTTGCAACGTTGATCCGGACTCAACGAAAGTGGTCTCAATTCCTAATTTGATCGTATGTGAAAAGTCACATTTTAGACTTCCAATTCAATAACGAATTAATATTTAAATTAACCATTTAAATATATTATCATTACATATGCGGATTGTTACAGACTTACCCGTCCTCCCTCTAGGAGGCGCTCCAGTCAGGCCTTATAGGTGGAACCAAAGGCTAGTCGGTGCTTTCGCTAGGCCATCTTAGGCAGGACCAAAGACTTACTTCATCCTCCGTCTAGGAGGCGCTCCGACCAGGTCATGTAGGCAGGATCGAAGGCTTGCGGTGCTCTGGCCAGGCCTTATAGGCAAGACCAGAGGCTTATTCCGACCTCCCTTTAGGATGTGCTGTTGTTAGGCCTTATATACGGGATCGACGGCTTATAATGCATTGACCAGGCCCTTATGGCGGGATTAAATCCTTTTGCTTTATTCTGTGAGTTCCTTTCTTTCTATTGGTTATTGATTCCATGGATATACTTGTCATAATTTCTTTATTTATTTATCCATTATAGGAAAATAAGACTCAGATGTTCGACAATCCAAGTTCTTGCTATTACATTACCATCTTGTCGGCTTAATCGATAAGTTCCTTGTGGGATTACTTCGTGGATAACAAGGGGTCCTTCCCACTTTGGTCCAAGTTACCCGTCTACTGGGTTTTTGGTATTTGACGTGACTTTTAGGAGTATCTAGTCTCCTTTTTGGAATGATTTCTCCTTAGTTTTATAGTTATAGTATCTTGATATCCTTTGTTGATATTCGGTCGTTCGTATGGCTGCTTCATCTCTTAGATTATTGATCAAATCTAGAGATTCTTTTCTTAGCTCTTGATTAGGATTAAAGGTATGTACAATCCTCTAATGTGATGGTATTTCAACTTCGATTGGAAGCATTGCTCTATATCCATATGTCAAAGAAAATGGAGTATATCTCATTGCAGTCTTAGTAGAAGTTCGATTTTCCCAAAGCACAAGTGATAGTTCTTCAAAGTGAGCTAACATTTTCAATAT
This sequence comes from Allium fistulosum, assembly GCA_030737815.1. NCBI lineage: Eukaryota > Viridiplantae > Streptophyta > Magnoliopsida > Asparagales > Amaryllidaceae > Allium > Allium fistulosum. The sequence goes on along the minus strand of CM060903.1, from coordinate 506,225,181 downwards.
CTTTTTAGCATAAAGGACCAATCTCGCATCATTTGTTTGATAAGTTTGATTTAGCTAATTAACCATTAATTGAGAATCACTAAAAATTTCAATCATCGGGATCTTTAGTTGAAGAGCTAAGGTAAGTCCTCCTACCATCGATTCATATTCATCCAAATTATTGGTAGTGGGGAAAACCTAACTTCATTGCCTAATGTAGTTGGTGTCTATCATGGGTAATGATTACATATCCCGCACCAGCCCCTTGCTCGCTCGAGGCTCCTTCAATGAATAGTTGCCATATAAGTTTCAGATCTTTTTCCTTTCTTGATTGTTTGTCAATAATTTTGTACATTCGTAAACGAAATCAGCCAGAACTTGTCCTTTGATTACCACTTAGTGCTGGAAGTCAATCTCATACTGACTCGGCTCTATTCCCATTTTACCAGCCTTCATGACGTTTTGGGTTTACTAAAGATTTTCTTAAGTGGAAAATTAGTTAAGACCTTGAGGGGGTGCATCTGAAAGTAGGCGCTTAGTTTTCGAGCAGTGAGAATTAGATGGTATGCCAACTTCTTTATAATTGGATATCTAGCTTCTGCCTCTTTAAGCCTTTTACTAGTATAGTTGAAACGACTCGGTTTTTAATTAATAATTGATTTGAGTTGATAATAGTAATTTGATTAATTAAATTTGAATTTTGAGATTTATTCGACGAATTGATTATGGCAACTATTTAATAAAACAATTTAAATTGTGAAAGTATGAGGTTTAAAATTAAACAAGATAAAATTTGAGAAAATAATATTTCATAAAAGTGATGTAACCAAAATAAGAGTTTGGAAAGAGAACGATTCTTAAATAGAAACTTGTATTTATTTTAAATTAAATATAATATACACATGAGTTTATTTTAGATTCTTATAACCCAAGTCCAAGTTTTTAAGTCCAACATCGTATTCTACACTTTTTAACTCTAGAAACTTCTCTCCCCCCACATATACACTCACGCAGGCCACTCACGCGGACTCCATTTTCCATCTTCAATAGGAAAAAAAATCAAAAATCCATTTCCATCATTTTGTAAATCCAATATCTAATAGAATAAATTATCTAAATTTGGTAAATTTAAATATATGTGTCTCCAAACTTGTGAGTATTTATGGTGAGAAGAGAGTTGTGTTTTTTGTTATTATGGGAGGTTGTTCATGTGCGTGCGTACGAAGGAAGTGGGGGAGTAGAAGACACAAGTTTTTATGAGAGTTCATCAAACTCACATATCTATGTTAATCAATAATCATTTTATTATCAATATATTATGATTCTTCCCCTGTGATGCTACTGTTGTTTCCCATTCTAGTGCAATTGCGGCTGCCTTGGTTTAAGTGTTTTGTTGACGGGTGAGAGTATGTGTAAGGTTTTAGTGTTTGTGTGAGCATGTTCCTCTATGCGCGTGGGTCATTTGTGTTGTGATATGTGTGTATGCGTTCATGTTCATGCTGTTGTTTAAGTATAGCAAGATTCTTATTATTAGAAACAAAAGCTATTTTTTTGTTATGTGATTCAACACCCCTATACTTTTCCTACCCTCTCTCTGGATATTTATTAATGTTACATCCATATCTTTATTTGCCACAACCTTTGCCTCTTCTCAAAATTGCACTTTTCTCATAACTATTGAATAGCGTAGGCGAAAGCATGCATTGCATCTGTGAGTATTTACCGAGTGATGTGTGTGTGCGTCAACATATACATATATATGTGGTGTGCGGGCATGTAATTGTGTGAGAACGGAGCTTGTGTGAGTGGGTTTGGGGGTGTATCTATGTATAGTGTGAATAACAGAGTGTATGTAGGTGTTTGTGAGGGAGCAGTAGTGTGTGTGAGTTGAGAGAGTGTGTGTATGCTAGTGAGTTTGGTGCATGTGAGTGTGTACCTGTATTCTGTGCCATGCGTGAGTTTTGGGTCTAGGTGCATTTCATTTAGATAACATATATATACATGTATGGTGTATACATGAACATTTGTAAGTGTGTGAGTTTGCATCTGAGCATATATATGTGTATTATGCATGGGTGGGTTCAACATGGAAATGTGTGTGTGTGGGGGATCTTGGGTTCTTGCACGCATATCATTATAGGTGTGTGAATGTGTTGTGTGTATAATCATGTGTGAAAACATAAATGAATATGTGTTTGAAAATATAAAATAAAAAAGTGAACTTATTAGTATTTAATTAGAATAAAATATGAATTGCTTAGCTTTATCTTGGTTTGGGCTAGTAGCTTGATTATTTTATAATGGTAACCTGACATTGTATTTTATTGTTTTCTTTTCTTAGCTTAGCCATTTTGCTACCATTATAGCACTGAAACATTGTATTAACTATTCAAGTTTGCATATATTACGTTACCTACCCTGTTGCAATTTATACCTGGTTCAATTGACCAAGTATAAATGATTGTTTCTATGTTTGACATATTTCAGTTCCATTATTTTGTTGCATTTATGTGAGCCTCTGTCATCAGTGGCGGAGCCACTTTATGGCTGAGGGGGTCACGTGCCCCCCCCCCTCGAAAAAAAAAAGTGTGCAGGCGGCAGCTCCCTCTTCTCCGCCAACACCTACGGACATCACTATCGCTTAGGTCGAGCTCCTCTTCCGACAGCACCTTAGGTCGAGCTCTTCAATATAGATAACCCTAATTAATTCACACTCTGCGCAATCTAATTTGCGTAATTTGTTTGATTCCAATGTAAATTGGTTTAGGTTTAATTTATTTACTGTAATTAGTTTAACTTTTAGATTCGAAAGTTTGATTCCTCAAAACCCTAATTTGTTTATTGTAATTGGTTTAATTTTAATGCAGATTTTGTAATTTGATTTATTCTTATTTGATTTTTTAGTAATAGGTTGAATACTGATTTATTCTTTAAGTTTGAACCACTAAAACATGTTAAAATGTTGTAGGCATATTTCTTCCATTGCCTTTGCTGCTTTACCAAAAAAAGATTTTCGGGCCGACTACCCCGAACCCCCTACCTTATTACATTATGCCCCCCTCAACGACAAATCCTGGCTACGCCACTGTCTGTCATTATTAGTTATGTCATAAGGTGGTTATTATTCTATATCTTTTGCAGTTTATGGTATTAATTAAGAAGTATAGAACAACTTTAAACTGTATGGATTTGAAGCTTTAGAAATTTATAATCATAATGAGCACATATTGTTATAATTTGTCTTGTATATCTCTGGTTTCCTTTATTAGCTTCTATATTTGACTAGAACATTAATGTAAGAGAACTATACCATAGTATATATATATATATATATATATATATATATATATACATATACATATACATACATATACATACATATACATACATACATATATATATATATATGAGTGATTCTATTTTTCTGTTTTGTGAGAGGTATATATACATACACACACACACACATATATATATATATATATGAGTGATTCTATTTTTCTGTTTTGTGAGAGGACGTATCTATACTATATTATTATTAGTGAGTTAAATTTCAAGCCCCCTTGAAATTTGGTAACTGAACAGTCTCCGAGTTAACCCTAAATCATTTTTTCTCTTTCTCAACTCAACTGTCACGGCTCCTCATTTATACCTATTTTTTTCTTACCCCTTTTACTCCAAACAACCTTATGTTCTCTCCAGCCCTACTCTCCTCCTCCCAATTTCCTCCACCCGATATCGATCCAATCCCCTTCCACTTCTCTCCTCTTCCCCCTTTTGCCTTCGTTTCGTTAGGGATCGATAAATTCCCTTCGATTTCTAACTCAGCCGTTACTTTACCCTGCTTTTTTCCCCACATCATCCAACATTGAACAAACCCTAACCTCGACGTCAAAATCGTTTTGGCCTCTCCATCGGTTCCCACTGTCGCCGTATCTTGCTTGCCACTGTTTTACATCTTCTTTCACTGTAACAGAGCTGTACGTGCTGTTTGCCTGCGTCTCTACCCAATTGGAGGTAAAAAAACCTACTTTTTCCATGCTATATTGCAGATAGATTCATCAATAACTTGATGTCTGTTTTTAGTCTTACTAATACTACAAAAAATTGAGTACACTTCTGGGTGAGCTTGCAGCAGCCACTGACCGTGATTATATAACTGGTATGATTTCACTATATGATTTCAGCATACTTGATCTGATTGTTTTAAGATTTGTTACTGAGACAATATATGTGGAATATAATAGGTTACTAACATTAGTATGGGTAGATTCAATACATAGTATGTATGTATGTATATATGTAAGAAATATAAACATTTGACAATAATTAATGCAATCATTTTATTGAGTTACTCTTGCATGGTATGCTCAGTTTATGACATGCAATATGATTAGATTTTTGATCTGAACTTGGATTGTAAAATTTTCAAATTAAATTTGCTGTAATTTTTATTTCAGAATTCACTATTATACATGTACTGTAATTTCATTAGCTTGCACCCAAATTATGCTTATGTATAAAGTGGATCTAAAGTAGGTCTTTTTAGCACATACGCACATTGCTGCTTTTATTACCGTAGATTTTTTGCCAACCTGCCATAACGAGACAATTCAGATAGGTGCAAAATATGTCAACCAATGTTATAGTTAAATGGTTGCTAATTTTCTTATTACTTATAATTTCCTACACCGTCAAATTATTTGGACAATTTCAAGAACAACCAATTTCATTGTCATCTAAGGTTTGGTCATATGAAGTCAGGCAAAAAGGAAGCAAAAATTTAGATGGCAATGTGAAAAAGTCGACGGATCATAAAAAATGCAAGCATACACCATCTAAAGTGATAACTGCATGTGAGGCTGATGTCAACGCCATTGAAATTGTTACTACGGAAAAATTAATGAAGTAAAAGAAGTAGAGAAGTAGTTAGAGAAGAAGTGACAAGCATATGCCCATATATCTGATTCTCTTCTAAAAGGTAAGAAATGGAAATAGCCATGGTAATGCAAAATCAAAGGGAACATAGATGTTACTTATTTATTGTTGATGCTCACAAAGTATCATTTACCTTTGGTTGACTGATTTTTTACTAGAGTATTTCACAAAAGCTGAATTTAAGTTGTGTTTGTGGAAATGAATTTGTATATATGATACGGAGAAAAATGTATTCTACAAATCTATTCCCACAAACATATGCGATGATTATTTGGTAGTTACTTTAAGTTCCAATCGATAAAAATAAGCAAATATACACTTTGATTATGGCAAAAATAGGTTATGAAGGCTATAGGGTATAACAAATACTGTAAGGTTAATGTTAGTTGAGGATTTGTATATATAACATAATTACTGAATGGAAGTTATTACTCCTATTTATTATTTTGACTGTCATTCTGTCTATCTGTAATGTTTACGTCATCATATGCATTAAATATATGTTGATACATTATACGAACATTTCTAGGCGATGTTTATTTGGTCATTACTAAAAATGTCTTCTATCTGGCATTTACCTGCATGTTTTAAGATAATAAAAAGAAAATAAAAAAGAACGCTGAAAACATTAGAAACTATTGTGTTATTCAAATAAACGCATGGAGCTTCAATAATGTTTTGGTACAACTAAATCAGTACAAGTCTGATTTGAAATTTAATTATTTGCAGCTATAATAACTATGATTGCCATATATTTTGCTAAAGATCATGGTCTCCCTCAAGAAGGAACTTTATCACCTATTTTGAAGACTATTTATCTTGCTAATTTCAACCATGAACTACTTAAAATTTTGATGGGATATGAAGGGCTTGGCTCAGGTTCAAATCTTCAAAGTGGGGTTCGAAGTCAAATCAAAGACAAACATGTTGAGTCCGAGAAGGCTGAGGTAAAAAGGTATATGCATGCAGATTTATGGATGAGATATTTGTATCGGTTTTTGGATCAAAAAATGATGCACAAAGTTTAAAGTTTGAGATGACCAATTACCTTAAAAGCATGCTATACTTAGATGTAGAAGACCAACATTATATTTCAAAAATCAAAGGTAACTGATCAGGATGACAATTTCTTGGCATAGTTCTTAATGCGTTACGCGAGGAAAGTTATGCAGTTAAGGTTGTACAAAAACTGAAACATAAAGTACAACCTTTTGCTTTACAAAATCAAGAGATATGGGATACTCTAACAAAGAGAATTGGTAAGAAGTGGCTAGCCTATAGTTTGTAGAGGGTTAAAGAATCTGAGGTCAAGGCTCTCAACCTCAGCACTCCATTAATGGATCACATCTCTCAGTGTCGTAAAGATGGCATGAAAACTGATCACCGGTTCAAGTCATTAGTCAAAATCTGGATGAAATATATGAAGTCATATATACGAAACGACGAGAAACTGCTTCTTTCCATGTACATCACATAACCAGCTTTGCCCAATGATTTGAAAGAATCTTTTTATAATTTTCAAAAGCGGGCTGAAAACTATACTTCATCCGAAACTAGTGCTACACTTGCATTTCTACCTGCAAATTTGAATGCCGAGTCTGAGATATTCACTAATAAAGTTGAAGCACCCATCGGTTACGTAACAAAAAGCCTTCAACGCTATAGTTTGGTGAAGTTAGAAGGATATCCTAGGTATGTGCATGTTTTGATAATTGATATTACATGATGGCAATTCAATATTAAGTTGGTTCTCTAGTTTTGTTCTTAGATGAATTAAATGGTTCTCAAAATTTGATAATTTGAAGTGATCAAGCTTCTCATAGTGGAATGTGTTAGAAAATCATGCATTAGGTTCTTAAAGTATGGTGTTCCTTAACTATCTCTAAATATTATTTCAAGGTACACTTTAGATTTATCCTTTTTTGTCTCTTATGATAGATTTCACCTTTTGTTTGTTTGTTGGCAAGTTAACTTGATTTTCATAGGATTAATCTTAGATGATGTCTAACAGATACAACTTGAATTTTATAACATGTTATACAATGATAACTACTAGGTTCTATGCATATTATCGATTTATGAAAAGAGAACCATATATTAAATGACACCACATTTTTACATTAAGTGTGATGATCTTGAGATAGTTAAACTACTAGGTTCTATGCATAGTATTGGTTTATGAAAAGAGAACCTTATATTAAATGAGACTATATTCTTACATTAAGTATGATGATCTACAAATAGTTAAGCACTTCAATGAACTATACCTCTAGGGTCCTTAATTGTGTAAAGGTACATTGCAAAGTATTAGTCTGAACTTATACGAGTCGGTACTTAATATACTTTACATGTATCATCAAGTATGCATAAGTTGGATTCAAAAGGTTTTTTTGTGCCTAATAGTGGGATATTTCAGGTTCATTTTATAAGTCTCGAAGAGAGAAAACCATGTGACATTCACATGTCATCCACATTACAAGGAACAAAGATAGGACTCAAAATGATTTTACCCTATGCTTTATAGGCTACATATCCTTAATAGTATAGCTGATATCAAATAGCAAGGAAAAAACATAGGGATATCTACACTAAGAGTTTCATTTTATTGAATAATTAATCCATGAGGTAAAATACACTATGTTGGTTGCTGTAGTTTTAGAATTTTTTATGGCTCCTTATTTTAGTTTTAGAACTTCAATGAATTCAAAAAATTAAATGCATATTTTTTTGCAAGAAGATCATGGTGAGCACATATTCTATAACGAGGTTACAACTATGGTGCCAAGTATTATGAAGGTTTTAATGTTACTATATCTACTTATGGAGCATCTAGAAGTGGCAAAACTTATGCAGTATAGGTAAGCCATTTTAATTATTTAAGTAAATAATTTTGGTTAAAATGAGTTATGAAATTGATGAGTCTTAGGTGCTTTTGTTTCCACTTTGGAGTATAATATTAAGTTCGTTTGAGTGATAAAGAAATTTTTATTTTGTGAGGAAAAAATTTGATGTTAAAAATGTTTAGTTCTTTCATTTTCAAAATTGAAATAGTTAGTATAGTGTCTACTGCCACAACACTCAAATTTGAAAATTTCGTCAATTAAAATCAAACCATGTACACTACCTGTGTTCTAATTTCATCTACTTTTAGTCAAATTTAAGGGGGTAAAGTTTAGATTATATGGGCTCCCAACAAACTTTGTTCACTGCCTATATTCTAATTACAGGTGCACTTCATTCGTTTACCTCCATAGCTAATAATGTGACTTTATTTTTTATTATAGCTTCTGCTTTGCAAGTAGGTTTATTACCTTTCAGCTACATTGTCGATAATGTGGAGAATTCCTCGATATATTTAAATGCCAGAAAATACAAGTTTGATTCCACCTTCCAATATGCTCAAAATACAAGGTATAAATTTGGCCCTGCATAAATTATAAATAAATGATGTATTAGAAATGATTCTTTTTTTTCACTATTTGGATTAACAGTATTGAATATTATATCCACATTGAACTCAACAACCTACACACGCGCAAACATTGATGTTAATAATGAGGTTGTCTAATTGATAGGTAAATCATTCTTGAACTTATGTTTCTGTAATTGAACCGAGGTATTTGGTATAGTTATAAATGAGATTTTGATATTATTTAAAGCTTATGTGTTACATCCTGTAGTGCTTTATGAACTGCTTTAATCATGATGTTTTAATTTCATGAGGATATACTTTATTTTAGCTTTGGCTAATTGTGTAAATTTATAAACTGCTGTAATTGAGAGGCAGTGGCATATGAACACGTATTTTTCACTCCCTCTTACCCATTTGGACAAGTTCTCTTTCGATTTTTTTTGATGATCTACAGTACGGTTAATAAATTCCCACAAATGGTACTACAGTTCCTATGATTGATTAAGTCGATTCATACCAACGCATCTACATCCATATGGTAGAATCTGACCGTATTCAACTAAGTTGTATGTCACCTCATTTTGTTCTACTATTGCAAGTATACCCGCTTTAGCGTTCATCAATTTCTCAACATGCCGTGTGCGAACACTATACCAACTAATTGATCACCTTAAAGCATTAATTAGTATATTGTATTCAACCTTTGCCTGTGCTAAATTTCTTTCCAAATGTTCATAGATTGTATAGAATTATAGCATATAAGTGTTCACTGTTCAATCGTTTCTACAAGAAGTACTTTTTGATTAACTGCCATACCTAAATATAAATCTTGCCAGCTATTCATTTTTATTTTATCACTAAGGAAAGGTATTTCATTTGTATTTTATTTTTCCAGCTATTCATCTTACCTTTTACTTTTCTTTATATGCTAAAATTTTCTATTTCTATACATTAGTTTTTCTTTATATTGTAAGAGGCTAATCTTTATTAACTTGATACATTATTGTTTGTAATTTACAGAATTAGTAGATTGAAAGGAACAAGTAAAGGAGGATATCACATGAATTCTTATTTAAGGCGTGTCCAAGTATTGGTTAGTTTTGATATTTCAAATATTTGAGTGATGATGTTAAAATTAATATATTATGCAAATTTCATAATATGTTGTTCCAAAGCAATATCTTTTATCCTTTTACTAAACACTTTTTTGTATATGGATAAATTTAACAATTATAATCAAACACAAAAATTCATTAGATTTTCACAGGAAAGGACCCTTGCATGTTAATTTAGTGCCTGATAAATTTATGGATCAGTTTCCTATCGAACTCAAAGAGATAAGTAAATTAAAATTTTGTTCATGCTACATGATCAACATCAAATTTAGAAACTAATCTTACTGTAAATGCATACAAAACTGACAGAGCCAATACGAAAGCACAAAAATTAGATATTTTTACTTTAACATGTGTGCACAAAAAAATCTGTAATAATTTCTTCACTTTTTCTAACAAATAAGGAAATAATGCCTAAACATGTGTTTTCTAAAATCAACTATTTCATTAAAACTTTAAAATAGGAAAATAACCCTATTACTACTAATTACATTGTATTTAGTATTTCATTTGTATTTTATTTTACCACATATTCATTTTACTTTTTACGTTTCTTTATATGCTAAATTTTGCTACCATACATTAGTTTTGCTTTATATGGAAGGGCTAATCTTTATTAATTCAATACATTATTGTAAGGAAGAAGTAAATGAGGATATCGCATAAATTCTTATCTCAGGCATGTTCAAATATTGGTCGGTTTTGATATTTCAAATATTTTGAGTGATGATGTTATAATTAATACATTATGCAAATTTCATAATATGTTGTTCCAAAGCAATATCTTTTGCTGATTTTTTATCCTTTTACTAAACACTTTTTTGTATGGGGATAAATTTTACAATTATAATCAAACACAAAAACTCATTACATTTTCATAAAAAGGATCCTTGCATGTTAATTTAGTGCCTATTCAATTTAAGGATCGGTTTCTTATAAACTTAAAGTGGCAAGTTAATCAAATTTTTGTTCATGCTAGATGATCAACATCAAATTTAGAAATTAATCTTATTGTAAATGCATACAAAACTGACAAAGCTAATACGAAAGCATAAAAATTAAATATTTTAACTTTAACATGTGTGCACAAAAAAATTGTAATAATTTCTTCACTTTTTCTAAGAAATAAGGAAATAATACCTAAATGTGTGTTTTCCAAAATCGACTATTTCAAACTTTAAAATAGGAAAAATAACCTTATTACTACTAATTACATTGTATTTAGTATTTCATTTGTATTTTATTTTACTAGCTCTTCATTTTACTTTTTATGTTTCTTTATATGCTAAATTTTTCTACTTTTGTAAATTAATTTTTCTTTATATGGTAAGAGGCTAATCTTTATTAATTCAATATATTATCGTTTGTAATCTACAGAGTGAGTAGATTCAAAGGAAGAAGTAAAAGAGGATATCGCATAAATTCTTATTTCAAGCATGTTCAAATATTGGTCAGTTTTGATATTTCAAATATTTTGAGTGATGATGTTAAAATTAATATATTATGCAAATTTCATAATATGTTGTTCCAAAGCAATATCTTTTGCTGATTTTTTTGTTCCTTTTACTAAACACTTTTTTGTATAAGGATCAAACACAAACACTCATTATATTTTCACAAGAAAGGACCCTTGCATGTTAATTTAGAGTCTAAATTTTTTTTACGATCGGTTTCCTATTGATATCAAACTCAAAGTGACAAGTAAATCAAGTTTTTGTTCCTACTAGATGATCAACATTTAATTAGATTGTATTGCAACATTTAATTCTAACATGCAAGTAACCCTTTTCTTTCTAAACAATTGTGTAATGGTATTGGATAAATAAGGAAAGAGATCAAAAAATAAATCTTCTGCAACATGTAAGGAAATACTTCATCTTAGATACCTCATTTGTTGAATAATGTACATCACTATAACCAGCCTTCTTTTTTATGTATATTTCAATATATCTTTTTCCTAGAAATTCCCCTTTCTTTAATTTCGTATTATCCATACTTTCTTGATCATTCTTCCTTTTTTATTATGATATTTATTGCCTCTATTATGTTGTTTTAAACTAACTTTCCCACATAAGTTCACTGTGGCATATAAGAAATTTTATTAATAAGCAAAGGTAATTCATTTGTATTTTAATTTACCAACTATTCCACCTATTTTGCGCATTAAAGTAATGATAAGTTTGGCATATTTATGCTTTTAAAATACAAGTAATTACTATGCTAACATTAATATGCACAATCAAATGATACATATTATAAAGAATGCCCATAAAATTAGTGAGGGTGAACATAATTTGCATATGTTATAGCCCATGCATGCTGCTGAATATAAGTTGAAACTCCTTTGGTTTTCATATTTTATTTTATTAAATTGGTAATTTAAGTGCATATTTACTACTCAAAATTGAATTACTTATATTTTATATCATGTGGATGAAGACATGTTCCCTTAGTTTGCATGTTATCTATACCATACCATCGAACAATTCTTGATTTTTTTTATCCATATTCAAATCTTCGATCGACCCTATCTTCCTTATTTCATGCATTAATATTGTATTATACACCATATTTACTTCTGCCTAATTAGTAGTTAAGAGTTAATTGTCTTCATAAATAACAAATTAGTTAATATTTTCCTGCATTAAAAAAATTATTGTACATCACGCTGATTTGTTAATACTTTTCATCTATAACATTCTCAGGCTGTTTTCCTACTTAGTCATAAGTTTCAATTCTTGCATACTTTATATTGGGAAGAAATACAAAATTTATATTCATATACTTAGTGAAGAGTCAATAGTGTTGGCTAATAGTGTTAGCTATGATATATTACTATTATTGATTGCCCAAAATAACGTTACACTATTTCTATTTATATACTTAATGACAGTTTACAAATGGCATTCAAATTATCGAAAAAGGGAACTCGTAAGAATTATATTTTAAGATTATAAAACAGGTCAAATTTGAAAATGAAAGCATTATTAAGTTTATATGTTTAAAAAAATTCAACTATGACATATACAATATTCCAAAAAGAAATGTATTCTTAAATAGTTATAGGTTTTAATAATAATAATTCTATTGTACTTGAATGTTAAAATGATCACAGAAACAAAATGAAAAGGTAAAAAATATATTAAATAAATGACAGTAGTGTCATCCCAGTTAATTATAGTAAATGGAAAAATTTATTTTGTTTCCACTTATCTTTAAATAACTGCTATAATACCTGTTCTTATCCAAAGTGGTTTTTCCTTTTACTAAAAATAATTAATGACGTCATCTTTGCACTTGCTTCTGTTTTGTCATTGTCGGTTCTGCATAATTAGTTCATTGTGTTTTGTGATGTAAAACTTGGCATGTGCTGTGAGAAATAAATGCACATGTCCTGAAACATGTTTGTACTGAAGTGTCATATGAAAATATCTATTTCAAAGGTCCATATACTTGAATTTCAATGAGATTCTAAACAGAACATTGATAAGTTGTTATGCATTTAGGCAAAATTTCAGGTTCTTTTTTGATATAGCTCATACTGGTTTCCCCTATTAATGCCAATTGTGTAAATATCCATAAATAATTTAAAATGTAATTATCAAATGGCAAAGAGTATGACATGCATTCAAAATGCACATTCACAATCCATATAGTTTTCCTTTATTGGCAACAACCGATGTTTTCCACTTTTTTCATTCTTAACAATTTTTGTGCTATGCTCTATCTCTGAGGTTTCTTATTTATGCCCGTGATATGATATTTCGATTCTGCTATCAAGTTTTGGGTTAGTTTCATAGCGGCATGTTTTTCTTATACCTTATTCTCCTTTATGCATTTTCAAAAGGAGGGATGTGTGGGTAGATAAAATATGTGATAATTGTTCTGCATGTACATTGTAATAGTTGCATTGTTCTAATGATTTTTCTAAGAATTGATAGGTTCATGTGACCATATATTTTACCCTAAATAAATATGTAGTATTCAGATTTAATGATTTACTAACATATTTATGTTTCACAACAGGTTATGTAGATGCATTGGTACGTGAAACATTCCTATAGATCCTGAGAATTGGGGATATGATGATTTGCTAAATGTGCACATTTGGTAACAAGTACAACAGGTTCGTACTATCATCAATAAAAGGCTCCAAACATGACTCAACATGCATTTTCTATTGATTACTACTACAAATATACTTTTTCCTAATGTTAATGTACTATTTATGCCTTAGTAGATTTCTAATAGTGTAACTATATACAAGTGGCAATGATACTAAGGTGGAACTGTAAAAGAAAAAGCAAAGGTAACAATGTCAGAGAGAAATGATAAAGGTTGCAAATTAGTTCAATGAATAATGATGTAAAAAATTCAGTTCAAACCAGTAAGATTTGTAGATCTGAAGCTCTATTCCTATCTAAATCTAAAGTTTTAAATACTGTTGTTATCAGTCACTTTAATCTGCTGCAAGTTTAAATTTATAATATAAATAAACTTCTATTTCACTTATTTGTGGTTGTTAACAATATCTACGGCTCTTAAAACAGTGGATTTTTTTTATCATTTACTCTATGGGCGGACAAGACACACATGATTGATATGTCGGTTGTTGAAACAAAAGTTAGCCTACCTCCCTGATATTTGCATCCTTGGTTGTTAAACTGTACAGAGGTACAAACCTGGTGAAATTCATCGTTTTATCGATTTTTATACATTAACATGTACAGATACTTTTCTATTAAGTGAGTTTACCTTTTCGTCCACAACTGCTACAAAAATGTATGCTAACATTGACTTAACTGATCTGACTGATTTGATATCTAGGTATTCAAACCAATATTTTAGCACTAGATATGATGATAAAATTGTGAGATTGATTTTTAGATGATTTCATGAAATAATTTGTTTTTCTGATGTCGAATATTTAATTTACTCCCAAAAATGACTGCATAGGTGGATATTTTTGTATGAATTTTTTTATAGCATGCATATAACTGCAACCCATGGGCATAGCACGGATTAAGTTTAGAGCCATTATGATCTTTATAGGAAAAATGTTATACGAATTAGAATCTTAAAAAATGCTATTTTCACACAGGAACCTAGATATTTTGCTTCTGATACGACAAGTTTATGTTTTCCTTACTTCTTTGAAATAATGACCAACAACATCTTTTTGCTATTGTCCATGAACAAACAGAAAAAGCCCTAGGTGATTAGTGTTGCTATAGCATGTGTGACACAATTTCTTTGCCGTTTGATGCACTGTCGTCATAATATGCCAAATTCGTATCAACGCATGCCCAAACCACAAACAAATAAAGGAATAAGAAAGTATATAAAAACCCATACCCACCAAATTATAATCTTACATTTTACGTACACAGTTATTTGTATTTGCGTTTATTTCTGACCTTTACTCTATCTTGGAAAATTTCAGGCATGGACGCTAACATACACTGTGACTTTAACTGGCCTATAGTATTATTGGAGCTGTAAATGCCGTCTGAAAGCTTTGAACCATTACCAGCACTACTAGCTTAATTGTTGCATAAAGTTATTCATTTTGGCTGTTGTATTTATATATGACACTATTACGTTATACAATACTATAGCCTTTTGGTTTGTCACCTATTTGAACATGCTTCTTTCCTACTTTTCTAATTACCTACCCATCCATACAGTTCTATTTATTAATGTATTTAATAAATATCTTTCTCTGAATGTCGTGATACCCCATCCTTTTTGTTTTTAATAATAAATTTGCCTCCCTTTATTTTTTGTTATGTGTTACCCCTTAAACCAGTTATATCTATGCAATCTTTATACTTCCAGATAGTTATTATTATGTATCGCTGCCAAGCAATTGTAAATGTAAGTATCAATGAAACTACATAATTTTGGCTACATCCGTGTGCGAAGCACGGGTTCGCACTAGTTGTATATATATAAGTAAAATTGTATGTGCGCTTTTATGAATGCGTGAGTATAATCATGTACGTGGCCAGGTGTTGGAGAGTTGTGAGTGAACAATGTTAATATATAATTAATTAAATTCTAATGCATATGTACTATAATTTATATAAGAAGGCAATTATAGTTTAAAGTTTATTAAAAATATAAGTATATAGTGAATTTAAAAGCATCATTTCATTAAGAAAATATGAAATGTTCCTTAATTGACACTCTTATGGCTTTCTAAGTATGTTTTATGCTATTTTAATATATAAAGCAAATTATAGTAATTGATAAAAATTATTTAATTGTATTGTTTAAATGGGTTATAATTGTTATTTATAAAGATACAAAATTGTTTTCAATTATTATAGCTTAGTTTTTAAAGTATATATTATTATATTTTAATAAAATTCAAGTTTTGCAAATGTGTTTAGTTGCATAGAATAAGTTAAATTAACTTGTTAATTAAGAAAAGCGGTTTGTTTTATAAACTAATTTGGGATTTAAAATGTGTTTCTAATGTTATTAGTAAATATTTAATCATCGATAACTTTATACAAGATTGACAAATAACCTATTTGTTATTAGTATTAAACCATATTGTGGTTAGATAATCGTTTAATTGATTTTGGAAATATGAACTTTATTATCCATCTCTTAGTATTTATTTTATTATATAAAATTATATGTTGTGAATGATTTATTATTAAGAATTGATTTGATCGTTTTATATTTATTACAATAATTTATTTCTATATTACTATTTTGTTACTTTCTCTTAGTTTATTGAACAACAATAATATGAGTGATTCACCGTTGATATGGATTTGATTGATGTTTTTAATATGATACGGCGATGACATCCTTTTTATTAGCTTTATTGTTATTTATTCAATGTGACGAGAAATTAGAATATATGGTTTAGTGATACCGTCTGGCATGGGACTTTCGGTAGCACTTTTTCGGTTATTCTTTGGACCCGTTATATAGAATAAGGAATGGCGAGTGTGATGTGTGAGCACTAAATAAATGGATAAGTAACATGCAGTGGTATGAGACACTGTTCTGTTATTTATTCAATTATTCTTTTGCTCATGGATGACACAAAATACGAGGTATATTGAGTGTGACTCGCCGCGGTGAGCACGTATGGAGGCTACTCGATAGCCACATAGTTATGTGCATTATATGTCTGTCTACCTTTGTACGACTCCCTTTATATTTCAGAAGTGAGCCAGATTGGCCAGTATCCATCCTGACGGCCTGATCGTGGGGTCGCACCCCAGATCCGCGATACTATTGTTGTTTATGATATTTGATGCGCATCACGAGATAGGTAGTTGGTTGCTCCTTGTGTCGCATAGGCCAGCTGTTAGTTACCATATAAAGGCACATGTCAGTAGTCATGGCCGAAGAGGCTACGCGTTGTCAAGCCTATAGTGGATCATTGTCATGATACCGAGAGAGGAGAGCTAATGGTAACTGATGACTGCATTAGTCGTGTCATATGGACCACGTGTGGCTCTTGGAACAAGCAGACGTGTTGTCAGTCTCTCGTCTGGTTCCGGTATATGTGGATATATTTGGATGTATGTGGGTAGTGGATAGACATATATTATATATAAACGAGATTATACCTGAGACTATATCCAGAGTATGGTTAACCCCGTATCCTTCTTAGGTAGAAGACCTATCTTTTACAAGCAAACGGCTTACTTATTATTGATTATATTTTGATATTGTTATGTGCTGTCTCATATCTTCCTTATTGATTTTATTGATTTGATAGTGGTATTTTATATATAAGACCGAGAGAGATAGAGGGCATTGCTTCATTACTGCTCGACTTTGCTTGAGGATGCCTCATTTTGAGGATGTCTCATTACTGATTATTTTGGATTTGATGATGATTTTTGGATGTGTATGATTCACCCATTTTTATTGGTCCTATGATTGTATGAATAGATGTATTTCTTTATGGGTGATCACCTCTTTAACATCGGTATTGACTATTTCATAGTGATTTGAGTTATTTGGGTAATGTGATTCATTGATGATTATTTATGGTTATATATCAAAATATATAAATATATCTTATTGTTTAGTGATTATATTGTGCTTTCATTATTATAATGTATCATTGATTATACATAGTCCGACCCGTGTGTTATTTTATAATACTCGGGTCAGTTCAAAACATTTCAGGTACAGAGACGACATGACCATCATTTGCTTTAATGGGCTTAGAGGAGCTATATATTTGGATTATTACATCATATATGTTTGACATTGTTTCATTATATATATAATTGACATATGAGTTTTATTGTATAACATTAATGTATTTATATTATATATTATCACTGCGATTGACTCTGTGTTCTCTGTGTTGTATTGTATATTATGTATTGTTCTGTCCTAGAGGCACACATTTCTATTGCTTTGTGCTGATAACATGTATGTAGATGTGAGTTATATACTTGATGTTTTAATACGTACCAGTGTTAGTCCAAGGGAATATTCATGTGTGTACCCCATATAGCCTCATTTTCCATATTATCTAACAGTATTACTCTGTAATACTCTTGGATAGTATGGGTATAGAGGTGGGGTGTTACAATAGTACATGTTAGCACCAAAATTGGTCACTAACCTCGTAGAAGAAGATTGTGAAGAGATATAAGTGATGAAATCAAATTAAACAGAGAAGACAGTGCTAATTTAAATACAGAAAGTAAGAACACCAAATTTATAGTGGTTCAGCGTAATTGCCTACGTCCACTTTGAGGTTAAACTTTATTGATCTTCTCTATAGTTGATTACAAATACAATTCGTGAATCAAATGCTTGAATGAATTTGTTAAGTAGAAAAGATGAGTCTTGAAAATGGCAGAGTCTCCCCGGTGTTTTCTCTCCAAAAAAGGATCCATTTCATTGTGACCCTGCCCCTCTATTTATAGGCAAAGATGGGCTGGACTTCCCAAGTGGGCTGATTGCCGAACGCTCCAGCCCGAGTACAGTGGTCGTCGCATGCCGAGCAAGGTTCGCCGAACGCTCTGCGCCGAACCATCCCTTCTATGCCGAACGGTATGTTGGTGTCGTGGGAAGTGTAGGATGGTTGTCTGTTGAGGCCGAACGCTCTGCGCCGAACCATCCCTTCTATGCCGAACGAGGTGGTTGATGTTTGGGAAGTGTAGGATGGTTGTTTGTTGAGGCCGAACGCTCTGCGCCGAACCATCCCTTCTATGCCGAACGAGGTGGTTGATGTTTGGGAAGTGTAGGATGGTTGTCTGTTGAGGCCGAACGCTCTGCGCCGAACCATCCCTTCTATGCCGAACGAGGTGGTTGATGTTTGGGAAGTGTAGGATGTTAGTCAGTTGAAGCCGAACGCTCTTCTTGACGACGAGTGCCCTTACGCCGAGTACTCCTAATCCCACCAGGTACTACGCCGAGTACTCCTGTACGCCGAACAGTCTTGTATGCCGAGCAGCCTTGATGCCGAGCACACTTGTCGCCGAGCACTCGTTGGATGTTGGGTGTCTCGCCGAACACTCCTGGCTGTCAAGTGCCTCGCCGAACACCATGGGATGCCGAGTACTCCTATATGCCGAGCAGCCTTGACGCCGAGTACTCTGGTACGCCGAACAGTCTCGATGCCGGACACTAATGGATGCCGAGTACTATGCCGAGCACACTTGTCGCCGAGCACTCATGGATGTCAGTCGCTCTCTAATGCCGAGCACTTATTGCCGAGTACTAGTTGCCTGGTCAAATCCCCAGGAAACACTTGCCCCCCAAAGTGTATTGCGTGGCCGAACGTGATGCGCTTTGAATCTGATACAATCTACCTCGGAGGTACCTTCTCGAGAATGCTAGCGAAGGAGGTGCAAGACGAACGAGATTTAGATGACGAACGATACGCTCGAAGCCGAACGTACCTCGTGTGCCGAACGTCACACTGCTACGATGCCGAACCCTTCGGTGTTGACCGGTTCTACCGGGTATAGCCTCTTCAACTTCTACCTCCCTCTATATAACCAGGTCCTCACCGTCTCTTTTCCCTTTACGCCTTCTCTTCAGCCATTCCTTAGAGACTTTCAACTCTTCCCATCCTACCAGATATAAAGCCTTTATAATCCATTCTCAACTTCGATCGTCGAATTAGGTATCCTTCCTCTAACAATTGCACTACTTCCATTTTAGGTTCATCATGGTTTGCTCGTTTTGAGTTGTCTAATTGGGGATAGCTCCTCCGTGCCGAACGATAGAAGGGTAGATGGGGTGTTGAACGGCGTAGTCTTTGCCGGGCGATCCGTCTCTGTCGTTCGGCGTGGATGGAGAAGGTGTAGGGTAGAGTTGAAATCGTGGCGGAGCACCACTTTTAGCCAAACGATGACATTAGCCGACCAATACGATTGATACGCCGAACACTGACTTTAGCCGAACAATATAATTGACATTCGAACGATGACTTTAGCCGAACAGTATAACTGACATGCCGAACACTGACTTCAGCCGAACAACCCTTAGGTCGAACCATTACCTTAGTCAAACAAAGCAATTGCCGGACAATTCTTGGACCGGATAATGTCTTTAGCCGGTCAATACAAATGCCGAACAACATTAAAAATGCCGAACATGATAGGTGTCTAACTACACTTTAAGCTGGTCACTTTAGAAATCATATGTCTTCTGAATCTGGGACTGTAATCTCCTCAAGGCGAGCTTTCTGAGACGGTCAGCGATGACGGTCTTCGAAGGCGATGATTCGAAGCTAAATATTACGTCTTTAGAACCTTTAGATTCTTATTGCCTGCACACAATTGCTTGCACTAGTTCACACACCACATGGGGGGAAAAATCGTGTTGCTAATTCTAACGTTCAACGTTTTTTAAGTATAGCTCTCTCAAGCATTTAGCCAGGTTCATTATTTATTCGGGATGTCGAGAAAATCTAGTTCTGCCACCATATCTGACAGGCCTGGGCCGTCAGCAAGGCAAGGAGCCGCAGATGCTTCCAACCCGTCAATCTCTCCCGCTCATAACTTGGCGCCCGATGCTCTGGAGTCAACCATCTTACTGGACAATCCGATTGATTCTCAAGCCTCGAAGATCAACGAGGCCGCTCTACGACGGATATGTTCCATTCACGGGATTCCCTTTGCTAACGTGTTAGTTCCTTCGAGACACGACCGCCCTCATCTGCCCCCAGTCGGGTACACAGCCTGCAACAAGTTCATGTGTTGGATGGGCAGCGTGCCTCCGTTCAATTTATTTCTCCGGGATGTGCTGTAGTATATAGACATAGCTCCGTCGCAGCTGCACCCGAACAACCATGCGTTTCTATATGGGACTTATTTACTTTTCATGGCCGTCTTCTCCAGACCTCCAACCCCCGGCGATATCCGATACATTTATATGTTCAAGAGACGGAAAGATAGCCCTTCCTTCATGTTCCTCGAGCCATACCACAAGTGCCAGATCTTGACAGGGGCCTGTAGCAAATTCGCCCTGTACAAACAGGAATGGTTCTATGTGCGCTGCCCTTCCGGTTTCGCTAGGAGATGGGTTGAAGGCAGTAAGTCTCTCTGCCGAGTTACTATTCGTATTTAACCCGAGCATGTCTTTCCTAACTTTCCGTTTCATCTTTTCAGGTATCAGCCCACGCCCGGAAGGCCGAGGATATTCTGATGCTGTCGATGCGATTAGAGCTCTTCCGGCCGAGGATCGAGATATCCGAGCTATCATTTCAAATGAATCGCTGTCGGGGTTCGGCTTTCTAGCTCCTGGTCGTCGGATCAGCCTTCCAGAAGGTGTTACAATTCCCAAACCTTCATCTGGTAAAGGGAAAAAACTTGCCGGACCGTCGTCGCGTCGCGCTCCCGACGCGCATGAAGAAGGCGAGCGCAAAGAGGATGATGCCCCCGAAACTCAGGGCGAGAACGTGGGTCCCGCTTGGAATCCGACAATCGAAGTTCAGGATATTGAGACATCATCCTCCCCTTCGAAGGGAAAGAAGAAGTTGAAATACACGGTTCAAAAGGAGAAAGTTGGTGGCACCTCAAAAGTTACGCCTACCCCTCCTGAGAAAGAGGCTTCTTCGCAGCATCTGGAAAGTTCCTTGAGAGGTCTATCGAACCTTTCTATTCCCGAAGACATACTTAATTACGGGTTCGATGATCCTGAAGCTCTCAAATTCTCTTCGCCCGCTAGAGGCAATGTAGGAGTTCAACTCCCGGCTCAAAGAGACAATACTCCGATTAGCAAAGATAAACGAACGGGTCCGTCGGGGGAACACTTAGGACACACACGCACATGCGCATTCCATAATATACTTCAAGTCTTTTTAATTCGTGAATTCTCCTTAACTCGTTGTTATCTCCCTTCTTTGCAGGTGATATGGGCCGCTCACACGGACTTGATCGCCTTCAGGGGTCTTCTATATTCCATCACTCCGGACGGGATTCCGGTTCAGGCAGACGCCGGGACTGAGGTGATTATGAAGATAGGGACAATCGTCCGCGCGAGTCGTCTTACCGCAAGAAAGCACACTATCAATCTTCCCAGTCCCGCGATCTTCCTCCTACAACTGAGCCGGATAAAGAGAAGTCTTTGCAGAAGGGTTATCAGTCTGATACTGCTCGAGAACAACATTCCAGTTCATCGAGTACGAGGCAAGTTCGAGAGCCGCGTAAAAGAACGAAATTCTCTAAGCCTCCTCCTCCTACTCCTGCCGTGGACCCAACTGTTGCGGAAAAGATGGTCGACCTTAAGGCCAAGTTTCCGAAAATCTGTTTTGACGGTTTGAAATTCCTTCCGGCCATCCATCACATTCCTGGGCACGTGAAGAAAAGTGCCATTGCCTGCAACAATGACATCTATGTTCAACATGACGCATTCATGCACTTGGTGGAGAAGATCTCAGAAGTATCTGTCGAGCATCAACACGAGATTGACCGTCTGAATCTGGAGGCTGACAGCAATAAGAAAATCATCAAACTCCAAGACGAAGAACTCGCCTCTTATAAGTCAAATCTAGAAGCCGTTGAACAAGGTGCAAAAGATACTGCTGAGGCAGTTACTCGCTTAGAGGTGGCTCACAAAAAGGAGCTTGATGAAGCAGTTCAGCGTAGCGGCGCCCTTGCCCTAGAAAAAGACTCTGTCCAAAAAGAAAGGGACGCGCTCGCTACTCAAGTCAAAGAGCTGAAAGAACAACTCTCCAAGGAGAAAGAAGACAAAATAGCCGCTCAGGAAGAATCACAGCGGTATTGTGATGAGATTGTTGCTACCCGACTCCTGAAGGCAAAGCTCGACGGTGAACTTGCCGGGGTCGAGAAAATGAAGGATGAGGCCCGTGAGGAGGGCAAAAGAATGGCTATGGAGGAGCTTGATTCTCGCCTTGAGGTGGCCGCAGAGGCCGGCAGGGAAGAGGTCAAAAGTATGTTTGACCCGTTGATCGCCGAGTACGGAGCCCGCGTCCTTATGCACCGCGACCTAACATTCTTGGGCGACGGCTACCACGAATCCCTGGCTGAGGCATGGGAAACTCTGATAAAGATCAAGAAAGTCGAGTCGGGCTCCGAAGAAATCGATGAGGATGCATTGGTGAAGGAGTTCCTGAGGGGGAATGAGCCATCGGATTTATCCGCAGCATTGGCTCTTTATGGCAAAGGCTCTTCCCCTTCGAAAGAGAAGAATGACGAGGCTGGCCCGTCAGAGGCCGATGCTACTACTCCTCACATCGCCGCTCCTTATGCTGCTCAATCGGCCGGTCGGTCGACGCTTGATCCATTCGAGCAGCATGCCAGTTATGATCCCGAAGATCCCGGGCTCGGCGTTCATGTGCTGTCACCTATCCTGGAGGGTGAAACCCCGCGCGCCACCGATAGCCAACCGGATCCTGGTAGGAAATTCTTCTTTCTCTAGAAGTCGAAGAGATCCCGTCATTTTTCAGTAGTGGTTATTCGTTCTAATGCCCACTTCTTATATTTTCGTGCAGGTCGTTCTGACGCCGAGCTAACTCCGAGGAGCGATGACGCCAAGGAGGAAGCGGGGAAAACAAGCGACGTTGCTCACGCAGGGGTAACTCCCGGCCCAGACGCTCAAGTGATCGGGGCGCTTGATGATGACAAACTTGATACTTCGTCTCCTGCCGAAGGAAGCGACGAAGTTAAAATCACTGGCGCCTCTGAACATACTTTAGAGATGAGCATGAAGGACCGTCTCGCCGACGAGGAGAAGAGAAAGGTCAAAGTCAAAGTTGAATCTGAAGTCCTGGAACTCACTGACCCGCGGAACAGATCCCCCAAAGAATCTGCTTACTGATAGGACATCCGTTGATTCTACTCAGAGTTCATACCAATAACTCTACAATGGCGAGACCACGTACCAGGTCAGCTTCTCTTAATGCGGATGCCCGAGAGACTGCTAGCGTGCAACAA
The DNA here is from genome assembly GCA_030737815.1 of Allium fistulosum. Lineage (NCBI taxonomy): Eukaryota > Viridiplantae > Streptophyta > Magnoliopsida > Asparagales > Amaryllidaceae > Allium > Allium fistulosum. The sequence continues at coordinate 506,201,338 of CM060903.1, read as the reverse complement.
GCAGGACCTAGCAATCAACCTGCGATCCCGAGTGCAGGGATTGCCGCTCAAGAACAGACTCCAGTTGTCACCAGAGTAGAGTTCAATGACTTGATGAGAGAACTTAGGGAAAGCAGGAGACAACTGGGAGAACAGATGCAAGCTAATGCCAACCTGATGGCATAACTCACTCAACAGCAGCAACAAAATGCTGGGGGCAATCCAGCTGCTTATTCCTCATCTGACAGCTCTACTTCTTCTGATGAACCACCCAGGCGTAGACGCCGTAAGACTGAAGCTGCAAGGGCGGATGCTGATGTTCGAACAGCTGGAGACCGCGACCAAGCCAGAACTGGAAGCTTCCGAACTGGAATACAGATGGAGGATGGAGCTCCAGATCATCAAAATGCTAACAATGTTGAACCTCACGACGCACGATTGGCAGATCGCCAGGAAAGGAGGCATTAGCATGGACAGGCGCGTAGAACTGACTCCAACCTCCCAGCTTCCATACAGACACCCGATCTGACAGCCATGATCAGGCAACTGATGAAAGAAAATAAGGGCTTATTAAATGACGACTGGGGAGTGTCAAGAAGTCATACTCCGTTCACGGATGTTGTGCTGCAAGCGGCGTACCCCAAAAAGTTTAGCATGCCAACCATTCCTGCATACGAAGGAAAAACTGACCCCAGACAACATGTAATGAGGTATGAATGGATGATGGATTCAGCCAGAGCAAATGATCCCACCAAGTGAAGGTGCTTTCCGATTACTCTATCTGGGATCGCTACTATGTGGTTCACCCGACTTCCTCCGCGATCCGTATCAAATTTCGAGGAGTTGGCAAAGAAGTTTATTGAGCAATTCAGGATACACACTACACGCCCGAAGGACGTGATGGCTCTGTCGAATGTAATCCAGAATCCCGGAGAGTCGCTGAAGGAGTACTTACAAAGATTCCACGTTGCGGCAACTGAAGTCAGTAATCCCAACGACCATGAAATCCTAATGGCTGTAATGAGAGGTGTAGATCCGGATTCTGAATTTGGAGACTGGCTGGCAGGAAAACCTCCGCTACGCTAGAGCGTTTCTACTCCAAGGCACACCAGTTCATAAGAAGAGAGGAAGCTAGGTGGGTACGACGAGATAAGGCACCGGGACCTGCCCAAGAGTCAATCAAGAGCAACATTGCTGTGAAGCAATCTGGAGACAATTCGGGAAAGGTCAAAGTCAAAGTTGAATCTGAAGTCCTGGAACTCACTGACCCGCGGAACAGACCTCTGAAAATCATTCTCCTGGGCAGGTCCAAACCACTAGATGTTCCGTCTCCTACTCCTGACTCCGTCTCTCTAGCAAGCAAAAAGTCCAAGAAAAAACGTGAGGGAGAGGAGTCGTCGGAAACACCAAAGGCAGACAAGAAGAAGAAGTCGAAGAAATAATCGATGCACTTGTTCAACAAGTTTCCTGACTAAGCTTTGTAATTGTTTTTATCTCCCATGATTTGTAGTTTGTATAGAGAGGTCTGAATTTTGTAGGAGTGTTCATGTATCCCCATTTTGGACTTATTGAATAAAGTTTTAGTTTCTTTTGTGTTTGAATGCTTCTCTTGTCTTTATCTGGTTTGCTGACCAATTGTAGCCATAACTCAAGTTCTTATGAGTTGCATTATCTCCCAGTCCATTCTTGCGCTGTTCAAACATTTTTTGGACGTGGCGTACCTCTCGTCCCACATCTTTCGAGTACTTGGACTTCTTGCAGACTCTGTGTCCCGGGGACTTGGAGGCTTGAAATAGTTTATGCTCTAGTCCGCGCTCTGGGGATTCGGAGATTGGAATCGTTTATACTCTAGTCCGCGCTCGGGGGACTTAGAGTACTCCGATCCGCGCTCTGGGGATTCGGAGATTTGGAATCGTTTATACTCTAGTCCGCGCTCTGGGGACTTAGAGTACTCCGCTCCGCACTCTGGGGATTCGGAGATTGGAAATCGTTTATACTCTAGTCCGCGCTCTGGGGACTTAGAATACTCCGATCTGCGCTCTGGGGATTCGGAGATTGGAATCGTTTATACTCTAGTCCGCGCTCTGGGGACTTAGAGTACTCCGCTCCGCACTCTGGGGATTCGGAGATTGGAAATCGTTTATACTCTAGTCCGCGCTCTGGGGACTTAGAGTACTCCGATCCGCGCTCTGGGGATTCGGAGATTGGAATCGTTTATACTCTAGTCCGCGCTCCGGGGACTTAGAGTACTCCGATCCACGCTCTGGGGATTCAGAGATTTGGAATCGTTTATACTCTAGTCCGCGCTCTGGGGACTTAGAGTACTCCGCTCCGCACTCTGGGGATTCGGGGATTGGAAATCATTTATACTCTAGTCTGCGCTCTGGGGACTTAGAGTACTCCGATCCGCGCTCTGGGGATTCGGAGATTGGAATCGTTTATACTCTAGTCCACGCTCCAGGGACTTAGAGTACTCCGATCCGCGCTCTAGGGATTCAGAGATTTGGAATCGTTTATACTCTAGTCCGCGCTCTGGGGACTTAGAGTACTCCGCTCCGCACTCTGGGGATTCGGAGATTGGAAATCATTTATACTCTAGTCCGCGCTCTGGGGACTTAGAGTACTCCGATCCGCGCTCTGGGGATTCGGAGATTGGAATCATTTGTACTCTAGTCCGCGCTCGGGGGACTTAGAGTACTCCGATCCGCGCTCCGGGGATTCGGAGATTTGGAATCGTTTATACTCTAGTCCGCGCTCTGGGGACTTAGAGTACTCCGCTCCGCACTCTGGGGATTCGGAGATTGGAAATCATTTATACTCTAGTCCGCGCTCTGGGGACTTAGAGTACTCCGACCCGCGCTCTGGGGATTCGGAGATTTGGAATCGTTTATACTCTAGTCCGTGCTCGGGGGACTTAGAGTACTCCGCTCCGCACTCTAGGGATTCGGAGATTTGGAATCGTTCGTACGAGCCTGTATGTCGCGCAGAATAATGTAATTTATCATCCAATTAAGAGATATAGAAACTTCATAGAAAATGGGGCTTCAAGCCTTTATTAATGAAAATCAACTAAATTGCTCGATTACAACTTTAAAAGGAAACTAAGTCATTATTGAATGGAAACATGCAGGAAACAATAGTGCCTATAACAAGAAAGGGAAACATGCTAAATGTAATAGTGCCGCAAATGTTCACTGTTCCATGCTCGGGGGAGTGTCGTGCCATCAACGGTCGCTAGCTTGAATGTTCCTTCTCCAAGCTTCCGTTCAATGGCGTATGGACCTTCCCAGCTGGGATTCATGCGTGATGGTACCGGGAAGACTCGTTTTAGAACGAGATCTCCCACATCAAAGATTCTTGGGCGGACTCTGCAGTCATAGTAACGCTTGACTCGATGTCTGTGCGCCGTCGCCCTTAATTCAGCTTCTTCCCGCTTTTCATCGATGCAGTCCAGTGATTCCAGCAAGAGGTTTTGGTTCGTCTTGGGATCGTAGTATGTCACTCGGTGCGATGGAACTTCAAGTTCCACGGGTATAACGGCTTCAGAGCCGTATGCCAAGGCGAACGGAGTGTGGCCGGTCGCGGACTTGTGGGTAGTTCTATACGCCCATAATGCTGTCGGGAGTTCATCTACCCATTTGCCTCCAACCTTCTCCAGATGCTTCTTTAGTATGGACTTGATTATTTTGTTAACGGCCTCGACTTGTCCGTTAGCTTTTAGGTGCGCAACGGCGGCGAACTTTTTCTCGATGCCGTACTTTAAACAGAACTCTTTGAACTCTATACTTTCGAATTGCGTTCCGTTGTCTGTAATGATGGTGCGTGGAAGGCCAAAGCGGCATATAATGTTTCATACAACGAAGTTAATGACCTTCTTAGAGGTGATAGTGGCCAAAGGTTCTGCCTCAGCCCATTTCGTGAAATAGTCGACTGCAACTATTGCGTATTTCGCACCACCTTTGGATAGAGGCAAAGAGCCGATTATGTCGATTCCCCAGATCGCAAATGGCCAAGGACTGATCATTTGTGTGAGTTCCGTTGATGGAGCCCTTGGGATTTTTGCATATCTTTGACACTTTTCGCATTTTCTTGCGTAGTCCGCGGCATCCCGGTTTACGGTGGGCCAGTAATATCCATAGCGGAGGATCTTCTTTGCTAGCGTTTGCCCCCCAGTATGGTCGCCACATTCCCCTTCGTGAACTTCCCTCAAGACTCGCTTTGTTTCATCATGAGCGATGCACCGTAACAATGGGACTGAAAATCCTTTCCGGTACATGGATCCACCCTGCATTACGTACCGCGCAGCCTTTCGAAGGACCTGTCGTCTTTCGCTTCTTTTTTCTGGTAAAGCCCCGGTTGTTAGGTACAGTTTGAATGGGGTTATCCACGAGTCCTTCTCGATCTCTGTTTCCAACACGCGATCGATTTTCATCTCGTCTACGCTCGGGGCATGCAAGACTTCAACGGGATACAATCCCATTTGTTGAGCATCGTCGGTACTTGCGAACTTAGCCAACAAGTCGGCTTCTTTGTTCTGTTCTCGTGGGATATGTGAAATGTCATAACGCTCAAGATTTGATAGTAGTTCTTGGACCTGAACGAGGTACGGAGCAAGCTTTCGTCCTTTTGCTTGGTAGTCTCCTCGTACTTGGTAAATCACTAACTACGAGTCACAAAAGATTTCGACTGATTCGATCCCGAGTTCTTTGATGAGCTTCAAGCCAGCGATCAGTGCTTCATATTCAGCTTCGTTGTTCGTAGCCGGGAAATCGAGCTTCAGGGCATAACAGATTGATCGGTTTTCCGGAGTTATAAGAACTACGCCCGCGCCGGAGCAACGGTCGTTTGATGCACCGTCAGTGTATAATTTCCATCGAATGGGGGGAATGATGTCGTGATCGTCCGGTTTGATGGGTATGGTAAATTCAGCGATGAAGTCTGCTAACGCTTGCCCTCGGATGGCCCTCCGTGGTAAGTACGCGATATCGAATTGGCTCAACTCGATGTTCCATTTTAGCAATCTTCCAGAAGTTTCCGGTCGTTGAAGTACCTGCCTCAGGGGTTGATCAGTATAAACACCGATTGAATGCGCTTGAAAGTATGTGCACAGCTTGCGTGATGCAATCACCAAGCAATAAGCCAATTTCTCGATTTTAGGGTAATTCTTCTCTGCCCCCGTTAAACGCTTGCTAACGTAATATACCGGCTTCTGGACTCGATCCTCCTCACGAACCAAAGCTGCGCTTATCGCATGAGGGGATATAGCCAAGTAAACGTACAACATCTCATGGTCAACTGGTTTAGATAGCATTGGTGGGCTCTCTAGATGCCTTACCAGGTTCTGGAATGCTTCCTCGCAGCTAGACGTCCATTCAAAATTTCTCTTTCCTTTCTTTATTATGTCAAAGAACGGGATGCACTTGTCAGTTGCCTTGGATATAAATCGACTCAGCGCAGCTACTTTTCCGTTCAAGCTCTGTACCTGCTTTATAGTCCGGGGTGCTTGTACATCTCGAATAGCTTGGACCTTTTCTGGGTTGGCTTCGATTCCCCTAGCGTTGACGATGAATCCCAAAAACTTCCCTGATGCAACGCCGAAAGAACACTTTAACGGGTTGATCTTCATGCCGTAAAACCTGAGTATGTCGAACATTTCAGCCAAGTCTTGAATGTGGTCGTTTGACCGTCGTGACTTCACGAGCATGTCATCCACATAGACTTCTATGGTTTTGCCCAGCTGGTCTTTGAACATTCGATTCACCAAACGCTGATAAGTCGCTCCAGCATTCTTCAATCCAAAGGGCATCACTACATAGCAATACAGTCCGACATTTGTAACGAAGCTGGTGTGTTCTTGGTCCGGAATATGCATTGGGATTTGGTTGTATCCTGAGTAAGCATCCATGAATGACAGTAACTCGTGTCCTGCGGTGGAATCGACCAACTGATCGATCCTAGGCAACGGGAAACTATCCTTAGGGCATGCTTTGTTCAAGTCGGAATAATCTACGCAAGTCCTCCATTTCCCATTCGCCTTCTTTACTAGCACGGGGTTGGAGACCCATTCCGGGTAGAGGGCGTCGCGGACGAACCCATTTGCTTTGAGTTTGTCCACCTCCTCTCCAAGAGCAGCGGACCTTTCCGGATCCATTCCTCTCCTTTTTTGCTTGACTGGGACATATTTCGGGTCTATGTTCAACATATGACTCGTGATGGCGGGAGAAATCCCACACATATCAGAATGCGTCCAGGCGAAAACATCAAGGTTCGCCCGGAGGAAGTCGCTAAGGTCTTCAGTCATTGCGGGGCCCAGCTGTGACCCGATCTTCAGTATTCGCGAAGGGTCGTCACGGCTAACTGAAATGTCAATTGTTAATTCAGCCGGTGCCGCCTTCTCTTCCCTGGGTTTCTCATCGTCGTCTCTCGGATCTATATCTCCGTAGATCCGAGAACTATGCCCGAGCCAGGGCTCGGGCACTACTTGTCAATTATTCGTATTGAGGATGCGGACGGGATTGTCCGCAACCTTTCCTTTCTCCCTCCGGTGGGCCTCTCGGAGCTCGGCCACATAACAAGAACGACCAGCTGCTTGGTCACCGTGAACAATGCCTACTCCTTTGTCAGTCGGAAACTTCAAAGTCAAACACCACGGGGCTAGTGCCGCCCTAAATTCAGCCAGGGCCGGCCGACCCAAGAAAACATTATACGGAGAGTCCACATCCAAAACTACAAAGGGTAGAATTCGTACCCTCCGACGCTCGCCTTGTCCCAGTTCAACTGGTAACTCGACATATCCTACCGCATCAGTCGCAGCGCCGTTAAAGCCGTGGATACGAGCTTTGGATGGTTTCAAGTCTTTTGTCTCTAGCTTCATCTGATCATAGGCCTTCTTGAAGATGATGTTGACTGAACTTCCACAATCAATCAAAATTCTTTTTACATATGCTGGTCCGATCGTTGCAGATATGACCATGGGATCGACGGTCGGAGCCTCTACCTGATCAGCGTCTCTGTTCCTGAACACAATATCGTCTGTCATCACGCGCTGCTGCTTAGCAGGGGCCCCGTCCTCTACGTTCGAACAGCACTCAAAATCTGCATGCTTCAAGGAGCTTGCATATCGTTCCATCTCTTGCCAGTTCTTATCTGCGGGATGAGGTCCGCCGATAATTGTATTTATGACCAGTCTTCCAACAGTCCGAGCAGGCTCCTCAGGATGACGTGGAGCTGGTGCACGACCTGGGTTGGACGTTGCCTGTCCTCCTTCCTGTGGATCCTTTACGAATTCTTGCAACTTCTTTTGTCTGATCAATTTCTCGATAGCATCATGCAGGTGTCTGCATTCTTCCGTGTTGTGTCCATAAGTTTCATGGAAGCGGCAATATTTCCCAGTCCGCTTCTGTTCTTCAGTTGATTCTTTTGGACGTGGTTTTCTGTACTAAAAAGTATTGCAGGTGGATAGGTAAATGTTCTCAAGTGGGGCGTTTAGCGGAGTGTACTCGCTGTAGCTTGGAATTCTCGACTTCCACTTTCCCGCTTCTTTCCTCTTTCCTTGACTTCTTCCTCCGGACTCTTTGGGCTGCACAGGCTTACTCTGGACATTGACTTGGACCTTTCCCGAATTGTCTCCAGATTGCTTCACAGCAATGTTGCTCTTGATTGACTCTTGGGCAGGTCCCGGTGCCTTATCTCGTCGTACCCACCTAGCTTCCTCTCTTCTTATGAACTGGTGTGCCTTGGAGTAGAAACGCTCTAGCGTAGCCGGAGGTTTTCCTGCCAGCCAGTCTCCAAATTCAGAATCCGGATCTACACCTCTCATTACAGCCATTAGGATTGCATGGTCGTTGGGATTACTGACTTCAGTTGCCGCAACGTGGAATCTTTGTAAGTACTCCTTCAGCGACTCTCCGGGATTCTGGATTACACTCGACAGAGACATCACGTCCTTCGGGCGTGTAGTGTGTATCCTGAATTGCTCAATAAACTTCTTTGCCAACTCCTCGAAATTTGATACGGATCGCGGAGGAAGTCGGGTGAACCACATAGTAGCGATCCCAGATAGAGTAATCGGAAAGCACCTACACTTGGTGGGATCATTTGCTCTGGCTGAATCCATCATCCATTCATACCTCATTACATGTTGTTTGGGGTCAGTTTTTCCTTCGTCTGCAGGAATGGTTGGCATGCTAAACTTCTTGGGGTACGCCGCTTGCAGCACAACATCCGTGAACGGAGTATGACTTCTTGACACTCCCCAGTCGTCATTTGATAAGCCCTGATTTTCTTTCATCAGTTGCCTGATCATGGCTGTCAGATCGGGTGTCTGTATGGAAGCTGGGAGGTTGGAGTCAGTTCTACGCGCCTGTCCATGCTGATGCCTCCTTTCCTGGCGATCTGCCAATCGTGCGTCGTGAGGTTCAACATTGTTAGCATTTTGATGATCTGGAGCTCCATCCTCCATCTGTATTCCGGTTCGGAAGCTTTCAGTTCTGGCTTGGTCGCGGTCTCCAGCTGTTCGAACAGCAGCATCCACCTTTGCAGCTTCAGTCTTACGGAGTCTACGCCTGGGTGGTTCATCAGAAGAAGTAGAGCTGTCAGATGAGGAATAAGCCGCTGGATTGCCCCCAGTATTCTGTTGCTGCTGTTGAGTGAGTTGTGCCATCAGGTTGGCATTAGCTTGCATCTATTCTCCCAGTTGTCTCCTGCTTTCCCTAAGTTCTCTCATCAAGTCATTGAACTCTACTCTGGTGACAACTGGAGTCTGTTCTTGAGCAGCAATCCCTGCACTCGGGATCGCAGGTTGATTGCTAGGTCCTGCTTGTTGCACGCTAGCAGTCTCTCGGGCATCCGCATTAAGAGAAGCTAACCTGGTACGTGGTCTCGCCATTGTAGAGTTATTGGTATGAACTCTGAGTAGAATCAACGGATGTCCTATCAGTAAGTCGGATTTTCATTGGGCGATTTGTTCAATCCAGTAGCTTCAAAGCAGATCCTTGAGGTCTGAGAATTCGATTCTCAGTGAAAGCACCAAAGTGTTAGCACCAAAATTGGTCACTAACCTCGTAGAAGAAGATTGTGAAGAGATATAAGTGATGAAATCAAATTAAACAGAGAAGACAGTGCTAATTTAAATACAGAAAGTAAGAACACCAAATTTATAGTGGTTCAGCGTAATTGCCTACGTCCACTTTGAGGTTAAACTTTATTGATCTTCTCTATAGTTGATTACAAATACAATTCGTGAATCAAATGCTTGAATGAAGTTGTTAAGTAGAAAAGATGAGTCTTGAAAATGGCAGAGTCTCCCCGGTGTTTTCTCTCCAAAAAAGGATCCATTTCATTGTGACCCTGCCCCTCTATTTATAGGCAAAGATGGGCTGGACTTCCCAAGTGGGCTGATTGCCGAACGCTCCAGCCCGAGTATAGTGGTCGTCGCATGCCGAGCAAGGTTCGCCGAACGCTCTGCGCCGAACCATCCCTTCTATGCCGAATGGTATGTTGGTGTCGTGGGAAGTGTAGGATGGTTGTCTGTTGAGGCCGAACGCTCTGCGCCGAACCATCCCTTCTATGCCGAACGAGGTGGTTGATGTTTGGGAAGTGTAGGATGGTTGTCTGTTGAGGCCGAACGCTCTGCGCCGAACCATCCCTTCTATGCCGAACGAGGTGGTTGATGTTTGGGAAGTGTAGGATGGTTGTCTGTTGAGGCCGAACGCTCTGCGCCGAACCATCCCTTCTATGCTGAACGAGGTGGTTGATGTTTGGGAAGTGTAGGATGTTAGTCAGTTGAAGCCGAACGCTCTTCTTGACGCCGAGTGCCCTTACGTCGAGTACTCCTAATCCCACCAGGTACTACGCCGAGTACTCCTGTACGCCGAACAGTCTCGTATGCCGAGCAGCCTTGATGCCGAGCACACTTGTCGCCGAGCACTCGTTGGATGTTGGGTGTCTCGCCGAACACTCCTGGCTGTCAAGTGCCTCGCCGAACACCATGGGATGCCGAGTACTCCTGTATGCCGAGCAGCCTTGACGCCGAGTACTCTGGTACGCCGAACAGTCTCGATGCCGGACACTAATGGATGCCGAGTACTATGCCGAGCACACTTGTCGCCGAGCACTCATGGATGTCAGTCGCTCTCTAATGCCGAGCACTTATTGCCGAGTACTAGTTGCCTGGTCAAATCCCCAGGAAACAGTACACTGGAAGTTGAGCTTTATTTTCTTTTTTTATTAGAACCGAACTTACCGCGTATTCGGAGACTGGGATGTAAAGGTATAAATTCTCTCCTTTCTGGGCTAGATAAGAAAAGGTTTTTCAATATGGTCTTTTAACTCTTTGAAGGCTTTTTGGCAATCTTCTCCCCACTTAAAGTTCTTCTTTTTCTTAATCACATCAAAGAAAGGGATACACTTATCAGTAGCATTAGAGATAAATTTGTTTAAAGCTGCTACCCTTCCATTTAGGCTCATCGCGTCTTTACTTCTTTTTGGCTCTGCCATGTCCTTAATTGCTTTGATTTTGTCAAGATTGGCCTCGATTCCTTAGGCACTAATGGTATATCCTAGAAATTTCCTAGATTGTATTCCGAAAGAGCATTTTTGCGGATTTAGCTTCATTTTGTACTTCCTTAGTGCTCCAAACATTTCCTTAAGATCCTTCAAGTGGTTAGTTTCTCCTTGTGACTTAACATACACTTCCATTTTTCGTCCGGTTTGTTTCTTGAACATTCTGTTTACTAATATTTGATACATAGCCTCTGCATTCTTCAGCCCAAAAGGCATAACTAGGTAGCAATAAGTCCCCCAATCCGTTATAAAACTTGTGTTTTCTTCATCTGGTTTAAACACGGAGATTTGATTATATCTTAAGTACGCATTCATCAACAGCTTATGTCCACTTGTGGCATCAGCCAATTGATCTATTCTAGGTAATGGATAACAATCTTTGGGGCATGCCTTATTCAAATCGGTATAATCGATGCATGTTTTCTACTTTCCATTGGACATTTTAACTAATACAGGATTGGCCAACTATTTGGGGTAAAGCACATCTCTAATGAACCTATTCTCAAGTAATATTTTAACTTCTTCCTTTGATGAATAGCTCGAATTTTATCAAACTGCCTTTCCTTGCGTCGAACTAGAATGATTTTTAAAATTATGTTTAGAGTATGGCTAATAATTGATGGGTTTATCCCAACCTTGTTTGAGACAGTCCAGGTAAACACATCTTTACTAGATTGGAGGAATCAGATGAGTTCTCTTCTGAGATTGTTGCCTACCTCTTTTCTATTTTTTTACTGTTTTGGTTGAGTTATGCAAATCTAGGCTTACTTCTTTTAGTTCTTTGGAAAATTTCATTCTCTCTTGCTCACTTCTGTAATCTAATTCAGTAATAATTTCCTCAGCCTCTATTTTATTGGCCATTTGGTTTACTTCTTTTTGCTTTCTTTTTCTCTCGGAGAAGTTGAATCTTTTTAGCACATTCACAGGCTTTTAGCCTACCTCTGCCTGTTTATTTGCCTTGAATAGTAGGCTTAAAAAATTACCATTCAAGAGCTTCTTAGTTTTAGTTTGGTTTAATTTACCTTTCTTTGAGTCGTAACAAGAAGTGCCATCTTTATTAAATTGCTCGAGCAAACCAAAATATAGTTCTCGGGAGCTAAACTGCTCCCCCTTATGGTTCCCTAGCCATTTTTAGTAAAGAACTTCACTATTAAATGTTAGGGAGAGACGAATGCATCCACTTCATCTAGAGCAGGCCTCCCAAAGAAGGCATTATAATAAGAGAATTGGTCCATGATTACGAAAAGAATTCCAAAGGTTTTGGAGTATGGCGGAATTCCCATCTTTACAAATAGCTTTATTTTCCCTATTGGAGTTGGTCCTTTATTATTGAATCAATAGATGGGCTTCAGATTTTGTTCCAATTTTCCTTCTGGAATATTCATTTGATAAAATATGTGTTTGAAAATGACATTTACATCACTTCCAGTGTCTACCAAAATCTTTTTAACCACAAAGAGTCCAATTTGATTAGTTATCATTAGCGGGTCATTATGCGGATGGTGGACTCCCCTTAGCTCTTGTTGAGTTATTGTAAAGTTAGGCATTTGAAGTTGGAACCTGTGATTCTTGAATGATGGTTCCTCCTGGATCGAGAATATTCCATCCTTTGCTTTCCTTATATACCTGCTCTTAGCTCTTTTATTATTCCCGGCAATGTGAGGACCTCCATGAATGACATCTATGTGATCAAATGGAGGAATAAAGTATCGTTGGGAATCATTCTCTACAAAAGTAGCTATGTTTCTCATAGGCCTCTAATTATTCTCTTTGGGATGGGAAGACTTCTGAGTTTCTTTAACGAACTCCTTAAGAGATCCTAACTTAATCATATTCTGAATTATGCCTGCCAAGACACGACATTCATCGGCCTTATGCCCATTTACTTTGGGATAGGCACAATAATCTCCCCCCTCTCTTAGGCTCAGGATTGTTCCTTGCTTTATAGGAAGTGAGGAAATTTCCACTATATTTGGCCATAATAATTATGTAGGAGATGGGTTTGTTCAAGTCTACATAACTAGATTTGGGGGTCTCGTCCCACCTTCCTCTTCTACTTTCGTCCCATTTTGGCTTTTTGTTGGAGTGATCGAAACCAAAATTTCCTCCTTTCTTTTCTTAGACTTTTTCCTGGTGTGGTACATTTCATCCATGGATGAACTTATCGGCTTGGAAAAGGAATTCTTATAGATCTCCACACCCATGAATGTAGAGTTCTTTCTAGAAAGGAGTTTGCTCAATTAACCCTAAATGCACCACCATAAGCTTCCCCCTATCGATCATATTTTCTACTTTTAATGCTTCCGTATTGAATCTCCTTAGATATTCACATAGTAATTCCCCTGGTCTTTGTTTGACGTTAGCAAGCACACTTGAATCTGCGGTAGGCTCTTTGCATATGAAAAACTACGCCGAAATTCATAAGAAAAATGCTCCAATGAGTAGATGGTCATTTCTTGATAGTGCCTATACCATTTGGAAGCTGCTCTGTGAGAAGTTATAGGGAAAATCTTGCAACAAACTTTCCCACAGGCGTTATGCAAGTCTATTTGGCTTTCGAAAGCCAACAGATAGTCATCTGGATCCATGGTTCCATTATACTTTAGTGAAGGGATTTTAATGTAGGATAGGTTTCTGACGGAGATTATCTTCTACATAAAAGGAGCTTCCTAAAAATTATTATTAACCCTTGGGTCAAGGGTCCTATTTCCCTTAAGGCCAAGCATGTCTTTCACCATCTTTTTGGATATGTCCTTTAGGTATGCTTCATCATCATGGTAGTCCCCTCTATAAGGCTTATATTCTTTGTATGAGATCGAGCTAATTGATTGCTTGGGAGACCTTCTTGTTAGCTTTTCTTAGTTTTCCTTTCGACGGTTCATCTTAGCTTTATTATCTTCTTTCTCTTGCGATTTTGGAGAATACATTGCTGGCCATTCATTTTGGGTTCCTTTCTTTCTATGTGGGCCCATGATACTTTTTCCCTTATCTATACTTTTGGGTGTTGAGAAGTCTAAATTCCTCCTTGGAGATTCCAGTTCTTCTCCCCCTTTGGTAAACCTTGTCTTGGAATATTTCTATGAGAGAACTTTCTCAAGAAGTTCTTGCATAACTGTAAGTCATTGTGTTAAATCTTGAATTTTAGCTTCACTACCTATGGGCTTTGCTAGGATTTAAGGTTCTCCAATCTTCGTATTCTCCAAATTAAAGTTCGGAGTGACATTATCTTCCAAGGTTATTTGTTGTACAACTTCTACATTCAGAACATTGACTTTCTTAGTCCTCACCATTTTCCTGAAGAAAAAGTTTTACTTAATTAGTTTTAAAGCAATGAAACGGCGAGACGAAGGTTCGGGCCCTCCTTCCAGTGCCAAAATGTTAAACCAAAAGTTGGCTCAACACCCAAGATATTGTACAAAGTGATATTATTCAAAATTGTTCTAATTATACACTTCTGATTTTTCTTAAAAGTTCAAGTTACATGTTCAAGAGTAAATTAAGTGAATCGTATAAATATGAAATAGTTCTTTGTTTATATGTCAAGAGACAAATAGGCAATTCACATATGTTACAATCCCTTGTTTATATGTCAATGGTTATAATAGGTAATATGCAAGATAGACTTCAATCAAAGGCTTAAGTGGCCATGTTGAAAATAATATGCAAGTCTGAGTTCAAGTCCAAGTCTAAACATAAGGTCATATGCATGTCCATCATTCAATAATAGTCAAAGATGCACGTTCGAGGGAATTATACTATGCAAGGTTTACTAGCTAAGTACTCATCATCTCCTTGCATAGTAGATATTTGACACCTCTCATGATTGTTGATACTCGATATCCCATAGCATGGTAGTTACTTGATATCACCTACTAGTGTTGAAGCCTATCATTCTTGTAGAAGCTCGATATCAATTGTCGCTTAAAGATGCTTTATAACAGTTACTGTTGTAAAGGCTCGATAACGGTTATTGTATCCAAGGCTAGTTTTCCATTGAGGCTCGATATACTCCCCTTGTGACTAGATGATCGACATCTTTCAGTGGTATGGCACCCATCCTTTATTTTATACTTTACAGCATTCTGTGTTGTATGGTTCGATATCTCCATTACCTTTCAGAAACTCAACACCTTCTTGTTGTTAGGCGCTCGATATCTTTCTTCACTGTTAATGTTCGACATCACCTTTCACTTGTGGATGCTTGATAATACTTCTTATTATTATGGTTCGATATCCCTTAGAGGCTCAATATCTCTTCTCTCTATTTGGATGCTCAGCATCCTAATTGTCATAAAGATTCGACATCATCTTTTTCTTTTGACGCTCGACAACCTTTATGGTTATTGAGGCTCGATACCTCCTTCTCTTTATACGCTTGACAACCCTTATGGTTATTGAGGCTCGATGCTACCTATTTTATATTAGATGCTCATTACCTCCTTGTCGATAGAGTACTATTAGAGGCTCACTACCTTAGAAACTTAATATATCATCATAGAATTATTGGTTTGTTATATCGCCGTGCACTTATAGGATCAATACCCACTTTTTGGAATGTTTCCATATCTTTCCCATGAACTTAGTGATTTCTTTTTCTCTTGATGACTTCTCCAGTAGATTTGATTGTTGGAAAATATATGGATAACAACAACTATGTCATTGGAGCTCTTACTGATTTTCTCAATCAGCACATTACTCTGAATTACCTCCTTTGACTGTCCACCACCATTATTCCCAACAACTTGACTTGCTTCTCCCAAATGTAAGAACTGGTTAGCATTTCAGTGGAATTCCTCCATAGTTGTCGGTTGCTTCATCCTCAACCGTTTTCTAAAGTCCGTGTCAGGATGTATGACTCAGACCAATGTCATCAATATCATGCTCTCATTAGGATTATTAAATTTCATCACTACAATATTAAACTTGTTCAAGAACCTCTTCAATGACCCTTGAGGTCCATAGGAAAGGCTTGACAAGGACATCACGTCCTTAGGTCGAGTAGTGTGGAATCTGAACTACTCCAGAAAATTCTTTTCTAATTCATCAATGGTCGATATGGATTTTGGCGCAAGCTGGGTAAAGCACATTGACGCGGCACCATCAAGAAAAATTGGAAAAATCTACATCGAATCGCATCAGTAGCTCCGGCACCATCCAAGTGAATCCATATTTAAACAAGTGATGCTTGGGATCAGTAGTCCCGTTATACGATGACATTGTCGGCATCATAAACTTCCTGGGATACTCCTCCCTTAGGACGTTTTCCGTGAATGGGATTCTACTAGGCATAGAACCCCAGTCCCCATTCTTTCTCCACTTATTCTCCTTTAACAACCATTTAATCATGTCTGCTTAAATGCTCCTTACTAGCCTAGTATATTGAAGGTCGATTATTAAGAGTTACACCAAGTGTTTGACTTCGCAAACAGTCTCAGTTTGCTCGTTAACGTCTAGGCTCTTTAGTCTCTTGGAGAACCACTCCATCAGTCCTTCTTTGATGGTTTATTAGCTCCATAATGGTTGTCTGAACTCCAACATCCCAAGCTTCAATGTCCAGCCCCTCATCATCATTAGCATGCTGCAAATCATCCTCGGAGTTAGAAAAGTCAATGGCTTCAGGCTCCTGCCCATCCAAGGGCCTCAAATACACATCGGTACCAATTTGATTCCTGTTGGTACCAATATTAATTCCCATTGTAGGGGCTCTTCTAGTCCCTTTAGCACTCATTTCTACTACTCCAGTAGCCAGTTCCATCTGTTTCCAATAGATGATGTTTCCCTTATGCTCTGCTTCAGGAGCAGATAAGTTCTACTCTTCAGATCCAACAGAAGTAAATGAGTTCTCCTCTTCAGATCCAACATATGATGTTTCCCTCCAACACCTCCCAATCCTCTGGAACTATTTGGTTAGCAAGGCTATGCTAGAATCCATCTTTTCCAATAGAGCCATTTGACTATCTATCATCTTCTGATCACATCCACCATCATTTATCAAACTCCACTCTTATGGCCCTATCCAGAGGGATAGATGGTCCTGCTAATGCTACTGCCGGCTGGTTACTAACTTCAGTATAATGAGAGGCTCCTTCATCAGCGCCAGTTACTACTCTAAATCTAACTGACTTCCTTGATGGTGACATTGATTCCAATCTGAAACTCCTTTAAATCGTTTGATGAAAACCTTCGACATTCAACCTCTAGACACTCCAATCCATAATAGATAGCTAGATCTATGCTTGAGAAACTTCTTTCTTAGTGAAAGCACTAAAGCGTTAAGCCAGAAAATGGCACAACATCCAAAAACGAATTGAAATGAAGAGATCTAGTAAGTAAAAGTAAGAACACAGAGAAATGTTTATAGTGGTTTGGAAAATCATAGGCCTACGTCCACTGTAATGTTATTGCTTATGTATTTTCATCACAAGTACAAAGGTTTTACTGATCTAACATGCTAGAACAGTAAAAAAAATGGATTCCATATGGACTAGAGTCGAGTAGAGAAAGAAGATAAAGAAAGTAAATGCCAAAAGTACATTTCCAAATGCTTAACCCTTGTATTTATAGGGAAATCATCCATCAGAGTCGTAGATTTATGGAATACCAGTTCTTAAATTAGATCTGAGAAAGTAGGAAGAGGGACGAAGTCCCCAAAGCCAAGATTTCATGCCAATCAGGAGCAATCGGTACCGATCTATTTTCTTAATGGTAGGGCATACCATTTTCCTTCGTCTGGTCTTTTATCTTCAATCGATTGCATTCTAAGCTCTTTTCCTTGAAAATGATATAGTTTTTGAGAGGTACTGATAACTCTTATATTTGCCTTCTTTACTTCAGAACTTCCTAGGAGTTGTTCACCCACTCCTTAAGAAATGGGCCCCATAATGATCACAAAAGCCAGTAGTCCCTAGGTATTAGCTCCAGAACCAAGTAGCTCGCACAAAAAGTTCTCAGTACCGACTAAAAAGGGATCGCTACTAGCCTCTTTTCCTTGCTCCACTCTTGCTCCAACTCCTTCACGGTTCTTTTATCATCCTTTCAAGCATGCCCTTAGGTCCTTGAATTATTTCGTCTTCATCTTGATGTCCTGATTCATTCGAGAGCCGCCTGGTCTAAAAGTTGGATAACATATGCTATTGATCAGTTGTATATCAAATGATTAAAGGCAAAGCACCCATTCAGTAGGAGCGACATAAGAGTTGATGAACTCTTTGGATTGATACATTTAGATGTATATAGTCGTAAGTCTATTGATATCAAAACTGTTCTTATATACTTCGTTAAATTCACCAATTAATTATCATAGAAAGAACATGCGTATTTGATTCACATGTAGTATTCATATAATAAGTTTATAGAATATAAAATGGAAGCAGATAACATAACACGAAAAAGGAAATAAAATGATTCGGTTTAACCGAATAGGTGAGTATAATGGACAGAGTTTCAAATGTACCTAAAATGAATAAAGATTCAATCTCAAAAGTCACTCCTCCCTATGATGCATAATGTTATATCATTAAGGAGTAACTAGACTTTGTTGAACAAAGAACAATTGATAATGACTGAAATTGAGTTAACCTCTTTATGTAAGGTCATGTACTTAAGAGCAATACAAAGGTTAAAATTAGTTTCACTTTCATCTAAAGCATAATTTACAATATCATGCAATGCAAGAAGCCACTGCATATCCTAGATCAAGGAGTTGACAGGTTGAGCGAGTTGAAAGACTGCATGTAATACTTGTTCCTGAAGGGTCTTATATGGAGCTCCCCAATAGAGTTTGGGACCGATCAATATTAGTGACCAATTTATGTTTTGAACTTAAGTTTCATAAACTAAAACTAAATATATATATAGGAATTCATAAAATGTTTATGAATACCTATTCTGTTGCATTGCGAATAATTATAGTTTCAAGAAACACCAACTTCATAGCAAACGAATCTTTTTTAGAAATTAATTGTAGTAAAATGGATTTGGATACTACCCAAAGATAAAACTAATTAAAAGGACTAAAATGAAATTAACCAAACCTAAACAGAAGCAACACATTAAAATGTCTAATAAGTATTCTCACATATTGAAGAGAAACTATGAGTTTCATATCAATTTGAGAAAAGGTCTTCCTAAGTTTTTAATAAGCCGTTAAGAGTATTGACTATACCGTATGGCACAATGCGTAAATCCGAAATAGATTCCAAGTACAATATCAAAATATGATTTCGACAGTTGTACCCGAAGGGATATGATCTGTTGGCCGCAAATGTGTTTTCAAGGAGAAGACTAATTCTATTAGAATATAGTGAGCAACATTGATATGAATAACATTATAAATTTCAATTTTTAAAATTAGCATAACAGATTCGTCAATCTATGTATTTAAGTTACCTTGAATTTTACTTGCAAAATTACCACCCAGTATGACTTTGAGGTTTGGTGCATATACGTTGAAATGGAAAATTCAAAATAATGGTTCAGAATAGACTGATTGCATATAACAACCAAAGTGTCTCAAAGAGTGGGAGCAGTACTGGGTTTGTGGGTTTTGGATATGATCCAAGAACTAATACGAAAGTATCGTTTGATAAGCATCAGCGTTGAACAATTATTTACTTAAGTATCCAAGAATATAAAATTTAAAATAGGTATTTACTTAAATCTGGATCAAACTATGAATTTTAAACTAACACGAGAAATTTTAAGATACTAATTTAAAATAGTTTGAATTGGTCGAAGCTTTTTAATTAAATATCCACAATATATATAAGGTGTAATTTGAATTTATGATTTAAAATAGTTATTTACTTAGATCTAGATCCAACTTTGAATTTTAAACTAACACAAGATATATTTACAATGTCAATTCAAAATAGTTTGAATTGGTCAAAGTTATTTAAATAAATATCAACAATCATTATATTATACATGCATACATAAAATGTGTGTGTATAATTTTCAAATAAAATTATGGACTATAAAGGCTTATACAAAGGGACAAATGTGTCTGTTGCGATGTAAATCTCAATATCTATATATGAGCACATTTAACCATGTACACTTATATATGTTGCACGTGTACTATACACACATAAGAGTATTTACACCTATAAAATATAACTTATCTAAATTAAATAAACTGTTTATGAAGAAATAAAATAAAATAAAGATTTTATTTTAAAATATTTTAGATTGGATCTAAAACTAATTAGACTTCATAGGCCCAAAAAGATCTAAAAATGATTTTTTTAAAATTCACCCATTTAGCCTGCTGCATGCTAGCTTAGTTCCAATAATACTGACATACACACACGCGCACGCGCGCGCACACACATATATATAAACACACACACACGTACGTACGTATGTATAGAAATGTTAACGTATTTTTTATTTTTATTGTTAAAGACATATTCAATTAATAAATCTTAATTATATAAATAAATACTAATTAATAAATAAGTATATATATAAATTAAATTTTAAATATATTACTTTCGACATTAAAAAATATTTGAAATACATATATTTTTATTTATAATATAAATTGTACGTTATTTAAAAAGTAACATATCCAATACATTTATTAATATGTATGATATTTATAAATTAATATTTTATTTTATATAATATTGTTTCGCTTTATAAAAAATTATAATTTTTATTTTGGTCAAAATGTTTTATTATATGTGTGTATATATATTATGTTTAAATCATAAATATTTTAATGAAAAATTATATATACATATGAATTTTATTTTTGTAAATTATAATTTATTTAATGTATTATAATAATTTTTTAAATTTTAATATATATTACATATGTAGATATTTTATTTTATACTTATAGATTCAGTCTATATTAAAATTTAATTAAGTAAAAGATTAGATACTTTGAAAAAATTTAAAATTTAAAATTATTGACTTAGTCAAAATAGTTTGATTTTAAATTTTAAATAATTTTTGGACAACTAATGTGTACATCGGGAACAAATGTGTCTATTGCGGTGTAAATCCTAGCTCCTATAAACGTATAGATTAATCATATAACCTATTAATGTTGCACTTGCACTATTAGGGCTAATTTATTAAAGTGGAAATTAGCCACAAGAGCCTCTTTAACAAGTGGAATTAGTTTCAAGGACACACAACTGAAATAATTACTTTCAAGGACAAAACGCAAAATAATTAGTTTCTAGGGCCTAAAAACCTATGAAATTATGTCCTTGAAAGTAATTGGACTACTGACTTTGTCCATGAAAGTAATTATTCTGCTGACTTTGGCCTTGAAAGTAATTTCTTTGAATGTGTGTCCTAGAAACTAATTGGACTACAAAGTTTGTCCTTCTGGTGAAATGCCCCTTTATTAAACCCATGTTGTAACGACTCGTAATTTTCGATATTCAGAAATAGTTAATTTAATAAGGTTTTGGGAGTTAATGTTGGAAGAATAAAAAAATTTGTGGTTTAATAATAAGAATGTAATTGGAATAAAATGTGGTAGTATTAATTTAAGGTAATTAATAATTGCTTTGAATGTAATTCCAATTAATTGAAATGATTAAAAAGTTATAATTGGTTATAGAGTGTAAATTAATTGTAATAATGTGTGTATTAGTTGATAATTGGATTAAAAGAGAAATTAATAATTTAAATTTTGTAGTAATTATGGGAATAGTAAGTAATAAATTGTAATTGAATGAAAATTTGTGATGTGTAAATAACTATAACCTTTATGTGTAGATAACAAACATACGAATGTTATTAAATGTAGAAATGGTGAAAATTGTTATTTGTTACCAACAATATTTAATCAATTATAATTAAATGAAATTAAAATGTATGCTAATGTGAGTTAAGACTTTAACTATAAAAGGTGAATGCAATAAAATGTATAGAAATGTTAATTATATTCATAAGACAATAATTGATTTAATAAAAGAGTGAAACCAAGATAAATCAACTTATTGGGATTTTAAGTTCTATTTAATGTAGAAATCGACAAAAATTCAATATCATTGGAAAATTGAAATTAACAAATAAAAGATGGAAATAAGAGAATATTAATGTGATAAAATATAAAACAATGTTAACTATGTCTATAGAATAATGATTGATTAAATAAAAAGATTGAAATCAAATTAAATCAATTTATTGGAATTAAATTATAATTAGTTGGATTAATTGCTGTTGAAACTGAATAATGTATTAAGGGAAATAATTAACATTGAATTGACATGTAAACTTTTTTAAATTTTTGTAAATGTCTAAGTAATCAAAAAGGATGAAAATTTGTTAGTCTATAAATATAGAATTAAAAAGTGATTAATTAATTTAATAATAATTTATTTAATTAATGTGAAAAGAGCCATTTTGGCAACTGTCTCAGATTTCAACAAAACCAGTTTCATCGGATTCGTAACGGTGAATTATTGTAAGGTTTCAAGTTTCGTTGCGATCGAACTTGTCGTTTGATCGTACGGACTCGAAACGCGTAGAAATCAATTTAATTAAAACCAATTGAAATCAATTTGAAATAAGCTGACTTTAAGTTCACTTCTTCATATGATGAAATTGGGGCCTGAAACCTATTCCATTGAGTTTAAAAATATCGAAAACATCTATTTTGATATATGAGATGACCCATTTTCGTTCCGGAGACAGAATGGGCTTTTCGAGTCGTTATCGTCAATTAAAATCTATTCGGATGTTCATTCTTTCTTATCGGGCTTCGTTAGTATATATTGTTTTGTTCAAACCCTAGCAGCCTTATTACTTCTCATTTCTGTACGTACAATTCAGCTGTCTGCTTCTTCTTCTCAAGGTCTTGAAACCCTAAATTCCCCACTTCAATTTCAATTCAAAATTAAATTTCAAAATCAAATCCCTCCAAACCCTATCATATTATATATCGATTTGAAGCTCTCGACGAGTGCAATTCAAATCGGCAGTTAGTTTTTTGATTTGGATTTCTGTGTGGCCAGAAATTGATGATTAAATCTCGGTCGTTCATTGTGTCGAGATCAACTTCGACGGATCATCGAATCAAGGTTACCGTTGCGTGGAGATCAGCGAGTGGAACACATCGGAGCAGTTCGTTTGGTCGTGTGATGGATGGATCGAGGCGATTAATTCAGTTAGGGTTCGACATCATACGACGGCGGCGTGGTCAAGGATGGCCGGAGATGGTGTCGCACGCTGCCTAGGCAGGGGGCCTTGGCCTTGGATTTCATGCGACGTGATTCTGGCTAGGTGGGGAGGGGGAGGGGGCGACGTGCAGATCATTGGTGGTAGGGGTTTGTTCGTGGTGGTGCGTGGGTTATAGGTTCGAACGAGAACGAGATGCTAGGGTTTCCGCCTGTTGATAGAGGTGATGTTGTGTTATTCTTTTTATTTTATTTTATTTTGGTTTTTATAAAATTTTAATGTTCTAACTCGTATAACTTTTACCTACGAGATCTGATTCACGCGCATTTTGTTTCATTAGGATCGTATTGGAATTCCGGGAATTTTGACGCTGGTTTGTTCAAATTCTGAGATCGTTCAAATTTGGGGCTTATTTTGGATTTCAAATCGATTTGAAATCGAAGGTGAGTGTTTTAACCCACTCGCAACTACTAAATTTTCTTATGTTAGTTAAATTAAATTTATAATGTGGCTAGAAATTAATTGATTGATGTTTGGTATGTTTAAATTGTCATTCTAGTTAAATTTGACTTTTATTGTATTTAATCATTGTTTAATTTAATATTGAATTAAATTTTCAATTTAATACCTGTTAGTGATAATCAGTTATATGTTGATGTTTATTGGTTGATTTGGATGATGGTTGTGATGGATGTTTGACTGTTCATATTGGATGACTGGATGTTGTATTTTATATGGTTGTAACACTGCAAGTTCCCTATGGGTTGAAATGATACATACCCGAACGATCTATAAATAGGGAAATATCGTTATGGGTTGAAATGATAGACTCGAGCGATTTTATGGATTTTATTTAATTCGGGATTGCGGTTTGAAATGATATATAACCGTAAAATTTTAAATTGCGGATTGAGATGATAAATATCCGTATCACTTGACCCTAGGGTAGGAAATTATATTCGGACACCAGATTGGTTAAATTAAATGATTTTTGAATTTTTAAATTTTGAATTCAGTTAACTAGTATTTTGAAATAGAAATTTAATTTATATAAACTGAATTAGTTTCGAAAGTCCAAGCGTAAATGTTGAAATTGGAATTGATTTAATGAATTGTTCAAAGGATTTAAATTTGAATTTCAAAGTTGAAGTGCAAATATAAATGAATTTATCGGAATTAAGTTATTGAAAATGTTTGAATATAACTTTGAAATCTATTTTTTAACTAATTTAAACTATTTTAATTAAATTAACTATTTTAATCAATTTAAAACTATTTTAATTTATATTAATCTATTATAACCTATTTAATCCAATTTAAATCTATTTTACCAATTTTAAACTAATTAAATTTATTTAATCTATTTTAAATCTATCTAATATGATTTAAATCTATTTAGTCTATTTTAAACTATTTAAAATCTATTTAAGATAATCTAAATCCTTTTAATCTATTTTAAATTTATATAAATCATTTTAAATCTAATTAAATCAAATTTAAATCTATTTAAACTATTTTTACTATTTAAACTATTTCAATCTATTTGAAACTATTTTTAAAACTATTAAAACTATTTATGACTGCTAAACTATTTTTTAAAATTTCGGACCGTGTAGAGTTGAAGTATTTATATTTAAATCTTTGATGATGATACAACCTAAGTTGGAATGTGGAATTGGTATTTTTTGTGAAGTGACATATTTAAGTAAATATAATGATTTTGGAATGAGGATCTAATTGACCTATCGTATCGATAATTTCAAAAGTGAATATGATGTCGAAAGTAAATATGATTTTTGAAAGTGATATGATTTCAAATGTGATATAATTTCGAAAGTGATTTCAAAAATATGATATTTTGATATCAATTGTGAATTGACTTTTGAAATGTAAAAGAACCATCCGGTGTGAAATAAGTGTTTGTTTGTTAAAAAGACCGGGATCGGATATTATCATACTCTCTGCCAATATCGAAAACCACTTTAACAACCGTGTACATGGTGGAGATTCCAAAAATGGAGTAGGATGGTTTGGTGAACGATTCTGAATGAGGTATTTACGTGACCCTGACTCCCGTAGGTCAGCTTGATGTGGCTAAAACAGGAGCCATGCCAGGCCAAGTGAGGTCATTTCTCCTATCGGACACATTTCTTCGATACCATATTATGACTTTGTGATGATTTGTTGGCTACCCCTTCATTTTGATTATGGGAGTGTGTTCCGAGGTGGGCGGTAGTAGCTGCTATGCGTTACCACCAGTCCGAATCCGCAATTGGTATATCTACCCTGGCATTGCCTTGAGTGCTGTTGTAACGACCCGTATTTTTACGGATCGAAACATCGTAAAACAGTTATCATTTGGTCGCATTGTTGATAAGTCATCCATAGTCTAAGTCCTAGGTCGTAGAGTAGTTAGGTCGGAGTAGACGACCTAAGAAAGTGGAGCGACCTAAGGAAGTTGGCGACCTAAGGATTTTGGGGATAGGTCGTATAGGAGATAAGTCGTGTGGTTGCTTAGGTCGAGGGGTAGGTTAGGTCGAGTGAGCGAACTAGGAGATTGGAGCGACCTAAGAGTTAGCAACCTAAGGTTTGAGCGACTTAAGGAAAGGCAGCGACCTATGGCAGTTAGCGACCTATAGGATTTGGCGACCTAGTGGTTAGCGACCTAGTAGTTAGCGACCTATTAGTTAGCGACTTAAGAGCTAACGGTATAAGAGTTAGTGAGTTAGCGTAGTTTGGTCGTGAGCGACCTAAGTTCAGTAGTGGTGTAGTTAGGTCGTTAGACGACCTAAGGTGTTAAGTCGTATCCTAGCTAAGTTGGTTAGGTCGTGAGCTTCTGTGTGTGTTAGGTCGCGTGTGTGTTAGGTCGCGTAAGAGCTAAGTCGCATCTTTGTTAGGTCGTAGAAGCGCAGATGTGTTAGGTCGTTGGATCTGTAAGTCGCGCGCATGCGTTAGGTCGTGGGTTGTAGGGTTTCGTTAGGTCGTGGATGCGCATGCGTTAGGTCGTAGGTTTTAGGTCGTGGGTTCTTAGGTCGTGGACGACCTAATAGCGAGCGGACGACCTAAGGGCATTTCAGCCTATAAATAGGAGGGTTCTTCTTCATTTTTGGGATCCGGAATTTTGAAGCGACGAAGTGCTGCCATTTTGAGAGCTCGAGTTCTACACTTCTTCACTTCTTTTCTCCACTTTAATCTTGTGATTCCTTCCATCCAAATCGAAGATCCAAGAGCTTAGATTGAAGATCTACATCCATCGAAGAGAGATTTCATCGTTTGAAGCGGATTTGTGATAGATCGAGTTAGATCCTTCGCTGTCCAGATCTGAAGTGTGTTGCTTTTGGGTTGTTTAGGTGATTTGGTGAGTGGTGATTATCTCTCACACGGATCCAAAGGAGTATATCGGATCGTTGGCTTGATTTTGTGTAAAGTAGTGATTTTCATGCATTTTTGTAAACTTAAGTATAGATCCATTGTTCATGATGATTTGACATCCATTTTACTACATGATTAACCTATGCAAGTTCATTCATCAAGTTATAGAGATATTACTCATGTTTTCATGCTTGTTAGACTTTAGACTCTTTATTTACAAAATTGCCATTATTGTTATAATTGTTCATTAGATCATATTTGAATGCTTGATTACTTGGATTAATGTTTGACTTGATTGATTGCTATGAATTAGATGATTGATGATTTGATTTAGACAAGATGGTCGAAGATGATTCAAAAGCTAAGGGAAAGGCACTTGAATTGGAAAAGCTGCTCGTGGCATATGTGGCGGATGATGATGCTCATATGGATTGATTTGATGATGATGTTGAGATGAGGCTTTGCTATGATGATGATGAGGCGAAGCATAGTATGAGATAGTCTTGGTCTAATCCAGACGGGATCATTCCAAGCATGTGGATAACTCGGTGAAATGGTTCGAGTTTGAGGATAATGGTTTGCTCGAGAGGCGCTTGAGCTAGTATGGAAATAGTCGTCGAGGAGGATGACTAGAAGGCTGAGATCTCATCATTGTGTAAGGTTCTAGCATGCTCAAAGCAAGAGTACGTTGGGCAGATTCGATAGTCCCTGAAGGCTACTGATTGGTAGTCGAGTACTCTGGGCAGATTCGATAGTCCTAGGCACGGGTTTTGACGACGTGCGGAGTTATGTCTAGAACCGGGGTTTCCATTAGCCCTTGACGGACGGATGAAAGAATGAGCCGGTCATTCAATTAACGATGATATCGAAGCAATGATAACAGTGATAGCCAGAGTCATGGATGTTTGGTTGTATCGTCATTCGGTCTCAAGAGCGGTATTTTCTGGGTGCTTATCTGATCTTGGTTTAGGCCTTGGGGGTTTGTACTTGGAAAGCATCGCCCTTGACTCGAGTGATAACTGCTTTACTTTAAATTGTATGCTTTGATATGTTTGCTTCTGCTTAGTGTGTGTCTGGGGGCTATCACTGTAGAAAGAGGTGGAGTGGGAGGGTTGGATTCCTATTCCTTTTTCCTTTATGCTCTTTTGGTATGTTGTTAGTTAATTTACCGCTCACTAAGACTGTTGTCTGACTCAAGGCTTTATGTTTTAACTCTTATTGCCTTGGGCTGTTCGTCCATTTTGGGACGGGCAGACTAGGTAGCAGATGACAGGTGTTGTTCTTGCTTTCCACGATGCTGATGACGAAGACGAGCTGGAGGATTGCATATTGTTTTCTTACTATATGTACTGGATGTCCGCTGCTTGTCTATTCTCTGAGTGATATGTAGTGAGGCTTGATGTATTGACTATTCAGATGTTTGTATTCAACTATTATGAAGTTTTATCGATGAGATTCTATTCCGTGTAGCTTCACTATATATATATATATATATATATTCTATTGTATTTTGTCCATGCGCTGTGAGTAATACGATAGATTCTGTTGTTTTAATTTACCCTGACAATCGTCCATGGCTGCCTGGCACACTTTACAGCGCACTATCTCTAGGTTCAGTGCAGGGGTCATGGGTGGTCGTCACATTTGGTATCAGAGCTTTGGTTAATCGATTTTACCCAACGCTCGCTGACGTAACTACGTATGAGAGACGTAATTGTATTTTGATGGATGATTACTATATATAATATGGTAGCTTAGAAAAGTTTGAGTCCTTTATGCAGTTGTTTCTCAAGGTGTGCCAATCATTCCTTTTTATAGATATTAAGGATGAGTCGAAGAGGGAGACCAGCTGCTAGGGAAGGTCGTGCTGCTGAGGGGACTGCTGATTATGCAGCTATGTTCGAAGCTATGATGACTTCGATCATGAGAAGGATACCAGTTCCGGGGACAGCAGTTGATGTTGGAGTTCAAGGTCAGGCTCCAAGACCAGTGGATTTTGCTAAGTTGTGTAAAGACTATATTGCTCTTGGAGGGAAGGTTTTCTTGGGAACAGAATCAACCATTGAAGTCCAAAGGTGGATAGATGCTTGTAGAAGGACCTTTGGTGATTTGGGAATTGAGGATGCAACTAAGAGGAAGTTAGCATCAAGACAGCTTCAAGGGAGAGCTTCTGATTGGTGGAACTCTATCACCATTGATACTCCGGAGGAAGAGATTACTTGGGAGCAATTCCAAACCAGATTTGAAGCTAAGTTCATTTCTACGGCTCAGAAGTCTATTCTGTTTAAGAAGTTTGTGGAGCTCAAGCAAGGTGGAAGACCAGTTCTTGAGTATGTTTCTGAGTTTGAAGCTTTGTCCAAGTATGCCCGGTCGTATATTGAATCTTCGTACTAGAAGAATGAGAAGTTTGTGACAGGCTTGGACAGTTATCTTGGGAGACAGTTGGTGGATCATTTGGATGATTCATTCGAGAAGCTTGTGGAGAAAGCTCTCAGGCATGAGAATCTGTTTCCTAAGGAGGGATCTGTTGATTGCTGTGACTAGGGGAGAGTCTAAACCACAGCAGGGTGGAAACAAGAAGAGGAAGCAGCAGCAGCAAAAGGGTAAGGATGGCCAGAAGAAGCCAAAGGGCGAAGTGACCTGCTACAATTGTTAGCAGAAGGGCCATTTCTCCAGGGATTGCAAGAATCCGAAGGTGCCGGTGAAGTGCCACAACTGTGACAAGCTGGGGCATGTTAGGAAGAATTGTCCGGAACCGCGGAAGGACAAGCAGATTGTGCAAGCTTATGCTTTGGGGGCTATTCCATCATCTTCGAAAGCTCCTACCGTTGAAGAGAAAGGAAAGAGTGTGGTGGTTCAAGGTACTCTTTCCATATGTGGTGTTCCAGTTAGAGTGCTATTTGATACTGGGGCGTCGCATTTGTTTGTTTGTAATGAGCTTGTAGGCCGGTTAGGTTTAGAACCGGATATCGTTGGTAGGCCATTGGTTGTGACTAATCCAGTTAGGGGTTCGTCTTGTTTGTGTATGTTATGTCGTGGTTTGATTGTATCGAGTCATGATTGCTCTTTTGTTTGTGATTGTTTTGTTCTGAACTTTGCGGGGTTCGGAATTATTTTGGGTATTGACTGGCTTAGGAAGTATGCGGCAAAGTTTGATTGTGAAAGGTTGGAGGTGACAGTCGAGAATGTGGAGGGGCGAAAGATTGTGATACGATGTAAGCATGAAGAAGGCGTCTTTATGAGCTTCATGTATTCGCTGCTTGTTCCACGGGATGGACTGTCATCGTTGCCAATCGCTAATGGATTTGAGGATGTCTTTGACGAGGTCAAAGGGTTACCGCCGCATAGAGAGATCGAGTTTCGTATAGATCTAGTGGAAGGAGCCAGACCTGTTGTGATGCCTCTTAGGCGGATGGCGCCTAGGGAACAGCAGGAGTTGAAGGTGCAGGTTGATGATCTTTTGCAGAAAGGATTCATTCGGCGTAGTGTGTCCGAATGGGGTGCACCAGTTGTGTTTGCAACCAAAGCGGATGGATCGTTGAGGTTGTGTGTGGATTATCGTGAGCTGAATAAGGTGACTAAGAAGAACAAGTATCCATTGCCAAGAATAGATGACTTGTTTGATCAGCTTCACGAAGCTAAGGTGTTTTCTCAGATGGATTTGGCAACGGGATTTCACCAGTTGAGGGTGGCTAAGGATAGTGTGCCGAAGACTGCTTTCAGGACACCATCCGGTTTCTTTGAGTGGCTGGTAATGCCGTTTGGATTGACTAATGCGCCAGCATATTTTGTGGATCTTATGAATAGAGTGTTCAGAGATCAGTTGAGCAAGTTTGTGCTAGTGTTCGTGGATGATATTCTGATTTATTCCAGGACTGAAGAAGAGCACAAGACGCATTTGCGCATTGTTTTGGAAATCTTGTGGAAACA
Organism: Allium fistulosum; assembly: GCA_030737815.1. NCBI lineage: Eukaryota > Viridiplantae > Streptophyta > Magnoliopsida > Asparagales > Amaryllidaceae > Allium > Allium fistulosum. Next base: position 506,171,350 of record CM060903.1, on the reverse strand, counting down.
TCAGCTGAAGGCTAAGTTTTCGAAGTGTCACTTCTGGAAGAGTGAAGTGAGGTTCTTAGGCCATGTTATCTCTGGAAATGGAATAGCGGTTGATCCTGCCAAGGTGGCAGCAATCCAGGATTGGGTCAGACCTAAGAATGCATCTGATGTGAGAAGTTTTCTTGGATTAGCAGGATATTATCGTCGATTTATCAAAGACTTTTCCAAGGTGGCTGCACCATTAACAGGATTGATGAAGAAGAACCAAGTGTTCAGATGGGATGATAAGTGTGAGCAAGCTTTCAGAATCCTGAAAGAGCGACTGACAAGTGCTCCTGTTTTGACTATTCCAAGTGGAAATGATGAGATGGTGGTTTACACCGACGCATGTGGTACAGGACTTGGAGCAGTGCTGATGCAGAGGGACAAAGTTGTTGCGTATGCAAGTCGACAACTGAAGCTGCATGAAAGGAATTATCCGACTCATGATTTGGAGCTAGCGGCGATTGTTTTTGCTCTGAAGATGTGGAGACATTACCTATTGGGAGTCCGATTTGAGTTGTTTACAGATCATAAGTCGTTGAAGTATCTTTTCTCCCAAAGGATTTGAATCTTCGGCAGCAACGATGGCTAGAGTTTTTAGCATCATATGATTTTGGTATAGCCTATACTCCGGGAAAGGGTAACGCAGTGGCAGATGCGTTAAGTCGAAGACATGCAGGATTGGGAGCCATGTTTTCAGAATGGAAGAATCTCGAGTATTTAGCTGGATTTGACTTCAGGCCCAGATGTGAATTGGAACCTGAGATGTTGGCAAACTTATCGATAAGACCGACTCTTATGGAAAGAATTGGCGAGAGCCAAAAGCGAGACGATAAGCTTGTCAAGATTATCCGTGATTTGGAATCTGGATTGGACCCAGAAAAGGATAAAGGATTCGAGGTCGATCGAGAAGGTTGGCTTCAGAAGCAAGGACGACTAGTTGTTCCCGATATAGATGAATTGAGAAGTGAAGTTCTGAAGGAAAGTCATCACTCAAAGCTGACAATTCATCCAGGTGGAAATAAGATGTATCGGGATATGAAGAGAACCTATTACTGGGAAGGTATGAAGAAGGATGTCGGAAATTTTATTTCCAAATGCATGAACTGCTAGTTGGTAAAAGCCGAACAGAAGAAGCCAAGTGGATTGCTTCAGCCATTAGAAGTTCCTACATGGAAGTGGGAGCAAATATCGATGGATTTTATTAATGGACTACCTAGAAAAAGAACGGGAAATGAAGGAATTTGGGTCATTATAGATCGTCTGACTAAGAGTGCAAGATTCATTCCTATTCGATCGACTAGGACTGCATCAAAGTTGGCTGAGTTGTATGTTAAGTGGATAGTTCGATTCCATGGTATTCCAAAGAGTATAGTGAGCGATCGAGACCCATTGTTCACTAGTGGATTTTGGAAGAGCTTTTAGGAAGTTTTGGGAACCGAGTTGTGTTTGAGTACAGCTTATCACCCTCAAACAGATGGTCAGACCAAGAGAGTCAACCGAGTTTTGGAAGATCTCCTCAGAGCTTGTGTTTTGGATTTTGGAGGATCATGGGAAGATCACCTTCATTTGGTGGAATTTTCGTATAATAACAGTTACCAGTCAAGCATTGGTATGGCACCGTATGAGGCATTGTATGGAAGACCGTGTAACTCTCCGACATGTTGGTTAGAGACCGGAGAAAAGCTGATGCTTGGGCCAGAGATGATTCGACAGACTTCGGATTGCATAGAGATCATTCGGCAACGAATGAAGGCAGCCCAAGACCGTTAGAAAAGTTATGCCGATAAACGTCGTAAGGATTTGGAATTCGACGTAGGTGATATGGTTTTTGTGAAGATTTCTCCACTGAAGAATGTTTTTCGATTCGGGAAGAAAGGAAAATTGACTCCGAGATTTGTTGGACCATTCCCGATCATCGAGTGAATTGGAAAGCTCGCCTATAGATTGGAGTTACCAGAGAAGATGTCGGGTGTGCACAATGTTTTTCATGTATCGTATCTACGAAAGTATGTGCATGACTCGAATATAGTGGTTTCTACTGATAGCTGTGAAGATTTCGAAGTTGATTCATTCGATAAGAGACCTCGTAAGCCGCTTCGTGTTGTGGAAACCAACACGAAACAGCTTAGGAGGAAGGTAGTTAAGTTGCTCAAGATACAATGGAGTGATGATGATAACGACTGTACATGGGAGGTGGAAGAGAGGATGAAGGCAGCTCATCTTGAACTCTTCAAGGTATGGCCCTAAGGTGTCGTGTCATCTAACGACATTGTAACTTGTTCTAGTTTTAGAATTCTGCATGCTAAGCTAGAATTAGATGCATGGTTTGTTGATTGCTATGGATGGTAGGCATGCAGAATAGTCTTTGATTGCTCTGTTTGTTTGGAATTTCGGGGGCGAAATTCCTAAGGGGGAGAGAATGTAATGACCCGTATTTTTACGGATCGAAACATTGTAAAACAGTTATCATTTGGTCGCATTGTTGATAAGTCATCCATAGTCTAAGTCCTAGGTCGTAGAGTAGTTAGGTCGGAGTAGACGACCTAAGAAAGTGGAGCGACCTAAGGAAGTTGGCGACCTAAGGATTTTGGGGATAGGTCGTAAAGGAGATAAGTCGTGTGGTGGCTTAGGTCGAGGGGTAGGTTAGGTCGAGTGAGCGACCAAGGAGATTGGAGCGACCTAAGAGTTAGCAACCTAAGGTTTGAGCGACTTAAGGAAAGCAGCGACCTATGGCAGTTAGCGACCTATAGGATTTGGCGACCTAGTGGTTAGCGACCTAGTAGTTAGCGACCTATTAGTTAGCGACTTAAGAGCTAACGGTATAAGAGTTAGCGAGTTAGCGTAGTTAGGTCGTGAGCGACCTAGGTTCAGTAGTGGAGTAGTTAGGTCGTTAGACGACCTAAGGTGTTAAGTCGTATCCTAGCTAAGTTAGTTAGGTCGTGAGCTTCTGTGTGTGTTAGGTCGCGTGTGTGTTAGGTCGCGTAAGAGCTAAGCCGCATCTTTGTTAGGTCGTAGAAGCGCAGATGTCTTAGGTCGTTGGATCTGTAAGTCGTGCGCATGCGTTAGGTCGTGGGTCGTAGGGTTTCGTTAGGTCGTGGATGCGCATGCGTTAGGTCAAAGGTTTTAGGTCGTGGACGACCTAATAGCGAGCGGACGACCTAAGGGCATTTCAGCCTATAAATAGGAGGGTTCTTCTTCATTTTTGGGATCCGGATTTTGAAGCGGCGAAGTGCTGCCATTTTGAGAGCTCGAGTTCTACACTTCTTCACTTCTTTTCTCCACTTTAATCTTGTGATTCCTTCCATCCAAATCGAAGAGACAAGAGCTTAGATTGAAGATCTACATCCATCGAAGAGAGATTTCATCGTTTGAAGTGAATTTGTGATAGATCGAGTTAGATCCTTCGCTGTCCAGATCTGAAGTGTGTTGCTTTTGGGTTGTTTAGGTGATTTGGTGAGTGGTGATTATCTCTCACACGGATCCAAAGGAGTATATCGGATCGTTGGCTTGATTTTGTGTAAAGTAGTGATTTTCATGCATTTTTGTAAACTTAAGTATAGATCCATTGTTCATGATGATTTGACATCCATTTTACTACATGATTAACCTATGCAAGTTCATTCATCAAGTTATAGAGATATTACTCATGTTTTCATGCTTGTTAGACTTTAGACTCTTTATTTACAAAATTGCCATTATTGTTATAATTGTTCATTAGATCATATTTGAATGCTTGATTACTTGGATTAATGTTTGACTTGATTGATTGCTATGAATTAGATGATTGATGATTTGATTTAGACAAGATGGTCGAAGATGATTCAAAAGCTAAGGGAAAGGCACTTGAATTGGAAAAGCTGCTCGTGGCATATGTGGCGGATGATGATGCTCATATGGATTGATTTGATGATGATGTTGAGATGAGGCTTTGCTATGATGATGATGAGGCGAAGCATAGTATGAGATAGTCTTGGTCTAATCCAGACGGGATTATTCCAAGCATGTGGATAACTCGGTGAAATGATTTGAGTTTGAGGATAATGGTTTGCTCGAGAGACGCTTGAGCTAGTATGGAAATAGTCGTCGAGGAGGATGACTAGAAGGCTGAGATCTCATCGTTGTTGAATGTTCTAGCATGCTCAAAGCAAGAGTACGTTGGGCAGATTCGATAGTCCCTGCAGGCTACTGATTGGTAGTCGAGTACTCTGGGCAGATTCGATAGTCCTAGGCACGGGTTTTGACGACGTGCGGAGTTATGTCTAGAACCAGGGTTTCCATTAGCCCTTGACGGACGGATGAAAGAATGAGCCGGTCATTCAATTAACGATGATATCGAAGCAATGATAACAGTGATAGCCAGAGTCATGGATGTTTGGTTGTATCGTCATTCGGTCTCAAGAGCGGTATTTTCTGGGTGCTTATCTGATCTTGGTTTAGGCCTTGGGGGTTTGTACTTGGAAAGCATCGCCCTTGACTCGAGTGATAACTACTTTACTTTAAATTGTATGCTTTGCTATGTTTGCTTCTGCTTAGTGTGTGTCTGGGGGCTATCACTATAGAAAGAGGTGGAGTGGGAGGGTTGGATTCCTATTCCTTTTTCCTTTATGCTCTTTTGGTATGTTGTTAGTTAATTTACCGCTCACTAAGACTGTTGTCTGACTCAAGGCTTTATGTTTTAACTCTTATTGCCTTGGGCTGTTCGTCCATTTTGGGACGGGCAGACTAGGTAGCAGGTGACAGGTGCTGTTCTTGCTTTCCACGATGCTGATGACGAAGACGAGCTGGAGGATTGCATATTGTTTTCTTACTATATGTACTAGATGTCCGCTGCTTGTATATTCTCTGAGTGATATGTAGTGAGGCTTGATGTATTGACTATTCAGATGTTTGTATTCAACTATTATGAAGTTTTATCGATGAGATTCTATTCTGTGAAGCTTCACTATATATATATTCTATTGTATTTTGTCCATGCGTTGTGAGTAATACGATAGATTCTGTTGTTTTAATTTACCCTGACAATCGTCCATGGCTGCCTGGCACACTTTACAGCGCACTATCTCTAGGTTCAGTGCAGGGGTCGTGGGCGGTCGTCACAGCTGTGTTCACATGCCCTAGCGCGCCTTCTACGATTTTGGTTTGTACCATACCTATGGAGTGCCCTCTGATAGCCCTCTAGTTTACGAAGAAATTACGGTACTGTATAGACTATGGGAATATATAAAAATGTGTTAAGGGGGATATGGGTAACACCTTAACGTTATTTTAATACTTTACTTTACTATAGACACTATTATAATAGCGTATTGTACTACATAGTAGATAGTTTAATAGATCCTTAGGAGATGGTAATCCCAAACATCTCTTAAGTTATTGCACTCACGTTAGAAACTGGATAGGAGATGTCAAACCCCGTAAACATCTCCGACGCCGTTACACTCATATTTATTTACTGCCGATTTAACTTACATAAGACCTTTTAGTTCTGACTCGAGTGTTTTGTCTTTTCAATTCGCTCGAGTCAGTCTAAGCTTTTCAGTTTATCTAAGACTGCTTTCTGGAGGATGAAGGCAAAGATTTTGTACTAATATTATTTATTATATTTATTCCACTGCATCATGTTATTCCGCTGCATTTATGTGTTATTTATTCTTATTGTATGTAACTCTGATCTGTATTATAAAAGAACAATCAATGTTATTTGTAAACAGCTTCATGAACTGTTTATTTGATTATTATATTTTGTCATTCCGCTGCGAGATTCTGTATTTGTTTTTTTCTTTCTTTGCTTTTTCTTATTTACCCCATAACAATCTGCCCTTTTGAATGGTTTGAGTCTAACGTGTGTGTCTGCTTAAAACGTTCAAAAAGGTAGGTCATTACAGTTGGTATCAGAGCTTTGGTTTAGTGATAACCTTAGCTTTGTGGGGTCTGACTCGTTTAAAATAGGGTAGTAATACCCTAGAACGAGTCGTTGAGTGTGTATATATGAGAGAGCATATTTGTTAGTGTTATAAATGGTTTTATATATTGTGTTAATTTGTTCTGTTTAGTATTTATAAATTTCGGTTGGTACATAGGACGCTATGACATCGATAGGAATTTTTAAACACTTAATAGGGCAGACCGATACAATATTTGTTTTGAAATATAGGTAAATGAAATAATTTTGCCTATAATATATTTTTGTATATAAAATAATATTTTTTATAAATGATATAGTTGGATGTAATATGTTGTTTGTTAGGTAGAGAAATTTTATAAATACTGATTGAAAAATAAGATTTACAAATAAAATAAATATAAAGTGGAAACTTTGGACTTCAATTCCGAGATTTTTGAAATTTCTTTCAAAGGGTTTTGGAATATAATATTAGTAGTATTTAGATGTATTTTTGATATGAATATTTCAATATGATTCGAAAAAAATGTTTTAAAGGAATTTTGGAATGAAATAAGTTTGTACTCCCCTCTTAGTCACTGGAAAATAATTTCGGTAATGAGTGCACGCATCATCGACGTTCATTTTCGAGTTTCAAAGTGGAAAGACCGTTATAGTAGTTTACTACACATTTGTTTTGATAAATTAATCTTAATTTTAAATTCCAGATATGATTTGATATATATAAAAGATATGATTAAATATATTATTTTAAAATAATTGAAATGAAACCCGGTTGTTTAGTTCTTAAGTTTCTGTAAATTAGAAATTGAAATAATTGAAATGAATGGAATCTTGACTATATTAATAATTGGAAACTTCTAAAATAAAAATAACAAATTGAAAATTTGTAAACTGTAAATAAAGTGGAAATCGAAACAAGAAATGGTAACTACTGAACATTTTGTTAACTAAATAAATAAGAGAAACTTGGGTAATATTCAATTGCATTCTTAAGACATATATATAACTTACCAAAATGTTAAAAGTTGAAATGTTAATAAGAATATGTAATAGAATATTATACAGGTAACACTTGGAAAAAAATTGAAAGCGTTCAATGGAATTACTTCTATAAATAAGAATTCTAATGTTATAAATTGTTATAAACTGAAGTTAATAGTTTGAAATGCTACTAATTAAATGTAATAAAAGTGAATAATGTAAGAAAAATGATTATAAACTTAGGATAACATTTTAAGCTATTTATAATCATATTTAATAGTAAAAGGTGAATATTGTAAGTAAACAATTATAAACTTAAATTAATGTTGAAGCCATTTACAATAAAAATGAGTACTATATAAATTGAATGGTTATAACTTCAGAAACCATTGAAATGATTTAGAAATGGAGTTAATATTCAATAATACTATATATGGAAGAATGAATGTGAAAAAGAAATAATCTATAAATGGTGAATTGAACTGTAAAGAAAGTTACCTAATAATGTATAATCCAATAACTGAAATAAACAAAACTTATTTAAGCAATGAATGTAAGTAATAAAATGAAAGAAATGGCATTGTATGAATAAAGAAGAAATGAACTTTTGTAAGTAATAACGAATGTGAATTAATGAAAATAAACATTATATGAACGAGAAAGAAAAGTAAAGGATGAAAAAAAGGAAATCAAACTAAATAGTAAATGTGAAGTAAACTAAAATAGAATGTATACAATACTTCAATAATGGGTTCATTTATGATCTAAATAATTGAAGTGGATATAACTTATGTAAGTAAAGAATGTAAATTAATGAAATTATATGAATGAATGAGGATTAAAATTTTGTAAGTAATGAACTTGAATTAAAGAAAATCATTGTTTGAAAAAAAAATGATGAACAATAAATGACGTGAAAAAGATAAATAGAGTAAATTTAGAAATGTGTTGAATTCTTGGTTTGTTGGGCTTATGGATTGGTTGGGAAAGAATACTTCTAATTTGTATAGAGATGTATAAATAATCTATAAAGTTATCTACGACTATTGAGTGTAAGATTTACTTCATGGTTTATTTATCATTTTATATGATTAGAGGTCTGAACTCGAACAAACCATTTGTTTTTGGTTTCTATGGATGGATGATTGCTCTCTTTGTTGAAAATGATGTTTGTACTATTGTTTTCAAATGATTATTGTTATGTGGTGATGTTTTGGTTGATATTTATTGAAACAACTTAAATATTTTCTCTTTTACTTAATTTATTAACCTCTTTGGATTATATAAGTGAAATGCAGGTATGGAAGCAATAACTACTGCTTTTGGTTTCATAAAATAAGCGTTGTTTGCCCGACAAATAGGTACGTTCTCGGATTATGGTTTTCTAGCGATATTATATTGTTTTCCCGTGGTTTGGGGTATTTTATTTTGAAATATATGATATATATTGTTATTTTTGATATTACAATTTCTCCCAGACCTCTCCATACAAAGGAGACTCTATCGAAATTTTCCGTGAATCTTGGACTTAGAAAAATTTTGTGAAATATTTTCCAAACTTTTGTTAGTTTGAATATAAAGGATTTAATTTTTATAAATTTATATATTTTATTTAAAATTATTTAATTGTGTAAATTAATTGTTTATAAATTTAATATTTTGAATAAGATATATTGATTTCTTTTTCCTTCTTTTCCCTTCTTTCCCTTTTCGAGGACGAAAAGTTTTGAGTGGGAGAGAGTCTAACGACCCATAATTTTCGATAATCAGAAATAGTTAATTTAATAAGGTTTTAGGAGTTAATGTTGGAAGAAATAAAAAAATTTGTGGTTTAATAATAAGAATGTAATTGGAATAAAATATGATAGTATTAATTTAAGGTAATTTATAATTGCTTTGAATGTAATTCCAATTAATTGAAATGATTAAAAAGTTATAATTGGTTATAGAGTGCAAATTAATTATAATAATATGTGTATTAATTGATAATTGGATTAAAAGAGAAATTGATAATTTAAATGTTGTAGTAATTATGGGAATAGTAAGTAATAAATTGTAATTGAATGAAAATTTGTGATGTGTAAATAACTATAACCTTTATGTGTAGATAACAGACATACGAATGTTATTAAATGTAGAAATGGTGACAATTGTTATTTGTTACCAATAATATTTAATAAATTATAATGAAATTAAATTAAAATGTATGCTAATGTGAGTTAAGACTATAACCGTAAAAGGTGAATGCAATAAAATATATAGAAATGTTAATTATATTCACCAGGCAATAACTGATGTAATAAAAGAATGAAACCAAAATAAATCAACTTATTGGGATTTTAAATTCTATTTAATGTAGAAATCAACAAAAATTCAATATCATTAGAAAATTGAAATTAACAAATAAAAGATGGAAATTGGAGAAGATTAATGTAATAAAATATAGAACAATGTTAACTATGTCTATAGAATAATGATTGATTAAATAAAAAGATTGAAATCAAATTAAATCAATTTATTGGAATTAAATTATAATTAGTTGGATTAATTGCTGTTGAAACTGAATAATCTATTAAGGGAAATAATTAACATTGAATTGACATGTAAACTTGTTTAAATTTTTGTAAATGTCTAAGTAATCAAAAAGGATGAAAATTTGTTAGTCTATAAATATAGAATTAAAAAGTGATTAATTAATTTAATAAGAATTTATTTAATTAATGTGAAAAGAGCCATTTTGGCAACTGTCTCGGATTTCAACAAAACCAGTTTCATCGGATTCGTAACGGTGAATTATTTGTAAGGTTTCAAGTTTCGTAGCGATCGGACTTGTCGTTTGATCGTACGGACTCGAAACGCGTAGAAATCAATTTAATTAAAACCAATTGAAATCAATTTGAAATAAGCTGACTTTAAGTTCACTTCTTCATACGTTGAAATTGGGGCCTGAAACCTATTCCATTGAGTTTAAAAATATCGAAAACATCTATTTTGATATATGAGATGACCCATTTTCGTTCCGGAGACAGAATGGCCTTTTCGAGTCGTTATCGTCAATTAAAATCTATTCGGATGTTCATTCTTTCTTATCGGGCTTCGTTAGTATATATTGTTTTGTTCAAACCCTAGCAGCCTTATTACTTCTCATTTTTGTATGTACAATTCAGCTGTCTGCTTCTTCTTCTCAAGGTCTGGAAACCCTAAATTCCCCACTTCAATTTCAATTCAAAATTAAATTTCAAAATCAAATCCCTCCAAACCCTATCATATTATATATCAATTTGAAGCTCTCGACGAGTGCAATTCAAATCGGCAGTTAGTTTTTTGATTTGGATTTCTGTGTGGCCAGAAATTGATGATTAAATCTCGGTCGTTCATTGTGTCGAGATCAACTTCGACGGATCATCGAATCAAGGTTACCGTTGCGTGGAGATCAGCGAGTGGAACACATCGGAGCAGTTCGTTTGGTCGTGTGATGGATGGACCGAGGCGATTAATTCAGTTATGGTTCGACATCATACGACGGCGGCGTGGTCAAGGATGGTCGGAGATGGTGTCGCACGCTGCCTAGGCAGGGGGCCTTGGCCTTGGATTTCACGCGACGTGATTCTGGCTAGGGGAGAGGGGAAGGGGGCGACGTGCAGATCATTGGTGGTAGGGGTTTGTTCGTGGCGGTGCGTGGTTTACGGGTTCAAACGAGAACGAGATGCTAGGGTTTCCGCCTGTTGATAGAGGTGATGATGTGTTATTCTTTTTATTTTATTTTATTTTGGTTTTTATGAAATTTTAACGTTCTAACTCGTATAACTTTTACCTACGAGATCTGATTCACGCGCATTTTGTTTCATTAGGATCGTATTGAAATTCCGGACATTTTGACGCTGGTTTGTTCAAATTCTGAGATCATTCAAATTTGGGGCTTATTTTGGATTTCAAATCGATTTCAAATCGAAGGTGAGTGTTTTAACCCACTCGCAACTACTAAATATTCTTATGTTAGTTAAATTAAATTTATAATGTGGCTAGAAATTAATTGATTGATGTTTGGTATGTTTAAATTGTCGTTCTAGTTAAATTTGACTTTTATTGTATTTAATCATTGTTTAATTTAATATTGAATTAAATTTTCAATTTAATACCTGTTAGTGATAATTAGTTATCTGTTGATGTTTATTGGTTGATTTGGATGATGGTTGTGATGGATGTTTGACTGTTGATATTGGATGACTGGATGTTGTATTTTATATGGTTATAACACTGCAAGTTCCCTATGGGTTGAAATGATACATACCCGAACGATCTATAAATAGAGAAATATCGTTATGGGTTGAAATGATAGACTCGAGCAAGTTTATGGATTTTATTTAATTCGGGATTGCGGTTTGAAATGATATATAACCGTAAAATTTTAAATTGCGGATTAAGATGATAAATATCCGTATCACTTGACCCTAGGGTAGGAAATTATATTCGAACACCGGATTGGTTAATTTAAATGATTTTTAAATTTTGAATTCAGTTAACTAGTATTTTGAAATAGAAATTTAATTTATATAAACTGAATTAGTTTCGAAAGTCCAAGCGTAAATGTTGAAATTGGAATTGATTTAATGAATTGTTCAAAGGATTTAAATTTGAATTTCAAAGTTGAAGTGTCAAATATAAATGAATTTATCGGAATTAAGTTATTGAAAATGTTTGAATATAACTTTGAAATCTATTTTTTAACTAATTTAAACTATTTTAATTAAATAAATATTTTAATCAATTTAAAACTATTTTAATTTATATTAATCTATTATAACCTATTTAGACCAATTTAAATCTATTTTACCAATTTTAAACTAATTAAATTTATTTAACCTATTTTAAATCTATTTAATATGATTTAAATCTATTTAGTCTATTTTAAATTTTTTTAATCTATTTAAAATCTATTTAAGATAATCTAAATCCTTTTAATCTATTTTAAATTTATATAAATCATTTTAAATATAATTAAATCAAATTTAAATCTATTTAAACTATTTTTACTATTTAAACTATTTCAATCTATTTGAAACTATTTTTAAAACTATTAAAACTATTTATGACTGATAAACTATTTTTTAAAATTTCGGACCGTGTAGAGTTGAAGTATTTATATTTAAATCTTTGATGATGATACAACCTAAGTTGGAATGTGGAATTGATATTTTTTGCGAAGTGACATATTTAAGTAAATATAATGATTTTGGAATGAGGATCTAATTGACCTATCGTATCGATAATTTCAAAAGTGAATATGATGTCGAAAGTAAATATGATTTTTGAAAGTGATATGATTTCAAATGTGATATAATTTCGAAAGTGATTTCAAAAATATGATATTTTGATATCAATTGTGAATTGACTTTTGAAATGTAAAAGAACCATCTGGTGTGAAATAAGTGTTTGTTTGTTAAAGAGACCGGGATCAGATATTATCATACTCTCTGCCAATATCGAAAACCACTTTAACAACCGTGTACATGGTGGAGATTCCAAAAATGGAGTAGGATGGTTTGGTGAACGATTCTGAATGAGGTATTTACGTGACCCTGTGTAACATTCCCCCTTCTGACCGTCTCCAGTCGGTAATTAAACCAAATCGAAACGTTCAAAAAGACGAATTGTTATTTAGTTTATAAGGTTTAAACAGAATCAGCCACAGAAACACAGATAATAACAATCAATTAAAACAAATGAGAATTTATTTCATTACTATAAATCTTTTATATACATCAGAGTTTTATACAATTTAATACTGATACAGCGGAATATCTTAAAATACAATTTTCTGAAAATTAAAGTGATTCTTTACTCTCTCTCTAACTTCGCTGCTCGAAAATCTTCAAGCTGTAAAAATACTCGGTCTGACCCGAGTATTATATTCAAAAGAAAATAATACACAGGTCAGTCTAATTCAAACCAGTTTATTAGTGCATAGAGGCAATAATAATTTAAATAGACGACAGTCAACGAAATTCTCTGTCTATCCGATCCTTTAAACAAAGAAATCGGATAACGGTCGACATAACACTTAACAGTGTTTAACAAGAATCAGCAGATTTAAATCATCAACAGAGATAAATAAACAATTTATCAAATCGACTAAATCAATTTAAGATAATTGAAGTTGTCACTTTAAAACCATCAGAGTTCGATTGGCTGCCGTACACGCACGCGTGTACGGCCTCGCCAATACGGCCTAAAAATCAATGCATCCGACGCAAAGAAACATCAATTCAAACTGTCGATTTCTTGGTGGTTGCAGCGCACACGTGTGCATTCGTACCCGTGTGCACTGCCCCGCCAACTCGTGTGCAAAACAAGATGCACAGCTAACAAATCAAAACAAGGTCAAGGCAATACAACAGAGGTGTAACCAGACTGAGCAAACAGAGGACAATGAATGCAGACTGGACAACATTGTATACCAAGGCCACATGAAACCCAACTATCGAGTTCAACTGAACCATAATAACATGAAGAACATCAATCCAACAGCAATACTGCACAATACCAAGCTACAAAATGCCAACAGTGATATGGACAGATGCAGACCACTAAATGATAAATAAGCAAGTCAGGTGCAGAACAATGGGAACACAAATGAATGCAATTAATGATCAACTGCCTAAGACAACAACTATGCAACTGATAGTCAAAACTGAATGCTACAGCTCAATTGCAAGGACAGACAACTACAATAAATGAACAAAGTCTACACTGGACAACCACACAATTATACCAAATGAACATGAACCAATGCTACTGGAATAAAAAAGACCAACATATCAAAGAAAAACTGCAATGCAACATCACAGTGACCAAGCCAACAAATTCAAGTGCAAATAACTAAATGCACTTGCAACTGGAATATGGAAGAATGCAAACCCAAGTCAACATGAATCACTTGAGAATCAAAGACCCCAAAACTGAATGGACTGCAATTTACAAAATGAAGGGTATAGCAACCATGAACTCATGTATACAGTTCAAGTATACGAGGGCAAAACCCAAAAGCATCAAGAAATCAGTTTAGGGAATATGCAAACCAGATAAGGAATGCACCAAAACAGGAAAATCAATTCAAAATTCAACTTAGATGAAGCAAAATATATATATATACATACAAGAATGCAAATATATATATATATATATATGCCAGAAATCAAGATGACAATCCAAGTGGTCAGAGACTAGGCAGAAGTGATACAGTTAATGGTACAAGTGTAAATGCAAATGAGATACACCCGGGTCAAAGATCGCAGACTAGAGTTCAAGTAACTTCAGAAGTAAAATGAAGCATAAATATACACATGCACATGAACTAGTAAATGTGCAGCCGAGAGAACAACTGCAAGTAATGTGGAACAACAATTGCAAACAGGTTCGAGAAGACTGCGGTTTCAAAACATCGCATATATAATTTATGTTTCCATTGGACCTTAATATGTAGTTCAACAGTGTATAACGAAGTCGTGAAACAGCAGTCTTAGTGATGAACCATGAATCAAGTGAACCAGTAAATGATACAATAGCAACATAAACAAGCAAATCATGGAACAACCATAACAATGTCAGGGCAGTGCCTAAGTTTCGAATCAAACTAAGGCCGCAGGTGACTTCAAACAATTTCGTATTCAAAATGTCAGAGAATTTAGATAATCCAGGGTACAAGTTTAAACAATTTCAAGTGACCCAAGTCGAATGCAAGTATTGAACAAGACGTAAAGGCCAGGACCACACAACAGTAAGAAAATCAACTAAGTTGAAAGTCGAGCAATATCAACATCGAAAAATCAAATAGCAAAAGATGCAAATTCGAACAAATCGGAAATCATCAACATCAACAATTCGAATGGCCGAGATAAAGAAATCATCGACACCCAAAACAAATCGAATGACCGGAATAAAGATTTGTCAACTTCAAATAATCCAAACATCTCAAATATATACGAACGAAAAACCTAGGGGGTTCAAACCCAAATCTCAAAATGAAGGCATGAATTAGATGTGAGTAAGTACTCACCTTTGTTCGACGAGGTCGCGAGCGAAGGAGAACGGGAGACGAAGCCCTAAAATTTCCAGATCGAAGCCGCCGTTAATCTTCTCGAGGAACGAACGATTCTCAGTAACCCCAAGGAGCGTGCAAGGCCGAAACTCTAGCAAGCATCAAAGGAATGAACGCAATTTAATTGATCAGAGGAAGTCGCCATTTTTATTTTTTTTCTTCGATTGTTTTCGTGAACGAATGAGGGAGAGAGGGAAGGGTTTCGTGGGTTTTACAGAGGAAAGGGGTAAAACGTGGGGGGTATGGCTTTAGGGTATGGGCCGGTGTAAGATATTTTTATTTTATTTTTTCTTTATTTTTTTTTCTTTTTCTTTTTCTTTTTAAAACTGATTTGTTTTGTATTTAATTTGTTTTGTTTAATTTAGTTGTTAAATTTTAAATTATGTGTATAATATTTATTTATTTCGTATCAATAAAATTTTAAATAAAAGAATTCCAATCCCTTTACCAATTTCAATAAAATTAACAGAAATTAATATTGCCAATTTGACGAAGATTTTATCGTTATAAAAATTTCAACAATAAACAGCAAATATCTGTCAACTTTAATCGTTTATTGATGATTATAATTCGGGCAAAAATCCAGGTTGTTACAGAAAATCAAATTGAATTCAATTAAATTTTATACGCGTTTATACGCCGTATGTTCACAAAACAATTTCGATAAATATGTAATTTGAAATCCAGTAATAATTCAATATTACGGACCCAATGAAATTGGTTTCGTCAAATTCCGAGACTGTGCCTCAGAAGACTATTTTTAAATTCGATTCAAACGATACAATTTCAAAATTGAACAAATCGCTTTTAAAATCAATTCTGAAGCTTCTATTATCTTCAGCATTATAAATATGAATTTTCCAAGCCTTTAAATTATTTTTAACCGGCTTAAAATTGAAGATTCAAATTTTATTCAACTTTCAATAGATTAAATTCAAAAATTAAATCGCCAATTCATTCTGATAATTTGAAATTCAAGTCAAATCATCGTTCAAATATTTAAAATTAATTAAATATTCTCAAATTAAATTGTTCAAAATTCAGGGTCGTTACAAACTCCCCTCCTTAAAAACTTTTCGTCCACGAAAAGGAAAAGTTGTTAAAATTTCATCGATATTTATACTCTAGTCAATTTTTTACTAAACTTAAAACTTATTACAAATAAATGAATATAGGATTCATTTCATTTGTTTAATCTCATTAGTTTTGTTTATCTTTGCTTTTGTTCATTGATTTCTACAATCAAAACGCAAAAGTCTTTTACTAACATTTTCGATTTACAACTCAGATTCAAACTTAAAATTCTTCACGTTAGAGATTTATATAATATATCTCTTCCAAAGCTGTGGACTTTCAAAACATTTCAAAGATCCTCTTCCTTAGTTCATTAGGTAGGAATTTTGAAATTTTAGTTTCAAACTATTGATTCGATATTTAAAGTTTGAAAATACTTGCTAACTCGAAATTTAACAAGTCCATCTTCGTTCTCACAGACATTAGGCATACGCTGGCCAGGCGCAGGTCTAAAAATCTCCAAGTACTAAATATACTTGCTTCAATTCCCAGTGAAAATACTTTTAAAAATTCTTTTTAAAAAATGGATATGGAAAGCACGTTCCCCCATGGATTACAGTTCCACCCGGCGGTTACGCTACTATCCCAGTAGAGTCGCTTGTGGCTGTAGATTTCTCATCTCTTAAATTTCGCCATGGTTGTCGCCATAGATTGCAGTACACACGGCGGTTACGCTACTATCCCAGTAGAATCGCTCGTGTCTATAGGCATCACGCCCCTCAAATTTCGCCTGGCATTAGATTGCAGTTTACTCGGCGGTTACGCCACTATCCCAGTGGAATCGCTTGTAACTGTGGGCATCTCGCCCCTCAAATTACGCTAATCATCAATCAAATCTAATCTCATCGTGATGAACTATCGCGAAGGATTTCCGATTCAAATAGTCACTCTGACTAAAATTCTACGTAGCTACGAATTTCAAATGGACACTCATCGAGAGTTCCAATACCTTCTCTAATAATAAATGGAAGGTACTTTTCCACATCCTCAGTTTAGAAAACATAATATCATATATGTAGTACTTTCATTTCCCATTTCGTACATATAACATCTATGTAAACATACATAAGATTTCCATAACAATGTCTTTCTAAACTAACGGTTTCAAATTCACCGCATTCATATATATAAGTTCTAAAAACTTACATATCCATATTCATAACAAAATAGAGGATTTCAAAATTTTCCTCTAAGTCGATTTGGAAATTTAAGGTTATCTCAAACCTAATTCATATTCAAAATTCCATTCATTATCGACTTTCACATTCAATTTGGATTTCACGCTTACATCGTCAATTCTCAACATAGAATTGATGTCTATCGATATATAACCTCTGAGCTCGTACGTCTCAGAGAAGGGTGTTAAGCTAAGAGAATAAATTCTCCGCCACCAACAGATATATATTTAATAGAGATCAATTGCTATGTCATCAATTCACAATGTGAGACATACAATCCAAATCATCATCTGAAATTCAAAGCTCAACTTATATTGTCTTTGATGTCGAAGTTAAACTCAATTTTAACTTAACGATTCAATCTTTTGAAAAATTTCAAATTGAACAAATTGTTCAAATTCTCATTTAACTTTTCAACTTCGACTTCAAAAAATGAATTTCAAATCATTTATTCCTTACGGAATATATTCACAACATTTCATATTTGGAAAAACATTTCCATACTTATTTAAAAATAAGAAATTCACAAATCCATTTATTTTCAACATTTGAAAATATTCGATATACTTAAATCAAAATTAAGTATATATTTCATTTTTAAGGAAATCATTCTCTTTCACATATTCATTTGAGTTAAAACGAATGTCACGTAAAACATCGTTACGACAACTCAAAATCACTAGTATAGGGATTCGAAATTTAGATAGATATATAAATCCCAATACTATACAAAACATTTCCTTTCGGAAATCATTTACTATAACAACAGTGTTATAGTCCATCATTTCCTTTTATTCGAAAACGTCTATTTCAACAATGAATGTTGAAATCTATGGTTTCGATATTCAATGCCTTTGAAAACATCTTTTTTTTTTAAAACAATTAACTTCGTTTTAAAAATATCACTTTCCCAAACATGTCCATTTCATTCAATAATATATTCACGGTCCAAAATTGTGAATATACATCTTTTAACAAACTATAAAGATTTACTTATCAAAATAAGTCAGTTTCGAATTTATAAACAACGTTAAAAATTCCATTTCTATTTATAAAGACTTCAATTTATAAAAATTGCTTTATTAACCAATTCCTTCACAACTCAGTTTTATACCAGAAATTTGATTTATAAGTAAATTACTTACAAATTCTTTTATTTCGCAACTTCGATTCATTTTATAACTTCACAATTTTTAATTCTGTAATTTCCATTCACTTATGAAATCCATTAAATATTTCACTTTTAACACTTATACAATTCCAATATTTTATCAACACTTTCAAATCTTCAATTTAAGCCGTTTATAATAATTCAAAATTCCAATTTAACTATTATATAAATTTATCAGTTTTCTATCTCCAAGACAATCAACTTTCCATTTCCAAGATAATCAAATAGTTCTTTAGTAAATCATTCATCGACTTGATTCATTCACATTGGATTTTACTAACATTCATTCATATTCAATTAGTTCACATTCACTAATTTATATTCAAGTTAGTTTGCTTTCAATTCAAATAAAATTTTGATTCTCTTTAAATT
The DNA here is from genome assembly GCA_030737815.1 of Allium fistulosum. NCBI lineage: Eukaryota > Viridiplantae > Streptophyta > Magnoliopsida > Asparagales > Amaryllidaceae > Allium > Allium fistulosum. The sequence continues at coordinate 506,152,547 of CM060903.1, read as the reverse complement.
TACTTATCTTTCAATTTGAATTCAATTTACATAGCTTTCAATTTCCATTAATACAATTTCATTAATACTTAATGAATTTCTATACAATCAACTAGCAACCAATGCACATTCAACTTAACCAAATTTATTTACTTTGCTTACATTCAATTTGGTTCAACACACTTAACTTCAATTGGTTTATATTCTAATTCAGATTAAATTCTTATACTCACCATATTCACTAATTCACTTTTACAAAATAAAGTTGAATTTCCTTTCTATAATTCAAATTCATATTCATTATTTTACTTTATTACTTCATTTTGATATCAAATTCAATTTGATTCAATATTACTTAAGCCATGTTTCATTTCATCTTCACTTGCATTTATTTTCACCATACAACTTAAGTTCGTCTCAAATTTATTTGAAATTCTATTTTATTTAACTTTACTAAAGTCAAATTCATATCACTATCCAAAATTCAGATTTTGTTTTACTTAACAAAATTGTTTAACCATTTTAACAATTGGTTTGATTCAAATTTCTTCATTTTATAAGTTATACAACTTATAAATTTAAACTTTCCAATTCATATTATATAATCATTTATCTTTCAAGTTTAACTTTCCATCTCAATAATTTTATCAAATCAAGTTCAATTTATTTAACTTCCTTTAGTTAAATTTCAAATCCATTCATTTATTAATACTAATTCAATTCAATTTAACTTTTCTTAAGTTAAAAATCTTTATTTCATATTCAATATTCGCTTTACTTATATAAGATCTATTCCAAATTCATTCATCTTATATTTTCTAAAACAATTTTATACTTCTTTAGCTTTGAAAAAACATTTTCTTTTTAAAGTGTTTCTAGTAACTATTCATATTAAACATCATAAACTAAGCTTTGTGTAAACCAAAGCTCTGATACCACCGTGTAACATTCCCCCTTCTGACCGTCTCCAGTCGGTAATTAAACCAACTCGAAACGTTCAAAAAGACGAATTGTTATTTAGTTTATAAGGTTTAAACAGAATCAGCCACAGAAACACAGATAATAACAATCAATTAAAACAAATGAGAATTTATTTCATTACTATAAATCTTTTATATACATCAGAGTTTTATACAATTTAATACTGATACAGCGGAATATCTTAAAATACAATTTTCTGAAAATTAAAGTGATTCTTTACTCTCTCTCTAACTTCGCTGCTCGAAAATCTTCAAGCTGTAAAAATACTCGGTCTGACCCGAGTATTATATTCAAAAGAAAATAATACATAGGTCAGTCTAATTCAAACCAGTTTATTAGTGCATAGAGGCAATAATAATTTAAATAGACGACAGTCAATGTAACGCCCCACCTCTATACCCACGCTAGCCAAGAACACTACGGTGTAGTGCCGTCAACTAGCACGGAGAATAAGGCTGTTGAGGAGCGACCATCTATGTAATTGCTTTGTGCGAGCACCGACATGTCAGATAATAAAACATTGCATTTCATCTTTAGAGGAAATCCGACATACCGATACAAACTCAAAGCTACTACACAGTGGCTATAATAGTTTAGGACAATAGATATAAAAATAACACAGATAACATAAATGCGGAATAAAGATGGAACGAAAAGTCTCATATATACAATAACTGATATCAGTTACAATACATTTGACACAATACAAATGATACAACTACAATTGTCGACTCGTGAAGTTATATATACAAGTACATTATCGACTAATATACATGAATACATTATCATCTTAAAACAGACACACTGACTACTACAACAAGACGAAGACCACTTCAAATGATATAAAAAGTCTTCATAGCTCTAGCAGCAACCCAAAGCTAAAAATCTACAACCTGTAAATACTCGGTCTGACCCAAGTATTACATTCAAAAGAAAATAATACTCGGATCAGTCTAATTCAAACTCAGTTATTAGCGCATAGAAGCAATAATAATCAATCTCAATATAGATGACAGTCACATAAATCTCGTATATCCAACTCTCGATACGAGAATTGGATAACGGCAGAAATAACACTAAACAGTGTTAATCCACAAAACAGAAATCCAAAGCAGTTTAAGCAATTGAAATGTCAATTTAAAAATATCAATGCTAATTGGCTGCAGTACACGCTAACGTGTACTGCCTCGCCAATACAGCCTACGAATTACGCAACAGGTCGATGAATTAAGGATAAAAGAAATATCGATTAAAATCTGTCAATTCTGGGTGGCTGCAGTGCACGCACGCGTGCACTGCCTCGCCACCACCGAATATAAAGTCACCACCACAATGAAACTGCAGTGGCAAACAGGTATAAGGACAAAGGCAGGCTGCAACTAAACTGCAGAAAAGTCATCAACAGTTCAAGCATACACAGCAATAGAGACGAATTCGAGTACATCGTGAAGCAAAATGACAAAAAAATGCAAATGATACAAGGCATCAATGCAATGTATCAGATTCGAGAACAAGGCAGGCTGCAACTAATATTAAAAATTATGCCTGTACACAGTGAAGTGAGATACACATGAAACAGCATGACTGTACAAACTATATACAAAAGAGAATATGCTATGTAGTGAAGCAAAATAGGTCAAGGGTGAACACACGAGAAGTCACAGGTCAGGGATGCAAGAAGTCAGGGATCAAAGATCAAACATGCAACTGCAACACAACTACACATATAGGAATGAATAAAATCAAGTCCAGATACTCAAAGGCAACAGACTCAAGTGACCAGAGTAGCTCAAGTTCAAGTAATTACATATAACCACATCAAACTGCAGCAGTGACTAAGTGAACAAGATGAAGACAGAAACAACATGCACCATTTCAAATACATGAAGACCATATTCAAGTGCATAGGTAGATCAAATACCCCATTGAAAATATAGTCACTAACAGGTACAACAAAGTGTACCAGAGAGACCAGTGAACACAACCCAAAAAGGCTACTGCTTCAAACTTCATACATACATATATAAGGGCTCGAAGCAATGGCAGTGACTAAAGTCACAAAAGAATTAAGTCCAGAAGCTATGCAACAGAAATAGTGAAGATGAGAAGGCAAACCAAACTCACGAACAAGTCAAGATAAATTCAAAAGGACTATGGCCAACAGGCACTGCAATTACATGGACTAGATTTATTGAGTTAATCCACCCATATATGCATACACACAAACATAATTGTGTATATGCACACATATGCAGAAACAGGTGACAGTGCAAATATAATACAACAGCCTTCTCAAAGAAAATATTATACAGTGCAAACAACAAGCCAGAGGTGGGCAAGATGAATTAATGAACTCATAGGGACGGTGCAATCAAAAGCACATATATGCAGCAGCTACAACAAGTAGAGATGAAACAATGCAAACTGCATAATGATCGAAGTCAAGAGTGTCAATGTGATCAAGTGCATCAGTGAACAAATGCATACAGATCAGGTACAACAAAGTGCATCAAAGAAACTAGAAGTGCAGAAACACTTCTGAGAGCATGGAAATGCAATCACGTAACAAGAGACCGAAGTCAATTTCTCAAATAGTTTGACAAAGAACAGAATTCACAGTATAGCCGAAATCATGGGACAACAAGTCAGTGAAGTGGTGAAAAGGTTATCACCAAAAATCAATTACCAGATGGTTATAACATTACCCCGAAATCAAACTGAAAGTCAAGGTCTCGAAACGCATGTATAAATAGCACTTTGAAGTAGAGGTGGATGAAATTCAACTGAAGACCGCATATACCTCGGGGTGGACAAATGGTCAAGTGAACCATGTGTATGCAACCAGACAGTGTAAAGATGAAGCAGTGCAAACCAAAAAGACTCAAAACAGAGATGACCGAAATCAAATTCACAGCAAAGCCGAAGTTCACAATTTCAAGTCCAGATTCAAAGCCGTGGAGAACAAGTATCAAATGAGTTCAAATCAATGCCGTGAAATCCACGTTATCAAATACATATGCAAAGAATATCTCAAGCATCAAAACGAAAATCATCATAGGCATCGGAACAAAATCAAATGGCCGAAGCTATATATAATCGAATCGAACCAAGCAAGGTTTAAATTAGATGTGGTGAATAAATCACTCACCATTTTCGAAGTCCACGAGATTGAGCAGCCGAAGGGAGCGACGAGGAAGCGATCGATCAAAGTAGAGTTGGCGTCTTCAATTTTCCTTCGTGAATGCCCTAGTTTTCGAGGAGCGAATGAAAGGAGGTACGAGCAGCCATCATCTCTCAGAGGGAACGAGTCGAAGCCCTAATTTCGTGAAAAACGAAGACAGCCACCATTTTTATTTTCTTTTGTTCGATTTGGTTTTAGGGTTAGCTTTCGAGAATGAAAAGGGGAACACGGGTTTGGTTTGATAATCACGGCAACAAAAGAAATGGGCCAAGACAAATTTTAAAGCCCGTACAACTACGATGAATATACGAAAGAATTTCAATCGATTAAAATCTCAATAACAATCAGCTATTGATATTATCATTAAATGACGATAATTAACTGCTATGAATTTGCGGGTTGTTACAGACTCCCCTCCTTAAAGAAATTGCGTCCACGCAATCATAGGGAATAAATGGATAAAAGGTAACAACCATAAGAGCATAACAATGTCGAATGCATAAGCAAAGCAAATGCCAGCAGGGAAAGTATTAGATATGAAATCAAAAGGTTCGACTGATTCAAATCAAAAGAATCAACATCATGGGGATCAAGAAATCAAAATCAGACGACTATCAAAAGCAAGAATCAATCGAGTTCCAGCATTTAGAAGAAAAGGAAAACAAAGCTGAAATCACATACAGAGCACGAATTGAATGTGAGTAAATCAGATTACTCACTTGAATTGCCAGAGAAAAAGACGAAGCTCAAATCTCAAAATCGCAAATATTCAATCATCAAAAACGATAATCGAATTTTACAAATATCTGATTATCAAAAACGATAATCAGAAATCATAAACATTCGATTAATCAAATCGAAAAATATTTAATTATCTCAAACGATAATCAAATTTCACAAATATCTGATTATCAAAAACGATAATCAGAAACACAAATATTCGATTAATCAGATCGAAAAATATTTAATTATCTCAGACGATAATTAAATTGGAAAATATTTAATTATCACAAATGATAATCAAATTTCACAAATATCTGATTATCAAAAACGATAATCAGAAACACAAATATTCGATTAATCAAATCGAAAAATATTTAATTATCTCATACGATAATTAAATTGGAAAATATTTAATTATCACAAATGATAATCAAATTTCACAAATATCTGATTATCAAAAACGATAATCAGAAACACAAATATTCGATTAATCAAATCGAAAAATATTTAATTATCTCAGACGATAATTAAATTGGAAAATATTTAATTATCACAAATGATAATCAAATTTCACAAATATCTGATTATCAAAAATGATAATCAGAAACACAAACCTCCGATTATCAAAAACGATAATCAGAAGTCGTAAATATTCAATTAACGAGTCCGGAATTAACCGAAGTAGTAAAAGTATGGTTCCATACTCCTTACTTTTGCTAAATCGTTTAAATCTCTTTATCGTTTCCTTGAAAGTGCAGAATTGTGTGTTTAAAAATAACATTTCACATTCTCAAACGGACAAGTCCGGAATTAAGCGAATCAGTAAAAGAAAGGGGTCATAGTCCTCGATTTTTCTGAAACGTTTAAATCGCTTCCTCGTTCCTTTGGAAATGTAAACTGTAAAAAATTTTGAAAACAATTTTAATTTATATTTTTGAAACAACTTTTAAAAATAAAGAATTTTGAAAACACGTGATTAAATTAGCAATATCAGTGTTGCGGGAGAACCGCTTGTAAATCCATTTCAAAATTGACGGTTACCGAAGTTAACACGTCAAAGTCTCATCAAAATAACTGGCATCAAAATATAATACCAAATGAATTTTCATTCATCAAAAATGTCACAAGAATCTTCTCAAAGATAAAAAGGGATGTCATACCCTAAACTTGTATTCATAACAAGTCAATAACACATGAATTCACCAATGCACAAAAATTGATAAACATATCAATAGAAATCACGAAAATTGGTGAAGCACAAAATTCCAGAAATCATCACAAGAAATCCAGAAAACACATAAATAAGGGGGAAAAAGCCTATCAGAAAACGGGAGTATGAAAACTCCAAAACACCGGTATCACAAGACGAGACGCTATCTCAAGGTAGCCATCCATTAAATTTTTGAGCCGAAGCTCCACATGAACGGCCCGAAGACCATGGGTCGCTACCCCATTTCTATGTGATGGTGAAACATCACGCAAGCGGGGTTTAGTCTCCCTCGCAGACAAAGAAATATGCGATGGCGAAACATCACATAATCGGGGTATAGTCTCCCCATAGAAGAATGTGATGGCGAAACATCACATGATCAGGGTATAGTCTCCCACGTAGACGAATGTGATGGCGAAACATCACATGATCGGGGTATAGTCTCCCACGTAGACGAATGTGATGGCGAAACATCACATGATCGGGGTATAGTCTCCCACGTAGACGAATGTGATGGCGAAACATCACATGATCGGGGTATAGTCTCCCACGTAGACGAATGTGATGGCGAAACATCACATGATCGGGGTATAGTCTCCCACGTAGACGAATGTGATGGCGAAACATCACATGATCGGGGTATAGTCTCCCACGTAGACGAATGTGATGGCGAAACATCACATGATCGGGGTATAGTCTCCCACGTAGACAAAGAGACATCGCTCAATCGCTAGTCTAAATCACAAAAATGATCGTCATGATCATAAGGAAGTGTCAATTACACTAAGCTAGTAAATATAAGAGTTTAGCTTCATGTCCCATAACCACTTGCTTAACCCAAATATTTACGAACAGATTGTAAATCTCCACTAGGAAATTGTCGCAAAAAGGGTTCAATCGAACAAGTCCAAGAGCTAACCGACGAAGTAAACGCAAGCGTTTCATACCACTTGTTTTACTAGGCCGTTTAATTCAATTTCTCATACGAGTGAAATAAAGGCTTGTATATACTAATAGATTGGAAAACGGTTTAGGAAAAAGAACTTTGTAGTAAAATAGTTTTGAAATCGTTTGGAGAAAAAGGATTTTAATATTTACTACTAGTATAGAAAACCTTTATATTTTTAAAGTGACAAATCACAAAAATGATTGTAGAAACAATCAATCACAAGAATTCACATACGAAGATGTGAATGGAATCCAGAGAAATCGATACTGAATCCATCAGAAAGTATGTTCACAAAAATCCCGAAGAAAATGTCATCAAAGTTGCTAATAAATGATAGCAACAAATCGGGGAAATGATCAAGAATCGATTAAATTAGGAAACCAAGTCAGTTCACTAAAATTTCACATTCGAAGACGTGAATAAAATCCAAAGAATTCGATTCCAAATTCATCCAAGTAGGATACCCAAAAATTCCAGAAATAGAAGTTATCAAAATCGACAAAGGTGATAACAACTAATTAGAAAAGAAGAATCGATTATCAACTGGAAAAACAAAGCAAATCGAGCAGAAATGCATAAATGACTTCAACAAAAGTAAGAATCAAGTCAACGTCGAAGTCAACAATTAATAGCCGCAGTCGAGTACAAAACGAATCAATCATCATTATCAAAGAAACCAACGGCAAACAAAATCAGAGTCTTGAGAATCAAGAAATTTGCAATTTCTCAAAAACAAAGTGACCGAAGTCGAAGGGAAATCCAGATGAGGAAAACACAAAATATCAAGTTCAAAATCGCTGAGATTCAAACTAGATGTGAATGAGAAATCAAAATCACTCAATTTGCAACTGGTCCAGCTATTATTTCATCACAGTGTAACAGGTACACAATGACACTCATAGCATAGAACAAAAGTGGAACAAAGTCCAAAAGTCAAAATGGCTTTAATTTTCCAAATTAAAACAATATCAACATCGGCTAAATCAATTCAAAGCCGAAAACACAAGAATAAGCGTTAGGAATTCTTACCTAACTGTCAAAAATAATCATATGTAAAGATGAGAGATAAACATCGACAAATAGTTGTAACACATGTTCCACCTAAGTTATGTTTTATAATTGTCCTAAACCCCAGGCTCTGATACCAAGCTGTAACGCCCCACCTCTATACCCACGCTAGCCAAGAACACTACGGTGTAGTGCCGTCAACTAGCACGGACAATAAGGCTGTTGAGGAGCGACCATCTATGTAATTGCTTTGTGCGAGCACCGACATGTCAGATAATAAAACATTGCATTTCATCTTTAGAGGAAATCCGACATACCGATACAAACTCAAAGCTACTACACAGTGGCTATAATAGTTTAGGACAATAGATATAAAAATAACACAGATAACATAAATGCGGAATAAAGATGGAACGAAAAGTCTCATATATACAATAACTGATATCAGTTACAATACATTTGACACAATACAAATGATACAACTACAATTGTCGACTCGTGAAGTTATATATACAAGTACATTATCGACTAATATACATGAATACATTATCATCTTAAAACAGACACACTGACTACTACAACAAGACGAAGACCACTTCAAATGATATAAAAAGTCTTCATAGCTCTAGCAGCAACCCAAAGCTAAAAATCTACAACCTGTAAATACTCGGTCTGACCCGAGTATTACATTCAAAAGAAAATAATACTCGGATCAGTCTAATTCAAACTCAGTTATTAGCGCATAGAAGCAATAATAATCAATCTCAATATAGATGACAGTCACATAAATCTCGTATATCCAACTCTCGATACGAGAATTGGATAACGGCAGAAATAACACTAAACAGTGTTAATCCACAAAACAGAAATCCAAAGCAATTTAAGCAATTGAAATGTCAATTTAAAAATATCAATGCTAATTGGCTGCAGTACACGCTAACGTGTACTGCCTCACCAATACAGCCTACGAATTACGCAACAGGTCGATGAATTAAGGATAAAAGAAATATCGATTAAAATCTGTCAATTCTGGGTGGCTGCAGTGCACGCACGCGTGCACTGCCTCGCCACCACCGAATATAAAGTCACCACCACAATGAAACTGCAGTGGCAAACAGGTATAAGGACGAAGGCAGGCTGCAACTAAACTGCAGAAAAGTCATCAACAGTTCAAGCATACACAGCAATAGAGACGAATTCGAGTACATCGTGAAGCAAAATGACAAAAAAATGCAAATGATACAAGGCATCAATGCAATGTATCAGATTCGAGAACAAGGCAGGCTGCAACTAATATTAAAAATTATGCCTGTACACAGTGAAGTGAGATACACATGAAACAGCATGACTGTACAAACTATATACAAAAGAGAATATGCTATGTAGTGAAGCAAAATAGGTCAAGGGTGAACACACGAGAAGTCACAGGTCAGGGATGCAAGAAGTCAGGGATCAAAGATCAAACATGCAACTGCAACACAACTACACATATAGGAATGAATAAAATCAAGTCCAGATACTCAAAGGCAACAGACTCAAGTGACCAGAGTAGCTCAAGTTCAAGTAATTACATATAACCACATCAAACTGCAGCAGTGACTAAGTGAACAAGATGAAGACAGAAACAACATGCACCATTTCAAATACATGAAGACCATATTCAAGTGCATAGGTAGATCAAATACCCCATTGAAAATATAGTCACTAACAGGTACAACAAAGTGTACCAGAGAGACCAGTGAACACAACCCAAAAAGGCTACTGCTTCAAACTTCATACATACATATATAAGGGCTCGAAGCAATGGCAGTGACTAAAGTCACAAAAGAATTAAGTCCAGAAGCTATGCAACAGAAATAGTGAAGATGAGAAGGCAAACCAAACTCACGAACAAGTCAAGATAAATTCAAAAGGACTATGGCCAACAGGCACTGCAATTACATGGACTAGATTTATCGAGTTAATCCACCCATATATGCATACACACAAAAATAATTGTGTATATGCACACATATGCAGAAACAGGTGACAGTGCAAATATAATACAACAGCCTTCTCAAAGAAAATATTATACAGTGCAAACAACAAGCCAGAGGTGGGCAAGATGAATTAATGAACTCATAGGGACGGTGCAATCAAAAGCACATATATGCAGCAGCTACAACAAGTAGAGATGAAACAATGCAAACTGCATAATGATCGAAGTCAAGAGTGTCAATGTGATCAAGTGCATCAGTGAACAAATGCATACAGATCAGGTACAACAAAGTGCATCAAAGAAACTAGAAGTGCAGAAACACTTCTGAGAGCATGGAAATGCAATCACGTAACAAGAGACCGAAGTCAATTTCTCAAATAGTTTGACAAAGAACAGAATTCACAGTATAGCCGAAATCATGGGACAACAAGTCAGTGAAGTGGTGAAAAGGTTATCACCAAAAATCAATTACCAGATGGTTATAACATTACCCCGAAATCAAACTGAAAGTCAAGGTCTCGAAACGCATGTATAAATAGCACTTTGAAGTAGAGGTGGATGAAATTCAACTGAAGACCGCATATACCTCGGGGTGGACAAATGGTCAAGTGAACCATGTGTATGCAACCAGACAGTGTAAAGATGAAGCAGTGCAAACCAAAAAGACTCAAAACAGAGATGACCGAAATCAAATTCACAGCAAAGCCGAAGTTCACAATTTCAAGTCCAGATTCAAAGCCGTGGAGAACAAGTATCAAATGAGTTCAAATCAATGCCGTGAAATCCACGTTATCAAATACATATGCAAAGAATATCTCAAGCATCAAAACGAAAATCATCACAGGCATCGGAACAAAATCAAATGGCCGAAGCTATATATAATCGAATCGAACCAAGCAAGGTTTAAATTAGATGTGGTGAATAAATCACTCACCATTTTCGAAGTCCACGAGATTGAGCAGCCGAAGGGAGCGACGAGGAAGCGATCGATCAAAGTAGAGTTGGCGTCTTCAATTTTCCTTCGTGAATGCCCTAGTTTTCGAGGAGCGAATGAAAGGAGGTACGAGCAGCCATCATCTCTCAGAGGGAACGAGTCGAAGCCCTAATTTCGTGAAAAACGAAGACAGCCACCATTTTTATTTTCTTTTGTTCGATTTGGTTTTAGGGTTAGCTTTCGAGAATGAAAAGGGGAACACGGGTTTGGTTTGATAATCATGGCAACAAAAGAAATGGGCCAAGACAAATTTTAAAGCCCGTACAACTACGATGAATATACGAAAGAATTTCAATCGATTAAAATCTCAATAACAATCAGCTATTGATATTATCATTAAATGACGATAATTAACTGCTATGAATTTGCGGGTTGTTACAGTCAACGAAATTCTCTGTCTATCCGATCCTTTAAACAAAGAAATCGGATAACGGTCGACATAACACTTAACAGTGTTTAACAAGAATCAGCAGATTTAAATCATCAACAGAGATAAATAAACAATTTATCAAATCGACTAAATCAATTTTAGATAATTGAAGTTGTCACTTAAAAACCATCAGAGTTCGATTGGCTGTCGTACACGCACGCGTGTACGGCCTCGCCAATACGGCCTAAAAATCAATGCATCCGACGCAAAGAAACATCAATTCAAACTGTCGATTTCTTGGTGGCTGCAGCGCACACGTGTGCATTCGTACCCGTGTGCACTGCCCCGCCAACTCGTGTGCAAAACAAGATGCACAGCTAACAAATCAAAACAAGGTCAAGGCAATACAACAGAGGTGTAACCAGACTGAGCAAACAGAGGACAATGAATGCAGACTGGACAACATTGTATACCAAGGCCACATGAAACCCAACTATCGAGTTCAACTGAACCATAATAACATGAAGAACATCAATCCAACAGCAATACTGCACAATACCAAGCTACAAAATGCCAACAGTGATATGGACAGATGCAGACCACTAAATGATAAATAAGCAAGTCAGGTGCAGAACAATGGGAACACAAATGAATGCAATTAATAATCAACTGCCTCAGACAACAACTATGCAACTGATAGTCAAAACTGAATGCTACAGCTCAATTGCAAGGACAGACAACTACAATAAATGAACAAAGTCTACACTGGACAACCACACAATTATACCAAATGAACATGAACCAATGCTACTGGAATAAAGAAGACCAACATATCAAAGAAAAACTGCAATGCAACATCACAGTGACCAAGCCAACAAATTCAAGTGCAAATAACTAAATGCACTTGCAACTGGAATATGGAAGAATGCAAACCCAAGTCAACATGAATCACTTGAGAATCAAAGACCCCAAAACTGAATGGACTGCAATTTACAAAATGAAGGGTATAGCAACCATGAACTCATGTATACAGTTCAAGTATACGAGGGCAAAACCCAAAAGCATCAAGAAATCAGTTTAGGGAATATGCAAACCAGATAAGGAATGCACCAAAACAGGAAAATCAATTCAAAATTCAACTTAGATGAAGCAAAATATATATATATATACATACAAGAATGCAATTATATATATATATATATATGCCAGAAATCAAGATGACAATCCAAGTGGTCAGAGACTAGGCAGAAGTGATACAGTGAATGGTACAAGTGTAAATGCAAATGAGATACACCCGGGTCAAAGATCGCAGACTAGAGTTCAAGTAACTTCAGAAGTAAAATGAAGCATAAATATACACATGCACATGAACTAGTAAATGTGCAGCCGAGAGAACAACTGCAAGTAATGTGGAACAACAATTGCAAACAGGTTCGAGAAGACTGCGGTTTCAAAACATCGCATATATAATTTATGTTTCCATTGGACCTTAATATGTAGTTCAACAGTGTATAACGAAGTCGTGAAACAGCAGTCTTAGTGATGAACCATGAATCAAGTGAACCAGTAAATGATACAATAGCAACATAAACAAGCAAATCATGGAACAACCATAACAATGTCAGGGCAGTGCCTAAGTTTCGAATCAAACTAAGGCCGCAGGTGACTTCAAACAATTTCGTATTCAAAATGTCAGAGAATTTAGATAATCCAGGGTACAAGTTTAAACAATTTCAAGTGACCCAAGTCGAATGCAAGTATTGAACAAGACGTAAAGGCCAGGACCACACAACAGTAAGAAAATCAACTAAGTTGAAAGTCGAGCAATATCAACATCGAAAAATCAAATAGCAAAAGATGCAAATTCGAACAAATCGGAAATCATCAACATCAACAATTCGAATGGCCGAGATAAAGAAATCATCGACACCCAAAACAAATCGAATGTCCGGAATAAAGATTTGTCAACTTCAAATAATCCAAACATCTCAAATATATACGAACGAAAAACCTAGGGGATTCAAACCCAAATCTCGAAATGAAGGCATGAATTAGATGTGAGTAAGTACTCACCTTTGTTCGACGAGGTCGCGAGCGAAGGAGAACGGGAGACGAAGCCCTAAAATTTCCAGATCGAAGCCGCCGTTAATCTTCTCGAGGAACGAACGATTCTCAGTAACCCCAAGGAGCGTGCAAGGCCGAAACTCTAGCAAGCATCAAAGGAATGAACGCAATTTAATTGATCAGAGGAAGTCGCCATTTTTATTTTTTTTCTTCGATTGTTTTCGTGAACGAATGAGGGAGAGAGGGAAGGGTTTCGTGGGTTTTACAAAGGAAAGGGGTAAAACGTGGGGGGTATGGCTTTAGGGTATGGGCCGGTGTAAGATATTTTTATTTTATTTTTTCTTTATTTTTTTTTCTTTTTCTTTTTCTTTTTAAAACTGATTTGTTTTGTATTTAATTTGTTTTGTTTAATTTAGTTGTTAAATTTTAAATTATGTGTATAATATTTATTTATTTCGTATCAATAAAATTTTAAATAAAAGAATTCCAATCCCTTTACCAATTTCAATAAAATTAACAGAAATTAATATTGCCAATTTGACGAAGATTTTATCGTTATAAAAATTTCAACAATAAACAGCAAATATCTGTCAACTTTAATCGTTTATTGATGATTATAATTCGGGCAAAAATCCAGGTTGTTACAGAAAATCAAATTGAATTCAATTAAATTTTATACGCGTTTATACGCCGTATGTTCACAAAACAATTTCGATAAATATGTAATTTGAAATCCAGTAATAATTCAATATTACGGACCCAATGAAATTGGTTTCGTCAAATTCCGAGACTGTGCCTCGGAAGACTATTTTTAAATTCGATTCAAACGATACAATTTCAAAATTGAACAAATCGCTTTTAAAATCAATTCTGAAGCTTCTATTATCTTCAGCATTATAAATATGAATTTTCCAAGCCTTTAAATTTTTTTTAACCGGCTTAAAATTGAAGATTCAAATTTTATTCAACTTTCAATAGATTAAATTCAAAAATTAAATCGCCAATTCATTCTGATAATTTGAAATTCAAGTCAAATCATCATTCAAATATTTAAAATTAATTAAATATTCTCAAATTAAATTGTTCAAAATTCAGGGTCGTTACACCCTGACTCCCGTAGGTCAGCTTGTTGTGGCTAAAACAGGAGCCATGCCAGGCCAAGTGAGGTCATTCCTCCTATCGGACACATTTCTTCGATACCATATTATGACTTTGTGATGATTTGTTGGCTACCCCTTCATTTTGATTATGGGAGTGTGTTCCGAGGTGGGCGGTAGTAGCTGCTATGCGTTACCACCAGTGCGAATCCGCAATTGGTATATCTACCCTGGCATTGCCTCGAGTGCTGTGTTCACATGCCCTAGCGCGCCTTCTACGATTTTGGTTTGTACCATACCTATGGAGTGCCCTCTGATAGCCCTCCAGTTTACGGAGGAATTACGGTACTGTATAGACTTTGGGAATATATAAAAATGTGTTAAGGGGGATATGGGTAACGCCTTAACGTTATTTTAATACTTTACTTTACTATAGACACTATTATAATAGCGTATTGTACTACATAGTAGATAGTTTAACAGATCCTTAGGAGATGGTAATCCCGAACATCTCTTAAGTTATTGCACTCATTTTAGAAACTGGATAGGAGATGTCAAACCCCGTAAACATCTCCGACGCCGTTACACTCATATTTATTTACTGCCGATTTAACTTACATAAGGTCTTTTAGTTCTGACTCGAGTGTTTTGTCTTTTCAATTCGCTCGGGTCAGTCTAAGCTTTTCAAATCTGCAGTTAGTTTTTCGATTTAGATTTCTATGTGGCCAAAAATTGATGATTAAATCTCGGTCGTTCATCGGGTCGAGATCAACTTCGACGGATCATCGAATCAAGGTTATCGTTGTGTGGAGATCGGCGAGTGGAAGACATCGGAGCAGTTTGTTTAGTCATGTGATGGATGGATCGAGGCGATTAATTCAGTTAGGGTTCGACATCATACGGCGGTGGCGTGGTCAAGGATGGCCGGAGATGGCGTCGCACGCTGCTTGGGCTGGGCGCCTTGGCCTTGGCGTTCACGCGACGTGATTCTGGCTGGGGAGGCGACGTGCAGATCATCAGTGGTAGGGGTTTATTCGTGGCGGCGCATGGGTTACGGGTTCGAACGAGAACGAGATGCTAGGGTTTCCGCATATGGATAGAGGTGATGATGTATTATTCTTTTTATTTTATTTTATTTTGGTTTTTATAAAATTTTAACGTTCTAACTCGTATAACTTTTACATACGAGATCCGATTCACGCGCGGTTTGTTTCATTGGGATCGTATTGGCATTCCTGGCATTTTGACACTGGTTTGGTCGAATTCTAAGATTGTAAATTTGGGGCTTATTTTGGATTTGAAATCGATTTGAAATCGAAGGTGAGTGTTTTAACCCACTCGCAACTACTAAATTTTCTTATGTTAGTTAAATTAAATTTATAATGTGACTAGAAATTAATTGATCGATGTATGGTATGTTTAAATTGTCATTCTAGTTAAATTTGACTTTTATTGCATTTAATCATCGTTTAATTTAATATTGAATTAAATTGTCAATTTAATACCTGTTAATGATAATCAGTTATCTGTCGATGTTTATTGGTTGATTTGGATGATGGTTTTGATAGATGTTTGACTGTTGATATTGGATGACTGGATGTTGTATTTTATATGGTTATAACACTGCAAGTTCCCTATGGGTTGAAATGATACATACCCGAACGATCTATAGATTAGGGAAATATCATTATGGGTTGAAATGATAGACTCGAGCGATTTTATGGATTTTATTTAATTCGGGATTGTGGTTTGAAATGATATATAACCGTAAAATTTTAAATTGCGGATTAAAATGATAAATATCCGTATCACTTGACCCTAGGGTAGAAAATTATATATGGACACCGGATTGGTTAAATCAAATGATTTTTGAATCTTTAAATTTTGAATTCAGTTAACTGGTATTTTAAAATAGAAATTTAATTTATATAAACTGAATTATTTCCAAAAGTCCTAGCGTAAATGTTGAAATTGGAATTGATTTAATGAATTGTTCAAACGATTTAAATTTGAATTTCAAAGTTGAAGTGTCAAATATATATGAATTTATCGGAATTAAGTTATTCAAAATGTTTGAATATAACTTTGAAATCTATTTTAAACTAATTTAAACTATTTTAATTAAATTAACTATTTTAATCAATTTAAAATTATTTTAATTTATATTAATCTATTATAACCTATTTAATTCAATTTAAATCTATTTTACCAATTTTAAACTAATTAAATTTATTTAATCTATTTTAAATCTATTTAATATAATTTAAATCTATTTTGTCCATTTTAAATTTATTTAATCTATTTAAAATCTATTTAAGATAGTTTAAATCCATTTAATCTATTTTAAATTTATATAAATCATTTTAAATCTAATTAAATCAAATTTAAATCTATTTAAACTATTTCTACTATTTAAACTATTTTAATCTATTTGAAACTATTGTTAAAACTATTAAAACTATTTATGACTACCTAAACTATTTTCTAAAATTCCAGATCGTGTAGAGTTGAAGTATTTATATTTAAATCTTTGATGATGATACAACCTAAGAAGGAATGTGGAATTAATACTTTTTTTCTTCTGCGAAGTGACATATTTGAGTAAATATAATGATTTTGGAATGAGGGTCTAATTGACCTTTCGTATCGATAATTTCAACAGTGAATATGATGTCGAAAGTAAATATGATTTTTGAAAGTGATATGATTTTAAATGTGATATGATTTCGAAAGTGATTTTGAAAATATGATATTTTGTTATAAATTATGAATTGACTTTTGAAATTTTAAAGAACCATCCGGTGTGAAATAAGTGTTTGGTTGTTAAAGAGACCGGGATCGGATATTGTCATACTCTCTGCCAATACCAAAAACCACTTTAACAACTGTGTACGTGGTGGAGATTCCAGAAATAAAGTAGGATGGTTTGGCGAACGATTCTGAATGAGGTATTTACGTGACTCTGACTCCCGTGAGTCAACTTGATGTGGCTAAAACAGGAGCCATGCCGGGCCAAGTGAGGTCATTCCTCCTATCGGACACATTTCTTCGATACCATATTATGACTTTGCGATGATTTGGTGGCCACCCCTCGATTTTGATTATGGAATTGTGTTTCGAGGTGGGTGGTAGTAGCTGCTATGCATTACCACCAGTCCGGATCTACAATTGGTATATCTACCGTGGCATTTCCTCGAGTGCCATGTTCACATGCCCTAGCGCTCCTTCTACGAGTTTGGTTCGATTATACCTATGGAGTGCCCTCTGATAGCCCTCCAGTTTACGGAGGAATTACGGTACTGTATAGACTATGGGAATATATAAAAATGTGTTAATGGGGATATGGGTAACGTCTTAACGCTATTTTAATATTTTACTTTACTAAAGACACTATTATAATAGCGTATTGTACTACATAGTAGATAGTTTAACGGATCCTTAGGAGATGGTAATCCCGAACATCTCTTAAGTTATTGCAGCCATGTTAGACACTGGATAAGAGATTTCAAACCCCGTAAACATCTCGAACACCGTTACACTCATATTTATTTACTGTCGATTTAACTTACATAAGATCTTTTAGTCCTGACTCGAGTGTTTTGTCTTTTCAATTCGCTCGGGTCAGTCTGAGCTTTTCAGTTTATCGAAGACTGATTTCTGGAGGATGAAGACGAAGATTTTGTACTAGTATTATTTATTATATTTATTCCACTGCATCATGTTGTTCCGCTTCATTTATGTATTAATTATTCTTATTGTATGTAACTCTGATCTGTATTATAAAAGAATAATCAATGTTATTTGTAAACAGCTTCATGAACTGTTTATTTGATTATTATATTTTTATCATTCCGCTGCGAGGTTCTGTATTTGTTTTTTTCATTCTCTGCATTTTCTTATTTACCCCATAACAATCTGCCCTTTTGAATGGTTTGAGTCTGACGTGTGTGTCTGCTTAAAACATCCAAAAAGGTAGGTCGTTACACATGTACCCATCCCATTGCGACTGGTTCACTTCTTTTAAAGGTATTAAAGCCTAATAACCTATGTGGTTTAAATTAGCTGTATCAGGGCTAATTTATTAAAGCCTATCCATCTAGTAGGATGTCTAAAATGATAGTGGCTAAGGTTGGGTTTGTGTAATCAAGTGCTCTACCCTACCTGGCTACCGACCTGACCCGAAGGATGATGTAAACCCGAAGGTTGTCCCAAATACAAAGGTCTAAATTGATTTCGGGTCTTAGGCTAACTTTTCAAAAATTTGTTTCGAAAATTTAAATAATATTTTATATTTAAAATTTAAGTTTAAAATACAAATGAAAATTTGTAAATGTTAAGAAATATTTTCAAAAATTATTAAATTTCTTTCAAATTTTTTATTTTAACTATTAGAGTAATTAAATTAATAATTAATTAAAAGTTAACTAATTAAATTAAAATATATATAAGATATATGTATATTTATCTTAAAATGTTTAAGGTAAATAATAATAAAAAAATTTGAAACTAATTTTGATTAAAATTGATTTAATTAATAAATAATTAAATGTTAAAATATTATATATGTATAATGACATCTGTATGTAATATTACTATAGATGTTATGGTCATTATTCAATTTTTAAAATGTTTAGAATGAACAAAATTAAATTAATTATAGTGTTTATTAAATAATTAATTAAATTAATTAAATATGATTTCTTTATTAAAATTAAATATGATTTAATTAAATAGCATGGAACTATAATAAACTTAAATTTTTTTAAGGAATAAATACATACGTATAATACCAATACCGTGGTTTCATATGTGTCTAACACTTAAATCATAGGGTATTTCGTAAGAAACACATTATTCCATAAATCGATATTACTCGAATAAAAATATTAAAGATTATGAATCTTCAATATAAATGTTGTCCTCTAGCATTTATATGTTAATAAATTACTTACATACTCTTTGGTTGTTGATCTTTCCTCAAGCTAGAGATGTTATGTATAGTACTGTTAATATATTAACTCGACTAGGTAGAATACATGTACGTATTTATTGAGCTTTCCTCAAGGTACATACATTATACTTAGACTATCGCGAAATGGTAGGTATCAGTGAATAACTCTTTTGATTTGTTGAGCTTTCCTTAAGTTTAATATGAGATTAGGACAAAGACCATAGGTTAAGAGTTATATATGATACAACTGATAAGGTGTTATCCATTACAAGAGGACCTACAATTTGTTGAGCTTCCACAAAGTTAGAATCCCAAGGAATGCGAGTCCTAACACTCACTATAGAAGATGAAAGACTTTTATATTTCTCTTTGGGTTTTGAGAATTACAAAAATCTAATAAGAGCTTATTAGTAAAATGAGATAAATGTGTTTAACCTTACTAATATTATGAAAACATTTACTATGTATAAATGTCCTAATCTACTTAATTTAAATTTGCAGAAAATGTCCACATCAAAGTAATTATCAGAAAATGACAAGCTCATTGGACCTAACTACATTGGTTCGCTAAGAGCAATCAAAATAGTACTAACTTATAAATGCCTACGGTCATCTATACATAAACCACCAAAAGAAAACCCAGTTAGAAGCAAGGATCCTGATTTAGTGATTTCTTATAACAAAGGGATGACAAACATTGAAATCGCCCAAGTATACGTATTGTCTACTTTAGATAAACCATTGGAAAGACAGCACAAAATCACGGATGTCCATCAAGTCTTCGATAGCCTCAAAGCATTATTTGTGGAGCAATCTCATTATGCAAGGTATGCGATTTCTAAGAAACAATTTAATACGAAGATGACGAAGGGCACTCATGTAGAGAAATATGTCTTATTAAGGAAAGGTAATATTGATAGACTTTCATAGCTGGATGTTACTATAAGCAATGAGCTGCAAGTGGACTTGATATTAGGAGTCCCTTACCCTATAGTTTGAGCCATTCATATTAGACTATAATATGAAGTTATTGAATGTAAACCTCGTGGAGCTACTCAATATGTCGAGATCGTCGAGTCCTCATCCAAAGATTAAGGCATAGTGCTCACTATAAAGAGAAAGGCATCATCTTCGAATGGTCTGAAGAGATAAAGCGAGTTAACATGAAGAGTAAGAAGAATGATCATAATAAAAAGGGTGAATGTCACCATTGTCATAAGATGGGACTTTGGAAAAGAAATTTTCTTCATTACATGAAAGAGAATGGTTCAAATGCTCCTACTAGTAAGTTTATGGTTCAAACTATTTTGCAATCAATAAATTATCTGAGGATCAGACGGCATGTAGAAAAAGGAAAAATGAGATTTCAAGTTGTAGATGGATCTATTATAGATGTAATTATAGTTGGGGATTATAATTTACATTTTCCAAATGGTTTTGATTTAGTTTTGAATAATTGCTCTTATGTAAAAGACTTTATTTATGGTATTATATCAGTTCCAAGATTGTTTGAAACTTGTTTTAGTTTTCCCTATAATAAAAATATTATGAATATTGTATTTGGTAGAAATAATACCAGTGATGGTGTTTTGGGTAATTGCATTTATGTACTTAATCTTAATCATATTTATAGCATTAATAATTCTTTTGATATTAACAGTAATAATAATTATCTATGGCATTGTAACTTGGTCATATAAGTGACAAACGGCTGCACAAATTGAAAATCGAAGCTTTTCTATCATCATTTGATTCTGAACCATTTGATACTTGTGAGTCTTGTTTAAAAGGAAAAATGACCCAGCACCCTTTTAGTGGGAGCAACGATAGAGTTAATGAACCCTTTGGGTCTCATATATATTGATATATGTCCTAATGCCTATATTCACCAAAGATAACTCATGATTTCTCAAGAAAAAGATATGTATATCTTATGAAGAATAAATCCGATGTCTGTGAGAAATTTAAAAGGTATAAGAATGAGGTTGAAAATCAAACAAATCATAAAAGTAAATTATTTCGATTCGATTAAGGATACGAGTATGTTGGACAAGATCTCCCATGGTACTTAAAAGATAATGGGGATTATCTCTAGATTTATTTAATCTTATACTTTGCAACATAATGGTGCTTCAAAAAGAAGGAATCAAACTTTATTAGATATCGGTCATTCCATAATGAGTAAAGTTGAGTTATCTCTTTCCTCCTAGGCATATGCATTAGAAACTTCAACGCATATGTTGAATATGATACCTACTAAATCTATGCCTAAGACATCATATGGGATGTGGCATGGAAAGAAACCTCATTTCAATTATTTCAATATGTTAGATTGTTCATCGTACGTAAAGAACATCGACCCTAAAAAACTTGAGGCAAGATCGGGCTTGTGTAAATTTATAGGATATCCCAACAATTCTAGGGGATATATTTTCTATAACATCGAGGAACAAAAATTTATTGTTTCCACACACTGTCTTTTTAGAATAGGATACCAATTAGAACTATCTTCTAGGGCCTATAATTTTCTCTTTTATTGAAAGAAATTAATAGCGAACTTATAGACTTGGATAAGATTCTAGAAATTTACCTAGTGGCCGAGCTAGTGGAAAATCAAATTCACAAGCATATGAAAACACGCAACCTATTAGAATGTATAATAGGGAATCTCATGCACCAGAGAGATACCATGGTTTTATCATGGATGGCGAGAAAGAGGCCTGCATCTAAGAATACAATACTCCTCTATCATTCCAATAAGCACTCCGGAGTAAGAACTCTACACTTTGGCTTGAAGCTATGAAATGCGAGATGAATTCAATGATTGACAACAAAGTATAGACTTTGACTGACATACCTGAAGGGATAAAATCCACTGGCTGCAAATGGATTTTTAAGGAAAACTAAATGCAGATGGATAGGTAGAGGCCAATAAGGCAAGGCTAGTTCGGAAATGGTTTCGTCAAATTTAAGGTATTGACTATGATGAAACGTTTTCGCAAGTAGCCATGATTAAATCAATTTGAATAATGATTTCTATCGCCACATCCTATTACTATGAAATAGTATTACTAAATGGTGATTTAAAGGAAACCGTTTACATATTGCAACCCAAGGGTTTCAAGGTCAGTGGGGGTAGGAGAAGGATATACAAATTTTTAAGATCAATTTTCTTAAACAAGCTCCAAGAAGTTGGAATAAGTGTTTTGATAAAGTAATCGAATAGTTTGGTTTTTATTAGAATACAGAGGAAAAATGCATATATCGGAAAGAACAAGGAAGTCCTATAGTGTTCTTAGTCCTATTTGTCAATGGTTTCCTGCTGATTGGCAATAACATTGCATTATTGCAATCAATGAAAGCGTGGTCATTCAAGAAATTCTCCATTAATGATTTAGGAGAAGCAGCCTATATACTTGGTATTAAAATCTATAGAGATAGATCTAAGAAATTGTTTGGATTGTCCCAATCCCTGTATATAGATACAATACTGAAAAGGTTCAGTATAGAGAATTCCAAGATTGGAAATGCTCCAACACAATCTGGAATCGTACTTTCTAAGAAGGACGCTCCTCATAATGATCAGAAGAAGGAGCATATAAAAAGGATACCGTATGCATAAGCAATTGATTCTATGATGTATGTTTTGTTATGTACTAGACCAGATGTGGCTTATTCATTAATATGCATCGGCAAATACCAATCTAATCCTTATGAGAGGCATTTGACTACTATAAAATGTATAATCAAGTATTTAAGAAATGCTATGGGGAATGAAGACCTCATTATGAAGGTGTATAAATATTCAAGCATTCAGAGTGATATTGATGATAGTAAGTATGTATCTGGCTATGTTTTTACATTGAATGGTGGGACTGTTAGTTGGAAAAGTTCCAAATAAGAAACACTGGCTAATTCAATAATGGAGGCCAAATACATCGTCCTTAAAGAAGTAGCATGGATGCACAATTTTATGTTGAGCTGGAGTGATTTCGAACATTGAGAATCCAATGAAATTATTTTGTGACGACGATGTTGCTATGCAAATAGCAAAGGAACCAAAAGTTTACAAATAGTCAAGATACATTCTTTGTAAGTTCCACCTTATTAGAGAGTGCGTCGCTAATAAAGAAGTTGTTATTAATAGGGTAGGTACAAAGGACAACATAGCACATCCATTTACGATGGGACTAGCTCAGTCAGTACTTAGAAAACTAATCGAAAGGAATGGATTGAGATTCCATAATTGGCCACAAATGAAAGTGAGAGATTGACAGTGTTAGAGGCATGCCTTAGGGGCATTTCTATAATTTATTGTAAATTATTATTTCTATAATAAAATCTTGTTCAAAATAAAAGGTGTTTTTTTATTATATACTTGTCGTACTATGTTAATTTAATTAATTATTTAATTTAAGTATATTAAATAGTAATCCTTAAATAATATGTTACGTGATAATAATTACAATATGTTGTAAGCATGAGAAACTTGTTACATTAAAATAACATATCATCTTAAATATTCCCAGTCAAGATGTTTCAAGATAAGATATCGATACTAATAGAGTAAGGGCCCTAGGGACAATTATGTAATTTGTCACATATATCTAATTTGATAATCATTCTTGTTCAAAATAAAAAGTGTTTTCTTTTTATTATATACTTATTATATTGTGTTATAATTAATTAAGTAATTTAATGTATTTTAAATGGAAAATCCCAAAATGGTAGTTTATGTGATAGTTATCACAATGTGTTGTAATAATGAGAAATTTATCACATTAAAAATAACATATTATTTTTAATATTCTTAGTCAAGATGTTTTGGACAGAATATCTATACATCCGTTGAGACTCGAGTATGTAATGCACTCCAAATGTTGGGCAGTGTATTACTCACGGCTACTATGGATACTAATGGGTTACGTACTAATAGTTATAGGGTAACTGTGAAATGACCCATTCAAAAGTTTTCCATTGGTTAATATAATTAATGTCAAACAGAGATTCTTAAAATGATGATATTACATAGTTATCTCGACTTGAGAATACCACTGAACTTCAGTGTAAACACTCCACTTTGATTATAATTAAATCGTAGCATGGCATTCATCGAATGACTGCAGTTGAGTTTGAGATGAAGCATTAGAAGTGGAACACTATTTACTAGAGAATTTGTATCCTCGGTTATATGAGGTTAATATCACAGTCAATTATATTTAATTAAAAGTCAAAGACTTTGATCGGAGAAATATGATTAATAATAATTATTATTATTGAATCAAGGATTTTAACCAAAACCAAATTTCATTAGTCTTAAAGTGATATAGTGTTGACAAAGAGAATTGGTGTGAATAATTATTACTACTAGGTACCGCTTATAATGAGTAAAATTGGATTTTACTTAAAAGAGTACGGCCTAATCAAGTTGAATATGAACAATATTCAAATTTTTACCAAAACCAAATTTCATGTGTCCTAAAGTAATATAGCGTTGACGAAGAGAATTAGTGTGAATAATCGTTACTGTTAGGTACCGCTTATAATGAGTAAAATTGGATTTTACGGAAAAGAGTATGGCCTAATTAAGTTGAATGTTAACGGTATTGGAATTTTGACCAAAACAAATTTTCATAAGTCCTAAAGTGATATAGGGTTGATGAAGAGAATTGGTGTGAATAATCGTTACTACTAGGTACCGCTTACAATAAATAAAATTGGATTTTACCAAAAAGATGTGAAAGCGATAAATTCAGCCAAAATGTCAGATCACTGGCTAAGGTGACGTCTGAATGTTAATTTCTAATTGTTCGATATTGATCGCTCACTGAATTTACACCTTTAAGTCGCACAACTATAATGATGAAGAATCTGAAAAATGACACGATTTAATTAATTTATAATCCTTGTAAATTAATTAATATTTTTAAAATATTTAATATTAAATTTTATTTGAATTACTTGAATACCATTGGTGTTTAATAAAGCATGTATATAAAATTTATAAATGCACATAATGATATACGATATAATAATTAAATTGGATTTAAATATATTAACCGCTAAGTAGTTTTGGGAATTTTTTAAGGCCTGTGTGCTTTCTTTTATGGTTGGCCATGGATAATGTGAGGAGAGGATTTTATAAGATTTGATGAGGAAATAAATAGGGAAGGGTTTAAAGGAGGTTATTGAAATGTTTTAGTGTTTCCTTTAAAGCAAATTCTCTTTTATTCATTCCATAATTTTTCTTCTTAGCAATTAATTTGAATCCCCTTTTGTATTATTCCGCAGTTCATTATATGATCATTATGTTAATATAGTTTAGATCATTCATCTCATATGATAATTTATTCACATTATTTGTATAGTTTGGTTTTGAATCTTTTATAAAAAAATTATATGTGTCTAAGTTTTCCGATTAATTTTGTTGTTGTTTTGGAATCACTTTTGATTGAATACTTTTTAGTTTAACAAATATATATTAAATGGTTATTTAATCATTTTTCTATTGAAAACAATTTTGATTAAGTTTTAATTAATTTTGATTGAAAATAATTTTTAATTGAAACAACTTTAATTATTCATTCTCACCTTTAAAATAAATATATATGTTACATTGTTGTAGCTTTTGTTTGGTTTTTTATTACATAAGTGTAAGAGTCATTTCAATTTAAAAATCCATAAGTGGACTTTTATGTAAAATCTAAAATCACTTGATTCTTTCCTAAGTAGAAGGTTGGATATCAATTTGCTAACTCTAATAAATAAATAAATAAATAAATAAATAAATATATATATATATATATATATATATGCGCGTGTGTGTGTGTTTGTCTATATATATGTAATGACCCAGAATTTTTGACATTTTAATTTGAATATTTAATTAATTTTAAATATTGAAATATTAGCTTTATAAGTCAAACAACCTAAAATTTCAAGTATAAGTGTTATTTGAATATTGAATAGTGATTTAAACATCGAAATTATTTAAATGACCGAATCTTGAATTAAAGTTGAATAAATTGATTTCAAAAGCTTATTTAAATTCAATTTAAATAATAAATGGTTAGTGTAAACTTTTAGTTTAGAATTAAAAGTGATTAAAATTGTTTTAATAATAATTCATTTAATTAACGAGTGAAATTATCATTCCGGGCACTGTCTCGGATTTTGACGAAACCAGTGCCATTAGATAAGTAATAGCGAATTGTTGTATGTCCATGAGTTTCGTGATGATCAAACGTAGTGTGTGGTCATGCAAGCTCAAAATGCGTAGAAATTAATTACAGGAATTTAGTATAATATAATTTGATTTGAAAAGCTAACTTTTGTATATGATGGATCGGGTCCCAATACTAGTTCTTTTGTGTTCGAAATAGGAGTATTTAATATAGAACGCCCGTCGGCACGCCTCATTTGGAGTTTGAGATTTTGGAGCGTGAATAGTGCTTGGAAAATTTTTCTACAAAAGGACCTCACTTCTTTCTTTTTGGAGAAACCCTAACTCTAGCCGTCGTTCCATCCGACGGTCGAGATTTTCCACGACGGTCGGAGCTATTTCAGGCCTCAACTCCAACTAGAGAAGTGTGCGCGTGGACAAAACGAAGTTCATCTATACTGGTCGATCGTTGAATGGTCAAGCATGGAAACGACAATCCTTAAATGAACAATGTTCGTTATTTGGTGGTTTTTTCGGCAGTGGGGCCATTTTAGACAGTGTGGCCGGTGGTTAAACGTACGTCAGAGGCAGGCAATTCTAGGGAAAGAGCGTTGTGGCTCGAGAAGCAATGAGGCGGTGGCGGCGAATTGTTGAAGTTGGCGACCTGAGTTGAGAAACTTAGTTCTGCGTTTAAACGCGAGAGAGAGGGGAAGGTGATTAACCTAATTACCATAATTAATTTAGCTAATTAAAAATTAATTATTCTCAAACGTTCATTAATTCGTATCTTGTCCATACGAGGTCTGATTGAGGCGTCGTTTTCGCCATTACGTTTGTATCGAGATTATCTACGTCATCAAGTTGGATTCGTCCAATTCGAGGTTTGTAGAATTTCAAGCTAAAATCGAACGCTACTCTATTTTAGTCGGAATCAGAATGCTTCGACAACAACTGGAATTTTGGTGAGTCAACTCACCTCACTAGCCCACTTATATTTTATATAAATGCTGATATTTTTATTGATGCTTGTTTGTTGCTTATTTGAATGATTTACTGCTTTATCGATTGGTTTGGATTTATTCCTGCCCTTGGAGCGGATGGCCTTTTATATGTACCTGCCTAGTATCAGATGACTTATATTATATGATTATATACTTTATGTGATGCAAGGGGATAGGTCGGAGGGATCCAATGGGATTCCTCACCATTGTTGATTTTATACATGTATATA
Organism: Allium fistulosum; assembly: GCA_030737815.1. NCBI lineage: Eukaryota > Viridiplantae > Streptophyta > Magnoliopsida > Asparagales > Amaryllidaceae > Allium > Allium fistulosum. The sequence continues at coordinate 506,124,669 of CM060903.1, read as the reverse complement.
TATATGTATGTGTGTGTTGATATATATATATATATATATGAGCTGTGATGTAGGGGGACGGGTTGGATGGATCTAATGAGATTCCTCACACTTTTGATTTTACTTTTCATGTATATTGTGATATATGATTTGTTAGATGCCATATTTGATGATATGGACATGATATTACTTATTTAGTGCTATAGTAGCATTAGGCCTTATTTTTTTAGTATTTTGAAATACTATAAAATAACGATTTTGAATTGAAATGATTTTTATGGTGATACATGAAATAATACATGTTTTAATAATTATTTATAAATTATTAAAAGAAGAAGTTTACTGAAATGAAATAAAAACATGATTTTTGGAATATTAATTTGTCTGTTTTGTGAAGTATTTCTAAATAGAGATTTTCGAACTGTATTATAAAGGATTTAAAATTAATAGATAAGTCCATCTTTTATTATAAAGGAAATACAGTTTTAAAGAAGATATAGATAGTTTGGAATAAATATTTCTGAAATGGTTTGTATAAATGATTTATAAAAGTAATATTTTAGAAATAAAGTAATAGTTTTGTAAATAATGTTTTATAAATATTAAATGGATTTGTAATTGATATTTTGTAAATGAGATTTAGAAAGAAATAGATTTATAAATGGGATTTATAAATAAATGAGATTTATAAATTAATAGATTTATAAATGGAATTGTATGAATAAAGAGATTTTATAAAATAGGAGTTTTATAAAATAAGAATAAGGTTATAAAATGTAACGACCAGTATTTTTAACTATTTTAAATTATTAAATTTAATGCGATTATTGGATAAAAATGGTTAAAAAAATGTATTACTGTAATTTATTGAATATGAACTTTAATAAGATTTTGAAATAAACAATTTCAAAGATTTTGGCAATAACAACTATGGAAATGAAATTTTGGATATTGAATGGGTTTATAATCAATAACCGGACTTGAATAATAAATGTTAAATTATTTAGATAAAAATATAATAATTGTTGATAATTAAATTCAATTGAAATTTTATGATTTATTAATGTCATTTATTTAATAATTGAATTGTTTAAATTTAATATTGAAAATTATTTAAATAATTGAATTCTGAATTTAATGTGAATGAAAATGATGTCGGAAGTTGATTTAAATTTTCTTTAAATAACAATGAAGATTGTTAACATTTAAAATTGAATTTAAAGTGATTAAATTGATTTTTAATTAATAATTCATTTAATTGACGTGTAAAAATAGTCATTTTGGTCACTGTCTCAGATCTCGACGAAACCAGTTTCATTGTATCCGTAATAGTGAATTATTGTAGGATTTCAAGTTTCGTAGCGATCGAACTTGTCGTTTGGCTGTGCGAGCTTGAAACGTGTAGAAATCTATTAATGGAATTTAATTGATATAATTTGATTTTAAATGCTAACTTCTATATACTTTTGAATTAGGGTTTGAAACTAGTTTCATTGAGTTTAAAAATATTGAAAACGTATATTTCGATATATTGGATGACCCATTTTCATTTCGGGAACGAAATGGGCTTTTTGAGTCGTTGTTAGCGTTTCGACCCAAATCGATCTGTCCATCCATTCTTATCTATCTCTCTCTATATAAATAGATTTTTCCTTAACCCTTTCAGTCTTTTTCTATTATTTATATATACAATTTTAATCTACCTATTCATAATCCTTCTCAATGGCAGAAAACACTAATTTCCCAATTTGAAATCAAACTTCAAAATTCGAACTCCTCAAACCCTATCAAATTTTATATCGTTGGAAAGCTCTCGACGAATGTAATCAAGATCTGCGATTCGTTTTTCGATTTGGGGTGTGCTGTGACTTGAAATCGTTAAAGAATTTTCGGCCGTACGTATTAGGGCTTGGGATTTAACGGTGGATCTTCGACTTTGGAACGATAGGAGGGTACCACGGCATAGAGCTTGACGAATGGAGTCGATCTATATGGTCTTCATTCAACCCAGGTGTTCTCGAGTTCACCAGAAATTGGTGATTTGCACGGCGGCGGCAAACGAAGCTTGGAGGCACCGGAATTGACGTGGTGGGGTCGGGTGACGTGGCTCGTTCAGGGGTTCTCGGCGGTGACGCTGGATCTGGAATTTGAGGGTCGTAAGTGGCGCGTTGTAATGACCCGGCATTTCGAACCATTCAAATTGACAATCATCCACTCATGTCAGACTAGAATTGCTCAAAACAACAGATTGTTAATTTATATTTGGCAAAACTTAGCATATACAGTAAATAAATCAATCACAGAATCATAGACACAGAGTAGTATAACAATAAGCAGCGGAATAGAAAAATAGTAGTTTGTGAAGCTACTATATAAACATCAGAGTTTAAAGTAAAATACAACAGATATCTTGAATACACAGAAGTTACTAATACAAATTCCAAAGGCAAGTCAGAACAAAACAACTGGAATAAACAGAAGTAAAGCTGAATAGACAAAGATCGATCTTCGAGCAAAGCTCCAAACTCCAAAGGTGAGTCTCAAATGTTGTGACACTCAGTTTGACCCGAGCACAAAGCAAAACACAAAACACTCGAGTCAGGATTAACATTCTTATACAAGTAAATCAACTCAAGTGAAATGCAATATAACTTAAAGGATGTTTGGGATTCCCATCCTTTAAGAATCCGTTAAACAATCTACATACATAGTACAATACGCTATATATATAATGTCTGAAGTAAAGCAAACTATTAAAACAGCGTTAACGCGTTACCCATATCCCCCTTAACACATTTTTATATATTCCCGTAGTCTATACAGATACTATAAGCCCACCAAACTGATGGGATACTCAGGGAGCACTCCATAGGTACGGTACAAAACAAACTCGTAGAAGGCGCGATAAGGCATGTGACAAGGCATGCGAGGCAATGCCTAGGGTATGATTCTACCGTTTTGCAGAACCGGGATGGTGGAAACGCATAGCACCTACTACCGCTCATGTTGAGACACACTCCCAAAATCAAAGGTGCACCGAATCAAATCACAAAGTAATAGAATGGTATCGAAGAAATGTGTCCGATGGGAGGTGCGACCTCACTTGGCCCAGGTATAGCTCCTGTTTTAGCCACATCAAGCTAACTCACGGGAGTCAGGGCTGCGTTAATACCTCATACAGAATCGTCGGCAAACCATCCTACTTCGTTCTGGAATCTCCACCATGTACACAGTTGTTATAGAGGTTTTCGGTATTGGTAGAGAGTATGACAATATTCGATCTCGGTCTCTTTAACAACCAAACGCTTATTTCACACCATGGTCATTTTATTTCAAACAGTTTATACTTCATATTAAAATATCATATCCATTTCAAAATCATATCACTTTCGAAATCATATCCACTTTCAATATCATAACAGTTTCGAAATCATATCCACAAAATAGTTCAAACCATCATATCAAAATATTCGCATTTAAATCCATTAAATCCAAATCATAATAGTTCCAACTTAAACAGTTTAAATATTGAAAATAGTTTACGTATTGAAATAGTTATAAATTAAAAATAGTTTATATTTAAAAATATATATTAAATATAGTTTATATATTAAAAATAGGTTATAGATTAAATATATAAATATATATCGAGAATAGTTTCAAGTTAGAATTGTTTCTTCAACTTCACAAATCAATTTAAATCAACTTTAGTTCCAAAATTCAATTTAAATCAATCTCAGTTTAACAATTTCAATCAAAAAGGTTAAAGGTTCGTTCAATTCAAATTCTCATTAGAAACCATTTCAATTTATATCGATTTCAAATCCAGATTTGAATTACAAATCTAAACCACTTCCAATTTAAAAGGTTTCAAAGTTTAAGTATTCAAACAATTTACAATAACCCGATTTGGAAAGTTTCATTTATTTCAAAACTCAACTTTAATTTTTTTTTAAATTTGAAAATATTTCACTTTATCATTTTTAGTAACATTTAAATAAAATCTCAAATTACAAATTTAAATAAAATCAATAATTAAATATCTGACATCAATTATATTTAATTCTAAAATATTCACACAATCACTTTTTATAAGCATTTAATTAAAATTTCAATTTACAAATTTAAATCAAAATTTGATATTCAATTTTATTTAAATTCGAAAATATTCATTTAATCACCTTTAATTAAATCGAGTTATAAAATAATACCTTTCAAATCTCAAAATCAATAATTTTCCAATCAATTCTTATTAAATACAATTCTTAAGCAAATTAGATTTCAACTCAGTTTCAATTATCTTTCCAACTTAATTTATTAAAGTTATTACAAAATCTATTTTTAAAATATAAATATAATTTCATATAAATACTTAAACATATTATATATATACTAATTAAATTAAATTTTATTATTAAATTTTAGTTTTAAATTTTATTTTATATATTTAAAAGTAATAAAATTATAAGTACAATATTAAAATTTATATTTTCAAAACTAACTTATAAATTAAAAATTTTCAAATATATATAATTTTTTAAATCTAAATTTTACACATACTAAAATTAAAATATTTATATTATATTTAAAAATCAATATTTATTAAAACCCATATATTTCCTTTCAAACTTTGGAAATCATTTCAAAAATAGACCAACGGTGTCCGTATAAATTTTTTTACCCTATGGTCAACTGATACGGATATTTACCATTTCAATCCGCAATTTAAATTTAATATTTAAGAGTATATATCATTTCAACCCGCAATCCCAAAATTCAAAATCAATGAAAATCACTTGGGTTTATCATTTCAACCCATAACAATTTTTCCCTAATCTATAAGATCATTCGGGTATGTATCATTTCAATCCATAGGGATTTTCCTAACTAACAGGGAACTTGTAGAGTGAGGACAATAAGATAATATTATAAAATGACATACATATCAACATCATGCATATATCATCATATACAATTTAAATATAATATATGTACAACATGTCATGGTGTCATATGTCATAGGTAAACAATTGCAGATAATGACATATCATATATAACAATTAAATAGCTAACAATTCAAATTTAACAACATATTTCAATCATCATTTCATGTGAATTAAATTTACTAAATATAAGTGTTATCCCACCTTTTGGCAAGGCCGTTACACCAAGAACTTGACTAGAGATCAAAGAAAGTTCGTCTAGAAAATCGGTTATATGCAGGTTCACTTTGGATATCGACGAATTTTGTCCGAGTCCGGATCGAGCCAAAATTGATATGACACGACAAGGAAAGCTATGAGAGTCAACGTACCAAATTTCAAATCAATCCGAGTTCGTATGCTCAAGTTACGAATGATGAAAAATTGGATGAAAACCAACCACCGGTCGACTCGCTCCGGTCGACTCGCTCCCTTCGACTCGCTCCGTTTGCCAACTTCGACTCGCTCCGTTTGCCAACTTCGACTCGCTCCTTTTGCCTACTTCGACTCGCTCTGTTTGCTTACTTCGACTCGCTCCGCCTTCTCCGCTTCAACTCCAACACAGAACAACAGACTCGATCAGCCTCACATCCATCTGAAGGCTTCTACTTCGTATCCATCGAAGCGTAGCAAAGCACACAGCCGATACGAACAAAGCCTATCGCCATAGATACAAACAAAGTGAGATTCAAGAATGACTCGGCCAAGGAAGTGGATCAACATGAGGAATGCTCGCCACGTCATCTGACAATCGCGCCCAGCTATCGAGTCAAACGAAAGATAGTCGAACGGGGAGCGAGTCGAACGCAATAGCCAACCGAGAATCCCAATTCGTGTCGATCATATCTCCTAATCTACAAGTCCAAATGCCATGAAATTTTCATAGAAGACTACGTGCAAGCTAAAGAATGTCCATGCCAAATTTCGGCTCCATTGGATGAAATCTTGATCGAGTCGAAATCTGTTCGTGTCGATCACGAATCGGACCGAAACTTCACGGGCTTGGGCGTGCGGGCCTGGTCATATGCCAGAGAGGGTCTCCCGAGATCTGAGCGGAATATCAGCCTCCTACACCTATAAATAGACCCCCAAAGCCAACAGAAAAGGGGTTCTTCTTCTTCTTTGAGATCTCCAACGCCCAGACTCTGCCAGATCCAGATCTGAACTACATTGCTGCTGCTACTAACTACATCCACTGCTGTAAATCATTATCATTGGCTGTAACCTACTGTAATCAACTGAAATCATCAAGTGAACATCAATAAAATCATCAACTTCAAAGTGGACGTAGGCAAGATCGCCGAACCACTATAAATCTTGTGTCTTTGTCTACTTCTTTCTGTTTTAAGTTTATCATTCTTCATCTTTATCCTCTACAATACTTAGATCTGAGATCTGTGATTATATATTGCTGATTTGTGTTCATACATTGGTGCTTTCACGATATTTGGGGTTTGTGCCCAATTTTAGGGCAAACAATAAGAATGTTTATCATGAGTGATTGCTCACCTTTCGAGGCTAGAGAAACATGAGAACAAGATGGAAATGGACACGGATAAGCACAAAAAATTGACAGAGCTAGAAAACTGTTGTTGTAATGTGGATTCGTACAGCGACAAGCTAGAAAACCGCTACGACAAATTAGATAGTGGGAAAACAAATCAATATGGATAGAATTCAAAATCAATATATATATTATTACAAATCCATTTTAAGATATTAACATAAGTTTTAAATAAAATACTTTAAAATATTAACATAAATTTAAACAAATTCCTTAATCATTATATATATATATAACTTGAATTATATAACAGGTTTCTAACAAAATGTATATGACTTGACATATATGGGGAGCTTCAGATAAATATACATGCATACTATATATATGCAAACAAATATATATATGTTGGACATTCAAATAAATGTATATGCAGACCACTATATATATATATATATGCAAACAAAATATATATGTAGGCTAAGATATGCAGACACTATATAAAATATACAACTAAATATATATGTAGGCTAAGATATGCAGACACTATATAAAATATACAACTAAATATATTATTCAGGCTAATATGCAAACCCTATATAATATATGTGCAAAAAATTATATATATTCATATGCGGCTACACAACAACATATATGCTACTATATATACAACATATGCAGACAATACGTATGAAAACAAATGTACATACATGCTACAAAAAAAATATGCAGACTACCTACAAATGCAGACTATCTACAAATATATTCATGCTTCAAAAAAAATTATCTGCAGACCAATATATAAACTCATATACTTAGATATATATATATATAAACTAACATATTATACATAACTTGTACAAATTTATATATAGACAAACAGATTTTATACCTTATAAACAACTTTATAATATTTATATATATGCACCTTAAAAAATCAATATAAAAAAAACAAATATATTGCCTGGGCGGTGGAGCTATAGGGTAGCAGGCTGCATACGCGGCTACAATGTGAAGGGTGGTCGGGTAAGGAGAGGGGATCAGTTTGGCACAGCGGAGATGAACAGCTGGTGGTGGAGGCGGCCGATGGTGTGCGTGAGCTATGGCAGCGGCTTGTGGAGTGTTGTCACGTGTTGGAGTTGGCAATCGGCATGGGAGGCTGGGTTACGACAAGAAGGGGAGGTGGTGGGCTGACGGAGCGAAAGTGTTAGGTGGTGGGATTGAAATGGCGGTGTGTGGTGGTTGAGAAGCTAACAGAGGGAAAAGGGTTAAGGAACGGTCGCCCGAGAGATGGAAAGTGGGAGTTCGGGTCAGATCTGCCGTGGGTGGCCAAGAAGAAGGGCGCATGAAGCGGTCTTAGTTGCTATCGGAGGGAAGGTCGAGAAAAATGTCGAGCAAGCATATGAAAGTAAAAGAAGAAGGGAGTAGGTCACGTGCAAATATAGCAGCAGCTAATATATATTTTTTATATTATTTTTTTCGAAGAAGAAAGCTGAACAATGAAGGGAAGAGAATGAGCCACGAACCAAAATAAAATAGTGGAAATAGAGAAAGTTAGGCCCCGTTTGGTTTGCTATTTTTAGTTTTGTGTTTTCGTCTAAAGAAAAATTCGCATTTATTATGTATTGTTGAAAAACACACAATTTTGAAAAATGAAACTAACATAGAAAATAGGAAACAAGTTTATTTGATTTTTCGTGTTTTGAGACATAACAAAAGGATGGAAAACAATTCATCTCCTCCGTTTTCCGTCCATCGTCGCGATGGCTAAGAATTGTAAAAAATTTCTCACATTTTCTTGTATTTTGTAGTGTATGTTGAAAACACAAAACACAAAACTCAAAACGAAACCAAACGAGGCCTTAACAGTTGATTTCTAGGAATATAGAAAGTAGTGGCTATTGGTTAAAACACAGTGGATAATTGAATGGACAGGGAAACCAAAAGATTAAAAACGGTTACTGATACGGCTAATTGTTTCGCAGATTCTGTCGTGTACCGGACACCGAAATGGACAAATGAATATACTACGGAGATCAGCACGATGAGACGAACAGAATGATACACAAATATGTGAGGTACCGCCATCCTACCAAAAGTCGATATTTTGCTGCTAAACTACTGCAAATTCGCTGAAAATAAGATAAATAGGGCTAGAGAGGTCCAAATTTGGCGAAACGAAATACGATGCCTCACCCAGAATATGATCTACATTTTTATTATATAAAAATATTCAAATTTCAAAAATATTTTATTTCCATCAAATTAACTGATTTTAAATTTAAATTTGAAAATTCACAACTAAACAAACTTACATATTTTCTGATGAAAATCTAACACTTGCTACGTTCAAATAGATGTATTCCAAATATCAAATTTTCATTACTAAATTTTATTATTTAATTCATGAAAAATTCAGTTAATTACGTTATAAAAATAGTTAAAATCTCAAGTCGTTACACTCTCCCCCACTCAAAAAATTTCATCCTCGAAAAGGAACGAGATAGGAGAATAGAAGCAAACAAAAAAAAGATAGATTTGAAATACATAGTACCAGATACAACAATTAATTCAAAACCATATAAATTTCATTTTTGGACATCTTATTACTTACATTTGTATATTGTTCAATTACATATTCTCATTAACATTCAAACCTTTCCAGGTAAGTTTTATTAATGATTCCGAGTGTAATTGAGCACTATACAAAATTACCTTTTATTTACAACATTTCTATTAAGAAAATTTAGTTTGAACATTTTATTACTAAAGTTTCTCTTGTATAACCTTCAATTACATTCACATAAACATTTCAACTCTTTGAATATTTCAAGTAAGTTATATCTATGTTTTCGAATGCAATTGAGTATTATGCAAATAAATTTTATCCTAGTTCAACTCTTTCAAGTTATTCAGTTCCATTTCTCATTTCAGACACTATAATTATTCAATTTTTTTTGCTTCATTTCAATAACTGAAAACTATCACTTAACATAAAACTTAAGAGTTAAATTTCCGGTTTCACTTCAAACCAATTTGAAATAAATATATATAATTTATACATCAAATCATAATCGAGAAATTCAAATCAAATCCATTGTTCAAAACAAAAGTGTAGCAAAGCTACTAAGTGGTCTCTTCGCTTTGAGACTCAAAAATGAATGTCGATGATGCTGCAGTCATCACCGAAATTATTTTCCACCGACAAAAGAGGAGGGTACCAATTTACTTCTTTTAAAATTTCTTTGAAAACGATTTCCATTTGAAAATACTATCAAATAATGTATTTTTCCAAAACCTTGAAACCAAATTTTGAAAAAACACCGAAAATTAAATTTTCAAATCCTTAATTTAAATTCATTCCAATTGCAAATCAGATTTATAAACCATGTTTTAAAATTTTACAACAATGGTAAATGATTTAGGAATGTTGACAAAACAATAAATGATAATCTAGTACTATCATTTCTAACAACCAATTCATTAACTATCTAATTTCAGAAAATTATACCTTTATATATAAAATATAATCATACATAAAATTATTTTATTTACCAATTTTGAAAACAATATTGTGTCAGTTTTCTCTATTCAAGTGTTTTGGAATTCCTATCGATAGCGTTGGCCGGACAAATCGATCGAAAATCAAAATTCAAACTTAACAACTCAAACAACACAATACAAAACATTTTTTTTATTAATTACAAATACACTCTCTCATAGGATGATTCCCGAATGAATTTTAAACAAGGATAGAGATTCAAATTTGAGGGACCCTAATCAAAGAGAACTCTAGCTAAGAAGATAGTCAAGAAAGGAGATAAGATAATTAAATTACAAAAGAGGAAGATGGATAGACTTATATTAATCGCGGCGACCTTAACGGGGTCAACCGAGACTTAGAAAAGATGAGAATACCATCACGAAAATGGGGACAAACTTGTTGAGAACATCGCGGAAAACACGATTCATGAGATCGACGAAGAAGGTAGAAGCATTGGTTAATCCAAAGTGTTTTGATTTTTAAAGACTTATGATTTCTCAAGTATTATAACTTTGAAAGTACTATGATTTTGGAAGTGAATATATTTGAAATGGAAATGATATTTTGGTTTTGAAGTATAAACTATTTTGAAATGACCACGGTGTTATAATAACGTTTGGTTGTTAAAGAGACCGGGATCAGATATGGGCATACTCTCTGTCGATACCGAAAACCACTTTAACAACTGTGTACGCAGTGGAGATTCCAGAATGAAGTAGGATGGTGGCGACGATCCTATATGAGGTATATACGTGGACTCGACTCCCGTGAGTTGGTATAAGGTGGCTAAAACAGGAGCAATTGACGGGCTAATGAGGTAGCACCTCTGATCGGACACACTCCATCGTATGCCATTATATTACTTGTGATTGATTTGGTGCGCACCCTTGCTTCGGGAGTGTGGCTCGAGGTGGGCGATTGTTGTGGCTCTTTGTTACCATCAGCCCGGAAGTGTAATTGGTATATCTACCCTGGCATTGCCTAGTTGTGCCATATCACATACCCTAGCGTGCTTTACTACGAGTTTGATTTGTGTCGTACCTATGGAATATCCTCTGGTAGCCCTAGTTTACGGGGTATTACGGTACTATATAGGCTATTGGCACACCTAAAAATGTGTTAAGGTGGAAAATGTAAAGCCTTAACACTATTTTTAAATAGTATACTTTACTGTAGACATTATTATAATAGCGTATATTGCTACATAGTAGATAGTTTAACGGATCCTTAGAGGATGGTTATCCTAAACATCCTTTAAGTTACTTGTATTTCAGTTGATATTTCACTTGAGTTGGATTTATTGATATAAGTATGTTAATCCTGACTCGAGTGTTTTGTGTTTTGCTTTACGCTCGGGTCAGACTGAGTGGCTCAGTGTTCGAGACTCACCTTTGGAGTTGGAGCTTCGCTTGGAGATCTAGCTATCTATCCAGCTTTCAGTTATTCAGTTGATTCCAGTGATGTAATCTAATCTTGTATTTGACTATTGTATTGAGACATCTATGTATTCGAGACTTCTATTGTATCTTGTTTAACTCTGTTATATATATATATAGTAGCTTCATGAACTACTATTCTTTTGTTTCCGCTGCATTATTGTAATATTACTCTGTGTCTGTGATTCTGTGATTATTTATTTACTGTATATGCTAAGTTTTGCAAAATTTAAATTAACAATCTGATATTTTGAGCAATTCAAATCCGATATGTATGGATGCGGATGGTTGAAAATTTCAGGCTGTTACATACATACATACATACATATATATATATATATATATATATATATATATATATATGTACATCTTTATCTCCACTTATGGTTTACATTCATAAATAAAAGGTATGCTACTAATCCACATAAGGAGGCAATAAATGTAAGAGTAAATTAGAAGAGAGAAGATGGAAAGGTAAATTATGTTGCAATTAAAATCTAATCAAGTCTAAGTAAAAAGGAAATAGTCAAGTGTAAATCTATTTTACCCCTTTAAAATCTCCTATTTAACATTTAATTTAAAACCATATGAGATTTCAAACCTAAATAATCCTTTTTTATATATATAATTGGATCTGAAACGTATGTTTATATTTAGGTACAAACATATATGCAGTAAACCAAAACTAAAATTAGAAACATGAACTGAATTAATTGGAAATAAATCACCCAATTTAAATTTTATTTCAATATACATCTACAAATAACATCTTCTCTCTTTTTAATTAAAAGGGTTCCAATCACATTAATTGCCATTGATTTCTAAGTTAAATTTTAAAAGAGAAATGAGACAATTCAATTCCTTTTATAGTAATTTAACGTATTTAGGGAATTATTGTATACAAACCAAAAGCTATTAATTTCTTGTTAAATAATTGATTTCTTATTCCTGTAACTCATCTGTAAGCTAAAATACATTTCAAACAAATAAACATATGTTTACTCCTTTACTAAGCGTATTCATTTTTATTCTTTTATTTTTAATTTAAATGTTCTCATACTAAATCAACTATTACCTTATGAATTTATTCAACATAAGTTTTCATTTTATTTCACTCAACTCTATAGTTAACATCTTTTCTTATATTAACTGCAATATTTAATTACATTTAATTTCATTGATTTCCAAATTGATTTCAACGGATTAAATAATAAGATGATAAGTAAAACAATATTTACATTTAAGTAATTTAAACACATAAAAAACACATTTATAAATCAATTCAGTGTTGAATATTACACTAATTACAGTGTTTAATTTCAACTGTAATTAAATCCAATTAATTATATTTTAATTCCAATAAATTGATTAAATTTGATTTCAGTCTTTTATTCAATCATTATTGTCAAATGGGTAAAACTAACACTAATTTACATTTTATTAACTCAATATTCTACAGTTATTGCCTTAATTTACATTAACGTAACATTTAATTACATTTAATGCAATTTATTTCTAATTTGATTTCAACAAGTTAAACAAATAGGTAACAAATAACAATTGTCACCTTTAGCTTAATTTAATCACATTTATAAGTTGATTGTCTACACAAATGTTATAATTATTTGCACAACACTAATTTTTATTCAATTACAATTTATTAAATACTATTTCATTAATTAAAACAACATTTAAATTATCAATTACTCTTTTAATCCAATTATAAATTAATACACACATATTTACAATTTATTTACAATTTATGACCAATCATAACGTTTTAATCATTTCCATTAATTAGAATTACATTTGAAGCAGTTATCAATTACCTTAATTTAATACTATTACATTTCATTCCAGTTATTATTCTCATTAATAAATCTTAAATTTTTAAATTTCTCACAATAATTAAGTCACAAATTTTTATTTCTTCCAAATTAGTTATATATATTATTAAATTCAATAAATTAATTATCAGAAGATTACGGGTCGTTACACTCTCCCCCACTCAAAACTTTTCGTCCTCGAAAAGGAAAAAGGGAAAAGAAGGAATTAATATATTTTATTCAAAATATTCAATTTATAAACACTAAATTTACATAATTAAGTAATTTAAATAAAAGGTATCAATTTATAAACAAATAAATCCTTTTACATTAAGTAAATAAAAGTTTGAAAACATTTCACAAAAATTTTCTAAGTCCAAAATTCATAGGAAATTTCGGCAGAGTCTCCTTTGTATGGAGAGGCCTGGGAGAAATAATAATATCAATAATAACAATATATATCACATATTTCAAAATAATATATCTCAAACAACGGGAAAAACAATATAATATCGCTATAAAATCATAATCCGAAAACGTACCTATTTGTCGGACAAACAACGCTTAAATTATGAAACCAAATGCAGTAGCAATTGCTTCCATAACCTTTATTTCACTTATATAATCCAAAGAAGTTAATAATTATACAAAAGAGAAATATTTAAGTTGTTTCAATTAATAACAAATAAAACATCACAACATAACAACAATTACTTACAAACAAATCATACAATCATCACATGCAGTAAAAAAAATCAATTATTCGTCCATAGCAATCAAAACAAAGGGTTTGTTTGGGTTTAGAAACTTTTAATCGTATAAAATGACGAATAAACTACTAAGTATACCATATACCCAACAGTCTTAGATAACTTAATAGATTATTTATACTTCTTAAACAATTTAAAGGATCACATCCCAAACATCCCATAAGCCAAAACAAACAAAATTTCCAATTATTATTTAGGTTCATTCTTATTAATCATGTTTCACCATTTACAATCCATCCTTCTTCATTTATACAATGCTGATTGTTTTATTAGTTTACATTCATTACTTACAGAATTCATTTCCCATTTATTTATACGATGCCATTTTCTCTTTTCATTACTTTACATTCATTTCTTACATAAGTTATTTTCATTTCAATTATTTAAAATAATCAATAAATCCATTATTTAAGATTACGTACATTTTCAGTTTCCTTCACATCTATGTTTACTTGATTTCCTTTATAAACATCAATATTCATTTGTGAAGTAACTCATACTTAGATTCTTCTTTTCTTTTTTCCCACTTTTATTCCTCTCATATATAACATTCACTTTTACTATTTCAACTTTTACTTTAAATAATTAACTTAAGTTTTAATCATATCTCTAATTATTAACTTAAGTTTATTACATTCTTATACATCTTAATTCTTTTTATAGAAGTAATTCTATCAGAACACTTTCATTAATTAAGTTTTACTTGTATAATATTCTATTACATATTCTTATTAACATTTCAACTTTTAACATTTTGGTAAGTTATGTATAGATGTCATTTAGAATGCACTAAAATGTTACAAAAATTTATCTTATTTATCTTAATCAACAATTGCTCAATAGTTTCATCTTCAAATTTTCATTATTCTTAAATTTACAAGTTACAAATTTCAATTTCTTATATATCATTAATCACTTAACCATTGATTCTAATTTCCATTTTAAAATTTCCAATTATTAAAATAGTTACGATTCCATTCAATTACAGTAACTGAAAGCTACTAATTATCAGAAAGTTTATGAACCAAATTCCGGGTTACATTTCAAATTATTCAAAATAACATATATATATATATATACTCATAACCTATATATATCAAATAATATTTAAAAATTAAAATTTAAGATTCGTTATCAAAACAAATGTGCGGTACAACTACTACAGCAGTCTTCCCACTTTGAAACTCGAAAATGAAGGTCGATGATTCGTGCACTCTTCACCGAAATTATTTTCCAGAGACAGAAGGGGGGAGTACAGAACTTATTTCCTTTAAAACGTTTCTTTCAAATCATATTGAAATATTTATATCAGAAAATACTTCCAAATAATACGAATATTATATTCCAAAATCTTTTGAAAGAGATTTACAAAATCCCGGAACTTAAGTTCTCAAATTTTAATTTATATTCATTTTATATGTAAATCTTATTTCACAACCAACTATTCATGGAATTTCACTTCCTAACAAACAATTATATCACCTCCAATTATATTATTTATAAAAATATTCTTTTATATACAAAATATAATGCTAGGTAAAATTATTTCATTTACCTATATTTCAAAACAATATTTTATCGGTTTGCCCTATTAATTTTTAGAAACCCCTATCGATGCCATAGCATCCTATGTACCGACCGGAATTTATAAATACAAACAGAAAAAATTAACACAATACAAAAACCTTTTATAACACTAAGAAATACGCTCCCTCATATATATACACTCAACTAGTCATTCTAGGGTATTACTACCCTATTTTATATGAGTCAGACCCCACAAATCTAAGGTTATCGCTAAACCTCGCTCTGATACCAAATGTAACGACCCACCTTTTTGGACGGTTTAAATCGACGATAAACCACACACGTCAGACTCAAACCATTCAAAAGGGCAGATTGTTATGGGGTAAATAAGAAAAAGCAGAGAAAGAAAGAAAACAAATACAGAATCTCGCAGCGGAAAGACAAAATATAATAATCAAATAAACAGTTCATGAAGCTGTTTACAAATAACATTGATTAAACTTTTATAATACAGATCAGAGTTACATACAACAGGAATAAATAAATGCAGCGGAACAACATTATGTAGTGGAATAAATATAATACATAATAATCATACAAAATCTTCGTCTTCATCCTCCAGAAAGCAGTCTTCGATAAACTGAAAAGCTCAGGCTGACCCGAGCGAATTGAAAAGACAAAACACTCGAGTCATAACTAAAAGATCTTATGTAAGTTAAATCAACAGTAAAATAAATATAAGTGTAACGGCGTCGGAGATGTTTACGGGTTTTGACATCTCCTATCTAGTGTCTAATGTGAGTGCAGTAACTTAAGAGATGTTCGGGATTACCATCTCTTAAGGATCCGTTAAACTATCTACTATATAGTACAATACAGTATTATAATAGTGTCTACTGTAAAGTAAAGTATTAAAATAGCGTTAAGGCGTTACCCATATCCCTCTTAACACATTTTATATATTCTCTAGTTTATACAGTACCGTAATTCCTCCGTAAACTAGAGGGCTACCAAAGGGCACTCCATAAGTATGGTACAAAACAAACTCGTAGAAGGCGCGATAGGGCATGTGAACACGGCACTCGAGGCAATGCCAGGGTAGATATACCAATTGCAGATCCAAACTGGTGAAAACGCATAACAGCTACTACCGGCCACCTCGAAACACACTCCCATAATCAAAATCAAGGGGTGGCCACCAAATCATCATAAAGTCATAATATGGTATCGAAGAAATGTGTCCGATCGGAGGAATGACCTCACTTTGGCCAGCGTGGCTCCTGTTTTAGTCACATCTAAGCTGACTCACGGGAGTCAGGGTCGCGTAAATACCTCATACAGAATCGTTCGCCAAACCATCCTACTTTATTTCTGGAATCTCCACCACGTACACAGTTGTTAAAGTTGTTTTCGGTATTCGCAGAGAGTATGACAATATCCGATCCCGGTCTCTTAAATAACCAAACGCTTATTTCACATCGGATGGTTCTTTTACATTTCCAAAACTGATTTTTAATTTATATCAAAATATCATATTCTCAAAACCATATCATTTTCGAAATCATATTTACTTTCGAAATTATATCACATTTGAAATCATATCACTTTCGAATTCATATTTCCAAAATAGATTAAATCCTCATTTAAAATCATCATATTCCTCAAATATATCATTTAAATCCCTACTTATGTTATAACATCCTTTAATCGTATTCTGCTTAAAAATCAAGGATTTAAATATAAAACTTCCACTTTACAAAACCTGAAATTCAAAAAATAGTTTAGATAGTTTAAAGTGGAAATTAGCCACAAGGGCCTCTTTAGCTAGTGTAATTAGTTTCTAGGATGCACAACTGAAATAATTACTTTTAAGGACAAAATGAAAAATAATTAGTTTCTAAGGCCTATAAACCTATGAAATTATGTCCTTGAAAGTAATTGAACTGCTGACTTTGTCCTTAAAAGTAATTATTCTACTGACTTTGGCCTTGAAATTAATTTCTATGGATGTGTGTCATAGAAACTAATTGGACTGCAAAGTTTGTCCTTCTAGTGAAATGCCCCTAGTTTAAAATAGTTTAAAAATATAGTTTAAGATAGTTTAAAAAAGATTAAAACAGATTAATATAGTTTAAAATAGATTAAAATGGATTAATATAGTTTAAATAGATTAATATAGTTTAAAATAGATTAAAATAGATTAATATAGTTTAATAGATTAATATAATTTAAAATAGATTAAAATATTTTAATATGGTATAAAATAGATTAAATAGATTTAAAATAGATTAAAACGGGTTAAAATACTTTAAATATATTTAAAATAGATTAAAATACTTTAGAATTTCGATTTAAACCAATTTCCAATTCCAACCTTCAAACTTGGATTTTCAAAGTAATTCAATTTATATAAATCAATTTCCTTCAAAATATCATTTAATCCAATTCAAGATTTAAGGGTTTTAAAATCATTTATTTTAACCAATCTGGTGTCCGTATATAATTTTCTACCTTATGGTCAAGTGATACGGATATTTATCATTTTAATCTGCAAAAATTTAAATTTACGGGTATATATTATTTCAACCCGCAATCCCAAATTCCAAATCAATGGAAATCGCTTGGGTTTATCATTTCAACCCATAATGATTTTCTCCTATTCTATATGATCGTTCGGGTATATATCATTTCAACCCATAGGATTTTCTAACGATAACTAAGGAAACTTGCTGTGTTTAACAATATAAATATAACATCAAATCATCCAATATCAACAATTAAACATACATCACAACCATTACCCAAATCAACCAATAAACATCAATAGATAACTGATTAGCATTAACAGGTATTAAATTAATAATTAGATTCAATATTAAATTAAATGATGATTAAATGCAATAAAAGTAAAATTTAACTAGACTGACAATTTAAATATACCAAACATCAACCAATCAATTCCAAATCACATCATAAATCCAATTTAACTAACATAAGATAATTTAGTAGTTGTGAGTGGGTTAAAACACTCACCTTTGATTTATAGTCGATTTAAATCCAATAAAAGCCCAAAATTCCAATAGAAGAAATCGTGCGTGAATCGAAGTTTATATGCAAAAATATTCATGTTATAAGAAATATTATTAAAATAATAATTGGTACACGTTTAAATAAAAATAAACAAAGTTTAATACTTATGTTTTTCTCAAGATAGGCTTCAGGAAAAGATGGAAAAACAAACTAAGATAAGGGTAGGACATGTAGGAAAAAAAAGGATTAAACTCATGTTTCATAACAGAAAGCTTTTGAATTTGCAAAAATGAGAGCTTTTGAATTTGCATGTTCACATTAAAATGATTCGGGGAAAGGAAGATTTGAAATGGAGATCTAAACATAGGAAATGAAGCGGCGACAAGAAAAAAAATGAAGGAACAATTTTAAAAACTAAACAATTTGCTGATGAGATTATAGTTTCAGCAAAGAATAATTTGAACTAAATTAATATGAGGTGTCAGTAGAAACAAAACGTAAAAGAAGAAATAAAGTGGCGAGTTATTTAATAATAAAGAAATGAAGGTGGAGGGACAAAAATGAATGTCATGTTTCTAAAATGAAGGCTTTAGGAAATATAGGCTACCAAAATAAAAACAAAAATATTAGGTTGTGGAAGAAGGCTACAGGAAAACAAAATGAAAAGAAATGAAGTGGCTGTAGAAATATGAAATGAGATGGAGAAAACAACAAACTCGCATTTTTTTACATATAAAATGAAACTCACATTTGAGAAGATGAAGCTTCAGGAAAAAGAGGAAGGAAATAAACGAAAATGAACAAACAACAAAAATGAGGAAAGAAATGTGGTATTTATTAAATAATGATGAAGGAATGCACAGACCAGATGTACACTACCAACTAACCTTTGGAATTAAAATTTCAAACTTTTGTCTCCTCTTTATTACTTTCCTTAACTCCCATAAACTCATAGTTACACCTATTTAATTTTACATTAACACAAAATAAATAAAAATAAATTCTTTACACAGATTTTTGTAATTAATTAAGGCAATATACATCATTAAGAACCTTTAATCTCTCTCTCTGATTAGATTAGGAATTTCAACAAACATGTTAACATTTCGATTTAACATTTTACTAGGAACGCATTAACATATATTAAACAAATACGACAACATAAATGAGGTAATATAAATAGGTTGATAATATATATATCTGTGTGTGTGTGTGCGCGCATCTTTATCTCCACTTATGGTTTACATTCATAAATAAAAGGTATGCTACT
Source organism: Allium fistulosum (assembly GCA_030737815.1). Classification (NCBI taxonomy): domain Eukaryota; kingdom Viridiplantae; phylum Streptophyta; class Magnoliopsida; order Asparagales; family Amaryllidaceae; genus Allium; species Allium fistulosum. The sequence continues at coordinate 506,104,804 of CM060903.1, read as the reverse complement.
AATCCACATAAGGAGGCAATAAATGTAAGAGTATATAAAAGAGCGAAGATGGAAAGGTAAATTATGTTGCAATTAAAATCTAATCAAGTCTAAGTAAAAAGGAAATAATCAAGTGTAAATCTATTTTACCCCTTTACAATCTCCTATTTAACATTTAATTTAAAACCATATGAGATTTCAGACCTAAATAATCCTTTTTTATATATAATTGGATCTGAAACGTAAGTTTATATTTAGGTACAAACATATATGCAGTAAACCAACACTAAAATTAGAAACATGAACTGAATTAATTGGAAATAAATCACCCAATTTAAATTTTATTTCAATATACATCTACAAGTAACATCTTCTCTCTTTTTAATTAAAAGGGTTCCAATCACATTAATTGCCATTGATTTCTAAGTTAAATTTTAAAAGAGAAATGAGACAATTCAATTCCTTTTATAGCAGTTTAACGTATTTAGGGAATTATTGTATACAAGCCAAAAGCTATTAATTTCTTGTTAAATAATTGATTTCTTATTCCTGTAATCAATCTGTAAGCTAAAATACATTTCAAACAAATAAACATATGTTTACTCCTTTACTAAGCTTATTCATTTTAATTCTTTTATTTTTAATTTAAATGTTCTCATATTAAATCAACTATTACCTTATGAATTTATTCACCATAAGTTTTCATTTTATTTCACTCAACTCTATAGTTAACATCTTTTCTTATATTAACTGCAATATATAATTATATTTATTTCATTGATTTCCAAATTGATTTCAACGGATTAAATAATAAGATGATAAGTAAAACAATATTTACAATTAAGTAATTTAAACACATAAAAAACACATTTATAAATCAATTCAGTGTTGAATATTACACTAATTACAGTGTTTAATTTCAACTGTAATTAAATCCACTTAATTATATTTTAATTCCAATAAATTGATTAAATTTGATTTCAATCTTTTATTCAATCATTTATTATCAAATGGGTAAACCTAACACTAATTTACATTTTATTACCTCAATATTCTACAGTTATTTCCTTAATTCACATTAACGTAACATTTAATTACATTTAATGCAATTTATTTCTAATTTGATTTCAACAAGTGAAACAAATAGGTAACAAATAACAATTGTCACCTTTAGCTTAATTTAATCACATTTATAAGTTGATTGTCTACACAAATGTTATAATTATTTGCACAACACTAATTTTTATTCAATTACAATTTATTACATACTATTTCATTAATTAATACAACATTTAAATTGTCAATTACTCTTTTAATCTAATTATAAATTAATACACACATTGTTACAATTTATTTACAGTCTATAACCAATCATAGCTTTTTAATCATTTCCATTAATTGGAATTACATTTAAAGTAGTTATAAATTACCTTAATTTAATACTAGTACATTTCATTCCAGTTATTATTCTCATTAATAAATCTTAAAATTTTAAATTTCTCACATTAATTAAGTCACAAATTTTTATTTCTTCCAAATTACATTATAAATCTTATTAAATTCAATAAATTAATTATAGGAAAATTACAGATCGTTACATGGTTAGTGTAAACTTTTAATTTAGAGTTAAAAGTGATTAAAATTGTATTAGTAATAATTGTTTAATTAACGAGTGAAATTGCCATTCCAGGGCACTGTCTCTGATTTTGACGAAACCAGTGCCATTGGATCAGGAATAGCGAATTGTTGTATGCCGGTGAGTTTCGTGACGATCGAACGTAGTGTGTGGTTGTGCGAGCTCGAAACGCATAGAAATTAATTGTAGGAATTTAATATAATATAATTTGATTTGAAAAGCTAACTTCTGTGTATGATGGAATTGGGTTCCGATACTAGTTCTATTGTGTTCAGAATATGGGTATTTAGTATAGAATGCCAAGCGACACGCCTTGTTTGGAGTTTGAGATTTTGGAGCGTGAATAGTGCTTGGAAATTTTTTCTATAAAAAGACCTTACTTCTCTCTTTCTAGAGAAACCCTAACCCTAGACGCCGTTCCATCCGACGGTTGAAATTTTTCACGATGATCCAAGCCGTTTCACGCCTCGACTCCAACTAGAGAAGTGTGCTCATGGGCAAGGGGAGTTCATCTATGGTGGCCGACTGTTGAATGGTCAAGCGTGGCGTTGGCAATCCCAAGATGAATGGCGTTAAATATTTTGTGGTTTGCTTAGCGATGGGGCCATTTTAAATGATTTGGCAATGGCTAAAGGTATTTCAGAGGCAAGCAATCCTAGGGCAGGTGCGTGGTGGCTGGAGAAGCGACAAGCCGGCGATAGCGAATTGCTGAAGTTGGCGGCCTGAGTTGAGAAATGCGGTTCTGGGTTTGAATGAGAGAGAGAGAGAGGAAGGTGATTAACCTAATTACCTTAATTAATTTAGTTAATTAAAAATTAATTATTCTCAAATTTTCATTAATTTGTATCCTGTCCATACGAGGTCCGATCGAGGCATGGCTTTCGTTATTGTGTTCGTATCGAGATGTTTGAATATGAAGCTTTACGCAACATTTGTTTTGACCCAATAAAGTGTGTTTTGGAAAAATATAAAGCTTTCTCAAAGATTAGTAAATATACTTATTACAGATTAAGTATATAAAGATATTTTCTAATTGTTGAAAATGAAATGGTTTGTGAATATACTTATACCGTTGAGATAAGTATATGGAAATTTTCCAAATATCAAAGATTTAAAAGTGGTTTGGAGAATCTCTTCGTAAAGATATTTTGACATAAATATTTGGAAAGTGATTTAATTAATAAAATATTAATTAAACAGGCCTAATGATTTCTCGTGTGCTAGATTTTATTTTTAGTTCCTTGACTGGATGTGTAATTGATTAGTCGTGTACTTAGCATGAAGCCAACTGAGTAAGCTTGGTTATCGTTTGATGTTAAGAATGATGATTCGAGTGGAGCAGAGTGACTATGGCATTCAAATCTACCGAGATTCCTTCTTGGCCGAAGGATAGCAAGTTGAGAGTTGGAAACGTGATAAGTCTACAAGACTTGGTTTCCATGAGGTTGAGGGCCTCTTATCGATTGTTAGTCCGGAGAGACCGAGATTGGATTTATCCGAAAACCCTTCTGACCAAGGTATGCGTTCAAAAGTGAAATTTACTTGAAAGCGATGATTTTGAAAATGGAGATCTTCATGATGTAGGGCTGCTTGCCACTAACATCTTAGGTGATTCCTATATTATATATATATATATATATGGTGGGAGTAGTGCCTTCGTTATGAAAATCTTTGATGCAAGGACTACTCGCTACTAATCCTTCGAATGATTCCCACATAGGATGTAGGAGGAGTACTTTGGCTTATCCTATTCCAGGACAACTTATATGGATGAATGTTTGATATTGCATTTCTAAGACAACATACATTGGTTTTTTACAAATGTACATCTGTTTGGTGGTGTAGGAGGTAACCCTTCTTACACTTAACACCCTTTCCTAAGGCGTATGAACTCGGGGGCTGTACTTTTGTGGAATTCAATTAGTGTGTTGTTGGAAATTGCAATGTAGCATTCAATGTGAGATTTGTCATGTGAATGGTAAAACGTTACCTCAGGCCTCACACAACGAGAATGACAAAAACAAGGTAGATGTGGCAGGGCTAAGTGGGTCACTCCCATTTGGGGATGTTCATCGCCTTTCTAGATTACCCTCTATATTTCGGGTTTGTTGTGTATGATATAGCCACGGATAGGTCGGGAATAACCGGAGTGATGACATATTCGGTACTATATATGGTAAAGGTAGGCCGGTTGACGCAGCGGATTACTCAAAACAATGTAGATCGATGAAAGTAGCAATCGATGGATTGATGAATACTGAAATGCCCAAATTCGTTGATCCGAAGATACCGAATTCTAGCTATCCCGAACTCGTTGATCGCGCACGATACCGGGTTCAAAGATCTGCGATTCTTCACACGTTGATCTAGCGCACTAGATTCCATGAATCGGCTTCAGCTGTCGTTGAATCGAGCGCACTCGATTATCCGAGAGTGGAGATAGGAGATTACACTCGACTACCAATTGGGTGAAAGCACAAAGCTAACAAAACAAGAGTTTTATTTCAAATCAACTAAACTATTACAAATGACTCACACGGCCTATTTATAGGCATTTGACTCGAACAACACAACTCGTACAAACTCATAAGTCGGTTCCGACTTATCACAACACCCTCCGACTTACAACTCATCCAATGCATACGACTTACGAGTTACAATACAGAAACACAATTCTACGACCTATGACTTAAGTGCAGACGACATACGACTTAAAGAAATACAACATAATACCATACAACGACTCAACACTTGAGTCGTAGACGACTTAACGACTCATCATAGCTCGGCGACGACTTATCCTCAGCAGCGACTTAAACACATATCACAGCAGCATCCTCACACGGCTTAAGCTTGGACGACTTAGTGAATAGTGACTTCACGACTTAACCCAGTTCACGACTTAAGCACACCAGACGACTCATCTTAAGTCGTAACTCGACAGCGACCCATCCCTTCTCTTAAGTCGTAGACGACTTATCTCTCGTGTATTCTCAACTTGTGTTGCTCCTCCTGGATCCGTCTTTTTAAGTCGTGGACGACTTATGCCTTCCGCTTCAATAAATCGTGGTTGACTTTCCTCCTCGCCCCAGTTAAGTCGGTCACGACTTATGTCCTCCATCATGCTAAGTCGGTCACGACTTATGCCTTTACTCTTGTTAAGTCGGTCACGATTTAAATCTCCCATCATGTTAAGTCGGTCACGACTTATAGTTTCGCTAGGTCGGTCACGACTTATATCTTCAGTTATAGCTTGGAAAGTTATAGCTTGGCCTGCTGCATCATCCTCCCCTGGTTGAAAAAAATTCGTCCTCGAATTTGCACTTTCCTCCTCCGCGACACACTCATCCCCATGATAAGGTACGAGATGCTTAACATTGAATACATCCGACGTGTACACACCCTCTGGCAGCTTCAATTTATAAGCATTTTCATTAATCCGTTTCACGATTTCTACAGGACCAATTTTTCTGGCTTTCAATTTGTTATAAGCGCCTATTGGAAAACGATCTCTTGTCAACACAGCATATACCATATCTCCTTTACTAAATTCAACATTTCTTCGCTTCAAATTTGCATATCGTTTATACTTTTCATTTTCTTTTTCCAATCTTTTTTGAACGATCCTATGACACTCTGTCAATCCTTCAACAAAATCAGCAGCTCGTTTGACTATCTTCTTTGGTTGTGGTATGACTGTTAACTCCAATGGCCCCTTTGGCAAACTAGAATATACAATCTGAAATGGACTGAACCCCGTACTACGATTCACTGCATGATTATGAGCAAATTATGCTTGGCATAACTTCACATCCCAACTCTTCAGATTGTCTTGCACAAGACATCTCAGCAAATTTCCCAATGATCTGTTCACAACCTCGGTCTGTCCATCCGTTTGTGGATGATAAGCGCTGCTAAAGTTCAACTTTGTTCCCACCATCTTCCACAAACTTAGCCAAAAATGACTCAGAAAACGAGTATCCCTATCCGATACAATAGATTCTGGCAATCCATGAAGTCGATATATCTCCTTGAAAAATAATTGAGCAACATGAACAGCATCTGCCGTCTTCTTACAAGCAATAAAATGTGCCATTTTCGAAAATCGGTCAACCACTACATAAATGGAATCATTACCACGCTGTGTTCTCGGCAATCCCAACACAAAGTCCATACTCACATCAACCCATGGTTTAGTTGGTACCGGTAACGGCATATATAAACCAGCATTAGTCGCAGTTCCTTTCGAAACCTGACAGATATGACATCGCTCAACAAATCTCTCCACCTCTTTCCTCATCGATGGCCAAAAATAAGATTGAGAAATCAGCTGTAATGTAAGGTCCCTACCCACATGACCTTCCTCATGCAATTCCTTCACAATCTTCAACCGTAAACTGCAATCCGGTATACATAATCGATTTCCCTTGAACAGGAAACCATCTACCATCACAAACTCATTCGTCTTCCCCTCCTTAACTTTATCGACAAACTTTGCAAAGTAAGGATCATCGACAAATAATTCTGGTAGTTCTTCAAATCCCGTCACTTCAACCTTCATTGTTGTTAACAAATGATTTCTTCTACTCAAAGCATCAGCCACTCGATTCGTCACTCCTGACTTGTGTTTAACAACAAAAGTAAATTGTTGCAGATATGCAACCCACGATGCATGTCTCGCAGAAATCTTGTCTTGCCCTTGTAAATGCTTCAATGCCTCATGATCAGTGTACATAACAAACTCTTTCTGAAATAGATAATGTCTCCAGTGTTTAATAAATTGCACAACAGCATAAAATTCCACATCATATGTACTGTATCTCATCTTTGCTCCTGATAACTTCTCGCTAAAGTATGCAATTGGACGTCCCCTCTGACTTAACACTCCTCCAATCCCAACCTTGGATGCATCAGTATGTAGTTCAAACACTAGCTGAAAATTTGGTAATATTAGAATTGGTGCAGACGTCAAGAGTTCTTTGATCCGATCAAAAGAAACTCCGGCTTCCTCCGTCCATGCAAACTGTTTACCCTTCATACAATCAGTCACAGGTGCCATCACACTACTAAAGTGTGGAATAAACCTTCAATAAAATGAAGCCAACCCGTGAAAACTACGAACTTCCGTTATCGTCTTGGGTTGCATCCAATCTCTGATAGCTTCAACTTTACTTTGGTCAACCTGTATTCCTTCTTCCGACACAACATACCCCAGAAATAAAACACTCCTCGCCATAAAAACACACTTTTTTGTAGCAGCATAGAATTGTTCTTCACGAAGAATAATTAACACTTTCTTCAAATGCTGAACATGCTCTTCTTTACTAGCACTGTAGATTAGAATATCATCAAAGTAAACCACCACAAATTTTCCAATGTACGGTCTGAAAATTTGATTCATCACCCTCATGAATGTACTTGGTGCATTCGATAGACCAAACGGCATTACCAGCCATTCGTACAATCCTTCCCTTGTCTTGAATGTTGTCTTCCATTCGTCCCCTGGTCTAATGCGAATCTGATGATAACCGCTCTTCAAGTCAATCTTAGAAAAGACTACAGACCCACTAATTTGATCCAATAGATCATCAAGCCTCGGCATCGGAAATCTGTATCTGACTGTGATCTTATTCAATGCTCGACTGTCTGTGCACATCCTCCACGTTCCATCCTTTTTGGGTACCAATAAAGCTGGTACAGCACAAGGACTTAAACTCTCCTGCACATGCCCCTGTTCAAGCAATTCTTCCACTTGCCTCCTCAATTCTTCATGTTCCTTTGGACTCATTCGATAATGTGGTCTGTGTGGCAATACAACACCTGGAACAAGATCTATCTGATGTTGTATATCCCTCAACGGTGGCAACTCCGTTGGTAACTCCTCTGGAAATACATCGTCAAATTCTTTCAAAACTGGTTTCACTTCTTCTGGAATTTCAACCTCTTCACTGCTCTCTCGCCCAATCCACAAAAACACTTCAGGCTCCTCCTCTACTTCCTTCACAAACTCCTTCAAAGATAACAAAGTTTTAAGCTCTTCAATCTCCTCCCACTTGTTTTCCTCCTATTGTCGCTTCTTTGGAGCTAGAGTAATCTTTGTGCCTTCAAACATGAAACTGTAACTGTTGGTACGCCCATCATGTTGCACCGCCCTATCATACTGCCATGGTCTCCCCAGCAACAAATGACAGACATCCATATCTACCACATCGCACCAGATTTCATCCTTGTATTTCTTTCCAATTGAAAACTTCACACAAGCCCTTAGTCCAACCTTCACCTCCCCACCTTTCCTCAACCAAGCTAGCTTGTACGGTTTCGGATGTTTCTCAGTCTTCAATGCCAACTTCCTCACAGCTTCTGAAGAAATTATATTATCACAGCTTCCAGCATCAATAACAAATTTGCAAACCTTCCCCAGAATGGTACATGTTGACTGAAAAATATTGCTCCTTAACCAACTACAATCCTCCTCTTGCTTTGGTGTTAAACAGGACCTCTTCATCATTAGATTATAACCTTCGTCTCCTAACACTTCTTCTTCCTCCTCATCAGGTGGTGAATTGGAACATTCAGCTTCTTCATCCTCATCCTCAACCTCCGCTATCATAGCTCTCTTCTTCGGCTTTGGACATTCGCTACTTTTGTGGACCATTTCTTGGCAATTATAACACTTGAAACCATTACCGACTTTCATCTTTCCAACCTCATTCACAACTGGTTTCGCAATAGCTTTTGAAACATTAGAACTTCCACTAACACCCTTCACTGGATTATTGGAATTTGTAAACACACCACCTCCTCGTCGTCCCTGTTTCTCCCAAGCCAACGCTTTCTGATGTGCTTCCGCTACAGATCTGGGATCAAACATGTTAACCATATCCTGAATCTGCATTCGCAATCCCCCAATGAATCTAGATGTCAGCTGCTCTTCCGTTTCCATAATATCATTCCTCGCAATAAGCTGATAAAATTCATCCGCGTAATCATTAACATTCTTTGTGCCCTGCCTCAACTTCTGCAAACGTTGATACATCAAAGATTGATAATTGTAAGGTAAGAACGTTGCTTTCATCAATTTCTTCATCTTCTCCCAAGATTCAACTTTTGACTTTCCCATCCGTTCACGTGTAAGTTTGGTTTGCTTCCACCATGCCAAAGCTCTACCCCTCAACCTTGTAGCAACCAACTTCACTCTACGATGTTCTGGAACTTCTTTGAAATCAAAAATTTCTTCAACATTAGCCACCCAATCTAGAAACTCCTCCGCTTGCATACCACCTTTGAATTCAGGAATTTCAGTCTTCATCCCCGACTCCCACTTGTGATCATACTCAGAGTGATTTCTTCCTTGTCCTCGTCCTTGTCCTCGAACACTACCACCATCATACTCCTCTTCAAAATCAGATGTATATCGTTGTCTATCTCATCCACCCACATCTCTACTACCATCACGTCTTCCATCAACATCCCTTCTATCTACATTCCTCCGTTCTCGATCATTCATGTTTCCCCCACGCCTTTGATCATCATCAACACTTCTGTCTCGATTGGAATGTGGTGAGACTCTACTTCCTCCATGGTTAGATTCAGGTGATACCCTTCTCCGATTCTGATTCATCTCTAACATCATCTTCTCTAATCGTCCAATTCCTTCGTTAAGCTTTTCACTAAAGTTTTCATTGATTCGTTGCTCCATCTCATCAGCCTCTTCTCTTCGATACAAAGCTTCTACGTTTTGGTGACGATTAGCTCTTCTCGGCGGCATGATTTGAAACTTTACAAACACTTCAACACTTCAAAATTCAAACACCTTTCGAACTTTGATCCAAAATGAAATGGATCGAAATATTCACACGTGTTGCAAATTGTGATGAACACGATGAACAACCAAACTCCCAAACAAGATAGATCCGTCCTTCAAACTTCAATACAAAGTCGAACAACTTCCCTTCTTGCTCTCGGTCGTGATTAATAACCTCAAATCTTCACTTCGATTTAAACTTCTTCAAGATGAAGTGCTCCAAGACTCGACTTAGCTACGATTGGCTAAACAAGCTCTGATACCAAAACTGACGCAGCGGATTACTCAAAACAATGTAGATCGATGAAAGTAGCAATCGATGGATTGATGAATACTGAAATGCCCGAATTCGTTGATCCAAAGATACCGAATTCTAGCTATCCCGAACTCGTTGATCGCGCACGATACCGGGTTCAAAGATCTGCGATTCTTCACACGTTGATCTAGCGCACTAGATTCCGTGAATCGGCTTCAGCTGTCGTTGAATCGAGCGCACTCGATTATCAGAGAGTGGAGATAGGAGATTACACTCGACTACCAATTGGGTGAAAGCACAAAGCTAACAAAACAAGAGTTTTATTTCAAATCAACTAAACTATTACAAATGACTCACACGGCCTATTTATAGGCATTTGACTCGAACAACACAACTCGTACAAACTCATAAGTCGGTTCCGACTTATCACAACACCCTCCGACTTACGACTCATCCAAAGCATACGACTTACGAGTTACAATACAGAAACACAATTCTACGACCTACGACTTAAGTGCAGACGACATACGACTTAAAGAAATACAACATAATACCATACAACGACTCAACACTTGAGTCGTAGACGACTTAACGACTCATCATAGCTCGGCGACGACTTATCCTCAGCAGCGACTTAAACACATATCACAGCAGCATCCTCACACGGCTTAAGCTTGGACGACTTAGTGAATAGTGACTTCATGACTTAACCCAGTTCACGACTTAAGCACACCAGACGACTCATCTTAAGTCGTAACTCGGCAGCGACCCATCCCTTCTCTTAAGTCGTAGACGACTTATCTCTCGTGTATTCTCAACTTGTGTTGCTCCTCCTGGATCCGTCTTTTTAAGTCGTGGACGACTTATGCCTTCTGCTTCAATAAATCGTGGTTGACTTTCCTCCTCACCCCAGTTAAGTCGGTCACGACTTATGTCCTCCATCATGCTAAGTCGGTCACGACTTATGCCTTTACTCCTGTTAAGTCGGTCACGATTTAAATCTCCCATCATGTTAAGTCGGTCACGACTTATAGTTTTGCTAGGTCGGTCACGACTTATATCTTCAGTTATAGCTTGGAAAGTTATAGCTTGGCCTGCTGCATCACCGGTCCTGTGATCGTAGAGTGCAGCGGGGCTGTTCCTCGACACATTCTTCTATAGATGTACCGTCGAAAGGTAGTCCCTTAACTTGTCATTGTATGGAATCAATTCCCCAATACATACATTTACCATTTTAATTGTAGAGCCTAGTATGATGGAATTGAATTAATGTAACAATTTTGGCTATTTGAATATGTTATTAAAAAGGATTTTCAAAGAATGTTATTAGAAATAATACCAAATGATTTGACAAAAATGTTTTGGTTATCGTAAGGTAAAAACCTGTCTGTGTTTATGTGCAGCATGGTCTTACGAGATACCTTTATTTCAAAAGGTTTTATAGCATTAAAATCCAATTAAGATGTGTTTTCTCACGCTGGTTTACCAGACTGATCCGATGTTCTTTACTTTTAATGCTCGGGTCAGACCGAGTATATTTACATATCAGATTCGAATGCATTTTGGAGGAGCTTGGAGCAGGAGGCTTCATCAATAGCTAGTTATTATCTTATTTCCATGGTATTAGTTGTTTAAAATTATCATCATTTGTGAGGACGGGTTGTTATAACTGTCCATGTCGATGATTAGTGATTTGTTGTTGTACCCTGATGGATGTATGTATATTACAGTTTTTTCTTTTACAAAGATCATTGTTATATTATATATTGTTCCATTGCATTGTGAGATTTTGTAATTGTTTAGTTTCTTCTTCTTCTGTTCTTTCTCCTTTCTTTTACCCTTAATGATCGGTGTTTCCAGAACTTGAATCTCGGCATGCAATATAGTGGATGTATTAGTGTCAATTTTTGAGGGTTGAAATTCTGGTTCGTTACAATATATATATATATATATATATATATATATTGTGTTTTTTGTGTGTGTAATCGAAACTACACACAACAAAGAAATATATAAAGGGACAAATGTGTTCGTTGCAATGTAAATCTCAGTACTACATGAGTCACATTAGTATTGTACACTTTATATCTGTAGCACGTGCACTTTTACACAACTAGTGTATTTGATTCATTTATAAAATTGAAACTTAAAAAATTAATAAATTACATAAAATAATGATTTTATTTATGATATGTTAGATTAGATCTAAAATCTCTTTAGATTTCATAAGCCCAAAAGATCCAAAATTGGAAAAAAATTAAAATCTATTTATCCACTTCCGACTGGCCTGGTTCCTTCAATGATATCGGAGCCATAGTGGTTTATGCGGTCTAAATTAGCAATGTTAGGACTAACTGATTAAACCATACCCATTTAGTAGGGTGTCTAGAAAGGTAATATCTAAAGTTGGGATTGGAGTACGAAATATTCTACCCTACCTGGCTACTAACTTGGCATGAAGGATGAAGTAAGCCTAAAGGTTATCCCAAATATAAAAGCCCAAATTGGCTTACGCCTTGGGCTAATTTAAAAAAAAATGAAAATTATATCTTAAATTTGAAAGTTGAGTTTAAAATATAAAAGTGAAATTTTATAAAAGATATAAATGCATTCAAATTTTTCAAAATTGTTTTTGAGAAATTACATAATTAAACTAAAATTTTGAAATTTAAAATTTAGTTAATACAATTATTTAAATTAAATAAATGATTATCTAAAAGTTAATTGATTAAAACATATATTTAATATACTTTGGCAAAGCCAGCCGGTTTTTAAAGTGGACTTTTCACTTTTTATTACAACAAGTAATAAATACATTGAGAACCAGGAGATAGGCCGATTGCCTAACTACAAAATTAGAACAACTAAACTAGCTTATAGAACCGGAGTTAGACAGGATTTCCTAAGCTACGGACAAGGTTTTTAGAGTGGACCATCCACTGTATAGAACAACTCGAGAAGTTGCATAGGGAAGTCACAATGAGAACACATTTCCAACAAACTGACTCAAAAGAAACTAAACCGTTTCCACTATGACCTGCAACTAACATATCCATCATGCTGACCTAAAAGAATCCAAACAGCTTCCACTATGACACACAACACCCAGTTACATGAAATTTGACAAAGGAAAATATCAGCACACTAACACCCAGAAGGACTAAGACCATACAGCTCCGAAAGCAGACGACCAAGGAAACGACAACCAACGCCACGTCCAATGCCTTGACCAAGAAGCTAGACGAACCGAACAATGGACTAAACTTCTTGCTCGATCCAAAAAAAATGCAATAGCCACCTAACACCCAGATCCAAAAATGCCATAGGATAGAAATGGCCAGCAAATGAACAACCAAAGCCTAAAAGTGAATCACGACAATCGAAATCAAAAATCGCCACTTTTGTTGCAAGCAATCACCAAGGACGAGATGATAAGATGAAAGCACGAGGAAGGTTAAAACATAAGCACGGACCAGGGATCCAACAACTAGACAACAAGCATTATAGCATAACATTCAATATTCCACATCACCTACCAGATAGCAATCGAACACCAGCAAACGGAACCTCCCACAAAGAAACCCCAAAAACGCACCAGCTTAAGACTCCAAAAGCAAATCCCCGACAGCCTCACACCAACACAAGACGAAGCACCCTCAAAACCACCCGAGCATAGAACACCCATTACACTTATATTATATATTTATATTACTATAATTGTTATAGTTATTTATTTATCTTAAAATTATTTATGAAAAATTAAATTAAAACTTAAAATTAATTAAAATATTGACATGTATTAAAATTAAAATTATTCAAATAATTATTGTATTAATTAATTGAAATGTGTACATATATACGTTGACTGATATGCATACCAGTTACATTTATATTATATTTTTAAAATGAAATAAATGAGTCATGATTTTATTTAAACAAATATTTTATTTCAAATCAAATTCAAATGCAATACAACTTTCACTATCACTCTCATATATACATCTTTTCTTTACACTCTCATATATAACCTTTTTTGTACTCGCTCTCACTCAAGTTTATTTTTGATGTGTTTATCTTGATTTGCTTGCTCCAGCTTGTATCCGGCCATCTCCTTTATCTATCAAATAAAAAATGTAGTAAAATAGACAAAGAAACAAACCTAAATTGCATAATTAAATTGAATTTGAATTTGAATATTTCCTCAGTTCATGGGTTTGTTTTCTCTTCATGTTTTAGACAGGGACAAATATATATATATATGTGCATGGAAAACTTATGATATGCACAGTGTATCATTGTGAATATCACAAGGTCGGGCATCGATTAATTCTCACGGACTGTTGCACAAACAATTAAAGGCATAAGAACATGAAAGTACACAAACTAGATTAACCACTAACTTTCACTATATATACATACATATGTATGTATATACATGGAAATTCAAAGCAAAAACAAGTTTCAACAATTCAACAACATGGACCGGCAAGGATCAAAAAGTGCCAGTGTGCACTACCTTAAACAGGGCAGTGGCAGTGTACCATCAAACAAAGCAAAGCCCCATCAAAGCACCATCAAACAAAGCTTCAAAGTCAAAAAACAAAATTGACAGCAAATAAAAGAGTTAAAACCAGACTTATAGGTTCAAACATGTCGGTAACTGAATAAGTGCCACAAATTAAATAATAATAAGTCCATATCACTAATAATTTCTTATCACTACCTTGAACAAGTGCCACAAACTGAACAAGGCACAAATTTAACATGTGCTACAAAATTGAACAAGCCACTAACACTAACCACAAATTAGAACCACCAACATTCACACATATATACATACATACATATGTATGTATGTATATACAAGGAAATTCAAAGCAAAAACAAGTTTCAACAATTCAACAACATAGACCAGCAAAAATCAAAAAGTGATAGTGTGCACTGCCTTGAACAGGGCAGTGGTAGTGCACCATTAAACCATAGTAAAGCCCCATCAAAGCACCATCAAATAAAGCTTCAAAAACAAAAAAAAATTGACAGCATATAAAAGAGTTAAACCAGACTCATGGGTTTAAACATGTCAGTAATTGAACAAGTGCCACAAATTGAATAATAATAAGTCCATATCACTAACAATTTCATATCACTGCCTTGAACAAGTGCCACAAATTGAACAAGGCACAAATTGAACAAGTGCCACAAAAGTGAACAGGACACTAACACTAACCACAAATTCGAACCACCAACATTCACAAATATGTACATACATATGTATATATATACATGGATGATACTGGAATCAAAGTGCACAACTTTACCTCGACCAATAGTTGAACTTATGTAAAGTACTAATCCAAGTAAAGACAAAGTGCAGACAACGATGCAATATGTGAACAAGTATCAGTTTTAGGCTAAACCATAAAACACATACATATACATACATATATATATATATATATATATATATATATATATGCAGGCATATACATGGATGAACCAAGATAGCATAACTAATATACACATATACATATATGTATGTACATGTATATATGTACATAGTGAGCAACAGGCAGTTCAAAGCATCGAATAGTAAACAGAACATGAAGTAAAGGCATAATCACATGAAAGTCCTCATGAAAATGTATATAAGAAACCAAAGCACATGAAAGTAATCAAACAGAACAACATGAAGTAAAGGCACAAGCACATGAAAGTAATCAAACAGAACAACATGAAGTAAAGGCACAAGCACATGAAAATGCACAAATAAGTAAAGGCACAAGCACATAAGTTTAAGTATAAGTATAGTGAGCAACACGCGCACAAACACACACATGTATACATGTATATATGCAACATATGTTCAGTGTTGAAGTGCACTGCCTTGAACAAGGCAGTTCCAGTCAACATTGCCTTGGACAACAAGGTCCAACATAGCAATCTACTAACTCGAACATAAAGTCAAGAGCACATGGTCAGGTAACATAGTATAAAACAAGGTCCAATATAGCAATCAAATTGGCAAACGACAACCAAAGCAGAAATTCAAGACTCAAAGAATCATCAAGAGCGTTCAAACATAAATCGACAGCCGAGAAAAATAATTTGAAAAATTCAAATCAAATCATATATTCACATATTTAAGAAATAAATTCCTATATAAGAAACCCTAATTATCATTGGTCAGAGATTAGAAGTCGAGAATAATCTAAATCGAAAGGGGCATAACTCATACCAATATCAATTGAAGAACACTCGATAAGGAGGAGCTACAACCATCAATGGTCGGTAAATCAAAGTACGCAATCTACAAGGAAGGAAGGGAGCAAGGTGATTCGAAGCTTAACTTTCAAGCAGTGGCTTTCATGAAACCCTAATTTTAGAATGAAGATGAAAGAGGTGGCTTTGTTTAGGAAACTCTAAGTTTATCGAAGAACATTGATAGGATAGGAGAAGGCTAGGGTCAGCAGCAAGCGATGGCTAGGTGGAGGGATAGGCAAAGTCGGTGAGGAAAATAATTGAAGGAACGAACGCCATTTTTCTCTAGAAAAGAAAGAAAGAGGGGGAAATAATTGAAAGAACGTGGTCACGAAATAATCTATGCAACATTGAGAGGGAAACCAAAATTTTGATAAGGAGCAAAAATGAAATTTTTGATAATTTCAATCAGACAATATATAAAATTTTGTCTGAATGGCATGGACGAAATCTCAATAGAATAAAGATTTCACAGGCTATGACACACAATAGATGGTTTTTCCATGTGTTGCATGAAACAATGGTAAATATTGGAATAACAGAAAATCTACCTTATGTTGTGTAATCGTTGTTGTCTGATTCACTTTGTGGAATAGTGTGCAGTCATCACCATAATCATTTTCCAGCGACAAAGTGAGTTTGGTATTATTTTGCACAACATAAGTCAACAAAGCAGCTAATAACATTTCCACTACATCAATTTTAATTACATAATTCGGTATCTCATCTTTAACCCATTTCGTTCCCACATAGAGCTAAATACAATAGAAAATAGAGTGGTGTTGTGTTTGACATATGAGATGCCAACATAACACATAACTAGTTGTATTTCCTAGTTTTAAAAAGCAGAAATTTAAAAATACTTTTATTATCAATATAAGCCTCCTGCTTTATCTTTAGAATCTTTATTCGTCCTCCCGATATATACCTGTCTATTCCATAAATTCGGCATACTTGTATGATTACCTATGAGTTTATGGAAAATAATAAAAAATGGGTCAAACTTAAAGTCTGGCGTGAGTTAAACTTTTTCCTAACAAGCAAACATATAGTGAGACCGCGTCGCTATAGTACGAAATGGGTTTCCCCTCACTATTCCAGTCATCATCAATTATATTTACCGTGTGACAACATAATGTTGTAAAGAAATATAAATCATCAATTCATCTCAAGGTTTTGACTAGTTTCTATAATCATTCATTCTTTGTTACCACTCAGGCCTAACTCTCACTCGTTCGATCCTGGTACTTAACATTAAAGGGATATTTTTAGGTGTTTTACCTCGGTTTTATCATGGATAGATAATTAGGTTTCCACAAAGGCCTTACATCATCGCTCTCGTATTTTATCAGGAATAGAAAATTGGATGCTAAATAAGCCTTACTTCATTGTTTGTACTTATTCGTCATGAGTAGACAATTGAACGCTACACGAGCCTTGCTCCATCAATCATTGAATATAAAGTCATTAAAAGATATATAAAGTCGTGAATAGACAAATGGTTGCCACATAGGCGTTACACGATCAATCATCGAATATAATGTCGTGAATAAACAAACAATTGCCACATAGGCCTTACACAATCAATCATCGAGTATAATGTCATGAATAGACAAACGGTTGCCACACGGGCCTTATACCATTGATCATCAAATATAATGTCGTGAATAGACATGCGTTTATCACTAAGGCCCACCATCAGTGTTATTAAATATAATGCCATGTTCAGACATATCAATTCCTTTAAGGCCTTATATACATACTTCCCATTGTTTATAATGGTACAACTATTCATCACATAGCTTAATCAAGCTAAGTCTCAATTTCGTTCTTTAAAATTTTTATTTCTCTTTAATATTTTCTATGGCCATTTTGTTGGCATGAAACTATCAACCATTACTTTGGAAGATGTTTTCCAAAGTTCTACAAAATTCATTCGGGTAATTAGCATTTTCATAGCCTTACGTACCATTTCATGTTTACTTTACATAGCCATCGCATGTTGAGTCTCCAAGGGCCATCACATGTTGACTTTACCCTAGCCTTTGCAAGTTGATAATTTTAGTAGCTATTACATGTTAATTCAACCTTAGCTAGTGCAAGTTAAATCCGCTTAGCCATCGCAGGCAAATTCCATCATAGCCATTGCATGTTGATTCCAACATAGCTGTCACAAGTTGATTCCAACCTAGCTATTTCCAATTGACTTTCATACATACTATCATAAGTTGATGTTTAATTAAGCTATCCCATGTCGAAGTATTATAAGTTATCGCATATTGGTGTACCCAGTAGCTATCGCATGTTGACCTTCTTAGTAGCTATCACATGTTGAGCTTTCCCTTAACCTTCACATGTTAAACTTTCACCTAAACCATCGCACGTTGATAATCTAAGTGTTACTAGGGGGTTGATCATTTATAGGCTATTGAAAGTTGAAAATGGCATTCGTAAATAATTTGAAAACCGATTAGTTGCCATATTAAGTAATTACTTTATACCAAATCTCATATGATGTCAAATTCTTATTGGCTAATTCCTTACATTACAGTCTTTTTTAGAAATTGTTAATTACATTTCTAATTAATTATCCTTAATTAATTAATTCTTTCCTTCACCCATCAATTTATATTAAATCGAAAATTAATAGGAAAAATCTTAAAAATTCACCAGAGATCAAATTTATCATATTTTACCTCACATCGGAATTTCAGGTCAAAATAATTATTTTTATAAGTTTTAATAACTAATTTACCTGAAATTTACCACTTCCTCAACTTTGAAAATTCATTAAAATTCCACGGTTGCTCCAAAAATTATGAAATTGAAAACTCATCTCTATTTCATCGTAACAAACATTATATCTCATTTTCAAATCATTTACTTAAGACTAGATCATGTTTTTTCCTAAAACATGAACAAATTACTTCATTAAAATTTCTAAACATAGCCAAAAAATGTGTAATTATTCAAGCATGTTTATCATCATAAAAAATATTCATTCATAATTAAATATGAACCAAAAGGGTTAGGATAGTTTTTAGGAAAAAATTTACTCACCTTGATTAAGAAAACATGATTTTATCCTCTTCTTCTTAAAGTTGAAAACTTGAACTCTTTTGGTTTTCCTCTTTCTTCCCTTAGAATGTGACCGACCTCAAATTGGTTTAGTTTCTTTTGTTTGGTGGGAAATGAGAGAATGAATGAAAGTGGAGAGGTTAGTGGGGGTTAGTAATTTTGGTTTTGTGCTAAAATCTCATTCTAGCGTATTCTTAATAATTCCCCTAACTCTTTATTTTAAATTCATTCTCTATTAATTTATTTGTCATGATTTTTCACTTCATAATCCAATTTTGTTAATCGTTTACTTAATTAGTTTTCCTCCATATTATGGCAGTCCAAAGAATAGGGTATTACGATCTTCCCTATTTATAAGAATTTCGTCCTTCAAATTTTGACAAGGCAGGATAAAATCATAATTATCAAAATAATATACACATGGTATAGTAATTACACCAGTTCCCTACTAAAGTAAATCATCAATCATTAAGTATAATGTATTGGTGCTTTTACTAACACATTTTAGTATCATACTAGTGTCACTACTAGTCTATAGATCAAATCATACATGCTTAATCATAAATGTCAAAACTAATCAGGATAGATGTCTCTAATCTTGTCCTCTGCCTCCCAAGTGATAGAGTTAGGGGTATGCCCTAGGGTCAATTCTATAATTTATTGTGAACTATTAACTCTGTAATCAATCCTCGCTCGTAATAGAAGTGTTTTCTTTCTATTATATAGTTGTTATAATGTGTTATAAATAACTAAATGTATGATTAAAGTATATTTAACGGAAAATCCATAAACGGTGCTCTTGTGGTAGTATTTACAAATAGTTTTAGTCATGAGTATTGTATCACAATATTATAAACACACCAATTTAAAATTCCTAGTCAAGATACATCAAGGTTGGATATCGATGCATTCATTGAGACTAGAATACATAATGCTCTCCAAATGTTCGATAGTGTATTACTCATGACTATTGGGGGCACCTAGAGGTTGCGTACTAATATTTAATGGATAGTTATGGAATGACTCACTCGATAGTTTTCTACTGGTTAATATAACCGAGGTCAAACAAAAAAATATCAATATGACAAACTTATAGTTCTCTTAACTTGAGAGTACACTTAATCTTCAATATGAAAGCCCACTTTGATTACAATCAAATCATGGCACATAGTCCAATGAATTACTATGGTTGGGTCAAGTCGAAGTATGGAAGTGAAACATAATTCAAGAGAGGACTTATCTCCTCAGTTATATAGGGTTAGTATCGTAGTCAACTGAAGTCAACTCAAAGTCAAAATCTCTGGCTAGAGTAGTTCGGTTAATAATAATTGTTATTATTGAACCAAAGACTTTGTGTTTGACTATAAAGTTGAATATGGATGATATTGGAATTTTGACCATTACTAAATTTCATAAGTCCAAAGTAATATAGTTTTGGCAAAAAGAATTGGTATAAATAATTGTCACTATTAGGTAACATTTATAATAAGTAAAATTGGGTTTTACAAAAGGATTTGTGAGTGATAAATTCAGCCAAAATGCCACACTACTAGCCAAGATAACGTATGAATATTAATATTTGAATTATCCAATATTATTCCTTGATTGAATTTACACCTTTGAGTCACACAGCCGAAATGATGAATATTCTGAATCAACTACATGATTTAATTAATTTTTAATTATTAAAAATTAATTCCTTTAATCGATATTTAATAAATATGAATTCAAAATTTTTATTTAATTTATTGGATGTCATTAGTATTTAGTAAAGTGCATATATAAAAGTTGTAAACGCGCGTATCGATATACGATGTCGGTAGAATGCTTAAATTCAATTTAAACAAGATAAATTATGATAACCCGGATTTCTGGACATCTGTAATTGATATAATAATTGGGTAAATTAATAGAAATACTGAATTATAGATTGAACAAACGAATCTGATCAAAAAAAATATTTATATTTATAAGTTGAGCAAATTAAATATGTGTTATTATGAGCTGATTCTAAATTGAGTTTGAATTTGAATTTGAAATTCAAATTGATAAATATCTTAAAAATAAATTGGATTTTAAAAACTCTATATTTTAAAGTTAATAAGAATAATTTTCTAATATAATAATATATAGGTTTATATATATTGTATTGAAAGTTATGTTTTAAAATTTATATATGTAATGTAAGGTTGGTTTGTAAATATATAAGGTGAGATTTAATTAAAGATTTAAAAAAATACTTTTCTTTTATATACTTGGGAATAGATATAGTTAGTATATATGTAAATAAATAGAAAGCTTTGATATGTGAATATCTTTTAAAACTATAAGTATAAAATTTAAAGTACACAAGACATATGTAAATATAAAATAAATAATCTATATAAAGAATATAACAAATTAATATAGGATTTAGAACAAAATCTATAAATTAAATAAAATAAATGGATAAACATAAATTTATAAATTAAAATGAAGTAAGGGTGTAAAACACAAAAATCTTTGTTTGTGACATTTGTAAAATAAGATCATGCATTATAACAAGTGTGAGGTTTTGATAATATGAAATTAACATGTGGCAAAGATGTTTTCTCTTGAAATGATAATGTAAATAAAATCAAAATGTTTAAACCAGGCTGCTCATTTTAGTTCAAAAGTTTTCTCAGTTTTAAAAAATTCTTAAACCTGAGAAAAATAAATACAAACTAGGAAATAAATCAAAGCAAAGTTAAAAATCTAAAACCCGGAAATAAGATAAAAGCTTCAGTTCAAAATTTTTTTTTTCAAGATCAAAACTTCAACCTGCATTCATCATTTCTCTTCAACCTGAGAATTTATTTCCTGCATTCTTCTTAAAACTGGAAGTTAAGCTACCCTCATGCAACAATCAAAAGCAAGTTAAAGACATTAGAAACTCAATCTTTCAGTAAGCAACATTCAAGCTTTTAAAAGCATGGACAAAGGCATTTCAAAAGCAGGTTTAGGATCTCTGTTTGCATAATTTAAGGTGAGTAAACATTTGAATTTAAAAACAGTTTTAAACTTATGTTTATGCTTAAATGTTGTGATGAATCTCTGTTAAAATATGCTTGCATGTTTATTTTAAGTAGAATTGAGTGTAAATGATGTGTGCATGTCTGGGTTCAAGAACATATATCTCTGTTCATAGTTTACAGGTTTCAAAACCTGTTCATAAATCCATATCTCCTCATGCAATAAGATTTAGGTGATGATCTTTAAATGAAATATGTTTATATAATCAAGATCTAAGTTTTAAAAATAATTTCAAGTGTTAAAGTTGAATATTTATTTCAAGAATGGGAAATTACAGTAAAAATCAATTAAAATCAGAAAATCAAGTAGCAAGATTTCATGTTTAAATTATATAAATAGATTCGTGGTGAAGAATAATGATTTTTGATGTTAAAATCATGATTTTTAGTTTAAAATTGGTTGAGTATTGATGAGATGAACGGAAATGTCAATTTGGGCTAATACTGGTGATCGCGGAGGTCAGGGAACTCGGGGTTGTGGCCAGAGGAGGATTGAAGGTTACTGATCATCAGAAAAATGATCGTGGATTTTATAATCCATTGTGATAATCATTCGAAGTCTAAATAGGGTTTTTGTTAGTTTGAAATCGATGTCGGAGGATGGGTTTTCACGGCGACGACAAACAACCGGAAGCGATCGCACGTGGTTCGGTGGGTTCGAGGCGATGTAGGGTAGCTTCGGCGAAGGTGGCGAGGTGTCTCGAAGCGTTGATTGCCGTGGAGGATGATTTTACTGGTGATGTCGTTTTCCAGGTGGTGGGTTAAATGCTCGATTTTGATTCTCGTATGATTCGTGAAAGATTGGATGGTCGATCGTGATGCCGTGGTAGGATATGACTTGTCGGAGGCCTGGTCGTAGATCGTCGTCGATCAGAATAGACGTGCACGTGCACGAGCGAGTTCTTGTGCATCTGGGAATTTTGGGTTTTGGGGAAGAAAGCGTTTTCACGGGTTTTACTTCGGGAATGGCTCGTGTTTTACTCGAAGCAGGAAGTGTAGTGGGGATACTCGAGAGTTGCTTCGGGTTTTCTAAAGGTTTGCTCGGGTTTGAATAATAGCAGGCTTAAAGAATTTTACAGGAAATGTTTTTGAAGTTTTAAAAACCAAAGAAATTATATGGTTGTGTTTCTAAGTTTTAAACAAAAGTAAAACAAGTTTTTTTTTCTGTAAAACTAAATTGTTTTCAAGAATATAAGTTTAAATAAGTTTTTATATTAAGTAGATAAGTTTTAAAAAGGTTAAATAAGTGGGTATTAATAAATGAGGTTTGTTTAAAAATTTATTAAATAACTTTGGAAAGTTTATTTAATATGATTTTTAATGATAAATAAGAAGTTAATTAAGATACTTACTTTTCGGAAGTAATTAAATGGAAGTTATTAAGGATTAATTACTTAAGCATAATTTATTTAAATATGGATTAATTGAGGTAATTAATTAAAGAATAATTACTTAATGGAAGTAATTAAAGGATCATTTATTTATTTATTAATTACTTAATGGGATTGATTAAATTTTAATTATTATAAATGGTTAAGGTTAATTCGTTTATATAATTAATTAAAGGCTAATTACTTAATGTAATTAAAAAGAAATTAATCAAGAATGATTAATAAAAAGGGGTAAGTAAAGAATAATTACTTATTGTAATTAAGGAATAATTAATCAAGGAAGATTAATTAAGATAAATAATTAAGAAATGATTAATTAATTTATAATTAATTAATGTTAAGTAAGATGGATTAAGGTAATCCAAGTAATTAAAGGTTAGTAATTAATTTAATTAGAGATTAATTAAATTAATTAAGAACGAATTGACTTGTTATGGATTGGTTGAATGATATTAGATGCCTTGGATTAGTTGATATATCTGATATGTGATTGTGATATGAGATGTTTTGGATGAATTGTGATAATGTAAGTTATCTATCTGTGATAGATTTGTTATATGAATATGATATCCTGAATTTAAATTAAATTGTTTAACTGAAAAATCTTGGTTTAAAGGATAACATTTGATTCGAAGAGACCGGGGTCGGGTATCAGAAATATACCCGAAACCACTTCGATTTGTAATCTATAATTCTTTATAGATTTGTTTTGTAAATCAAATAGGCTGGAATGAAATAAATCGAGTAATCTGGATCATTGGAACTAAGTAACGATACTTAGATATTATTTTGTGAAATAAATTGTTTGAATATAATAAGTAAGAACTCGTAGAAGATACGAGTTACCCTGATTTTATATAAGATCTATGGATTGAAATTTCATGTTAGATGAGTTTACTCACGCTGGTTTCCAGCCTGACTCGGGTGTTACTTTATGGTAATGCTCGGGTCAGACCGAGTATTACAGATTTTCAAGTTAGGACGTTTTGGAGCTCAGGTGGCGAGCTGGATGGCAGAAACGTATAGAGTGTTTTCCGCTGTGTATGTGAGACTGTGTAGTATATATAGACTGTGGTCTGGAATAGGTTAATTGTATCTGTCCAGTGATTTGAGTATATGTTGTAACTCTGATGTATTAAATGTAATTAACAAATACAGTTTCTTTATATAACTGATATTATTATTTGATATTGTAATTTGATCTGCTGCGAATGTGAGAATCTGTGTCTTGTTCTGTTTCTTTCATTTATCTCTTTCTTTTTCTTCTAACTATCTGGAATTTTCAGGTTTGAAATTTCCGGGTCGTTACATAAATACTGAAATGGGCTTTAAATAAATTAAACTAACTAATAATTGTGAAATATTAATTATTAAGGATATTTCTTATTTGATTAGTTTGATTTCCATTGGTATTTAATAATGTGCATATATAAAAATTTATAAATGTGCGCATCGATATACGATATCTATAGAAAATTTAAATTTGATTTAAATGGAGATATACTAATTAGATTTGGAATTTTTTGGACCCACTGCCCAATATGATGGCAGTCTATGATGTAGAGATGGGGTGGGGTTTTTTAAATTGAAGGGGAAATCTTAATTAAAGGAGAGAAAAAAAGACCATATCTTCATTACACATTTTTTTCCCTCATTTAATCAGATTTCTCTCTGTCATCTTTCTTTTCTCTGTACAGAAACACATAGGCTGAATTTTCATAGTGGAAAAGCATCAAAAATTCCAAAATTTAATCAAGAAAAATTAAATAGAAAAAGGTGGTTATCTCTTGATTGCCGCATATCTAGAGAATGATCTATCGAATCTAGGAATTGTTCTATCATTCAAAGTGTTTCTCTATGCTTCATCCTAAGGTTATTCTATATATTTACATATCTTTTAATTTTGTTTACATTACCTTGATTCTCTATCTCTTCCCTTTGTTTATATATGTGAAATTGGATTTTCATTTGAATGTCTCAAGCCCCCTTCTTAAAACAATTGTATATTTTTATCACGTTAAAAAAACCCTTGCTATGTTCACTGCTATTTTGTTATGAACAGTAATAATATCATTTATCTATGTTCTGTATGTTTATTTATCTAGTTTGTTTAACCTGTATCTAGACGTTCTTATCGTTAATCTATATATACCTTTGTCGTCTTATTTTATTATTGTTATTTGAATAAATAAATTAATTAAATTTTGAAATATTCTTTTTGATATGTCATTTTTCATATTAGAAGATTTAGTTTTAAATGTTTACACATAAATATTTATGTGAATAAAACTTTGAAAGAATTGCATTAATTAATCTTTGTTAATAACATAATATGATGACTTAATTGTGTTATGTTTTAAATCATTCTAAAACAAATTTTATTAATTAAAACAAAAAATGGAAAACATTAAATTAATGATTTATTCCTTGTTTAACAATTGTGCCTAATATAGTACTAAATCTTTGTTTAAAGGAAACATTCAATTTCACAAACTACATGTATATTATTTTATTTTATTTTAAATTTTGTTTTAGTTTGTCTATGTTCATAAGTTTATATATTTTTGTAATATCTTATTTTGTGTGTGTATTTGCATTTAACTCAAATTTTCAAAAGGGTGTTTTTGTAAGATATAATAGTAAACTTTTAAATTACTTTAATTTGACATTGTATTCCCTAATTTATTGCATGTAATCTAAATAAAGTCAATTTCAATCTAAATTGCTATGCAAAATATTTATTGTGTATACACATACATATACATACATACATACATATATATATATACATGTAAACACATATGTGCGTGTGTGTATTTATTTAAAGAAAACTTCATGTTTTAAAAAACAATGGCATATATAGAGGGGAAATGTGTCTATTGCGGTTTAAATACCAACACCTAAACAGCGTTCACATTAACTATGTACACTTTTTATATGTTGCACTCACACTATACACATGGGTGCATTTGATGAGCTCATCATAATATACAATCAGTTAAAATTAAACTAAACAATTTTAAATGATTATAATAATATAAAGAAAAATTTAAAAGGAAAATTTAGAAAAGTTCTAAATGAATTTAGACTCCATAGGCCTAACAAAAATCCAATAGAAATTTCTTTTGGAACTTACCGTATTATCCCGCTTCCGATTGGCCCGGTTCCATCAATGTTATTGGAGCCTGATAGTCATTGTGGTTCAAATTAGTTATATTAGGGCTAACTAATTAAACTTGAACACTTAGAACAATATCTAGAAAGGTAATGTCTAGGATTAGAATTGCGTAATTAAGTACCCTGTCCTACCTAGTTATCGGCCTAGCTTGAAAGGTAAAGTGAGCCTAAAGATTGCCCCTAATAGAAAATGCCCAAATTTAAATTGAGCCTTGGGATAATTTCCAAAATTATTTTGAAAATTAAAGTTAAAGTTTATAAATTTAAAAGTTAAATTTAAAATGAAATATGTTTATTATAATATAACATAATTTTTCAAAAAGTTTGAAAAGATAATAAAATTTTCTCAATGTTTGAAAATTTGAAATTTGAAATTTAAACATTAATTTCAAAAATTAATTTATTAATAAGATTAATAAAATAAATTGATTAAATAAGTTAATTAATTAATGTACATACATGCGTGTATAATATATATTATGTCGTGTTGAAATGTTAGACAACATAAGTATACAAGTATGTATGTAAAATAATTTTTTGAAATTAATAAAATTTAATAAAATTTGTTTAATTTAATAAACTAATTAAAGGTTTGTTAATAAATTAAAATACATATAATTTATGTGTGTATTACTATAAAAGTTGTAGTATATAAATATTAAATATAATATGTTAAAATTGAATATAAACAATTAATGAAAGAGTTGATTAATTAAAATTAATTAAATATGATTTAATAAATATAATATTATATATAAGATTATTATATAAGTTAATTAAAATACAAAAGTTATATAATAATGCAACTTATAAAATGATGAAACTTATATAATATGAATGTATAAACTAATGGTGGAATATTGTAGAAATTCTAACTAGACCTATGAAATAAATACATATGTAAATGTATATATGTCGTGATTCCCAACGTGTCCGACACTTGAATCACAATGGTATTTCATAAGAAATATATTATTTCAAAAGTCGATATGACTCAATATAATATAATGTTGTCCTCTACCATATATATATATATATACATGTTACTTGCATACTCCTTAGTTGTTTAGCAAACTCAAGCTAGGGATGTTATGTAGTTATATTAATATATTAAACAGATGAGGTAAGATAACTATATGTATTTATTGAGCAAACTCATGGTATCTATACTATACTTAGGCCATCACGATATGGTAGGTATGAGTGAGCAATTTCTTTTTGATTTGTTGAGCAAATTCAAGGTCGAAGTGACAAGGTACCATGTGTTAGGAGTTGTATATGATACAATTGATAAGGAGTTATCCATTGTTCGTGGAGCTATGACTTGTTGAGAAAACTCAAGATCAGAATTCCAAGACAAACGAGTCTTAACAGCTATTAGTGAAGTCGAAAGACTTCTATATTTCGACTTAGGGTTTGACAAAACATAAAAGACTGGTGGGTGCTTATCAGTAAAATGAAACATATAGTTTAACCTCACTAATATTATAAGAACATCTACTATGATATTGTCCTAATAATCAACCAATTCAAACTTGTAGATAATGTCAACTCAAAAACTATTTTCTGAAAGTAACAAGCTTATTGGACCAAACTATATCGATTGGCTAAGAGAAATTAAGATAGCCTTGACTTACGAGCGTCTTTGGTCGGGTATTACATGTGAACATAAAGAATAATTGTTGATGATGCGAACCCCAAACTTAGGCTTACTTACGAAAAATGGGTTTCGGTCCTAGAGATCGCTCAAGTTTTCATGCTGTCGACGTTAAATAAGCAGTTGCAAAGGCAACACGAAAACATGACTATCCATGAGATTTTTGATAGTCTCAAAGCTCTTTTTGCGGAACAGTCCCGTTCCGTAAGGTATGAACTTTCAAAGAAACTATTCAACACCAAAATGACTAAGGGACGAAAAGTGGATGATTATGTTTTAATGATGAAAGTCAATATTGATAGAATTGCACAATTAAACGTAAAGATAAGCAACAAAATGCAAATAGACTTAATCCTTTGACCTCTTACTCCCCACTATGAGCCGTTTATATTACACTTTAATATGAACCATTTGAATGTAAGCCTCGTAAAGGTACCTCAATATGTGGAGGTCAGCCGAGTCTTCGTCCAAGGATCAAGGAGCCGTACTTACTATCAAATGGAATATGTCATCTTTGAAATGTTTGAAGAAGTGAAAGAAGATTAATTAGAAAAGTAAGAAGACTACTACTACTGACAAGGGTGACTACCATCATTGTCACAAAAAAGTTCATTGGAAACGGAACTGTTTAGAGTACTTGAAGATTGTTAAAGAGAAGAAACAAAAAAGTTATGCAGCTCCATTAGGTAATTTATGATTCAAAATTGTTTTGCAATCGATATATTATCTTATATTTTAGATATTGGATATGGAACTCATATATGTAATTGATTATAGAGACTTAGGAGCAAACATCATGTGGCGAAGGAAGAAATGAAGGTTTAAGTTGCTGATGGATCTCTAGTAGATGCAACAACGGTTGGAGAATATCATTTATATTTGCCAAATGGATTAGTTTTAATACTAAATAATTGCTAGTATGTAAAAGACTTTATTTGTGGTATCATTTCTATGTCTAGATTGTCCAAGCTGGTTACGTATGTCACTCTGCTTGTAATGTTATAGACATTACGCTGAATAGTAATAAAATCTAGATGGTATTTTAGATAGTGGAATACATGTGATTAATACTAATTATGTCTATGTTGTGAGTAATTCTTTTAATGTTGATGTAAATAAATTTATCTTTGGTATTTAAGCAAGGTCATATTAGTGAGAAATAACTATATGAACTAAAAACCGAAGGTTTCTTCTATCACTTGATTATGAATCATTTGATACGTGTGAATTGTGTCTCAAAGGTAAAATAACCAAGTACCCCTTCAATGGGAGTAATGAAAGAGTTGATAAAATTTCAGGGCTAGTACATAGTGATGTATGTGGTTCGATGCATATAATCACCAAGGATAACAATTCTTACTTTGTTACCTTCACTGATGATTTCTCGAGACTAGGATATGCATATCTTATGAAGAAAAAATCCGATGTCTATGTGAAATTTGTTGAGTATAAAATGTTATTCACGAATCTACGACTACGACTACGACAACATCCAGACTCAACGACTCAAAGTATGGTTCATATAGTTTTATATTTTTTTAAACAAGAGTCATCAAATATGTATATAGAGTCTAGTTTAGTGCTTTGTTAAAATCTCTCCTCAAGAATCATCATTCACATTCAAATAAACTTGCATGCATATTTTAATCAAAATCAAGTTTTCAAAAAAATGCATGGAGCAGGGCTCGAACTCGGGTCACTAGTTTAGAAGGCAAGTGCTCTAACCAAATGAGCTATGGTGATTTTTGATTATCAATAGGATTCAGTCGACTGAACAAGTCATTCAGTCGACTGAATATCTATAAACAGCCTACTAAACTTCTGTAAACTGTGCATATTACACAGATTTTACCAAGTCAGCCGGTTGACCCAGAGGCTCAGTCGACTGACCTAGAAAATTCTGTGCAACATGAATAGGTGCACAGATATATGAATTTATATTTAAAAATTATTTTGAATATTCAGTCGACTGACCCAGAGGCTCAATTGACTGAATTTCTATAACAGCCACTTTTCGAAAAGACACGACTTTTTGTGAAGAGATACAAACCTCTATGAAAAGATTGGACGCAATACTTCAATTGAAACTCTTCACCAACAGTCGCTGCTTTCTAACCTTTATAAATACATACTACAACTTGATTCCAGATCACCGAATTACAATCTAATTTTCTTATCTCTCTGATCTAATTCTCTGGAATCTATTTGCTATCATACTTTCAATTATTCTGCATTAAAGCAATACTAGACCTTTCTATTCTTCATATACTTCAAATATATATATATTTATACTCGAGGAGAAGATTATAGGAAGGGTGTACTACAAGTGACAATTTCGTGTTATTAAGAACACACAAAGTCAAAAGTATTTTTGTATTTGTTGAAGTCCTGTTCTGCTGCTCGGGCGTGTGAAGTCCTCTTCGGTTGCTGAGGAGAAATCCTATTCTGCTGCTCTGGTCCTTGTTCGGCTACTCAAGGGTTGTATATACCTATTCCTCCGGGTTAAGTGAGGGTTATTAGTGAAATTCCAAAAGGAGTCTGGGACTAGACGTAGGACGGTGCTCCGAACCAGTATAAAAATCTTTGGTGTCATTTTACTATACTGCTTTTATATTCCGCACTATTTACAGTATTACTATCATCACTACACTCTGTATTATCATTTATCAATATTACACGATCCATAGCACACTTTCATAAAAATGTAGTAAAAACAAAATGGACCGTAAGATTAAGATTCTTCGACCAGATCGAAGAGGTGAGTACATTGGACAAGAATTCAAATAGCGCTTAAAAGATAATGGAATTGTCTCTCAGATTACTTCACCATATACTCCACAACATAATGATGTGTTAGTGCGAAGGAACCAAACCTAACTAGATATGGTTCATTCTATGATGAGTAAAGCTAAGTAACCTCTGTCCTATTGGGGATATGCGCTAGAAACTGAAGTGCATAGGTTGAACCTATAACCCACTAAATATGCCTAAAATGCTATATGAGATATGGTATGGTAAGAGACCCCAACTCAAGTATTTGAAGGTGTGGGGTTATCCGACCTACGTTAAGACATTTGTCCGAATAAACTAGAGGCAAGATAGGTACTATGTAAATTTATAGGATATCCTAAAAACTCTATGGGATATATATTCTATAATACCGGTGAATAAATGGTTATTATTTCTAGGCTAGAAAAGGAATTTCTCTCAGTGGAAATTAACAGCGAAGTTGTAGACTTGGATGAGATCCAAGAAGTTTCTACTGAGGCCGAATTAGGGGAGAACTAAGTTCATCCGTATTGAAAACAGACAACCTATTAGAAGGTCAAATAGGGAGTCTCACGCACCAGAGAGATACTATGGTTTTCTCATGGATGGCGAGAAGGAGGACTATTTCTTTGAAGACGACACTCCTCTATCTTTCTAACAAGTACTATAGAGTAAAGACTCTGCGCTTTGGCTTGAAGCAATCTGAGATGGACTCCATGTATGAAAACAAATATGGACTTTGTCGGAAGTACCCGAAGGGATAAAACCTGTTGGCTACAAATGGATTTTTTTAAAAACAAATGCAGATGGGGAAGTAGAGACTTATAAGGAAAGGCTAGTTGTGAAAGGATTTTGTCAAATTCAAGGTGTTGATTATGACGAGACCTTTTCACCCGTAGCCATGCTTAAGTCCATTCGGATTATGCCAGTCATTGTTGCAACCTATGACTATGAAATATGGCAAATGGATGTAAAGATGGCATTCCTAAATGGCGATTCAGAAGAAACCATCAATATATCTCAGCTCAAGGGCTTTGTGGTCAGTGGGTGCGAGGGCAAGGCTTGCAAATTGTTAAAGCCCATTTATGGACTTAAACAAGCTTCAAGAAGTTGGAACAAGTCTTTTGATAAGGTAATCAAACAGTTTGGTTTTTATCAGATAATAGAGGAAGCGTGCCTATATAGAAAGGAACAGGGAAACATATCTATTCTTATTGCTATATGCTGACAATCTTTCGTTAATTGGCAAATACATTTTGTTGTTGTAATCAATGAAAGCTTGGCTTTCCAAGAACTCCATGAAGGATTTGTCAGAAGCAGTCGATATAGTAGGTATAAAGACCTACAGAGATAGATCTAAGAGGCTATTGGGATTGTCCCTGACAACGCCCACCTTCCGACACACCGATCTAAAGCCTATGGCTACTTTCAGACTCGCGCCGGTAGCGGGAAATATAAGCTGTCGGGGTTTTTAATACATTACACAAACTAAAGATACACAGACATGATCAAAGACATTCTATACTTTCATATTTCACAGTGGAAGGCAACAAAATATAAATATAGTAAATAACCATCTTAGAAAATATCTCAAAAACACAGCCTTAGAAAAATAGTATGTAGTCAAATCCAAAGTACATAGAAATACGATACATAGTCTGATAAATACTAAGTATTGAATAAAATAGATGGATACATGGAGAGTGATATGAATAATAAGCAACTCCAATGATGAGCTTGCTTCTCCACGTCTCTCCATGTATTAATCGTGGGCCTATCACCTGTTGTCATGTCCTTCTGTAGTGGAAATAAAGAAAGGTAAAGGGATGGGTCGGACAAAAGTTCGGTGAATGAGTACATCATTAATATATGGTGATCATATGTAATTGACTTTAATAATACTCTATTTGGTTTAGGGTATCCTACAAGTGTCCGTGAATTCCTAGATTTCTTACTTTTGAGGTTTAACTCAATGCATACCTGCACTAACTACTTGTACAGACTCATACTTAGGATTGAACAACTGATCAAACCTATAGACAACTAATGATCAGCTAATGGCTAGTGCAACTTTCCCAACATAGAGTTATTCTACAATTTCATTTATGGGACTACATCTCTCACATACGACTAGCGTAATTATTCCACATAGGCTTCTCTACAATCCCTACCATAGGACTAGATCTCCCATAATTACATGTACCCCCATAATGCAATGAGGGAGAGCCCGCAATGCCAACTCGCTGAAGTGACTCATCGTCTGCACCCATCTCCACTTCTAAATGGTAACTTAATGCCTCTTATTGAATACGTTGGGATCCAACAACAACATAACATCACGTCGCATCTGTGACGACCCGCAATTGGCACCCTCTAAATCTGTCACCAAACCACGCGTGTCCGACCCAAAGCACACCGATTGCAGATGATCAAGAGAAAGAAAAGATAGGGTGAGAAGAAAGAGAGAAGAAAGAAGAAGAGAAGAGAAGAATAAAAAAGAGGCACAAATAAAACAATACAGAATCTTACATCGCAGCGGAATAACATAAAATATAGATCAATAATCTTTACAAAGAGAAACTATAATATACATAAATCAACATCAAAGTACACAATAAGTAATCATCAGCTTGGACAGTTATAATAACCTATCCTCACAAATGCCGATAATTTACAACAATAATGCAATGCAGCGGAATAATAAACAGATACATGTATACGACATGAAGATCTCTAGCTCGCCTGTTGAAGCTCCAAAAGCACCAAATCTGAACCTGTAAATATACCCGATCTGACCCGAGCATTGAAAGGGAAGAACGCCCGGATCAGTCTGGTAAAGCAGCATGAGAAAACATAACTCAATTGAATTTATAAAATTATCAAAACTTTTCCTTTATCAAAACAAAAGGTATCTCGTAAGACCGAGTCGCAAATAAATACCGACAAGGTTTTTACCTTACGATAACCAAAACATTTTGTATCAAATTCTCTTATATTATAATAGTGCATATTGCACACATAATAAATTAAATAGCTGAAATTGTTACATTATTAAATTCCAGCGTAATAGGTTTACAAATAAAATGGCAAGCACGCATTGGATTTTGGATTTCCATACAAATGACTAGGTAAAGGGACTACCTTTCTGAAACTCGGTACACCTCTAGAGGGATGTACCTAGGGTTCAGATACTGTGCGCCTAAACCAACACAAGACCGGCCTACCCATCCTTGGATAGTACCGAATATGTCATCACTCCAGTCGTTACCGACCTAAAATCCGTGGCCATAATCATACATCAACAATAATCAGATACACGACATTATAGCATGTAAAGATATATCTAGAAGAGTGATGACATCTCCTAATGGGAGTGACCCATGTTAGCCTTCCTGCTTCTATCCCTATTTCATTCATTTTCCGAGGAGTGAGGCCAAAGAGGTATCGATTACCTTTCACATATCATATATCACATCATCTTTGAATGCCACATTGCCATTTCCGTTGACTACCAATTGCCTTCCACAAAAATACAACCTTTGAGCTCATACGTCTCAAGAAGGGTGTTAGGTTAAGAGAAGTTGCCTTCTCTTCCACCACATGATGTACGTTTGTAAAAACCAATGTACGTAACCTTAGAAATGCAATGTCAGACACTCGTCCATACAAGTTATCCTAGAACAGGACAACCCGAAGGTACTTTCCTACCACATCCTGTCGGGAAATCCCTAGGATTAGTAGCGAATAGTACTTGCATTGGATATTTCATAACGAAAAGACTACTGCTACTATATGTATATTAGGATTTTAACCCCAAATGATCAACAAGCAGTCCTTCACTATGAAAATCCTAAATCTTAATATCATCGACCAACCTGCACAATCGTCGCATAAATGTTGGTCCAGAGTTGTTTTCAGATAAATCTGATCCCAGTCTCTTCGCACCAATAACGCAAAAGCGTTTTTCAACCTCACACTGAAACTAAGTCTTATAGACTTATCACATCTCCAACTTTCAACTTGCTATCCTTCGGCCAAGAAGGAAGCTCGGTATATTGGAGTAATCACTCCGCACTACACGAATCAACATTCTCAACACAAACGATAATCAAGCCTACACGGTTAGTTACGTACTAAGTGTACGACTAATTAGTTTCCCCATCAAGTTGAGGAACTAAAATGGCCAATTTTGATAGTCGGTTATTTAACTATCAAAACAACAAACAAAATCTAGCACATATGTAGTCACTGGGCCTGATTTTATTAAACATTTATTAATCAAACCAATTCCCAATTATTCACTTTAAAATATCTTTAAAAAGGTAATATTCGAAACCATTTCACTTGTTGGATATTTGGAAAACATTTTCATATACTTATTTTAATAATAAGTAAATTCACAACTTATTTTATTTTCAAACCATTTAAATTACCTTTTTATAATATCACTTTCCAAAATATCCATTTTATTTAAAAGATTATCCACTGTCCAAAATCTTGAATATAATTCTCTTACCAAATTCATTACTTCTCTACATATTTAATTTAAAGGATTATTCACTGTCCAAAATCGTGAATATAATTCTTTTATTAAATTCATTACTTCTACGCATTTAATTTAAAGGATTATTCACTGGCCAAAATCATGAATATAATTCCTTTTATAAAAATCCATATTTAGCTTATCAAATTAAATTGATTTCCTATTTATAAAACAGTGTTTACGAATTCTATTTATATTTTATAAACTTCCATATACAAAATTCCTTTACTAACAAATTCCATTTATATCTCATCTATATGTCAAAATCCAATTATAAATTAATTTACTTATAAATCTCCTTTATTTGCAAATTCATTCTTTTTATAAATTCATAAATTTATAAATCTTATTTACTTATAAGATTCAACTATAACTTCATTTTAACACTTACAAACTCGATTATAATGCCATTACTTTTATTATAAAATATCAATTTTATAAATCTTATATATAAACCATTTATAATAAGTTCAAAATCTCAATTTAACTTATTTTAACGAAATAGTTAACTTCATATTTCAAAAATCATATTTTGATTTTATTTCACAAAACCATACTTTTTATAACATAAAAATTATAAATTTTTATTTATTTAAAATAAATCCATTTCTTTAATCATTCAAGAATTTATTAAAACATATATATTTTCAAAATCACTTTGAAATCCATTTTAAATTGAAACCATCATTTTAATATTTTAAATTTCCAAAAAATATGGCCCAATGCTTCAAAAGCGCTAAATAAGGGAATTCACATCAATCATATAAATCATGGCGTCCAAATATCATATATCACATGATAACAGCATATATAACAATATCTGTAAATAAAATCAATAATGGTGAGGAATCCAGTTGGATCACTCCAACCTGTAACCTGCAACAAAATATACATATTAGAAAATATGTACAATGTCCGCTTCGAGGCAGACGCGCGTACAAAGGGTCATCCACTCGTACACGGGAACGTATAGGGTTTCATCCACTAAAACATGCGGGAATATATCCAAACCAATCAATGTATATAATATATCATACATCACCCAAACAATCATCAATCATCATAAATAAAATTTATTCTCACTTATATAAAAATATAAGCGAGACAGAGAGAGTGAGTTTTTACTCACATTGCTTCCAGTTGTCGCGATAGCGATTTATTCCGATTAAAATTAAACGAGCGTTTAATTTTAACCAAAATTTTCACTAGCTCAAATATATTCCAATCTAGCTCCATAAGGTAGTGCTTAACAATACGAACTCGATGCAATTCGTTTCGTGCAATTTTAACCTCGTATGACAAAGTTATGACTTTTAGAAGATTATACGAATTATAATATAATTTATTTACAAATTTAATTACATTTCCTTTTCCCAGAATTATCTCAGCCGTTCATTTTCTGGAGAGATCTGGTCATGTTTTCTTTCTTTCTTGCGTATGTTCGTTCTAGGCCACCTGAGTTCACAAAAACCCATCGCATGCTTGCAAAAACCGATCGTCATACCTCCCTCGACCCACTAGAACTCGATCAGACACCATCAATACGTGCGCCCAACTCCCGCTCACCAACGCCTGCGACCATGAAAAGCTCGGCTCCACCATTGCATCGGGATACGTGCGCGGATGATGCGACTTCACGAGCCCCTTTTGACCAAACGCGGCCACAATATTCGATCACCACCGTATAGATTTGAAGCTCTTGACAACCTCTACGATTTCCTAGTTGGTGATTTTTGCTAATTCTTGATAGATCGTGAGATAATTGGGGGAGAAAGTCGGCAATTTCTGGCCATTCACTTCAAAGTGGCGACTAGGGTTAAAACCCTAGGGTTTGTGAAAAAAGGAAAAAATGAAGTCCTTTTATAGAAAATTTTCGCGCACTATTCATCCGTGAAATTTTCGAACTCGAATCGAAGCGTGCTGCCTGGCGTTTATAATGTTTTAACTCTATTCCAAACACTATGGAATATATATCGGAGGCAAATTCCATCATATTTGGAAGATTGGTTTTCGAATCGAATTATTTTAATTAAAATTTACTTCAATAAATTTCTACGCATTTCAGCTTCCCACGACCAAACCGTAAGTCCGATTGACATGAAATTTGAAATCCTATAATAATATAACATTACGGATCCAATGAAACTATTTTCATTGAAATCCGAGACCGTGTCAAAAATGAATATTTTTACGCGTCAATTAAATATTAAAATTTCCAATTTCTATAAATTAACTTTTATTCAATTTTAAAAGTTCACTAACTCCATTCAAATTCAAATAGCATTTAAAACTACTTTAGAAATCATTTTCATTTTTATTAAATCCCAGATTCAATTATTTAACCAATTTAACTTATTAAATTTACTTTTCAATATTTAAAATCAATTAAATATTCTAAATTCAGACGACTAAAAAATTAGGTCGTTACAGCATCAGTATCCATGAATGCCAAGGAACTCCCATTGTGTTGGGCCCACACACTTCATTAGGCATCGGTTAATGTTGTGCATCCATTATAGAATTCTTTATGAGTTCCATTTGCGATAGAATCGCCCACGGTTGAATATCGAATCCCGTTGGATAAATAGCATTTACCCAGTCCTGCAACGTTCTAGTGTTGCCTCATAGGGAACTAGCTTCCCTACTCCTAACATTCGCATGGATGTATACTCCATATATACTAAGTACCTTTATTTAAAATAAATAGTTTTATTTATAACCTAGGCCTTAGGCCGAGGTTAAAATTACGCTTCTGGAATGCCTACCGGTCGACCGCCTGCTCCTGGAGCAATCAACCGCTCTAGATTGTGCGGTTGATTAGTCCTCTCTTATTTATAGTTTTAATTTTTGATTTTAATTCATTTTGGTTCTTTCATTAACAATTAATCGTTCGTTCCAAATTTGTGTAGAGGGATTCGTGTTGGAGAAATTATAGTTAACTAAATTTCCAATTTCCTAAATTTCTTATTCAAAATCAACTTTTTAAATTTATAGGAACATTTAAAACCTAAGGTTACTATTAACATCAACAATAACCATTTATATTAAATAGATTATAAGACTAGGATTAGAAAAGGGTTAGAGGAAGGGTTAAATCGAGATCAATTTCTATTTAAAAGTTTTTCTCAATTTAATTGTTATTCAACATTAGATATAGACAATATAATTATCAATTTAGTTTCTAACATCCAAAATCAAATAGGGAATATCAAAATTAATTACATATGAATCATCATATTAAAAAAATACCCACTCACCTTAGATCCAAGCTTTCCTTTGAAATCGTTAGGAAATCTCCCCCGTCGTTCGTTTGCTCCTTACTTGATTCATCCTTCTTAATCTCTTTACTTTTACTTTATTTTATTTTTGAAGAATTCAGGTGTGTAGAGGAAAGAATTTGACAGAGTTTGTTTACACAGACAGATTTTTAACGAATTAAGGTTTAGGTTAGCTGTGTATACATAAAGATATTAGATTGATACTGATTATTGATTAACCCTAGAAGAATATTTGATTTCATCTTATACTCTAATCACTTACTTCGTCACCAAGAAAAAAAATTAGATTAAATCCAGGCCGTTGGCCACTTAAAATGGTCGATCTGAAACTACGACTGTCGGCCGCTGTGGATGAGGATGGTCAACCACTATAGGTCGACCGATCCCCATATAGGTGTTGATCGATGGCTGTTTACTTTAGGATAATTTACTTTCCATACTTCTTTATTTAACTAATTTCATTTTCAAAATTTAAAACATTTATAACTTCTTAATACTAGCTCCGTTTTCAAAATGTTATCAATGAAAATCATCCAGAAAATCGCTACGAACGCAACGGTGTAAGTTTTGTTACTAAATTCAGACGTCTGTAAAAATTCCCATTTTTCCCTTATTATATTTCATTCAATTCTTTTATTAAATTTTTGCTTAAATTTTCAAGGTGTCACATTCTCCACTCTTAAAAGGATTTCATCCCCGAAATCTCCAAGGACAGAAAATTGTAACCCGTGCATGCAAAAATAAATAATTACAACCATTTTCTCATCCGCCATCCACTAGCAATCATTATCCTTAGTTAAATTTCTAATGTAGTATGTACATCCAAGCTTGGAATGCATATGAACCTATACTAATGAAAAAAGTAGGCGGTCTCCTGATCTAGTCGACCTCTTGGATTTCAACTGCTTATGCCATGTACCCAAAATGCATGCGACATCCTAGGTAAATATACTTGCAATTCTACATATATGCACAATCATTCAATCCATATGTAGCAATCATATGCATATAACTCAATAAAATAAAATAAGTGATGGTGTAAGTGTGTGTACAAACTCGAGAATATACATTGCCTACGTGTGCAAAGAACCATTCAACAAATACACCCACTAGCATCCATCATCCAAAAAATGTCCTAATGACACGTTCACAACTATTCCTAACATCCAATTGTCTCTACCTATAGGGTATACCAAGCCAAAAGCTAAAAAAAACTAGTGACCTATACTTATCTAATTAAAAATGGAAACGTACTAAAAAAGAGTTATGGGTGGCTAGCTCGAATTCTCTCCTCGGGCTCCCATTTACTCTCTGCTGGATCATCTCCCCAGTGAACTTTAACAAGCTTGATAACCTTATTGCCGAGTCTCTTTGTACCATGCTCAAGAATACAAGTGAGTGCACGGAGAACAAGTGACTCCTTCTCTACCTCCTCAAGCTGACTCGGTTCGACTACAGTTCTATATTATGCAAAAACTTCCGCAAGTGCGGCACATGGAAAATGTCCTGTACTCCCGCTAACTTCTCAGGATGCTTCCCCCAATATGCTAACTTCCCAATCCTACCAGTAATCGAACAAGGCCCTACAAACCTCGGTGCTAGCTTTCCTGAACTACCAAATCTCATAAAATGCCTAAGTGGGGAGACCTTCACAAACACCATGTCGTCCACTACGAGCACTAACTCCGTACGTCTCCTATTAGCGTAAGATTTTTGCCTGTCATGTACAGTTTTCATCCTGCTACGGATCAAGTCTACTTTCTATGATGTCTCACTCACTATATTTGACCCAATAATAATCCAATCTGTAGTGTTCCACCAACACGACGGTGACCTACAGGGTCTTCCATATAATGCCTCGAATGGTGCCATCCTAATATTTTCCTGATATCTATTATTATAGGACTCTAATAGCGGCAAGTGATCCTCCCAATTGCCTCCAAAATACCATATCAACATTTGAAGTAAGTGCTCCAACACCAAGTTCACTCTATACATCCATCCGTTCGTGGGTGATAAGAGGTACTCAAGCTCAACTCGGCGCCCAAAACCTCCTGTGGACTCCTCTAAAACTCGCTGTTGAAAAGCGGATCTCGATCGCTAACGATGGTAGAAGGAACTCTGTGTAACATGACAATCTCTCTTTAGGCCATCGTACATTTTTTCTTCGCTGGGATGAACGGTCATCCAGTGCGATGAAACTTTGCTAGCACCATGTTGATCAAATCCATAATGAGAGGAATACACAGTCCACCATCCCTCCATAACCACCCCTTCGACTCAATGGTATAATGACTCAAATGACTCGACTGATCCCCTCTACTAAGCTTCTCAAAAATCCACTAACTCCTTGTCTTGCTTCTAACTATACACAATACGGTCTATAAGTGTAGGATGCACATCCAAAGCTGCTAAAAATCCCAGAGTGATGACTAGCGATGGTTTGAAGTCGAACATAGAAATGAACTCCAAGTGCTTCCACTCTAAGAACAAAAAAACTTAACATCGCATGTTTCCTACTCAAGGCGTCGGCTACCACATTACCCTTACCTAAAGTATACGAGGTATCGAAATCATACGATGCCAAAAATTCCATCCACCTCTATTGCCTTAGATTCAAGTCCTTCTGGGAGAATAATTACTTAAAGACCTATAATCTATATACAACTCAAACTGCTCTCCTTATTGATAATTCCCCAAAGACTTGACCGTAAAGACAATAGCTGCCAACTCAAGATCATGGGTAGGATATTTTCTCTCGTAGACCTTCAAATGTCGACTAACATAGCTCACCACTCTCTCTTCTAGCATCATTACCATGCCCAAGCCTGCATCACAAGCGTCAATTTGTACTATGAATGCCTTCGTACCATCGGATAACACTAGAACATGTGCACTAGTCAACACCTTCTTCAGCTTAATAAAAGCATCCTCATACTTCGCATTCCATGAGAAAACTAGATTTCTCTTGGTGAGGTGGGTCAAAGGGGCAGAGATCTTCGTGAAGTTCTTAATGAAATTCCTATAGTAGCCCGCCAAACCTAGGAAACTCCCCACTTCTGTGGCATTCTTTGGCACATGCCAATCCCAAACTACAACAATTTTACTAGGATTGACCATTAACCCACTTTTCGAGACAATATGTCCCAAAATGTGTGCCCCCTCATGTCAAAAGTGACACTTAGAAAACTTCACCTTCAACTTATGCTAATGGAGTGTATTGAGTACTTCTACTAAATGCACTCTGAGCCCCTCCTTGCTTTTTGAATAGAACAAAATGTCATCCACAAGTTGTTTCCTGGAGATTTGACCAGGCAACCAGTGCTCGGCATCAGGTAGCACTCGGCGTCAGAGAGTACTCGGCATCTAGGAGTGTTCGGCGAAGTACCCGGCTTCCTAGTGGAACTCGGCGTCATAGAATGTCCGGCATCTAGGAGTACTCGGCGAAGTACACAGCATCCATAGTGTTCGGCATACAGAGCGCTCGGCGTCAACCAATACTCGGCAGCAAGAGTGCTCGGCATACAAGAGTGCTCGGCATCAAGACTGCTCGGCATACGAGAGTGCTCGACATCAAGACTGCTCGGCATACAAGACTGCTCGGCATACAAGAGCGCTCGGCATCAAGGAGAACTCGGCAGCACCTGGTTCGGCATACATGAGTACTCGACGTAGTACTCGGTAGCATCAGGAGTACTCGGCAACAAGAGTACTCGGCATCTAGAAGAGCGTCCGGCTTCGACTGACAAACATCCTGCACTTCCCAAACATCAACCACATCGTTCGGCATAGAAGGGACTGTTCGGCATCAGGGACCGTTCGGCACACCTGGTTCGGCATACAGCGACCACTGTACTGGGGCTGGAGCGTTCGGCTATCCAGCCCACTTGGGAAGTCCAGCCCATATTTGCCTATAAATAGAGGAGCAGGGTCACAGTGAAATGGATCCTTTTTTGGGAGAGAGAACACTGGGGAGACTCTGCCATTTTCAAGACTCATCTTCTCTACTTAACAACTTCATTCAAGCATTTGATTCACGAATTGTATTTGTAATCAACTATAAAGAAGATCAATAAAGTTTAACCTCAAAGTGGACGTAGGCAATTACGCTGAACCACTATAAATTTGGTGTTCTTACTTTCTGCAGTTAGATTAGCATTGTCTTCTCTGTTTAATTTACTTTCATCACTTATATCTCTACACAATCTTTCTCTACGAGGTTAGTGACCAATTTTGGTGCTAACACTTTGGTGCTTTCACTGAGAAGTGAATTCTCAGACCTCAAGGATCTGCTTTGAAGCTACTGGATTGAACAAATCCCCCAAAGAAGATTCGACTCACTGATAGGACATCCGTTGATTCTACTCAGAGTTCATACCGATAACTCTACAATGGCAAGACCACGTACCAGGTCAGCTTCTCATAATGCGGATGCCCACGAAACTGCTAGTGTGCAACAAGCAGGACCTAGCAATCAACCAGCGATTCCGAGTGCAGGAATTGCCGCTCAAGAACAGACTCCAGTTGTCACTAGAATAGAGTTCAATGACTTGATGAGAGAACTCAGGGAAAGCAGGAGACAACTAGGAGAGTAGATGCAAGCTAACGCCAACCTGATGGCACAACTCACTCAACAGCAGCAACAGAATGCTAGGGGCAATCCCGCTCCTTACTCTTCATCTGACAGTTCAACTTCCTCTGATGAACCTCCCAGGCGCAGACGCCGCAAGACTGACGCTGCACGAGCAGAAGCTGCTGTTCAAACAACTGGAGACCGTGACCAAGCAAGAGCTGGAAACTTCAGGACCGGGGTACAGATGGAGGACAGAGGCCCGGATCATCAAAATGCTAACGATGTCGAACCTAAAGACGCACGATTGGCAGATCGCCAGGAGAGGAGGCATCAGCATGGGCAGACGCGTACTCAGGATACAACTAAATCCCGATGCATATTCCAGACCAAGAACACACCAGCTTCGTTACAAATGTCGGGCTGTATTGCTATGTAGTGATGCCCTTTGGATTGAAGAACGCAGGAGCAACTTACCAGCGTTTAGTGAATCGAATGTTCAAGGACCAGCTGGGTAGAACGATGGAAGTCTATGTGGATGACATGCTCGTGAAGTCACGACGGTCAAACGACCACATTCGAGACTTGGCTGAGGTGTTCGACATACTCAGGTTTTACGGGATGAAGATCAACCCTCTGAAGTGTTCATTCGGCGTTGCATCAGGGAAGTTTTTGGGATTCATTGTCAACGCTAGGGGAATCGAAGCCAACCCAGAAAAAATCCAAGCTATTCGAGATGTGCAAGCGCCCAGGACTATAAAGCAAGTACAAAGCTTGAACGGAAAAGTGGCTGCGCTAAGTCGATTTATATCTAGGGCAACTGACAAGTGCATCCCATTCTTCGATATCATAAAGAAAGGGAAGAGAAATTTTGAATGGACGTCTAGTTGTGAGGAAGCATTCTGGAACCTGGTGAGGCATCTGGAGAGTCCACCAATGCTAGCAAAACCGGTTGACCACGAGATGTTGTACGT
Organism: Allium fistulosum; assembly: GCA_030737815.1. Lineage (NCBI taxonomy): Eukaryota > Viridiplantae > Streptophyta > Magnoliopsida > Asparagales > Amaryllidaceae > Allium > Allium fistulosum. Next base: position 506,060,381 of record CM060903.1, on the reverse strand, counting down.
ATACTTGGCTGTATCCCCGCATGCGATAAGTGCTGCATTGGTTCGTGAGGAGGATCGAGTCCAGAAGCCGGTGTATTATGTTAGCAAGCGTTTAACAGGGGCAGAGAGGAATTACCCTAAAATCGAGAAATTGGCTTATTTCTTGGTGATTGCATCACGAAAGCTTCTCCCATACTTTCAAGCACATTCAATCGGCGTTTATACCGATCAACCCCTAAGGCAAGTACTCCAACGGCCGGAAACTTCTGGAAGATTGCTAAGATGGAACATCGAGTTGAGCCAATTCGATATCGCATACTTACCGCGGAGAGCCATCCGAGGGCAAGCATTAGCGGATTTCATCGCTGAGTTTACCATACCCATCAAACCGGATGACGACGACATCATTCCCCCCGTTCGATGGAAATTATACACCGACGGTGCATCAAACGACCGTTGCTCCAGCGCGAGCGTAGTTCTTATAACTCCGGAAAACCGATCAATCTGTTATGCCCTGAATCTTGACTTCCCGGCTACAAATAACGAAGCCGAATATGAAGCACTGATCGCTGGCTTGAAGCTCATCAGAGAACTCAGAATCGAATCAATCGAAATCTTTTGTGACTCACAATTGGTGGTTTACCAAGTACGGGGGGACTACCAAGCAAAGGGACGAAAGCTTGCTCCGTACCTCGTTCAGGTCCAAGAGCTACTATCAAATCTTGAGCGTTATGACATTTCACATATCCCGCGCGAACAGAGCAAAGAAGCCGACTTATTGGCTAAGTTTGCAAGTACCGGCGATGCGCAACAAATGGGATTGTATCCCGTCGAAGTCTTGCATGCCCCAAGCATAGACGGGATGAAAGTCGATCTCGTGTTGGAAACAGAAATCGAGAAGGATTCGTGGATAACCCCATTCAAACTGTACCTAACGACCGGAGCTTTACCAGAAAAAAGAAGCGAAAGACGGCAGGTCCTTCGAAAGGCCGCGCGATACGTAATGCAGGATGGGTCGATGTACCGAAAAGGATTCTCAGTCACATTATTGCGATGCATCGCTCATGATGAGACAAAGCGGGTCTTAAGAGAGGTTCACGAAGGGGAATGTGGCAACCATACTGGGAGGCAAACGCTAGCAAAGAAGATCCTCCGCTATAGATATTACTGGCCCACCGTGAACCGGGACGCCGCGGACTACGCAAGAAAATGCGACAAGTGTCAAAGATATGCGAGAATCCCGAGGGCTCCATCAACGAAACTCACACAAATGATTAGTCCATGGCCATTTGCGATCTGGGGAATCGACATAATCGGCTCTTTGCCTATATCCAAAGGTGGCGCGAAATATGCGATAGTTGCAGTCGACTATTTCACAAAATGGGCTGAGGCAGAACCTTTGGCCACAATCACCTCTAAGAAGGTCATTAACTTCGTTGTACGAAACATTATATGCCGCTTTGGCCTTCCACACACCATCATTACGGATAACGGGACGCAATTTGAAAGCAGAGAGTTCAAAGGGTTCTGTTTAAAATATAGCATCGAGAAGAAGTTCGCCGCCGTGGCACACCCGAAAGCTAACGGGCAAGTCGAGGCCGTCAACAAAATAATCAAGTCCATACTGAAGAAGCGTCTGGAGAAGGTCGGAGGCAAATGGGTAGATGAACTCCCGACAGCATTATGGGCGTATAGAACTACCCACAAGTCCACGACCGGCCACACTCCATTCGCCTTGGCATACGGCTCTGAAGCTGTTATACCCGTGGAACTTGAAGTTCCATCACACCGAGTGACATACTATGATCCCAAGACGAACCAGAATCTCTTGTTGGAATCACTGGACTGCATCGATGAAAAGCATGAATAAGCCGAATTAAGGACGGCAGCGCATAGGCACCAAGTCAAGCGCTACTACGACGGCAGAGTCCGTCCAAGGATCTTTGATGTGGGTGATCTCGTTCTAAAACGAGTTTTCCCGGTACCATCACGTATGAATCCCAACTGGGAAGGTCCGTACGCCATTGAACGGAAGCTTAGAGAGGGAACATTCAAGCTAGCAACCGTTGATGGCGCGACACTCCCCCGAGCATGGAACAGTGAACATCTGTGGCACTATTACATTTAGCATGTTTCCTTTCTTGTTTTAAGCACTATTATTTCCTGCATCTCTCCATTCAATAATAACTTAGTTTCTTTTTAAAAAAGTTGTAATCGAGCAGTTTAGTTGATTTTCGTTAATAAAGGCTTGAAGCTGTACCTTCCATGAATCACTAATGTTTCTATATCTCGTAATTGAATGACGAACTACATTATCTTGTACGACGTACGGACTCGTATAAACGAATATGAATCTCCGAATCCCCAAAGTGCGGAGCGGAGTACTCTAAGTCCCCAGAGCGCGGACTGGAGTATAAACGATTTCAAATCTCCGAATCCCCAGAGTGCGGAGCGGAGTACTCTAAGTCCCCAGAGCACGGACTAGAGTATAAACGATTTCAAATCTCTGAATCCCCAGAGTGCGGAGCGGAGTACTCTAAGTCCCCAGAGCGCGGACTGGAGTATAAACGATTTCAAATCTCCGAATCCCCAGAGTGCGGAGCGGAGTACTCTAAGTCCCCAGAGCACGGACTGGAGTATAAACGATTTCAAATCTCCGAATCCCCAGAGTGCGGAGCGGAGTACTCTAAGTCCCCAGAGCGCGGACTGGGGTATAAACGATTTCAAATCTCCGAATCCCCAGAGTGCGGAGTGGAGTACTCTAAGTCCCCAGAGCGCGGACTGGAGTATAAACGATTTCAAATCTCCGAATCCCCAGAGTGCGGAGCGGAGTACTTTAAGTCCCCAGAGCGCGGACTAGAGTATAAACGATTTCAAATCTCCGAATCCCCAGAGTGCGGAGTGGAGTACTCTAAGTCCCCAGAGCACGGACTAGAGTATAAATGATTTCAAATCTCCGAATCCCCAGAGTGCGGAGCGGAGTACTCTAAGTCCCCAAAGCGTGGACTAGAGTATAAACGATTTCAAATCTCCGAATCCCCAGAGTGCGGAGCGGAGTACTCTAAGTCCCCAGAGCGTGGACTAGGGTATAAACGATTTCAAATCTCCGAATCCCCAAAATGCGGAGCGGAGTGCTCTTAGTCCCCAGAGCGCGGACTAGAGTATAAACGATTTCAAATCTCCGAATCCCCAGAGTGCGGAGCGGAGTACTCTAAGTCCCCAGAGCGTGGACTAGGGTATAAACGATTTCAAATCTTCGAATCCCCAGAATGCGGAGCGGAGTGCTCTAAGTCCCCAGAGCGTGGACTAGAGTATAAACGAATACGAATCTCCGAATCCCCAGAGTGCGGAGCGGAGTACTCTGAGTCCCTGGAGCGCGAACTAGAGTATAAACGGTTTCAAGTCTCCAAGTCCCCGGAGCACAGAGTCAGCAAAAAGTCCAAGTACTCGAGAGATGTGGGACGAGAAGTACGCCATGTCCAGAAATGTTTGAACAACACGAGAATGGACCGGGAGATAATGCAACTCATAAGAACTTGAGTTATGGCTACAATTAGTCAGCAAACCAAAGAAAGACAAGAGAATCATTCAAACAAAAAGAAACTAAACTTTATTCGATAAGTTCAAAATGGGATCACATGATCACTCCTACAAAATCCAGACCGGTCTATACAAACTACGAGCTACGGAAGATAAAAGCAATTACAAGACTTAAGCAAGAAGCTCGTTGAACGAGTATATTGATCACTTCTTCGATTTCTTCTTCTTGTCTTCCTTCGTCTTTTCCGACGACTCCTCTCCCTCACGCCTTTTCTTGGACTTCTTGCTTGCTAAGGAGGCGGAGTCAGGAGTAGGAGATGGAATATCTAGCGGTTTGGACCTGCCCGGGAGGATGATTTTCAAAGGTCTGTTCCGCGGGTTGGTAAGTTCCAGGATTCCAGGTTCAACTTTGACCTCGGCCTTTTTCTTCTCCTCTTCGGCAAGGCGGTCCTTCATGCTCATATTCGAGGTATGCTCAGTGGCGCTGGTGATTTCAATTTCATCATCCCCTTCGGCAGGAGATGAAGCGTCGAGCTTATCATCATTCAGCGCCCCGATCACCTGAGCATCGGGACCAGGGAGTACTCCCGCGTGGACAGCATCGCTTGTTTTCCCTACCTCCTCCTTGGCGTCATCTCTCCTCGGAGTTTGCTCGGCGTCAGAACAACCTGCACGGGAACATAGAGAATGAGTGTTAGAACGATTAGCCACTGCTGAAAAAAGACGGGATCTTTCAACTTCTAGAGAAAGAAGAATTTCCCACCAGGTTCCGGTTGGCTATCGGTGGCGCGTGGGGTTTCACCCTCCAGGATAGGTGATAGCACATGAGCACCGAGCCCGGGGGCTTCGGGGTCGTAACCAACATGCTGCTCGAATGGATCAAGTGTCGGCCGACCGGCTGATTGAGCAGCGGATTGAGCGGCAATATGAAGAGCAGTAATATTGGCCTCAGACGGGCCAGCTTCATCATTTTTCTCTTTCAGAAGGGGAGAGCCTTTGCTGTAAAGTGCCTATGCTGCGGATAAATCCGATGGCTCATTCCCCCTAAGGAACTCTCTCACCAAGGCCTCCTCATCAACCTCTTCGGAGCCCGACTCGATCTTCCTGATCCTTATCAAAGTTTCCCAGGCCTCAGCTAGGGACTCAAGGTAGCCGTCGCCCAAGAATGTTAAGTCGCGATGCATAAGGACGCGGGCTCCATATTCAGCAATCAACGGGTCAAACATGCTTTTGACCTCTTCCCTACCGGCTTCCGGGGCCGCCTCGAGGCGAGAGTCAATCTCCTCTGCAGCCTCTCTTTTGCCCTCCTCATGGGCCTCATCCTTCATTTTCTCAACCCCAGCGAGTTCTTCATCGAGCTTTGTTTTCAGGAGTCGGGTAGCAACGATCTCATCACAGTATCGTTGTGATTCTTCTTGAGCAGCTACCTTATCCTCCTTCTCCTTGGAGAGTAATTCTTTCAGCTCTTTGACTTGGGTGGCGAGCGCGTCCTTTTCTTTTTGGACAGAGTCTTTTTCTAGAGCGAGGGCACCGCTGCGCTGGACTGCTTCATCAAGCTCTTTTTTGTGAGTCGCCTCTAAACGAGTAACTGCCTCAGCAGTATCTTTTGCGCTTTGTTCAGCGGCTTCCAGCTTCGACTTATACGAAGCAAGCTCTTCGTCTTGGAGTTTGATGATTTTCTTATCGCTGTTGGCCTCCAGATTCAGACGATCAATCTCGTGTTGACGCTCAATGGATACTTCCGAGATCTTCTCCACCAAGTGCACAAACGCGTCATGTTGAACATAGACGTCGTTATTGCAGGCAATGGCACTCTGTTTCACATGCCCGGGAATATGATGAATGGCCGGGAGGAACTTCAGACCATCGAAGCAAATTTTTGGAAACTTGGCCTTAAGATCGACCATCTTTTCCGCAACAGTTGGGTCCACCGCAGGAGTAGGAGGAGGAGGCTTTGAGAATTCCGCTCTTTTCCGTTGCTCTCGGACTTGCCTTGTACTCGATGAACTGGAATGTTGTTCTCGAGGAGCATCAGATTGATAACCCTTCTGTAAAGACTTCTCCCTATCCGGCTCAGTTGGAGGAGGAAGATCACGGGACTGGGAAGATTGAGAGTGTGCCTTCTTGCGGTGAGACGACTCGCGGGGACGATTGTCCCTATCTTCATAATCGCCTCTGTCCCTACGTCTGCCTGAACCAGAATCCCGTCCAGAGTGATGAAATACAGAAGAGCCCTGAAGACGATCGAGTCCGTGAGAACGCCCCATATCACCTGCAAAGAATGGAGATAACAACGAGTTAAGAAAAGTCCGTGAGATGAGAAAAAACTTGAAGTGTATGATGGAATGCATATGTGCGTGTGTGTCCTAGTGTTCCCCCCGACGGACCAGTTCGTTTATCTTTACTAATCGGGGTGTTGTCTCCTTGGACCGGGAGTTGAACTCCCGCATTGCCTCTAGCGGGCGAAGAAAATTTGAGGGCTTCAGGATCATCAAACCCGTAATTAAGTATGTCTTCGGGAATAGAAAGGTTCGATAGACCCCTCAAGGAACTTTCCAGATGCTGCGAAGAAGCCTCTTTTTCAGGCGGGATAGGCGTAACTTTTGAAGTGCCACCAACTTTCTCCTTTTGAATTGTATATTTTAACTTCTTCTTCCCCTTCGAAGGGGAGGATGACGTCTCAATATCTTGAACCTCGATTGTCGGATTCCAAGCGGGACCCACGTTCTCGCCTTGAGTCTCAGAAACATCATCTTCTCTGCGCTCACCTTCTCTGTGCGTATCGGGAGTGTGGCGCGACAACGATCCGGCCTGTTTTTTCCCTTTACCGGACGAAGGTTTGGGAATGGTGACACCTTCTGGAAGGCTGATCCGACGACCAGGGGCTAGCAAGCCAAACCCCGACAGCGATTCATTTGAAATGATAGTCCGGATGTCTCGATCCTCAGCAGGAAGAGCTCTAATGGCTTCAACAGCCTCAGAATATCCTCGGCCTTCCGGACGCGGGTTGATACCTGAAAAGATGAAATGAAGAGTTAGGAAAAGCATGACTCCGATTAAATACGAATAGTGACTCAGCAAAGAGACTTACTGCCTTCAACCCATCTCCTGGCGAAACCAGAAGGGCAGCGCACATAGAACCATTCCTGTTTGTACAGGGCGAATTTGCTACATGCCCCTGTCAAGATCTGGCATTTGTGGTATGGCTCGAGGAACATAAAGGAAGGACTGTCTTTCCGTCTCTTGAACATATAAATGTATCTGATATCACCGAGGGTTGGAGGTCTGGAGAAGACGGCCATGAAAAGTAAGTAAGTCCCGTATAGAAATGCATGGCCGTTTGGGTGCAGCTGCGACGGAGCTATGTCTATGTACTGCAGAACATCCCGGAGAAATAAATTGAACGGAGGCACGCTGCCCATCCAACACATGAACTTGTTGCAGGTAGTGTACCCGACTGGGGCAGATGAGGACGATTGTGTCTCGAAGGAACTAACACGTCGGCAAAAGGAATCCCATGAATGGAGCATATCCGTCGCAGAGCAGCTTCGTTGATCTTCGAGGCTTGTGAATCGATCGGATTGTCTAGTAAGATTGTTGCCTCCAGAGCATCAGGTGCCAAGTTATGAGCAGGAGAAGTCGACATATTAGAAGTATCAACGGCTCCTTGCCTTGATGACGGCCCAGGCCTGTCGGATATAGTGGCGGAGCTAGATTTTCTCGACATCCCAAATAAATAACGAACCTGGCTAAGTGCTTGAGAGAACTATACTTAAAAAACGTTGAACGTTAGAATTAGCAACACGTGTTTCCCCCCCACGTGGTGTGTGAACTAGTGCAAGCAATTGTGTACAAGCAATGAGATTTCAAAGATATAAAAATGAGCTTCGAATCGTTGCCTTCGAAGACCGTCATCGCTGACCGTCTCAAAGAGCCCGCCGGGTGGTGGTTACAGTTCCAGATCTAGAAAACGTGTAATTTGTGAAGTCTCCGGCTTAAGTCTAACTTGACATTTATAACTGTTCGGCATTTAAATGTTGTTCGGCAATTGCATTGATCGTCCTAAGAATAGGTCGGCATGTATGTGTGTTCGGTTAAGTCATTGTCAAGCGTTCGGCTAAAGGCCTTGTTCGGCTAAGTCTATGTTCGGCTAAGTCTATGTTCGGCTAAAGGCCTTGTTCGGTTAAGTCATCGTCCATTTAAAAGTTCTGTTCGGCATGTATGTAGTTGTTCGGCATGTCTAAGTTCTGTTCGGCATGTATGTGGTTGTTCGGCATGTCTAAGTTCTGTTCGGCATGTATGTGTTTGTTCGGCATGTCTAAGTTCTGTTCGGCATGTATGTGTTTGTTCGGCATGTCTAAGTTCTGTTCGGCAGGTATGTATCTGTTCGGCATGACAGTTGTTCGGCAATTATGTTGTTCGGTCTAAATGCTATTCGGCGTATATGTCTGTTCGGCATTTGGGTAGTGTTCGGCCTTAATTCGTTCGGCTAAAGTAGCGCTCCTCCCCCAATCATAATTCCACCCTGCAACTTCTCCATCTACGCCGAACGACAAAGACAGATCGCCCGGCGAAGGTTACGCCGTTCGACACCCCATCTTCCTTTTTCTTCCAGTCTTGATCAGCACAAAGGAGCTAGGCCTAACTACCATGCACCGTTCGGCGACTCCAAACGTGCGATCCACTTCTACTAGCCACAAATTGTACAACCATAGAAATACCCCGTTTCCATGTGATGAACCTAAAGTTGAAGTAATGTAATCGTGGAAGGAATGATACCTAGTTCGACGATCGAAGTTGAGGAAGGATCAATTAGACTTTATATCTGATAGGATGGCAAGAATTGCAAGTCTCTAGGAATGACAGAAAAGAAGGCGTAAAAGGAAAATGGTGGAAGGGCGCCTGGTTATATAAAGGGAGGTAGAAGTTGAAAAGGCTATACCCGGTAGAACCGGTCAATACCAGAAGTGTTCGGCATCAAAACGAAGTGTCGTTCGGCACATGAGGGCTGTCCGGCTTCGAACGTATTGTTCGGCGTCCAAACCACGCTCATCACGCACCTCCATCACAGGCATTCTCGAGATGGCAGCATCAAGGGAAATTGAACCAGATTCAAAGCGCATCACGTTCGGTCACATGATACACTTTGGGGGGCAAGTGTTTCCTGGAGATTTGACCAGGCAACCAGTGCTCGACATCAGGTAGCACTCGGCGTCAGAGAGTACTCGGCATCTAGGAGTGTTCGGCGAAGTACCCGGCTTCCTAGTGGAACTTGGCGTCATAGAATGTCCGGCATCTAGGAGTACTCGGCGAAGTACACAACATCCATAGTGTTCGGCATACAGAGCGCTCGGCGTCAACCAATACTCGGCAGCAAGAGTGCTCGGCATACAAGAGTGCTTGGCATCAAGACTGCTCGGCATACGAGAGTGCTCGGCATCAAGACTGCTCGGCATACAAGAGCGCTCGGCATCAAGGAGAACTCGGCAGCACCTGGTTCGGCATACAAGAGTACTCGGCGTAGTACTCAGTAGCATCAGGAGTACTCGGCAACAAGAGTACTCGGCATCTAGAAGAGCATCCGGCTTCGACTGACAAACATCCTGCACTTCCCAAACATCAACCACATCGTTCGGCATAGAAGGGACTGTTCGGCATCAGGGACCGTTCGGCACACCTGGTTCGGCATACAGCGACCACTGTACTAGGGCTGGAGCGTTCGGCTATCCAGCCCACTTGGGAAGTCCAGCCCATATTTTCCTATAAATAGAGGGGCAGGGTCACAGTGAAATGGATCCTTTTTTGGGAGAGAGAACACTGGGGAGACTCCGCCATTTTCAAGATTCATCTTCTCTACTTAACAACTTCATTCAAGCATTTGATTCACGAATTGTATTTGTAATCAACTATAAAGAAGATCAATAAAGTTTAACCTCAAAGTAGACGTAGGCAATTACGCTGAACCACTATAAATTTGGTGTTCTTACTTTCTGCAGTTAGATTAGCATTGTCTTCTCTGTTTAATTTACTTTCATCACTTATATCTCTACACAATCTTTCTCTACGAGGTTAGTGACCAATTTTGGTGCTAACACAAGTATCAATGAACTTATTAAGCAACCCTTTGAAAGATTAGCTCATTAGATCAATAAATTAGGCAGGTGCATTGGTCAGTCGGAAATGCATAACTAACCACTCATAAAGTCCGTCAGGTCTACGAAAAGAAGTCTTCTGAATATTATCCTCAACTACACACAATTGATGGAAGCCGATAGCCAAATCAAGCTATGAGAACACCTTTGCTCTAACCAACTGATCAAAGAGATCACCTATGCAAGGCAATAGGTAACGATTCTTCTTTGCTAGCTTATTTAGCTCCCTATAATCGATGAAAGCCTCCGAGAACCATCCACCTTAGTGGCAAAGATGACTGGTGCTCCCCTCTTTGAAATAATCCTCCTAATGAAGTCCTTCTTCAACAGCTCATTCACCTGCTTGTTCAAATAGTATCTCTCCTTTAGAGCCATATGCCTAAAGATAAGGCAACAGGTCTAGGGTTCTCCATAAGATAAATTCGGATCTCGATCTCTCTAGGGTGGGAGACTGTTAACCTCAAAAAAGACGTCTGGGTAATCTCTAACTACAGGCACTGAATCTAATTCATCATGCGATAGGTTTAATGAATATGTGTAACTCAACATAACTGAACTAAACCTCTAGACTGTATCCACTACAAGTACCCAACCTAACAACCTTCCTATCACAATCTAGAATAGCGATATACATCATCATCCAGTTCATGCCCAAAATCAATCCAAACCCATAAAATCCTAAGACAAAAGCATCATAATCGAACTAGAACCCCAAAATTAATAAATTCAAACCCTATATATCATAAACAAATAAGTCGATCCTCCAATAGGGTTTAATACAACCATGGGGTCTGTAATTATGCTAGTGTCTACATGTAACTCATCTACAGGTCTACTAGAGATAAAAGAGTGTGATGCCATCATGTTAAATAAAGTATGAATGCATAAACCAGGTAGAGTTAACACACCTTCAATCATGGCCTTCTTCTTCTTGTCTACTACTGGAGGTGCACTTTGAGGTATGAACGACACCCAATGCGTATGATGGAACCACCTGGCAAAAAGTGTTTTGAGATGCTGGACACTCCCGCCTCATGTGCCTGTATTGATTGCAATTATAACACTTAATCTTCGTACTATCTTCCTTGCACTCCTTTATAAAATATATGTTCTAGCCACACTTCTTGCAATCCATATCCTGCTTCTTGATCTTCCCTTTGGGTCCCAATCCTCCTATGCGCTGGTTCTGCTGTGGTGCCTTTCGTCCAAACTTCTTGGGTTCGTCTTTTGCTTCCTCCTTGGAGTTGGTAATCAGCAAGGCTATCTCCACCAAACCCTCATATGTCGCACCTATGCAAATATGACTAAGAGCTAAATGTTGAAGAGGTTGATTCATCCCCTTTACGAACTTTAGAGCCCTCTTGTGAGGGGTATTGATCAACTCCATCCCAATTCTAGCCAACTCGTTGAATTGATTGACATACTCTTTCAACGACATTTCTCCTTGCTTCAGATGAATAAACTTCTCTAAATGCACTCCTTCTTAGGCTCTAGACAGAAATTCATCTCAAAACGCCTCCTAAACTCCCCCTAAGTGATCTCCTCCCCATCAGTTTTCACCTCTACTACCTCCCACCATTCAGGGCCTCTCCTTGAAGATGCCAAGTGGCAAGCTACCCCCTTACATTATCCCTTAGACCCATCAAATAAAAAATCCTCTTGTACCTATGAATCCATGTCCTCGAATCTACATATGACCTCACATATGGCTTCCCTCCAAGGCTCATAGAATCGTTACACAACTTAGTGAAATCAACGGTAGGCGGGTGGCTAAGAACTGCACCTAGTGCTCACGACATGGGTCCTTTATTGGAATTAAGCTCGGCTTGTCCCCTTACCGGAAGATACCAACGGAACCAAATCGGGACATTCACGAACAGAATCTCAGTCGTGTCGCCTGAGCCTGAATTGCTCATCCTTTATGTATGATTCAGGAATTTATTAGCAACTTTGCACAAATAATATGTATAAGAATAAGGGAAAGAAATTACGCTTGTGTAAAATCTTTTGAAAACTTTTATTTATACATATATATACATTGAAAACCCATTTTGAAAACCTTTTTTAAAAACATTTGAAAAACCTTTTATTTTCGGAAAAAAAAATTTTCAAGTACGCTCTATCAATATGCCCCTAATCCTTAAGGAATTTCAAACCTAGGCTTTAGTACCAACTATGATAGCCCACACTTCTCGACACACCGATCCAAAGCCTAGGTAATTTCGGACTCGCGTCGGTGCCGAGAAATACGAGTTGGCGGAGTTTTTAATAATTACATAGACTAAAGATATACATACATGATCTAAGACATTCTACACTTTCAGATCTCACAGTGGAAGGCAACAAAATATAAATATAGTAAATAACTATCTCAGAAAATATCCCAAAAACACAGTCTCAGAAAAATAGTATGTAGTTAAATCTAGAGTACAAAAAAATACGATACATGGTCTAATAACTACTAAGTACTGAATAAAATTGATAGTTACATGGAGAGTGATATAAAATAACAAGCAATTCCAAAGATGAGCTCGCCACTCTATGTACTTATCGCGGGCTATCACCTGCTTCCTTGTCCTCATGTGATGGGGAAAAAGAAAGGAAAAAGGGTGGGTTAGACAAAAGTCTAGTGAATGAGTACATCAATATATGGTGATCATATCCAGTTGACTTTAATAATACACTATGTGACCTAGGGTGTCCTACAAGTGTCCGTGGATTCCTAGATTTCTTACTTAAAAGGTTTAAATCAATACACACCTACACAAACTACTTGTGCAGGCTCATACTTAGGATCGAACTACTGTCGAACCTATAGATAACTAATGATCGGCTAATAGCTACTGGGACTTTTTCAACATAAGATTATCCTACAATTTCCTTTATGAGACAACATTACGACTAGCGTAACTATTCCGGATAGGTTTCCTTACAATCCTTACAATCCATTATAGAATCTCCTTTGAGTGTCATTTGTGGTAGAATCTCCCCCAGTCGAATATCGACTCCCGTTGGACAAATAGCATTTACCCAGTCCCATAACGTCCTAGTGTCGCCTCATGTGAAACTAGCTTTCCTACTCCTAATATCCATATGTATATATACTATATATGCACACTAAATACCTTTATTTAAAAGAAATACCTTTTTTGTGACCTAGTCTTAGGCCGAGGTTGAAATTACGCTTTTGGAACGCCTATATATTAACAAATTATACATTTTCTTCGCTCGCTTCTTGTCGACTGATCCAGATTGTGCAGTCGACCGGTCGTCGCTTATTTAGAGTTTCAATTTTCAATTTTAATTCATTTTCTTTCTTTAATTAACAATTAACTGTTCATTCCAAATTTTTGTCAGAGGGATTCGTGTTGGAATAATATAGTTAACCTAATTTCCAATTTCCCAAATTTCTTATCCAAATTCAACATTTTAGATTTATAGGAACAGTTAAAATCTAGGGTTACTATCACCATCAATATGAACCATTTATATTAACAAATTATACAATTAGGATTAGAAAAGGGTTAGAGAAAGGGGTTAAATCCAGATCGATTTCTATTTAACAAGTTTTTCTTAATTTAATTGTTATTCAATATTAGATCTAAACGATATAATCCTCAATTTAGTTTCTAACATCCTAAATCAAATAGGGTATATCAAAATTAACTAAATATAAATCATCTTATTAAAAAAAATACCCACTCACCTCAGATCCAAGCTTTTCTTTGAATCTGTTTGGAAATCTCCCTCTCCGTTCGTTTTCTCCTTGCTTAATTCGTCCTTCTTAATCTCTTTACTTTTACTTAATTTTTCAAAGAAATTTGGTTTGGAGAGGAAAGAATTTGACAAAGTTTGGATACACCAACAGATTTCTAATGAATTAGGTTTTAGGTTAGCTGTGTATTTATGAAGGTATTGGATTAATATTGATCGTTGTTTAACTCTAGGAGAATATTTAGTTTCATCCTATGCGCTAATCACTTACTTCATCACCAAGTAAAAATATTATATTAAATCTGAGTCGTTGGCTGCTCAAAATGTTCCATCTGAAACTACGACTGGCCGACCGTTGTATATGGGGGTAGTCGACCGCTACAGTTCGACCGGTCCCTATATGGATGTGGACCGGCTGTTTATTTTAGGATATTTTACTTTCCATGTTTCCTTATTTAATTAATTTCGTTTTCAAATTTTAAAATGTTTGTAACTTCTTCATACTAGCTCCATTTTTAAAATGTTATGTATGAAATCATCTAGAAAATCGCTATGAACGCAACCGTGTAAGTTTCATAGCCAAATTCGAATGTTTATAAAAGTTCTATTTTTTCCCTTGTTATTTTTAATTTAATTCTTATTTTAAATTTCAGCTTAAATTTTGAGGTGTTACTGTCCCTATACATAGATACCATATTGAAGAGGTTCTGTATGGAAAATTCCAAGCATGGAAACGTTTCAATGCAGTTTGGAATCGTCCTTTCTAAGAAGGACACTACTCATGCTAATAACAAAAAAGAGCGTATGAAGAGAATCCCATATGCTTTAGCTATAGGATCCATAATGTATGCTATGTTATGTACTAGACCTGGTGTAGCATTTGCATTAGGATTCATAAGCCAATATGAGTCTAATCAGGGAGAAAAGTATTGGACGATCGTAAAATGTATACTGAAGTATTTTAGAAATACTCGGGACTTATTCCTTATATATGGAAATGGGGACCTCCTTATGAAAGGGTATATAGATTCAAGCTTTTAAAGTGATAATGATGAAAGTAAATCAATGTCTGGTTATGTCTTTACGTTCAACAGCAAAGCCATCAGTTGGAAAAGTTCAAAATAAGAAACAGTAGCTAATTCGATGATGGAAGTTGAGTGCATCTCCCACAATGAAGAAACTAAAGGGGTAGTCTGGATGCGCAATTTTTTAGGTGGGCTTGAGGTTATTCACGATACCGAGAATGCAATGGCATTGTTCTATGATAACAATATGGTGATATAGATCATAAAGTAGCCTAGAGTGCATAAGAAGTCATGACATATTCTTTGAAAGTTCCATATAATTAGAGAATAGTTGAGAAGAAAGAGGCCATGATACAAGGGTAGATACCAAGGACAACATTGCAGATCCATTCACTAAGGGCCTAGCTCGATCGGCTCTCAAGAGACTGATAAAAGCGATGGGATTGAGATTCCGTAATTGACACCAAGTGCAAGTAGGAGATTGATAGAGTTAGGGGGTATGATCTAAGGGAAATTCTATAATTTATTATGAATTGTTAACTATGTAATCAATCCTCATTCATAATAAAGGTGTTTTCATTTTTTTATATATTTGTTATAATATGTTATAAATAATTAAATGTATGATTAAAATATATTTAACATAAAATTCATAAATGGTGTATTTGTTATAATAATTACTAATAGAGTTAGGGGTATGCCCTAGGGAAATTATGTAATTTGTTACAAATGTCTAACTTGATAACCAATCTTGTTCAAAATAAAAGGCATTTTCTTTCTATTATATACTTGATATAATATGTTATATTAATTAATTTAATTAAAAGTATATTTAATAGAAAATCCATAAATGATATGTTTTGTGATAGTAATTACAAAGTGTTGTAACCGTGAATAATTTATCACAACCATTTTAAATATTCCCTAGTCAAGATGCATCGAGACTGGACATCGGTACATCCGTCGAGACTAGAGTACGTAACGCTCTCCAAAATGCTGAGAAGTGTATAAATCATGGCTGTCGGGGGTACTAAGGGATTGCGTACTAATAGTTATTGGATAACTATGGAATGACTCACTCAATAGTCTTCTATTGGTTAATATAACTAAGGTCAAACGGAAAATATCGATGTGATAAAATGACACAATTCTCTTGACTTGAGAATACTGTTGATCTTCAATGTGAAAGCTCCGCTTTAATTATAGTTAAATCATGGCATGGCATCCATCGAACAACTATAATTGGGTCGAGTGGACAGATTGGAGTGGAACACCATTCAAGAGAGGATTCGTCTCCTCAGTTGTATGAGGTTAGTATCATAGTCAACTCAACTCAACTCAAAGTCAAAGTATGTAACCCGGAATTTTATCACTTTGATTTGAGAATATTTAATTAATTTTAAATATTCGAATTAATGGTTTTAATAATTAAAATATCCCTTTATAATTTATAACTAGTAATGTGAAATTAATTTCAAGTTGTGTTTACAAAAATAAATAGTTAAAAGGAAATTAGAAAATGTGACCGGAAAGTTTTTCAAAAATCCTGATTTTTGATATCTAAAAGTTATTAAAAAGGTTGTAAAACACCTTAATATATGTAAACACACACTTATAAAATTAAGATGAATTTAATTAAGCGTGTAAGCGGTAAATATATGTTTACTTAAGTGAAAAGAAAGTGATGTGATAATTTTCAAGTTTAAAAATTAAATAAAAGAAAATTCATGACATATCCTTATCATCTTACATCTTAAGTACAAGAGAGGGTATTATCTAGTAGACAGAAGGGTGAACCTTTGGTCCTTGCATGTGCAACATGATGAGGAGGGGTTTGTGGTGATGTGTTCAAATTTAAATGGAGGGCATTTGTACTAAAGGCATTTAGGTAATTTTATACTTTCTCTTTATATAAAGCAAATTCTAAACTTCTCTCACCGTCCTTACTTCATTTTCCACTTTATAAAAAAATTTATACCTTCTTTCCAAAGCTTCAAACACTCATCGATGGCTTCCAAAATATTTTCAAAGTTTTAAAAATCACTTCTTTCTTACTTTTGTTTCTTAAAAACACTTTAAATTACTTCCTTTCCACTTCTAAACCCCTCCTCCTTATAAAACAAGACCACACTCACCCAAAAACATCACGGTCGAGCCCCATCACCTCATGGTAGAGCCTATTTGCTTACTTAGGGTAAAAAAAATCAAATTTTTCTAAAGGGTTTTCAATGATCTAGGCTCGTTTCAAGTTTTTAGAGAGATTTAAATACGTTTGGAGAGTAAAACTCACACCTTTTTGGTAAAAATCATATTTTACTTTATGTTAGTAGTTGTATGCATAATGCCTTGATTATTGGCTAGTTGTATGATTTGGATGTTGTTTATATGAGTTTATGTGTGCTTATATATGTTTGAATGTGATATGTAGTTTAGATTTCAAAATAAAGTCTAAAAGTTGTGATCTTTGTTTAGGATTGGTTGTGATATGTTTATGTATGTTATAGACATGATGAAGCAGGAGGATGCTAAGAAAAGTTAGCACTTTTGTATAGTTTAGCGATAAAGGATCCTTGTGTGAAAACTATGGTTTTAGTTTTTAAAAATCAATTTTTTTTTCAAAGTTTCAATTTTTTTTAGTTTTACAAAAATCTTACTTTATATTTGAAAATTATAGTAAGCTTCCACGATTCAAAATGGAAAGATAACACAAGTTTTTCAAGTTATGGTCCATATAGCGACAATCGCTATGGATGCAGTTTCGCTAAAAAATCTATTTTTTGCAAATTAAGTTTTATACTTAAAACACTTTGGAAATGTTTTATAAAATTTAATTAATAATGATTAAGAAGTTAATTAAGGATTTATTAATTATTTATTAATTAATCAGGTTTGGTAATTAATAATTAATTAAGTATTAAATAAGGTTTATTAATTATAATTAAATGGAGATTAATTACTAATTAATTATCTTTTAAAGTGAGATTTATTTTAATTAATATTTGATCAGGTAAGATTAATTTTTAATTAATTATAATTAACTATATTAATTATTTTTTATTAGTTATTAATTAAGAATAGGGTTGATTATTAATTAATTATTAAGTAAGTGTTTAATTATTCTAATTATAAATTAACTAAGGGTTTTGATATATAAATAAATTATTTATTAAAGGTTAATAATTTCTTAATTAATAATTAAGTTAAGTTAAGACTTAATTAAGATTTAATTATCTTTTTAGAAGGATTTAACTTGTAATTAATTATTTAAAAGAGGTTTAAGTTCTTAATTACTTTGTTTTCTAAGGATTTAAAGGCAACTTTATTTTACAAAGAATAGTTTTGAACGCAAGGGATTCTATTGTCGATGCCATTAGGTAACCATATAAATGTGATTAGATTATACTAAACTTTGACATTTGTTAGCAGAATAAATCTCTGTTCTACTATAACTCAATTATTTTAATTATGTTGACATCTGTTAGTAGAATAAATCCCTGTTCTGCTATAACTGAACTCTGTATATTATTTAGACATATGTATAGTAGGATAAATTACCATTCTGCTACTATGTTATTTGAACATGTATCTGCCACTTGGTTTATATTGATATATTATTCCCTGATTTGCTTATGGATTTCATTTACATAGATGTTGGCTTATGTAAATAGCTGTTATGTGACTTGAAGTCAAAATTTAATTTAAAGGTAACTTGATTCAGTACTATTGTGGTCACTACGCCTCCTTTCAAATTTGTTAAAGTTATGGTTTTTAAGTTGACTTTAATTCTATATCAATTTGAGATTAAGTGTTGTAAATGATTTTGTAAGATGTCTAATTATTTTAATAAAGGTATTTACAAATGATATTTTATAAATAATATTTATAAAGAATTTATTGAAAGAAGATTACAAATGATATTTGTAAATAATATTTTAAAAAGGGAATAATAAATGAATATTTATAAAAGAGTCTATAAATGACTTTGGATATTTATAAAAGAGTTTTATAAATGATTTTGGATATAAAAAGGGTTTTATAGATGGATTTAGAATTTAAGCAAACGAGATTTCATAAATGAAATTGATTTGTTAGAAGGATTTATTGAAGAAATTTATAAAAGAATTAGAGATGGGATTTCCCTTAACTGACTTTCTTAAGTATGGTGGTGCGGACAATTGTTCAATGCTTAACACCGAAGGGATAGTGTTTAGGGTTATCCTTATCTCTAATTTAAATAACATTTGTTTGATCCCTTTAATATGATTTTGAAATAAGATATCTTTCGCAAATGTTTTGGGAATATACTTATGTCAGTGAGATAAGTATATAATGTTTCGATAAACGTTTTGTAAAGAAACTTAAATAAATGAAAACTTCTTTTGTAGCTTAGTGGTTGCTATGGGAAAATTAAATCTCTGGATTATTGTTTGATTGTGTATTTGATAGTTAAATAAGCGACAATCAAATCTTGACATGTTTTAACTCAGGAAGTATGTTGTGTATATTCGAGTTTCCCGATGAGGACTTGAATACTTGCTGCATACTTCCAAAGAACCAGAATTGAGTTAGCTAAAAATTACCGCTTAGTTTTGGAGACACCAGTTTCGGATAAGTCTGATTTACCCGAACCACTCCAAACTAATAACATTCATGGTGGATCGTTATAAAGTATGCTATGGAGCTATATTATTCTTCCTGAGGGTGATTCCATTTAGCTCTACCTCTGGTCGAAATTCATCTTTCGATCTCCTCTATTTCCAAGCACAAATCAAATTAAAATAAACATTATTCGATAGCTGGTGGTCTGCAATTCGGGAGATATCACCTTCAGAATTAGAATCTTATTCGGGAGTTTATTTCAACCCATCAAGGTGTGGTCCTTTTTCATTGGCGAAAAGTAATTATCTGATCTATAATTATATACTAATATTTAGATAATTTATATACCGTATATTGCTTTGTTGGTTAGGTGATGTTATCCGGCATTTTGACCCGGCTATATCCGAACTGACTGGACAAGTTAGACTCGACTATCATCAAGGCCAGTAGCCTAAAGCGAAGACTATGGGGTCCAAAAATCAAGCATAGATGATAATATGAAGCAGAAGCATGAAAGCTCACTACTCCCCGAAGATGCATCAGGTACGATCCATATTCAACACTATGGTTCATATCGTATCGATTCCACAATTCAATTTTGCAGCGATGGTCGGTCGGTAACTCAAAAATCTACACATGCTATCAACATGAAACTTAGAGTACAAGCTTACTACAACATGTAGAACACCCCTTAGGGATCTCATTCCAATTGGAGGAAGTTGGAGGGATCAGCATAATTCCCTTTGTAGGGATCGTCAGAAATCAGAATTCAAGCAACACTACTTCATCGAAAATGCGATATCTAACAAACCGTATATCTGAATTGCATGAAATTTAGGGAGCAAGTATCTAACATCATGGGGCATCCATCATAGGGATCACAGCCCATTTGGATGCACTAATAGGGATCGGTACTGATCCCTATTGTGGGCCCCGATGGGCCTGCAAATTTTTGGGTAGCCTCATCTTGGTCTCCCGAACCTTCTGCCAAAATTTCAGTCCGATCCGTGCACGTCTTCCCTTATAATACAGTAGGCATGGCGTTAGAAAAGGGATCCTGCTTTCTCTACCGAGGCTCTGTCATTTTTATTCTTCACTTTTGTACTAATGGATCCGAAATGATCCAAACATTCTTGTAATCATAATCAAGTGGAAGATCAATAAAAAATATGAAGTGGACGTAGGCCAAGGTTGCCGAACCACTATAAAAATCTATATGTTCCTTTTTGATTTTTGCTTTGTTTTAATTTCACTCTTCATTTAATCACTACTAGATTTTATTGGGTGTTGATGCCCATTTTTGGCGTCAACATTTTGGTGCTTTCATCGAGAACCAAATTCTCAGCTTGATCGGATCTCATCATCTACTTGTGGATTCCTATATTCGCGAGATAGATTCAACGTTATACCGATAAACATCCTATTCTACTTTGATTTAAAGGAAATATAAAGGAAGCTGATAGCCATGGTTAGAAGAACTAAGTATACTTCTCGTGTTTTTGGAGGATTTTATTATGCTAATGTTCTTGTTTGGAGTTGTTCATGTGTTCATGTCCATTTTGAAGGGATCGAATTCACTAATGTATGCAAGTTCTTGGGATCAGATGGTGAAGTTTGCACGCAAGTTAGCCAAAATGGCCGATCCCTCTCTCGAAGCTTAGATGGCCTATCCCTCTCTCGAAGCCTAGATGGTCAATCCCTATAATATCAACTGCAACCGATCCCTTAGCCTAAATGACCGAACCCTCACCAATGCAATTCAACCGACCCCTAAATACATATACATGCTCAATACCGATCCCTCTAAAGACATCAATACCGATCCCTCCGAAACTGCTATATCGATCCCTCTATAAGGTCTATATATTGATCCCTCTACAAGGTATATATCAATCCCTCTCCAAGGTGTATATACCGATCCCTCTCCAAGGTACGTATGTCGATTCCTATGCAAATTATATATACCGATTTCTTTACAAGGTATATATATCGATCCCTCTACAAGGTATATATATTGATCCCTCTGAAAGAGCAAAACCAATCCCTCCAAAGACGTCAATATCGATCCCTCCGAAGCAGCAATACTGATTCCTCCAAAGACATCAATACCGATCCCTCCAAAATAGCTATACCGATCCCTCCATATTATCGATCTCTCATATGACCGATCCCTTCATATGACCGATCCCTTTTGTTTGACCGATCCCTCCAAATTACCAATCTCTCATATGAAGAATCCCTTCATATGACCGATCCCTCTATATGACAGATCCCTTTATATTACCGATCCCTCATATAACCGAACCGTTCATATAACTGATCCCTCTCTTATAGCAAACTGTCGATCCCTATACAACCAATCCCTATACCAAAAAAATATGAATCGGGTACGATCCACTTTCCTTACATCCTATGGCTGACCGAAGCATAAAGGATCAAGCAGCAGCTTCTGAATTGCAGCCAAGGAATGGATAAGAAATTGCTACTCAAACGGTGCTTCCAAAGGCTGGAGAACCGAGACGATATGACATAAACTAGGGTCGATTACCGGGTCAAGCTCCCAGGGTAGATTACGACTGCCCTCAACTTACAAGCTTCCAAACTCCATACTTGGCAGCTATGGGGTGATGGCTTGTGAGAGGGAGACAAGACCAGACCGATGACGATCGGAGCATCTCCCCCTATCGGAACCCGCTCACTGAAGTCGTTCTATGAGCAGAATATCCAAGGAGATTCAACATACCGACCATGCTAGCATACTCTAGAAATACAGACCCCTAGTAGCATCTCATAAAATATGAGTGGTACATGGATTCCGCTAGAGCGACAAATGCTATCAAATGCAGATGCTTTCCTATATTCCTTGAAGGAGTAGCGATCATACGGTTTATGCGATTATCGCCCAGGTATGTCTTCTCATTCGACTAACTGGCTCAGAAGTTTGCCGAGCAATTCAGAATTCCTGCGACTCACCTAAGGATGGGATATCATTATCCAAGTGCCACCGAGATGCTCAAAGATTTCTTGCATAGATTCAACGTCGCCATCACTGAAATGAGCAGTCCCAGTAAGGATATCAAACTAATGGCATTGATAAAGGGAATCGACCCCAAGTTGGATTTCAGTGACTGGTTAGAGAGCCTCCTACAACTTTGGATCACTTCTATTACAAAGCGAACCAGTGCCTACATAAGGAGGAGGTAATACATACTAGATAGAAGAACAATGTAAGTCCATTGGCTGAAGGAAGTCAAAGCGAGGGCAGCATTGAGGCCGTAGATGAGGTCTCAGATTCTAGGAAACGACCTAGAATCCCAAAATCCGACTCATATACTCCTTTGAATGGTTCAATCAAAACCATCTACTTGGAGACTCACGACTCGAAGCAGTACTGGACCAACCTCAAGAGAGTTCACCGAAACCCAGAAGAAATCCAGAAAATGTTGTATATTTCAAGATACACACGGTCATACATCGGCGATTGCAGACACCTTCGAGATGTGATCGGAAAGCTAATCCGAAAAGGAAAGCTTCAACAATATGTGGAAGCCCTGTAGAATGGCGGGCAGGGAACATCCGATGCCTATCAATAAAGAACTTTGATTATAAATTGGACCGCTAACGGTTGACATCCCATCGAAAGGAGTTAGGGGCAAAGTGGAATAGCGAGCACATGATGCTGCTTCACTTATCGATGAGATTTATTCTGATCTTCTTTGAATTATTTTATTTCAATTTCAATGATGTTATGAACTACGACCAACTTGAATTAAACTACTTGCATACGATGTAGGTAACCAAGTACCTAGAGTTGGGCACTAACCAACCTCAATGGACCATGATTGGACCTTCGAAGCATCATAAGACGAGCATGATTCAGCTGCTCCTTAACTACCAGATGCTCCTAACTTGGGGCAAGGACTCAAAATGGAAAGCGTGTGCGACTCGCCCATCCACTTTCTACCATATGCTTCAATTATAACATAATATCTATGCCTTACTCAAAGCCCGACAAGGTCAGAATCTAATACAAAGTGGACACAAGAAACTCCACACTTGACTTGGAGACCAAAGAAAGACTTGGAGTGGATGCAACCCAACCATCCACTCCCCAGCTCATACTTGAAGTTCAACAAAATACTTATGCCTCTCTTGAAGCTCAGCATGATCGAGGTCTAATTAAAGTGGACGTGATTTGACCATCCACACATTAACTCCTGCCCTGGACATAGGAGGCAGTTCGAATGCTCGACTTAAAGTAGGCATGACTTACTGCCTACTCATCAACCACCACCCTCAACACGTGGACATGACTATAGCTTGAGGTGGATGTGACTTGATCATCTACCCGAAAACTCTCTCCTTCGAATTGCCGGGAGGAGTATAAAGAAAAACGATGGAAGCGGTTCGACCGTCCATCGATCAACTCTGGTTCCCAGAGCGTGCACCAGAGTATAAACATCAAATGGGTGTGACTGACCACCTATCATAAAACTTTGGTCCCCAGAGTGCGGACCGGAGTATAAACAAAAAAAGATGGACGTGGTTCGACCGTCAATTGATCAACTCTGGTTCCCAGAACTCGAAACAGAGTATAAACATCAAACATGTGTGACCGACCACCCATCATAAAACTCTGGTCCTCAGAGTGCGGATCGAAGTATAAACATAAAAGGATGGGCGTGGTTCGACCGTCCATCGATCAACTCTAGTTCCTAGAGCACGAACCAGAGTATAAACATCAAACAGGTGTGACTGACGACCCATTATAAAATTTGCTCCCTAGAGTGCAGATCGGAGTATAAACACAAAAAGATGGATGCGGTTCGACCGTCCATCGATCAACTCTGGTTCCCAAAGCATGGACCGGGGTATAAACATCAAACGGGTGTGACTGACCACCCATTATAAAACTCTGGTCCCAGAGTGCGGACCGAAGTATAAACACAAAAATATGGACGCGGTTCGACCGTCCATCGATCAATTTTGGTTCCCAGAGCGTGGACCAAAGTATAAACATCAAATGGGTGTGACTGACCACCCATAATAAAACTCTAGTCCCTAGAGCGTGGACCAGAGTATAAACACAAAAAGTGGATGTGGTTCGATCGTCCGCTCCTCAACTCTTGCCCTTTACTTACTAGCAAACACACGACTCAAAGTGGATGCGATCTGATCATCTCCTACCCTGCTCAAGCTCGAAGTTCTTCAAAACACTCATGTTACTCCCAAGGCTCGGCAAAAACTGGATCCAAATGGAAGTGGACATGGTATGACCATCTAGGCATTGACTCGTACCCTGGATGTAGGGGGAAGTTTAAGAGCCCAAGCCTAAATTGGATGTGGTTCGACCATCTAATCCAAAGAGGATATGATACGTCCATCCACGACCTTGTTTACGCCTGAGGTATGGCGAACTATCCAAGCCTTGCCTAGACATCGGCAAGCCCAAATTCCAAACCAAGACATGGACGCAGTTCGATCGTCCAACAAATAACTCTGGCCCCCCAATGCGAATTGGAGTATCAACACAAATTGGGTGCGGTTCGACCACACGCCAACAAACACTTATCCCCAGAGAGTGGATATGAGTATAAACAAATAGATGAGTGTTGTTCGGCCACTCAATATTCCATAAACTCTGACCTGAACTCAACAGGAGGAGTACGAACTCACTATGGATGGAATTTGACCGTCCACGAACTAATTCTGCTACCCAAGAATGGGAACGAGAGTGCAGACTACTAGAAGCTGAGTATAACATCTTACCATAGCTCCGGCTGGGTGATCTTTACAACTTAAGGCAACGACCGCAAGAAGGCCTCAATGCAAAACCAATCATAACGACGTCTGAAGTTAGAGGCGGTCGACTATATTGTTCCACCGAGTCGACAGGCAATGTCGATCTAAGCTTTCCATATCATTATGTTGGATCGGCATTCAATATCAATCCACACAAAACACAAACGGTTATGACCTAGATGTCCTCTGAGAAACTTTGATCACCAGAGTATGGATAGGAGAATAAACCATGAATAGATGTGACTTGATCACCAATTCTCCAGCACCTTCCTTCGATCCAATTGGAGGAGTATGAAATCGGATGAGCATGACCCGACTGCACCTGAGCTAAGTCTATCCCTAGATCTAGTAGGAGAATATGAATCAAAATGGACGTGACCGACCACCCAACTTCGAACGAATGTGGCGCGACCGTTTATTCGTTGAATCCTACTAGAAGAGTAATATGAAATGGACGTGACTCGACCGTACTTACACTAATCCTAGCCCTTTGTCTGGTAGGAGAGCATCAATCACTGATTAGACATGATTTTCCTTCCTACTTATCGAAGTATGCCCCAGACTTGAAGGCACGAGCTAGAAACAAGACGAATGTGAACCGACCATTCATCGATCAACTCTAAGTCCTTAGAGCTTAGGTGGGAGTATAAACACGACTAGGATGACACTCGACCGTCCATGCAGTACATGTATCAACTTGAGACCGGGGGTAGAAGTGCGATCATCATAAGACTGACTGTGATAGCTCAATACTGCGACTTATACCTGGTGTTTATGATGACTCGTGGCTACGGCTGAAAGGATGCCTAGAGATAGAATTGTCAAATCGATACCTAAGCTCATTGGCAACTGACCGTCACTCCAACCCAAACAACGAGTAATAGATCATGAGTACATTGAATGGAAAGCGCATTACTCGAATACACAAGACTAAACTCTACTTGGTGTTTGGTTCAACGCTCCTTTAAGCCTGATCTTTAACCATCGCAGATAATCGTTAAAAGCGTATAAACCCATCACTATCAGACTCAACAGTTCATGACAAGACTCTAGGATTTGACCGGAGTCATGTCATTATTAACCATCCCAACGGGATTTCACGTCGATTGTCATGCGAAACAATTATATTTGAACTCAAGGATCGGCTATCGCCATATAGGAATCTGACATTCATATTAAAGTTCACTCAAGGCACATGTTACAATCCGTACAAGTAAAAATATGCTAATATATTTAAGTTTTAAGTGGTAAACATCTGGTTCAAGGCCATACGCTAGTTCAAGTATGCAAGTCATATATGGCATGTCCCATTGTTTGATTTCGAGTTCACATGGTCTAATATGTTCATGTCAAATCAAAAACTGCTAAGTTCCACTAAAATAAGGGATCGAAACCGATCTTGTTGCTTGGGCAAATCTATTTAAGCATTTTTCACCTTGCAACATAATGCCAATATCAAGCAACAACAGCACAGTCAGTTCTATAAAGATAAAGACCATAAAGATGAAGAAGAGGAGCCCAAAGAAACCAAGGCCGCACCCGTTGAGTTAACGATAAACAGACGGTCAGCCATAACGACCCATCACGGGTCCAAAAGATCGGATCATAGCTCAGTGCAACGATGATGAAGGAATTAGCTGGTTTTCTCTAAGCGAATCTTGATGTATTCGTTTGGACCCATTCCGACATGTGTGGGATCTCGCCAACTATCATGAGCCATGCATTGGATATCGACCCGAGGCATGTCTTGGTAAAACAAAAGCAACGCGTCTTGGATCTGAAGGGACTTGCTGGACTTAAAGAGGAGGTGGATAAACTCAAAAACAATAGGATTACCCATGACGCCCTTACCTGAACTGGGTATCCAATCCAGTTCTTATGAGAAAAGCTAATGGAAAGTAATAGTCATGCGTCGACTATTCAGACCTGAACAAAGAATGCACGAAAGGCAGCTTCCCACTTCTGAGGATCGACCAGCTGGTAGACTTAACCGCTGGATATGAACTGCTTTTATTTATGAATGTGTACTCCGGATACAACCAAATCCCGATGCACGTCCCCGACAGAAGCACACCAGCTTCATTACCGATCTAGGGCTATATTGTTATGTTGTGATGCCATTTGAACTAAATAATGCTGAAGCTACTTACCAGAGACTGGTCAACAGGATGTTCAAAGACCAGATCAGGCGATCGATGGAAGTATAAGTGGATGATATGCTCATGAAGTCACGACGATCAAATGACCACATCGATGATGTAGCGGAGATGTTCAGTGTTCTACGAAAGTATGGAATGAAACTAAATCCTTTGAAATGCTCTTTCGGCGTTGCATCAAGGAAATTTTGGGGTTTCATCGTCAACTCTCGTGGAATCAAAGCCAGTCCCAAGAAGATTTTAGCAATTCAAAACATCTAGGTACCGAAGACGATTAAGCAGGTATAGAGCTTAAATGAGAAGGTTACCGCCCTAAGCCGCTTCATCTCCAGGGCCACTGACAAGTGTATTCCTTTCTTCGACCTGATCGAAAGAGGGAAAAGAACTTTTAATGTACCCAGGAATGCGTTGACACGTTTCAAGCTATGGTAGATCACTTAAAGAGACCTCCCATCCTATCCAAGCCACTTGATCATGAAGATTTATACATCTATTTAGTCGTGTCAGTACATGCCATAAGCATAGCACTGTTACATAAAGAGAATCAGATTAAGAGGCCTGTATATTATGTTAGCAAGCGATTGACAGGTGCTGATGGAAACTACCCAAATATAGAAAAGCTCGCATACTACCTGTTGATTGTGTCACGAAAGCTCCGCTCTTACTTCCAGGCTCATCCCATCAATGTCTACACCGACCAGCCGTTATAATAGGTCCTACAGAAACCTTAGACGTCTGGAAGGTTGCTCAAATAGAATATCGAGCTAATCCAATTCGATATCACTTATCTCCCTCGGAGAGCTATCCAGGGACAAACATTAGCAGACTTCATATCTGAATTCACTGCATCAGATGACTATTCGAAGAGTAGTGGAGAACCGACCAACCGATGGAAAATGTACACGGATGGAGCTTTCAATGATTAGTGTTCTGGCGTCGAAGTTGTGTTAATGCTCCTAAGGATGATCGATCTGCTATGCCCTGAAACTCGACTTCCCTGCAACAAATAATGAAGCTAAGTATAAACCCTTGATCGCCAAGCTCAAACTTGCTAGAGAATGGGGAGATGAAACTTTACATATCTTTTGTGATTCCCGGTTAGTAGTATGCAAAGTCGGGGAAGTTAATATTGCTAGGGGGCAGCGTTTTGCTCCTTATCTCGGTCGAGTCCAAGAGCTACTAACTGACTTCGAGTATTGCACCATTACACAAATCCTCAGAGAACGAAATGAAAAAGCCGAGTCACTGGCCAAGCTGGCCAGTTCTGAGGATGTGCACCAAGTAGACTTTGTTTCAGTTGAAGTACTTAACATTCCAAGAATTGACAGATGGAGATCGACTAGATCTTGGAGATGGAGCCAGAAAGGATTCATAGATGACTCTTATCAAAGACTATCTACAATGGGGAATTCTTCCTGAACAGAGGAGTGAAACACGACAGATCCTCCCTAAAGCTTCACGTTGCATCATCGAAGAAGGAGTCATGTATAGAAAGGGCCTCCTCATTGCCCTGCTTCGATGTATCGCTCATGATGAAATTAAATAAGTCTTGAGAGAAGTCCATGAAGAAGAATGCGACGATCACACTAGGAGGCAAACCTTGACAAAGAAAATACTCCACTACGGGTATTACTGGCCAACTGTCAATCGAGATGCAGTTGATCACGCTAGATAATCCGACGAGTGCCAGATGTTTGCAAAACTTCTAAAGGCCCCCGCTGACGGAAATTACTCAAATGGTCACTCCATTTCCATTTGCCACTTAGTGTGTTGACATCATCAGCTCCTTTCTAATTTCTAAAGGTGGTGCGAAATACGCCATCATAGCAGTGGACTACTTCACCAAATAGGTTGAAGCTGAACCTTTAGTCGCAATCACAATGAAAAAAAAAGTAATCAACCTCATTATCTGGAACATCATCTATCGTTTTGGCCTTCAACGAACCATTGTAACTGATAATGGAACCCAATTCGACATCGTTAAATCCAAAAACTTCTACCGACGGCATCATATTAAAAAAGAGATTTGCGGGAGTTGCTCATCCTCAAGCTAATGAACAAGATGAAGCTGTTAACAAAATCATAAAGTCCATTTCTAAGAAGCGTTTGGAAAAGGCTATAGGCAAGTGGATCGACCAATTCTCATCAGCATTATGGGCATACAGAACCACCCACAAGTCCACGACTAGCCATACTCCATTCGCCCTTGCTTACGGCTTCGAGGCCGTCATCCCTGTAGAACTTGAAGTCCCCTTTCATCAAATGACTTATTACAACCCCTATTTCATTATAAAATAACATACAAACAAGGAATTGCAATCTAGTTGCAATTAAACTAGCTAGAAGGAATTGGTGATGACTCGTGAGCGTACAAATGCTTCCAGGAGCCAATGACAAGAATGTGTATTTGAACGTGCACGTGTATATTTAGAAAATTTGATTTCTTGAAATGAATAGAAATTGAATTTTCACCTGAAGTTATTAAAGAAAAGACTGGATCGGATAGCCAGAGCTTACTACTTCCATAAAACCGAGCATAGATAACAACTAATGGAATGCAACCTAGAATTTATACTGTTGGAAATCGAACAAGCATCATGACGATCTAAGAGAGATACAACACTTTAGGAAGATAATTCAACAGAAGGATGGTGACTATTTAGGAAACTGGATGGATTTCTTTCTCGTGACTCTAACTTGCTTCGATTCAAAGCACGCATGTACGCGACAAGGCGTACTTTGGTGGGCAAATGTTACCCACCATTTTGACCCAGCTATATCCGAACTGACTGGATAAGTTAGACTCGATTGTAATCAAGGCCAGTAGCCTAGGGCGATGATTGTGGGGTCCAAAAATCAAGCATAGATGATAATATAAAGCAGAAGCATGAAAGCTCATTACTCCCCGAAGATGGATCAGGTACGATCCATATTCAACACTATGGATCATATCGTATCGATTCAACAACTCTTTTGCAGTAATGATCGGTCAGTAACTCAAAATCTACACATGCTATCAACATAATAATTGGATTATAAGCTTACTACAACATGTAGAACACCCCCTAGGGATTTCATTCCAATTGGATGAAGTTGGAGGGATCGGCATTGCTCCCTTTGTAGGGATCGGTAGAAATCAGAATTCAAGCAATACTACTTCACGGAAAATGCAATATCTCACAAACTGTGTGTTGGAATTGCATGAAATTCGGAGAGCAAGTAGCTAACATCATGGGGCATCCCTCAAAGGGATCGCAGCCCATTTGGATGCAATAATAGGGATCGGTACCGATCCTTATTGTGGGCCCCGATGGGCCTGCAAATTTTTGGGTAGCCTCGTCTTCGTCTCCCAAACCTTCTACCAAAATTTCAGTCCGATCTGTACATGTCTTCCCCTATAAATATAGCAGGCATGGCGTTAGAAAATGGACCCTACTTTCTCTGCCGAGTTTCTGTAATTTTTATTCTTCACTTTTGTACTAATGGATCCCAGCTGATCCAAACATTCTTGTAATCATAACCAAGTGAAGATCAATAAAAATATGAAGTGGACGTAGGCCAAGTTTGCCGAACAACTATAAAAATCTGTGTGTTCCTTTTTGATTTTTGCTTTGGTTTAATTTCATTCTTCATTTAATCTCTACTAGATTCTATTGGGTGTTGATGCCCATTTTTGGCATCAATAGGTGACGATTCTAATACATCGGTAAATCATCATATTTAGAATGGTTGTTTATTTATAAGCTTATTTTTCTATTAATTTTTTTTACATATACATGCCTTGAAACTCGCGCTTAAGAATAAAAAATTGATTTTATTGGAGTCTGTTCCCTCCGCCTCTTACTTCGTCTAGCCGTGTTTCACACCTTTCGCTTTCTTCTCATCTCCCCCTCGCCTCTCGCCTTGTTCCTTCGTAGTCTTCCCCTCATGCCACCAAGAAAACCTTCGGTTATTCCTTTATCGCCAGATCCGCTTGGTTCTTTAACTCGATCTGGAACCTGTTTCTCTTAGGCTGTTGTAACTTCGGCGTCCTTGGCTTTGTCAGCGTCTGCAGTTGTTCCATCTGCGACTACGGATTTAATTTCAGCATCTAATGCATCTCCTAGTCTTGGCGCTTTGGTCAACCACCCTGTTTTGGTATCGACGGCCGAGGGTAACCCACTTTCTTGCCTTGTAAACGATTTGGATTCCGCTGTAAACGTTGCACCTCTACTGCCCCGCAATGCATCTGAATCAGGTGATCATCCCCTCTCCCCTCTATTAGCCTCTTTGAACAGCGCGTCTTGGTCTCGGGACGTTGTTGGTTTGGCCGAAAATGATATTGGGCAGAAAGTTTTACCTATTGAACAGTCTGTGGCACAAGATATGTGTGGAATTAGTGGACGTGATTTTGAGGATACGGTGCTCAATTCGAATCCATTTGGTAATAAGCAGCCATGCTCTATTGGTTTTTGTCAAAATTCCGCTTTACCAAACCCTGCATCATCACCTCCTTGTGCTGCTGCATCTGAAAATCATAATTGTCCGGTGCTTCCTCCCAATTCATCTGCTCCTTTATGGTCATCTTTGTTCACCAAATTGCCTATGAACGCAGGTGTTCATTCCCCTTGATGTTTTGATAATGTTGAGATTGATGGTTTTATAGTTCCTCCGAAGGAAGTTTTAGATGTCGGAGTTGATTATTGGAAAGATTATTTGGTTGGTTTCTTCCTTGATTCCAATCCCGCTTATCACCTTGTTAAAGCGCGTTGCAATCAGGTTTGGAAACCGAGGGGGGTTTGAGTGTTCATTATGATAATTGTATGTTTTACTTTAAATTCTCCCGCTCTGAGGAAAGACAGCGAATTCTGGAAGCCGACCCAATTCTGATTGATAGCGAATTCTAGAAGCCGACCCAATTCTAATTGAAGGGAAACCAATCATTATTACTACCTGGAGTCCGTCAGTTGATCGGGCTATTGATCAGGTTTTATCCATTCCTATCTGGGCACACTTTTCCCACATCCCTTCTGTACTTCAGCCTCTTATTGGGATTGATTGGCTTGTTGGCCTTGTTGGTAAGGTTATTTGTTATGACACTAACACTGTGGCCAGAAAGAGACTTGTTTATGCCAAAGCTCTGATTGAAATAACTCCTGCCAAACCCTTACCTTCAGTGTTAAAAGTCAGACTCAATGAGGGCCATTTTGCTGAGGTCAGAGTCCACTACAGTTGGAAACAGGAGATTTGTACGTCATGCCAGACATTTGGGCATCTTGCGGATGTGTGTTCCAAATAGGAATCCTCTGGCCATGTTCATTTTTCTGATCGGTTACCACTTCCTCATCCTCCAGCTCGGAAATGGGTTCCAAAGATGGTGCCACCCACAGCTGTCCCGATTTCCATTGTTGCCACTGTTGCTGAGGCTCCTATTGATGATGTTCCTAATGCTCCACCATCTCCCAGTAAGTCACTTTCACTGTTTGAGGCTGATATTACTTCTTCGACTGACTCTATTATTTGGAACCCTGATGAAAGGCCTGGTTCCATGTTCCTTCTGACATGCGGTACTCTCCTGCGATTGACACCTACTATGCCTTTATCAGCGATATTGAGGGAGAGCGTCGATGTCTTACATATCACAATGAGGGTGATGGTCAGTCCCTTACTAGGGTTGGCGAGATTGGTTAGGCGAACAAAAGTCATTTTTATGATGTCAGCTGGGATAGCAAATTTATTTACTCTCCTAATTCTGTGGGCTATGATCCGATTCTAGCTACTCTTTTCTTTGGTTTCTCGCATGTTATTGGTCCAGCGTTGGAGGTAAGAGGTGGCAATTCCTCCTCTTCTGGGGGTGCTTAGTCTAGTTCTATTTAGTAGTCTAGACACCCTTGTCTGGCTCATGTGCTTTTATTTTCTATGGTTTAGTCTCTAAACCTTTTTAGTTATTTTGTGCATGTACAGAACGCCTGTTTTCCAATTTTTATATAGTGGCACGGCCTATTTAAAGCTGGCTAGCTTTGCAAAAAAAATATGTTCTAAAATTACATATAAATAGCTTCACACCTAAATTACTAATTGGCAAAAAAACTATATTTTTAATATATATATATATATATATTATTCAATTCAAATCACTTAAATAAATCTTTAAAATAAATAAATATATCATAAAATATAATTTAAATTTTATAAAATCATTTTTACACCTAATGAACTCTCGATAGCAAAAAAATTAATTTTTCTATATTAATTAAATTAATATAAATGCCGATATTAAGATTAAATTTAAAATTGACCTTAAATTACCATGTAAGTATATTGAATATTCAAATGCTAAAATAACATCTAGATTTTTTATAAAATATTAAAAAAATTATAATTTTGAATACATATTATATATATTATTATTTATTTTGGATTGGAAATTTTAAATTAAATAAATTTAAAAAAATGATTTTGCCATGAGTATTATGAGGTAAGTGTGTAGATATTTATTTATTTATTCATATTTCATATATTTCATTTATATATATATGTATATATATATATATATTTATACATATATATATACATATATATACAAACTTTATTTATTAAGAATATATATTATACAAAAAATTAAATTTTTTCAACTTTACAACAAAATAAATAAATAAAATTTTATAATATATTTTAAATGTTTTTATGTACATAATTATATATATATATATATATTACAAATTCCATATATATGTATATATATATATATAATTATTTTAAAATAAAATATAAATACATATATATATATATATTTATAATATTTTGTACACATAAATTAAAGCATATGAGCATACATTTGGATGATATATTTGTATTTTAGATGAGCTAACATGTCTGTTGTAGTGTAAATCCCAGCATTTATACACGGGCATGTTAAACCTTGCATGGATTGATATGTGACACATGTACACACATATATATGTGTGTATGATAAACGTATGCATATAATATAAAATTATCTACATAACATTAAGCTATGTTATAATAAAATAATAATTTTATTTAAAAATAACTTTGAAATGTTCTAAGTAAATTAGAGTACATGGGCTTAATAAAGATCCAAAAGGGTAAAAAAAATTGAATTCACCCATTATTTCCACTTCGTACTAGCTCAGTTGTAACAATTTTATCAAAGCCCAATAATCTATGCGGTCTAAATTAGTCATATTAGGGCTAACTAAGTGGGATTACAACTCAGATAGTCGGGTGTCTAGAAAGGTAGTGTCGAAGGATTAGGTTTGGGTAATTAAGTACTCTTTCTTATATTGTTACTGGCCTGACCCAAACAGATATATGAACCTAAAGATTGTCCCTAATAGAAAAGGCCCATTTTGAATAGGGTACTGGGCTAATTTTCAAAATTGTTTGAAAGTTAAAAAATATAAGATTTAAATTTTAAATTTAAATTTAATATATTCATATAATATAAAATTTATAATATGCTAACAAATTTCAAAATGTTTGAAAAATAATATAAATTAATTTCTAAAATTTAAATTTATTAATAAGGTTGATAAAATATATAAATTAATTAATAAGTTAATTAATGAAAAATATATACATGTAATATATATTTTGATATATGTTATAATATTTGAAAATGTTTAAGATATCATAAATATACATGTATGTATATAAAATGATTTTTTGAAATTAATATATTTTAATTATAATTGTTTGATTAAGTAAATTAATTAAAAGGTTAATTAACTAAATAATACTCCAAATATTTGTCATATCCTGTAGTTGTTGCTTCTATTAAGCCCTCAGCTGCCTCCCCAAATCATACGAAGCACATCCCATCCTGTTCGAAGAAGTGGTCCTCATTGTTTCGCTCCTTGCCTCACAATGCAGGCACATACTTGTCCATTGACTTTGTAATTGAGGAAGCCAATGGTATACCGTTGCCTCCTCCTTCTATCATTCAAGCTGGGGTTGATTTCTAGTCTGGATACTTGGTTCGGTTCTTTCTTGACCCGAATCAGACAATCAAGGACGCAAGGAATTTTTTTCGCTATGTTTGGAAAATCAGTGGAGATTTCCGTGTTATCTATATTAACTCAATGTTCTATTTCAAATTCTCCAACACAGAAGAGCGGCTGCGTGTTCTACAAGCTAATCCAACTTTCATTGAAGGAAAGCCCTTCATAATTACACCTTGGTCTCCATCTGTGCATGGTGCTAGAGAACAGGTGATGTCTATTCCTATTTGGACTTATTTTTCTCATATTTCGTCAGTTTTATAGCCGCTAAAAGGTCTAAACTGGTTAGCTTGCAATATTAGGAAACTGAAGTGCTTTGATTCTAACACGGTTGCTCGAGATAAATTGGTATATGCCAAGGCATTGATTGAAGTAACACCTGACAAACCTCTTCCTTCTTCGCTACATGTTCAGACTGCTCCTGGTCATGTAGCAGAAGTTCGTGTTAGATATGGTTGGACGCCAGATGTATGCACTGCTTGTCGTTCATTTGGCCATTTGGCACCTACATGCTCGGCTTCGGTCCTGTCCTATAACGACCCTCCTCCGGTCAAGATTCCTATGCCCCATCCTCCATTGCGCAAGTGGGTTCCTATAACTTCGAAAGTTGCTCAAACTAATCCCCCTGATGTTTCTCCCCTCTTGCTACCTCCTTCCTCTGATAAGGATATATTTTCTCATGTTCCTACTCCTTCCACTACTGCTCTAGATATGTTATCTTGTTCTCCGATTGATCCTAAAGAAATTGAGTGGGACTCTTCGGAGAAGGCTTGGATTAGTCTGTTTGAGATGAGATATGAATCTGCTAAACATGACTTCTACATGTTTTTTAGTGAAAAACTTGGTGAATCCAGACGCCTACACTATTCTATTGTTGGTGATGACCTTGCGCTTACTATTGATGGATCCCATGGTGCTAGGAATAGAGATATCCTTGGTGACTTGAGTTGGGATAGGAAATTTATCTATCGGAAGGATTGTGTTGGATAATGCCCTAAAATTGTTACCAATTTTGCAAATTATCTTCATGTTACAAGCCCAGAAAGCACAGATGATGGAAGTAAATCCTCATGGGAGTCAGCTGACTAGTTTCTATGTCAGTAATAGTAGCTAAAGCATCTTTGTCTAACTCATGCTCTGTATTTTATTTCTTTTATAGCTATCCTGTGCATGTACATGGCACCTATTCTCTGTTAATAATATTAGTGGTACAGCTACTATAAAACCGGTTGGCTTTGCCCAAAAAAACTAAATAATATACACATATATGTTATATATGTGTTACAGTATAAAGGTTATGTTAAATTAATATAAAATCAATTAAAATGTTAATTAATTAAATAAGAGTTAATTAATATAATATTATACATAAGACTATTATATAAGTAACATAAAATATAAAAGTTATATAATAATAGAAATTATATAATATGAATGTAAAATTAAAGGTGGAACATCAATGAAACCTAAATAGACTTAAGGAATAAATACAAACGTAAATGTACGTATACCGTGATTTCCGATGTGTCCGATACTTGAATCACGAGGGTATTTCAAAAGGAAATACATTATTCCATAAGTCCATATCGCTCAATATAAAATATTGAAGATTATGAATCTTCACTAAAATGTTGTCCTCTACCATATATATATATATATTAATAAATTACTTGCATACTCCTTAGCTGTTAAGCAAACTCAAGCTAGGGATGTTATGTGTAATATTATTAATATATTGAATAGATGAGATAAGAAAACTGTATGCATTTATTGAGCAAACTTAAGGTATATACGTACTATGTACTATACTTAGGCTGCCACAATATGTTAGGTACGAGTGAGTAATTTCATTTCGATTTGTTAAGAAAACTCAAGGTCAAAGCGAAAATAAGACAAGGTACCATGGGTTAGGAGTTGTAACCAATAAGGAGTTATCTATCGTCCATGGAGCTATGACTAGTTTAGCAAACTCATGGTCAAAATTCGGAGATGGACAAATCCTAACACCTACTAGTGAAGTCAAAGGACTTCTCTATTTCGACTTAGGCTTTAGTGAAACATAAATGACTAGTGAGTCCTTTATTAGAAAAATGAAATGATAACATTTAACCTTTCTAATATAGTAAGAACTTATGCTATATAATGTTATATGTAACGACCCAGAATTTTCGATCCCGAAAATTCCAGATAGTTAGGGAAAAGAAGAAAAAAGGTAGAAGAAGAAGAAGAAATAGAAGCATTAAAAACACAGACTCTCACATTCGCAGCGGAAAAATATAACATAATAACAGTTATACAAAGGAAGCTGTATTTGTCAAATTACACTTTAATACCTCAGAGTTACAATAAAGAATAGGATATATAGAAACAGACATGCTCACACAACATATATGTCAATTTCATATTTTAATCTTATTACACATGTATTTAACATGATTTAAAGGCTAACACTTGTAATTATTCATTCTTATTTATTTTTAAATGTTAAATTAAAGCTTTTGTATTATTTTTCCTAAATTATAAATACCTTTCTTAATATATATAAATAAACCCTTATAAAGAAAATAAAATAGAAACTAATTATATTCTAAATAAAGTCACATATAATATATTTAAAAATCCAAAATATAATTAAGATATTTTAGATCAAAGTAAATTCCAGATTCATAAAGCTTCCTCAGTTCTTCAATTTTAGGTGAGTAAAACCTGGAAAATCTGATATATCTTGAACTAGCATGCAATGATCCTTAAAGTATGATTTGAATTATGTTGTGCATGTTATTTAAAAATGATTTTTAATATATATATGTGTGTGAATATATATATATATATATATACAATCAACTGTAACGACCCTTAATTTCAAATTAATTAACCTCCAATTAATAAACTTATAACCCTCAATTATAAATTTATTAATCCTTAATCATTAATTAATTAAACTAATTAATTATACTTAAATTACTTTATTATCTTAATTAATCTCAAATCATTAAAAATCTTTAAAACTAGTTTTAAATGCCTTGCTTTGGAACTTAAATCATACTTTAACTTGGAAACCTGTTTTAATTTATTTTAAACCTTGTACTATCTCTATATTTTATAAAAACTGTTTAAGTTTTTATAAAATCAGGTTTTACTCTAATGTAATGCTCGGGTCAGACCGAGTATTATAGATTTTCAGGTAAGGTCGTTCTGGAGCTCAGGAGGCGAGCTGGATGGCAGGAATGTATGGAGTGTTTCCGCTGTGATATATTTCTGTTTATCGGAGACATGTTAATTTGTATATGTCCAGTGTTTGTGTATGAGTGTAACTCTGATGTAAAAATATAATTGGTAGACATAGTTATTCTTTTGTAAACTGTTATTATTTGATATTATATTTTGATCCGCTGCGATTTGTGAGAATCAGTGCTATGTTTTTGTTTCTTCTTCTTCTATCTCTTTCTTCTTTTCCTAACTATCTGGAATTTTCGAGATCGAAAATTTTGGGTCGTTTCGTGTAACGACCCAAAATTTTCGATCCCGAAAATTCCAGATAGTTAGGAAAAGAAGAAAGAGATAGAAGAAGAAGAAACAGAAACACACCACATATTCTCACATTTGCAGCGGATCAAAATATAATATCAAATAATAACAGTTTACAAAAGAATACTGTATCAGTTGATTACATTTTTATACACCAGAGTTACACACTTACACACATACTCAAACACTGGACATATACAAATCAACATGTCTCAGATAAACAGAAATATATCACAGTGGAAACACTCCATACGTTCCTGCCATCCAGCTCGCCTCCTGAACTCCAGAACGTCCTTGCCTGAAAATCTATAATACTCGGTCTGACCCGAGCATTACATCAAAGTAACACCCGGGTCAGACCGAGTATTATAGATTTTTAGGCAAAGAAGTTCTGGAGCTTAGGAGGCGAGCTGGATGGCAGGAACGTATGGAGTGTTTCCGTTGTGATATATTTCTGTTTATCTGAGACATGTTGATTTGTATATGTCCAGTGTTTGAGTATGTGTGTAATTCTGGTGTATTCTGTGCAGTTAATGCCCCGCTATTACCCCGCTATATCTCATAGCGGATTTCTACCGCAACGATTTTTCCATATAGCCCCAAAATATAGCCTTTCCGCTTTAAGCCCCGCTATTTCCGCTATATCCCGTTATTTTCGCTATATTCCGCTCTTTCCGCTATATCTTCTTTAATAAAATGAATTGAAAAATTGCATTTATACATTATAAAAATTATGAAACTAATTTATTTGATTTAATTTTTAATATATTATCATAAATGAAAATACTCTAATATTCTACTAAATTCAATTATGTTATATAGAAGTTTTACGTTTATTTAAAGTATATTCGCACATGATTTTATTTAAAATTATTTATGTATTAATTATAATTCAATTAAATGATAATTTTTTATTTAATTACCATCTATATATTTGTAAAAAAACATTAGATACGAGTTTTATATACTATTTTAGAGCCATACGCTATATCCCGCTATATCCTCGCTGTATCCCCGCTATGACTTTTTGCACCTCCACCGCTTTAAATCTGCCGAGCGCTTTAACTGCACAGGGTGTATTAAAATGTAATCAACTGATACAGTATTCTTTTGTAAACTGTTATTATTTGATATTATATTTTGATCCGCTGCGAATGTGAGAATCTGTGTTGTGTTTCTGTTTCTTCTTCTATCTCTTTCTTCTTTTCCTAACTATCTGGAATTTTCGGGATCGAAAATTTTGGGTCGTTACATTTGGTATTAGAGCCAGGTTTCATTTTCTTTTCTTTTGGTTTGTATAAATTTTAGTTGAAAATGAAGAGAAGATGGATTTGAGCTGAAAGGTAAAAACAGATTTCTTCTTCATATTTTTTTTAAGAATTTTTAAATTTTAATTATCAAAGAAAAACAAATAAAGCCACTTGTCCTTAGATTGATTATTTAGCTTACACATATACATTCCAATTTACAAATGTCCTAAATATACATTATGATGTTTACAAGTGTTAAACCTTCTTTTATTAAATCTTTTAAGTCATATATATGTATTTATGTAGTAGATTTACATGTATATAAAAATGCTTGTTTTCATATAAATAAGCTTTTAAACTTTAATAAAAATACAAGTGAGAATGTATGTAAACATTTGTTTATAAATAACTTATGTTTTGATCCAAATAAATGTATTATATGCTAGTGGATTTTATTTTAACTCTATATATTTTTACAAACCAAATTGTCTTATGTTTAAATTTTTAACAACAAGGATAATTTCTTATTTATTTTAAAAGATATATTTTAGCTTGAGTTTAAAATAAGGATTTAATTAAAAGTTCGTTTACATTTATTTTATATTAACTTATGTGTCATGTTAATATGTACATATCCAAACTATATTTATAATAATGTGTGTGTATATATATATATATATTTTTCTTTTTCATAGGCATACATATATATATATATGTAATGTGTTTCTGAGATATATAGTATTACAGCTTTTCAGGTTAGAACGTTCTGGAGCTCAGGAGGCGAGCTGGATGGCAGGAACGTATAGAGTGTTTTCCGCTGTGTATATAAGACTGTGTAGTATGTACAGATTGTAGTCTGGAACAAGTTGATTTTAACTGTCCAGTGTTTGTGTAGTGGTTGTAACTCTGATGAATTGATGTAAATAAACAGATACAGTTCTTCTTTGTATAACTGATATTATTTGATATTATAATTTAATCCGCTGCGAATGTGAGAATCTGTGTTTTGTTTCATGTTTCTTCTTCTAACTCTTTTCTTCTTTCCTAACTATCTAAGATTATCGGGATCGAAAATTCCGGGTCGTTACATTATCCCGAAAATTCTAGATAGTTAAGGAAAAGAAGAAAAGAGGTAGAAGAAGAAAAAGAAGAAACAGAAGCACCAAAAACATAGACTCTCACATTCGCAGCGGAAAAATATAATATCAAATAATAATAGTTATACAAAGGAAGCT
Organism: Allium fistulosum; assembly: GCA_030737815.1. Lineage (NCBI taxonomy): Eukaryota > Viridiplantae > Streptophyta > Magnoliopsida > Asparagales > Amaryllidaceae > Allium > Allium fistulosum. Next base: position 506,019,398 of record CM060903.1, on the reverse strand, counting down.
GTATTTGTCAAATTACACTTTAATACATCATAGTTACAACATATTCACAAATCACTGGACAGATACAATTAACATGTCCCAAACAACTACAATATATCACAGCGGAATACACTCCATACGTTCCTGCCATCCTACTCGCCTCCTGAGCTCCAAAACATCCTTACTTGGAAATCTGTAATACTCGGTAATATTATATAGATTTTTAAAGTGTTTTAAAATTCTTAATAAAATAGAGTTATAAAAAGTATTGAATGTAAAGTGACTGATAAAGATTTTCTGTATAAATGCTATTATTTGATATTATATTTGATCCGCTGCGAAATGTGAGATTCTGAGTTTTTTTCTGTTCTTCTTCTACCTCTTTCTTCTTCTTTCTTTTAACAATCTGGAATTTTCGGAGTCAAAAATTTCGGGTCGTGACAACTGTAACGACCCAGAATTTTCGATCCCAAAAATTCCAAATAGTTAGGGAAAAGAAGAAAAAAGGTAGAAGAAGAAGAAGAAACAGAAGCACCAAAAACACAGACACTCACATTCGCAGTGGAAAAATATAATATCAAATAATAACAGTTATACAAAGGAAGCTGTATTTGTCAAATTACACTTTAATACCTTAGAGTTACAACATATACATAAATCACTAGACATATACAATTAACATGTCCCAAACAACTACAATATATCACAGCGGAATACACTCCATACGTTCCTGCCATCCAGCTCCCCTCCTGAGCTCCAGAACGTCCTTACCTGGAAAACTGTATTATCCATGTAACGACCCAAAATTTTCAATCCCGAAAATTCTAGATAGTTAGGAAAAGAAGAAAGAGATAGAAGAAGAAACAGAAACACAACATAGATTCTCACATTCGCAGCGGATCAAAATATAATATCAAATAATAATAGTTTACAAAAGAATACTGTATCAGTTGATTACATTTTTATACACCAAAGTTACACACATACTCAAACACTGGACATATGCAAATCAACATGTCTCAGATAAACAGAAATATATCACATTGGAAACACTCCATACGTTCCTGCCATCCAGCTCGCCTCCAAAGCTCCAGAACGTCCTTACCTGAAAATCTGTAATACTCAGTCTGACCGGAGAACGTATGGAGTGTTTCCGCTGTGATATATTTTTGTTTATCTGAGACATGTTGATTTGTATATGTCCAGTGTTTGAGTATGTGTGTAACTCTGGTGTATAAAAATTTAATCAACTGATACAATATTCTTTTGTAAACTGTTATTATTTGATATTATATTTTGATCCGCTGCGAATGTGAGAATCTGTGTTGTGTTTCTGTTTCTTCTTCATCTATCTCTTTCTTCTTTTCTTAACTATCTGGAATTTTCGGGATCGAAAATTTTGGGCTGTTACATCTGTAACGACCCGGAATTTTCGATCCCGAAAAATTCCAGATAGTTAGGAAAAGAAGAAAGAGATAGGAGAAGAAGAAATAGAAAACCAAACTCAAAAGCTCACATTCGCAGCGGATAAAATATAATATCAAATAATATTCATTACACAAAGAAAGTTGTATCAGTCAATTACATTTTAATACATCAGAGTTACAACATTTCACAATCACTGGACAGTTAAAATAACTTGTCCCAAATAAATAACAATATATCACAACGGAATACACTCCATACGATCCTGCCATCCAGCTCGCCTCCTGAGCTCCAGAACGTCCTTACTTGAAAATTTGTAATACTCGAGTATTACAGATTTCCAGGTAAGGACGTTCTGGAGCTCAGGACGCGAGCTAGATGGCAGCAACGTATGGAGTGTATTCCGCTGTGATATATTGTAGTTGTTTGGGACATGTTAATTGTATCTGTCCAGTGATTTGTGAATATGTTGTAACTCTAATGTATTAAAGTGTATTTTGACAAATACAGCTTTCTTTGTATAACTGTTATTATTTGATATTATATTTTTCCGCTGCGAATGTGAGAGTCTGTGTTTTTGGTGCTTCTATTTCTTCTTCTTCTTCTACCTCATTTCTTCTTTTCCCTAACTATCTGGAATTTTCGGGATCGAAAATTCCAGTTCTTTACATTTGGTATCAGACTGAGTATTACAGATTTCAGGTAAGGACGTTCTGGAGCTCAGGAGGCGAGCTGGATGGCAGGAACATATGGAGTGTTTCCACTGTGATATATTTTTGTTTATCTGAGACATGTTGAATTGTATATGTCCAGTGTTTGTGGATGTGTGTAACTCTGATGTATTAAAATGTAATTGACTGATACAGCTTTCTTTGTGTAAAGAATATTATTTGATATTATATTTTATCCGCTGCGAATGTGAGAATCTGTGTTTTGGTGTTTCAGTTTCTTCTTCTTCTTCTATCTCTTTCTTCTTTTCCCTAACTATCTGGAATTTTCGAGATCGAAAATTCTGGGTCGTTACATTTATTACATGGATAAATTTTTACGTTTAATATGTTTGATAAAACATTTATCAATTAAGATATACAAATGAACTTAATTGAAGATAGAAAAATAGAAATATACTTACTAATAGATGCTTATTGCATATTAACGTTTCAACACCCATTCAAGCGCCTGATTCTATTGATAGAGTTGGGGGTATACCCAAGGGGAAAATATGTAATTTGTTACATATATCTTACTCGATAACCAATCTTGTTCGAAATAAAAGATGTTTTCTTTCTATTATATACTTGATATAATGTGTTATATTAATCAATTTAATTAAAATTGTATTAAATAAAAAATTCATAAATAGTATGTTTTGTGATAGTAGTTATAAAGTGTTGTGACCGTGAGTAATTTACCATAATGAAAATAAATATACCATTTTAGATATTTCTAGTCAAGATGCATCGAGTTTGGATATCAGTGTATCCGTTGAGACTAGGGTATGTAACGCTTTCCAAATGTTAGGTAGTATATTACTCATTACTATTAGGGGCAACTAGGGGTTATGTACTAATAGTTATTGGATAACTAATGACTCATTTGATAGTTTTCTATTGGTTAATATTACTAAGGTCAATTAACAAAAAATATCGATGTGACTGATTTTCATAGTTCTCTCGACTTGAGAATACTGTCAATCTTCAAAATGAAAGCTCTACATTGATTATAGTCAAATCATGGAATGATGTCTATCGAGTAACTACAGTTGGGTCAAGTGGAAGTATTGGAAGTGAAGCATTATCCAAGAGAGGATTCATCTCCTTAGCTATATAGGATTAGTATCACAGTTAACTCAAGTCAACTCAAAGTTAAAGTCTCTGATTAGAGCATATCGGTTAAAAATTACTATTATAATTGAATCAAAGACTTTGTGTTTGGACTATAGAGTTGGATATGGATGATATTGGAATTTTAACCTTTACCAAATTCCATAATTTCAAAGTGATAAAGTTTTGATGAAGAGAATTTGTGTAAATAAAAGTCACAAATGGTTAATGCTTAATAAAGTGAAATTGGATTTTACCGAAACCAAGAAAGTGATAAATTTGGTCAAAATGTCACACTATTTACTAAGTGAAGTGTGAACATTAATATCTGAATAGTTCGATATTAATCACTAATCAAATTTATACCTAATGAGTCACACAACCGAAACAATGAATTCTCCTTTGACCAAACGATTTAATTAACTTATAATTGTTATAAATTAATTAATATTTATGAAATATTAATTGTAAATTTTGATTATGATTTGATGAATAAATATGATTAGATACACTTATAATAGTTATAAATATATCGGTCGATATACGATATCGATAAGGGATTAAATTGGGTTTAATTATATAGCATCTTATTTGGGCTTAAAATAGATTTAAGGTCCATCATAGGATTGATAATTTCAGCAGCAACTAAAGGGAATAGGCAACTAAAATTGGATTATAAGGGCTTGATTTTGGATAGCTATGATTAGAGGGGAATGAGTATGAGATGAGGTCCACACTTCTCTCCTCTTTATCCATTATATAAGCATCTCTAACCAAATTTGATTTGGATCTTTTGATGCCTCCTCCTCTATTCCTTGCTGGCCAAAAATCATCTCTAGTCCTTTCATCTCATCAAGCACAAATCAAGTCAAATTCGATCGCTATTCGATAACTAGTGGTCAACGGTTAGAGGATTATCACTTTGTTGAATCAAAAATAGTTTCAACGGGCAGAAATCATCATTTCAAGGTATACTTCAAGGCATTCGTACCAAGGTATGTTTATAATTATAATATAATTATTTATGATCCATTACAATGTATTATATACATATATTATTCGTTGTTAGTTAGGTGACGATTCTGATATGTAAACAATATTGTCACAAATCTGTTTAATTATATATATATGTATATATTAAAAAATTATCATATACAATAAGGTTGGCATATCTCTGTAAAAAAATATTTATATATTGAATTAATATATATAAACTATTATTATTTAGCTATGTTGGCCGACTTTTGAGTGGGCCATCCACTTTTATTGGAGAAATAATTAGAATAGATGTTTGGCACACGCTCCAGAACAATTAAAGAAGAGCTAAAAAACAAGGGTTAGGCAAAAGCACCTAAGATACTAACAAACAAGGCATATCAATCCCAGTCATCACTACTAATGTCAATAGTATAAATAGGCTCCATAACCTTCATATACCCAGAAAATAACGACGCCGGGTTTGGCACAAAGTGCACCGAATCACAATAGTAAAGATAAATCCTATCTCAAGTGTCATCATCTAAAACAATCTTACTATGCTCACCATCTTCTCCAACTATTGAGAAGATCAACCCTTCCCCCTCAACATGATAAATCGTTGTACACTCCTTATCCTCACCTCCGAGAAACATATGGAAACTGTCACATTCTGGCCTATATCTCATTTATGAATCAACATGCACCTAGGCATGCTCTCTATGTTGCCAAACAATAGAATGCTTACCGGTCTGGGCATCAGCAGAAACTATCGAAGTAGAAGAAAAAGAAATGACCTCCAGAACATCAGAGGAAGCCGGTGCAACAAAGGAAGCTTCACTTCAAGAATAAAGATAATAGAGGCAGAGGAAGTAGGAGAAGGATTCCTAATCCTAGGAACCCACTCCAAAACGTCCTAGGAAGAGGTATCTTGTAACAACCCTGTATTTTTCAAATATTTTTAAATTGATTTTTCCAGATTCAAAAGCTTTATTTATGAAAAAGAATAAATTTTGTTATTTTAAGTATAAAATTTGATTTTGATGTGGATTAGAATTCCAAATATGACTAAATTTAATATTTCCAGAAATTGTGAATTTTGGTCAAATAGTCAAACTTTGACTTTTAAATTTAAATTTTAAATATTTGAAATTATAAATTTTATCTTTTATTATGACAATAGATTTAATAACTTGAATACTGCTTTTCGTTTCGTTGGAAACGGAGTTAAAATGTAAAAGTTATGTACATTTCAATTTTTAGTATAATTTGTTTTATTGTGCAATTTTGCCTATTTTAAATTTTATAAATCATATTTTTCTTTCTTATATTTTATTTAATATGTGTCAATATGTTAATTTATGTATATTTTCATCTCTAAATATTTCAAAAATAATAATAGAATTTTTCCAATGTTTACTGTGTTGATTTCCTATTTTTAAAGGCTGTTTTCTTATTTTCTGCTATTTTCTTCATTAAAATTATATTTAAATTAAATTTTATATATTTATTTTGTGAATATATTCTTATTTTATGTTATTATTTATGTTTATAAATATATTACAAGCTCATATGAATTTTTCTAAAATTTATTCTATTCAATTTCAAATTTTCTAGACTAGTTTACTATTTTTAGCTATTTTCTTAATTTAACTTTATATGATTGATAAATATTTATATAAACTATTATATTTTGATAAAATTTCGAAATTTTATCTGGGATTATTATTTTTTCCAGAAATATAAAGTTATAAAAAATAAAATAAAGTATTATGAAAGGCCCTAAACCTTCTATCTTCCTATGGGCTTTTATAGTCCACTTTTTTTACGTTTTAACCTAACCTTTCACCAATTAACCCTAACTATTCCTCATTCCTTTTTTTCCAGCCGTCTTCCTCCTGTTATTCACGAATTTTCAAGCTCCAAAACCCTAAAAAAAGTCATGGCCTCCATCTTGAAAAAATTAGGTAAATCCCTCTTTTCTTTCTACTTTTTTTCTTACTTTTTCTATGCAATTTTGCCTTGTTTTCTCCCTTGTTTAGATCGGCCTCTTCCCCTTGTTCCACGGCCACCACCTCCTTCCATCTCTTCCAGACCACCACCACCATCTACCCCACCAGATCTGACCATGGCCGAACCCCCTTGATGGCCAAACCCCTCAAACTACAACCTAGATGCCTAGATCCATGCTTATTTCACCTCTACATGCTCATCCACTTCAACCACCACCCAAACCACCACCATAGCCGCCACCACTCCCCTGACCTGACCTCGACACACCCCTCCCCACCTCTGTCTAGTCATGACACACCACAGGCCGAGCCCAATCCCCATGGCCGAGCCCTTGTTTTGACCAAAAACCACCTAGTTGCCTTCAAAACCACATCACCTCCTCATGTACAAACTCCACCTTGTCTTGCCTTGAACCCGAGCTATATTAGCCCAAACCTGACCTAAAACTTGACCACATCTGAACCACATCAGACCCCAAAGCCATACCAAACAATAGAGAAGGAAAAGCAAAAGACTGCGTAGTCGTATCTCCTTTTATTTCAATGATATTGCATTTTAAAGTCGTATTGAATTTTGCTGTTTTGATTGTTTGTTTTGGGTTGTACACAAGAGTTGTAGATTGGATTCGCTCTCCACTCAAGTCCGTAGTCTTGTCATCGTGCTTTTGTTTCCATTGTGTCATTGGTTTTGATATCTCCAGCACAAACAGGTGAGTTATTCTCACCAGAAAATATGTACCTATATAACTAGTAAATTGACACCCTGTGAATCTGTAGAAATATATTATCATGTTATACTTGACTATGTTATGATCATATGATGTTTATACACCTGTTATATCATATGTTACTGTTATTTAATGTTATTCTATTATTTATATCAGTTATCACCATTGCAAGTTCCCTGTAGACTAGAATCACTATGGGTTGAAATGATACATACCCGAACGGACTTTAGAATAGGGAAAAATCGTTATGGGCTGAAATGATAGGCCTGAATGGTTTTTATTTAATTTATTTTAACTTGTGATTGCGGGTTTGAAATGATAGAACCCGGATTTTTCTTTTTAAACTACGGATTGAAATGATACATATCCGTATCACTTGACCTAGGCTAGAAAACTATATACAGGCCCGTGGTTATTTTATAAAGTGTTTTGAATATTTTTAAATATTTTAAAAATATAAATTTATGAAATTTGATTTAAACAGATTTTGAAATATTTTGAATTAAAGAAATTATGATTTTTCTATGTGTTAAAAATGTAATTAATGAATGGTTTAACTGGATTTTTGAAATATAACTTAAGTTGGAAATTTGGAATTTTGGTTAAAAATAATATTTAAGTTATATAAATAAAATGGATATTAAATTTTATTTTGAAATGGTAAATATGATAATTTTATTAAATTTGAATTAAAGGGATTTATTAAAGTATTATTGATTTTTCTATGAATTTAAGTGGTTAAATAAATGAATGTTTAAAAGTGATCTTTTAAAATATAACTTGACTAGGAAATGTGAAATTTGGTTTTAATTAAAGGTTTAAGTTAATTAAATAAAATTGGAAATTGAGTTAAATTGTGAAATGGTAATTTAAATTTGAAGTGTTAGGTTTATTTGTTGAAATGTGAAGAATTAGACACTTTTACACTAAAATTTATTAAGTAAATTGTTGAAAATTGGATTTGATTATAAGAAATTTATTGTGAAAAGATATATGTTAAATGATATGTAAATGAACATTTTAAATGTTAAAATATGATTTTAAAAATGTTTATGTGTTTTAAATTAAAGTTATTTAATTGCTGGAAATACACTAACACCTGAAATTAACTTTTAATAGCATTCAGAAATGCTATAGATTCTGTTTTGAACTAAAATTGTGTAAAAAGGAGCTATTACAGCATTTCTGGAATGCTGTAGTTGCTGTACTTGAACTTATAGGCTAATATTGAACTCAGGCCTATTATAGCATTCTCTGGAAATGCTATAATGGTCTGCAGTCTATGTTGAAATCAAATTTAACCCTTGTTTTGAAAACTGAACTACCGCAGCACTTCTGAAATGCTGTCTTTTCTGTTTTGAACTATAATTCAACTAAAACTGAGTTTTAACAGCAGTTTTAAGTGCTGTCTTTGCTGAATTAAAAATGTTTTCAAATATAACTTATAGCAGTTGTTTTAAATGCTGTGAAATGCTGAAATTTTAATAATTTGGGTTTTTGACTTAGTAAACGAACTCAGAATGGTTTGAAACTTTGGAAATTGAATACTTGATTTGAAAATATAATAATTACACTTTTAAAAGGTTTAAATGAATTATTTTGATTGGAATATAAACTATTTAAAGGTGATTTGAAATTATAGTAAATGAACGATATCTTTGAATTAAAAAGGTATTTAAAGTTGAATATTTGGATTTGAACTGATATGATATTTTATTTTATTAAAATGATTTGAAATGAAGTTTTGTAAGGATATGATATTTTATTATATTAAAATGATTTGAAATGAAGTTTTGTAAGGATATGATATTTTATTATATTAAAATGATTTGAAATGAAGTTTTGAAATGATATGAAAATTTAAATATATGGAAATGGTTTGGAATTGATTTAATCTTTATTTTGATAAAGATATGGTTTGAAATGATATTTTATTTTGAAGTAAAGTATTGTTTTTAAAAGTTATAACCACGGGTTATAATAACGATTGGTTGGCAAAGAGACCGAGATCGGATATGGACATACTCTCTGTCGATACCGAAAACCACTTTGACAACCGTGTATGCGGTGGAGATTCCAGAATGAAGTAGGATGGTGGCGACGTTCTTAAGGTATGTTACATGGACCCAACTCCCGTGAGTTGGCATAAGGTGGCTAAAACAGGAGCGATCTCGGACCAGTGAGGTAGCACCTCTTCTCGGACACATTTCTTCGATATTATACTCTTACTTGTGATTGATTAGATGGCCATCCTCCGATTTGGGAGTGTTGTTCAAGGTGGACGGTAGTGGCTGCTATGCGCTCCATCAGTCCGTGTGCGTAATTGGTATATCTACCCTGGCATTGCCTAGTTGTGCCGTGTCACCTACCATATCGAGCTTTACTACGATTATTATTTTAAGATCCGACCGCGTTAAGGTTCTCCATTCCCTTAACGCTATTTTCTATATGATTATACTTTACTGATTAGACACTACTGTATATAGCGTATATTACTATATAGTAAATAGTTTAATGGATCCTTAGAGGATGGGCGGTCCCAAGCATCTTCTAAGTTACTTGTACCCTTATTACAGTTCGCTTGAGTTGGTTTACATTATATAAGTATATATTGTCCTGACTCAAGTGTTTTGTGTTTTGCTTTACGCTCGGGTCAGCCTGAGTTATTCACAGATTTGGATTTCCACTCTCTTGGAGATTTGAATCGCTGGAGATTATCTGCTTGTCATGTCCTATCTATTTCAATTCCGTTGTTCTACTCAGCTTGTACTTGGTTATTATATTGAGACTTTTGTTGTATTCTATTTCTTTTGTTATATCTCATGTAACTCTGATATATTTATATAGTAGCTTCATGAACTACTATTTCTTTTACTTCCGCTGCATTATTTTACTCTGTGTCTGTGATCTGTGATTATATTTATTTACTGTATATTTTGAGATTTGCCAAATTTTATTTACAATGCGGTATTTTGAGCAATTCAACTCCGGCATGAGTGTCTGCCTATACACTTATAATGGATGCGAATGGTTGAAAATATCGGGTCGTTACATATCTTGTCAGGATGAGACTGGTAAGTGGGGACGGGCCCAGCTAAATACGTGTTTGAAGAATGAACAAACGACTGACAAGAAGAGCAAATATCTAGCTTCCATTTGTGTTGAACGTTAACTTTCGCATCATGTCCTTCAGCTAATCTAACTTTCATCTTTGACGATAATGGCTTAGTAGGAGAGATTTCAATCAAAGCTCCAGCATACAACAAACTCTTACGGGCCTCGGTACTAGTATCAAAACATTTTATTTCACCTATGAGACCTGCAAGCCAGTTCAGACTAATCAAGGGCTGCAGGACAGATGGAATATAAGTATTGGTGACCCAAACCGGAATAGAGAGAACCTTCTCCCTCGATTTGTTCACACCAAGACTCTCTGATGTGATAATAAAAGGTTTCCATTCAATGACAATTGGGTTGGTCTCAAGAGTTCTAACTCTAACTTCCTTTTTAGCAAATTTAAAGTAGAACATTTTGTTAAAGTATTGGAATTGGAGACTACCTTTCAACTTCCAAACGCGTTTGCATTTATCACATACATTATTGTATAAAGGGGAGAAATCCACGAAAAAACCAACTAAGAACCCAGATCGATAATTCACACTTGTATCACTTCAGCAGGAGGCACACTAACACTGTCACACTCAGTTGTGTTGAAGGTGGTAGGAGAGAAGGTAGCAACATTTTTTGGTAATGTCTTAAACAAGGAGGACCACTTGTTCGATGTAGGCACCTGATTACATGAGATCGTTTTATATAGGTTTGCAATAGTTGGTCCGATAGAAGCCTTATTACAAACACTTACTGTACACTCCACGTTTTTGCTATTGCCTATATTCTTGGCAGCAACAGATCATCCAACACATGCATAAACCCCGACAACATCATTTGATTCAGGTATCACATAAACCACAACCGAATTAACAAAGGAGGACCACTATCCTTCACTACCCACAACAAGCATCGAAGTTAAAGGAGATTCTCCTACCATATTTTGAAGACCAGAGATCAGATAAAGGTTCTAAGCTTGCACATTTATTGTATTCTCAAGCTCAACAAAAGGATTTGAAAACTTGAATCCATACGCCGCTGAAGACGTTCATATGGAACAGATTAGGAAATAACGTGATCATTAAAAGTACGGTGATGTGCACGTAAATGTGCATATTCTTACTTCCATATTTAATCGAATTTAATTAAATAAATGAGCATATAGGGTGTTTTAACAAGTTTAAACCAAAATTCAAATTATTTTCAAATCATCATTTATTCATCTTCATATAGGGGCAAAATGGTCATTTTTGTGCATATATTAATTTGAGAATTTTTACTTGGATATTTTATATTATTTTATAGGAATTTGGATTCAAATGGAAGAGGTTTTCATGGAAAATATGCATGCACAAGAGCATACAAGCAAATGAATATGGAAATAATTCATTTCATGAATCATGGAGAGCCCCACCTACCCACTTACCATGATCACCTACTTAGGAGCTGATGCACATGTTAATGAAGCTTAAAGTTTCATGCACATTTAAATGAAGGATTACTCATGCTAATGATAACTTGGTGGCCACTTCCTAGAGGGGTAGTTTGGATAGTTCCCAAAAATATGTATTAGGGTTTCAAACTTGTATAAATACCCCTTATATTTCATGTAATGATCTCTTAGCCTCCATTGAGCCTCCTCTTGCATTTAGTTTAGTTTTAGGCTCACAAATAAACAAAAGCTCTCTTTTCTATTTCATGGCCTCTTAGTCATTTCTCTTATGTAATTTTCTTTAATGCAATTTTAATTCAGGCACTCTTCTTGTATGTTCTTTTCTTGTTTATTTCCTTTCATGTTAGTAGCTTAGTTTATTTTTATGCAAGTAGATTAGCTCTCATTTTATTTTAATTTTCTCTCCATTTTCCTTTTGTTTTTATTTCATGTTGAATGCTACATTTGTTGAAATGATAAAAAATATGAAAGGATAAACCCCCTCAATTTAGGGGTAATGAAGCTCTCTAATTATGTAGATTCAACATAATTTGCTCATTTTTGATCTCTTTTTATGCTTAGTGACAATGTTTGAATGGGTAAATTTTTTGTTGTTTTAGCTTAAACAAATACAAATACAAATTACCTCTTCATCAACATATGATTATGATAATGAAGTGGATTTTAAAATCAAAATTTGATGGTCTATATTTCTAATCAATAGTTAATAGATCATGCTTAGAATTGATTTTATTTTCAATTTCATTGCAATTTCCATGAGAGTTAAGAAGTGGTTTAATGGGTGTGTTATAATTTGATGGTTTATATTGGGCTAATTAATAGCACAAATATTCCATACTTATGATAAACACATCAATTAAACTCACTAATGACCAAAAAAGAGATCATAATTTCATGTTGTGTTGATTATGTGATCAAGAGAGTGGATTTATCTCTAAATTGCCTTCAAACTCTCATATTTTTATCCATTTTCTTTGGCTGGTTTATTTACAATTTTTTTAGCTTAACACACTCTCAAATGTCGATTTAATTTGATTAAATAGAAATTTTAAAATCGAAACAATTTCCTATGGAACGACCCATACTCGCTACGTACTAAAATTGTACGTCGTGCACTTGCGGTTATTTTTAATTTAAAATTTGATCGGCTATTTTTTAATTCGATAGAGATTTAGCCGTCAAACAAGTTTTTGGCGCCGTTGCTGGGGAATTGATTCGATTTTAATTTTCTATTCTTCAAATTATTTTGTTTGAGTTTTGTGTGTATTCATTTTCTGTGTGTATTGCATTTAAAAAAAATTGTTGTGTGTGATTTTTGTTTGCATCGTGATTGTGTGCATTTCTTGTTTCATTTTTATTTGCATTTCTATTTAAAAAAAATTATACATAAGTTCATTTCAAAAAGAAAAAAAACCATTTCATTTATAATTTTCATTTGTACAACTTTCAAAAAGAAAAAAAATTACACAAGTCATTTCATTTTATGTTCTCTTTTCATATCAGTGTGCACTATGCACTTCAACCCTTACCACTTTGAACCATTTCTGCTCTCTGCAAAACCACCATCCTCTGCTTCAATAGACCTACCATCTCTACCCTCACCTCACCATCTCTGCAACCACTGCAAGCAAAACCACTGACAGCTTCACCATCCCTGCTTCCCCTTAAACTCACTGCCACATAACCCAAACTACCATTCAATTGCCCTCCACTGTTTCATTTGTTGCCGCTCAGTGATCATCAGTCCATCATATAAATCATAACACCCTGACCACCAACACTTTTTCACTACAGTGCACAGTGCACCCCAGCTCCTACAACACTTCAATTCATATACCCTTGCACACTGCTTGTTTTCCTCCACTGCCTCTATGCACACTCAAACCGTACATCATAACGTACATCAAACCACAAAACCAACCTCCACTGTGCCATATATCATACCATATATCATATCCATCTAACTCAAACCATATCATTACTGCTACAACAGCATATACCCACTGATTCATATCACAATATCATGCCATAACACAGTGCACACCCTCACCGTCATTCCAACAACTGACCATCACCCTCCACCATACACTGATATCACCATCTCTGCCATAAAAACATCACCATACTGCCTTACATCAACACCATCAACTCTTCTCTACTCCAAATTTCATCGTCATTCATATATATAACCTTCATCACATACACTTGCTTCCACTTCCAATACAACTGCTTGCAATATCCATCATCCACTTCCTATCACTCCAAAAATCATCATCAACTCCTCTATCACTCAACAGTTCAACATATTCACCACCACCCATCACTCTAAAAATCATCATCCACTTCCTGTTATATACCCTGCACCGTGCCCACCCTCGTCTTGTCAACAGCCTACGCGACCACAACCCAGCAACCAACTGCAAACATCATCAACTGCTGCCAGCTTCTCATCACCTTACTTCTTCCATATCCACAACATACGTGCACATCATACGGCCAAACCAAGAACGCGAAGGACTAGCAGACTTAGACTTTGTTGAAGGCGAAATGAATACCTGACACGCCACTGGAAGGGAGGAGAAATGGAAGGGTTAAAGGGGGAGATGGAAAACGCATAGAGTCAATATATATATATATATATATATATATATATATATTATTAAATAGATAAATATAGTTTGTAATTAATTACAACTTCATCCTTTGGTCAACTATGGTCAATAATTTTACATGCAGAGAATTAATGCTACGATAAATTTCGGCAATGATAAAATGTTTTATTTATTTATTTATTATTTAAATCAATTTATAATATAAATTAATTATATTAATTCAAATATATTATGAAAATTATATTTTATATTTTATAAAATACTATTATCAGTAAAGATACTCTTGGCAGAAAATAAATAAACATTTTTTAATTTTTAAATTGATTTTAAATTTGCGGTCGATATTAGAAAACTTATTTTAAAATTATTTTCAAATCGAAAAATTATGAATTTTTTTTTCAAACCATAAAATATCATTTAGGATTTACTGGAAATTTAAAATTCAAAATTAAAATTTGTAATTAATTTTCGGTTAATATTTTAGTAATTTTCGAATAGATATTTAATAAAATTAAAATAAATAATATTTACTAAGCTGTACGCTCACAATGTACTAGAATATTCTGATGCTAGTTAAATTTGATATTGTGAAGTGATATGATTTTTATTAGTCGTTGTTGATAAAAATTTAATTGTCATCTAGATCGTCGTTGAATTTAATGTTAGAAATTAAAATTGACAGTTAAATTAAATAGGAATTTGATTGCGATTAAATTACCTGACATTGATAACTATGAAATTTCCATGAATTATATTGTTGTCTGGATGATTGGTTGCGATGAATGCTATTGATTGATGTTGAATGTTTGAATGTTTATTTGTGGTATATATCCTGTCATCACCCTGCGTATTATTTACAGTTGTAAATTTAATCATTTTGAATAAATTGAGATATATGTTGAAATGATATATACCTATGACACTATGATTCGAATTGAAATGATATATCTATTCCTGAAATTTAATTGAAATAATTATCCACAGAGCCCCATCTCGCCTCGAAAAACGTGAAAAACGCAGCCACTTTGAACGCGATTTCCCGTTAATTCGTTGCTCCGTTTTCGATCATCTCCGTATGGATTTGAAGAGCTCGCCGAGATCTACAACTTTGCTTTTGGAATTTTTCGATTTCGTTGAACGGATTGAGAGATATTAAGAGAAGAAATTTCGAAATTTTTCAGCCATTGAAATCTAGGGCCGGCTGCTGTTGAAGACAAGGGCTTGAGTGCAAATGGAACGATAAAGGGTCCTTTTATAGAAATTTACCGAAAATCACTATTCACTCGATTTTCCGAACTCCGATTTACGCGCGGTAACCGGCGTTTCTAGGGTTTATCCCACGTTCCGGACACAATGGAATAGGTTTCGGAAGCTAATTCGATCGTATGTGTGAGTTACGGAGAAAAACGATCAGTTTTAAATTAAACCGATTTAAACCGATTTCGATGCGTTTTGGCTTGCCCCGGACAAACGGTAACTCCGATTGACACGAAATTTGAAACCCTACAATAACAAACTATTACGGATCCAATGGAACTAGTTTCGTTCAATTCTGAGACTGTTCGAAAAATGGCTATTTTTCAGTCGATAATTAAATATTAAAATATTCAATTTTCACAAATTAACTTTAAATTCAATTTTAAAAGTTCTATAACATTACTATAACTCCAATATGAAAAGATAAAATTTTACAAATCATTTTCAATCATATTCAACTCGATTTTCAATTATTTCTGAAATTTAACTTATTAAATTATCGATTTAATTGTCTAATTAAATCCAATATTCGAAAAATAAATTATTCGCCTGTTTAATTTCAATATAAAATTCTCAATTTTAAATTATTAACTTTTAAATCAAATTTCAATTGTTCACAAATCTCATTTTTAATTTCACAGTAATTAACAATCTTTTACAATGCAGTTTTCCATTATAAATCCAATATAAAAGATTATATTAGATTCAGCGTTCAATTATATTGTAATTCAAATTTAAGTTATTTAATTCCAAATGAATTTTTATTTCGATTTACACTTTCATTATTGAATCAACCATTTACTTATACATTATTATCAATAGTTTATAATTCATTTACTTTCATTTTCTTCAGCTATCATCTTATTTAAATTCACAGTAATATTAAATTACATTCCTTTACGTTGATTTCCATATTATAACCTCAATATTAAATGCAACATTTTATTTATTTCGTTGTTTACAATCAAATTCAATTCATTATTTACATTCACTACAAGTTAACATCCATATTTAATTTATAAATAAGTTATTTCAGAATTCAGTTTTGTATTTTAACTTGTAATTCACATTTAACAACACAAATTTTATTTTCTTCGGATTTTTATCAAAAATTTCATTTTAATTCGTATTTTTAAAGTGTTAAAAATACAGGTCGTTACAAAACCTAAAATATCATTTCATATAAGTTTTCTTAGAAATATTCAAAGTTTGAATAAAAGTCCAATCTTTAAAACAAATCAACTTCCGAAAATATATGCCGTATTTCAATTTTTAATTAAAAAAAAAAACTAAACTTCGATTAATTAAACAATTTCGTTTATCAAGTTTAAATTCCAACATTTCAAGCTCCAATTCAAAATAATTCATTTTCCATAATTTGGATTTTATTCTTAAAATCAATTCATTTAAATAATTTCAAAACAACTTTTAAAATCAATTAATTTAGCCAATCCGGTGTCCGTATATAATTTTCTAACCTATGGCCAAGTGGATAATTATTTCAATTAAATTTCAGGAATAGATATATCATTTCAATTCGAATCATAGTGTCATGGGTATATATCATTTCAACATATATCTCAATTTATTCAAAATGATTAAATTTACAACTGTAAATAATACGCAGGGTGATGACAGGATATATACAACAAATAAACATTCAAACATTCAACATCAATCAATAGCATTCATCGCAACCAATCATCCAGACAACAATATAATTCATGGAAATTTCATAGTTATCAATGTCAGGTAATTTAATCGCAATCAAATTCCTATTTAATTTAACTGTCAATTTTAATTTCTAACATTAAATTCAACGACGATCTAGATGACAATTAAATTTTTATCAACAACGACTAATAAAATCATATCACTTCACAATATCAAATTTAACTAGCATCAGAATATTCTAGTACATCAGGTAATTTCTTCTTTTTTTTTTTTTTTTTTAAATGAAAAAAAAATAAAAAAAATAAAAAAATTATAAAAATTAAATAAAAATAAAAAAATAAAAAAATAATTTAATATAATTTATTTTTTTTAAAATACCATTCATTTTTTATTTATTATTTCAAATTTTTATATCATATATAATTTATTTTAATTCATATTTAATTTTTTTAAATATTTCATTTTTATATTTTTTTTATATCTTATTATATAATATTTTTTTTCATTTTTTATATCATTTATTAATATTTATTCATTATTTTAAATATTTTTATAATATTTTATTTTACATATTTTTTATTTATTGTTTATTTATTTTTTATTTTATTATTATATATATATATATTAAATATTAAATAAAAAATAATAATAATAAGAAAAAAAATAATAATATATAAAAAAATAAAAATAAAAAAAAAATAATTTATAAAAATAAAGATGTGTAAAATTAAAAAATGAAATAAATAAAAATGTAAATATAAATAAAAATGAATAAAAAAAATATAATAGAATATAATAAATAATATAATAAATAATAAAAATATAAAAAATAAAAGAAAAAGAATAAATATATAAATAAAAAATTAAAAGAATAGTTATTAATATGATAAATAATAATTATATAAATAAAAAAAAAATTATAAATTAAAAAAGATAAATATAGATTTATAAAAAATAATAAAATATAATAAAAATAATATTTTTTTTATAGTAACGATCCGCCATTTTTGACCGTTCAAGTCGACAATAATCCACACATGTTCGACTCAAACCGTTCAAAAAGGCAGATGGTTATTGGGGTTAAATAAGAAAAGAAAAGAAAGAACAGAAACAAACTCAGAATCTTGCAGCGGAAGGAACAAGATATAATAATAAAATAACAGTTCATGAAGCTGTTAAATAAATAAATTTGATTATTATTATACATCATAAATCAGAGTTACATACATATCAGAGATAATACAATAATGCAGCGAAAAAAAAAAAATGGTAGTAGAATACAAATGATGTAATACCCAACTCCGTCTTCGTCCTCCAAAATAGATCTTCAACCTTATCTGAAATGCTCAGGCTGACCCGAGCGTAATGAAAAGACAAAACACTCGAGTCAGGACTAAAATATCTCATGTAAGTCAAATCGAATAAGAAAATATGAGTGTGACGGCGTCAGAGATGTTTACGGGGTTTGACATCTCCTATCCAGTGTCAACGTGAGTGCAATAACTTAAGAGATGTTACGGGATTTTCCATCTCTCAAGGATCCGTTAAACTATCTACTATGTAGTACAATACGCTATTATAATATGTCTACATTAAAGTAAAAGTATTAAAATAGCGTTAAGCCATGGCCCATTCCACCCTTAACACAGTTTATATTCCCAAGAGCATATACAAGACCGTAGTTTCCCCAAAACCGGAAGTCACCAGAGGGCAATCCATATACTCAAGGTACAAACCAAAACGTAGTGGTCGCGAATAGGATAATCAGTATGACAAGGTACATGAGGCAATACCAACTAGGATACTAGTAGTTGCGTGATCCGGACTGATGTTGGGCATAGCAGCTACTACCCCAACACCGCGAAACAACACTCCCAAATCGCGGGGTGCACCCAAATCGAATCACAAAAGTAATAGACATGGTATCGAAGGAGTGTGTCCGCTAGAGATGGCGATCCTCAATGGCCCGGCGCGGCTCCTGTTTTAGTCATGTCAGGGGTCATCCAAAATCGTTCTCTTTCTTCAAATCAACACGTTCACCAAAACCATCCACTTCATTCTGGATCAACACTCCACGTGTATTAGTTATTAAAGTGGTTTTCGGTATCGACAGAGAGTATGTCCATATCCGATCCCGGTCTCTTTAATAACTACGTTATATTTTTCACACCGGTTCGATCTTTTACATTTTCAAATCGATTCATAATTGATATCAAAATATCATATTCGCTTCAAAATCAAATCCATTTCAAATATCATCATATCCATTCAAGATGTAAGGTTCCGTTTCAAAATCATTTTTCGCCTCAATATCTCATTTCGATTTCAAAATCATTTTTCGCCTCAAAATCTCATTTCGATTTCAAAATCACTTTTCGCCACAAAATCTCATTTTGATTTAAAAATCACTTTTCGCCTCAAAATCTCATTTCGATTTCAAAATCACTTTTCGCCTCAAAATCTCATTTCGATTTCACATAAACTCGAATTTCAAAATTTAAAATTTAATCAAATCTCAAATCATCAATTTCAACTCGATTCAGCTTCTCAATAAACCATTTCAAATTATCAATTTCAAATACATATTTGAACCACAAAATAAACAATTTTACTTCCAATATATTTCGAAACTTTAAATATTTCACATTTCAAAACAGTTCATATATTTATATAAGAATATAAGATTCGCTTTAAAACCATTTCGTATTCAAATTAGAATATTCTTCAAATTAAACATCCGTATTAAGTAGTTTACTTAATTTCTGGAACAATTCCAATTCAATAAACTTAGATTAACATTCGGATTTCAAGAATTCATTTAAGTATTACATTCCAAATCAATTTCAGTTCAAATCCTATTCAAATCAATTTTATCTTCAAATTTAATTCAATAGTTTCAATTTAGTTCAATTCACAAATTTATTTAAATTTCAATTTAATTCCAAATTAATTAAATCTTAATTTCAAATTAATTTTCACTTCCAAACTCAAACTTGAAATATCATTTCATATAAATTTTCTTAGAAATATTCAGAGTTCGATTAAAAGTCCAATCTTTTAAAACAAATCGACTTTCGAAACTTTACGCCATATTTCAATTTTTCTTAAAAATCTAAACTTCGATTAATTAAACAATTTCGTTTATCAAGTTTAAATTCCAACATTTCAAGCTCCAATTCAAAATAATTCAATTTCCATAAATTGGATTTTTATTCTTAAATCAATTCATTTAAATAATTTCAAAACAACTTTTAAAATCATTTAATTTAACCAACCCGGTGTCCGTATATAATTCTCTAACCTATGGCCAAGTGGTTAGTTATTTCAATTAAATGTCAGGGATGAATATATATTACTTAAACCAATCACAGTGTCATATGTATGTATAACAGGATACATATAAGCAAATAAACATCCAAACATTTAGATATCAACCAATAGCATCCATCGAAATAAATCATCCAATAGACAATACAATTCATGGCAATTTCATAATTATCAATGTCAGGTAATTTAATCGCAATTCAATTTTAATTTCAATTTGACTGTCAATTTAATTTTCAACGGTGAATTCAAATGACAAACTATATGACAATTAAATTTTTATCAAACAATGACAAATAAAATTCATATCACTTCACAATATCAAATTTAACTACCATAAATTATTTTAGTCAATTGTGAGCGTATAAACACTCACCTTGATTTTCAATTTTAAATCAAATCGAACGACGTTCGATTTAACCTAAAATTTTAGTTAGCTTCAAATGTCTCCAAATCAATTCCATGATGTAGAGCTCGTCGCCACGATTCCAACGCAAAAAGTTTCACGCGTTTTCGACCTCGTATGAAAAAGATATGAATTTTCAAAGTTTGTATACAAATATATATATATAAAAAAAATTTTTTTTTTTTTTTTTTTTTTTATACCAGATCAGATTCTGGCCGTTCAATCTTGCTTGCTTCAGATCTGGACCGCCCCTTCATCTTCCTCTTCAACGTGATAAATACGTACAACACAAACCCATAGCCGCCTTTACTCCATGAATTTTCACGACCAAACCGAGCAACTTGAAGACGATCAGGTTACACCACTTCGAAGCCACCGCCTTACTCCACCTTCACCTGGAATAGCTTGAAGCTCGGCCTCCTCCTCTGCCTCGAATTGCGTGAAAAACGCAGCCCCTTCGTGCTCGATTTCCCGTTTACTCGAAGCTCCGTTTTTGATCATCTCCGTATGGATTTGAAGCTCTCGTCGTGCTCTACAACTTTCGTGTTGGAAGTTTTCTCTAATTATCGACGGATTTTGAGTAATTGAGGGGAGAAGATTCGTGCATTTCTGGCCATTGAAGTATAAGTGGCGGCTGGCTTGAAACCCTAGCCTTTGTTTGCAAATTGTGAAATGGAGGGCCTTTTATAGAAAATTGCAAAACACTATTCACCCGAAATTTTCCGAACTCCAAACGAAGCGTGCCGGTTGGCGTTTCTAGGGTTTACCCCACGTTCCGGACACAATGGAATAGGTTTCGGAGGCTAATTCGGTCATCTGTGCGAGTTACGGAGAAAAACGATCAGTTTTAAATTAAACCGATTTAAACCGATTTTGATGCGTTTTGGCTTGCCCCGGACAAACGGTACATCCAATTGACACGAAATTTAAAACCATACAATAATATCACATTACGGATCCGATGAAACTGGTTTCGTCGAAATCCGAGACTTTTTGAAAAATGACTATTTTCTCTCGCCGAATTAATATTAAAAACAATTCGATGCGTTTCGAGCTGCCACGGTCAAATGATAACTCCGATTGCTACAAAAATTGAAATCCGATAATAACAAACTATTACGGATCTAATGGAACTAGTTTCGTTCAATTATGAGACTGTTCGAAAAATGGCTATTTTTCAGTCGATAATTAAATATTAAAATATTCAATTTTCACAAATTAACTTTAAATTCAATTTTAAAAGTTCTATAACATTACTATAACTCCAATATGATAAGATAAAATTTTACAAATTATTTTCAATCATATTCAACTCGATTTCAATTATTTCTGAAATTTAACTTATTAAATTATCGATTTAATTGTCTAATTAAATCCAATATTCGAAAAATAAATTATTCGACTGTTTAATTTCAATATAAAATTCCCAATTTTAAATTATTAACTTTTAAATCAAATTTCAATTGTTCACAAATTCCATTTTTAATTTCACAGTAATTAACAATCTTTTACAATGCAGTTTTCCATTATAAATCCAATATAAAAGATTATAGTAGATTCAGCGTTCAATTTTATTGTAATTCAAATTCAAGTTATTTAATTCCAATTGAATTCTTTTATTTCGATTTACACTTTCATTATTGAATCAACCATTTACTTATACATTATTATCAATAGTTTATAATTCATTTACTTTCATTTTCTTCAACTACCACCTTATTTAAATTCACAGTAATATTAAATTACATTCATTTACGTTGATTTCAATATTATAACTTCAATATTAAATGTAACATTTTATTTATTTCGTTGTTTACAATCAAATTCAATTCAATTCAATTACTTGTTACATTCAAATTTAAATCTTTACTTACGTTCAATTACAAGTTAACATCTTTATTTAATTTACAAATAAGTTATTTCAGAATTCAGTTTTGTATTTTAACTTGTAATTCACATTTAACAACACAAAATTTTATTTCCTTCGGATTTTTATCCAAATTTTTTTATTTTAATTCGTATTTTTAAAGTGTTAAAAATACGGGTTGTTACACTGTGCGCAAGACCAAGACTTCCAAATTTATTAAAATATTATTGAGTATTTTATTAACATATATATATATATATTATTTTATTATGTATATATATTTGTATATATGTATAAAAAATTATTAATATTTTCATATATATATATACACCTACATGTATATCTTACGATTTAAAAAAATTTATAAATAATTTTTTTATATTTAAAATAAGTCTATTATATAATATGTGTATACAATATTAATATTTTATTTAAATGATTACTTATAAATATATATATAGGTATGCATGTATTTATGTAAAATTATTTAAATAAAACTATAATATGTGTGTGTGTGTATTTATAATATTTATGCATAGATAATAATATATATATATATATACACGCATATTTGGACAATATATTTACATACTTGATGAGCTAACGTGTATGTTGCGATGCAAATCCCAACATTTATACACGGGCATGTTATATCTTGCACGGAGTTATATGTTACACATGCACAAGCATATATGTGTATATGATACACACACAGAGAGATATATATACACACACACACACACACACACATATATATATATATATATATATATATATCATGACATAAATTAAATAAACTATATAATGTATAAATTTAAATAAAATAAAAGATTTTATTTAAATGAAATTTCGAAATGTTCTGAATAATTTAGACTTCATAGGCCCAATTAAGATCCAATAAGGGAAAAATTTTGAAATCACCAATTACTTCCACTACGGGCTGGCTTAGTTCCAACAATAGTATTAGAGCCCAATAGCCTATGCATTCAAATTAGTCATGTTATGGTTAACTAATTAAGCTCACGACCCAATTAGTAGGGTGTCCAGAAAGGGGTGTTTAGGATTGGGTTTGGGCAATCAAGTACCCTACCCTACTTGGCTATCAGCCTGGCCCGAACAGATATGTGAGTCCAAAAGTGCTCCTAATAGAAGAGGCCCAATTTGAATTGGATCATGGGCTAATTTTTCAAAGTTTTGAAAATAAAAGATTTTAAATGTTAAATTTAAAATTGGATATACATATATTATAAAAGTTATGATATAATAAAAAATTTCAAAATGTTTGAAAAATAATATAAATTAATTTCAAAATTTTAAATTTATTAATAAGATTAATAAAATAATTAATTAATTAAGTTAGTTAATGAAAAATATATACATGTATTATATATTTTCGATAAATGTTGAGATATCATAAGTATACATGTATGTACATAATATGATTTTTCAAAATTAGTATAATTTAATTTAATTTTTTTAATCAAATAAATTAGTTAAAGGTTGATTAAATAAATAAATAAATAAAAGGTTAATTAACTAAATAAAAAATTCACATTTATGTGATATAAGTGTTATACTATAAAGATTATAGTATATTAATTATTAAATATAAATGTTATATTAAATTAATATAAAATTAATTAAAATGTTAATTAATTAAGATTTATTAAATAAGATTTGATTAATGGAATATTATACATAGGACTAATATATAAGTAATATAAAATATAAAAGTTATATAATAATAAATCTTATATGATATGAATGTATAAATTAAAGATAGAACATCAAAGAAACCCAAATAGGCTTAAGGGATAAATACATACATATTGTACGTGTACCTTGATTTCTGATGTGTCCGACACTTGAATCACGAAGGTATTTCATAAAAAATACATTATTGCATAAGTCGATATCACTCAATATAATGTTGTCATTTACCATATATATATTAATAAATTACTGTCATGCTACTCAGTTATTGAGCAAACTCAAGCTAGGGATGTTATGTGTAGTGTTATTAATATATTGAATAGACAAGGTAAGGTAACTATATGTATTTATTGAGTAAACTCAAGGTACATATACTATACTTAGGTCGTCGTGATATGATAGGTACGAGCGAATAATTTCATTTGATTTGTTGAGCAAACTCAAGGTCGAAGTAAAATTACAACAAGGTATCAAGAGTTAGGAGTTGTATGCAATAAAACTGATAAGGTGTTATCCATCGGAGCTATAACTTGTTGAGCAAACTCAAGGTCGAAATTCCAATACGGATGAGTCTTAACACTCACTGGTAAAGTTGAAAGACTTCTACGTTTCGACTAAGGGTTAGGTGAAACATAAAAGGCTAGTGGGAGCCTTATTAGAAATATGAAATGATAACATTTTACCTTTTTGATATTGTAAGAACATATTCTATACAATGTTACAATAATCTACATTAATAAATTAGTAAACTTGATATGATTGATAAAACGTTTATCAATCAAGATATACAAATGAACTGAATTGAAGATTGATAAATAGAAATATAATATATACTTACTATTAAATACTTCTTGCATGTTAATGTTTTCTATACCCATGCAAGTAACAAATTTTACAACTACTTAAAATATTCATAATTTGGTCGCTTACATGTTTATTTGGTCGAGACCGCGTATTCCATTCTATGAGTTCCGAACTCAAAAGCAATACAGTGCGATGGATATTTAATCCGTATACAGTTGCATATAAATGTTATATGGTAAACGATCATAGTTTGTAATGTACAATATTTCAATGAAATTAGTTCGTCCAAAAAAACCAAATAAACTATAGTGCGAGATTGAGTATTCAATTTGATTGATTATGATAAAGATCACGTTGTGTTAAATGTAACACAAGACCAAAACTACAATATAGATCTAAGGACTCGATCATTGATATGTCAATTTGATCAGTTTATGCAAACCGTAACATATTTGATGTCCTTAAATGTTAAGGATGTTCGAGTGCACTTTTGTAAAGAGTTCATTGTGAAATTGTAGTGAGGATATTCTTTTGAATGGTTTGACCATTTAAATAGAATAACGAATGTACAAGAGTAGATGTGAATTAAGGTACTGTTGGGATGAAGAGAGTGAACGCTCACTTTTTCTTCATAAAGAAACATCGGGAAAGAGAATTATAAAATAATAACTAATATTTAATATTGGAATAATAAATATGATTTCTATTTCGAAATATATTTTCATATAGAAAATTGTTTTTATGAGATTTATTTCTTTGAGTTCAAGATATTTGATCAAAGAACTCTTCGTTGTAAACTAGTCGTAGTATATGAAATAAATAATTTATATTAACTGAATAATGGACCTCCTAGTTCAGTACGATGTTATAGTAATAGCGGAAATAGTGGAAGCATGCTCTGCAGCACTTATTGATTGCATCAAGTTATGAAAATTGTTTTCGTAAAAAATATCGAACGTTATTTATGAAACAATGACTATATTTCGGTGTCGACTGAAAATAGATACAGTTATATTTCAATATAAATATTATGAATATTCATTATGAAATAAAACTACAATGTGATATTTGTTTCCACAACAAAAGTGATGCATTGGAAAATACTAAAGAATTAAAAGTTATTTACAATTATTTTGGAGTTGTAGACTAAATCATAGTTATAAGAAATAATTTTTATTATATGATATGAATTATAATAGTTAATTATATCTCAAACAATTAAGGGCTATACAACCATTTAGTGGAAGCATCATAAGAGTTGATGAACTCTTAGGATTGATACATATGTATATATGCAATCGTAAGTCTATTAACACCAAAAAAGGTTCGATGTACTTTGTCATATTCACTGATGAGTTATCATAGACATGTACATGTGTATTTTGATACACATGTATAAGTCTATGATAAGCTCATAGAATATAAAGCGAAAGTAATCAAAATAACATGCGATGGAAATGATTCGATTTGATCGAATAGGTGAGTATATTGGAAAAACTTCCATATGTACCTAATATGAATAAAGATTTGGTCTCAAAGGTCACTCTTCCCTATAATACATAATGATGTATTGATAAGGATTAATCGAACTTTTTTGGACAAAGCACGATTAAATATGAGTGAAGTTGAGTTAAACTTTTTCTATAAGGTGTATACTTAAGACTAATAAACAAGGATAGAATTAATATCATCCAAAGAATAGTTTACAAAACCATACGATATGTGTTTATAGGAAACCCCTACATATCATAGTTTAAGGAGTTTGGCAGGTTGTGTGAGTCGAAAGACTGCACATAATAATTATGTGTATGAGATCTTGTATGAATCATCCCAAGAGAATTTTGGGAAAGATAGTCAATAGATGACTAATTTATGTTGTGAACATAAATACTGTGAACTAATGCAAAATCTGTTTTATATAAGGCAATTAATAAAATGTTTATGAATGCTCGTTTCATTGCATAAAGAAATAACTATTGTTTCAAGAAATACCAACTTCGTAGCGAAGGAATTTCTTTGAGAAATTATTGGTATAAAATGAATTAAAATATGATCCAATGATAAAACAGATTACAATGGATGGAATGAAATTGATCGAAACTAAATGAACACAAATACATTAGAAAGTCTATTGAGTATCCTTATATAGTAAAAAGAAATCGTGAGTTTCTTGTCAATGTACAGAATAAATAATCCTCAATTGTTTAATTAAACCATTAAGAGTATTGACTCTATGATATGGCAATGCAAATCCGAAATAGATTACAAGTATATTATCAAAATATGATTTTAATAGTTGTATCCAAAGAGATATGATCCATTGTTTGTAAACGTGTATTTAAGAGAAAAACAAATGCAGTTGGAATATAATGAGCCACATTGATAAGAATAAAGTCATGAATTTCAATTGTTGAAATTAATGTAATAGATTCACCATTCGATGTGCTTAAATTGGTTCGGATACTCACAAAATAATCGCACGGTATGACTTTAAGTTTTGGTACGTATGTGTTGAAACGGAAAATTCTAGATAATGAGTTAGAGTAAACCGTTTAATAACCAAATTGTCTCGAAGTCAGTGGGAGCGATATGGAGTTTGTGGGTTTTTGAATGTGATCCATGAAATGATAGAAAGTATCATTTTATAAAAATCAAAATTGAACAAATGTTTTGATAGAAATTTCAAATAGTTTGATTGTCATTGAAATGCAGGGGAAGTGTGTGCTCATAAGAAAGAAGGTTAAAAGGTACATAGATATTTCAAAACCATAAGTAAACAACACATTGCGGATTATTAACAATGTTCTTGTGTTAAAATCAGCTTTAGTTGTTTTAATACTCGACATTGGGCTTCTAAATGATATCTTTTGTAGTAAATATAATAGATATTAGGAATGTCCCAAACAATAATGAAGGATACCTTATTAAAGTGTTTAATATGGAACATGTAAGATGGATTCCTTATGCATTGGCAGTAGGAATTATAATACATGTTATGTTGTCTATGATATCGTGATTTGTTTATGTATTTGATACATGAAGCAAATATCAAATCCAAACTGATATCACTAAATAGTAGTTTGGAGTGTTCTTGTGTATTTACGAAATACTAGAGAATTGTTTATAAAAACAACAAATTCCTTATGAAGGAGTGTTCGAACTCAAACTTTCATAATTGATATTGAGTATAATATGAAAAAAATAAATTCAAGTAAAAAATCTTTAAGTTGGAAATGTCCTAAATAGAATACCATGGTTGATTCAATGAAAAGGCTAAGTACATGGCCATGAATAGCGCTATGGTAAAAGCAATGTATATGTATCAAAAGCGTAAATTTATAACTAAGCTGAGGGTGATTCCAAATATTGAGAATTTCATAGCATTGTTATATGATAACAATGTCACGATATAGTTCATAACAGAGCTTAGAGCTCACTGGAAGTCGAGAGACATACTCCGAATTATTCCATATGATAAAGTTAGTTTATCAACGTCCGAGAGATTTGATTGACATAGTAGATAATTGAAAACATAATAGCATACCCATCCACTGAGGGACTAACCCAATTGGTTTTGAGGAAACTGATTGGAAAAGTTTGAATAAGATTCCATAATTGACTCTAAGGAAATTAAGAGATAGATAGAGTTAGGGGTATGCCCTAAAGTCAATTATGTATTGTTACATATATCTAACTTGATAACCAATCTTGTTCGAAATAAAAGGTGTTTTCTTTCTATTATATACTTGATATAATGTATTATATTAATTAATTAATTTAATTTAAAGTATATTTAATAGAAAATCCATAAATGGTATGTTGTGTGATAGTAGTTACAAAGTGTTGTAACCATGAGTAATTTATCACAATGAAAATACATATACCATTTTAAATATTTCTAGTCAAGATGCATGGAGATCGAATATCAGTGCATCTGCTGAGACTAGAGTACGTAATGCTCTCCAAATGTTGGGTAGTGTATTACTTATGACTACTAGGGGCACTTAGGGGTTGTGTACTAAAAATTATTAGATAACAATGGAATGACTCGTTCGATAGTTTTTTGTTGGTTAATATAAATAAGGTCAGATAGAAAATATCGATGTGACTGATTTACACAGTTCTTTCGACTTGAGAATACGGTCGATCTTTAATATGAAATATCCACTTTGATTATAGTCAATGTATGGCATGGAATCCATCGAGTGACTATAGTTAGGTTGAGTGGAAGTATTGGAAGTGAAGCATTATTCAAGAGAGCATTCATCTCCTCATTTATATAGGGTTAGTATCACGGTCAACTCAAAGTAAAAGTCTTCATCCATAGCATTTGGGTTAATAATAATTGTTATTATTAAACAAACGATTTTGTGTTTGGACTATAAATTGAATATAAATGATATTTGAATTTTGACCATTACCAAATTCCATAAGTTCAAAGTGATATGGTTTTGACGAAGAGAATTGGTGTAAATAAAATAACAACCGGGTAATGTTTAATAAAATGAAATTAGATTTTATCGAAACTAAGTAAACGATAAATTTGGCCAAAATGTTACACCATCTACTAAGGGACGTATGAAGTCAATATTTGAATAGTTCGATATTAATTGTTGATCAAATTTACACCTGATGAGTCACGCAACCGAAACGATGAATTCTCCTTTGACCAAATGAATTAGTTAATTTATAATTGTTATAAATTAATTAAATTAATTAATATTTATGAAATATTAATTGTAAAATTTGATTATGATTTGATGAATAAATATGATTGGATACACTTATAATTGTTATAAATATATCAATTAAAATACAATACCGATAAGCGATTAAATTGGGTTTAATTATATAATATCTTATTTGGGCTTAAAATGTGTTTAAGGCCCATCATAGGATTGATAATTTTAGCACCAACTAATGGGAATAGGCGGCTAAAATTGGATTAGAAGGGCTTGATTTTTGATGGCTGTGATTAGAAAATGAGTATGAGATGAGATCCACACTTCTCTCCTCTCTATCGACTATATAAGCATCTCTAGCCAAATTTGATTTGGATCTTTTGATGCCTCCTCCTTTATTCCTTGCTAGCCGAAAATCATCTCTAGTCCCTCTATGACGACCGCCCTATACCACCGACACCAATAATATCAAAATAGTGTGTTGTAGTCATGCCCAGTAGATATAGAACGATCATCAAGGTTGAAAATGAAACAAATACTGTATACTACTTGTCGAATATCTCACAGCGCATGAATAAAATATAACATCATAGATATAATAGGAGAGACAGTGATAACTATGTGAACTAATCATTAGAACTCAGATCTATGGAGTTATATACAAATGTAATATAGCTTATACAATGGAAATAAACTCAACTACTATCTCATAACAAAAAAATAAGCAGTCACTGCTAAGGCTCCATAGTGTTGCACGGTGGAATAAGCGTAGAAATCCATATGAGTATATAATACGAGGTGGCTCCATCCAACTCGTCTTCCATACAACTACTGTGTCACCTAGACTTGTTATCTAGTCTGGTCATTTAAGAGTATCCAAGATAATAAGAAATAAAGCATAAAACCTTAGGTCACACAACAGTCTAGTATGAGCGGTAAATGAATCTCAAAATACCATGCATGTAAATATGGTAAGGAACATAGGTACACAAATCATACTTGACATATTCCTACAACCAAAGAGTTAGCACATAACATCATAATATGCTACTCTACAAATAACATAAGGGTACTCTACTCAAGATAAGGATATCAGCTCTTTAGGTATTTCTATCCCCAATACCTACTCCCAATGATATCTCTAAGTGTATCCTAGAAAGAAACTAAAGTAACCGTGGCAACTATA
Source organism: Allium fistulosum (assembly GCA_030737815.1). NCBI lineage: Eukaryota > Viridiplantae > Streptophyta > Magnoliopsida > Asparagales > Amaryllidaceae > Allium > Allium fistulosum. Next base: position 505,988,370 of record CM060903.1, on the reverse strand, counting down.
ACATCCATCAGGAAATCCCCACTATCACTCCATGTGCCCTGAATATATGATAACTTGTATGGCCTCCTTACTACCAGGGACTAATGAAATCCCAATTTTTAGAGTACTCTCGTATCATATAGCCCAAAGCTAGATATGTTTCTCGTAGCCCAAAGCTAGACACTGGACCCAAAGCTACTAGTTCAAGATATTCAGATCTACTCCATTGATCCATGGGCATCCCCACTTATGATACCCCTGCTTCGAGTACAACAGAAAACACTTTGAGTATCAATGAATCCTTGGCACATACATCCGAGTCCTCCTTTGCTCCATTCGGGTTCGAGCCCTTCCTTCGCTCAATCTAGTTTCCATTATTCAGAACCCTTTACGCTCCCCATCTACGACTCCCTCCTTTATCGAGTCTTATCTTTGGTACCTTCTCCCTTCATGAGTCACTAACCAAAGATACAAAGCTTTCATCATGTTGCTACATCGTCATCCAACTTGATGCGAACAAGCCAACAACTCCAGCATAATCTTCAAGACCTCTACTCTATTCCCTAAAAGTTTCACATCCATTGGACCCACCAAAACAACTCGGTACCAAGTTGATCCACTCGGCACCGACCCATATACTTAGTCAATTTTGGTTAAGTCTTATTTCTTGCTTCTAGTAATCCATTCCCATATGCTTTAGACCCCGACGTATCCATCAAAAAAACTCAGCCTTCACTCCAAAGAATTCAACTTCAAATTCTAGAAATAACTCGTCATAGTATCCAATATTTAGCCAATCTCATGCATCTTACTATAAACCACTTTCCCTAGCCATGCTCTAGAGACCCATGCCATCCACCGATCCACCTTGTCAACCAAAATGGCAGGGTACCGAGTCACTCTACTCGATACTGAGTTGAGTCCTTAGCAAATTTTGAGGCGTGAATTATTCTGCAAGCCCCTCTCATGTTCTAGAGCCTCTCCTCCAAGTTTCGTCCAACTTTTCCTCTGATTTGCCAAATTCACCAACCTATCTTCCAAAGCATCCAAAACACTAGTAAACAACATCAAAGCTCAAAATACAAGCATAAAATAACAAGCATATACATCCATTCATACAACCAATACACAAGAATGTGATAAACAAACCAATTCTAATCTAGATCCACATATTACATGCACATATGAATATGAATAAGGAGAATTACTAAATCATTTTTGAAAACCATTTCAAAGATTTACAAATTTAGGTCATAAGCATATGATAACATGTAATTAAAGTTATAAAAGGTTATAAGGCCAAAACTCTTGTTAAAACATGTAATCCTACTATATAAACATGCGTAGGATAGTGAAAAGTTATAAACAACTCATTGATTACCAAAATCAAGTAATTTTCACCTAAATCCAATGTGGACAGCAATAAAAAGCAATGCAAGTCAACCAGAATAATGGTATATATCTTCTAATTCATGATCTTCTCTTTAATTAATAATTTAGCTTGGTTTGGAGAGTAATTTGTGTGATTTTTAATGAATCTAAGATTAATGGGGGTTTAGATCTGATTTGGAAAAGAGAAAAAAGTTTTAATTTGACTCCTACGGCACTTTATTTATACTATTCTCGAACTAGACTAATGGGCCTCCTTATGGGTTTAATTAATTACACATTAATACTGGCCAACAGCTGTCTAAACTTAAAACAAGCATAACTTCCTAACCGTAAGTTTGTTTTCCTGTTATGACCACTCTACGGAATATGAAACCATTATCTTGAAGCAAAGGAACTGATTTAAGACCGTAATTTGACTTCTATCAAAAGTTATAGCACAAAAAAGATTTCAGGGTCAAATGGTCATATAGAAATTTGGGAAAAATCATAGGTGTGTAAAATGTTTCTAAGAGTCATATCCTAAAATTATAGAATCATACGACCTTTATAAATAAAATAAAAATATTTTATGATCCTCCGATACGTAAAATACTAGTCGTTACATTCTCCCCTCTTTTAGAAATTTCGCCCTCGATATCCCTAAACAAGTCAAGAAATAGGCAACCATAGTTACTCTGCATGCCTAACAACCATATGCAGCCATCAAACATATCAAACAAGCAATCATGCAATCAATAGTGAACCTACCTTAGCATACGAAATATTAATCTATCAAATGCAATATGTAGTGGTGAAAGTAGATAGGATAAACGATAGATCTTACCATTCAAAGAGCTCTGGACACATACTCCTCATGCTCTCCACAGTTTCCCATGTACAGTCGTCATCACTTCTGCTCCACTATACCTTTACTCGTTTCACCGACTTTCTCCTAAGTTATTTCGTATCGTGTTAAAAATACAAACTGATCTACGAGATCTCAAAACTTCTGGTTCTACCTCAACATCTTTAAGTTGATCCGGTGTATCATCATGCTTGAGTCGTGCACAAATTTTTGCATATAGGAGACATGATAGAAGTTGTGCATGCCAGCCATATTCTGAGATAAGTCGACCCTTTACGCTAACTTTCCAATCCTTTCTATTATCGGAAAAGGACATACGAATCTTGGTGCCAACTTCCCCTTATTACCGAATTGAAAAACATTTTTCAAGGAAGATAAATTCCAAATCTCTGCGTCTTTTATCAGCATAGCTCTTCTGTATATGCTGAGTGACTTTCATTCGTTTTCGAATGATCCCAATCTTTTCTGAGGTTTCTCTAATCATATCTGGCCCAAGTATTAGTTTCTCCCCCGCTTCCCACCAGAAGTAGGGTTACACGATCGGCCATACAATGCTTCATAAGGAGCTACACCAATATTTGACTGATAACTATTGTTGTATGCAAACTCCACCAGATGTAGTTGGTCACCATGATCCTCCAAAATCTATAATGCATGCTCGTAGGAAATCTTCCATTATATGTTTTACTCTTTCGGTATGCCCATCTGTTTGCGGGAGATAAGCTGTACAGTGGTGTAGCTCAGTCCCTAACTCCTCTTGTAAGCTTTTCCAAAACCCATTGGTGAATAACAGGTCTTGGTCACTCACAATGCTCTTTGGTACACCGTGAAATTGTACTGTCCACTTTACATACAACTCCATGAGCTTGGATGCCATTCTACTTGACAGGTATAAATCTAACACTCTTCGTCAACCGATCAACCACAACCGAAATGCTATCATACACTGCTTGAGTCCTCAGCAGTCCATCAATAAAATCCATCGATACTTGCTCTCATTTCCACTCAGGAAATTTCAGCGGTTGCAACAATCCACTGGGTTTCTTTCGCTCTACCTTTACCAATGGCAGTTCATACACTTTGAGATAAATGTCCCAACACCCTTCTTTGTACATTCCCAATAATAGGTCTGCTTCGTATCTCAGTACATCTTATTACCTCTAGGATTTATTGTCAACCTAAAATGGTGGCATTCTCATAGCACTTCATCTTGCAATCCATTAATATCAAGAACAAATAGTCTTTTACCCTTACAAATCCAACCTTCTCGGTCGAGTCTATATTGCTTCATATGCTCAGACTCTACTCATTCTACAATCTTCATTATGATCTCCGCCAGCCTAACATATCGCTTTTGACTAGCATCGATCCTTTCTATTAGAGTAGATCAGATCGAAAATTTTGCCAACATCTCTGGTTCGAGCTTGCGATGTGGCCTGAAATCATATCCAGCAATGTACTCAATTTGCTTCCATTCCAAGAACATTGCTACCAAACTAGCATGTCTTATACTCAATGCATCGGCAATCGCATTTCCTTTCTTGGTGTACAGAAAATGTTAAAACCATAGGAGGCAAAAAACACTAACCACCATTGCTAACAAAGGTTGAGATCCTTCTAAGAGAAAATGTACATTAAGGATTTGTGGTCCGTAAATAGCACAAACATATCTCCTAACAGATAGTGCCTCCATATCTTCAAAGCAAAAATTATCGCCGCCAATTCCAAATCATGAGTTGGATAATTTCTCTCGTGCTTCTTTAGCCGTCGACTAGCATAGGCAACAACTTTTCCCACTACATCAATATTGCACCTAATCTAGTACCATAGGCGTCTGTATATACCATCAACTCCCCATTCCCACTTGGAATGGTCAATACCGGTGCACTCGTCAACCTCTCTTTCAGACTCACAAAAACACATGCTGACACTTTGCGTCCCAAACAGAAGTCTGATTCTTATACATCAAATTAGTTAATGGTGCTGCTATCTTTGAGAAGTCCTTGATAAAATGCCTATAATATCAAGTCAATCCTAGGAAACTCCTTACATCAATAGCATTCTTGGGTTGGTTTCAATCTTGAACCGCTGCTACCTTCGCAGGATCAACTACTATACCCTGTCTAGAAACGATGTGACCCAAGAACCTCACTTCTTTTCTCCAAAAGTGACACTTAGAGAACTTCGCTCTCAACTTGTGCTTTCTCAACACCTCTAGCACAATCCTTAAGTGTGTCTTGTGCTCCTCTTCGATTCTAGAATAGCACAAAATATCATCCATGAACACAAGTATGAACTTGTGCAGCTGGTCCCTAAAATCCATATTCATGAGATCCATAAAGTATGCTGGAGCACTGGTCAATCCAAACGGCATCACCAACCACTTATAAAAACATGATGGCATACGAAATGCAGTAATAGGCATACTCTCCTTTGCTACTCTAAGTTGGTGAAATCCCATTGCCAAATCCATTTTTGAGAACACCTTCGCACCGTAAAGTTGATCAAGCAAATCATCAATACGTGGGAGTGGATACTTATTCTTCTTCGTTACTGTATTCATCTCACGATAATCCACACACAATCTCAAAGAGCCATCCGCCTAAGTCGCGAACACTGTAGGTGCACCCCACTCGGTTATACTGCTTCGAATGAACCCTCTCCTTAATAGGTCATTCACTTGCACCTCTAATTCCTTTTGCTCTTTGAGTGTCATACATCTCAAAGGCATAATTATTAGTTGGGCTTCCTTCACTAAGTTTATCTGAAACTTGATCTCCCTATGCGGCGGCAATCCGGTCACTTCTTCAAATACATCCAGATACTCTCTAGAGATAGGCACATATGATAACCCCTCCTATGGAATTTCAAGCAAATATAGAAAGCTAACCATCACCTCATCCTCGAGTAGGTAGCCAACCACTAACGATTGTCCTTCCACATCCCTAATTGTCACTAATAGCTTCTCGCAATCCACTATCGCCGCATACTTCTTAAGCCAGTCCATTCCCAAGATAATCCCGAACCCAAAAAAATTCAAGACAAAACAATCATAAATAAAAGAGCATCCATGACCCGATAACACTAGGCCACGATAAACCATGCAAAGGCTAGTAGAGCCTCCAACAGGGTTTGTCACAGTCAAAGGTCGGTCTACTAACTCGGGTTTCAATCCCAATCTATCTACTAGGTCACTGGATATGAATGAATGTGAAGCCTCGATATAAAACAAAACACGAATGGAAAATATTTAATGGAAAGTATACCTTTAATAATGACTCTTTTCCTTTTTCCTTCACCGAGGGAGCACTTGACAAAGTCGAGACATCGTACAAAGCGTATGCTTTCACAACCTTCTTATCCTTCATCGGTTTCGGACAATCCTTCTTCAAATGACTAGGCTTTTTACAATTGTAGCATTTCTTCTTCTCACTCACTTTGCAACCCTTAATCAAGTGACCGTTCTCCTTGCACCCATAGCAACTAGGTTCCTACTTAGCGTTCTTCTAGCCATTTTTCCCTTGAGACTACTTCCTCTCTCCATTCCACTATTTCTTGCCTCCACCGTCTTGTTGCAGTTTTGGCTTTTGCTTCATAGTAGATAGAATAGCAGCTGTCTTAGACTTAGGATGCAAATTCTCATGATGAAGAGCTTTCTCAAAAAGCTTCTAATGGCTCATCTATGTGGTCTACTAGCTTCTCTCCAAGATAGTCATCCAAACCAATGATGAACTTCTCATTCTTTCTCAATGGAGTGTCGATAAATGACATATCAGTCTTCGATAAAGCATTAAATTATGCAATAAACTTGGACACTGACATCTCTTCTTGCTTAAGATCGGCAAACTTTCTACCCATTTCTGGTGTCTCTTGGTTTCCTGTGGCTATTCATTTTCCACCGGCTGAAAAAAAATGGCTATTCAACTTCTGACTTTTTATTTACAACAACGACTTTTGAGAAGTCGAAATGAACTTCTCTTCAAACCTTGCTTTGAACTGGTCCTAAATAAACTAATCTTCTGGAGCAGCAATGGTAATAGTGTTTCACCAGTTCATAGTTCGCCCTTAAAGTTGTCTAGAGGCCAGTTTCCTCTTCATAGCATCATCCACTTCCATATCACTAAAGATGCACTCACAAGTATCTAACTAATCCAGCACTTTTGTGGTTGGTTTCGTTCCATGAAATGGTTATCCTTCTAGAATAGAATATTCTTTACTCAACATGGCGAAATCAGCCCTAGTACTTGCACGGGAGCACCCCCACCAATAGCCACACTAAGAGCAGTAGCCTAAACATTCCTCATCATAGTTGCTATCTTAGCATTCAACATTGCTTGAAAGTTAGGTGTAGCAGCTCCTGACCCTGCTCCTTCCTCAACTCCAAAAGCAGAATTCCTCATAGTATTTATTGTATGGCAGCTCATTCTTAATCTGTAATAAGAATGATCGGTCTCTCATAAAGAAAACTGTGTCTATGGTGCTCATGTGCATGTGACTTATACTATATAATATATTACTATATAGCTTTGAAAACCAAAATATATAACAAATATGCACTCTCCTGCACAAGTATATACTCTCAATCCAGTCTAAGGTGATAACTCCTTCCTTATCACTACTTAATCCCAGTATCAATTAAGGTTAATCGTGTAGCTAAAGCTTTGATTCCAAAATGTAACGACCGTCCTACACCATCGCACTAATAATATCAAAATAGCGTGCTACAGTCGTGCCCAATTGATATAGGACGATCATTAAGGTTGAAAATGTAACAAATATAGATTATAACCTATCGAATATCTCACAGTGCATGGATAGAAATAATATCATAGATATAACAGGAGAGACAGTGATAACTATGTAAACAAATCATCCAAACAGAGATCCATAAAGTAATATACAAATGTAGTAGATTTTATACAACGAAATTAAACCCAACGACTATCTCATAACAAGAAAATAAGCTGTCACTGCTAAGGCTCCCCAGTGCTACACAATGAAATAAGCGTAGAAATCCATATAAGTATATAATAAGAGATAGCTCCATCCAGCTCATCCTCCGCACAGCTACTGCATCACCTAGACCTGCTATCCAGTTTACTCATTTAACACTATCAAAGATAATAAGAAACAAAGCATAAAACCTTGGGTCGGACAACAGTCTGGTGTGAGCGGTAAATGAATCTCAAAATAGTATGCATGTAAATATGGTAAGGAACAGAGGTACACAAATCATACTTGACCTATCCCTGCAACCAAAGAGTTAGCACATAACAATTATAATATGCTACTCTACAAATAACATAATGGTACTCTACTCAAAATAAGGACATCAACTCTCCAGGTATTCCTATCTCTAATACTTACTCCTAAAGATATCTCCAAGTGATAGCCTAAAAAGCAACTAAAGCAACGATAGAAACCATAGCATCCATTTAGCAATCCCTACTATCACTCTATATGCCCTGAATATATGATAACTTGTATGGCCTTCGTATTGCCGGGAACTAATGGAAATCCCATTTTTCAGTGTACTCTCGTATCATATAGCCCAAAACTAGATACGTGTCTCATAGCCCAAAGCTAGACACTACACCCAAAACCACCGGTTCAGGGTATTCAGATCCACTCAATTATCCATAGGTGTCCCTATATATAATACCCCTGCTTCGAGTACAATAGAAAACACTCTGAGTATCAACGATTCCTTAGCACATACATCCGAGCCCTCCTTTGCTCCATTCCGATCTAAGCCCTTCCTTTGCTTATCCAGTTTCCATTACTCGAAACCCTCCACATTCTCCATTCATAGATCCCTCTTTTATCAAGCTGCTATCTTTGATACCTACTCCCCTCATGAGTCACCATCTGAAGATACATATCTTTTATCATATTGTTACATTGCCATCCAACTTGATGCGAACGAGCCAACACCTCTAGCACGATCGACAAGACCTCTACTCCATTCCTCAGAAGTTTCACGTTCATGGGACCCACCAAAACAACTAGGTACCGAGTTGATCAACTCATCACCGACCCATTTACTTAGCCAATTTTGGCTAATTCTCCTTACTTGCTTTTAGTACTCCATTCCCAAATGCTTTAGACCCCAACCTATCCATTAAAAGAACTCGGTCCTCACTCCAAAGCATTCAACTTCAAGTTCTAGAAACAACTCGTCATAGTATCCAAGATTTAGCCAATCTTATGCATCTTACTATAAACCACCTTCCCTTGCCATGCTCTAGAGACCCATGCCATCCACCGACCCATTTGGCCAACCAAAATGACTTAGTACCGAGTCATTCAACTCGGTACCGAGTTGAAATTTTGAGGCATGAATTATTCTACAAGCTCCTCTCATGTTCCAGAGCCTCTCCTCCAAGTTTCGTCCGACTTTGCCTTTGATTTGCCAAATTCACCAACCTATCTTCCTAAGCATCCAAAACATTAGGAAACAACATCAAAGCACAACAAACAAGCATAGAATATCATGCATATACATACATACAAGCAACATATAACAATGTGATAAACAAACAAATTCTAACCTAGATCTACATATTACACACACATATGAATATGAATAAGGAGAATTATCAATCATTTTTGAAAACCATTTCAAGGATTCACAAATTTAGGTTACAAGTGTAAGATAACATGTAAGTAAAGTTAGAAAATGTTTTAAGGCCAAAAATCATGTTAAAACATGTAATCCTACCATATAAACATGCGTAGAATTGTGAGAAGTCATAAACCACTCGTCAATTATCAAAATCAACCAATTCTCTCCTAAATCCAATGTGGACAATAATAGAAAGAAAGAAAATCAACTAAAATGATGATCTATATCTTCTAATTGATGATCTTCTCCCACAATTAATGATTTAGCTTGATTTAGTGAGTAATTTGTGTGATTTTGGATGAATCTAGGGTTAATGGGGGTTTAGATCTGATTTGGGAAAAAGAGAAATTTTTGATTTGACTCCTACAGTCCCTATTTATACTAATCTCGAACTAGACTAATGGGGTTAATTAATTACATAATAATATTGGCCAATAGCTATCTAAACTTAAAATAGGCATAAATTCTTAACCGTAAGTCCATTTTCCTATTATGACCACTCTACGGAATGGAAAGCCATCATCCTAAAGCAATGGAATTGGTTTGAGACCCTAATTCGACTCGTATCAAAAGTTATAGTCCAAACAAGATTTTCAGGGTTAAAATTGTCACATAGAAATTCAGAAAAAATCGTAAGTGTATAAAATGTCTGTAAGAGTCATATCCCTAAATTATAGAATCATATGACCTTTATAAATAAAATAAATATATTTTACGATCCTCCGATACATAAAATACGGGTTGTTACACCATCCATCTTATCAACTCAAATCAAGTCAAATTCGATCACTATCCGATAGCTAGTGGTCAATGGTTCGAGGATTAACAATCTATTGAACCAAAAAATAGTTTCAATAGGTAGAAATCATCATTTCAAAGTGTACTTCAAGCATTGGTACCGAGGAACATTTTTAATTATAATATAATTATTTATGCTCAATTACAATGTTTTAGTATATACATATATCATCTATGGTTAGTTAGGTGGCGATTCTGATATATAAATGATATTATCACAAATCTATTTAGTTATATGTATATATATGTTAAAAATAAAACATTTATCATATACAATATGATCGGTACAACTCTGTAAATTATATACATACATATATATATATATTGAATTAATATATATATATTATTAAATAGATAAATATAGTTTGTAATTAATTACAACATCATACTTTGGCCTTTTATATTCAGAAAATTAATGCTATGTTAAATTTGGCAATGATAAAATAATTTTCTTTTATTATTTAAATCAATTTATGAAATAATTTGATTATATTAATTCAAATATATTGTGAAAATGATACTTTATATTCTAAAAATAATATTATCAGTAAAGATACTCTAGGAAAAATTTTAAAAAAAAAACATTTTTTATTTTTAAATTAATTTTAAATTTGTAGCCAATATTAGAAAAATTATTTTCAAATCAAAAATTTATGAAAAAAAATTCAAAGCATAAAATATCATTTAGGATTTACTAGAAATTTAAAATTCAAAATAAATTTCGTAATTAATTTTTAGCTAATATTTTAGTAATGTTCAATTAGATATTTAAATATAAATACTTTAAAATAAAAATAAAAATATGTACTAAGCCACATGTAAGACCTAATCTTCCAAATTTATTAAAATATTTTAAGTATTTTATTAACAAATATTTATATATATATATATATATCATTAATATATTTGTATATATATACATGTATTTCTTATGGTTTAAATTTTTTTGTATGAATAATTTCTTTATATTTAAATAAGTCTATTATATAATATGTATATACAATATTAATATTTTATTTAAATGATTACTTATAAATATATATATGTATATGTGTGTGTGTATTTATAATATTTATGTATAAATAATAGTGTATATATATATACACATATATTTGGACAATATATTAACATATTGGATAAGCTAACGTGTCTATTGCGATGTAAATCCCAATATTTACACACGAGCATGTTGTACCTTGCATGGATTGATATGTTACACATGCACACATACACATATATGTATCTGTTTGTATATGACATGCACACATTTATACGTAAATATATATGTGTGTGTGCGCGCGCGTGTGTATCATAACATAAATTAAATAAATTATATAACGTATAAATTTAGATAAAATAAAGGATTTTGTTTAAATGAAATTTAGAAATATCCTAATAAATTAGACTTTATAGACTCAATTAAGATCCAATAAAGGAATTTTTTGAAGTCAACCCATTACTTCTGCTACGGGCTAGCCTAGTTTTACTATCTACAACTACTAAATATGTTGGTAATTTGGTTGCTTGCGTGTTTATTTGGTTGAGACCATGTATTGCATTCTATAAGTTCCAAACTCAAAAGCAATAAAATATTATGGATATTTAATCCATATACAATCACAGTTTGTAATGTACAATATTTCAATGAAATTAGTTCATCCGAAATAAGCAAATAAACCATAATGCGAGATCAAGTATTCGATTTGATTGATTACAATAAAATATCATATTATGTTAAATGTAACACAAGACCAAAACTACAATATAGATCTAAGAACTCGATCGTTGAAATGTCACTTTGATCAGTTTATGTAAGGTGCATCATATTTGATGTAACATCCCGCTGTTTTGGACCATTCAAATCGACAATAAAACCACACATGTCGGACTTGAATAATTCAAAACAACAGATTGTTAATAAAATTTGGGGCAAATAAAATCAATCACAGACACAGAATATCAGAATAACTCGCAGCGGAATAAAATAAACATAGGAGTTCATGAAGCTCCTAGATACATAGTCTCAAACTAATACATAATACCCAAGTCTGAAAACAAATACAACGGAAAGTTTAGATACATAAGTTCTCTACTACAAAAGCAAAAGCTGAGTGGAAATAACTGGAATGGAAATATCAAGTAGACAGCTAAATCTCCGGCAGATCTCTAGCTCCAAAAAGGATGAAACCAAAGCTGTGAAACTCAGGCAGACTTGAGCGTAAAGCAAAACACAAAACACTCGAGTCAGGACATACATACTTATAAAATGTAAATAAACTCAAGTGTACTGTAAAAGAAATGCATCAGTAACTTAAAGGATGCTCGGGATCGCCTATCCTTTAAGGATCCGTTAAACTATCTACTATGTATTAATATACGCTATTATAATAATGTCTAAAGTAAAGTAAACTATTAAAATATCGTTAAGGCGTTACATTTTCCCCCTTAACACATTTTTATTTCCCATAGTCTATACAGTACCGTAATCCCGCCCGTACTGGATGTAACGACCCGCAATTTTGGACCATTCAAATCGACAATAAATCCACACATGTCTGACTTGAATAATTCAAAATATCAGATTGTTAATTTAAATTTGGCAAAAATCAGCATATGCAGTAAATAAATCAATCGTAGAATCACAGACACAGAGTAATACAATAATACGCAGCGGAATAGATAAAATAGTAGTTCATGAAGCTACTACATAAACATCAGAGTTAAAATAAAATACAACAGAATATCTCAAATACAGTGAAGTCTCCAATCCAAACAGATGACTTCTGTGAACGAATAACTGGAAAGATGGAAGCTGAATCAAAAGTTGGATCTCCAAACGAAGCTCCAAACTCCAAAGGTGAGTCTCAAATGTTGTATCACTCGGTCTGACCCGAGCGTAAAGCAAAACACAAAACACTCGAGTCAGGATTAACATTCTTATATAAATAAATCTAACTCAAGTGAAATATCAACTAAAATACAAGTAACTTGAAGGATGTTTGGGATAACCATCCTCCAAGGATCTTCAGAACTATCTACAAGGTGGAAATATACATTATAACACCGTGGTCATTTCAATTTAATTTATACTTCAAAACCCGAAATACATTTCATTTCAAATATATCTATTTTTCCAAAATAGTATATATATATATATATATATTAAATGATTTAAAAGGTACAGTATTTATAATTTCCTCAAGTCTCACAAATCGATTCAAATTAACTCAAATTCCAAATTCAAATTTATTCAAAGCTCAATTCATCAATTCAATTTAGTTCTCAATAGACCATTTAAATTTTTAATATATTTCAAGGCTTATATATTCAATATTTTCAAAGTTAAATTTAACAGTTTCATATAGCTCTTGATTTAACTTCATTTTTATTTCATCAGGGAATATTCACTTAATAAATTCAATATCATTTAACTAGCCTTAAATTACATTTTTACTAAATATTTCCTTAAATTTATTTAAACAAGAAATATTTATTAAATTACCTAAATCAAACCCAAATTATAAATCATATCTTAAATCTCAGTTTCAATAAGTTTCAAATCGGTTTAATTAAATAAAATTCTTTATTAAATACAATTTCAACTAAATTCAAATTATCTCCCCAACCTTAACTTATTTAAATTATTACGAAAATCTAATTTGAAATATAAATTTAAATACTTAACCATATTATATGTATTAAATTAATCTTAATTGAATTAAATATTATTATTAAATCCATATATATCATTACCATTTATAAAATAAATTAGGAATCAACATTTATTAAAACCATATATTTCTTTCCAAAACCATAGAAATTATTTTCAAAATATTTATATATGTGGACCAACGGTGTTTGTATATATATCTATCATATGGTTAAGTGATACGGATATTTATCATTTCAATCCGAAATTTAAATATATATGGGTAGATATCATTTCAACCCGTAACCCCAATTTCAATTCAAATGAAAATCGCTTGGGTTTATCATTTCAACCCATAACAATTTTCTCCTATTCTAAAGTCTGTTAGGGTATGTATCATTTCAACCCATAGTGAATTCTATGCTAACAGGGAACTTGCAGAGTGATAACAGATAATATAAAATAAAACAACAGGCATATCTCATCAATAACAATAGAATAAGAACAACGGGATATGGTGTCATATCCCACAGGTGAACAGTTACAGATAATAGCATATATAACAACTTAAATAACTACAGCATCATATTTCAATTGTCGTTTCAATTGAAATCAAATTTAATAAATAAAAGAACGTTAATCGTGAGTGATTGCTCACCTTTCGAGGCTAGAGAGATTCAATGAAGAAATGAGATGAGTTACTAATCCAAACACGAATTCCAAAGCAAAGCTAAATCGGCACGAATTTACGAACAAGCTGATAAAAAGGAATTGACAAATCAAAACTGGATAGACGAAGATCAATGGTATAAGTGAATGTATATATATAACTATATATAACTACTTATATATACGTTAAAATGCAGAATACTCACATACATGTTATATCTTTTAAAATAAACATTTATAATGAACTTTATATAAACTTGCTTTATTTAATACCTATAACCCAAAATACGTATATTATAAATTACAGATAACTCTATATATAACAATATATACACATTTAATTTAAAACATGCCACTGGATAAACTACAGTATATATATATATATACTCTTAAATCATTATAACAGATTATAACTTATATGGTATAGCACTAACAATCATAGCTTTATATATATATAACTAGAAACCAATAGACGAGGGACTGTAAAATGATATACAAACTCATATATATGTTCAAAAATCTAACCGAACATACTTTCTTTCAAATCAAATCCCAAAACATTACAAATCTCATATTCCAGTCGGCTTATAATAAAATTATGTACTATATATTTACAAAACACTGTCATATTTACTCATAATAGTATGCAGACCCAGTTTATAAATAATATAGTTGTAAAGCTTCATACATATAAATATCCATATATGTAAACAATACATGCATGCAGTAGTAAAATGTCTAAGAGCAACGTCATAAACATAATTCTGCATATATATAGTCAATCATATAACTAGTATGTTGCACCAACAGAAAATATATTTATATCCTATATAACTTACTATATATATACATATACACTGCCTTTATTACTATCAACCCACTAAAGCAAATGCGTATACAAACTTATATATACATAATAATATATAAACAAACCTATATATAAGCTTACACTGACATAACTTTTTTATATATATACGCTGTAACAAACATGTGTTATATAAAATATATATATACCTTGAAAATATTGTTGTACGCTTTAGTTTATACAATACTGTGACTAACAACCTATACGTATACTAACTTAAAATATAAAACTCTGAATTACATATATATCATATAATATACGTTACTAACGTATTATGAAAAAAAAAACTAACCTATAAAACTATACTATATATACACCTTTTAAAACCATGACATAAAACTGCAACCCATACTCCTTTTTTTTTAAATCAAACTAGCATATATATTATAAGTAAAACACTGTAACCTCAAATAAAAAATGCTGTAATATGAATATAATACATACACTATAACATATATAAATATATGTACCTTATACCACAAAAGAAGCGAAGTATGCTGTGGAGGCCGAAGGGAAGGCTGCGCGGAGAAGCGGGGTGGCGGTAACAGGTAGGGGCAGTGATGCAGCGGACGTGGGTGTTGTATAGGTGGAGGCGGGATGGGTGCTCAGGTGTTCGGCATGGCTGGCTGAAGGCAAGGGGATGGATCTGGGAAGAGAAGGGAAACGGGTAGGCTGTCATGGGGAGATGATGGCGAAGGAGAGAGAGCGGGGTGGAGGTCTGGGCGGAGCTGGGTTTGGTTGAGCCGATACTGGGCTGTGGGCGTGGAGGAAGGGGAGAAAGGAGAGGAAGATGGTGATGGCCTCGGTGGTGAGGGCGGAGATGGAGGAGCACTGGCGGGTGGCGAGGCTGTCGTTTGGGCTGGCATGCGGGAAGAGAAAGAGCGGAGGGAGACTAGTTGCATTCGGTGGTGGAGGCTGCGGAGGATAACAAAGAAATGGAAGGTGAGGGAAAAAGTGAAAATGAGAGGTTGGGTTTCAGAAGCAAACGAAATGAAGGAGAGAGAAAAATATGTTATAAAGCAGATGGAATAGGAAACGTAAAAGTGAGTAACGAATGGATGCAAAGGGTATATGCGTTAGATATTCAAGCGACGGAGATAAAGAGCGGAAATTTGGGGTAAAGGAACAGCTGAATTTTAGCAAATAAATTATTAAAGTAATTAATGGGTTGATTGTACAGCACGTTTCAGATTTGAAAAGGCACTGGAAGTAATGGTTGAAATTTGTGGTACCGATAGGACGTACCGTTTTCTCGTTTCCGTCGCGTACCGAACCACAAAATACTAAAATAAATATACCGTAGAAATCAGCATGATGAGACGATCAAAACGGTATACATATATCAGTGGTACGATCATCCGATCGAAAGTCGATAATCGGTATCAGAAATGCTGCTATTTTGCCAGAATTAAGATAAATGGAGCAGTAGAAATCCAAATTTGGAAAAACGAAAGATGACATCTGACTCAGAAGAAGATTTAGAAATTTTCTATAGAAAAATATTCAGGTTTTGAAATAAATTTATTATCATCAATTTTAACTGATTTAAATTGAAAGAAAATATAAAAAAAAATTCAATATTATTAGATGAAAATTTACTAGTTACTATGTTTAAATAGACGTATTCCAAATAATAAATTTTAAATTCAAAATTCAATTATTAAAAATTTCAAAAAATTCCAATTAATTTAATAAATAAAAATCACTAAAATTTACGGGTTGTTACACTCTCCCCCACTCAAAACTTTTCGTCCCCTAAAAGAAAGGAGGTAGGAGAATAGAACAACCAGCCAAAAAGGATAGGTTAAAAGTTATGATTAAACAATTAATTTGAAACTATATAAATTTTACTTGAAATATTTATTTGAAAACTTCATTTGCAATTCAATTATCTTTAATACTTTAATATCTTTCAAAACCCATTTGTAAAATTTCTAGCTTTCTTTTAAATACCATTTATATGTTTAAATAGCACCTTTATAAATATATGGAAACTATTTGAAAACAATTATTTACATCATTACTTGTATTTACCAAGAAGCTATTTGAAAACATTAAATCCATAATTCATAAATTTATTAATTCTATCTAAAATACTTTTCAAATATTATTAATAAATCAATAATTATTTACTTTAAATATGTTTTATTTAATTAATAACTTCTAAAAAAAATTTATAACACTAAAATTTTCTATTAAACCATGTAGTATATAAATAAACAATATTTGAAAAGGATATAGTCAACAAGGAAAAGAAGGAGGATTTGGAAAACAGAATATAAGTGAATAAATAAAGCTGAGCAGATAAGGTAGATTCAAGGAATAGTATTGGGCACGAATAATTAATTTAGAACCATAAGAATTTCAATTTCAAATATTAATATAGAATTTCTTTGTTGAAAATACTTTTATAACTCGATGTTTCAACAAGTTTATCCTTGTTCCTGAAGACTCTGGTAGTGCGTTGATCAGGCGCAAAACTAGAATTCTCCAGGTACTTAGTAGACCTGTTTCAACACCCAGTGAAAATACTGGAAAAACTTTTAAAAACAGATATGGAAAGTACAATCCAAACAAAAACAAACAAAACCTTTGTCTAACCATGGTTCGCAGATACACAATGGTTACGCCTGGATCCCCCAGGAAACAATCCATATCCGTAAGCTTTCTCAGCCTTGCGAGTTACGCCATGATGACTAGTAGAATGCAGGATACACAATGGTTACGCCTGGATCCCCCAGGAAACAATCCGTACCCCTAGGCAAGACTCAGCCAGGCAGTTGCGCTATGCAGTCGCGCTCGTAAGACCATGGGTAACGCCATGGAATTCGAAGGACACTCGAGTATCATATCCGGAAAACCAAAAATCAGAGAGAATAATATCGATAGAATGAATCCAAGATGTGGCCACAAATCGGATATCAAGCAGAAGGCACTTTCCATATCTTTACTTCGAAAATATGTATCATATAGTACCTTTTCAAATCACTTTCAAATATCGTACTTATATAAAATCCATTATATATAAGATTTAATTTTCAAATCAAATACTTTTCCAAAATCAAAAGTATATCAAATCACACTTATATATACTTCAATTATATAAGATTTCACTTTCAAATTGAGTACCTTTTTCAAATCTATAGTTTTCGAATCAATTTCATACTCATACAAATCAATTTTATATAAGTTCGACAACCCCCAAATCAGATATTTAGTAAAGAATAAGGTTCTCAAATTTAAATTTGTTTCAATATCAGTTCAGTTTCAAAATCATATACGCTTTCACCAAATTATTCTTCCAAATCAAATATCTTCAGTTCCAAAGTTTCCAAAATAATAAATTTAGGAAATAAATCCAAATTTCTAAATTAATATAATTAAGTCAAACAATTCATTTCCAAAATCAATGGTTTTCAAAATCATCTTATATTTACATAAGGTCCATCTTATATCCGGATCAAAATTCCAAAAATAATTTCGCTGTACGAAGGGCTATATGGGATTGAATATCTTTGCTTTTATGGGTTATATATCTTTGTAATTTAAATTGGAAATTTTCTTTTAGTAAGTAAAGATATTCTAACCCGACAGCTTCAAAATTTCAGCGTCAAAATATATCAATGATATTAGAATATAAGATGTACATACTTTAAATTTTCCGTAGAATCACATTTGATCGCTCGCTCGATCACACAAGTTCGCTTTCGAACTAGTATTGTCCATTCGACTTCCCTAATGCGGACTTCGATATGGTTTCTCGACTAGAAGCCCTCAGTCTCCTTGCATAGCCATATACTATGATAGAGAATTCTAGAATCAAGCCCAAAATCCATATCCAATATTCGCCATCAAGAATCGAATGAAAAATCCTAACACAAAATGGTGTAATTCACCTCGAACTTGTGTATTCAAACCTGGATCAAATTAATTATGCGAATAAAATAGCATACGTACAACTTATATATTTATTCCAACTTGTTAAATATATAGTTTCATAAAGATGTTACTAAGTTAAAACATTTAACTAAACTTTATTCAAAATATTTTGAAGACCATATTCTTTTCAAAACATTTCAAATCTAAATTACATATTAGAAAAAATTAAAATTTGCCTTATTCACTTACTTAACAAAACAGTTTCAACTTATTTAAACCATATTACTACATACTTTAACATACATACCAAACTTATATATTTTATACTTTTCAAAATTTCTTAGCTTTGAAAAGTTAACCTTGATTTGGAAGTGCTCGAACTTTCAAAATAGTTGAAGAAATCATTTTGAAATTCAAGAGTTGGAAATCAACAACAAATCAGTAAATCAATTTTAATAGATAGGGTTATATTAAATCAAATCCAAAACTCAAGAACTGAACACCGATTCACTTCAAATCGTTCAAATATATATACATATATCTTTCGAATATCAAATCATACTTTGGAATTTGAAATCAAAATTGGTTTCATAAAATCACTCGCATAGCAAAGCTATTAAAGTGGCCTATCCCTCTGTAATACCCCAAAATTTTATGAAAAATCATTTTTATAAAATGATTTAATTTTTGAAATATTTAGATTTAAATATGGTGAAATTTTTGGGAATAAATAGTGTGCAAGGATATGTGGGCACATGCACACTGGAAATGGCACAAGGAAAAGATTCAAAAATTTTTGGAAAAAAAATGATGATAATAAAATAAATAAACTGAGCAAGGAAGCATTTCAAATGTGATTTTGAAATATAGATTATTAATCAAATTAAAGATGTTTTTTTTATGCATGAAAAATTAAATATTCCCAGTAAAAAAAAAGATCAAATAAAAATATGTACACTTATGCACCTGTATATTTTCTGTGAGCAGAAAGTGTTAAAGCAAAACAATAAAAAGGAAACATTAAAAATGACATGAAATGTAATACAAGTCAATATGCTTGTGTAGGCAAAAATAGCAAAGGGGATTCTTAGAAATAATTAAAATATAAAATATGGTAGTCACACTTTTAACATGACTAGGTGAGTGGCCATTTTCTGAAAAAGTAAAGGGAAGAAAATACTGCCTCCAACTAATTATTATGGCCGGGGTATTAAGGAGGAAAATGAATGAAAAATGCATGAAGATGGCTAGGTCAGAAATGGAATTTTGTTTTAACAAAACCCTAGTGGAAAAATGCATATAAATAGGCAGTTTTAGCCAGTAAAATTATCTTTACCCCGAGCTGCACAAAAATAAGAAAAGAAGAAAAATATTGGAAGGAAGGAGAAAACACACATACAAGGGTTTTCAGGATCAATAAGAAGAAATATTTAGGTGAGTAATCTCACTAGATTCATGGCATTAAGACCTGATATGAGGCAGCCAAGTACTTATGTTGCTATTGATATTTTCTGATTTTTGTTAATCACTGTTATATTAATGTTGTTGAATGGATTTTATTTTCTTGAGCTGATATAATGTGTATTATGGATGCTCATTGGATGAATTCCTTTGATCTATTTGAATGGTTGCTATGGATGTACATACTACTATTTGTTTACATTTTGAAAAAAAAAAGAAGCTAAGGCAACAGACCTCAAAATCAAGGAAGGAATACACACTACTGATGGGGATCTATGGCAGGAAATTATTCTTAAAAAAAATATTATGAGCTGCATTATATTTTATATAAGTGCTGAGGCTTAAGAAAAGAAAGTGTAAGGGATGCAATAGAAATTTCTGTGTGCTGATTCCCTCATGAAATATCAAAATTCACAAGATAAAAATTGTGATTCAGCTAGATCTTGAATCTAGTTCAATCACAATTACTTGTAAGTCATAATAACATAGCATGCTATGGTTCCACCCTCAGTTGTAGATGTACTTTTATATGATTTAAAGTTAAGACCTCTTATAGCAATATTTATGAAATGATTATCTGTTTGTTTTTGAACAAAATACTTGCAAGATAAAGGGAGATGTCTTTTTTTTATATACACTGTGACATGTCCACATAGCTATCTGATGATAGGATTTTTAACCAACACTACTAGTAAATATACTAGGGTTATGAGCCAAGAAGGCTGCTGGAATGCTTGTCATATTTGAAGTATGCAAGTTGGCACATGGTTTGTTTAAGCCCTGAGATCTTTGTGCAATGATGTGAATTAGTTCATTGCAATGTGTCCCTATGATTCCTTACTAGCAGATGAGGCTAGGGATTTAAATTAATGAAAACAACCTGTAAATGAAGAAATAGGAAAATGAGTATTTCCTAGGTTGGTTGGAATGGAACCTTGGTTATTCCATTGAATATACACACTGTAGATTGATATTCATGATTGAATAAATAAATTTGTGTGAATAAATGATAGATAAAGATATCATTCTTGTATCAAAGTGTATGTAACATAATAAAGCAGTGGATTACATGCATACAAAATAAGTATTAAGGCTCATCACCCAGAGCTTAATGTTTTGAATATTTTGATGTTGCTCATACCAGATCTTAGATCTGACCCTTGTTTGCTCATGGCATATGGGGGTGTCTCATTTTAAAATGAGGCAGCCACTCATGCTCTTTCAGGGATCGCAGGCACTAAGTAGAAAATGAAGTTATGGCTATTATGGAGGAGTGAATGAACATGCTAGCTAGTTTCAATAAGAGCTTAAATTGATTATATCTGCATGTATTCCGGAAAAATTATGTTTCTAAGATTTCCAGTCATGTAATGAATATTCTATGGTTAGTGATCAAGTTGCTCTTATGTTCTGTAAAGTGTTAGATTAAATTAGTTGTTCTGTCGAAATCGTTGTGTGTTAAGGTTTGATTTGTTTTTGAAGTAGAGTCTGGAACATAAACAAGAAAAATATGCTCAAGTATTAGCTATGGAAACCTGGTAAAGAAATATACAATTATGTGAGCAATTGCTTTGCAATTATATTATGTATTAGACAATCTTAAGTCATTTTAAAACACTGAGTTTTGGAGTAAATTCAGAATTTACCTTGAAGTATACCTTTAAGTATCTAATTGTTTTTCCTCTGAAATATGTCTACAAATGGTTCGAGTCTACTTTCTAAATTGTTTTGAGAAAATTAATTGTATGGGAAGGCTACAGGTATGATGCAAATGACTGGCATTTCAATTGCCATGATCAGGTACCTGGCATGACACTAGGCACATGAGTTAACCAGCTTCAAATAAGTGAAGTTTTGGTTGATTATGTTTGGTTGTGTTTTGACAGTAAAATGCCTTTCAAAAAGCTTTAGGTCATTTAGCAAATGTTTTACCATAACCAATTTTCAAAGTCATAACAGATATACAATCTGGACAGGCTTGCACAAGCAAACCTGGAATTATTCTTATGAATATTTTTAAGTTCAAATTCTTGACATAGCAAATCTTACGCAAATACACAACTCACTATGTGTCATGTGGGCTAAGATTAAGGCAAATAAGTCACATAGATTGAATCTTAAATAAGAAAGTTTTTAGAAAATACATAAGTGGAAAATGATAAGTGAATATATCATTTCTGGGCTTAGCCAAATATCAATACCTTTGATCCATGATCTGAAATAAAAATCTCAAGAATCTTGAGATTTAACTGTCATGGTAAATTGATATTAAAGACTATCAATCAGAAGGAGCAAGTTCATATAAGTTAAATACGCATAGGATTTACTGACTTATTACAAATATTCAAAAGTATATAGTAATTAACTTTAGGCAGAATTGCCCAAATCCAAATCAAACAAAATACTCTTGTTTAACAAAAAAAAATATATACTCTGAATTTAAACAAGAGAAACACATACATCTTCATATGTATGTGTATATTATTAGGGATACACTGATATATTTATATTGGTAATGAATTTTGAATCCTGGTTGAATTGTTTGATGAGAAAAAATGACTCTGATAATTCAAAGGAAGTTTAAATCAAACTTAAAAGTGCAAATGAATATAGGTGGACATCCAGATACACATAAATTAAATGTGCATTTGCATGAACACATATTTATATATATATAAAAAAATCCTTATGAAATTAAGGTAGAAATAGGAGGGTCATTTCAGTTGGTATCAGAGCACTTGGTTGCATTGACTGCTAAGTATTATAGAAATGTATTATGTCTGTTTGTTTTGGATGAAATAATTTAGATAAGAAAATAGTAATCATAGAAGTACTCATAATATACTTATACCATTTGCCCAGAATTTAGTTAGCAGACCATGGTAGGAAGAGGATCTCATCACAATGCAGGACCCAGTGCACCTCAAATGCTTGATATGCAAGAATTTGTGAGGGTTTTAAGAGATGGAATTGGGCATAGGCCTGAGAATCCACATGAAGAGCTATCAAAACTACTGAAGACTTATTCCAATTTGGGAGGCAGGAGTTTTGAAGGAACTGAGAATGTGATGGAGATTCAAGCATGGTTGAGAACACTTGATAGGATTTTCAATGACATGCAGTTAGATGATCAAAGGAAGAGGCAAGTAGCTTCAAGACAACTGAAAGGGGTAGCTTTAAGCTGGTGGGAGGTGATCATAGCTGGAAGAAATGAAAATGAAATCACTTGGAATCAGTTCAAGGAGATGTTGGAGGCAAGATTTGTACCAGCATCAGCCAAGACCACTTTGCTTGAAGAATTTATCAAACTTAGGCAGGGAACTTTGAATGTCACTGAATACACTCAAAAGTTTGAGGGGCTATCTAATTATGGAGCAATGCTAGTGGCAGATGAAGCATCCAAAAATGATAGGTATATAAAAGGTCTGAACCTAGGACTTAGCAGAGCTATGCTACCATATGCAGATAGAACTTTTGATCAAGTAATTGATCTGGCATTGAAACTGGAACAACATGACAAAGAAAGAGAGAAATATAGGAATTTTAAGAGCAACAACAATAAGAAGAATAAGGGAAGATATCACCCTTATGATAAAAAGAAGGAGGAGGCAGACAACAAGAAGGACAAAGACACAAAAGCCAATGATGCTAAGAAGAAATTGGTTTGCCACCATTGTGGTAAAGAAGGACACATCAAACCAAGGTGCCCAGAGTTAAAAGGAGGAGCCTTCAAATGCTACCTATGTGGGAAAGAGGAGCATATGAAGAGGAACTGTCCTGAGAATAAACAGCAAGGGAAATTGGCAACTTTGGAAGGTAAAGGCAAATCTGCAGTGAAAATTGATGCTGAAAATCATGGCCAAGTGGAAGGTACATTACTCATTTGTGCCATACCCATACCAGTAGTATATGATACTGGAGCAACACACTCTTTGATTTCTTATGAAATAGTTAAAGTATTAAAATTAAACTGCATATTGGTTGAAACCCCATTGCTTGTACAAAGTCCCCTAGGGAGTTCTAGTGTTTTGAACATGAATTGTGTGGATGTGGAGTTAAACATAGGAGGAAATATTTTTATTTCCAATTTATATGTTTTAAATTACCCAAATATAGGAGTTATATTGGGGGTAGATTGGTTAAGGCAATTTAAAGCCATAATTAATTTAGACTCATCCACCATATCATTGAAAAATTCTAGAGGCCAGAGGATCACAGTTCTATGTGAAGTAGCTAAGGAAGGGAAATTATATCATTTAGTTGACTTAGAAAAAGATCTCAGTGAATTAACCATTGAAGAAATTCCCATAGTTAATGAATACTTGGATGTGTTTGGGGAAGTTAAGGGTGTTCCACACCACAGACCAGTTGAGTTCCAAATTAATCTCATTCCAGGAGCAAGTCCAATAATCAAGAAACCCTATAGAATGGGGCCAAGTGAACTGAAAGAATTGAAAAATCAGTTGGAAGAATTAGAAGGCAAGGGATTTATAAGGCCAAGTAATTCCTGCTGGGGTTCTCCAGTAGTGTTTGTAAGAAAACATGATGGTACCTTGAGAATGTGCATAGATTACAGAGAACTAAATAAAGTAACCATCAAGAACAAATACCCATTGCCTAGAATAGATGATCTCTTTGACCAACTCAGTAGCTAAAATATTTTCTAGATTAGACTTAGCCTCAGGATTCCATCAAATGAAGGTTGAAGACTCAAGTGTTAAGTATACTGCATTTAACACAAGATATGGCTTATATGAATTTATGGTTATGCCATTTGGTTTGACAAATGCTCCTTCATATTTTGTTGATTTAATGAATAGAATATTTAGAGATTATTTAGACAAGTTTGTACTGATTTTTATTGATGACATTTTGATTTATTCCAAGACAGTGGAAGAGCATAAAAATCATTTGCATTTAGTTTTGTCAAGACTAAGGGAAAATGATTTAAAGGCAAAAATTTTAAAATGTGCATTTTGGAAAGAAGAAGTACATTTTCTTGGGCATTTTATCTCTGCCAAAGGAATATCAGTAAACCCCAATAAGATAGTGGCAATCCAAGCATGGAAAAGGCCTAGTACCGTCAGTGAGATTAGATCATTCATGGGGATGGCAGGATATTATAGGAGATTTATAAAAGATTTCTCAAAAATATCATCACCACTTACCAATTTAACTAGAAAGAACCAAGCCTTTGTATGGACAGAAAAATGTGAGCAAGCTTTTATCAAAATAAAAGAAGCTCTGATTAATGCACCAGTATTGAGAGTGCCAGAAGGAAATGAAAATTTAGTTGTGTACACTGATGCAAGTGGCTCTGGGTTAGGGGATGTGTTGATGCAGCAAGACCAAGTGGTAGCCTATGCATCTAGGCAATTAAAGCCACATGAAACAAGATATGCAACCCATGATCTTGAACTAGCAGCAGTTGTATATGCTTTGAAACTTTGGAGACATTATTTGTTAGGTGCCAAATTCATTTTGTACACTGATCATAAGGCATTGAAATATTTATTCTCACAAAAAGATTTGAACATGAGGCAACATAGATGGGTAGAGTTCCTAGCTGCCTATGATCTAGATATACTTTATACACCAGGCAAGGCAAATAAAGTTGCAGATGCCTTGAGTAGACAACATGCCAAAGTAGCCATGTTGATGATGGAAGAATTTAAGGATTTGTCTATACTTACTGATTTGGAAATTGAGGAAAACAGTGGGGTACAAATGATGCCCATTGAAGAAGATGAAGGAAAAGGGAAATTAAGTATGATATCTCTGCAATCAGATTTACTTCTTAAGATTGGGAAAATGCAGGAACAAGACCTAAACATGGTGGAAAAGAAAATGCTCATATCAAAAGGGGAAGAAGTAATAAATTATCAAGTTGATAAAAATGGTTATTTAAGGAATAAAAATAGGATATGTGTTCCAGAAAATATAGAATTAAAGGAGGAAATATTAAATGAGTACCATAGGAGTAAGTACTCCATACACCCAGGTAGCACCAAGATGTATCAAAATTTGAAAAGAAATCTTTGGTGGAAGGGGATGAAGTCAGATGTGGCCAGACATGTTGCAAGGTGCATGACTTGCCAACAAGTCAAGACAGAGACACAAAGGCCATCAGGACTATTGCAACCCCTTAGTATACCACAGTGGAAGTGGGAGGATATATCTATGGATTTCATAGATGGTCTGCCTAGATCTAAGAGGGGAAACACAAGTATATGGGTAATAGTGGATAGGCTAACTAAGGTAGCACATTTTATCCCAGTTAAAACAGAGAGAAATGCTCCAAAATTGGCTCAAATATTCATGAAAGAGGTAGTAAGGTTGCATGGCATACCCAAAACCATTGGGAGTGATAAGGATACCATCTTCACCTCAAGGTTTTGGAAAAGTTTTCAAGAGGCCATGGGGAGTGAATTGTGCTTAAGCATTGCCTACCATCCACAATCAGATGGTCAAACTGAGGTGGTGAACAAAGTCTTAGAGGATTTGTTGAGAGCATGTACACTGGACTTTGGAGGCAACTGGGAAGACCACCTCCATCTAGCTGAATTCACATACAATAACAGTTACCAAAGCACCATAGGGATGGCACCATTTGAAGCCTTATATGGCAAGCCATGTTTATCACCTATATGCTGGGTAGAGACTGGAGAAAGGGCTGTTCTAGGACCTGAATATGTTAAAAGAAACTACAGAGAAAATTGGGTTAATAAGAAAAAGAATAGCAGCAGCTCAAGATAGGCAAAAGAAATTTGCAGACAGGAAGAGAAAGCAAGTGGAATATGAAGTGGG
Source organism: Allium fistulosum (assembly GCA_030737815.1). Lineage (NCBI taxonomy): Eukaryota > Viridiplantae > Streptophyta > Magnoliopsida > Asparagales > Amaryllidaceae > Allium > Allium fistulosum. The sequence goes on along the minus strand of CM060903.1, from coordinate 505,961,402 downwards.
AGACTTTGTTTTCATCAAGATTTCACCTATGAAGAAAGTCTTGAGATTTGGCAAGCAAGGTAAGCTCTCACCAAGGTATGTTGGACCCTATAAAATTCTGGAAAGAATTGGTTCATTGGCTTACAAATTAGAATTACCAAAGGAAATGAAAGCAATGCATAATGTTTTTCACGTGTCCCAACTTAGAAGATGGGTACATGATAAAGAAGACATTTTGGAAAAGCCTACCAAAATTCAAATAAATCCTGACTTGGTTTATGAAAAAGAGCCAGTTGGGATTATAGCCAAGGAAGAAACGAAATAAAGGAGCAAAACTTTGAAACTAGTAAAGATCCAGTGGAGTAGTGATCCTAATGACTGCACATGGGAGTTAGAGGATAAGATTAGGATGGATTATCCTAAGCTTTTTGCAAATTAAAAGGTAATTTTTTTTTTCTGGAAAAATTTGTTATGCATGGTTGATATGGTTGAATTTGTTTGCTTATGCATATGTTTGATAGGTTTTCAGAAAAGAAAATGATGCTTGTTATAAATGTTAGAAAAATTGTGAGGACACAATTCCTAAAAGGAGGGGTGAATGTAATACCCCAAAATTTTGTGAAAAATCATTTTTATAAAATGATTTAATTTTTGAAATATTTAGATTTAAATATGGTGAAATTTTTGGGAATAAATAGTGTGCAAGGATATGTGGGCACATGCACACTGGAAATGGCACAAGGAAAAGATTCAAAAATTTCTGGAAAAAAAATGATGATAATAAAATAAATAAACTGAGCAAGGAAGCATTTCAAATGTGATTTTGAAATATAGATTATTAATCAAATTAAAGATGTTTTTTTTATGCATGAAAAATTAAATATTCCCAGTAAAAAAAAAAGATCAAATAAAAATATGTACACTTATGCACCTGTATATTTTCTGTGAGTAGAAAGTGTTAAAGCAAAACAATAAAAAGGAAACATTAAAAATGACATGAAATGTAATACAAGTCAATATGCTTGTGTAGGCAAAACTAGCAAAGGGGATTCTCAGAAATAATTAAAATATAAAATATGGTAGTCACACTTTTAACATGACTAGGTGAGTGGCCATTTTCTGAAAAAGTAAAGGGAAGAAAATACTGCCTCCAACTAATTATTATGGCCGGGGTATTAAGGAGGAAAATGAATGAAAAATGCATGAACATGGCTAGGTCAGAAATGGAATTTTGTTTTAACAAAACCCTAGTGGAAAAATGCATATAAATAGGCAGTTTTAGCCAGTAAAATTATCTTTACCCCGAGCTGCATAAAAATAAGAAAGGAAGAAAAATATTGGAAGGAAGGAGAAAACACACATACAAGGGTTTTCAGGATCAATAAGAAGAAATATTTAGGTGAGTAATCTCACTAGATTCATGGCATTAAGACCTGATATGAGGCAGCCAAGTACTTATGTTGCTATTGATATTTTCTGATTTTTGTTAATCACTGTTATATTAATGTTGTTGAATGGATTTTATTTTCTTGAGCTGATATAATGTGTATTATGGATGCTCTTTGGATGAATTCCTTTGATCTGTTTGAATGATTGCTATGGATGTACATACTACTATTTGTTTACATTTTGAAAAAAAAAAGCTAAGGCAACAAACCTCAAAATCAAGGAAGGAATACACACTACTGATGGGGATCTACGGCAGGAAATTATTCTTAAAAAAAATATTATGAGCTGCATTATATTTTATATAAGTGCTGAGGCTTAAGAAAAGAAAGTGTAAGGGATGCAATAGAAATTTCTGTGTGCTGATTCCCTCATGAAATATCAAAATTCACAAGATAAAAATTGTGATTCAGCTAGATCTTGAATCTAGTTCAATCACAGTTACTTGTAAGTCATAATAACATAGCATGCTATGGTTCCACCCTCAGTTGTAGATGTACTTTTATATGATTTAAAGTTAAGACCTCTTATAGCAATATTTATGAAATGATTATCTATTTGTTTTTGAACAAAATACTTGCAAGATAAAGGGAGATGTCTTTTTTTATATACACTGTGACATGTCCACATAGCTATCTGATGATAGGATTTTTAACCAACACTACTAGTAAATATACTAGGGTTATGAGCCAAGAAGGCTGCTGGAATGCTTGTCATATTTGAAGTATGCAAGTTGGCACATGGTTTGTTTAAGCCCTGAGATCTTTGTGCAATGATGTGAATTAGTTCATTGCAATGTGTCCCTGTGATTCCTTACTAGCAGATGAGGCTAGGGATTTAAATTAATGAAAACAACCTGTAAATGAAGAAATAGGAAAATGAGTATTTCCTAGGTTGGTTGGAATGGAACCCTGGTTATTCCATTGAATATACACACTGTAGATTGATATTCATGATTGAATAAATAAATTTGTGTGAATAAATGATAGATAAAGATATCATTCTTGTATCAAAGTGTATGTAACATAATAAAGCAGTGGATTACATGCATACAAAATAAGTATTAAGGCTCATCACCCAGAGCTTAATGTTTTGAATATTTTGATGTTGCTCATACCAGATCTTAGATCTGACCCTTGTTTGCTCATGGCATATGGGGGTGTCTCATTTTAAAATGAGGCAGCCACTCATGCTCTTTCAAGGATCGCAGGCACTAAGTAGAAAATGAAGTTATGGCTATTATGGAGGAGTGAATGAACATGCTAGCTAGTTTCAATAAGAGCTTAAATTGATTATATCTGCATGTATTCAGGAAAAAATATGTTTCTAAGATTTCCAGTCATGTAATGAATATTCTATGGTTAGTGATCAAGTTGCTCTTATGTTCTGTAAAGTGTTAGACAAAATTAGTTGTTCTGTCGAAATCGTTGTGTGTTAAGGTTTGATTTGTTTTTGAAGTAGAGTCTGGAACATAAACAAGAAAAATATGCTCAAGTATTAGCTATGGAAACCTGGTAAAGAAATATACAATTATGTGAGCAATTGCTTTGCAATTATATTATGTATTAGACAATCTTAAGTCATTTTAAAACACTGAGTTTTGGAGTAAATTCAGAATTTACCTTGAAGTATACCTTTAAGTATCTAATTGTTTTTCCTCTGAAATATGTCTACAAATGGTTCAAGTCTACTTTCTAAATTGTTTTGAGAAAAGTAATTGTATGGGAAGGCTACAGGTATGATGCAAATGACTGGCATTTCAATTGCCATGATCAGGTACCTGGCATGACACTAGGCACATGAGTTAACCAGCTTCAAATAAGTGAAGTTTTGGTTGATTATGTTTGGTTGTGTTTTGACAGTAAAATGCCTTTCAAAAAGCTTTAGGTCATTTAGCAAATGTTTTACCATAACCAATTTTCAAAGTCATAACAGATATACAATCTGGACAGGCTTGCACAAGAAAACCTGGAATTATTCTTATGAATATTTTTAAGTTCAAATTCTTGACATAGCAAATCTTACGCAAATACACAACTCACTATGTGTCATGTGGGCTAAGATTAAGGCAAACAAGTCACATAGATTGAATCTTAAATAAGAAAGTTTTTAGAAAATACATAAGTGGAAAATGATAAGTGAATATATCATTTCTGGGCTTAGCCAAATATCAATACCTTTGATCCATGATCTGAAATAAAAATCTCAAGAATCTTGAGATTTAACTGTCATGGTAAATTGATATTAAAGACTATCAATCAGAAGGAGCAAGTTCATATAAGTTAAATACGCATAGGATTTACTGACTTATTACAAATATTCAAAAGTATATAGTAATTAACTTTAGGCAGAATTGCCCAAATCCAAATCAAACAAAATACTCTTGTTTAACAAAAAAATATATATACTCTGAATTTAAACAAGAGAAACACATACATCTTCATATGTTTGTGTATATTATTAGGGATACACTGATATATTTATATTGGTAATGAATTTTGAATCCTGGTTGAATTGTTTGAAAAAAAAATGACTCTGATAATTCAAAGGAAGTTTAAATCAAACTTAAAAGTGCAAATGAATATAGGTGGACATCCAGATACACATAAATTAAATGTGCATTTGCATGAACACATATTTATATATATAAAAAAAATCCTTATGAAATTAAGGTAGAAATAGGAGGGTCATTTTAGTATTCTAAAACTCGAAAATCAATGTCGATGATGTGTGCACTCATCACCGAAATTATTTTCCAGCGACATAAGTGAGTTCTGGACTTCTATTTTCTCAAAATTCTTTTGAAATTTCTTCGAAATCATTCGAAACTCATTAGAAGTCATTTGAAACATTTCTTATTCGGAAATTACTTTTAAATCATATTATTATTATAATATATTTCAAAATCTTAAAACCAATTTCAAAATACCGGAGTTCAATTCTCGAATTTCAAATTTTAAAATCCTTCAGTTATAAATCATTTTTAGATAAATCAAATTTCTTATATAATTTTTTTTCAAAATTACAAATCCTTTCGAAACCTCAAATTCTTATTTTAAAAGGATTTATAATCTTTATCGAAAACATTACACTTTTATATATAGAATATAATAATTTCGATATATAAAACAATTTCTAAAATATAACAAGCCTGATTTTTCAAAGGATGGTTCAAGAATGGATTTCAAAACAAAGATAGAAATTCAAATTAGAGGGACTCTAATCAAATAGGATTCTGATTCGAAGATAAGTTCGAACGAAAATGAGATAATTAATTACAAAACAGTAGTCGGATACACTTATATAAATCGCGGGCGACCTTAACCGGGTCAACCGTGACTTCAAGAATATAATCGATGCGGAAATTCAAGGCAAATCGACATTCGATCATTAGAGATAGAATTCGGCATATCAAGAGATAACAGCATCCAAACCGAGTGATATATAAATTTTCGGTGAATCAATGCCAATTGTAAAGGAGTTTCACCCCTTTACAAAACATTCAAAGATCGACGGGATCGCCTATTCTTATAGAGATCATTCGAAGTGGAGTTATGGGATACTCCAGAATCAAAAGAATACAAATAGGGAGAGACAAGATTGAATTTTGGAACCGCAAGGAACGTTCCAAAGTTCAAAAGAAATCGAGTCAAAAGGAAGAGATTAAACTCGAACGAAAGTGATTCTGTAAATAAATTTACAATATATGCTAAGTTTGCCTAGAGCCAAAGCTCTGATACCAACTGTAACGACCCGCTATTTTGGACCATTCAAATCGACAATAAATCCACACATGTCTGACTTGAATAATTCAAAATATCAGATTGTTAATTTAAATTTGGCAAAACTCAGCATATGCAGTAAATAAATCAATCGCAGAATCACAGACACAGAGTAATACAATAATCGCAACGGAATAGATAAAATAGTAGTTCATGAAGCTACTACATAAACATCAGAGTTAAAATAAAATACAACAGAATATCTCAAATACAATGAAGTCTCCAATCCAAACAGATGACTTCTGTGAACGAATAACTGGAATGCTGGAAGCTGAATCAAAAGTTGGATCTCCAAACGAAGCTCCAAACTCCAAAGGTGAGTCTCAAATGCTGTATCACTCGGTCTGACCTGAGCGTAAAGCAAAACACAAAACACTCGAGTCAGGATTAACATTCTTATATAAATAAATCCAACTCAAGTGAAATATCAACTGAAATACAAGTAACTTGAAGGATGTTTGGGATAACCATCCTCTAAGGATCTTCAGAACTATCTACAAGGTGGAAATATACATTATAACACAATGGTCATTTCAATTTAATTTATACTTAAAAACCCGAAATACATTTCATTTCAAATATATCTATTTTTCCAAAAAAGTGTATATATATATATATTAAATGATTTAAAAGGTACAGCATTTATAATTTCCTCAAGTCTCACAAATCGATTCAAATTAACTCAAATTCCAAATTCAAATTTATTCAAAGCTCAATTCATCAATTCAATTCAGTTCTCAATAGACCATTTAAATTTTTAATATATTTCAAGGCTTGTATATTCAATATTTTCAAAGTTAAATTTAACAGTTTCATATATCTCTTGATTTAACTTCATTTTTATTTCATCAGGGAATATTCACTTAATAAATTCAATATCATTTAACTAGCCTTAAATTACATTTTTACTAAATATTTCCTTAAATTTATTTAAACAAGAAATATTTATTAAATTACCTAAATCAAACCCAAATTATAAATCATATCTTAAATCTCAGTTTCAATAAGTTTCAAAACGGTTTAATTAAATAAAATTCTTTATTGAATACAATTTCAACTAAATTCAAATTATCTCCCCAACCTTAACTTATTCAAATTATTACGAAAATCTAGTTTGAAATATAAATTTAAATACTTAACCATATTATATGTATTAAATTAATCTTAATAAAATTAAATATTATTATTAAATCTATATATATCATTACCATTTATAAAATAAATTAAGAATCAACATTTATTAAAACCATATATTTCTTTCCAAAACCATAGAAATTATTTTCAAAATATTTATATATGTGGACCAACGGTGTCTGTATATATATCTATCATATGGTTAAGTGATACGGATATTTATCATTTCAATCCGAAATTTAAATATATACGGGTAGATATCATTTCAACCCGTAAGCCCAATTTCAATTCAAATGAAAATCGCTTGGGTTTATCATTTCAACCCATAACAATTTTCTTCTATTCTAAAGTCCGTTCGGGTATGTATCATTTCAACCCATAGTGAATTCTATGCTAACAGGGAACTTGCAGAGTGATAACAGATAATATAAAATAAAACAACAGGCATATATCATCAATAACAATAGAATAAGAACAACGGGATATGGTGTCATATCCCACAGGTGAACAGTTACAGATAATAGCATATATAACAACTTAAATAACTACAGCAGCATATTTCAATTGTCGTTTCAATTGAAATCAAATTTAATAAATAAAAGAACGTTAATCGTGAGTGATTACTCACCTTTCGAGACTAGAGAGATTCAATGAAGAAATGAGATGAGTTACTAATCCAAACACGAATTCCAAAGCAAAGCTAAATCGGCACGAATTTACGAACAAGCTGATAAAAAGGAATTGACAAATCAAAATTGGATAGACGAAGATCAATGGTATAAGTGAATGTATATATAACTATATATAACTACTTATATATACGTTAAAATGCAGAATACTCACATACATGTTATATCTTTTAAAATAAACATTTATAATGAACTTTATATAAACTTGCTTTATTTAATACCTATAACCCAAAATACGTATATTATAAATTACAGATAACTCTATATATAACAATATATACACATTTAATTTAAAACATGCCACTGGTATATATATATACTCTTAAATCATTATAACAGATTATAACTTATATGGTATAGCACTAAGAATCATAGCTTTATATATATATAACTGGAAACCAATAGACGAGGGACTGTAAAATGATATACAAACTCATATATATGTTCGAAAATCTAACCGAACATACTTGCTTTCAAATCAAATCCCAAAACATTACAAATCTCATATTCCAGTCGGCTTATAATAAAATTATGTACTATATATTTACAAAACACTGTCATATTTACTCATAATAGTATGCAGACCCAGTTTATAAATAATATAGTTGTAAAGCTTCATATATATAAATATCCATATATGTAAACAATACATGCATGCAGTAGTAAAATGTCTAAGAGCAACGTCATAAACATAATTCTGCATATATATAGTCAATCATATAACTAGTATGTTGCACCAACAGAAAATATATTTATATCCTATATAACTTACTATATATATACATATACACTGCCTTTATTACTATCAACCCACTAAAGCAAATGCGTATACAAACTCATATATACATAATAATATATAAACAAACCTATATATAAGCTTACACTGACATAACTTTTTTATATATATACGCTGTAACAAACATGTGTTATATAAAATATATATATACCTTGAAAATATTGTTGTACGCTTTAGTTTATACAATACTGTGACTAACAACCTAAACGTATACTAACTTAAAATATAAAACTCTGAATTACATATATATCATATAATATACGTTACTAACGTATTATGAAGAAAAAAAACTAACCTATAAAACTATACTATATATACACCTTTTAAAACCATGACATAAAACTGCAACCCATACTCCTTTTTTTTTAAATCAAACTAGCATATATATTATAAGTAAAACACTGTAACCTCAAATAAAAAATGCTGTAATATGAATATAATACATACACTATAACATATATAAATATATGTACCTTATACCACAAAAGAAGCGAAGTATGCTGTGGAGGCCGAAGGGAAGGCTGCGCGGAGAAGCGGGGTGGCGGTAACAGGTAGGGGCAGTGATGCAGCGGACGTGGGTGTTGCAGAGGTGGAGGCGGGATGGGTGCTCAGGTGTTCGGCATGGCTGGCTGAAGGCAAGAGGATGGATCTGGGAAGAGAAGGGAAACGGGTAGGCTGTCGTGGGGAGATGATGGCGAAGGAGAGAGAGCGGGGCGGAGGTCTGGGCGGAGCTGGGTTTGGTTGAGCCGATACTGGGCTGTGGGCGTGGAGGAAGGGGAGAAAGGAGAGGAAGATGGTGATGGCCTCGGTGGTGAGGGCGGAGATGGAGGAGCACTGGCGGGTGGCGAGGCTGTCGTTTGGGCTGGCACGCGGGAAGAGAAAGAGCGGAGGGAGACTAGTTGCATTCGGTGGTGGAGGCTGCGGAGGATAACAAAGAAATGGAAGGTGAGGGAAAAAGTGAAAATGAGAGGTTGGGTTTCAGAAGCAAACGAAATGAAGGAGAGAGAAAAATATGTTATAAAGCAGATGGAATAGGAAACGTAAAAGTGAGTAACGAATGGATGCAAAGGGTATATGCGTTAGATATTCAAGCGACGGAGATAAAGAGCGGAAATTTGGGGTAAAGGAACGGCTGAATTTTAGCAAATAAATTATTAAAGTAATTAATGGGTTGATTGTACAGCACGTTTCAGATTTGAAAAGGCACTGGAAGTAACGGTTGAAATTTGTGGTACCGATAGGACGTACCGTTTTCTCGTTTCCGTCGCGTACCGAACCACAAAATACTAAAATAAATATACCGTAGAAATCAGCATGATGAGATGATCAAAACGGTATACATATATCAGTGGTACGATCATCCGATGGAAAGTCGATAATCGGTACCAGAAATGCTGCTATTTTGCCAGAATTAAGATAAATGGAGCAGTAGAAATCCAAATTTGGAAAAACGAAAGATGACATCTGACTCAGAAGAAGATTTAGAAATTTTCTATAGAAAAATATTCAGGTTTTGAAATAAATTTATTATCATCAATTTTAACTGATTTAAATTGAAAGAAAATATAAAAAAAATTCAATATTATTAGATGAAAATTTACTAGTTACTATGTTTAAATAGACGTATTCCAAATAATAAATTTTAAATTCAAAATTCAATTATTAAAAATTTCACAAAATTCCAATTAATTTAATAAATAAAAATCACTAAAATTTACGGGTTGTTACACTGGACGTCGTCAGAGGGCACTCCACAGGTATGGTACAAACCAAACTCGTAGAAGGCGCGCTAGGGTAGGTGACACAGTACAACTAGGCAATGCCAGGGTAGATATACCAATTACACTTCCGAACTGTTGGTAACGCATAGCCGCAACTCCGCCCAACTCAATCCACACTCCCGAATCAAAGGTGCGCACCAAATCAATCACAAAGTAATAGAATAGCTAACGATGAAGTGTGTCCGATCGGAGGAGCTACCTCACTTGGCCCGTCGATTACTCCTGTTTTGGCCACCTTATGCTAACTCGCGGGAGTTAGGTCCACGTAAATATACCTTTAGGATCGTCGCCACCATCCTACTTCATTCTGGAATCTCCACCGCGTACACAGTTGTTAAAGTGGTTTACGGTATCGACAGAGAGTATGCCCATATCTGATCCCGGTCTCTTTACAACCAAACGTTATTATAAGCCGTGGTTATTTCAATTTCAAATGGTTTATATATTTCATAATAAACATATTCATTTCAAAACCATATAAATTCCATATCATTATTCTTTAAAATATTATTCATTTTCCAAAGTCGTACACTTCCCAATTCATTTAATTATAACCCCTTTGAAACGTAAAAAGTTAGAGATCATAGCACTTCAAAAATGTAACCTTTAGAACTATAACATTCGAAACTATAACCCTTTAGAAAAAATTTGTCATTCGGGAAATGTCACTTTTAAGAAAACGCAGCAGTACAGAAATGCTACTATAAGAATTCGCAGCAGCGTAGAAATGCTACTGTAAGAATTCGCAACGGTGCAGAATTGTTACTGTAAGAATCCGCAGCAGTGCAGAATTTTTACAGTAAGGAAATCGCAGCAGTTTTGAATTGTTACCGTAAGAAATCGCAGCATTTTTGAATTGTTACCGTAAGAAATCGCAGCAGTTTTTATCACAGTCATTATATCATTCCTATTATATTACTCAAATTTTAGCTATTTGGTCATTAAAGAAACCACACCTTTAGTTAAATAACTTTGTTACTAAAATGTCAAATTTTAAAGCTGAAATTTCTTATGCTAAGTTAAAAGTACGTTATTAACTTACACTTTATTTTCTTTTAGTAAATAACATTTATCATTTTAGTTACCCAAGTTATACCATTTACATTAGTTAAAACCTTACATGTCAAATGTACGTTTTAACTTACATTTTTCTTTCTTCTCAAAACCCATTTATCATTTTAATCACTATTACATGAATTAAAACTTACAGTTTATAGGGTAGAATAAAATACCATTTTTACGTCAAATCGGATTATTAAATTTCAATTAACCTTCATTCTGTAAATTGGATTCCAAAATTTACATTTCCAACTATTTATTTCTTATAAAAAATTTTAACTCATGTAAACAAATTCACAGAAATTATTACATTAAATTTTTGTTGAGATTCATATATAGAAATTCAAAATACTTAATAATGTTTAGAAAATCATTTTAAATCAACCACGGAGTCTGTATAAAATTCTCTACCCTAGGGTCAAGTAAATACTGACATTTATCATTTCAATCTGCAATTTATTAATTTTTCGGGTTTTATATCATTTCAAACCCGCAATCCCAAGTCAAATAAAATTGCTCGGGCCTATCATTTCAACTCATAATAATTTTTCTTAATCTAAAAATCATTCGGGTATGTATCATTTCAACCCATAGTGAAGGAACTTGCAGTATGATTACATAATATTAAATAAACATAACAATATTCAATATATCATGGCATATGATCATAACAGGTAAAATATGATATGAAATAACATACTAATATTCAATATATCATGGCATATGATCATAACAGGTAAAATATGATATGAAATAACATAATAATATTGTATAGTGAAATTTCTTAACTTGCATATACAAATCCATACAATTCCATTGTCATCAATTCACCAAAATATAACTACGTTGTCAAGAGTGATTACTCGCCTTTCTTTGGTTAGAGAAGTGATTCAAAACGCAACGCAACGACTACAACAAGCACGACAAATTACGGACAAGCTTGAGTGAGAAGAGAATCCAAATTCGACGCTTTGAAAAATAAAATAAATTTCATACGTAAACAAATAATTCACATAGAAAATAAAAGTAGAAAATTGTATATTTGCAAATTACATGAGAGGGCTTGCCTAAGGGGTGCATAGGCTCGGTCTAGGGGTTGTTTGGGTTCGGCCATAGGGTTAGGGTTTGGGTTTGGCCATAGGCTAGGGTTAGGGTTTGGGTTCGGGCTAGGCTAGGGTTAGGGTTTGGGTTCAGTCTTGGCTAGGGTTAGGTGGTGGTGATGGTGGTCACGGCCAAGGCAAAAGCAAGGGAATGGGGGTGAGATGGTTCGGCTATACGGTTTTGGTTGGAAGAAGAGAAGGTGGAGGCCGAAATTTGTGAAGAGGAAAGGGGAAAAGGAAGGAGAAGAGGTGGTTTTTGGCTAGGGTTTGTGGTTGGAGGGAGAGGAGATAGGTGTGGCCGAAATTTTTGAAGGAAGGAGGAGGAAAATTTGTAGAGGAAGAGAGGAAGAAAGTCTAGGGTTTTGAGGAGGAAGATAAAGAAGAAAACTTACATTGATTTCTTTCTACGGAGGCACAAATGAAAGTGAGAGTCTAGCAAAAACCCTAGGATATTATATAGGCTACTCAATCATGTAGCTTCTCATCTACTAAAGGAATTCCTAGCCCATTAGTACAAGCGCAAAGTCACAATGTAAATAAGATGAATGTTAAGGGAAAATAACTGCGTGTAATACGCCAAAAGTTGTAAATTTTTAGAAGTAGGAATCAAAATTTAACAAAACGAAAAACAAAGGAAATGTTGGAATTAAATCCATCTTCAAAAAAAGTAAAAGTTCAGAATTCAAATTTTAAAATTTTCACAGAAAGTCAAACTTTGACCAAAATTTGCATTTAAAGAAAAATCTTTATTTGATTAAATTTGGAAGAACATTTCACATCAAATCCCAAAATATTACATTAAATTTCCAAATTTATCAAATTTTAAAATAATTATATTCAAAGTTTCAAATGAATTTTCATTTAAAATATTTTCAAAATTTGCAGGTTGTTACATTTGATGTCCTTAAATGTCAAGAATAATCAAATACATTTATGTAAAGAGTTCGTTATGATATTGTAGTAAGGGATTTTTTTTGAATAGTTAGATCATTTAGAAAGTATAACGAATGTACAAGAGTGGATGTGACTTAAGGTGCAGTTGGGATGAAGAGAGTGAATGGTCACTTCTGTTTCATAAAGAAACGTCAAAAATGAGAATTGTAATAGTAATGATTGATACTTAACATTAGAATAAGAAACATGTTTTCTATTCCAAAATGTATTTTCATACAAAATTAGTTTTTTATGAGATTTATTTCTTCAAGTTCAAGATATTTGATCAAAGAACTCTCCACTATAAACTAGTTGCGGTATATGAAATAAGTACTCTATATTAAGTGAACGATGGACCTCCAAATTCAATATGTTATTATAGTAACGACGAGAATAGTGGGAGCTTGCCATATAGCACTTATTGATTGCATCAAATTACGAAAATTGTTTTCGTAAAACATGGCGAACATTATATATAATACAATGACTATTTTTGCTGTCGACTAGAAAATAGACATAGTTATATTTCAATGCGAATTTTATGAATATGCATTATGAAATAAAACTATAGTGTGACATTATTTGTTTTCATAACAAAAGTGACGTATTGGAAAATACCAAAGAATTTAAAATTATTTACAATTATTTTAGAGTTATAGACTAAGCTATAGTTTTGAGAAATAATTTTATTATAGGGTTATGAATCATATAATACTGGTTAATTATATCTCAAAAAATTAAGGGAAAAGCACACATTCAGTGGGAGCACCATAAGAGTTGGTGAACTCTTCGGATTGATACATATAGATATATGCAATAATCTAAGACTATTAATACTAAAATGGTTCCATGTACTTCGTCGTATTCACTGATGAGTTATCACATACATGACATATGTAATTGATACGCATGTATAAGTCTATGATAAGCTCATAGAATATAAAACGGAAGTAAATAATATAACATACGACAGAAATGATTCAATTTGATCAAATGGGTAGGTATATTGGAAAGAGTTCCATATGTACCTAATATTAATGAAGATTCAGTATCAAAGGTCACTCTCCCTATAATACATAATAATGATGTATTGGTAAGCAATCAAACTTTTTTGGACAAAGCACGATTAATGATGAGTGAAGTTAAGTTAAACTCTTTTTATAAGGTGTGTATTCAATAGTAGTACACAAGGTTAAAATTAATATCATCAAAACAATAGTTTACAAAACCATACAAGATAAGTGTTTATAAGAAACCCCTGCATTTCATAAGCCAAGGAGTTGGTAGGTTGTGCGAGTCAAAAGTCTGCATGTAATAATTGTATGTAAGGGATCTTGTATGAATCGTCCCAAGAGAATTTTGGAAACGGTAGTCATTAGATCACTAATTTATGTTATAAACATAAATATACTATGAAATAATACGAAATCGGTTTTATGAGGCAGTTCATAAAATGTTTATGAATGCCCATTCTGTTGCATTAAGAAACAAATTAATACAAACTTCATAGTGAAGGAATATCTTTTAGGAACTACTGGTATAAAATGAATTTAGATATAATCTAAGGATAAAACTAATTACAAGGAATGAAATGAAATTGACCGAACCTAAGTGAACATAATATATTAGAACGTCAAATGAGTATTCTTGTACAATAAAGGGAAACTATGAGTTTCTTGTCAATATCAAAAATAAATAATCCTTGGTTGTTTAATTAAACAATTAAGAGTATTAACTCTATGATATAGTACGATGCACGGATCTGAAATAGATTTCAAGCACATTATCAAAATATGATTTTGATTGTTTTACGCTAAGGGATATGATCCATTAGTCGCAAATGTGCCTTCAAGAGAAAGACTAATGCAGTTGGAATATAATGAGCAACATTGATAAGAATAAAATTGTAAATTTCAATTGTTGAAATTAACATAACAGATTCACCATTCAATGTGCTCAAGTTGGTTCAGATTTTACTCACAAAATTATTGCATGGTATGATTTTATGTTTTGGTACGTATGTGTTGAAAAAGAAAATTCTATATAATGATTTAGAGTAAACTGCTTACACATAATAACCAAAGTATCTCGAAGTTAGTGGGAGCAATACGGTATTTATGATTTTTTGGATAAGATCCCAGAGCATATACGAAAGTGTCATTCGACAAGCATCATAATTAAACAAGTGTTTTAATAGAAATATCAAATAGTATGATTATCAGTCAAAATTCAGAGGAAGCGTGTGTTCATAAGAAAGAATGTTAAAAGGTAAATATATATGTCTAAACCATAAGTAACAACACATTACTGATTGTTAATGATGTACTTGTGTTAAAATCAGCTTTAGGTGTTTTATGTTGGATTTGTAAATGACGTCTTTTATAGCAAGTATAAAAGATATTGTGAATGTCTCTAACGATATGCAAGGACATCTTATTAAAATGTTTAATACAGAATATGTAAGATGAATTTCTTATGCATTGGAAAGAGGAATTATCATACATGTTATGTTGTCTAGGATGTCATGATTTGTTTATGGGTTTGATACATGAAGCAAATACCAAATCCAAATGGATATCACTAAATGGTTTTTTGAGGTGTTCTCGTGTATTTATGAAATACTAGAGAACTGTTTATAGAAATAATAAACTTCTTATGAAGGAGTGTTCAGACTCAAACTTCATAAGTGATATTAAGTATAATATGTCGATAATAAATTCAAGTTAAAAATAATTAAGTTGAAAATATTCCAAATGTAAGAGATTGTGGCTAATTCAACAAAAAGGATAAGTACATCACCTTGAATAGCGCGACGATAAAAGCGATGTATAAATATAAATTCATAAATTTATAATTAAACTAGGGGTGATTCCAAGTATTAAGAATACTAGTCATTGTAATATGATAACAATGTAATAATAAGAGCTCACTAAAGGTTGAGATATATACTCTGAATAATTCCATATGATAAAACAATTTATCAACGTCGAGGAGAGTTGATTGACAGAGTAGATAATTAAAGCATAATAATGTGCCTGTTTAATGACGGACTAGCCAAATTGCTTTTAGGAAAACCAATCGAAGGAGTTGGAATAAGATTCCACAATTGACCCCAAGTGCGGGTGGGAGATTGTTAGAGTTAGGGGTATGCTTTGTGGGCAATTACGTAATTTGCTACATATATTTAACTCGATAACTAATCTTGTCAAAATTAAAGGTGTTTTCTTTCTATTATAACTTGTTATATCATGGTATAATTAATTAGGTAATTAATTTTAAGTATGTTAAATAGAAAATTCTTAAATGATATGTGATGTGATAATAATTACAATATGTTGAAAACATGAGAAATTTATCGTATTAAAAATACTATATTGTTTTAAATATTCCTAGTCAAGATGTTTCGAGAAGTGATATCTACATCTGTTGGGACAAGAGTACATAATGTTTTCCAAATGTTGGGTAGTGTATTACTCATGGATACTAGAGCCAGAAACAGATACGTACTGATAATTATTGGATAACCATGCAATAATTCACTCAAGAGTTTTCTATTGGTTAATATTACACAGTTCTCTCGACTTGAGAATGCTGTTGAACTTTAATGCGGACCCTTCACTTTGATTATAATTAAATCATGGTATAATGTCCATCGAACGACTATAGGTGGGTATGATGAAGCATAAGAAGTGAAATACTATTTAATACGGAATTCGTCTCCTCAATTATATGAGGTTAATATCACGGTCAACTGTAGTCAACTCAAAGTCAAAGTCTCTGGCCAAAGCAATACGATTAATAAAAATTGTTATTATTAAATCAAGGATTTTGTGTTTGGATTATTCAAGTTGAATGTGGACGATATTGAAATTTTTACAAAAACTAAATCTCATAAGTCCTAATGTGATATAGTTTTAATGAAGAGAATTGATGCAAAAAAATCGTTATGACCAGGTACCGCCTATAATGACTAAAATTAGGTTTTTACTAAAAAGATAAGCAATAAATTCAGCCAAAATGTCACACCACTAGCTAAGGTGATGTGTTAATTTTAATATTCGAATTGTTTGACGTTAATCGCTAACTGAATTTACACTTTTGAGTCATACAACCGTAATGATGAATACTCCAAAAAACTGCACGATTTGATTAATTCATAATCATTATAAATTAATTAAATTAATTAATACATATAAAATATTAATTATTAAATTTTATTTGATTTGTTTGAATACCATTATTATTTAATAAAGTGTATATATAATAGTTATAAACGCGCATATGGATATACGATATCAATAGATTACTTAAATTGGATTTAAATAGATTAATTGCTAAGTGATTTTAGAATATTTTTTAGGCTCACTTGCCTTCTTTTATGGGCGCACACGCATGATTGGGAAGGACATGATTTGATGAGATTTAATGAGGAATAAAATAGGAAAGGTTTTAAAGAAGAGAATTGAAAGGTTTCAACATTTCCTTCAAAGCAGATTCCCTTTTAATCATTCCATAATTTTTCTTCCTGACAATTAATTTGAATATGCTTTTATACTATTTCTTAATTAATTATATGATCATAATGTTAATATAGTTTAGATTCTTCATCACATATGATCATTTGTTCATATTAATTATATAGTTTAGTTCTGAATATTTTATAACGAATTTATGTGTGGCTGAGTTGTCCAACCTATTTTGTTGTTTTGGAATCATTTTTTATTCAATACTTTTTAATTTAACTTATATATGTTAAATGGTTATTTAAACATTTTTTATTGAAAACAATTTTGATTACTTTTTAATTAATTCCGATTGAAAATATCTTTTGATTGGAAAAAACTTTAATTATATAAACTCACCTTTAAAATGATTACATATGTTACATGGTTCTTTGAATATATTTTGTTCGGTTTTTATTTACATAAGTGTATAGTTATTTCAATTTGAAAAATTCATAAGTGGACTTTTATATAAATCTTAGACCACTTTATTCTTTCCTTAGTTGAAAGTTGGACTTAAATTTGTTAACTCTATATATATATATATATATGTGTGTGTGTGTGTGTGTGTATGTATGTATGTATGTATGTATGTATGTGTATGTAAATATTAGATTGCATTCTATACATACATATATTGTTTAAAATATTAAACATAGTTTACAATTATTTTTATATGGACATATATTTTTTATGTTATTTTAATTCAAAATTATAAAATGGACTTTTCTGTATAACTTCCATTTTTTGAACCTTTCCTTAATTATGTATCTACCATTACACACACACACACACACTGTAACACCTCTAATTTTAGTTTAACATTATTCAAGAAATTTAATTGAATATATTAAATAGAATAATGTAGTGAGATATGGGAATAGGATTTGATAATTTATAATGTCGAGCCATAATTAATCAACAGATAATATTGTTTAAACTTAACATAAGGAGGAATGGATGAGAAGGGTAAAATAGGAATAAATCCACCTTTCATCCCTTAAACCCTCACCCTCTCGTACATTCTCACTTACACTCATAAACAATCAAAAGAAAAAACCTAGAGGCCGACCATTTCTAAGGGGAAGAAGGGAATGAAATCAAAGGAAAAACTAAGGGATTCAAAAGCTTCATCAAATCTCAACTTCATCATTCATTTTAAGGTGAATAATAAGTGAACCATATCTTTTATCTTTGTGTTGAATTCGCATATGGGTAATACTCGGATCTATTTGATTGTTTTGCCTTGTTATAGACGTATGACCATTATTTGGATATAATAATGATTTATGGAAATTTTTATGAAATTATTTGAATGGGTTTTAAGGGTAAAATTTAAGTTTTTGACCTCCAAATGACTTGATTTTCTGGTAGGTTGTGTAAAACGTTATTTTGGAAATGATTTTTTAATTTCATAATTTTCCAAGCTAAGATGAATATTTTATGAATTTCCCAAGAAGGAAATAGCTTTTATTTTGAGTTTTAGTTATTAAATATAATTAAATAATTATTTTGGTTATGAAATTTTGATAGATGAAAGAATATGTTAATTCTAAATTTATGTAATTTTTGGGGGTTTTTTCCAAGTGTTTATGAATTATTATGAATTTGTTTTTCTAGAAAAAATCAATAATTAATTAAGGATATTAGTTAATTAAATGGGTAAATGATTTTAGGAAGGTAAACATGATTTCAGTAAATTCTGGAAAGGAACTGTAAATTTTTATTCCCAACCAAACGTATTTTGATAAACAATTGTAATAGGTAAAAAGAAATTGCTTTAAAAAAGGAAGAAAACGATTTTTATGATAATTATCACTATGCCATCGATATGCGGCATCCCCGTAACATCCGCCATCGACAATAGGCGACATTATAACGAAGGGCCGCAGTATAATGAAGGATAACATCAATATAAACAATGCATGAGATACATACTCCGTAAGTATGTGATGCATTGGATCATGCATGTGGCATCGCCATTGTGGGAATACCACATCCCGTGGCAATGGGAGTCCTTGATAGTGCAAGTCATCAATGTCGACACTATATGTTTTGCGGCATAATAGTCGAAGTAGAATGTTTTCATCATAAATTTAACAATAATGTAAGTAACTATTTTGACTTAAAGTAATAATGGCATGCTTTATACAAACTTTAAGCTATGTTTTAAAAAGGTGGGATTGACATATCATATGTATGTCGACAACCTTGTTTTTGACATAAAGTTTTACACTAAAAAGAATTTAAGTTTTTATTTTCTAACCTTGGATAGAGGTTCGACATTGTATAGTGTGGCATGAATGTTACATATTTTCTTTATCAATGACGGTTAGCCATAAGTATTATTTGACATTGTTCATTGGGGATACCAATGTAGATTAACTTCGACATGCTATATGCTTTAAAATTTTGACATTGTTCGTTGGGGATACCAATTTATTTCATATTGACACTATTGTCTTATGAATTGACATTAATCATTGGGGATACCAATATATTTCATTTTAAAATTTTGACGTAGATCATTAGGGATACCAATGTATATCATTTTGAGATGTATAAGTTTAGGGGGGTATAAAAACTAATTGGGGACACCAATAGACATAGGTTAAACATTTGGATTAAACATGAATTAAATTGATACGTGATGGGTTCATAATTATCCTAGGAAAACTATGAGATGTGTGATAGATAGTCCACATCATGTTAGAGATGGATAGTCTCTATATGGTTAATGAGGGATTCATAGTCATTCTAGGAAAACTATGGGATGTGTGATGGATAGTCCACATCATTTTAATTAAATGAAATATGTCAAATGGATAGTCTACATAACTTTGATAATGAAACCATGCGTGATGGGTAGTCCACATGGGACGGGATAGATAATCCATAAAAATATTTACATGTGAGATGGGTAGTCCACATAAATATAAGACGGATAATTATTAGCAACATGTTAGATGAATAAGCTTTTAGAGACATGCAGGAGGTAAGCTAAATATATTAGGGGTTTTATCCAATCTGTTGTGCAATTCGCTTCGTTTGAATGGATGTAATGGAAGTAATTATAAATGTCAAGTAGTAGTAGACTCTGATCAACAAAGGGGGCATCTTCGTATGTCGCTCTTGGAGTATTTTATAATAATTATATTTTCTTTGAACGTAGGATTGCGAATGGGATTATGTAATGAATATGAAATGTTATTTATGAAATGAAATTTGTTGGTTTACTATTAAATTGTGTTTAAAAATTGTCACATTCATGTGCTTCAGATGATATGATTAACATAGCCGCACTTTGTCATCTGAAATTAATAACTATGAATGACTGCAACATCCGTAGCGCTTAGTTTTGGGCCTCAAAATGGGGGATGTTACACATACACACATATACATACATACATACATACATATATATAATCAAAATTGCAGACAACAAATGCATATATAAAGGGGCAAATGGGTCTATCGCGGTGTAAATCCCAGCACCTATACATGGTCACATTAGCCATGTACATATCATATTTGTAACACGTGCACTTTATGCAAATAATGTATTTGATACACTTATAAAACTAAAACTTAAATAAAAAACCTATTTAACATATTAAATAAAATAAAAAATTTATTTCAAATATTTTAGATTTGATCTAAAACCCCTTTAGACTTCATAGGCCCAATATATTTAAAATAAGAATTTTTTTCAAATCTACCTATTTCACCCACTTCCGACTAGTCCAGTTCCTTCAGATACATTCGTTGAGACTAGAATATGTAACACTCTTCAAATGTTAGGCAATGTATTACTCATGGATGCTGCGGACACCAAGGAATTACGTATTAACAATTATTGGATTATTATGGAATGACTCACTCAAGAGAATTTTGTTGGTTAATATAACTAAGGTCAAACGGAGAATCTTAAAGTGACAATATTACATAGTTATCTCAACTTAAGAATGCTATTGAACTTCAATGTGGGCACTTTGATTATAATTAAATCATGGCACAACTTCCATTGAATGACTATAGTTGGGTTTGAATTAAAGCATTGGGAGTGAAACAGTATTCAATAGGGAATTCGTCTTCTCAATTATATGAGGTTTGTATAACAGTCTATTGTAGTCAACTCAAAGTCAGAGTCTCTATCCAGAGCAGTACAGTTAAGAATTGTTAACAAGAAAACTTGTCAATACCCTAAAGCAGAATTAAAGGTGTAGAAATGTCCTTCTAAGCTTCTTTTGATTAAGTAGAATAGGTTAGGATCTTATTGCTTTCTTTTATTAACCTTTTCAATAGGTCTATGTTGTAAAAACTCTTCCTTGTCCGTCCTTTCGACCAAGTCGAAACACTTATATCCCTTACTTTTAAGTCCTTTGAGCTTGCTGAAGTTGTTTGGTTATCCTTTCAAAACCTTCTTTCAAAACAGTTGTGAAACACTAAAGGACAACGCTAAGGGTTTAAGAATATGATTTGGCTGAGGTTTCGACTTCATCAAAAGCTGGTCTTCTTGATGGGTTGGGTTCAATCCCGAAATCTAAAGGAAAACAAGCTTAGCTTAAGGTTTCGACTCACTAAGAAAGTAAGCTTTTGGTGAATAATGGTTCGGAGCTAAGAACCTAGGTTTATTGGTAAAGTAGGGGGTTTCGACTCACTCGAAAGGTACCATTTTGATGAAGTCGAAACAAACAGAACACAATCGAATCCAGCAAAAGATTCCAAACAGTTGAATAATCAACAATATCAAACTCTTGCCATTATTAAGCCAATGAGGTACAAACTAGTCAATTTCCCTATGATTTCCAAATTAGGGTTTACAAACTTACAATTAAGAAAATACAAGAGTAGAGCGAATGAATTCGGATCCCCTAAACCAGACCCATAGGGTCTTATTTATAGACGCGGGTTGGCACCTTTCGACTCGGTGCTTTTGACCTAGTCGAAAGGTGGCTTTATATACCTTCCATCCCCTTTGACATTTGCGCATCCCTCTGCAATGCTTTTGAATGGGTATGAATGCCTCCGTCTTCGTCGAAAGGGATGCTTGCGCCTTTTCTCTTTGTGTTGCTTTGTTGTCACAAGAAGTAGAGGTATGAGCTTCCGACTCTACCGATAGGTAGTTCCCTGGGGTTTCGAAGGTGTTGAAGTGTTGATGGTTTCGACGTAGTAGGTAGCTTCCGAATGCATGCTTGCGAATTGATGCGGAACCTTCCCTGGATGTTAAAGGCTTCGACCGGTTTGAAAGGCTTGATTATGCTTTCGAAAGGGTAGTTTTGATCAAGGCATCTTTCTGAGTAGTTTGAATGAAGGCAAAACCTTTGGTTTCGAAAGGTTTGGCGCGCATGTAAGGGGTTGTTATCCACTGCCTTTGAAAGGTACTCCTCCCCTTATTCGAAACGTCTTCATGTAGGCCCAAGCATCTGTTTCAAAAGTTAGACATTGACGTGAAAGGGAGCTTTCGACCACATTGACCTATTTGAAGGCTTGTAATACGTTTGGCTTTTGGCTGTGGCATCCATTCGACTCCTTGGAAAGGCTTTGTTGGTGTTGTCATCTCTTGTTCCTTTTTCCTTTTATTCATTTTGGTTTCGACAAGGTTGAAGTGGGAATTGGTAGTAACATTTGCCCCCCTCCCCCGGCGAAGGGATGCTCTTGACTTTTCAAGTCAACTCTTTCGAAACCTATTAGGCTTCTCGCCTTTTCATATTCATGCGCAAATCCTGGCCATTCATTTAAATTTGATCGTACAGTTTGTTGTCCATGCTGGCTTTTCTTATAAAGAAAGTTCCTTTCTTTCCTTCTTTTACTTATCTGCAATTAAAAGAAACTTCCAGAAAGAATCAAAGTTTTCGAATTCTCAAATTATTTCTATTTCCAACACATAAAAATTCAAATCCAAAGTATGTTTTTATTATCTTGCTTTTCGAATTTACTTTCCATGGTGAATTTTGATTTCTAAAATCCATCGTGTTTGAATCTTAATTGCTGTTTCAATTCTATAGAAATAACTTAGGTTTTTTGTTTGCTTGGAAGCATCCCCTTATTCATTTTCTTGGGTCGCTTCGATTTATTTCCCTCATTAATTTACATTCTAAATCCATCTGATTTGGATTTTATTGTCATTGTTATTTATTTATTATTATTATTTATTTTATTTTTATTTTTTTTAAAGTTCGAATTTATATTTTGGGGATCTTTAAGATTAACGATTGTAAGTTCATGTTCATACTATTGATTTTTTGAAGTTCTGGGTTAAAATCGAATTTGGAGAAGAAGGAAATTTCCAGTTACTTCACAAAGAAGATTTAGCAGTATGAAACACATTTTAGCACTACAATTTTACCTTTCTACCCCTTCGAAAGGGGTTAAGGCGGCAATTTTTGTTTTTCTTCTTCAACCCCTTTCGATGAGGTCGAAAGGTAGTCTAGCGCTTCTCTTAATTGACCTCGTCGAAAGGTTGTGTAGTCAATATGAAGTGGATCTCTTCAAAAGTAGAATTGTACTCCAGTGTATTCTGATACCTTTCGAAGAAGTTAGCTAATATGCTCTACTAAATGACTATTTAGTCCATACTTTTGAAAGCATAATCTTTATTTTATAGGTTTCGAAACCTTTAGTACATGTTGACCTCCAATTTATTTTTAGGAAACGGGTGAAGTTAGAGATACATATGTTTTTATAAATTGGATTGAAGAAAACATACTTTGTATAAGTTGTAAATCAAATCAAACGTTTCGACTTAGTCGAAACCTACTGTATCGACTCAAATTTAGTCGTTGGTATGCTTTTGAAACCATATACCCCTTTTGACTTGCTTAACACATCTTGTAACTAATTGAGGACTTGGCCATTATTTTATACAAATGTTATCCGAACGACTCAAAGCCTTTTCATTTATATCAACGTTACCTAAATTCAAACCTTTTAACCCAATTGGCATATGGGGTTTCGGCAACATTCGAACCATCTTTTAAAAACTAAGTTTTTGGGTTTCGACATTGTCGAAAGGTTCTTTTATCTTGTTTATTGAATGTTGATAGCATATATTTTATTCAAATTGGTTGTGTAGGTTTCAACTATTTCCTTCAATAACGAAATTATCCTTGAGCTTTCAACATTGTTAAAGGGTGTTTGTTGGGCATCAACTTCTATTCTCCCTTTCAACTCTGCCGAAAGCTCAACAAATTTCATATTTCTAACTCTAACATTCTTTCTAAAATATGGAATTTCATGTTTTTGCTTGATATTCAAATTGTTGTAATAGGCTTCCAATATCCTTGAAAAAAATGTAAATTTTCATAATAAATTATAATTTCTAACTGAAATGATTTCACCTGGCAGGATCATGGGCTTGAAAAAGTCTTCCCAAAAACCAGAAAAACAAACAATGCCGGTAACAGAACCTTCGTCTAAGCAGATTAAAGCAACTTCTTAGCATTCCTGGGTTTCTACTCAGGATGAGGTAGATGCAATCCTTAGTGACTTTGGCATCACTGGGGAGGAAGATATTCCCCTAAGTGATAGCGATACTATCCAATGCCCACCTGAAGGGTATTTTTCCTACACCGCCATCCACATTTGGCATGGTGGTTTTCTACCTTTTTCGGATTTCCTGGCTAAATTCTTGATCCACTTGGGCATCACTCCTATCCAGCTATCTCCAAACATATATATCTATCTTATATCTTTGGAACTTATGGCACTTGAGTCCTGAATTCCATCTCTTAATGTTGAAGTTTTGAACTACCTTATTCAATTAGTCTGACTCGGCAACCTGAATAGCCAAATCTTTAGAGCCAATCCTCCCAAAAAACTAATATTTGAGGGGGTAAACAAATTCAGGGATTGGGAAACGCAGTTCTTCTTCGTTAAGTGCTTTTCCAACATCAGTGGGGTTTTCTCTTCTCCCTGTAAGTTGATCTCAGTCTTTAACTTTCCATTTAGTTGTTTTCCTTTGCTAATCTATGCTTTCTTGTCAGGTGCTTCTATTAAAGAGCCGAACGAAGAATATAAGAAAACTGTGAAGTTGTTGATTGCCAATTCAAGTAGGATTGGGAACAGGTTAACTCTGTTGAATCCATCTAATCTACAAAAACATTCCCTCCTTTTAAAAGGTCCGAGGATACTTGGCCAACCTCCTCTAGTCCAACATACATCTCGAAGAAAGCACTTCCTTTCGTTGGGTGATCCGAAGAACTTCTCCCCGATGTCACCAATTTGTCCTGGTCACTTCAGTAGGTTTAAGTGTAGTACTTATAGTTTGTTGTCATGTTACTTCTCAAATTACTTTACTGACTTATAATTCTTTGAATTTTCAACAGCTGCTCCTTATGTTGAACCACTTACAAGTGATCCGGCTCTCCCTACTTCTACATCTCGTGCACCATCTTTGTCCCAAGCCATTGCTATGTCAAAGATGGTCGCTAAAAGAAAACTGGAAAAAGTGGCCATGGCGGAACCACCCCCTAAGATGTTCAAGGTCGTCGAAGTTCCTAATTCTCCATCACTAGAAGAGGGGGAGACTGTTGATGCTGGCAAAACTTTGGTGAGTCCGTCCATTGAAGCTTCTCCTGATCAGCCCAAGAAGACTCCCACAAAGGTTGATCCTCTCTCTCACATTGTCATCTCGAGCTCTCCTAGCGTGATCGAACAGATGCAAAAAGATTTGGGGACTTCGACCCCTTCCCAAGAACTGAATCCTTATAGACCATCATCTCCCATACCTTCAAGTGATTTTGAAAAGATAGTCCAATCTATCTTAAATTCTCCATCTTTTGCCTCCATTCAGCTGCCTTCTTCTGTTCCTAACCTAGTGGATCACTGTCGATCTCTAGTAGAACAGCAACTTCTGTTACGCTTTATATCATTTAACTTTATTATTATTATTCCTCTATAAACATCGATTTATGATATACTTTTCCTTCTAGATTTCTGAAAGCTGGTTTTCCTTGCAAGATGGTGCATTAAATATTCCACAGAGATATCAAGGCTTCGAAAAGAAATCTCAAAATTAAACAATCAAGTCTCCTCCCTGTCTGCGGATAAAAATGAAGCTATGATGGAATTAGAGCGATTGAGAGCTTCTCTTGCTCAATCGGAGTCTGTTATTTCTAAGGAGAGGAAAACTCATCAACTCCTTGCCGACGAAAATTTGGCCTTGAAAATAGCCCTGAAAGAATCTGAAGACGAAAAAGCTCAAATGGCAGTTAAAAAATCTTCTCTAGAGAAAAGCTGAAGAAAAATAAAGATTCTATATAGTTGGCCATTAATGTTATTTTTGATGCAAAGCAGCGTGTGTCTCAATTCCTTGATACTTCTCTTGAGGACATCATTTTCAATTCTTTTAAAGATGCTATGATGCTTGCTTACGCCGACAATGTCGATAAATGCCCAAACTTGAGCTTTCCCTTGCTTGACCCTGCACTTTCAATAGGATTATGGACAAAATTAAAAGAATAGAGCAGGGGATTGAAGTTTCTGAAAGAGAGGAGACCAATGCCTCTAAAATTCTATCCTTCAAAGTAGATCCTAATTCTGATGAAGAGGGCGATAAAGATTAAGTCGCCACAGAAGAGGGCGGCAATGATGATGATGATAATGGCAATGACAACGATGATGATGATGATGACAATGAAGATGAAGTCCAAGGTTCAGGTGGCAACGGGGGTGGTCACACTGAGGCACATGAAAAAGATGATGATGAAAACACCCGAGCTTCAGAAAAGATCAGTCCTGATCAACTATTCACGAGACAAGCCCGTCTGAACCACCTACATCTTCTGACCTTCAAGAAGAGCCTGCTAATATTAATGTGGAAGAACAAGAGAGAAGAAGCAAGTCTCTCAAACAACAGTTCCCGTTTCTCAAGTATGGGATTCTTTGTTTAAACGACTTTCACTTCCAAGATAATAATAGTTTGAATTCTTTATTTTAGGCAAGGAGGAAACCCACTCACTTTTATAAAACCAAGCTCAAAAGAAAACAAGCATAAATAAATAGCTTTTATAGAGAGTTAGATAAGCAATTGAAAGACCACAATATTCTCTCAGATAAGTATCATAGACTTAATAGAAGTGCGACAGTGTTAGTGTCTTTTAAAAATCAAGAAGTCGCCCTACGATTGAGAAGGGCGCGCATTCGATATGATAGACTTTTGAAAGAGAATCGAGAATTGATTACACTCTTTAGGATGTTGATTGAAGAAAGGAACATCCTGGTAGACTTTTTATACAAGGCTTATGTAGACACCCCACTGTAGATTTCTCATACTTAGGCGATTTTAGTGGAGGCCTACTTAGGCGCCTACACAAGATATATTTGGATGAATTTGAATCTGATCCTCATCCTGGGGCATGTTGGAACTTACCATGTGTCAGATCGATTTTCTAGGAATTGCCTCCTGAGAAACTTAAGTATTATAAGGACGAATTTATTTTGGAGTTATTTAAAAAGTCAATTTTGTATGAACCAGATGATTAATCATAATTATGTAATAATATTGGTTTATGAATTTCCTACCCTAGTTTCCTTTTATACTTAACTGTATTTTATTATGTTATCATAGAATGAATGTACCCCTGGCAACTTTGTTTTTGGAGACTATTTAAGCAAGTATGTAAAATTAAGAAGAGAATATCTAGAAAAGGCATCAATTTTGAAATTTTCAAAATTAGCCAGATATTGCTTTCTTAGAGATTAGCAAAGACTTTACATGGAACATCGTCGTCTCCGCCTTAATTTTTTTGGTGAAGAAAAAGAAAAGCTTCTTAAAGAAATTTAGACATATCATACTAAATTGATATGTGGTCGTGATAGTCCTCCTGTCGGGGAGTGGGACTATAGCAAATATCCTCCGGTTATTACCCCGGAAGGACTTATGTTCCTTTTGACTCAACGGTTATTCTTTCTGCTAATTCCTTGAATAAAGCCAAAATGTTCATCTCTCAACTTTAAATGTGAAACAAATGTTAAATGAAATTGTACTTTTTATTTCAAGTTTCTACTTAAGTTGTAATCTTCTATTGTTATAATAAAGAGATGGATTATTCAAGTCTTGACTTGATTTCTTTTTCTTTGTTTGTTTAAATGGGAGTTACAGCTATTTGCAACGCCACTCTCGTTAGATTTGAATCACGCTTTATCGATATTAGAGATAGGTTGTTAGAGGATCTTGAAAAGAGGAAGCTCCTTGACGATCCTTTATCCACTCATTTCCAGGGTAACTATGAAGCACTAAAATGGCATAGGAGATTTTTGCTTCAAAAACCAATTGTTAGAAATCTTAACGACCAGATCACCAATTTAGAGGCGAATTCAAGAGCAAAAACGAAACGATTTACTCATTAAAGCGTCAAATTAAATCAAATCTTTCAATCGGTTTTGACCACAAGATGTCCGAGCTCCTCCAGCAAATTAGTGACTTGTAGATTAAGTTAAAGGATAGTCAAGCTCAATGTGAATCACTGGAGTTTATTATGGGAATAACATCTCAAATATTGATTTACCAGTTTCTCCCGTTATTTCATCAGTCGCAAAATCAACAAGGTCTACTTCCCTTTCCATCCAAAAGTTCCTACTACGAATAACCCTCCTCCTGGCTTAAACGAGAAGGTAGTAGGAGAATGGTGCAGGAAAGTAAAATTTGAGATGATGAAGTATTTTGATGAACATCAAAAAGTAAGATACTCGCAACGTATAAATGAATATGCAGCAAGGATTCAAAAGCTTGAACGCGAAAAGTATCTCCTTCAGAAGTGTATCGCTGATTTCGAAAGGGAGAATAAAAATTTTAAAGGCGCAAACAAAGCTTTTAATTGTGCTTCGAAGACCAACATTGAGTCTATTGATGACGAAGACAAGCTGAGGAAGAAAGAGAAGAAACTTAAAGAGGTTCTTCATATTGCTATTCATCACATTGTGGATCCTTTAATTGCTGAGAATCTAAATAAAGCTGTTCAAGATTTATGAGATGTAAATATTTATACCGTATACTTGTAAATAATTTCAGAAATTATGTAAATTATGAAAATTTTGTAAATATCACCTGGACTGTGGTCCTTTCCTACAATGTTATTTCTTAATCAACTTTGTGATAACTTGATCTATGGTTTTTGTATTTGTTGGATCTTCTAATCCTTTTTATTGATTTCCTTTCCTTAAAAAGCATGAAGTAAACAATATTCAATGTCGTTGGCTTGGAATCTATATAGAAGTTTATCCATATCATTTGCGGAGATTAACAAATCATTATGTCAACATATGACAATAAGTGAAAAGTTATTGTATTCGATTAAATGTCTTGAAACCCATCTTTGGTAATGATGAGAGGTAACCAAGAACTCGGCTTTGATCATATTTCTGGAATGTCGGAAGTTTGATGGTAGAAAACCAAAGACTCAACCAAGGATATAAATGTTTTAGAAAGCCATCCTTTGGAGATAGCTAATAGAAAATTGATAATAATCATGTAATCATTGTCTGAAAATTTGTAGTAGAAGTCCAATGACCCAGAATTGGGCATTAATGAATGAAATTTAAAAGTTAGAGAGTCTGGAACCCAGATTAAGGTATTAGCGGATGATAACCAGAAATCCATAATAATCTTCTTAATATAAGTCTTAGGCCCTGATTCGGGCATTAATGAGTGAAGTTAAGTAATAGCCTTGAAACCCAGATTCGAGTATTAATAAGTGAAGTTCCAAACTTAATAATGAAAGACCCGAAACCCAGATGCGAGAATTAATAAGTGAATGATTGGCTGCTTCTCGAGCTTGGACGTCTTGGTCCATCATTTGATATGCCTCTTCTCGGGCTCGGACGTCTTAGTCCGTTGTTTGATATGCTGATTCTCGGGCATGGAAGTCTTAGTCCGTTGTTTGATATGCCGCCTCTTGGGCTTGGACGTCTTAGTCCGATGTCTAATGTGCTGCTTCTTGGGCTTGGACGTCTTAGTCCGTTGTTTGATGTCCCGCTTCTTGGGCTTGGACGTCTTAGTCCGATGTTTGATGTGCCGCTTCTTGGGCTTGGACGTCTTAGTCCATTGTTGTCTAGTGTGCTTGGTTAGCTTATTCTCAAGCTGGAACCAAGGACTTACCCAACCTCCCTTCAGGAGGTGCCTTGACCTAGTCATAGTGTGACGCAGTCAAGGGCTTGTTGATGCTTTAACCTGGTCATAGCATGGCGCGGATAAAGGCTTACTCTAACCTCCCTCCAAGAGGTGCCTTGACCTGGCCATAGTGTGGCGCGGCCAAGGGCTTGTCGATGCTTTAACCTGGCCATAGCATGGTGCGGATAAAGGATTACTCTGACCTCCCTCCAGGAGGCACCTTGACCTGGCCATAGCGTGGCGTGGCCAAGGGCTTGTCGATGCTTTAACCTGGCCATAGCTTGGCGCGGATAAAGGCTTACTCACCTCCCTCTAGGAGGCGCTTTGCCCTGGCCAACTTGGCAACGATAAAGGCTTTGACCGTTAAAGGTAGTATCAAAATGCAAGGAGTATTTCACTCTCAACCATGTAGATTTTCCTTAGCAAAGTTGTTCTTTATTGACTTCATCTATGATTTCTGTACAAACTCATTAATTTGCCAAAAGTTGATTATCATTCCTTCGAGCGCTCTGCAATGGTTTGTTTCATGATCATTCTTCATGTGGTAGTGGCAATAGGATCCTCCCCAATTCCTTTCATATTTAGGTTTTTTCTTTTATGATGGCTAATAGTTGAGCTATTCCTTAGTTATCAAGTAAACATTCTCGATTGATGTTGTCAAATTGCATTCCTTAGGAAGTCTCGACTTGAAGCTTGTCTTTTGAGGATGGTTTCTAGATATTTTATTGCTTAGTTCTATAATTTCACCCTCATTGACTGGTTTTCTTTTTAACACCCTTTGGACTTCCTGTGCTAGAAGTGTTCCAGTTGTTGCTTGATGCCATTTGTGTGCAAATGCGTTGTAATCTGCCATTATTTCTTCTTCAAAGATTGTGCCTTTGGTATAATGTTGAATTGTTTTCCTCATTTGATCAAATAGGTTGTCACTTCCATTTTCCTTTTCTCTTAAGGAAAAGACAGGGGTGGGGCCAATATGAAAAGGATTTAGCTCCATTTTTCTAGGTCATATGACTTTGCTCTTTTCTTGTTCATAATCCTTAGAGCTTCCAATCTTAGCATTTTCCCTTCATATAGTTTGGAACCATTAGTTGTTTTTGGGGAGAATCCTATTAATTATGGTTCAGAGGATCCTTGCCCGGATCTTTTGGTTTTGTCAACCATAATGAAGTAGAGTCTATAGTGGGCAAGTTTGGAATAAAATTGGGTTAGAGGAAATTAGTGTTGGATGTTCAACAAAGTCGGAGGTTCGAGCCCTCTTTCTAGCACCAAAATGTTAACAAGAAAACTTGTCAACACCCCAAAGCAGAATTAAAGGTGCAGAAATGTCCTTCTAAGATTCTTTTAATTAAGTAGAATATTTTAGGATCTTATTGCTCTCTTTTATTAACCTTTTGTATAGGTCTATGTTGCGAAAAATCTTTCTTATCCGTCCTTTTGACCCAGTTGAAACACTTATATCCCTTACTTTTAAGTCCTTTGAGCTTGCTGAAGTTGTTTGGTTATCCTTTCAAAACCTTCTTTCAAAACAGTTGTGAAACACTAAAGGATAGCATTGAGGATTCAAGAATATGATTTGGCTGGACAGGTTTCGACTTCGTCGAAAGCTGGTCTTCTTGATGGATTGGGTTCAATCTTGAAATCTAAGGGAAAACAAGCTTAGATTAAGGTTTCGACTCACTAAGAAGGTAAGCTTTTGTGAATAATGGTTAAGAGCTAAGAACCTAGGTTTATTGGTAAAGTAGGTGGTTTCGACTCACTCGGAAGGTACCATTTCAATGAAGTCGAAACAAACAGAACACAACCGAATCCAACAAAAGTTTCCAAATAGTTGAATAATCAATAATATAAAATTCTTGCCATTATTAATCCAATGATGTACAAACTAATCAATTTTCCTAATTTGATTTCCAAATTAGGGCTTACAAACTTACAAAATTATGAAAATACAAGAGTAGAGTGAATGAATTCGAATCCCCTAAACCAGACCCCTAGGGTCTTATTTATAGATGTGGTTGGCACTTTTCGACTCAGTGCTTTCAACCTGGTCGAAAGGTGGCTTTATATACCTTCCGTCCCCTTTGACATTTGCGCATCCCTCTACAATGCTTTCGAAT
Organism: Allium fistulosum; assembly: GCA_030737815.1. Lineage (NCBI taxonomy): Eukaryota > Viridiplantae > Streptophyta > Magnoliopsida > Asparagales > Amaryllidaceae > Allium > Allium fistulosum. The sequence continues at coordinate 505,928,976 of CM060903.1, read as the reverse complement.
GGGATTGAATGCCTCCATCTTTGTTGAAAGTGGTGCTTACGCCTTTTCTCTTTCTGTTGCTTTGTTGTCACAAGAAGTAGAGGTACGAGCTTCCGACTATGTCGATAGGTAGTTCCCTGGGGATTCAAAGGTGTTGAAGTGTTGATGGTTTCGACGCGGTAGGTAGCTTCCGAATGCATGCTTGCGAATTGATGCGGAACCTTCCCTAGATGTTAAAGGCTTCGACCGGTTTGAAAGGCTTGATTATGCTTTCGAAAGGGTTGTTTTGATCAAGGCATCTTTCTGAGTAGTTCGAATGAAGGCAAAACCTTTGATTTCGAAAGGTTTGGCACGCATTCAGAAGCTACCTACCACGTCTATTCTGAATGCATCCTTAGCTGTAGCATCCCTTCGACTCCTTCGGAAGGCTTTGTTGGTGCTGTCATCTCTTGTTCCTTTTCCTTTTATTCATTTTGGTTTCAACAAGGTTGAAGTGGGAATTGGTGGTAACGAGAATAATTATTATTATTGAACCAAGGATTTTAGGTTTGGATTAAACAAGTTAAATGTGGATAATATTAGAATTTTGATCAAAATCTATTCCATAAGTCCAAAAGTGATATAGTTTTGATAAAGAGAATTGGTGTAAATATCCATTGCTAAAATGCACTACTTAAAATTGTAAAACATGATTTTACCAATAAAGTTGTATAAGTGATAAATTTAACTAAACTATCACATCACTATTTAAGGTGACATGTGAGCATTAATAGTTGAATTCTTCAATATTAATCGCGGACTGAATTTACACCTACGAGTAGCATAATTGCGTTATTAGATTCTTTGAAATACCACACGATTTAACTGATTTATAATTATTGTAAATTAATTAAATTGATTAATATTTATGAAATATTAATTAATTAATTAATTAATTAATGCATTGGGTCCTATTAATTTTTGCTAGGTATAGTAATTAAATAGGTACGTATATACAAGTTATATATGTACTAATCAATATTTGATATCGATATGCATCTAAATATGATTTAAATGTGTTTAATTAATTAATTAATAGATTTAGACAAGTTTTAAGGTCTATATGGTCAGCCATGATGAGGGGAGAGGAAGGGTTCAAATTCAAGTGTTGGGTTTTGAATTGGTAAAGAGAGACTTAGCAAATCAAGGAGAAAAGATCTCCTTCACTCTCTCTATATAAACCACACTACCCCTCGTTGTATATTTTTTTTACTTTTTGGCCTCTCTTCTTTCTCTTGTCCAGCCCCAATCTCCCATTCATACCTTTACCGAATATACTGCAAATCGTACAACATCAATTCAAATTTAAGGTGGTTCTCTAAGGCCAATCAAGGTGCAGATCTAAGACCACATCTATAAGGTAATATACTATTGTTGTAATTCTGCATTACCTTGTTAAAATATGTTTATATTATCATTTAACAAATTTATGTACACATGTGTTGTCCCATACACACACAGACTCATAGCTGTACTACTGTATATACACGCACGCACACAAATACACACACATACATATGCTCATATGTATGTGTGTGTATGTGTGTATATCTATATATATACATATATGTATATACATACATATATGTATATACATACATACATTTATATACATATATTTATATATGTATGTATGTACATATGGAAATTTTGAAGTATTTCTTATTTTTTTATTATCAAAAACATATTTAATTGATTAAACTTATTATATATATAAATATATCAATTCATAAATATATGTATATATTTAAAATAATTTTGAATTAAATTTAAAATATATCACTTCGACGGTAAAAAAATTAAAATATATATATATATATATATATATATAATTTATAATTTAAATTGTGTATTATTTAAAAAATAACATAAGCATATATATAAATTAATATTTTATTTTATAAAATATTATGTTGGTTTATAAGAATTTTTATATTTTGGTCAAAAAGTTTCATTTTATGTATATATATTATATTTAAATAATAAATGTTATGGTGCAAAATTATATATATAATATTATTTTTGTAAATTATAATTTATTAAAGTACTATAATAAATTTTTTGAATTTTAATATATATTATATATGTTTATATTTCATTTTAACTAATAGATTCAAATCTATTTTCAAATTGTTTTGTTAAGTGAAAGATTTGATGTTCTGAATAAGTTTCAAAATTTAAAATTGTTGACTTGATCAAAGCAGTTTAATTTTACATTAAAAAAGTTTCCAAATTTATTATATATATACACACAAAAATTTAAATAATGTTTTGGACAACTAATGTGCATATAAAAAGACAAATGTCTCTATTGCGGTGTTAATCTCAACATCTATAAATGTACACATTAACCATGTACATTATTTATATATTCACGTGGACTATACACATGAGTATATTTGGATATAGTCGAATTCAAATTCAAATTAAAATTCGGATTAAATCCATTATTTAATTAAATTAATAAATTAAGTAAAATGAGAGTTTATTTAAATAATATTTTGGATTGAATCTAAAATTAATTAGACTTCATTGGCCCAACAAAAATCCAAAATAGTATATAAAAAAGTGAAATTCACCCATTTAACCTCTTGCGACCTAGCCCGGTTCTTTTTGAAATCATAGGTACTTATACATCTAAATGAATTTGCAATGCATTAATATATTGATATCCATGAATTATATATTAAATTCAACTATTACTTCTATCTATAATTATGTTATGCGATTGATGTATTTATACATCTAAATGAATTTTATACCTTTTATGTTATATGAATATGGTATAAATATTGAAAATTTCATATTCTTATGATTTATTAGACGAATTAACGAATAATAGCTTACTAAATTTATTTAAATAGTTAAAGATTACGTGATTAATTCTAATATGTGCAGTTAAACGTAAAATATTGGAAGGAAACAGAGGGGTTCTATAAAGGGTTATAAAATTTTTGAAGTGAAGATATTTGAAGTAAAAAAAATATGATTTTGTAATATGCTATATGATTAATTTATTGAGATAAGTAAATTATAAATTAAATTTGCTATTATTGTTTAGTAGAAATTAGGGTTCGCTCTTTATTTTCAAACTTAATACATGAAAGCCCCTTATTGAAATAATTGTAAATGTAAATAATTGTGTAAATATTTTCAAACTTTCATGGGTTTTGTAAATAATTTTGTAGTTTTAAATGTAAATATTTGAAGTTAAAAGTCAAAATTACAATATAATGCATGATAAATTTATTGAAATAAATGAATTACAAACCAAATTTGTTATTATTGTTTTATGTGATTTGTATATCATAATCAAACAAAAAAATAATTAATTTTACCATTTCGGTTGGTACAACATTGTTATACATGTTGAAATTTCCATTAGTTGGTATTTATTGAAAATATTAACAAATATTAGTTAACTGAATTTATTTAAATATATTAAATTTTAGATTATGTAATTAACTTAAATGTATGGATTTGAATATAAAATGCTCCGTGGTAATGGATGAATTATTTGTAAATAATCGTATGAGCTTTTAAATGCATATATCATCATGTTAAATAACGAGCAAAATTTAATAAAATGAATGTAAATTGATAAATCTAAAATTTTTAAAATAAAACACCAAGAGAAAATTAAAAAATTTCTAGAACCAACAAGGGACCTAGAAATTCTTCTATTTTACTGTTATTTAATAGATAGATACAAGCTTTGAGAAATTCACCAGTCCATGCTCAAAGAGCTCCAAAAATTGGATGAAACTATCATTGAAATTTGCTCAAAACCGTGCATAATTCGCCGATCAACCAGTTCCGGTTATGTTTGGCTGTAGGCTTTACGCTATAGTCAACTGATTGGTTGGTCCATGTGCAATTTGCAGATTTTGTGCTCCAGCCTGCTCTGAACGCTCCAAGTTCAATCTTTCGATCTGATGCTCAGTTTTTCTCGTAGCAACTATGATTTTCCGTAGCAAGTGCGACAAAGTACATTTCAAGTAAAATATACAGTACTACATATTTCAACTTTAAAAAAAAATGTTCATAGAACGTAACTTAAAATATTTGATTTGTTAAAAGTGCATATTTGATTTTTAAAAAAATAAAAAAGTAATTAGTGAAAATTATTTTGGAAGCGTAACTTAAAATATGTTTTTAACAAATGTTTTTTATGTATAAAACTTGTGAAATAACGTACACATTCCCACGTATATAAAAGTGATTAAACGTTTTGACACGGTAGTAAATTACTGAAGAGTTTGTCAAATAGATCGCTGTACAATTTCTTAACAAACAACAACGAATATTACTTGCTAATATACATCAACATAGACAATCTATTACCAGTTCACTTGCACACAAATTACAAATCACAAATCACAAACAAGCAAGTTCAAGCAATAATATAGCGTACGTGGCAACAAACGAAAAAAGAGCAGTATAATCAGAACTGAAACCTACTAGGCCGAGCCTTGGTGATCCTAGCCTGTCCATAAGCCTCATCATTATCCATCCTCCTATTGTTCCTAAACGCGGCACAACCAATACCATACACAACGACAAGTACAACAAGAACTACAACGTTGATAACAGATACTTTTCTCCAACTGTGCCTAATGCTTGCAAGCACGCCAGCTTTGCAGGAGTCACAGTCAAAGCAAAGTTGGTTTTGGTCGTTGCTCCATCGAGTGCAGTCAATGTCATCTACTATCACAGATGCTCCATTTGGGTTCCATACCGTTTCATTTACGTATATGAATCCACATGATGTCGGTGGCTTGCAGCATCCTGACTGCATTATAATATCAATGCAAGAATATTATTATATGTCATAGACTATGAGTCCACATTTATGCATCTTATAGTTGGAAGGTGGAGTAGAATATTTCTAGACATAGAATAAAGGATTGATAACTGCTCAAACTTATCCGCAACTTAAGTACATGGCTGAGTTTGAGCTTTTGTTATCTAATATTTGTGCTACCATTGTACCGAGCCCATTCTGATCTATAATGACAAATGGACCACATCTTTGCAGAAATAAATATACTCTGGTCTATTTTTGTGGGGATCAAGTCAAACCTATCTTTTAAGGGAGAAAAAACACAGGTTTTATCTAACAAGTTTCCAGTATATGAGAGAACTCATTATCAACAAGCCTTACTAAACTAAGTACTGCAATCTCTAGATAATCATTGGATACTTTATATGACATAAATAAGATAGAAACGAGTACCTTTGCATTCCAACTTTACATAACTTAAGGTTAAAATGAATATAGTGATGTTCAAATATGTACATGAAAAGCTGAGCAAGATTTGAAGATTCGGAGAATCATTATAATCATTTTGTTAAGAGTTTTGCACGAAAGAAATTCACACCTACAAATTATATTCTTAGCACATTCTATGTCATTCTTGGTTGTGTTGTTTCACTTTCTTAGATTCTGATTGAATCCAAGAATTAAACATGATATTAAAATGTGGTCCAAAATATTATTCTCCACCAGAGATGTCAAAGTGACCCTTAACCAATTAACTATGACCATGTACATGATTGATAGAGCAACAAGCAACAAGCAACAAGCAACAAATATGAAAATTATTGCCTGAACTTATCAGCTAATGTATATATCTCACTTTGTAGTAACTAAGATGTACAGATTAGCTCTAGATACCATTGTTATAATTAGTTGATAATGTGTGTGACACAGAGAGACACGTACGTACTTCCGTACACACACATTATTTAACATTAAAAATCCAACTTAAAAAAAATTCAAATTTTTTTTTTTTAAAACCCAATTATTATTTTTGAATTTTTTAAAACGATGTGTTTTAGATTCAACCTTTTTATATCCAATTTTTTCTTTTGAAGTTCTAGTTTTCTAACATCAAAAGTTTTTGAAAATTAAAATTTCAAAAGTAAGTCTAATAATTGAGCTTTTGATAACTAATTTTTTAATTTATTTTCTTCATTTAAAATTTTATAAATTAATTTTTGAAAATTTACTTTCCAAAATTATAATTTTGAATAATAACAATTCGAAAACTACAACTGCCAAAACAAAAAACCTTAATTTTTTTTATCCAATACTCCAGTTAATCTAAACACATACTTCAACAATTAAGAAATATAAAACTTGAAACTTTTAATATTTATTATTGGTCAAATCCTCATTTTAATTATCCTATGAAAACAACTAATATAACGAGTAATATGTCATGATAATCAAATATATTAATTATAATCAACAGTTCTAAAAAATATAAACAAAAATTTATTCATAATTCAATATTCAGCGATCAACAATCAAAATTGAACATTCAACCGTTAATGTTAAGTAGTCAAGTTCTGGTATTTCAAACAAACAAAACTACCTTATTTAGACCACTAGCTTACACATATTATCATATAGAATTATCACATAACATCCATTTGCGATAGAGAAAGAAACTCTAGCTCCCCCACTTAAAAATTTAAATACTTGCACACAATCATACGAAAGTTTATGTGTGACTTGCGGTGAAAGAAATTACAAATTTCTGTTGACACATGTGACGACAATAACAACAATGATAATCAAAGAGCAATAAAACTACAAGCAATCAAAATTCAACCAACAATATTTTTTATTTATGCAAATTCTAAATAGTCAAGGACTTCTAGTTTAAGTGGTTAGAGATATGATGCTTTAGATAAAGGTTCTTGAGGTCATGAATGCGAACCCTACTATAATGAGTGCTCTGTTTGAATAAAGTATCACTCGTATTATAAAAAAAAAAACTACTTTTTATTTATGCAAATAAAAGAGAGACAACAAATTTAAAGTTGTTTGATCAACATGGTTTAGGTTCACAGATCCAAGAATTTGAATACTTTCCACTAAAGATGTTTATAAGAGATACATTAATGGTCTTGATATAGAAGAATCCAACTTAAGAAGAATAGGCTTCGAGCGAAAATCTAAGGGCCCGTTTGGTGTCATTTTTTATTTTGAGTTTTGTGTTTTCAACTTGCATTAAGAAATAACAAGAAATAAGAGAAAATATTTATAATTCTTAGCCGTTGGGACGACCAACGGGCAACGAAAGAGTTTGATTGTTCTTCATGCTTTTATTATCTCTCGAAACACGAAAAATAAAATAAACTTGTTTTCTATTTTATATGTTAATTTCATTTTTCAAAATTGTTTATTTTTCAACTATACATACAACGGACGCGTTTTTGTATAGACGAAAACACAAAACTAAAAACGACAAGCCAAACGGAGCCTAATTTATTTGGTCAATACTAGGAGCATCAAATCATTATGATAATGGAGGAAATTTAAATGCATCTCCAATAGCTTATGCACCTTAACATTACAGTGCATAAACACTAAAACAACCCAATAGTCAAACATTCAATTTTTTTAAGCGCCTCAGGCATATGAAAATTAAACGTCTGGCATCAGACGTTTATTTTTTAAACATTCAACATTCAAGCCTTTAAAATGTAGACATATGGTGCCTAAGCATCTACCGCATCAAATTTCCCCTGTTTTGCCTTTTCTTTATTATCTTTTTCTAGAAAAAAGAAGAAATGCCGAATTTCAATAATGATGAACGCAATGTAATTTTATGTACTAATTTGTCTATCATTTTGCTTGCATTATTTAATGTATTGCATTTCAAGCCATACATGTTTTTGAATGTTGAAGAGTAATTATATTTGCTTGTGAAACATGTTCTAAAACTAAAATTTACTAGGAGGGTAATAAGATATGATGATACAATGATGCAAAGGTTCATTTGTCGTTAAAGATTAGTTGGTTTTTCTAATTACTTTCTCATAATTATCACGTTAAATTGGTAGTGCACTAAGTTGATTTTGCCGCAACGCTAGCATTTTCCACTTTCATGCTGTAATCGACAGCTCTTCGAGGTAGAGGTTTGTTGATCCTCTGGTTAAATCCGCGTCTAAAGTAATGACGTCCAACACCATTACCATATCTTACGACAACTACTTGAGCTATCCAATCACATATAGAATAAATGGAGCTAATTTCCGCCCCTTGCTCTCATTCTTGATGTTATTGTAACAGATTTTGTTGTTCGTGGTGGCGACCATAGTTATGAAAGGTGTGCACCATAGCACAAGGCGCGGCAACTGCATCTTTTCACTGTAAGACATGACACACATGGAAAGGCGCACTGAATGTCACAAAAGACCAAAAAGGCAAACATGATGCACGGCGCGAAAAAGACATGCCTTCTCAATATTTGTTGTTTTTATTCATGGCTCAAAAATGCATACACTAGTACTTATCATATTATTGTGCCTATTAGTATTATTTTGCATGTTTTAATGAATAACATTTTTATGTAATTCTTTTTGTTCGAAGATAAGAATTTGTTATAATGGACATGGAAAACTCTTGTTATGCAATATTTAAGCAAGTTGTAATATAAAAACCATCATGTGTGTGTAATGAAATTTAGATTTCCAGTTTATTAGTAACATGTACTAGTATTTTAGATTTTGACTTTTAAAAAGACTATTGTATTTGAAATTTTATGCAGCTTATGTTATTATGTTAAATGATGTTTTCATGAAATGGTTAAAATTAATCGGTGTTGTATATTGTGAGGTTATTTGTATTTCATGGGAGCAAAGGGTGGTCTAGATTGTTAATAAGTTTGGACTGTATGCATTCGAAGTAGAAGAACTATTTCAAAGCACTCGGTGAAGCGTAAAACGGAAAAGGAAAGAAAACTTACAATTTTTTAGAAGTTGTTGCTTCACATGGTTATGGATTTAGCATGTTTTTTTGGACATTCTAAGTTCAAATAATAATATTAACGTGAACGAACGTTCATGTTTGTTTAACATTTTTGCATTCGGTAAATCAACTTTTGTGACATTTACCCTTGGATAGAACGACTACAAGTACAAATACCATCTTGGAGATAAGATATATGCTAAATGGAGCACTATTGTGAGGACTATTGATTTGATAAAATCAAGGTACATAAAAATTTGTAAAATGCTATGAATGTGGTGCTATATGTGATAATTTGGGTTGAATATGTAGAAGTTAAAAAAAAATAGCCGTTAGGCAGTTGGAGTTTAGGCGTTTATTTTATAAACGTCTGTTTTTAGACATTTACAAAATAAACACCTGAATTCGGGCATTTACTTTTTAAATTGGACTTTTAAAAATCAAACGCATAATTTTTTTATGTTTCCAAATTGAAAACGTAACCTGAAGCTTATTCTCTTGTTTGAATCGTTCTATTGGAGAGTAGAAATTAATAAAACTTTATAACAAGTGCATAATTATTGTGTTGTTTTAGGTGGCATGAATCTCATTTAGATCTTAATCAATAGAGGTCATCATAAGATAAAGAAGAAAACAGTCTAGACCGTGGAAAATGGATGAACAATAGACTAAAATACAATCTTTAACCGCTAGCAATAGACCTTTAGTGTGGGGATTATTAAACAATGGCGATTGACGTTAAAATACCAAAGGTCACTAGTTCAAACCCTGAAACCGACGACTCTGTAACAGATATCCAGAGTATGTGTTTATCAAGCACATACTTTCCTATAGTTTAAAAGTGAAACTTTGTTCTCTAGATAATTCAAAAAATAAAAGACATTAAAAGAAATTGGTGGATAGGACAATTTCCTCTACTTCAACCAAATACACTAGCCTCAACCTTATAAAATCAAGCGAAAATTTTATAGCTTTAGAAGATCGAGATGTTGTTCCTTACAGGCCATACTTCGGTGTGTTTTAATTTGCTATCTTTTCTACCTTGTTTAATTTTCTCTTTGATTGGCTTCTCCTCCACTCATTCACACTACTCTTCCAATGCTTCTTTATCATATTTGTGTTGTATATTTTCAAATCTTCATCTCAATACAACTATCACTATATCTTTTTCTTTCTTAACTCAACAAGAAATAACCAGCTGTAGAACATGCGGTTCATGCCAATATTAGCTTGAAACCAAAAAAATCAAATTTGAGCAACGCTTTAACTTATCAACCATAACCCGATCTGATAAATAAATATCGCTACCCCAGTCCAAAATGAAAATTCCGATTCATTTTGAAAAGAACTTTCATAAAACAAAAGTACACCCTTTCTAAGGTTTGAACCTTGGTTGACCATCAGCTAATTTTGTAGCATTTACCACCAGACTAAAATTTCACCATTCAATATTGTACTCGTACCTTTTTATATATGGTTTGTGTTATAATTATTCTAATATTGTCATGGCCCATTGGGTTACCATTGTCCTGTAGGCATGGTTGGCTACCATTTGGGCTAATCTTAATCATAATTTGATCCTCCACAATTATAAGAAAGAACTCATGTAAAACAACAAACTTCATGTAAGAACTATCAACCACAATTTCGTATTTTCATTCAATGTAGAAAATGTGTTGATAGATGGAATAAAACAAAATCTTAATGGAAAATTATCCACAATCAATTTGTCTGTTCCATACGAAGATATAACTTTGTCAATATGATATCGCCCATCTCTCACAATCTCTACCTTAAGAATTGCCTTTGACTTCTCTAAATCCATCACCTCGAACTCACCATCGAGTTCTGTTGGAGAAAATTTGGATTAATACCCCAAACGCAGCGGAAATAATATGATCATCTTGGTGAGCTAGAACAAACAGAAAAATAATATCCCAAATAAGCACTCATATATCACAAAGGCACAAACAGAAAAGAAAATCACGTTGAATTTATAGTGATTCCACTATCGTGAGATAACGTATATCCACTTAGAAAGGATATTTTATTACTTTATGAGAAAAAAATTACAAGATTGATAATGGAGGCTAAGAAAGAGAATATGAATAATTACAACTTGAGATGATTATACAATCCCTAAAAAACAACCGTCTTTATAGCTAGAATATTATTTGAGGTTGAAGTAATTGATTTGGGGTTGAAGTAATTGATTTATAATAATAAATCAATGCCTCGTCAATTCTTCGATTCATATATGAAACATTTATCTATTTGATTTTTTAGTTTCCTCCAATATGCATGCGTCCGATAAAATACCTTCTTTACTTTATTCGGCTCATTAGAGAATTGATTGATTATTTTCATTTCTCAAAATAATTCCTTTCCATATAGATAACTTATTTTCCTCTTCAATGCATTAAAAGAGATAACAAATTTAAGTCACAATTCCACATTGACTCAAAATATCTCTAGAATCATCTTCAGTTTGAAAATATTTTATCACCAAAATCTAACAATCTCCACATTGACACTATATTTCCATACAAGCCTACCAACTTCACATGCATCCTCATACTCCAAGCAACTCTCGGACAAGACATCATGAATACTTTCCCAATAAGCTCCGGCATGGTCATCACCCAGTGCACTTTAAGTCACAATTCCACCTTGTCAACGAAATCTTGCAGGGTCACCGTCGGCCAACAAAGTGTTGATTGTACGTTCTCTCCATGTAGTACGTATCAATCTCTACAAGAAAAACAAATGTCTCCATCTACCAATTCACTCTCCCAATGCGTCACCATGTGGCATCTAGCACCTAAATAAGAGAATAAATTCGAGCATTGCTCGAACTTTGCAACATGCAAGGACTTGGTAAACGTATCTATTACATTTTCCTTTGTGTGAACCTTCTGAAAACGAGCTAGCTTCTCTTCATTCATCGAAACAAAGAGGACTTTCTTACATTTATATGCTTTTTCCTCAAGGTGAAAGCCAGATTTTCAGTTAAGTAAATTGCACTTTGACTATCACAACTCACTTATGCACCATCATATAGAAGCCCAAATCACACATCAACACAAGTAGTGTCTCCTTAGCTACTTCAACGGCAGCTATCAGCTCTGCCTTTGTAGCAGACAAAGAAACTACCATATGCAACTCGCTATATAACTAATAGTTGTCCATCCAAGAGTGAACACATAATCTGAGGTTGACTTCTTTTGATCTTTATCCTTGGCATAGTCGGAATCACAATACCCAACCAAGCTAAAAACTCTATTTCAGCCTCCAAAAACAAGCTCATGTTTAGAGTTCATCAAAGATACCTAAAAATATACTTGATCGCTTCCCAATGCATGTTTTCTGCTTTGTCATATATCTACTAACCAATCCAACAACACGTGTGATGTCAAACCTAGTGCAAACCATAACATACATCAAGCTACCAACTGCACTCACATAAGACACTTACTCCATGTAAAGATTACAAAAAACCTCCTCTATAGAGCAAATCTACTTCAAGCTATCACTCAATTTCATGGCGTCTTTAAGGTCAAATGGTTCATCATGAACCACATGTAAAACATAGTCAAATTGATCGTCAAGGTTGAAGTTTGTATACTGTCAATCTTCATACCTATCAGATGACCTAATAGTCCTACGACTCGATCGAATAGGTATAAAATTGCCTAAACTCCTTTCAGTTCTAGCTTAAACTGAACTTCCTCTAGCTTCATACACATCACCAACACTACTAGAAGACACCGGTGGATTGCTCTGTGATGTCGTATCGACTACATTTTCACCTCTATCAACAACATATACAACTCTACTACTAGGCTGAAATGTTGGAATCTCTTCAATCTCCTTAGGCCTATCAGAATCTACCATGTGGTAGGTAAATCTTCCTAAGATTTGAACATTGCAACTCATCATATGTAACATATCTGAAATGCACAATATTCCTATCAATAAGGATCCAAATGCGATACACTTTGACTCCATCCATGTATCTCATAAATATGTCTTGGTATGCTCTAGCTTCCAATTTACCATCATCTATATGGTGCACATACATAGGACAACCAAAATATGAAAATAGTCAAGATACACTGCTTTACCTTTCCACTTTTCTTTTGAATTCTTCTCATCTATGGTTGAGCACGGAGTTCAATTAATAATATACACTGCAGTCGACAAAGTCTCAGTCCAAAACCCTCTGGATAAGTTCATCGTCAATGTCAAGCAACAAGCCTTCTCTAATAGAGACTAATTCATCCTTTCAGCAATCCTATTGGATTGGGAAACTCCAAGTGTAGTGAAATATCTCCGAATACCATGATGCTTACAAAAATTGAGGAACTCCCTAGAGATAAATTCACCGCCGTTATCAAACCTAAGTAGCTTAAACTTACAAGCGGATTGGTTCTTAACTAGCCCCTTCCAAGTTTTAAGATTCTTTGAACTTTTTTGAATATATTCAGGAGAACCCGGTGGACCGGTAAACTCTTGAGAGGAATTAAGTAGTTACTTCGAACTTTCTGATCTAACATTCATTACATACATTCAAACCTTCCGAGAAAAGCCATCAATGAAGAAACTAAAATCCTCGCTCCCACAATGGAAGCAGTAGCCATTGATCCTCAGACATCCGTATATACATAATTAGGTACTCTTTTCGATCTGTGAAGTCCAACTCCAAAAGATATCTTCCTTTGCTTTGCTAACCCACACTTCTATCAAAATCTAACTTGTCAAAGTTTTCTCCTTTGATCATCTTCCGTCTACGAAGCAACTCCAAACCCTTCTCCAATACATAACTCAATCTAAGATGCCAAAGTCAAGTGGCATCCAAAGCACGATAGCTATCTACTCCAACACAAGATACTCCAAGCACGGTGGTTCCTTTCAGTAGATCAAGATTTCAAAACACAACACCTTCATCAAAACTAGCACACTCCTAAAAGCCTTCAAACTATCATTCTCTATAGTCACCTTGCATCTCATGGATGTCAATTGCCCCAAAGAGATCGAAGAGTTCCGAAGACCTATAACATAGCGAACACATATCAAAGTGTGAATTACTCCGTTAAACATGCGAATTCGTATTGTACTCTTTTCTATGGCTCTAGAATAAACATCATTTTCCATAAGAATTGCACTTTCCTTTTTTCCAACAAAAGAGCCGAAGTGATCCCTATTTGATGTCATGTGGAACGATGCCTCTGAGTCGAGCACCTAATAGTCTAATACATCTGATGTTGCTGCAATTAACACATCATCAAATATAGTCATCTCCACCGTAATCGATGAAGATCCATCCTCGTTCTTCATCTTTAAGTCTGAATAATCTCTCTTCCAATGGTCTAGTTTCTTACAATGGTGGTACTTCCATTTATTGTCTTTCCTCTCTAATCATTTCAGGGCTTATTAGACTTGGACTGTCCTCTAGAATTCTCACTTTTCTCCTCTCTTCCTCTCTCAACGAATAGACCATGACTACTACTCCCTCCTCAATCTTTACTCATCTCCTTCATTTGATTCCTCAAGTCTTTAGATAGAAGATCCGACTTCAAATCTTCTGTTGTTAAGTATCTCTCCCATATATCAGACTATTAGCGAAACATGTGTAATGCTCCGGATGAGAACACAAAAGAACCATCGCTTTGTGCTCTTCATCCATCGTCAAATCCACGGTCTTCATCTTATCAAAAGATCATCAAAAAAACCATGATGCATCTTCACTGAAATACCCTCTTTTATCTTCATAGGGAAAAATGCCTTATGCAAAATCAGATGGTTAGTTAGCGATTTCTTCATCTAGAGATTCAAATGGAAAAGAATGACACGCATAATTTATAGTGGTTCCACTATCGTGAGATATTATATAACCACTTGGAAGAGGAGATTTTACTACTTTATGAGAAAAAATTAAAAGATTGATAATGAAAGTTAAAATGAAATACAACTTAAGATAATTATACAATCTCTAAAGAAAAATTGTCTTTATATCTAGATTATTACTTGGGTTGAAGAAATTGATTTATGTTAATAAATCAATACCTCATCAATTTTTCAATTCATATGAGAAATGTATTTCTATATTTGATTCTTCAAGTTTACTCCAATATGTATGCGTCTGATAAAATGTCTTCTTTAGTCAAATGATTAGAAAATTGATTAATTACTTCCATTTTCCAAAATAATTTCTTTTCGTGTAGATAATTTTTTTCCTCCTTTAATGCATTAAAAAAGACAACAAATTTGAGTCACAGTTTCATATTGACTCAAAATATCCAGAATCTTCTTCAATTTGAAAATATTGTATCACCAAAATCTAATAAGTTTTACTACCAAAGTGCATATGTCACTGTATCATCAAAAGTAAATCTCGACATGAGGATCCACGAGATAATTTATTTGTGTATGCTTCTTTCGTTATCTAGTTTGTCTTGATTGAGAGTGAGCCCTACTTTAAGTTTAATCCTCTAAACCACTCTCAACAGCCATGATGTTAATAGAAACACGTCTACCTCTGTGTTCGTGGAAAGAATTTGATAACCACTATTGTGTTTGATACTCTTTATTCATCCTCAAATTGTATTGATAAAGGCTTTGTCTTCGATGCACCATGCTAATCAAAATTTACAAGTCTACTGATCATAATCTACTTGATAGTAGGACCACATTGTATTAGCATTTTCCTCCATTACATTCACAAAATATATCTGCTGCGCTAAACCTTGACTTATCATTACTCCCATAAATTGGACAACCAAAACTCTAAGAAAGAAATAAATCATAATCTCAATTTTTATACTTCTTTGAAGATTTCATGTTTATGGTAGTAGGTGTATATCTGATGAGGAATGTTGCATGTTGCTATTAGTAAAGCTTGGGTCCAAAAAAATGTTGAACTAAAAATCAATCTCAATCAACGAGTTCTCTCTATTAGTAGTAAATCATCCTCTTTGCAACTCCATTACAACATGGATCACACTTGATATAGTAAAAAGTCCAACGACACCAATAAATATGCAATAGTTTGTTAATTCTTATGATAAGGTTGTTAGATGTGGCTCGCATTGTGAATGGAATGGGTGCGTGAATTGAACAGGTTAAAAAGTCTCACATCGTAGGATATTTGAAATAGCCGTGGTATATATATGGGATTGGTGGCACGTAACATCGGGGATTCCTTTTGCTGTGTTGCTAAGACTAGATTATATGCTCGATGGAGACGATGGAGGGATGTTCAATCGGGACGGCGGCATGAGAGACTTCGACCGTTGACTCCGGCTAGACACAGTGAAACGAACGCGTACGGTACGCGGGAATGCCGAAACTCAACAAAGGTTTCGTCGACGTTGTTAAAAGTGAGAACCTTCAACGACTTGATTGACTGCTCTTCTAATCTCTTTCAACAATGAAATTTCTCAAAACTCTCATATTTAATCTTCGTGAAGCTGGCCTAAACATTTTATGAGCAATCATCCCTAATTAAACAAGTACCTTGTTTTACCTAGTAAAGGAATTATTTCAGTTCCCGCACATTTATATGAACATGCTTAAGAACCTCTGCCACCTTACATATGCCAATCAACAATGATATCCTCTGCTTCTTAAGAACACAATTGTCATATCAATCCAACTTCGAGTGATGAATGCCAATAAGACCACGTTTCTATAACACCTCAAGACACTTCTCACTTATGTGTCCTATGCAAAAATGCTACAAACAAGTAGAATGTTAATAGTTAGAGCCAACAAAGTCATCGCTGACTAATCCATGGTTGTCGCTTCTTTAAGCAAATAAAGACCACATATCCTAACACCTTATTACAACTAAAAAACCGTTTGACGTAGTCAAATTCGTTCCATCTATTCGACCCAAACCCACACAAAGCTTTAGTTGATAGAAAATTCATATGTTAAATGTACTTTGAATAGAAACAAGAGTTACTTCAACATTGTTGTGTTAGTGTCGCTATCCACCTCAAATATCCTTGTAAGCGATGCAACACTAAGTCCATCTCATCACTATTCCATTGAAGAATCAAACAACCATACTGATACTGTCACTCCTTACAATAATAGCAAGCACTCTTTGTAGGACCTCTAAATTGAGACTTAGATATATAATGTGTTCTACTTTGGTGTACTTTACTTTTACCACTACCCATATGTGTATAAGCAAATCTCTTGCATTATTGTAAACGTTTTGACCAACCAACTTCTAACTTATCTCTCAACACCTCATTATGCACTCCTTATATATCGAAAAAAGAATTTTATGTACATACATGCATGCATGCATACACATATGTATGTACATACATACATGTATGTATATATATACATGCATGCATGCATACACATATGTATGTACATACATACATGTATGTATATATATACATGTTTCATCACTAATAATCATCTTCGCTTCCTTAAGATTCGTAATCAAAGTATCAAGTGTATCCATACTCTGAAAGTATTGTTCTTGTGTTATCTTGGAAGCGTAAAGTTGTCGCAAAAGCATGGTGTGATTGGTATAGACTTATCCATGTAAGCCTTTTGAAGTGCATCATCGCTCTTTTGTCATCTCCACATGAGCGAACTCCTTGAATACCTTACTTATAAGTGGGAGGAATTTCTATGATTTATTCTAACACATCTATTGTTTTATTCATAATTTTCTTTAATGTATAAACCAAGGTTTGAGATCTCGGTTTCGGTCTTTCGAAATTTTTGGAAAATCATACAATTTCAGAAATATCGGTGATTCAGTTTTGGTTTATGTTTCGGATTTTGATACAATTCTATGTAAAATACCTCGATAGAATAATAAAGTATAACTTTAATATTTAAAAATATATTTGCTGTACTCATGTTATTAGTGCAACAGTGTGCAGTCCGTTATATATTGTGCACAGGCCTGTAACATCATACAAATATTGATAAATATGGGATGTTGAACTTACTTTACCAATCCCATAATAACAATACAACCCATTTTCTCAATTTTAAATGGATACAGTGTAGCCCGTTATCTTAACTTTAAACCCTAAATTCCATTTCATAATTATCTTTATAGCCGCAATACACTACATCAAAATATCTCAATAATCTAATCGACAAAAGAACTTTAGTCGATGAATAAAATTATCGAATAAAAGCAAGGAGAAAGTGCAACATCCACATCAAAGATGAAATTAGACATCAAAAATGAAATTAGGGTTCTCGGATTTGGTTCCAGGTATGTTTTATTATTTTCATTCATACTACTTCAAATTGAATACTTTTTTATGTTTCTGATTCGGTTTCTTCCTTCTAAATTTTTTTTCTTTCATTCTCTATATTAAATTGTGAATTTCACAATAAAAAATCGATCATTTCTGTCGAAACCGGATTTCTCCTCATATTTCGTCTCGATAACGGCTGGAACCAAGCCGAGATGACCGAAATTTCGAGGTTCAGGCCGAAACCTCAAACAATGGTATAAACTATCTTATAAGTCTTCATCTTATTCAACATCATCTTCATTATCGGTTTCAAAGTCCTAAAATCTCTCCTAACATCAAATCTAGTGATAAATAATTGCTCAACCCATTATTTGATTATTCAGCCATTAATAATCCTTTTTCAAGTAAATCCATAGTTTTATGAAATTATATAATGATTTATTTGATTAACAATAACAACTCTGTCAATAATAGAAATGATAATGCAAATAAATGAAGACGGTGACTTTTGTGGTTTAATCAACAAGATTTACCATCGAAACATTTTATTACTTTCCACCAGAGACATTTATAAGAGTTACAATAACCTAGTACAAGATTGCTAATATAAATCATGGAGTTATTACCAATAATTCTTATGTAGAACCCAATGCGAGAAATAGGCATTGAGTGAAAACAACAATAATCAATTTTCTAGGCTTCAACTCATTAATAAAGGAGGATATCTAGGTATATATTTAACCGTAATCAGTAAAGACGATAGGATAATGAAGAGTGTGATCCATGGATGAACAAAAGGCGTAAAAACACAACTTTCATTCACTAGCGGTATCAAGGGCATAATCAATGTTCAGACTATACTGGTCGACCTTCAACTATAGGTCTATCCTCTAATTTTCTCTCTAGATCAATTCAAACACACTAATAGGCAACCAACAAAATTAGGTGGTTGACATTTAGCCTCTGTAAGTTGATACGTTTCTCTTTTTAGGTCGTACTTTAGTATGCAACTCTTTTTAGGTCGTACTTCAGCATGCTTCAACCTCATGTTTGATCTTTTTTCTCCATTGTTTCACCTTCTCTTTGAGTCTTTTTAACTCCGCTCCTTAATATAACTTCTCTAATACTCCATCATATTTACCCACAACCAACTGGTATGGTTGTCCAAGGCAATCCAAAACTAGTGTTGTAGAAATAAAAGTAAAACTTCAATTAGCAATTCACAAAGTAGGAATTGAACCAAATTTGCCCGAACACTAATTGAAATAACTTAAGCTTAGCCAAATTACAATCGCAATTTGATATTTACCAAAAAGTTCATTAATTACATACAATCTCGGATTATTCCTCTTCCCAATACGATGTTCATCCCTGATCCATTTTCCTAGGTGGCAGCCTTATCCTAGGATCGGACCTGATCATATCATTGTAACGGTCATTCACCTGTGTTTCTTGGGTGTAATGATTGAATGTCGGGGTAATTATTTTATTATTATTTAATTTCATACTATGAATAAACATTTAGTAGCTAAGGCAATCTACCTTCGTACTATAATTTTGGTAGTGCTTTCGAGACGCACTTGATGGATTCTACTATTTGTTATGAGTATCAGCTTTTTTGTTTTTGTATATTGCATAACCAGTTTTTTGTGATACTTTTGAGAAGCATTTAATGGATATACTGATGGTCAAGACTCAAAAGCATTGGTGGTGCTTTTGAGACGCAGCTGATAGGTTTTGTTAATTCATTTGAGGCAATGTTTTATTACTCATTTATAATTCATAACCAGTATTGGTGGTGCTTTTGAGACGCACTTGATGAATTATGTTTATTTATTTTTTGATTTTGAGCATTTTGCTCTTAATGAGTCCATAGTCATAAGTGGTGGTGCTAGAGTGAATGGACTCACCTACTTGGATGTGAAGGTGGACCGCCTTCTATGAGAGACTTGAGCTCTCTAAAACACTCATGAGTTTTCAAGGTTGGCGCATGACCATTAAAAACGTATATTTATCGCGGATTATGTTGAAATTGAAGGTGCGGTACGTGTTGTGAGATCTCAACTTAAATCTTTGCAGTTTAAGAAGAAATTCACTACTTATATTAAATTTTGAACTTACTCTTTTATGTATCGAATCAATCGAAAGACATTGGTATTTACGTATAAAATTTTCTTCTTGTCCAAGTTATTATTATTAGTATTCTTTGATTTTTGTTTTAATTAATGTGGGATTGTTGGATAATTATCACAAAAATCAACGTATTTTCATTGCTTGACCTTTTGCATTTTTTATTAATGAGAAAATGTTTCTATTTAATTATGAAATACTTAATTATTGTGATTGACGGGCTTAAAGAGAGAAGAACAATTTTTACGTTTATTTTTGTTTTATCTCGTTTCTCTCTTTTTAAAAGATAAAAAAAGAAACACATATTTATAGTAACAAAAGTATCTTCTTCATTTCCCATTCTACAATTTCATCTAAATAAAATATATCTTTCAAGTATACATAAAACTCATAGGTACTGACTTCTATAAATCTTCATATCTTTTAACCTTGAGTGCATAACTTTGAAGTGTTGTTGTGTTAACCTTGAGAAGTGGACGACAACTATTGATTGCACTATAGTCGTGTCAAATTTCGCTTTCAAGACAGTGGCCTTATCTATGGCACAACTATCATCACTCTCTTTATTGTTTCTATCCATCAATTTCCAACATGGTTTTCTCTTCGCGTATATTTCAACTAAACTTCAAACAAAATTAAGACAAATAGTCGAAATGGCAAAAAACATTAACACGAATGGAAATATCTGCAGAAAACTGTAAATATCCGTGAAAAAGATCAAAATTTTCATCGACTTTCGTGCAGATTAATTTTTGTGCAGCAATACTTGTAGATTTTAGGTAATTCGACAGATAAAAATAATTGTCAAAAATAATATTATGGGTAATCTGAATTGTCATATTGAAAGGCGGGTTTTGTATATAAGATTAGGAAATACGGTGTACGTGAGAATTGTCACTTATTTCATTTTGTTTGTTTTGTTTAATTAATTAACGGATACCAACGGTGGGATTAGACACACATGTTTAGAAAAAGGTGATCTCATCAGCTCAATTTCAGAGCTTGGTGAAAATGCTCTAATTGATGGAGGTAGTTTGAATTTTGCATTGAAGTAATCCAACATGCAAACAAGGAAATTGGTAGAAGTCCCCATCACTACTTGTAAACTTTCTGATCCAGTTTTACTAACTGATGTCTACCCGTTTATTCATATAGATTAAGATATTTTTAACCTAAAAAAATACTTCAGCTACTTAACTTACTAAAAGGACTTTCGTATATCATAAATCAAGTCAAGCACACGCCATCTACTGCTAGCTTATCGTTTATAAGTCAAGGTTTTCTTAAGTTGCTTAAATTCAATTTAAACCAACTATGCATGTTATATCTCATAATTAACCAGTAACATAATCCAAATCTCAAAATATCAGAACTCCTAAATCAAACATGAATCCTATATAATAAAAAGGGAAGGTTAAACTAAACATGAATCAAATCCTATAAAAATAGAGAGACGCCTTTTAAACCAAGAACTAAGCTATAAACCCATATATAAGTCAAAACTTTACATACCTCAATAGGAGAAAGCTCTCTCTGAAAAAACATATCAGCAGTTTCAGGCACTAAAATACCAGTGGCAGCATCTCTTCCATATCTTGCCATTCCTCTGCAAGCTTTAGCATCTCTTAAACAAGAACTGATTTTGATCCAATATTCGGGATCATAAACTCTATCTTTCAGCCAACCACCATAATCAGAAAGCTGATATTCATAATACCCACGATTCATAACTACTTCTCCATGTCCTTTATCGGTAACAGAAAAGGCAAATATAACAAAGCCAATAAGGGCTGCAATGATGAAGAACATACAAAAGAGGTACAGCTGAAGTAACCATGTTTGTCTATAGCAAGAACCAGCAAAACCCATCAACGAAACAACCATGATGGAGATTCCTATTATCATCAATGGCCATTGTAGAAACTTGAGACAGTCGGTGTTGTTTGCTCTGCTACTTAGCCAAATGCCACCACCCAGAATTGGAATTGAGATTAGAAAGCTTGTGAAGTTTACGAATCCTATTAAGTTGTTGCTGCCTCTCATTTTTTTGATCTTCTCGAACTTCTTTTCTGTCTTTTTTATATATAAAAATAATCCTTTTTGTATGTATTTGTGAAGGCAGAAATAGAATATTTGTAGAAGTTTTGAGTCATGGCTATGAATCTGAAAAAGAGGGAGGTGGGGACAATGTTGGATCTAAAGAAATAGTAAAGAAGTATTTTGAGTAGGTGCTTTGATACGCTACAAGAAAGCTGTATGGCTTGGGGAAAAGGAGCCGTTCTTTCTCTGCTTTTGTTTTCATGAGCGATATTCTTTTGATGAGCAAATTGGAAACTCCAAGCTGATTTCACTTTTCCAGATGCTACCTTCAATGTACTGTTCCAAAATAAGCTAAAAACCGAACAGTGCTCGAGCATTTCACTGTGGCTGAATATTCAACAAGCAGAATATTCAAGTCCCAACAGTCCCAATTCAAGTACCAATTCAATTGAATTGGACTACCCTGTTTTAGAAAAATAAAAACGAGGTAGAGCCCATGTTTTAGCATCCGATGGACACTTAGAATGTACCCCTCTGTCCCACTGACTCTATCGTGTTATTTTGTTGTTTAAAAAAAAACATAAATGCACATCGCATTCACATGAAAAAAGATGTTGATCAAGATTTTTTAATTACCATTAATGGAGTTTTCAACATTCATCCAGAATATAAATTAACCATGAGAATTTTGAAATTAAGAAGTACTTTGTCATATTTAGTAGATCATATAGGAGATACCGCAGAATTGCCAAGGTAACAGAGGATGATGTATTTCAGTTGTATTGAACAACCTACGACCCACAGTACTCGTTTGAATATCGAACTACCTTTGTCGAACACGATGCATACGAGCTTTGGGACAACTATATGATGCAATTTGAATAACAACCTCAAGTGTTCAGCTAAGTGTACTATATATCTATCTATGTTTGTATTTTGCAACGTTTATGATTGCTTTTTATTTCTAATTCAGCCTATGTAATAGCTATTTATCGAAATATGAATCTATGTTCGTGGAAATACCGAACAATATTGAACATACCGATAGATTCTCATACATCATCATACTAAACCTTAAATAAGAAACTCTGATGATACACAATCGAACATAAACATAGATTGGTCCTTTTGGGTTAGTTTTGCCTACGAACATTAAGCCTATGAAGCTGATCATGACGTCTACTGATTTCATTTTGTCATCCAACCGGCTGATTCTGCAATGTTGTTCATTATTATTTTAATTTATTAGAGTACTCACTCAACTGCTCGTTGAGAAAAAAGATCGTCAATCCACTACTAAAACGCACATCCATTAAAACGATGATGAATAATGTCATGTCCTCTTTCAGTGACATTTTCTATGCGACGCATCAACATGCACGTATTATAGGCGATGAGTCAACTCTTTGTTCGATTCTAGGTGGTATGATTCATTGTTCTTGCCATCTTGAATGGCGTCTACGTTGATGCATTTTGTCTTTCTTCACGACCTCTTTGCTCTCTTACTTGTCTTTGAAGTTCTTCATGTTCTCTTTCACGCTCTCGTGAATCTTTAACGTATCTTTCTTGCATTTCAATGCGTTATAAAAAAGTTATAACAGTATACATGCATACTGTCAAAAGAAATATTCGACCTATGAATGCAATTCTCAAGCATCTCCTCAATTAATCGTAGGTCGTAAATCGTCGTCTCTATAGTCGATGGAACATGCATTGGACATGCATCTGACGTTGCATGGTTTTCGATAGTCCTCCTAACAATTTTGGTAGCATACAGTGGCATTTCGATGTTTTTTCTTAAAAAAAATGATAGAATTGTGACAAATGTGGGAAGATTCATCTATACATAGATGAGCCTCCCTGGACGCCTATATATTTGGCTCCCAACACCGAGCGTCCAACATCTGGGCACCCAAAAAAGAGGCACCCATTTGTTGGGCAAACAGGTGCGATGGGGCCTGAAAATTCAAAGATGCCTTAATGTGTATCTATTTACATAAGGTGTTGTTGCAGCAAATATTTTTCCTATATGCTTAATTTATTATTGAAGTCCATATACAATGTGTATCTATTTACATAAGGTGTTGTTGTAGCAAATATTTTTCCTATATGCTTAATTTATTATTGAAGTCCATATACATATGCATATGCGTATGCGTATGCATATACATATGCATATGTGTATGCATATGCATATGTGTATGCATATGCATATACATATTATTAGGTGTACTAGTGTAATGCAACACTGTACTAATTTCCTCGAAAAATTATGTATAAAAAAATAATAAGAAAAAAACATTACTGATTATAAACATAAGGAAAATTTTGCTATGAAATAGGTGACTATCCTGCCATGTAACAAGAAAAATGAGAATACATCTCACTTGTTACATCTATTGGTTAGTAAATGAGTATCAATAAATAATACATCATTCGAATTTGACACATTGTTTTGGTACAGATGAGTTAATACACGTGAAGTAAGTGATTCATGTGGTAGAAAATGAGTGTATAAAGGATTCTTTCTATCCTTTCTTATATTTTCTTGAAAATAATTGAACATAAGATGTTACCAAATATTGATGATAATATTTATATTATAACTTCTACTATTTTACAATTCATGACTAGCATTTATATCCATACTTACTTACATCTCAAATAATTATATAATACGAAATATAATAACTTAGGAAAATCTAAATATTGAATTAATATATAAATTATATTCTCTTAACATTCCCTCCAAACTCAGGATGCGGTTGTAACGATCCCTACACCTTTGGTACCCAAAATATATCATGTAGAGTACGCTGTAACAATATCTGACCGATGTAGGGTGATTGTCAAGTGGTAAAGTAACAATTTCAATAACATAACTTGTCATATATCTCACAGTGCATCGAACAAAGTGTAATAATCATCACAGATATAAAACATACGAGACTGTAATAAATGAATAAATCACATCTCAAAGTGAAAGAGGTTCATAATAGTTATAAAACATGGATTATAGAGTTTATACATCAAATAATAGCTCAAATGATAAACTGTCTATAAATAAAGTAAAGCACCGGTAAAGCACATTGTTGCACAGTGGAATATAAGTAATAGTAAGCCCAAATAGTAATATGCGAAAGCATAGTCTCCTTCTAGTCCTACACAACTCCATGTGTCATCACGTACCTGTTATTTAGTCTACTCATTAAGAGTACCCGAGATAACAAGAAGAAAAACATAAAACCTTGAGCTAGACAACTGTTTGGTATGAGCAATCTACAATCTCAAAATACTATAAAAGTCGATATAGTAAAGTATGACATATGACATGGAGCATCATACTGGACTTGTCCCTACATCCAAAGAGTTAGCATACAACAATATATGTTAATTTATCATCATCATCATCATCGTATAGTTACACTAAAGGTCAAAATACAATGCCGGGTGTCTAGGTATCCAAGTCAACAATACCTACATCATGTGACATCCCTAGAGTGTAAAACAAACATAGCATAGGTAGAATCCATCAAACAGTCCTCACATCACTCGAGTGCGTTGGATATACGATATCTCATACTTGGTCATTAGATAGAAACTAATCAAAGTTTCTTTTTCTTGGTGCTCGAATCCATACCACTTCGTAAACCCTGGAACTAGACTCACAATCACAATATGAGGTAAGACAAGATCTATAGTCAAAGATCTGAGACACAGTCTTGATCCAGGTGGGTGTCCCCATATACCCCCTTTATATGAGCACTCTAGAAAATTCCGAGTCATCAATGACCCTTTGCATGTGCATTCATAGGAGAACCCGATCAACGTTCCCCTCCATTCATCTCCATAGTATAACACAATCATCATTCTACCCATAATTTCCCCTCATTGAACTTGTCATTATAGATCATCATCACAACTCTAATCATTGAGTCGTCGCCATCTGAACATCTCTAGATACCCATCATAAGTCGTAGATCCACTAGTCAAAGTCCTGAAGTCATTATGTTGAAGCTCGCGTCATCACTTTACCATCAAAACCGCTCATTGTAGAGTCAAAATGTCAAATCGAAGCATCGAATGAACCATTGTGGCGTGCTCCCTAACACTTCACCTTTGACCTATCCAATGTTGACCATCTGGCCAACTTCCATTATGATCGGTCATGACCACTTCGGTCCTGTACTTAACCAATTTTGGTTAAGTACAAGCCAAATGCAAAACCTCTCATCGAGCACCGTCTTTGTTAAAGTCAAACCTCCCCAACTCGAAGCAGCAATGTGCATGCCCTGGAGCCAAAACTTTCATCCCCATACGTCTTGGTCACCACCACTTCCAAGTCCAAAAAATTTCTAAGTCCCAAGCCAACGTTGGTTTCACACTTTACTGAAATTCTTCTCACATGGTCTATCTCGAAGTGAAGCAACAAAATCCCCGAAGTAGCTCCCACCGATAGGTTTTGCAACTCACCACCAACAAAATTGAATCGAGCCCAAAACTCTACCTCCTCAATTCGGAACCTCATGCAACCAAAAGTATAGGTTTCCTAGGATTTCACGAACAATCTGTATCAATTTCATTACGTTTCAAACAACTTTGCTCATCGATTCGCTTAAATGATGACCACTCTCAAATCACACTCAACTGAATTAAAAATACAACAAATAACCATATGCAAGCATAATATAACATTCATACACCATATACAAACAATCTAAACACAATTCAAACATCTATATCGTCTTGGATCTACAAAAATAGACAATAACAACCGGTTTGGTCAAATACACAAAAATAAATCAAAATCAATAATGTTCTTTATAATACCATTTTAAAGATGATGTTAAGGTCATATTTATCGCTGAAATTGTCTTATCATTTAAAATCCATTCAAAAACATCATTTTTACTATATAAACTAATATAATGCAGTGAGAAGGATAAACCACCAATCAAATACATAAATGCACATAAATCGAAGAAAATATTTGAAGTGAACGGTGAATTCATGAATCCCAATGCATCCCAAGTAGTAATCAAGCTAATTCCCTTGCTAATTACCCTTTAATGACGTTATTTGGCTAATTAAAGTAAGGAGGTGGTTGTTTTTGGCTATGGAGACAATAAATGGAGGTTAAAACTATTTTTTGGAAGAGGGAAATGATTAGGAGGCCGTCCTATCAGGTTTGCTAGGCACAATTTCTGAAATGGGCTTTTGGGATTAACCTGGGTCTCACTAATTACCCACTAAGCTGTCCAAAAACTATTTAACTTCAAATGGTCATATCTCTCAAATTGTAAGTCCAAAAACTATTACAAACGCTATATGAAAAGGGAAACCATCGTATCTTTCCAATGGAAGTGGTTTCAGACCCTAATTTGGCTCCTATCAAAATTTATAACCTTTACAAGATTTTACGGTCAAAATCGTCCAATAAAATCGCTCAAAGTCAAAAATGTCAATACTCAATATTCTCCAAAGTTATAACATCATACACCCAATTTGGATTAAAAAATAATATTTAATAATCTCCTCTGATACGTAAGACACGGGTTGTCACAGCGGTGGTCGTAAGCATTGAGACTTTGCCAACTAAAAATTGAAAGCAAGAAATTGGGTATGACTTAGTAAAGAGGTCTGCAATCTACATGAAAGAAGGAAATTAGAGTAACGACACCTTTCTCAAGATGGTAATGTGTGATGTGATAAACAATCTCAATATGCTTGGTCCCTCATGAAAGACCGATTCGTATTGTCACAATACATGGGAGTAAAATTAGAAAGAGGCACCCCATATCCATAAGTAACCAATTCAACCAAATAATCTCTTTGGTAGTAGTACCATAGCACAATATTACTCTTCAGTTGAAGAATGAGAAACAACAGATTGCTTTTTACTCTTTCAGGATATAAGAGAATCGATCAGAAAGATACAAAAGCTACTAATCAACTTGCAATCAATGAGATCGCTGCCATTATCAGCATAAGGGTAGGCAAGCGACTCCAAGAAGAAGGCGGATGAAAATAAAAGGCTATGGAAAATTATACCTCAAAGATACCTTAAAATACGAACGATGGCCGTGCAATGAACTATAGTTGGTGTCTTGGTGATGTTACAAACTAACTAATAACTTGAGCACATATGATATACCCAGACAAGCGATGGTAAGATAAACCAAGCTTCCAACAATGGTGCATTATAAAGTATGATCTAACAATGGTATACCATCCGAATGAAAGTATTTTGTATTTGCTTTAGTAGGAGTGTCAACGATCTAATTATCAGTAAGTCTAGCTTTCTAAAGAATGTCTATAATATATTAAAAAAGAAGATATCCTCTTGGTGAGTATGCTATCAATTCCAAAGAAATATTTTAAAGGACCCAGATCCTTTATTTCAAATTTTCTAGCCAACTCCTTTCTCAAGGTAGAAATGTCGTCTACAATATTCATAGCAAAAGCATCAATATATAATGTTAGTATGATATATCTTGCATTAATGTTTTTTAACAAAAAGAGCATTATTATAGAAGGTAGAGACAAAACCAGGAGATTTAATTACAATAAAAAATTTCTCAAACCAAGCACGAGGTGCTTGCTTGAATCTATACAATGCTTTCTTAAGCTTGCAAACATATCCATATTCATATAGAATACTTAGAGGAGACTCCATATAAACTTCTTCTTGAAGTTCTCCATTCATGAAGGTATTTTAATATCAAGTTGTTGCATAAACCATTATCGAACAGAAACTACAAGGAGAATATGAATAGTAGTCTTTTTGCAACATGGGCAAAAGTCTCCTCATAATCTATGTTATGCTGGTGAGAGTAACATTTTGCAACCAAACTTACTTTATATCTTTCGATAGATCCATCGAATTTGGTTTTGATTTTACATACCCAACAACAACCAACAACACTCCTAC
Source organism: Allium fistulosum (assembly GCA_030737815.1). Classification (NCBI taxonomy): domain Eukaryota; kingdom Viridiplantae; phylum Streptophyta; class Magnoliopsida; order Asparagales; family Amaryllidaceae; genus Allium; species Allium fistulosum. The sequence goes on along the minus strand of CM060903.1, from coordinate 505,899,848 downwards.
CATGAGGTAGGGGAACCAAATCTCAAATACTTGTCTTTTGCAAGGAAGAAAGTTCCTCATCTATAGCATCATGCCGACAAGGATTAGGAATTGTCTCTTTATAAGAAATTAGCTTGGAAAGATTGTGAACGAAGGTTAAGAATGAAGAAAAAGATGAAGAGTAACAAGAGTAAGCGAAATCAAGTAATTTTGTGGATTTGTGAATGAATGTGGAATGACAAAGAGGTAGATCCACAGACTCGGTTGGAAGTTGAGGGGCCATAAAAGAGGAGGAAGCTTCAGGTGTTCTAGCCTTTATGGAGCTATTAGTTTTATTATCATCCTTAGACAAAGGATGAATATGAATAAATTCAAATTTAGTTAAATTATGATTGCTAGATAGAATAGAGTAAAATGGTATATGTTCAAGAAAGACAACATTTGTAGACAAATATAATTTTTGAGTGGTTAGATCAGAACATCTATACGCCTGTTTACCCTCACCATATCCAAGAAAAACACATGTTGCAGGCCGGGTGGGTAATTTATTACGTTATATTGTGTTCTATATGGGATCTTCTTTTTTGACTTAGTTGTATTAACCTATAGAAGACTTCCATCGAGTCATTTTGTGATTTTTCTAAATAACCATAACTATGTAACTCTTGGTGTCCTCAAAGGTGATAAGTGATTTAGTGCCCATCGTATGGAGAACATAATGTATACTAGTCTCAGTAGAAGTATTATTATCCCTTTCTTGATACACCTTCACTTGGAAAATTTTAAGGATAAGTATTTTAAAAATTCAATTCAATACTCATGGTTACTAACACATACTCAACTACAATCGATCAAATACCTTTCCTAAGAATTTTCTACTTGTATATATCTAATGTATTCGGATCATTACTTATATTACAATATAGCAGTACATTCAATAGAAAACAAAACAAAAAACGTACTTTATTTCAAGCAATGTTCTCATACAAGATTATGTTATGTAAAAGATTACATAATTACCTCTAGGGCACATCCTTAACTCTATCAAATATTCACCTAGAGTCTCACCTAGGTTGATCGCCTACCTAACCCACATCCAACCATGATTGAATTTCACATACTCAGGCTGAGCCTGGATTGTGTTGCAATTTGTGTAGCATTGTGGCTCCATCTGCTTTAGTTGCCTAATCACCACCTTCAGCGCAAGTGCAAGCACTAGATCAACCAAATCAAAATCTTACAATTTCATCAAGTCAATGAACTCTATTCAAAATCTAGTAAAATCAAAATCGGCACCATATTATGTAATGACTCGCAAACCCGCAAATTTATCACTTTGATAAATTATATTTATTTTTAAAATATTTAAATATAAGTATTTTTACATAGACTATGATGTTGTGAAAAATAAATAATAATGGCAATCTTGTTTTAAATAAGTATTTACAAAAAATATATACTTTGGAAAAATAGCGATAAAATGACTGAAAATCGTTTTATCGATAAACAGCTCTATAATCATCAAACGTCACGCATGGGGCTGGATACATACACTTCTTTTTATAATTGAACAAGAATATGAAATAAAATTATTTATTTTATTTTTGGAAAATAAAATGTATTTATGACATCATCAGTGATGTCGTTATATTGAATAATTGATTTATGATTTTAAATTGAGATGTAAGAATTTAATAATTATTTTAATTATTATAATAATGGTTTTAAATGATAATAATTAATTTTAAATAGTTATAAAGTGATAATAAATCATTTATAATAATTTTATAAAGATATATATTTGAATTGGAAAATATAAGAAAATGGATATCGCTTATCGATATAATAACACTTTTTGTAAACAATTATTTAATATTGATTTACATGGTTTTATAATTCAATTGAGATCATTTTAATTAATTAATAATGATGAGAAATTAGTTTTCACAATTTTGTTTACATATATATGTAATTTGAATTATAAGTGAAAATATGATCGGTAACCAAAATCGGAATTCATAACGGTTCAACGTATAGAAGTTGTACAACATTATTTATATAACTTGAACATACATATAACATGCATATACATATCTATACGTAAAAAATAGTGCATATTAGTGTGTATATATACTTACCATTTACACTTGAATTTACATATGGTAAAAATAAGAAATATCATGATATTTCTCTTATACTTTATCTTTAAGCAAAACAAAGTCAAAGTCATCATACATAAGGACATGAATGGATGGCATGGAAGTGAAGTGATGGATGATGATGGAGGAGGTGAGGTGCATGTGTAAGAGGTGATGGCGGTGGAGCACATGGGTGATAGGAAGGTGATGGTAAGTGGTGAGATGATGGATAGAGATATTTTTCTAAGTAGCTTAAGGGTTAAGGCTCTACATTTACACACATACACACACACACACACAAACATCCATATATACATACACATGACATACACATATGTACATATATTTATATATAACCAACATCTAGATATTTTAGTTTGCTTACTACTTAAGCATCCACAAAGTCAATACACATGCTTGGATATGATGGAAATGATGGCAACGGGGTGGTTCGTTCGATCGAAGTGATGGGGTGGCGGAGCACATGTTGAGGTAGGAAAATGATGTGAGAGTCTACAGAAATATCATGATATTTTTGTGGAAAACCTTGCATATATATACCAAGCCACCACTCTCTTATGCATTCACAAATTTCCTAAGTTTTTCTTCTTCTTCTTAAGCTTTTCCTTCACCTCTAATGGTTTCTCTATACAAATGAAATAGTTAGAGAAAATAAATATAAAATATATACATATATGCACATACCCCATTCCACTTTCTCTTATCTTCTAAAGGCCTTAGGCCATGAGCTTAGTGGTGCTATAGTGGTGGATGGCCTTAGGGCCGTGAGCATGTGGAGGTGAGAAGGAAGGCCGAGAGCTTGATGGTGATAAGAGGTTAGGTCATGCACTATGGGGGTGATGGAAGTCCAAGGCCGTGGGCTAGAAGATAGAGGAGGAGCAAGGCCATGAGCATTGGTGGTGATAGGAAGTGAGGGCCGAGAGGAATGGGCAAGAAGGATTTGTTTGGTGATGTTTAGATGAAGTTTGAAATGGTTTAGTGAAGTTTTGTGGTGATTTGAATGTTGGTGGGAAGTTTGAGTTTGATAATGGTGAGTACACTAATCTATTTTTAAGTATTTAATACTTTAAATGATTATATGCAAGTTTAATTAGTTAATTAATAAGCTTGGCTGAATAATTAGTTGGGTATTTGGTTGATAACTTGGTTGTGATAAATTATGAGAAACTATCTATATATATATATATACACGATGATGTGAAATGATTGCTATGGATGTTTAATATGCTTTAACCATCAAGTTTGGATGTTGATTATATATTTATTTTGATATTGAAATGATTCACGTTTAATACACGTCGAATATCACTTTCTTTTAATAAATAATACTGTATACGAGATTTTTAAACCACTCTAAAATGGTTTACAAATGTTTTATAAACACTAAAATCAAGTTTGATGAAGTTTTGATAAGTTATGAAAATTAAGTCAAAAATAGGCGCATCGCGTAAGGTAGTTCGCGATTTCGATTTTGTGTCGTAGTAGTTAAATCCATTTATACGATGGATTCAGAGTCGGAATTCTTTGTAATAAGAATTTTTTGAATTCTTATAATCATATTTTTCAAATAAAAGAAAAGGATCAAGATTTAGTTTAGTAGATATTGAAATATGAGCAAATCAAGTTTTCAAAATAGTCGTGCTTTGGCAGTTTGGAAACCCAAGCGATGAATTCTTTAAAATTGATATTTTTAAATTCTTTAAAAATATGGGATAAATTCTATAAATCTTTAAAATGTTTTAAAAGAGATTTAAGTTATAAAAATAGATTTCTAAATGATAGAAAGGTTGTTTTGATCAAATAAGCATTAAAAGTACTATTCGCGGTACTTTTTGCACAAAGATTTCTAATAACTTTTGAAATATGGATTTAAACTAAACAATTCTTTTCCAAATCTTTTATAATGTTTTCGAATGAATAATTAAGTGTTTAATTAATGATGTGGAGGTTTTATAGTTTATTTAAAAGAGTTTAAATAAATGATTTGAAGAAAAGCTGTTATAAATAAAGTGATTTAATCTTGGCTCTAAAAGCCGATGAGTAGACTAGATTTTTCTATTCGTGAGATCTGGATGTGGGGTACTTAAACTAAGGAGATGTTTAGGAGCAACCAGTGCCATGGCTCACCTGGCCTCTTTCCTGGGCAAGGGATAGATAAGATCGAAAAATCGGAAACGAGACAAATATAAAAGATTCAAAATTTATTAATTTAATTTGATACAACTTGGATTATATGGAGGTAATATTCTTATACTTGGTGTTAAATTCCAAGGAGGGAACTTGTACCAACCATCTGAATTTAAAAGGTGATTTCACCATTATTCGATGAATAGTACTTGTTGAATATGGAAATTGATATGAGTAAAATTAGTATAATTTCCATGGATCCCTTTTTACTCAATAATGTTTTCCAATATGACTTAGGAGAAACGATTTGGTATTTCCAAAGTTAAAAGAGAGGTTTAATGATCCCGTATATACCATAAATGAAAAAAATTGAAAGTTATGTATCTTTAAAGGATATTTTGATAAAAGGAATGGATTAATCAAATAATAATCGCTTATATACCTGATATCTTTTCATTGATAATTGGTTCGGAGAAAACAAAATCAGACTTGCTATCCGAAAACCACTTCGAACCAACATATGCATTCAAAAGTGAAGACATGTTAAAGACAATGATATTGAAGACATGAGACCTTCATTTCAGAAGGACTGCCTGTTCATAATCTCTAGTTAGCTCCTAGAATAAAATAAATAGCAATGGTCCCTTCATTCTGAAAATCTTCGAAATGCAAGGACTGTTCGCTACTAATCCTAGGGGTAATTCCCGACGGGATGTGGTAGGAGAGTGCCTTTGGTTTGTCCTTTTCCTAGACAACATGTATGGATGAGTGTCTGACGTTGCATTTCCAAGACCACGTATATTGATCTCTTCAAATGTACATCTGTTTGGTGGTGTAAGAGGTATCTCTCTTACACTTAACACCATTCTCTTATACATACGAGCTCAAAGGTTGTACATTTGTGGAAATCAATAGTGTGCTAATAGAAATGGCAATGTGTATTCAAAGTGGAACCTGTTACGAGAAAGGCAAAGCGTGGCTTTGTGTGAAATAAAGTGTGACTTTGTAGAAGTTGAGCGTAGCCTCATGTACGAGCCTCACACCCCGAAGATGATACCAGTAATGATGTGGTCTGACCTATATTTCGGGTTATCGGTTTTTTGAGTATAGAGTGACCAGTGGAATCTGGACCTCAAGGCATTTATGCCTTATGGACATGTATTGGAGGCTTGATAGAGAAAGAGTATTGCCATCAAGTAATATGCTGCTTCATAGTAGTGTATCCAACATAGTTCGGAGGCTTGCTTGCGATATGTAAATAGCCACCGAGGTGCTAGTTGTTTATGTATGGATTTAAGAGGAAATAGCCAGTAGTTCCCTATCATGTTGGAAACCCAATTCCAATACGAGCTTTCGTTTTTGATTGTAGAACATAGTATCTGGAATTTAATAATGGTAAAAATTTCAGCCTATGTGATATAAGTTTACTTGGAAAGGATTTTCAAAGCAATGTCATTAGAAATAATATCAAATTTTTTTAAGTATAAGATGTTTTGGTTATCATAAGGTAAAAACCCGTGTGTGTTTATGTGCGATGTGGTTTTATGAGATACTCTTCTTTTTCAAAAAGGGTTTTGTTCGACAACAAAGTCAATCGATAACCCTTTCATATATATATATATATATATATATATATATATATATATATATATATCATGTCCCACGCTGGTCAGACCCGAGTATTTTTCCAGAGTTAGCTTTGGACGCTTGGATTACTTGTTTGTATTTATCAGAGTATTTCTCCGGGTGTATTTTTCCTGAGTATTTTTCCAAGAATTGATGTATTTTATTTTCCCGCTGCATTACTTGTTTGTATTTATCAGTATTAGTAACGATGGACTGTTATGTCGAGGCTAATGGTAGGTTAGACTCTGGTTTGTTGTATAAGTCTTAAAGTTTCTTTTATAAAGGTCATTTGCATATTATACATTACTCGTCACGATGTGAGATTATGTTCTGTCTTTTCTTTCACCCCAATAATCCGTCTTTCTGGCATTTAGATGATCGACACATGAATACCGTGGATGTATTAGTGTCAACTTTTAAGGGTCGAAAAGGCGGGTCGTCGCATCTAACTCGATAACCCTCGATAACCAATCTTATTCATAATAAGTTATTTGATTGTTATAATATAATTTATTATATAATGATATAATTAATTAATTTGAAGTGTATTAAGTAGAAATTATTTAAATAATATGTTATGTGATAGTAATTACAAGATGTTTTAATCATAAGAAATTGTCAGTAAAATAATATATTGTTTTAAATATTCCTGGTCAAGGCGTTTTGAGAAAGAATATCAATACATCCATTGAGACTAGAGTACGTAATGCTCTCCAGATGTTGGGCGGTGTATTACTCATGGGGTCTGGCGGGCACCAAGGGATTACATACTGATTATTCTTGGACAATTACTAAAATGACTTATCAAAGAGTTTCATTCTAGTTAATAACAACCAGGTCAAACGGGTAATATCGAGTGATGATAGTACACAATTCTCTCGACTTAAGAATATTGTTGAATTTCAACGTGGACACTCCACTTTGATTATAGTTAAATTATGGCATAACATCCATCGAAAAGCGATATTGGACTGAGGACGTGTCCAACATTTCTCTATAGTATGGCTTTAATCATTAGTGCATTTTAATATCGAAAAAGAACTCCATTTCCCCCCTTTGATTATTAAGAAATGTTGGATTCATTTTGTCAATGACTTCGTATACTGGGTAATCTCCCTTGTTTTCGTGAGTTGCTTCTTTCTCTTCTTTGAGTTGACATAGTTAGGTTTGAGGTGAAGCATTGGAAGTGAAACACTATTAAATAGAGAATTCATCTCCTCGGTTGTATGAGGTTAGTATCACGATCAAACGTAGTCAACTCAAAGTCAAAACTCTAATTAGGATAGTATAGTTAGTTATAAACGTTATTATGGAACCAAGGACTTTGTTTATGGACTAACCAAGCTAAATGTAGATGGTACTAGAATTTTGACCAAAATTAAATTCTTTAAGTACTAATGTAATATAGTGTCGATGAAGAGAATTGCAAAAGGCTACTACTTAAATTTGTAAAATTAGGCTTTATCAAAGAGATATATAAGCCAGGATTAAGTCAAATTGTCACACCACTAGCTAAGGTAATGTGAACATTAATATTTGAATTATTAGAATATTAATCGCTGGATAAATTCACACATACGAGTCGCACAAACGAATCTATTACGCCTCTGAAACACGGTGGATTTAATAGATTTCTAACAATTACAAAGTTATAAATTAATAAAATTAATTAATGTTCATGAAACACTTATTATTGATGTATTAATTATATGGTGGTGTGTTCAGTAAAATGGGGTGGCTTTTAGAATTGTTCGGGGAGCCATTAGTAATTCACTGGGTGCATATATACAGGTTATATATGTACGTATTGATATACAATATCAACGCATATTTAAATTGTATAAATTCTTAAGGGTATAAAAGGTATTTTAGTTCATATATTAGGTTTGGTATGGCCAACCTAATAAGGAGAGGAAATGGGGTTTTAGGTTTGAACTGGTATGAGATAAATATGAAGATATTATTTCCAAACCATGCCATAAATTCAAACTTGATGCCTCCACTTTTCCTATACACTTTGTCTTCTCTTTTCTTTAGTTATGGCTGATAATACCAACCACCCCACCTCCATTTTTAAGTTCTTTTTCACTTTGACTCAATCAAATCCACATAGATCCGGTGTTTTCAGGCTTCCTATTCGCACCAGTAGGTGTAGATCTGTTAGATCAAGGAGATAAACTATATTGACATGTGTTTCTATAGCCTTATATATCAAGGTAAGTTTATTATATATTATATTATAATCATCATGTTTGTATATGCTATATCATGATCCATGTATTTCATATTTGATATAATACCTTATGTGTGTGTGTCTCTCTCTCTCTCTATGTGTATGTGTTATTACCTATAATCTTTATATCAGTTTAATATTCAACAATTGATCTATATGAATTATCTAATTCAACAATTGATCTATATGAATTATCTAATGTGGTAATATGTAACTAGAAAAATTTATTATACATGCATACATTTATTTTTCGGTGGCAAAATTATGAAAAAAACCTTTTTTGAAATTTTAATTGATATTAATTAAAGAATATGTTGTTTACACAATTTTAAACATTGTTTGATATTTTATATGATTTGTATGTAAATTAAATTAGGTCAAAATTATGTAAATAATTTTGTTAAAATATACTTCTAGAAAATTTTAATTTGAATTCATATTAGGCATAATATTTTGTTTATATAATTATAAACATTATTTTGTATTTTATATGAATTGTATACAAATTAAATTAGGTTAAAAGTATGTAATAATTTTTAAAAATATATCGTGAGAAATTTAAATTAAAAAATATCTTTCGGTTGTATTGATTTTATTGTTATATAATATAATATATATTTTTTATATAAACAATCAGAATTTTAGTAATTTGTTTTATATATAATATAATTCTATTTTCTAATAAAATTAAAAAAATTCCACTTTTGTCGGAACATATAGGTGTAAATATTTATAATACACACACACACACTCACTCTCATACATACATACATATTATATTTTTGGACATCTACTTTTTTACATGTATATCTTTAAACCAATACATATGTTTGTATTATTTTAATAAATATATTTTTGACAATGTTTTTATATATATGAATTTAAATACGTTGAAATACTATTAAATCAAAGTATGATATTTTAAATACTTGAATTCAATTTTAAGATCTAGTTTTGAACTCGAGTTTTGTCTTCTATGTCAAACTAGATATTTTCATTTGAAATTTAAAAATAAAGACTTGGTCAATATTGTATTATGTATAAAAAAGTAACAATTTTGAATAAAATTTTAGAATATATATATATGTATGTATGTATGTATGTATATTTATCTTATTGTGAAATTTTTTAATCACGCAACATATTCATACAAACATATATTTATTTATGTATGTATGTAAGAGCGAAGTGCGTATGTGTGTGTATTAGATATAAATCCCAATATTTATTGTATATATCTTAACCTTGTACACCCTTTGATATGTTGCACATGCATGTTATACACCTATAAGTATATAATGATGTACTTATAAAACTACATATAATCCATTCATTAAATACATTAACTAAATAAATCAGAAAATTAAATAAAATACAATTTTATTTAAATTTATTAGATTAGATCTAATTTTACCTTTAGACTTCATAGACCCAATGGATCCAAAAATATGAATTTTTTTTTTGAAATCTAGCCTATTTACTCATTGTGACCCTGCTCAATTCCTTCAGTCGGTATGAGTGGCCTTCTCTAAAGTCTTATTAGTTTTGCAAGATAATTTAGGTCTTATTTGTAACGACCCGTATTTTACGGATCGAAACATCGTAAAACAGTTGACCTTTGGTTGCATTGTTGTTAAGTCATTTTAGATTTTTGAGCAAAATAATGCTAAGTCCTAAGTCGTTCACAACTTAGTATAGGTCGTAAGTCGTTTATGACTTAGGGGATAGGAGCAACCCTGGGATGGCGAGTTAAGGGCTCGGGGATAGGTCGTTTGAACGACTTATGGTAAGGCAACGACCTAAGTAACTAGGCGAGTTAGCGACATAAGGAGCTAAGTGGGTTTACGACCTAAGGTGTTATCGTAGTTAGGTCGTGATCTCTGTTATAGTTAAGTCGCGTAGTGTTAAGTCGTGTTAAGTTGTTAAGTCGTCCAGGCGACTTAGGAGGGAACGCGCGTGTGTTAGGTCGTGTGTTTGCTAAGTCATAAGTCGTAACCTAGCTAAGTCGTGGGGTTGATGAGTAGTAGAGCTATTAAGTCGTTAAGGCGTATCCCAGTTAAGTCGTAGACTGGTAAGTTGCGCAATGTGTTGAGTCGTAGACCTGTTAAGTCGCGCGCGTGTTAAGTCGTAGATTGCTGGGTGTGTTAAGTCGAAGACGACTTAGGAGTTGAGTCGTAACCCAGTTCTGCTAAGTTATAAGTCGTAGGCTAGTGGGATTTGATAAGTCGTAGGTTGGCATAGCAGTTGAGTCGTAAGTCGTCTGGGATGTTAAGTCGAAAGGTTATAAGTCGGAGACGACTTAGGGAAGGCGGACGAGTTAAGGAGGAATTCAGCTATAAATACTCGTCCATTTTCTCACTTTTTAGGATCCGGATTTCGAAGCGATGAAGTGCTGCCATTTTGAGAGCTCGACTTCTACACTTCTTCACTTCTTCTCTCCACTCTAATCTTGTGCTTCTATCCATCCAAGTTGAAGATCAAATTGAAGATTCAAGAGCTTAGATTGAAGATCTTCATCCTTTGAAGTGAGATTTCTTCGTTTGAAGCGGATTCGTAATAGATCAAGCTTGATCCTTCGCTGTCCAGATCTGAATCATGTTGTTTTGAGGTTGTTTTGGTGATTTGGTGAGTGGTGATTATCTCTCACACGGATCCAAAGGAGTATATCGGATTGTTGTCTCGATTTGGTGTTAAAATAGTGATTTCCATACATTTTCTTCATCCTAAGTGTAGATCCATATAAATCCATTGTTCATGATGATGTTACATCCATTTTACTAAGTGTTAACCTATGCAAGTTCATTCATCAAGATTGTAGAGATATTTCTCATGATTTCATGCTTGTTAGACTTTCAACTCTTTAATTACGAAATTGCCATTATTGTGATAATTGTCTACTTAGATCATATTTGAATGCTTGATTGTTTGGATTAATGTTTGACTTGGTTGATTACTATGAATTAGATGATTGATGATTTGATTTAGACCGAAGATGATTCAAAAGCTAAGGGAAAGGCTCTTGAATTTGGGAAAGCTGCTCGTGGCATATGTAGCGGGATGATGAAGCTCTTATGCATAGATTTGATGATGTGATGTTGAGATGAGGCTTTGCGAGGATGTAATGAAGCAAGGCATCATGTGATGAAGACTTGGTCTAATCCAGACGGGATCATTCCAAGCATGTTGATAACTCGGTGAATGGTTCGAGTTGAGGATAATGGATGGATATGAGAATGGTCGTCAAGGAGGATGACTAGGAGGCTTGGGTCTCATCGTTGTTGAAGGTTTTAGCATGCTCTAAGCAAGAGTATGTTTGGGCAGATTCGATAGTCCCAACGACCAACTGTTGATGGTCGAGTACTTTGGGCAAATTCGATAGTCCTAGGCACGGGTCACGATGACGTGCGAGAGTTATGTCTAGAACCGGGGTTACCATTAGCCCTTGACGGACAGCTGAAAGAATGTGCCGGTCATTCAATTAACGGTGATACCGAAGCAATGATAACAGTTATAGCCAGAGTCATGGATGTTTGATTGTATCGTCATTCGGTCTCAAGAGCGGTATTTTCTGGGTGCTTATCTGATCTTGGTTTAGGCCTTGGGGGTTTGTGCTTGGAAAACATTGCCCTTGACTCGAGTGATAATTGCTTTACTTTAAATTGTATGCTCTGCTATGTTCGCTTCTGCTTAGTGTGTGTCTGGGGGCTATCACTGTAGAAAAAGGTTGGAGTGGGAGGGTTGTATTCCTATTCCTTTTCCTTTATGCTCTTTTGGTATGTTGATTGTTAATTTACTGCTCACTAAGACTGTTGTCTGACTCAAGGCTTTATGTTTTTAATTCTTATTGCCTTGGGTTGTTCGTCCATTTTGGGACGGGCAGACTAGGTAGCAGGTGACAGGTGCTGTTCTTGCTTTCCACGGTGATGATATCGAAGACGAGCTGGAGGGTTGCATATTATCTTCGTATTATATGTACTGGATGTTCCGCTGTTTGTATAATCTCTGAGTGTTGTGTAGTGAGGCTTGATGTATTGACTATTTGGATGCTTGTATTCACTATTATGGAGTTTTATATGATGGCATATTATTCTGTAAAGCTTCACTATACATATGTTCTATTGTATTTTTGTCCATGCGCTGTGAGTAATACGATAGATTCTGTTGTTTTAATTTACCCTGACAATCGTCCATGGTCGCCTGGCACACTTTACAGCACACTATCTCTAGATTCAGTGCAGGGGTCATGGGCGGTCGTCACATTTGGTATCAGAGCATTGGTTAATCGATTTTACCCAACGCTCGTCGACGTAACTACGTATGAGAGACGTAATTGTATTTTGATGGATGAATACTATATATAATATAGTAGCTTAGTAGAGTTTGAGTCCTTTATGCAGTTGTTTCTCTAGATGTTCTGAGCATTTCTTTTTATAGATATTGAGAATGAGTCGAAGAGGGAGACCAGCTGCTAGGGAAGGCCGTGCTACTGAGGGGGCTACTGACTATGCAGCTATGTTCGAAGCTATGATGACTTCGATCATGAGAAGGATACCAGTTCCGGGGACAGCAGTTGATGTTGGAGTACAAGTCCAAACTCCAAAACCAGTGGATTTTGCTAAGTTGTGCAAGGATTATACTGCTCTTGGAGGGAAGGTTTTCTTGGGAACAGAATCAACTATCGAAGTCCAGAGATGGATAGATGCTTGTAGAAGGATCTTTGGTGATTTGGAAATTGATGATGCAACTAAGAGGAAGTTGGCATCAAGGCAGCTTCAAGGGAGAGCCTTTGATTGGTGGAACTCTATTACCATCAATACTCCGGAGGAAGAGATTACTTGGGAGCAATTTCAAGCCAGTTTTGAAGCTAAGTTCATTTCTACAGCTCAGAAGTCTGTTCTGTTCAAGAAGTTTGTGGAGCTCAAGCAAGGAGGGAGACCAGTTCTTGAGTATGTTTCTGAGTTTGAAGCTTTGTCCAAGTATGCCCGATCGTATATTGAATCTGCTTATCAGAAGAATGAGAAGTTCGTGATAGGCTTGGATAGTTATCTTGGGAGACAGTTAGTGGATCATTTGGACGATTCATTTGAGAAGCTTGTGGAGAAAGCTCTCAGGCATGAGAGTCTGTTTCCTAAGGAAGGATCTGTTGTTGCTGTGACCAAGGGAGAGTCTAAACCACAGCAGGGTGGAAACCAGAAGAGGAAGCAGCAACAGCAGAAGGGTAAGGATGGCCAGAAGAAGCTAAAAGGCGAGGTGACTTGCTAGAATTGTCAGCAGAAGGGCCATTTCTCGAAGGATTGTAAGAATCCGAAGGCACCGATGAAGTGTCACAACTGTGACAAGCCGGGGCATTTCAGGAAGAATTGTCCAGAACCGAGGAGGGACAAGCAGATTGTGCAAGCTTATGCTTTGGGAGCTGTTCCATCATCTTCGAAAGCTCCTACCGCTGAAGAGAAGGGAAAGAGTGTGGTGGTTCAAGGTACTCTTTTCCTATGTGGTATTCCAGTTAGAGTTCTGTTTGATACTGGGGCGTCGCATTCGTTTGTTTGCAGCGAACTTGTAGACCGGTTGGGTTTGAAACCGGATATTGTTGATAGGCCATTGGTTGTGACTAATCCAGTTGGGGGTTCGTCTTGTTTGTGTATGTTATACCGTGGTCTAGTTGTATCGAGTCATGATTGCTCTTTTGTTTGTGATTGCTTTGTTCTGAACTTTACGGGGTTCAGAATTATTTTGGGAATGGACTGGCTTAGGAAGTATGCGGCGAAGGTTGATTGCGAGAGGTTGGAAGTGACAGTCGAGAATGTGAAGGGGCGAAAGGTTGTGATACGATGTAAGCATGAAGAAGGCGTCTTCATGAGCTTCATGTATTCGCTGGTTGTTCCACGGGATGGACTGTCATTAGTGCCAATCGCGAATGGATTCGAGGATGTCTTTGACGAAGTCAAAGGGTTGCCGCCGCATAGAGAGATCGAGTTTCGTATAGATCTAGTTGAAGGAGCCAGACCTGTTGTGATGCCTCTTAGGCGGATGGCGCCTAGAGAACAGCAGGAGTTGAGGGTGCAGGTTGATGATCTTTTGCAGAAAGGATTCATTCGGCGTAGTGTGTCCGAATGGGGTGCACCAGTTGTGTTTGTAACCAAAGCGGATGGATCGCTGAGGTTGTGTGTGGATTATCGTGAGCTGAATAAGGTGACTAAGAAGAACAAGTATCCATTGCCGAGAATAGATGACTTGTTTGATCAGCTTCACGAGGCTAAGGTGTTTTCTCAGATGGATTTGGCAACGGGATTTCACCAGTTGAGAGTGGCTAAGGATAGTGTGCCGAAGACTGCTTTTAGGACACCACCCGGTTTCTTTGAGTGGCTGGTAATGCCGTTTGGATTGACTAACGCGCCAGCCTATTTTGTGGATCTTATGAATAGAGTGTTCAGATGGTCAGACCGAGAGAGTCAACCGAGTTTTGGAAATCTTCTTAGAGCTTGTGTTTTGGACTTCGGAGGATCATGGGAAGATCACCTTCATTTGGTGGAGTTTTCATACAACAACAGTTACCAGTCAAGTATTGGTATGGCACCGTATGAGGCATTGTATGGAAGACCGTGTAACTCTCCGACGTGTTGGATAGAAACTGGAGAAAAGTTGATACTTGGGCCAGAGATGATTCGTCAGACTACGGAGTGCATAGAAATCATTCGGCAACGAATGAAGGCAGCCCAAGACCGTCAGAAGAGTTATGCTGATAAGCGTCGTAAGGATTTGGAGTTCGACGTTGGTAATATGGTTTTTATGAAGATTTCTCCACTAAAGAATGTTATCCGATTCGGGAAGAAAGGAAAATTGACTCCGAGATTTGTTGGACCATTCCCGATCATCGAGCGAATTGGAAAGCTTGCCTATAGATTGGAATTACCGGAGAAGATGGCGGGTGTGCACAATGTTTTTCATGTGTCATATCTACGGAAGTACGTGCACGACTCGAATACAGTGGTTCCTGCTGATAGCTGTGAAGATTTCGAAGTTGATTCAGTCGATAGAAGACCTTGTAAGCCGCTTCGTGTTGTGGGAACTGACACGAAACAGCTTAGGAGGAAGGTAGTTAAGTTGCTCAAGACACAATGGAGTGATAATGATAACGACTGTACGTGGGAGGTGGAAGAGAGGATGAAGGCAGCTCATCCTGAACTCTTCAAGGTATGGCCCTAAGGTGTCGTGTCATCTCGCGATATTGTAACTTGTTCTAATTCTAGAATTCTGTACGCTAAGCTAGAATTGGATGCATGGTTTGTTGATTGCTATGGATGGTAGGTGTACAGAATAATCTTTGATTGCTTTGTTGCTTGGAATTTCGGGGACGAAATTCCTAAGGGGGAGAGAATGTAACGACCCGTATTTTACGGATCGAAACATCGTAAAACAGTTGACCTTTGGTTGCATTGTTGTTAAGTCATTTTAGATTTTTGAGCAAAATAATGCTAAGTCCTTAGTCGTTCACGACTTAGTATAGGTCGTAAGTCGTTTATGACTTAGGGGATAGGAGCGACCCTGGGATGGCGAGTTAAGGGCTCGGGGATAGGTCGTTTGAACGACTTATGGTAAGGCAACGACCTAAGTAACTAGGCGAGTTAGCGACATAAGGAGCTAAGTGGGTTTACGACCTAAGGTGTTATCGTAGTTAGGTCGTGAACTCTGTTATAGTTAAGTCGCGTAGTGTTAAGTCGAATGGTGTTAAGTTGTTAAGTCGTCCAGGCGACTTAGGAGGGAACGCGCGTGTATTAGGTCGTGTGTTTGCTAAGTCATAAGTCGTAACCTAGCTAAGTCGTGGGGTTGATGAGTTGTAGAGCTATTAAGTCGTTAAGGCGTATCCCAGTTAAGTCGTAGACTGGTAAGTCGTGCAATGTGTTGAGTCATAGACCTGTTAAGTCGCGCGCGCGTTAAGTCGTAGATTGCTGGGTGCGTTAAGTCGAAGACGACTTAGGAGTTGAGTCGTAACCCAGTTCTGCTAAGTTATAAGTCGTAGGCTAGTGGGATTTGATAAGTCGTAGGTTGGCATAGCAGTTGAGTCGTAAGTCGTCTGGGATGTTAAGTCGGAAGGTTATAAGTCGAAGACGACTTAGGGAAGGCGGACGAGTTAAGGAGGAATTCAGCTATAAATACTCGTCCATTTTCTCACTTTTTGGGATCTGGATTTCGAAGCGACGAAGTGCTGCCATTTTGAGAGCTCGACTTCTACACTTCTTCACTTCTTCTCTCCACTCTAATCTAGTGCTTCTATCCATCCAAGTTGAAGATCAAATTGAAGATTCAAGAGCTTAGATTGAAGATCTTCATCCTTTGAAGTGAGATTTCTTCGTTTGAAGCGGATTCGTAATAGATCAAGCTTGATCCTTCGCTGTCCAGATCTGAAGCATGTTGTTTTGAGGTTGTTTTGGTGATTTGGTGAGTGGTGATTATCTCTCACACGGATCCAAAGGAGTATATCGGATTGTTGGCTCGATTTGGTGTTAAAATAGTGATTTCCATACATTTTCTTCATCCTAAGTGTAGATCCATATAAATCCATTGTTCATGATGATGTTACATCCATTTTACTAAGTGTTAACCTATGCAAGTTCATTCATCAAGATTGTAGAGATATTTCTCATGATTTCATGCTTGTTAGACTTTCAACTCTTTAATTACGAAATTGCCATTATTGTGATAATTGTCTACTTAGATCATATTTGAATGCTTGATTGTTTGGATTAATGTTTGACTTGGTTGATTACTATGAATTAGATGATTGATGATTTGATTTAGACCGAAGACGATTCAAAAGCTAAGGGAAAGGCTCTTGAATTTGGGAAAGCTGCTCGTGGCATATGTAGCGGGATGATGAAGCTCTTATGCATAGATTTGATGATGTGATGTTGAGATGAGGCTTTGCGAGGATGTAATGAAGCGAGGCATCATGTGATGAAGACTTGGTCTAATCCAGACGGGATCATTCCAAGCATGTTGATAACACGGTGAATGGTTCGGAGGATAATGGATGGATATGAGAATGGTCGTCAAGGAGGATGACTAGGAGGCTTGGGTCTCATCGTTGTTAAAGGTTCTAGCATGCTCTAAGCAAGAGTACATTTGGGCAGATTCGATAGTCCCAATGACCAACTGTTGATGGTCGAGTACTCTGGGCAGATTCGATAGTCCTAGGCACGGGTCACGATGACGTGCGGGAGTTATGTCTAGAACCGGGGTTACCATTGCCCTTGACGGACGGCTGAAAGAATGTGCCGGTCATTCAATTAACAGTGATATCGAAGCAATGATAACAGTGATAGCCAGAGTCATGGATGTTTGATTGTATCGTCATTCGGTCTCAAGAGCGGTATTTTCTGGGTGCTTATCTGATCTTGGTTTAGGCCTTGGGGGTTTGTGCTTGGAAAACATTGCCCTTGACTCGAGTGATAATTGCTTTACTTTAAATTGTATGCTCTGCTATGTTCGCTTCTGCTTAGTGTGTGTCTGGGGGCTATCACTGTAGAAAGAGGTTGGAGTTGGAGGGTTGTATTCCTATTCCTTTTCCTTTATGCTTTTTTGGTATGTTGATTGTTAATTTACTGCTCACTAAGACTGTTGTCTGACTCAAGGCTTTATGTTTTTAATTCTTATTGCCTTGGGCTGTTCGTCCATTTTGGGACGGGCAGACTAGGTAGCAGGTGATAGGTGTTGTTCTTGCTTTCCACGGTGCTGATATCGAAGACGAGCTGGAGGGTTGCATATTATCTTCGTATTATATGTACTGGATGTTCCGCTGTTTGTATAATCTCTGAGTGTTGTGTAGTGAGGCTTGATGTATTGACTATTTGGATGCTTGTATTCACTATTATGGAGTTTTATATGATGGCATATTATTCTGTAAAGCTTCACTATAAATATGTTCTATTGTATTTTTGTCCATGGGCTGTGAGTAATACGATAGATTCTGTTGTTTTAATTTACCTTGACAATCGTCCATGGTCGCCTGGCACACTTTACAGCGCACTATCTCTAAATTCAGTGCAGGGGTCATGGGCGGTCGTCACATTATTAGTAAGCACTACATCTTAATACAACTTTGTAATGAAGAGGAATTTATGTGTATTTCGTTGCGAGGGAATTGAATAATTTATAAGTCATATATTGCTCAAAGTTTGTCAAAAACCCCAAATCAATTAAAACTAAACTTTACTAAGTTAGAGTTGAAAGCAAGAGAAAACGACAAGATTTTTAGAATGGTTCAGCCAAAATATTGTGCCTATGTCCACTACCAATTTATTTCCAATAGGATTCACAACTACAGCCAAATTACAATCGATTTCAATTCTAGAAAAAGTTGATTTTGCATTTGGCAGTAGCTCCGCATAGAATATGAAAAGAGCTCCTTTTCTAAGTGATGTAGGTTGCCTTTTATAGCTAAATTCGAGTACGAGAATTGCTAGATCTTGTTTGAATGAGCAAATATCTCCAGATCTAACTTTCGAGCAAAATGAATAAGTGAAAATGCACATTTCCCATCACTCATGATCTTTCGGTATCAATCCATATGGATCAACAAGAACCAATGTTGTTGACTTCCCTTGTTTTTCTCTTCAAAATAGTATAAGTATTCATGCTTTAGAACTTCGAGGATGAAATAGTCAAAGATCATCGGTCGTTACAAATCGATGTCACATCACTTGTACATATATTTCTTCAACCTCAAATGTAGAGTCGCACAAGAGCAAAATGGTCCCCACAACTTTAATAGGATAGTTCGGTACCAATCCATATGGATCGACAACAACCGATATATCTTCCTCTATACATAGCCAAAATTTCTCTTGTCTTCAATCCTAAAAACCCTAAACCTTTTGATTCATTTCATTATCTTTTCATAGTCTAGATCCATTGAGATGTTGGTTGGTTCAAAACATTGAATGTGTAGAGGCGAATTATCCAATTGACCCCGGTTTGATTATACACCAATGATCTAATCATGGATTAAAGGAGTTCTTTGGTATCTATATCCGGGTATCTAAACACACGGTTTTCAAAATGCAAAATGTTTGTTTTGTGCCTATGAACTTGTTGCACAAAGTTGGACTTTAAGAATACGGTTTCATTAAATCAAAAGTCTAAATTTATTTATGAAATGATTTATTACTTCATTTCATCAAATCCTTATGAACTAGATGTCTATTTACAAAAAGAAATCAAGTGAAGTAGCAGCGCTAATGCTCACTATTCCATGCACACAGAATTGGGATCCCATCAACTATTTATAGCTTAAAAGTGTCGTCTCCAAATTTATGTCCTATTACATAGGGTCCTTCCCAATTCTGACCTAGTATAGTAATGGGTGTGCCCTAAGGGAAATTATGTAATTTGTTACATATATCTAACTTGGTAACTAACCTTGTTCAAAATCAAAGGTGTTTTCTTTCTATTATACACTTGATATATGTGTTATATTAATTAATTATTTATTTAAAAGTATATTTAATATAGAAATATATAAAATGTATGTTTTGTGATAGTAGTTCCAATGTGTTGTAATCAAAGTGATTTGTTATAATAAAATAAACATATTGTGTTAAATATTCCTAGTCATGATGTATTAAGACTGGATATCAATACATCCATTGAGACTAGAGTATGTAACGATCTCCAAACTTTGGGCAATGTATTACTCATGGCTATTGGGGCCACCAAGGGGTTATGTACTGATAGTTATTAGATACCTATAGAATGACTCACTCAATAGTTTTATGTTGATTAATATAAGTAAGATCAAATAAAGTATATCGATGTGACAATGTAAAATAATTCGACTTGAGAATACCATCGAGCTTCAACATGGAAACTCTGTTATGATTATAGTTAAATCATGGCATGGCATCCTTCAAATGGCTATAGTTGGGTTTAGTGGAAGCACTGAAAGTGAAACACTATTCAAGGGAGAACTAGTCTCCTTAGTTATATGGGATTAGTATCACGGGGTTAACTTAAGTCAACTTAAAGTCAAAGTCTCTGACCAAAGTAGCATGGTTAATACTAATTGTTATTGTTGAACCAAGGTTTTTGTGCTTGGCTTACAAAGTTAAATGTAGAAATAGTTATAATTTTGACCAAAACCAAATGTCATAGGTCCTACTGTGATATAGATTTAACGAAGAGAATTGGTATAAATAATTGTCACTACCGGATAACGCTTAAATAAATAAAATTGGATTTTACCAATAAAGATGTGTAAGCGATAAATTCAGTAAAAATTTCACACCACGAGTTAAAGTGACATATGAACGTTAATATTTGAATTATTCAACATTAATTACTGGTTGAATTTACACCTTTGAGTTACACAACCGAAATGATGAATATTCCAAATGAACTGCATGATTCAATTAATTTTTAATCGTCAAAAATTAATTAAATCAATTAATATTTATGAACTAGTAATTATTAAATTTTATTTGACTTATTTGGATACCATTAGTATTTTACATATGTAAAAGTTATAAATGCGCGTATCGGTATGCGATATCGATAAAAGATTAAATTGGATTAAAATGGGAATAATACCGATTGGTTTTTATAAATATTTAGGGCCAAACAAGCCATGCACGGTCGTCCATGCTTTAAGAAAGAGGAGGAGTTACTTGAATTAGAAATGAAAAGA
Source organism: Allium fistulosum (assembly GCA_030737815.1). Classification (NCBI taxonomy): domain Eukaryota; kingdom Viridiplantae; phylum Streptophyta; class Magnoliopsida; order Asparagales; family Amaryllidaceae; genus Allium; species Allium fistulosum. The sequence continues at coordinate 505,879,045 of CM060903.1, read as the reverse complement.
CTATTCCTAATTAAAGGATAGGTGAGTCAACATACATCTTTATAAGGGCTTTATTTCCTCCTTTATTTGATTAGCCTCTATCATTTTTTATTCTCTTCTTAATTTTTGAGATCCAGGTCGAAAATATTCACAGTAGCAAGGGTACAAAATTCTAAAATCAAACAAGACAATAAAATATAAAAGGTGGTTACCTCTCCAGTTCTTACAAATATGGAGATCGATCTATTGGATCTACGAATCGTCACATCTTCAAGGTGTTTCTCTTAGCTTCATATAAAAGGTGAGCTCCTATTTTGTTTATATTTTATTTCATTATGATTATATGTTTCTACTTTTCACCTATTCTATTCATTCATTTCTACGTATTTTGACAATGTTTTGGATTTTTCTATTTATTTCCTTGAACCAGCTTTATCCTCATCATGTTAATATGATTAAAATCATCTTGTTTACATTCTCTATTATTCACATATCACCAATTGTAATTTTTTGGATCTATCCCTATTTTTTTGGTTGTTTATATTATGTATTTAATTAGATCCGCCTTTCAATGTCTAATTTTTACATGCATGTGTTGTCCAATTCTTTCATATAGAAACTCTGGTTAGATTATCGTTTTGAAATAATTCGTCTACATAAAGTTTAGTTTCATATTATAAAACTGAAACTTGAAGATTCTATTTCATGTCATTTTGAAATAAGTTTTGTTTGTTGTTTACATAAATTTTTATGTAAACTTAAAATCCATAAGTTGATTCAAAAAAAGGTTAACAATTTGATTGAAACCTAATGTTAGTTAGCCAATATTATTTTTATTGTTTGTTACATAAAATCCAACTTGAACAAAATACACATGTTATTTATTTGAAATAATTTGGAACATGAGTATAAGTTTTGTATGGTTGTTGATTTGGATATTTTTGTCATTCTACGCTTTAAAAAAATGGAATTTTTTTATTATAAGTGAACATTTATGCAAAATGTCACAAACCCCGTTTAACCACTTTGTTATGGTTGGATTTATTTTACTAACCATAATTTCTAAATATATATATATGTATGTGTGTGTGTGTGTAAGACCCATACAAACATACATACACACACATACACACACACATATATACATATACATATACATATACATATACACATATATATATATATATATATATATTAGTCAAAATTCTGGACAACAAAGGCCTATGTGAATTAACTAGTAAATGTCATTTAATATGCCAATCAATCTAATTAAAGAGAGAAATGAAAAGTTTCTCTCTCTACATTTATAGCCTCAATATATATATATAGGTACTGCTTATATGCTGCTCTTACCATTAAAACATGAATGTATTTGTTACATTCATTATATTAGATACAAATTTAAACTAAATTGAAAACCTTTTAACCAAATTAAATAAAATATGATTTTATTTAAATTATTTTTAGATTAGATCTAATAATCATTTCGATTTCATAGGCCCAATAGATCCAAAATAGAAATTTTTTCAAAATCTACCTATTTCACCTGGCCCAGTTCCTTCAACTATATTGGAGCCAAATGGTCTATACAGTCTAAATTAGTCATGTTAGGGCTAACCAATTAAGCTTACCAATTTAGTAGGGTGTCTAGAAAAGTAGTGTCTAGGCTTGGGTTTAGGTAATCAAGTAGCCTGCCCTCCCTGGCTACATCCTAGCCTGAAAAGTGAAGTGAGCCCAAAGGTTGCCCGTAATAGAAAAGACCCAATTTGAATTGGGCCTTGGGCTAATTTTCTAAAATGTTTTGAAAATTAAAAATGAATTTTTAAATTTAAAGGTTAAATTTAAAATAAGAAATATATTATATTGTTATACTGCAATTTCAATTTTTTTTTGAAATTAAAATAAGAACTAAATTTAAAAGTTAGATTTAAAATAAGAATTACATTATAAATATTATAATACAATTTTCAAAATTGGCTTTGAAAACAATATATAATATAAATGTTATATCATAGTTGTCAAAAGTGCTTTGAAAATATAATAACCGTATTTCAAAATTTTAATATTTATCAATAGGATTAATTAAATAAATAAACTAAATGTTAATTAATTAAAGTATATACATGTACAATATATATGATATATGTTAAATTACCTTGAATTGTTTATGATGATGTAAATATAAATATGTATATACATAAGAAATTTTTGAAATATATATTTAATTAAATAAGTTAATAAACAAATAGTAATATATATATATATACATTTTTCATTTTCAAATATATATATATATCTGTGTGTGCATGTGTATAACCATAGATGTTATGGTATACATATTTAATTAAATTTTTTATTAAGTAACATAAAATTAATTAAAGTGTTAATTAATTAAATTGATTTAATAAGATTTAATTAATATAATATACATAATACTATTATGTAAGTTAATTAAATTATAAATGTTATATAATAATTAAATTTATATAGTTTGAATGTATAATAAAACGTGTAACAATAAGAAATCCAAATGAGACTTAAGGGATAAATACATACATACATACATACATACATACATATATATATATTATACAGTGATTTCTGATGCGTCCGACACTTGAATCATGATGGTATTTCATAATAAATACATTATCCCATAAGCAGATATTACTCATTTAAAAATATTAAAGGTTATGAATCTTTAATATAAAGTTTTCTTCTACCATTTATATATTAATGGATTATTTACTCTCTAGTTGTTGATATTCCTCAAGAGATGTTATGTGTAGCACCATTTGATATTGACTAGACAATGTAAAATACATGTAAAATACATGCTTGTATTTGTTGATATTCCTCAATTTACGTGCATTATACTTAGGCCATCGCAAAATGATGGGTATGAGTGAATAATTTCTTTCGATTTGTTGACATTCCTCAAGGTCAAGATGAGATTAGGAAAAAGACCATGGGTTAGGAGTTGTATTTGATACAACCGGTGAAGTGTTATCCATTGCTTATTGGCCTATGATTTGGTGATATTCCTCAAGGTCAAAATCCTAAAGCAAGCCAGTCCTAACACGCACTAGAGAAATCAAATGATTTCTATGTTTTTCTTAGGGTTTTGATAAACACAAAAATCCAGTGGAAGCCTTATTAGAAAAATGAAATGGTAACATTTAACATTTCTAACATTGTAAGAACTTTTGCTATATAAAGTTATAATAATCTACATCAGTAAATTTGAGAAATTAATATAATTAATGAAATGTTTATCAATTAAGATATACAAATGAACTGAATTAAAGATTGACAAAAGAAAATATAAAATATACCTACTAATAAATGTTTTCTGCATGCTATTGTTTCAATACCCATGTAAGCACCTAATTTTATAACTACTAAATACATTCGTAACTGGTCACTTATGTATTTATTTGCCGGAGACTATGTATTGTCCTTTATGAGTTTTGTACTCTACAAACAATACTTAAATATGGATATTTGATCTATGTATGATAACATATAAATGTTATATGGTGAACGGTCATAGTTTGTAATGTACGAAACCCCGATGAAATTGGTTCGTTCGAAATAAACAAGTAAACCATAACGTGAGATCATGTATTCAATATGATTGTTTATAATAATGATCTTGTTGTGTTAAATGTAACACTATACCAAAAGCTGTATGATAGGTATAAGAACTCAATCACTGAAATGTCAGTTTGATCGATCAACAATATTTGATATCCTTAAATGTTAGGGATGATCAGATGCACTTTTATAAAAGGTTCGTTACAATATTGTAGCGATGTTTCTTTTTGAATGATTTGACCATTTAGAACGAAAAACGAATGTACGAGAATAGATGTAACTTAAGGCACAGTTAGGATGAAGAGAGTGAATGGTCACTTCTGCTTTATAAAGAAACATAAGAAATGAGTTGTAAAATAATAATTGATACTTAAAATTGAAATGAGAAATATTATTCCTATTCCAACTTTTTAATATAGAAAATTGTTTTTTATGAAATTCATTCTCTGAGTTCAAGATATTTAATCTGAAAATTCTCGACTATAGAATGGTTACAGTAGATGGAATAAATAACCTACATTAAGTAGTGGAATGGAACTCAGTATTTCATATGCTAGTATAGTGCTAACAAAATGTAATGACCCAGAATTTCACTGCTTTGATTGCTGAATATTTAATTAATTTTAAATATTCAATATATAGGTTTTATAATGAAAATAAACTCATTTTAATTAACTAATAATGATGGTAAAATCATTTTCAAATTTTTTTTACCAAATTAAATAGTTCGAAGAAAAACAGAAAATGTGACCGAAGAACGTTTTCCGAAATTTCGACCTTTCGACACCGGGAAGTTGTCGGGAATGTTGTTCGTCTTTGTGCACTATATATACATATATATAAGAATTAATTACCAAGATAATAAGCAATTATAAATAAATTATCTTATATTAATTTAGATTAGTAAGTGTGACACGACACAGTTTTAAAAATAATAATCATTTTATATAAATATATATATATTAAGTATTGTCACATCTTAGATTTGTAATCATTAATCATAATTATCTCTTGTCACATCTTAGTTAATTAATAATTAAACATATATATATATAATAAAGTGATGTGACTAAACATAATGATTATATATATACAAAAGAAAAGTGATGTGACTAAACATAATAATTATATATATATATATATAAAAGAAAGTGAAGTGACTAAACATAATTATATATATAAAGAAAGTGACTTGACTAAACATAATAATTATATATATAAGAGTGATGTGATTAAACGTAATTATATATATTTATATAATAAAAGATTTGTGATGTGACTACATATAATGATGACATAGGAAATTTACCTATAAATAGCCATATGTTTCTTCATTTTTCCTCCTCTTTCCACCAATCTTTTCTTCCTCATTTCAAACTCAAATTGAGTTTTTCTTTTTTTCCGAAACCGTGTGAAATTTTAATGGCCACAACATTCTAGTTGACCACTTTTTCAAATTTCTATCATAGCTATGTCAAAATACCCAATATTTGCAAAGCAATTTTAAACCTAAAATTTCTAGTCCGAAAATTACCATTCTTATTTTGATCATAACTTCTTCAAAACTAATCGAAAATGAGTGATTCTTTTTTTTGAAATGATAGAGAAAAGAAATTCCAATAACTTTTTCTTTGAGTACTTTTTGAAATTCCATAAGTAGATAGCCCAAAAATCAGTTGCAAAATGACTTATTTTCGGGTTTATTATTGAGAAATCGATGTTTATCCGAAGTTGCTCTACATTACCAAAACATGTCTCACTTCCTTGTTCATCCATGGCCTAGCATACCTAGTACATTTAGGATTCAAGACTCCGTCCTTTTGCTTTGGAATGAAAGTGCTAGGTCATACTCAAGTCAGCGAAAGTTTGGATAGTCTTCGGTGAGTAAATTCCTTTACTTTTTGAGAAAGAATTTACATTTATATATATGGTTGTTATATGGTTGTATTTGTGATGTTATTATTTTGATTATGGTATGGTTTGGATGTATATGTGTGTGCTAATTTGTGGTTTAGTATTAGAACTTTGAATTGATGATTTAAGTGGTATTTTGGTTATAAAATTGTGACCTTTGGCTTGGAATTAGAAGTGATATGGAAAGTTAGTAAGTAAAATTAGTAAATGGAAGAGTTAGTGAGCAACAAGTTTGAAATTACGAGTATCCACAACGATAGTCACTATGGATGCAGTTCATTTAAAAATCCGATTTTCGCGAAGTTTGGTTTTTATACTTCAAATTGTTTTGTAAATGGTTTATAAACTAAATAATGATATTTTAAAAGGTAAATTAAAATTTTAATAGTAGATTTTTAATTAATTATGTTTTGATAATTAATAATCAATTAAGGATTAAACAAGGGTTATTAACTTTTACTAATTAAAGGTTGGTTGTTAATTAATTATCTTTTAAAGTTAAAATTTATTTTAATTAATTATTAATTAAGTTAATTAATTATGAGTTAAGTAGATGATTTAATTTTAACTAACTATTATTTAAATATAGAATTAATTATTAATTAATTATTAATCAAGTGTTTAATTATTTATAAATTATAAATTAATTAAGGTTTAATTTATAATAAATTATTTATTAAAGGTTTAATTTATTATTTAGTTTAATTAAAGATTATTTAATTAATTAATTGAGATTAATTAATATTAAATTATCAATAAAGGTTTAATTAATTATTTAATAATTAATAAATGATTAATTTAGATTTAATTAATAGTTAATTACTGTTAACTATTTAATTAAATTAAGTTAAGATTCAATTAAAATTAATTATGATTTAAATAAGGATTTAACTTATAATTAATTATTTTTAAAAATGTTTAGAAGTTTTAAATCCTTTGATTTTCAAAAGTAAAATTGTTTAAAGGTGCTTCTTTTTCAAAGATGGTTTTGAATACAAGCGATTCAAGTGTTGATACCGTTAAGAAACCATATAATTGTGAATGAGTTATAATGTAGATCGTTGGGTTGTTTGGATATGTGTTAGCAGAATAAATCCTCGTTCTGCTATAAATTGATTGTTTGTTTGTTTGGTTGTTTGGACATATGTTAGCAGAATAAATCCTCGTTCTGCTATAACTTGATTGTTGGTTTGTTTATGTGGACCTGTGTTAGCAGAATAAATCCCCGTTCTACTATGAATTGATTGAACTGTTTGGACATCTATTTAGCAGAACAAATCACCATCCTGCTATTATGTTATTTGAACATGTATATGATAATTAGTTCATATTGACATGTTATTCCCTGTTTTGGATATGAGTTGTATTTACATATATGTTGACCTATGTAAATAACTGTTAAGTGAATTGAAATTAAAATTGAATGGTAATTTAAATCAGTACCATTGGGATTGCTAAGCCTCTTTTAGAATTATTAAAGTATGTTTTTGAATCAATTTGGGTTTAATGGTTATAAACGATTTTGAAATTTTATTATTATTTTATAAAGTTATTTTTAAATAATATCTTGTTTTTAAAAAGGGGTTTATTAAATAAAAAGTTTTACCTAGAGTGATTTACAAAGGATATCTTGAAAATGATATTTTATAAAGGAGAATCTATAAAGAAATTATGAAGGATGATTTTTAAATAGTTTTAAAAATAGAAAGAGGTTTTATAAATCATTTTAGATATTTTTGAAAAGAAGTTTTAAATCTAGTTTGAAAACTTTTAAGTGGTTTGAAATGTGAAGTTAACTTATAAAAAGAATTTTTATAAGGAATAAGTAAATGTGTTTTATAGGAGGTGATGTTTTTGAAAGGAAATTGTTTGGCCATTTAATATAGAATTTTGAGGAAATGGAATTCCTAAATGTTTGGTAAATACTTATATTGTTTTTTTCAAGTAAAAAGGAGTGTAAGAGGTTTGGAAATAGGGTTTGTAAAGATCTTTTGATCAGGTTTTATAAAGTGATTTTATTAATTAAAGTTTAATCAATAAAGGCTTTGAGGATCCCATATGGAATGGAATCAATGTTTAATTATTTGTATAAATTGATAGCTAAAAAACTGACTATCAAATCTGGACCAAAACCTAATTTTGGAAATATCTAGGAGAAACATGAGAATTATATGTTACAGTTACCATCGAAGGTGTTATACTGTACGTATAAACTCGTTTCATTATTCTAGGACAAATGATAAGGAAAGCCGTCCATAAACAGTTAGGAGATGAACTCCGCTCTTATCTTTTGTCTGTTTATTTCCTAAAGAACCGGGGTTGAGTTTACCGGAAATATCGAAAGTGGTTTCGAAGAGACCGGGATCAGATATGTTATCCGAAAACCACTCGATCCAACTCATGCATTTCAGAATGAAGACATCTTGAAGCATGGAATCGAAGACGGAGTTTTGAAGTGCAAGGGCTATTTTCTATTTTCCTTGGGAGGGATTTCCCTTAATGGATGTAATAGGAATAGTGTCTTCAGTTTCGTTCAGTCCCAGAACGAACTTGTATGGATGAATGCTAGCATTGCATTGATGCCTGGAGGGCAGTGTTAGTATTCCAAGTGGGATTGCTATTCAAAAGGTAAAACATAGCCTCGAACCTCATCAACTGGGAAATGAAAAAATTCGGGCATGTAGTAGGGCCAAGTGGGTCACTCCCAAGTAGGGTATGGTCATTCCAAATCTAGATGGGTTATTATCTCTCATTTGTATGCTTTGGGGCCCATTAATGGAGGGATGATCATATTCGGTACTACTAGTCAAGTGGTAGGCCGATCATGTGTGGCAGGGGTACAAGATGTTCTTGTTAGACCCCGGTGCATTTCTCTAGAGATGTACCTTCGGAAGGTAGTTCCTTACCTTGTCATAGTATGAAATCCAATCTCTAATACGTGCCTTACGGTTTTGATTGTAGAGCCTGGTACGCTAGAATTTAATTAATGTAACAATTTCGGCTATTTTAATAAGTATTTGTACTTGGACACTATTATAATATCATAGGATTTTTATATAAAAGTGGTTTTGGTTATCGTAAGGTAAAAACCCATTCGTGTTTATGTGCGACGTGGTCGTATGAGATACCTTTGATTTTAAAAGGGTTTTGAAAAATAATAATTCAGTTGCTTTGAGTTTACTCACACCAGATCCATGTCTGACCCGGAGTTTTATTTCTTTCCCTAAAACTCTTGGGTGCTCAAATTTTTATGAGCAGCCAAGCAGTCCAGGTTTTCTACGGATGCACTTGGAGGAGCTTGGAGCAGGAGGCTTCATCGATAGATAGTTATTACTTGTTTCCGCTATATATTTTGTACTCTATATCTGATGTGTAATGACAGGCTTTTATAACCGTCCTAGGTTAGAATTGTATTAGTGTAACTCTGATGTATCAACTTTGAGATGACTTTGTAAAACATTATGTGATTAATATATGTTATTCTGTTGCGTTGTGGGATTCTATGTTGTTTAGTTTTCTTCTATATTCTACCTTCTTTTTTCACCCCAACAAATTGGTATTTCCAGCACTTGAATGTTCGACATGTGATACTGTGGACGTATTATTGTCGATTTTTGAGGGTCGAAACTCTGGTTCATTACATTTGGTATCAAAGCTGAAGGATAATCAAGAACCTTGGCTTTGGTGGAGTAAACTCATTAGAGATAGGGTAAGTGACACCCTAGAATGAGTTTGAGTGTATATTATATAAGAGCGCGTATTTGTTAGTGATATAAAAATGTTTTATATTGTGTTGTTTGATCGGTTGAGTAGTATATAAATTCCGGTCGATGCGTTTGGCCAACGTTATCGATAGGGATTCCTAAACACTTGAACCAGAACAACCGACATAGTATTGTTTTGAAATTAGGGTAAATGAAATAATTGTACCCAGGGTATATTTTATATATAAAAGAATATTTTTTGAAAATAGTATAGGTATTTATGAGGTGATGTTGTTGGGAGATAATAATATTTTATTATTATCATATAGGGTTTGGTTAGTCACACTCCTCCAGATTGAGCATTGATTATTGTGTAAATGTTTAGGTACTTTCCTTTAAATAAGATATCTTTTAATTAAAAAGAATTTAGGATAAAATCTTAAGAACCTAAATCCCAGTCTTTTTGAAAAATGATTTTCAAAGTTTTGATAATAATAATAGTATTTGAAAGCAACTTTGGTTCAAGTAAGAAATTTTGGGAATGAAAATTTAAGTAAGAAGTGATTTTCTTTGGATTGGTTAGGGGAATGAGTCTTGATTGTTTTGTGATAATCATAATTATTTTCTAAGTGACGATCAGATGTTTGCCTAGGAAAACGTTGTAGTGCACGTAGTAAATTATTCTCTTTATCATTGTACAATCAAAACAAGTTCAACCCGAGCGAACCCAAAGTAAGTTGGTGATAAATGTTTTGTTGGAAGAATAAAAAAATTTCAAAAACGAGATTTTGAAATAAAATTAGAAATATTTTTAAGTTAACCAGTTCGAGTGGCTCGAAAATAACTTAAGATTGGAAAAGAGATGTGTTCGGATGGTAAACATTTCTCTTGAGCATTACCCTTCTTGGTAAGGGAAAGTATGATACTATTTGGTGATACCCGGTTCCTTAATATCATTTTGGAGTTACTCGGGTTATATGTATGTTATGTTATACGATTAAAATATAGAGTTTCATTTCAAAAGGCTTTTGAAATAAAAGCCGGGTAATTGGATCTTGAGTTTTCTTAGGGAGATAAATTCAAAATGGAACAGTGGAATCAGATAGGGGTATATACTCTTAGGCCGTAGTGGGGTATTATCCAAGTTGAAACAAAGAGTTGTTTTTGAAATGTTTTCATTAATGATTTAGTGGGAATATAATTGGTATTAGAGAGAACCAATTAAGTAAGTGCGTAGGGTGGACGTAGATCATTTCTCCTTTCCATAGAGTTTTGATCTAATATTGGAGTATATGACCTTGAGGTGTTTGCACCATTCCGAATAAGAATCTATTACTCGACTTCTGACGACGAGCACTTGATGAGGGTTCTTGGTGTGGGACCAAGGTTTTCTATCATAATTACAACTATATAAGGAGAACAGAGGTTCCAAATCAAGGAGCCTAATCGGAGTCCGCACTAGAGAATCGGGTGAGCGATACTAGTTCGGAAGTGAAGTTATGTATTCGAGTTATGATCGAATCAGACTTGGTATAAGAATGATCTATGTACATCATATGGACAGATGTATAGTGTTAAGTGTTTTCTAGGATAGGTTGAGGTGTAATTTCAGGGATGAAATTCTTTTAAGGGGGAAGAATGTAACGACCCGGAATTTCACTACTTTGATTAGTGAATACTTAATTAATTTTAAATATTCAATATATAGGTTTTATAATGAAAATAAACTCATTTTAATTAAATAATAATGATGGTAAAATTTTTTCAAAATTTGTTTACCAAATTAAATAGTTCGTAGAAAAACAGAAAATGTGACCGAAGAACGTTTTCCGAAATTTCGACCTTTCGACACCGGAAAGTTGTCGGGAATGTTGTTCGCCTTTGTGTACTATATGTACATATTTATAAGAGTTAATTAACTAGATAATAATACACTTAAAAATAAATTATATTATATTAATTTAGATTAGTAAGTGATGTGACACGACACAGTTTTAAAAATAAGAAACATTTAGATAAATATATATGTATTAAGTATTGTTACATCTTAGACTTGTAATCATTAACCATAATTATCTTTTGTCACATCTTAGTTAATTAATAATTAAACCTATATATATATAAAAGAAAGTGATGTGACTATACATAATAATTATATATATATAAAAGAAAAGTGATGTGATGTGACTAAACATAATAATTATATATATAAGAAAGTGATGTGACTAAATATAATAATTATATATATATATATATATAAAGAAAGTGATGTGACTAAACATAATAATTATATATATATATATATAAAAGAAAGTGTTGTGACTAAACATAATTATATATATATAAAAGTTATGTAATTAAACATAATTATATTTATATATATATATATATATATATATTATAAAAGATTTGTGATGTGACTAGATATAATAATGACATAGGAAATTTGCCTATAAATAGTCATATGTTTCTTCATTTTTTCTCCTCTTTCCACCAACATTTTCTTCCTCATTTCAAACTCAAATGGAGTTTTCCTTTTTTTAAACCATGTGAAATTTTAATGGCTACAACGTTCTAGTTGACCACATTTTCAAATTTCTATCATAGCTATGTCAAGATACCCAATCTTTGCAAAACAATTTTTCACCTAGAATTTCAAGTTCGAAAATTACCCTTCTTATTTTGATCATAACTTCTTCAAAACTAATCGAAAATGAGTGATTTTTTCTGAAATGATAGAAAAAAGAAATTCCAATACTTTCTCTTTGAGTGCTTTTTGAAATTCCGTGAGTAGATAGCCCAAAAATCAGTTGCAAAATGACCTATTTTCAGGTTTATTAATTAGAAATCGATGTTTATTCGAAGTCGCTCTACATTACCAAAAACATGTCTCACTTCCTTGTTCATCAATGGCCTAGCCTACCTAGTACATTTAGGATTCAAGACTCCGTCTTTTTTCTTAGGAGTGAAAGTGCTACGTTTTTGGGAAAGAATTTACATTTATATATATAGTTGTTATATGGTTGTATTTGTGATGTTATTATTTTGATTATGGTATGGTTTGGATGTATATGTGTGTGCTAATTTGTGGTTTAGCATTAGAACTTTGAATTGATGATTTAAGTGGTGTTTTGGTTATAAAATTGTGATCTTTGGCTTGGAATTAGAAGTGATGGAAAGTTAGTAAGTAAAATTAGTAAATGGAAGAGTTAGTGAGCAAAAAGTTGGCAATTATGGGTATCCATAGCGATAGTCGCTATGGATGCAGTTCGTTTAAAAATTCGATTTTCGCAAAGTTTGGTTTTTATACTTCAAATTGTTTTGTAAATAGTTTATAAACTAAATAATGATATTTTAAAAGGTAAATTAAGAATTTAATAATAAATTTTTAATTAATTATGTTTTGATAATTAATAATTAATAATTAATTAAGGATTAAACAAGGGTCATTAACTTTTATTAATTAAAGGTTGGTTGTTAATTAATTATCTTTTAAAGTTAACATTTATTTTAATTAATTATTAAGTAAGCTAGTTAATTATGAGTTAATTATATGATTTATTTTTAATTAACTATTATTTAAATATAGGATTAATTATTAATCAAGTGTTTAATCATTTTTAAATTATAAATTAATTAAGGTTTAATTTCTAATAAATTATTTATTAAAGTTTTATTTTATTATTTAAGTTTAATTAAAGATTAATTAATTAATTAATTGAAATTAATTAATATTTAATTATTAATATAGGTTTAGTTAATTATTTAATAATCAATAAAGGATTAATTTAGATTTAACTAATAGTTAATTACTGTTAGCTATTTAATTAAATTAAGTTAAGATTCAATTAAAATTAACAGGAAATTATTGTCAAGGACAAAATTTCTCAGTATTTTAGCCTCAAGGACAGACTTTCGGTATTTTAGCCTGAATGACAACTTTCTTTAGGTATCAGTTTTTAAGTTTTTAGGTACCAGTTTGTAGTTATCGATAGCAGTTTTTAGGTATCAGTTTTTAGTTCGGTAGCAGTTTTGAAAAAATGTTTGTCCTTATGAATAATTTTGAAAGAATGTTTGTCCTTATGAAAAATGTTTAGAAGAATGTTTGTCCTTGTGGGTAAAATATTGAGGTCGTGTCCTTGAGGCTAAAAATATACAAATTTTTGTCCTTTAAATTAATTTCCCCTAAAATTAATTATGATTTGAATAAGGATTTAACTTATAATTAATTATTTTTAAAAGGGTTTAAAAGTTTAAATCCTTTTGTTTTCAAAAGTAAAATTGTTTAAAGGTACTTCTTTTTCAAAGATGGTTTTGAATACAAGTGATTCAAGTGTTGATACCGTTAAGGAACCATATAACTGTGAATGAGTTATAATGTAGATCGTTGGGTTGTTTGGACATGTGTTAGCAGAATAAAACCCTGTTCTGCTATAAATTGATTGTTTGTTTGTTTGGTTAATTGGACATGTGTTAGCAGAATAAATCCTCGTTCTACTTTGAATTAATTGGATTGTTGGGACATCTATTTAGCAGAACAAATCACCATCCTGCTATTATGTTATTTGGACATGTATATGATAATTAGTTCATATTGACATGTTACTCCCTGTTTTGGATATGAGTTGTATTTACATATATGTTGACCTATGTAAATAACTGTTAAGTGAATTGGAATTAAAATTGAATGGTAACTTAAATTAATACCATTGGGATTGCTAAGTCTCTTTTAGAATTATTAAAGCATGTTTTTGAATTAACTTTAATTCTTAAATAAATTTGGGTTTAAAGGTTATAAATGATTTTCAAATTTTATTATTATTTTATAAAGTTATTTTTAAATAATATCTTGTTTTTAAAAAGGGGTTTATTAAATAAAAAGTTTTACCTAGAGGTATTTACAAAGGAAATCTTCAAAATGATATTTTATAAAGGAGATTCTATAAAGAAATTATGAAGGAAGATTTTTAAATAGTTTCAAAAATAGAAAGAGATTTTATAAATCATTTTAGATATTTTTGAAAGAAGTTTTAAATCTAGTTTGAAAATTTTTAGGTGGTTTGAAATGTAAAGCGAACTTATTAAAATAATTTTTTTAAGGAATAAGTACATGTGTTTTATAGAAGGTGATGTTTTTGAAAGGGAATTGTTTGGCCATTTAATATGGAATTTTAAGGAAATGGAATTTCCAACATGTTTGGTAAATACTTATATTGTTTTTTTCAAGTAAAAAGGAATGTAAGAGGTTTGGAAATAGGGTTCGAAAAGATCTTTGATCAGGTTTTATAAAGTGATTTTATTAATTAAAGTGTTATCCGAAGACCACTTCGATCCAACTCAAGCGTTTCGAAATGAAGACATCTTGAAGCGTGGAATCAAAGACGGAGTTTTGAAGTGCAAGGGTTATTTTCTATTTTCCTTGGAAGGGATTTCCCATAATAAGTGTAATAGGAATAGTGGCCTTCGGTTTCGTTCAGTCCCAACGAACTTGTATGGATGAATGCTAGCATTGCATTGACGCTTGGAGGGCGGTGTTAGTCTTCCAAGTGGGATTTCTATTCAAAAGGTAAAACGTAGCCTCGAACCTCATCAGCCGAAAAATGACAAAAATGGGGCATGTTGTAGGGCCAAGTGGGTCTCTCCCAAGTAGGGTATGGTTATTCCAAATCTAGATGGGTTATTATCTCTCATTTTTATGCTTCGGGGCCCATTAAAGGAGGGATGATCATATTCGATACTACTAGTCAAGTGGCAGGCCAGTCTTATGTGGCAGGGGTAGAAGATATTCTTGTCATACCCTAGTGCATTTATCTAGAGATGTACCTTCGGAAGGTAGTTACTTACCTTGTCATAGTATGGAATCCAATCTCCAATACATGCCTTACGGTTTTGATTGTAGAGCCTAGTATGCTGGAATTTAATTAATGTAACAATTTCAGTTATTTTAATAAGTATTTGTACTTAGACACTATTATAATATCATAGTATTTTTATATAAAAGTATTTTTGGTTATCGTAAGGTAAAAACCCGTCCGTGTTTATGTGCGGCGTGGTTTTACGAGATACCTTTGATTTTAAAAGGGTTTTGAAAAGTAATAATTCAGTTGATTTGAGTTTACTCACACCAGACCCATGTCTGACCCTGAGTTTTATTTCTTTCCATAAAACTCTTGGGTGATCAAATTTTTATGAGCAGCCAAGCAGTCCAGGTTTTCTACGGATGCACTTGGAGGAGCTTGGAGCAGGAGGCTTCATCGATAGATAGTTATTACTTGTTTCTGCTGTATATTATGTACTCTATATCTGATGTATAAGGAGACTTTTATAACTGTCCTATGTTAGAATTGTATTAGTGTAACTCTGATGTATCGGTTTTGAGATGTGTAATGATCCGCGATTCGACCACATTTTATGGATATTTAATCAATCTTAAAATAGAATAATATATATATATATCCTTTGAAACTCGATCGGAAATCAGAAATTTACACTATTTATTTGAATGTAATATTGTTTGGATATCGACGGTTGTTTTTCTTTTGATAAGATTTCTTACTACACACATAACAACCCCAAAATTTCATATATGCATAAGAAACGGATTTCAACAAGTGACTCGATATATTATGTGTCCGGTATATTTCGAATATTTTTGGGTTGTTTAAATTGTTGGAAATTTTAAGTTTTAAATTTAATTTTTAAATTTAAAAAAAAACTAAGAACATCTAACAGTGAGTACATTTAACCCAAAACATTGATCATTTTCGAAAATAATATTGTTAATTAATATATAGATAAACCTCATTAATGATCCAAAAATTTTATTCGGTGGGATATCATTAACCTATTTTGAATATTGTTAACATATTGTTAATATATAAAAAACTCATTGTGAGTATGTTAGTGAAAAATTAACATATTTTAATAACCATATGTAAGCAATAATACATTAACCAAGTGGATCACTACTTAACCATATTGTAAACAATGAGCAGAGATATTTTTAGCTAAGCACAGTATAATTAGGCTATACCAACATAGGTTGAGCTATGTTCAAAAAACATAACTTCAACACCCAATGAACATAGATATTTTTTTTGATAAGTAAAATCAAGATGTAGCTATAAATAACACTATTTCCCCTTGTCTGATCATTTGGTGATTCATTTTCTTTCAATTAAAACAACATGAAGCTCTTTGGAAAGCTAAAAGTGAGTACTTTGTTTTCTTTTCTACTTGTTTGGAAATTCATATTTTACTAAGTTGTAATATTCATGTGTAATTTGAATGTAACATGATAGAACAGCAAGTGACGCATGCATGATATAGTAAAAAGACATGTACAGAGCAAAGATTTTTCATTTTTGATCAACTGACGATTACAGAGAAGGAAATTTATCCCTTTTCCCTCTTACAAAAATCCGTATCTCCTTTAATACTTGAAATAAGCTTAAATCGTCTAAAAGAAAGTTGTTCATATTTCCCTATAGTATTTTTCAAAATTGACGGCGCTAAGTTTCGCCAAGTATTGATGGAGATATCTTGGAAAAACTGAAAGTGGATTAATTATCATCAAAACTTCAAAAAATGATTTCTCTCAAACCAATACGAATCGTTCGACGCCGTCTGCGCCAATAGGTTCGTATCGAAGAGAAGAATTTTTCATTTGAATTCGGCGATAATCCATGATGACGATTTGAGATGTTCAAAACTAGGGTTGCGATTGGTTTTTGATTGGGTTAACGATGCTTGAATTGGAGGATGGATAGGCGATCAGGGAGGAGAGCGGCACGCGTGGTGATTTTTGGGTTGATTTCGGCTACTGGTGTGTTGCGGTTACTGTTCCTTGCCACGAAAATTAAATCATGACCATAGAGCTTTGGTCGAGTGGCTATGTGGTGGGGGTGGTCGGGCGTGAGCAGAGAAGCTTGATGGTGATGCGAGGCGTGAGTTTCGTGGAGTGGTTGCATGGTACACATGCAGGAAGTGCACGAGAATGGCGTGTATAGTAAATAGAAAAGGAGGAAGAAGAAGATAGAGGGGGAGGGAAAGAGTGCGGTCGGGTTTTCTTCTATTGGGCTCGGCCCAGTATAATAAAAAAAATTAAGTTTTAATTTTAAAACAAAAAATAAAACATCGAGAACGAGTTCGTTTTAAATCCGTTTTAAGTGCGGATTTTTGCGTTGTGATCGTATTAACGAATACATGCGTTTGTGTAGATAATTGGTTGATTTGGACCCTTAGAATTTTATGGTATATTAAAACAGGTTGATTTCAAATTACGTTATTTATACAAATAATGTCGTATATAATTTTAAACCTTGACCGGAGATGCTTATTTGGCCAATTATAATACGATTTAGTTAATTTGAGTTACATAGATTATTATGGACATTTATGGAGCAGAACATAAATCTCATTCTGCACGTGCTAAATAAATTGTCAATCTATGTATATTTATTTGCATACGGATAAATCAGTATGGGTTTGAGGGTAAATTAACTATGGATTGTTAATTATCTAGTGTTGAAAGTTTGGTAGCCGGACCATATTGAATATGGCACCGAATTTTGAACTTGTGTGATATGGAAGAGATGGTAAATCGCTTAAGAACCTTTGCAGTCGCTGAGCCTCGGACTAGATCAATGTTAATTCATTTATTGCATAGTTGAAATTGGTTTAATATTAATTATGTTATTTAAAACATTTAAATTTGATTTCTATTTATTTTACATTTATATAAAGTTAATTTTGATATTGTAACGTTAATTATTTTAAGTTATTTAATAATTATATTAAATATTTAAGTTGGTGTTAATTAATTTTATTATTAATATTGTTTAACTTAATTTATTTAATTACTAATTTAAGATTTTAAAATTTATAAATCACTCTATTAAAAAGGTTTTATCCAATAAACTTCTTTTATATATAGATTAAGGTTGATAATTTACATGAATTAAAGTGACTTATGTAAATTTCGTAACTAACAAAGGTAGGTTAATTTTTGAAGTTAAGATTTATAAGTGAAGTTAAATTTAACAAATGAAGCTAAGTTAGTTAACTATTTAATTAGCAGTGTTTTAAATTAATTAAATATTAAATATTTATAGTATTCATGGTTAACTGATTTTTAATGTTTAAAATAGTTAATCATTATTGTTATCCCGCCTTTTGGCAAGGTCGTGACACCAAAAAGTTGACTGGAAAACTAAAGACAGTTCATCATAAAAGTTCGTTATACACTGTTTCACCATGGATATCAATGAATTTTGTCCGAGCCCGGATCGGGCTGCAATTGATAAGACACATCAAGCAAAGCCATGAAAGCCGACGTTTCAAATTTCAAGTCAATCCTAGTTCGTATGCCCAAGTTATCGTCGATGAAAAGTGGAGTAAATGGCCCTAAGTTCGAATCCATAGGCCGAGCCTATGATTCGAGTCCATCAATATATGTTCGCTCCGAATCGGTCGCTATCTCCTTGTTCGAATCCATCAAGTGGCCAAGCTTCGAATCCATAGGCCGAGCCTATGTTCGAACCCATTAGTTCGACTCCATATGGTTCACAATCCTCGACAAGTGTTCATTCGAATCAGTCAAGTTGAAGCCACTTCGAATCCATGAGACACCCTTTGCTCGACTCCATCGAATTTCCTCTGCTCCGAATCCATCGAGAGGAGGTGCTTCGAATCCACGAAGCATAACCCTGCTTCGAATCTATCAAAGGAAATATCTTCGAATCCATGTAGTTGAAGAACTTCGATTCCATCCCACGACAACCTTCAAATCCATTCAGCTGAGAAGCCTTCGTATCGATCAACTGTGGCCTACCTTGATCGATACGAAAGAAACATCCATTCGGTCGATTCGAAGAAGCATACCTTCGAATCCGTTACCTCGAATCCACCAAGTCAAAGCAGCTAAAACCACGGAGTCGACCCAGTCAACTCGGAGTGAAAGGCGGATCGATACGAAGAAAATGCGCCACGTCAACAATGCCACGTGTGAAGCTATCGATTCGACCCTATCGATTCGAAGGGATTGATTCGAAGCAAGCGTGTCAGCCAGAAATACGATTTTGAATCGATCATAACTCAAGTTCTACCAATCCAAACGCCATGAAATTTTCACAGAACCTTGTGTACATGTTGAAGAATGTCCACACCAAATTTCAGCTCGATCGGATGATTTTTTAATCGATTCGAATGGAGTTCGAATCGATCCCGAAGCGGGCCCAGATTTCCTGGACACGGGCGCATGGGCCCCCACACGTGCCAGAAGCAGTCTCCCTAATTTTAGGCGAAATATCAGCCTCCTACACCTATAAATAGATCCCCTGGTCATTCAGAAAAGGGGTCAGACAATTTTAGGAGCTAAAGAGCGCCCAGATCTGCCAGATCTACTCAGAATCACCACTACTTCCTTAGATTCAGGCTTAGCTCAGAAAATAAGTTGTACTACATTAGAAGAAATTGTAATCGTCAAGTGAACATGAATAAAATTATCAACTTCAGAGTGGACGTAGGCAAGATCGCCGAACCACTATAAATCTCGTGTTTATGTTCATTATTTCTGAATTGTGATACCCTGTTTGCTTAGATTTGAGATTTGTGTGTGAATATTGTTGTTTTATATTCATACACTGGTGCTTTCACAACATTTGGGGTTTGTGACCAATTTTGGCGCAAACATTTTGGTGCTTTCACTGAGAATTGAACTCAGGAGTTCAATCATTTGAAAGTTGAATCAGAAGGCTAAGAGGTTTAGATCCGAAGAATCATGACAAGACAAACAAGTAGAAGGCAGAGACCAGAGCGAAGTCAGCACGAAGGGAGTCAAGAGGCTTCCTCAGGAGCAAACCAAGCTTCAGTCTTCATCACCAGGGATGAGATAGAGACAATGATGAAGAGACAGGAGGAAATGATCCAGAATTTGCTTCAACAGATTGGACAACTTGGAGCGCAAAATCAAGGAGCAACCAGAATCCAGAACGGAGCAGGACCATCTCGTGCAGCACCGGAGCTGGGGGGCACACACTTAGGACATGTTGATCCAAACCCGGGAAGAGAGACAAGGACATCCGAGCAACCTGGCGGTAATATAGGGATGAACGCTCAGCCAGGGGGGCAGACACCCGAAAGTTCACACGGACTCGGGGGGCAGCTCGAAGGTAGTGAACGAAGACTACAGCTTGGAGACAATGATAGATTGGCAGAGATGGTCAGGCAAGCCGTGAGAGGCGGATTAATAAACAGAGATCTTGAAGACGTGAACAGGAGCCCCTTTTCTCCTGCGATTAGGTTGGCTAGGAACCCACCAGAATTCAAACTGCCAATAGTAGAAAGGTATGATGGGAGGACGGACCCTGCGGTCCATCTAACGAGGTATATAAGGCACATGGAAGTGCTGGGGGCATCATAGGAAGTCATGGCCCGGTGCTTCCCATTGTATTTGACAGACATAGCAGCTTTATGGTTCAGACAGCTAGAGAGCGGCTCCATTGGGACATGGACCGATTTGATCGAGAAATTTATGAGGCAATTCAGGGTTCACATTTCAAGACCCAAGAATGTGATGAGTTTGGCAACACTAAAGCAGAAAACTGGGGAGTCTTTGAGGAATTTCCTGACGCGGTTCAATGCGACAGCAACATCGGTGGATCAGCCAGATCCATCCATGGTTATGATGGCAGCTGTGTCCGGAATAGCTGACGGCACAGAATTCAAAATTTCATTAACTAAGGATCCGCCTATGGATCTAGGAGAATTCTATCACGAGGCAGAAAAGTTTTTGCAATTGGAAGACGCTAATGCTGAAAGAGAAGAAGGAGAGGGAATAGAAGTTTATGCACTTAAAGACCAAAAGTATTTTGAAAAGGATTCAGACCAGGATAAAAGAAAACGAAAGACTGAGGACAATGGTGACAGGCCAAAGCGACTGCGGAGAGAGCCACGATTCACCACTTATTCAGAGCTGAATGAGAATTTGCAGCGAATCTACCAAGATACCCGAGAGCAAGTTCCCTACCGTAGGCCAATACGAAGGGACCTCACTGTTGACGAAAGAAAATCAGACAGATATTGCTTATTCCACGAACTGAATGGTCATAACACTAACGACTGTAGACATCTGAAGGATGAGGTGGAAGGGCACATCAGGAATGGTATGCTACTTCAGTATGTGAGGAGGCGAGCTCCAGTGGTGGAGCCGGAGCGACCACCATCTACATCAGCTAGGGGTAACCCCGAGCCGGGACACCGTATGGTTATCAATTAATTGAAATAACGATGAACAAGTCGTAAACCTCTCACCAACATGGGTAACTCATTTACACATGTGCGAGATCACGAGCGGTCCATAGACATGCTCTGAATGACTATTAACCCTATCGTTGTGGGAATTTACACTTTGACATCCTTGCTTTGCTTTTGTTTCGTCTTGATTTGAACATTTGAACTTGATTCTGTTTAACATTTCTGCTAAAGACTTATTTTCAATGAGAAAATGCTACTTGTGATTTCATAACGGCTAAGCCACTTAAATATGTACGGGATCGCGAACGGTCCCTAGGCATGCTCTGAGATGGCGATAAACCGTTGCAACAAACAATCCGGGAATTCACCCGAACGTGAAACCTGGTATTGATGATACTAAGTCCCTCCCCGGGCACACTCAAATCGCCTCGAACGGCACCCGACCACGAACGGTTACAAATCGCCTCGAACGGCACCAGACCGCGAACGGTCACAAATCGCCTCGAACGGCACCCGACCATGAACGGTCACAAATCGCCTCGAACGGCACCTGACCGTGAACGGTCACACTTCATCTAGTATAACATTCGATCGCAAACGATCACACTCTGCCTCGTACGGCACCCGACCACGAACGGTCGCAATTTACCAAGTACGACATTCGATCGCGAACGATCGCATTTTGCCGCGAACGGCATCCACCCTCGAACGGTCCCATCTTACCTCAAATGACATACGGTCACGAACGATCGTCATTCGTGGTAAGGAAAAACTATAAATTTCTTTGCAGGTCATCAACAGGATGTGAACATCCAGCTTATGGCATTACAAAACACACCTTCCTATCGCAAGGCATGTTTTGGGGGGCAAATGTTATCCCGCCTTTTGGCAAGGCTGTGACACCAAAAAGTTGACTGGAAAACTAAAGACAGTTCATCATAAAAGTTCGTTATACACTGTTTCACCATGGATATCAATGAATTTTGTTCGAGCTCGGATCGGGCTGCAATTGATAAGACACATCAAGCAAAGCCATGAAAGCCGACGTTTCGAATTTCAAGTCAATCCTAGTTCGTATGCCCAAGTTATCGTCGATGAAAAGTGGAGTAAATGGCCCTAAGTTCGAATCCATAGGCCGAGCCTATGATTCGAGTCCATCAATATATGTTCGCTCCGAATCGGTCGCTTTCTCCTTGTTCGAATCCATCAAGTGGCCAAGCTTCGAATCCATAGGCCGAGCCTATGTTCGAACCCATTAGTTCGACTCCATATGGTTCACAATCCTCGACAAGTGTTCATTCGAATCAGTCAAGTTGAAGCCACTTCGAATCCATGAGACACCCTTTGCTCGACTCCATCGAATTTCCTCTGCTCCGAATCCATCGAGAGGAGGTGCTTCGAATCCACGAAGCATAACCCTGCTTCGAATCTATCAAAGGAAATATCTTCGAATCCATGTAGTTGAAGAACTTCGATTCCATCCCACGACAACCTTCAAATCCATTCAGCTGAGAAGCCTTCGTATCGATCAACTATGCCTACCTTGATCGATACGAAGGAAACATCCATTCGATCGATTCGAAGAAGCATACCTTCGAATCCGTTACCTCGAATCCACCAAGTCAAAGCAGCTAAAACCACGGAGTCGACCCAGTCAACTCGGAGTGAAAGGCGGATCGATACGAAGAAAATGCGCCACGTCAACAATGCCACGCGTGAAGCTATCGATTCGACCCTATCGATTCGAAGGGATCGATTCGAAGCAAGCGTGTCAGCCAGAAATACGATTTTGAATCGATCATAACTCAAGTTCTACCAATCCAAACGCCATGAAATTTTCACAGAACCTTGTGTACATGTTGAAGAATGTCCACACCAAATTTCAGCTCGATCGGATGATTTTTTAATCGATTCGAATGGAGTTCGAATCGATCCCGAAGCGGGCCCAGATTTCCTGGACATGGGCGCATGGGCCCCCACACGTGCCAGAAGTAGTCTCCCTAATTTTAGGCGAAATATCAGCCTCCTACACCTATAAATAGATCCCCTGGTCATTCAGAAAAGGGGTCAGACAATTTTAGGAGCTAAAGAGCGCCCAGATTCTGCCAGATCTACTCAGAATCACCACTGCTTCCTTAGATTCAGGCTTAGCTCAGAAAATCAGTTGTACTACATTAGAAGAAATTGTAATCGTCAAGTGAACATGAATAAAATTATCAACTTCAGAGTGGACGTAGGCAAGATCGCCGAACCACTATAAATCTCGTGTTTATGTTCATTATTTCTGAATTGTGATACCCTGTTTGCTTAGATTTGAGATTTGTGTGTGAATATTGTTGTTTTATATTCATACACTGGTGCTTTCACAACATTTGGGGTTTGTGACCAATTTTGACGCAAACAATTATAATTAACGAGTATGTATGCACGCCCATGTGGGCTTGCATCTAGTCACTTGTGTATTTGAAATTTAGTTACCTTAACATTTATACTATCATTTAATGAGCACATTGCTTTCTTCCTTTAATTTCAACTACCCGATGATTAATATATTTACTACTACTGACCCGAATATTATTTACTTTTACTTTGCCTAATTATTTCGTTGGTCAAACTAATTTTTCACTCACTTTGTTATTTTAATATTTTAAACCCGTACTTTGCACATGGATTACACAAATACTAATATTTTCGAAAAATATGCAAAATATAAAAGAAAATGTGTAAGGCATAATTTTAACTTGATCAATTTAAAATATAATGTAGTCAAAGACCTCCAGCTCAAATGGTTAAGGTGTGGTGCTTAGACAGAGGTTCTAAAAATCATAGTTCGAGTCCTTGAGGCATCAAAAAAGTGTTTCGCATGAAACAAATGTAATTTTCACATTTTAGTTTGGTGAAAAATCCTAATATTTAGTCAAACACCAAACACGCACATTGAAACAAAATATAAGTTAACCAAATCAGGCCCATGCTAGCGTTAATTTAGAACGTTTAACAAATCAAGAACATAGGAAAAGGTTAAATGCATTTAAATCAAACAGTAGTACATATCCACGACTAAAAGCATCATGTTCACAAAAAATTTACAAAATTAAATTATCGCAATTGCAATTTAGAGCCGAGAGATAAAAAAAATTCACATTACAAATGGTGAAAGAATTTAGAAAGCAAATTAGTTTGAATATTCTGAATTTAAGAGATGGTAAATCATGCATACCTATTATAGTTCACAAAGATATGACACAAATAAACCCACCAGACATAATAAATCAAGCTAACATAAACATAAATATCTGAATCTGGAAGCCAAGATGTTTCCACTAAAGAATAATGAAGCAATGGTTGAAAGGAGTCATCTACTACGTAGCTACTTTTTTAATAACTTACATTGCTTAACCCACTTCTGCACTCCATTATCAGTTCATTATCTTCGAAAAGAAGATCAAGCGGTGCCACTAACATGTTTAGGGCATCACCAAGCATCCACTGTAGACAAAAAGACTCATAGTCATAATAAAGTTTGTATAACATAACATTGTAATTAAGAGAAATACATTTGAAATATAAAACTTAAAATTTGGATTTGACTGCTAACTGTATAATGGGCATGTTAAAGTACCATAATGATCCAAGTTGAAGATCATAGGATTGATTGGCATCATGGATAAAGCTCTATTCATAATTTTTGGCAATGAGATGTGATTTTTCTAATGGTTTTGTTAGGTTTGGTGCATAAATTTCATTAAGGTTGAGTATTGAAGTAAGGAAGTAGAGAAAAAATAACCCTGAAGCGAAATGAATATAAGATCTAACACTATAAACTACATAAATTTTGAGGATTCAAATTCAGCTATCCTAGTGTTAACTATGGTATGACAGATTCATGATGTCAGCCTCATTAAAACTGAATGCTTTGAGATTTAGATTGTTATTCTTATGAGATCCGAATATAAGAAGGGTTACACTAAATACTAATTATAAAATTAATTTATTATGTTATTTATGACATTTACCGAATGTAATGGAATCCTTATACGACCTTTATATGGAATGTCAATGAACTTGGATGTTTATTTTATTTATTATTTCTCTTAAAGAGTCTATCATGGTCCAACTAAAGTACAACATAGTGTAAGAGGAATGCCACAATACATATTGTTGTCAATAATATCTTTTTAGCACGCAAGAGCACTGAATGTTGATTATTTTTCCGTAGTAAAGACGAAACTGTACTTACATTAATAAGATCTGATACAATTCAATTCTATGTTCACAAAAATATGCTATATTTGTATTTATTTTAATGTTCTTGGAATTGTGGGATTTATTCAAAATATGCTATATTTGTATTTATTTTAATGTTCTTGGAATTGTGGGATTTATTCGTTTGACCGATGATTTCTTTTGGATCTTACAATTTTGCATCTGGGTTATTTTTTATGTGAAAGAATTAAATGTGTATTGGCATAATTAGGTGAGTTTTACTATAATTAAGCATTAAGTAGGCTAATCGTTTGCTAACTTTTTAATATCTCATTGATAACCTGCCATATATGAACCATACTTTAGCAAGAATGTATGAAAGTTGAGATTATAAGCATGGTTTAAACCCTATATTCGTCTAACCCTTGAGACCTTTGTGTTGATATTGAATACGCATAACCAAAAAAAGGATATAACTGACCTATAAGATGCATATTGTTTCAAACAAAGAGTGAACAAATAGTTCTGAAATCATTAGACGGTAACGTTACTTGGAAAATAACAAAGAAAATGACATTATATAGAATTGATGTTTATTTGGTTTGATCAGTGGTCTCAGTAAAGTGAATATAAACTTGAAACTGTAGTTCATTGCTTTGTTGTTTCAAATGATTTTCTTCTTGATGTTAATACATGTATATGATTTTAGGTGGATGTTCAGACTTACATGAGCACATATAAGCAATAATTATCATCACCGATTAATATATAAACCCACACTATGTCCAGGCCAAAGTGTGAGTTTTTGGTCTTGAAGTTTTTATTTTATTTTCTAAGCTTAACTATTATATGTCCAAAAATTGAGTCTAGGACTCTGAATAAAAAAACAATCACATAACCTGGATGCATAATTAAGATAAAAGAATTGGTATGTGTCAATACCTCTCTAGTAGCAATCAATAGAATTAAGTTACCATCACAGATATAAATGAAAAAGCATAGTGAGCCAGAGAAACTAAATCATGGATTTATATTTTACTTCCGAAATGCCAATCAAGAAATTGGATTTTCACAGTAGACATCATTCATATACGAATCTCCCTATTATGTATAATAAAGCAACTGATCATCACAATTTGATGGTTTCATTAGGAAAAATCACATTAGGGTTCCTAATATGAGTGTTCAATGCAGCTAGTTCTTTCAACTTCGACCCACTTCCATGAACTCTCGATGAAATGCTCAACAACGTCTCTCCAGGTCCTACTTTGATTTCACAGCATTCGCCTTCATAACCGGGTGCTTGTTGCCCTTTCCCGTTCCATTAGCCTGCAACCACCCAGACTGGTATTATTCAACTACCCCACACACTGCATTTTTTAGGCAAACCTCACAGCATTGGACAAACTATAGAACACGTTAAATGTGCAAGTATCATATCCGACAAAAAAGAAGCAAGGAAACACTTACTCTTAAGATAAAAAAAAATGTTTAGTATCCACTCTAATTTAATAACTTGACTCGAACAGGTTGTCAGCCGGGCTACAGAGAACCAAGCCCTCTCTTCATCAATGGACTCTCAACATCAATTATCTTTGGACCCGATTCTTGCATCTATTGCTCGGATGGAAATTGAATTGTTGGATTTTCTTCAGCAATTGGAGGAATTTCAGTATCCTATTTTTTGTTGCAAACAATTTCAGATTAGATAAATAAATAATTTCAAAATACAGCTTTAGTAGTTATATGTTATTTCCTATCATTCCCCCAAATTAAGATTGTGCAGAAGGAAAAAAACCAAAGACTAAATTTCAACCTTAAAATAATGCTATGGAAATTAACTTACAGGCCTTCGGATCTTTTGTGCAGGAGAATCGAGTGAAAACTCAGAAAATTCATCATAGATTACTAAAATTATACTAACAAAATCGCAAGCTTTTGTGCGGTCCAAATTCGATAGATGATGAAATCAGCAATCTAGTTTGATTTGAGGTGAGAAGAAAGATGATGAAATCTGCGGATGATTAAGGTTGGTGGTAACAGGTTGGGATGTCGGTGCCATGGTAGTGGATTTGTGTTGTAATGAAATGAAAAGTCGAAGTCATTGCATAAAAAGTTTAAAAGGTAAAGGGCATTTTAGGTAGTTTCAAAAGACACGATCGAATTCTTGTTCAATGAATTATCATTATTAGTAGTAAGATGATGTTTAAAACAATCACTGATTTATTCAGGTTAAGTTGATGGAATGACTTGTCAAGAATATTTTTAGATAACATTTTTTAAGTTAAAGGAATAAATTATATTTGGGTATTTTATATAAAAAGAACAGGGGTAGAAGTTTAACGGATTACAAAAGGGAAATTATAAATAGGATTTATAAAGAAGATTTTTAAATAGTTTTATGGGTTTATAATAGGCTTTACTAATGATTTTGGAAATGAACAAAATGGATGTATGAGAAATTGGAAGGTATAAAGAGATTTGTAAATAATCCAGAAGATCGATTAAATGGGTTATGATGTTTTAAGAAGTATAAGGAAGTTTTATAACTGACCTTTTGAATCGAATAAAAATGGAATCTTCCTCAGTTTGTAAGTATAATTATACATTAAGATAAATATGTGGATATTTTCTAAATGCTGAAGATATGGGGATTGGTAAATATATTCTTGTTAGAGTATTCTTATACAAGTTATCTTCAAATGGTTTTATTTATAAAAGATTTATAAAAGGAGGCTAGAAATTGCTTATATAATGA
This sequence comes from Allium fistulosum, assembly GCA_030737815.1. Taxonomy (NCBI): domain Eukaryota; kingdom Viridiplantae; phylum Streptophyta; class Magnoliopsida; order Asparagales; family Amaryllidaceae; genus Allium; species Allium fistulosum. Next base: position 505,850,632 of record CM060903.1, on the reverse strand, counting down.
ACCAATGTTGGTTTTCCCTATGAAGTGAATTCCTGATTGTATGTTTGTTATTCGATAATTAAATAATATCGAAATTGGTCCAAAATGTAACTTTGGAAATATCTAGGAGAAACACGAGAATTATAATGTACAATTACCGTCGAATGTGCTATACTGTACGTATAAACTCGTTTTGTTCTTCTAGGATGAATGATAAGGAAATCCGTCCACTAACTGTTAGGAGGTGAACTCCGCTCTTGTCATTTGTCTGTTTATTTCCTAAAGAACCAGGGTTGAGTTATCGGAATTATCGAACGTTGTTTCGAAGAGACCGAAATCGGATATGTCATCCGAGAACCACTTCGATCCAATATTTGCATTTCGAAGTGAATACATCTTGTAAAGCATGAATTCGAAGATAGAAGTACAAGGGCTACTCGCTACTAATCCGGACACTACACCAGAAAGGCCTTTCGTAGCGTTGAAAAAACATACCAAAACTTTTAGTAGCGTTTCGGTAAACGCTGCGACACGACATGTAACTAAAACTCCTAATTTTTTTGTAGCATTGTATAAAACACTACCAAAACTTGACATATTATTGGGTTTTAGAAACACTACAAAAAGTTTTGGACTTTTAATTGCATGTCGTGTCGCGGCGTATACCGAAACGCTTCTAAAATTTTTGGTAGCATTTTTACAACGCTATGAAAGTCATATCACAGTTGTTTACATTTATTTCCATAGCAATTTTAAAACGCCTAAAAGTTATTAACTATTTTGCTCATGTTTTACATGCTACGGTTTCCTGTTAGTGGCTTGTACCATTTCCAACGATCGCTCGCATAATAGTCTTATTAAAACCAGCAATCAATCACATAACCATCGTATAACCAGCAATCAATTGATCAATCATATAATCATCATATTCAAACAATTGAAAAACATGTTAATCAAATAATCAAATATGATATCCATAACCATTTCGATAATATTTTTTCGACAAAATGAGCAAATTAACATAAAATCCATAACCATTCATAAACAAGCTTACACACAAGTAATAACAAAATGTTATAATATATATAACAATTAAAGCCATGTTCATTACTTGATTACCCACAATTCTTTGCTGCAGCTGGTCTTTACTCCTAAAAAGCTAATTATCTGTAGACAAGTTTAACAATCAACAAATGATTATGAAACTGTTTTGCATATTTAAAATATATCAAACATCCTTAGTTAAACTTCTATTAAATTTAAATAATTTTTATAAAATTTAGTTAATTTATTCAAACTATTGTTTATTATTATTATTATTATTACTAAACTTATAAATTATCTCGATTGATAAACTTAAAATGTCATAACTTATATTTTAATTAACTTAAACTTATAAATTATCTCAAACTTAAACTTTACTAACTTAGGTAATTTTTATAAATTATCTCAAACTTATAAATTTTTCATAGACTTAGTTAATTTATTATTACTAATATAAACTTAGTTAATCTATTATTAGTAATCTAAACTTAGTAAATTTATTATTACTGTAAACTTAATTAATTTATTATTATTATTATTGTAAACTTAGTTAATTTATTATTACTATTGTAAACTTAGTTAATTTATTTACAATTGTAAACTTAATTAATTTATTATTACCAATATAAACTTAGTTAATTTTTATAAACTTATTTAATTTTTATAAATCTTAGTTAACTTAGTTAATTTTATAAACTTAAATTTTGTTATTATTGTTATTAATTATTAAACATAGTTGATGTTAACGTTAAAATATGAACGATAACACCCGGTGTGTGTAATAAGATCGTGAAAGCACCACCCGTGTGACGGGAACAGAAATTAAGCAGGAAAATAGCAGAAATGCAGTAAATGAACAACAGATTTATAGTGGTTCGGCCCGTAATTGAGCCTACATCCACTTTATAGTCTCTTATTGCTGATTCGGTTACAATTTGATACAAATCTCTTCAAGAAACAGTACAATTCGATCAAAAGAAACAATCTAGACTACTAGCTCAATCTTCGGCGATGAAACTCGATGAATCCATCTCGGATGTAAGGAATTTCTCTCGAAGCTTGTTGTAGTGTCGTGAATGCTTGAAGGATCCTTGATTACTGAATGAATGAAGAGTTCGACGGAGTAACAGCGCTGTAGAAATGATTTGCCAAAAGTCCCCTTCATGTTGGAAGTGGTGGGGTATTTATAGGAGCTGATTTGGACTCTGGAAAATTTCCTAAGTCCTAAGTCGTCGCCGACTTAGTATAAGTCGCTGCCGACTTATGATAGGTCATAGCCGGTTTATCAGTTCCAACACTTCCCTAGTAGTTCACCTCCTCTTCTGGTTTTACGCTTAAGTCCTAAGTCGCTGAAGACTTAAGGTAAGTCGGTGACGAGGTAAAGGTGTATAAGGTATCTCAGTGTTGTTAGGTCAGAGCAGAGTTAACGTGCAATCTTAAATCGGCAGTTTGTTAACTCGGCAGGCCTTGCTAACTCGCACTTTGTTAAATTGGTTGGCTTCCTTAAGTGGGTAGTCATTTTAGGTTGGCAGCTCCTCTTAGTAGTGGATTACCTTAAGTCGTCTCTTATTAGGTCGTACGCTTCCTTATGTTGTGACTTGTTGAGTCAGTATACTCTTTAACTCGGTAGGTCGCAAGTTCCCATAGGTCGGCAATCTGTTAAGTCGGCAGCCCTTGTTAACTCACAATTTTCTAGGTCGGTAGGCTTCTTTAAGTCGTTATGTCGTTAACTTTCTTAAGTCGGCAAGCACCTTAAGTCGGCATACTTCTTAAGTCGACAAACATCTTAACTCGGCTCCTGCTAGGTCGTGAGTCGAAAAGGGGGTTAACATTTGCCCCTCGAAGTATATGCCTAAACCATAGGTCGTATGCTTCGATTCTCTTAACTCGCTTCTTGGTAAGTGTGTTAGATCGCGATCGACTTAAGATGAGTCGTAGGTCGGACATGTTGATTCAAATTTCACTGTCCCAGATTATAAATAGCTTAAGTCGTCCCTTCTCTTCCTTCACCTGTTCCAACTTCTTGTGCCGCCATTAACAGAGTTCTTCGATTTCAAATACGAATTCAAGTTCACCACCCGGCGATTCACCCTTGCTATCTAATTGCGTAAGCGTTTCCGATCCTTTTCCATTTCATGTTCGCCATTGAACCATGAATTCTAACCTCCAAACCCCAAATCGGCATCATACGTCGTGCTCCACTTTGAATTGTGATGTGATCAATTTTTGGTCGTCACTAATTGTTGATGTGATTCACGGACACATGACAGTAGGTCGGGTTTATGACAGATCGGAGATGTGTTGAATTATTGTTCCAGCAACTTGGTGGTATGAAGGGAATGATGGATCTCACGAAGAGGATAGTGGATTTTACGATGTTGGTGTTAACGGGTTATTGGGTTGGTGAATTTCGAGTTGGTTGATTGGTGAAAGGAGGCGAAATTTTTGGTGGAGAGGAGAAATAGCTTGAGACGACTCAAAACATTCATGATCTAATAACCTGTCCTGTTCAACAATTCCTACGACCTAATTGTCTCAACAGTCCAATTTTTCTTGCGACTTAACTATCCTCCGACATAAGCCTTAGGTCGTGGCCGAGCTAGGACTTAGAAATTCATGCCATTTTGCCTTGAGACCTCTTCCTCCGCATACAGCCCGACTTAACTTATCTCGTAGCTTCTTATATTAGGTCGTGACCGACCTAGAACTTCGAATAATTTCAGCGACTTATTTTTTACAACAAGGCTTTAGGTCGCAGCTGAGTTAGAACTTGGCATATCCGCATTGTCTTGAACTTTGAACTGTCTACACTTCTTTACAGATTATCTCCAATGCTAATGACCTGTTAAATACAATATCTGCAGAAAACTGGGACGAATATACTGCCATTGATTGCCCACATCGAATGACAGATTAGTTGATAACGAGAAAGTTAAATTAAATGAATATGAACGAGATGCTGTACAATAACCAATTCAAGTGAAGTATTAAAACAAAATCATAATAGTCAAATGAAACTGACTTGTCTGTATTAACACTGCACTTGATCATTGACAAATTCTGAAATTCTGTAATCAATTGATTGTTAACTAATTTAATTCCAGTTATGCTTGTCTTTTATTTTCATTAGTTTTTGCACAACACTTCACACTTTTAGGGAACGTGCACCTTCACATTTGAACATTCAGCTGATTGTGTAGAATGTCTTCTCCACAAGAAGGAACAGAGCAAGCTGAAGATGCATTTCCAGTTGCTATCCCGCTAAACGATCCTCCAGAGAGGACTCCTACTACTTTGAGCCATAAAGCCTTTCGTCAACTATGCATCCAGTTTGGCATTGCTGAAGCTGACGCTTTGCTTCCCGAAATAAATGATACTGCTGACAGGCCGCCCTGTGGCTTTGTCGCCGTTAACCGCCAAATGTGCTCGAGCGGAGCTATCCCCCCATTCAATGACTGCATTCGAGAACTTCTTCTCCAACTATCTATTTCCCCTTTTCAGTTACATCCCAATGGCTATGCCATCTTGCTGGGACTATGCGTGCTTTTTAGGAGAACGCTGGGCCGCTTTCCTACCTTCGGAGAAATTCGCTATCTTTGTACTTTTGCCAAAAATAAAGATCATCCCTCCATCATAGTCGTAAGGAGTGCGAGAAATCGTAAGTTGATCACCGGTCTCCCTGAAAGTGTTCATAGTTTCCTGAGCCCGTTCTTCTATGTTCGCTGTCCTCCTGGGTTTTATGCTATTTGGAGAATAGGGAGTAAGATCACTTGCATTTGTTTCTTATGTTCTTTCAAACTTACCGAAGTTTGGGTTATCAAGTGCTAACTTCGCTCTTTTTTCCTTTTCAGCACTTCCTCCTCCTTCTAAAAATCTCAGTCACAAAGTGACTTTCGAGAGGCTTATGGCGGTGCCTGTAGAGGAGAGGAGTATCCAGTTTCTATTAGATGATGAGCTTTTGCACCAATTTGGGCTTCTACACCCTTCCAGGTCGACTCGAATTCATGAAATTCCTAGTTCCGATGCAGAAACGTCGGCTGCTTCGGGCTCTCAAGCAGAGGCGTCGAATGCCCCAGTTTCTGCGGAAGAAGCTGCATCAGAAACACCTGTCATGGATGCTGCTTTGATAAAGTGTTCCGGATCCACTGATGTTGTAGGGTTAGCTGGCAAGTCGGCACTTCCCCCAATTATTGAGGAAGAAGAGAATCCTCGAGCTTCTGAAAAATCAATTGATGTGGAAGTTGAGAAGGAGAAATCTGCTGAACACTTGGGCGATGACACCTTTGATGGCTTGAGTGATATCATGATAACTTCTCAAGAGCTTTTCGGGGATAGCAATCAAAAAGCGACTTCTCCCATTGTCGAGGCGACTTCTACCCTTAAACAAACCCAGATGCCTACTACGCCAATCGTCTCTGTTTCCACACTAAAGCGTGGTCTGTAATTTGACGCATGTAGTTTGCACGCCACACACACTTAGGATTTTTCGGCACTTATAAGCATTTATCCTCTTCTTCCTGGAAATTTCTAAACTTTACTCCTTTTCTGCTTTCAGGTTCTCCAATGGGACGTACAGGTTCATATTATGACTCATTCAAGTACCGTGGAGGCCACGGCACCTATGACTTTAGGAAGTACCTTGATACCCCAAAAGAAACAGATGAAGAGAGGGCTCGAAGGAAAGCCCAGGAGAAGCGGGATTATGATCAGTGGCAAAGAAGGAAAGATGCCGAGCGATATGACTCTTCGCATAGGAGCGACTACTCTCATAAGCGGAAGTCTTACGATGATAAGGGAAAAACTCAGATTGCCGATGAACCGAGCAAACGATCTAAACCGATTGACGCGTCTGAAATTTCTGAAAAAACTGACGCTCCCATTCCTTCTGATATTCTGGCTAGCTCTTCTCCTCTGAAGAAATCTGACATTCAGACTATCATTAACAGACCGCAATATCAAGTCAAGGACAGCCCCCCAACACTTCAGAGCCGTTTTCCGAATTGGTGCCTAAAAGGGGTGCGCTTTGACTTGGACATAGTTCCGATTGATAAGCCAGACATGCTTAGCAGTCTTGACGCAGTCAGGCTTAATATCGAGAGGATGTCGCAGTGGCAGAAGCTTGTCGATGAACTCCAAAGGGTTAATCGTGCAAACCTTGAGGCAATGCTGACCATGGAAAACGACAAGGCGGAGTGGGACAAAATTTGCAAATAGCATAATCTCGAGATGACAAACATTGCTGATGGTTATGCAAAACTTGAGTCCGAGGTTAAAAAACTTAAGGAAGATCTTGCTTCTTCTTCTGCATCTCATACTCAAAAAGAAGAAGTCTTTCAAAAACAAGTGCGGGATGCCCATGCTGCACAGAGAGATGTTGAAATGAAGCTTGCCGCTGAACAGCATATTACTGAGAAATACCGCACAGAAAACACCGATTTGCGGGAAAAGGTCACCTCTCAGAACGTAGAGATTGAGTTACTAAAGTCTCGACTTGCTAAAGTTGAGGCAGAGCGTGATGAGGCTACCGCTGGCCGGGTTGCTACCGTTGCCGAAAAGGAAGCGGCTGAGCAATCACATGAGGCGACGAAAGCAGACATCAGCTCTACCTTATTCGACTTTTATTTACACAGCGTTCTGGGTCGTGGAAGCCTCTCTTTTCTTGGTCCCGATTATGAAATTACATTGGCTGAAGTGTGGGAAGTCGCGATGGATATGCTTGGCGGGGCCGGCTATAATGAGCTGGAACTTGAGGAGCGCTATCTCAATGATGAGGATCGTGCCGCTCTTGTTAAGGGGAAGGAGCAACTTGCCAAAGTACGAGCTGAAACAACGGGAGAAGAGCCTCCAAAAGAAGAAGCTCCTTTAACTGCCCCCGTTCAAACTTCCACTTCAGCCGACGTTAATATTATAGATTCCAGCTCTCATTCTTTACAACTAGCTAAAGTTGCCCAGGAAACTGCAACTACTCCTACTGAAGATGAGGCACTGGATGATATTGAAGCCGAGAAGTTTGAGGTGGATCTTGCAAAGCCAACTCCTCCAGGTACTCTTGGTGTCGTCTCGGGTCTAATGAACCAGTCATTTGACTTAGCCGAATTCGATGACCTTCTTACTTGTTACTTAAACTTTGATGAACCGATGCCTTCTTTATTTTCGGGGGATGCTGATTTTAACTTCTTTTCTTCTACAGCGGAGGCACCAAGCACTACACAAGCTTTCACTCCTTCGATTGCCGTTCCTCCGTCTTCCCAAATTACTCCTCCTTCTGCTTCCCAACCGGGATCACAGGCAGAGAAAATCGAAGCTCTTCAAGGCTTGGATGATCCGGCTGCTTCTCAGGAACAGAAGGCGGAGGATTTTGAAGACATTGAGAAGACCCCGGAGCGGTTTCTTGATGACGACACGAAGCTTTCAACATTGCTTGCTACTCCGGGGAGCGAGTCTTCTTCAAAGAGGAAGGGGAAGCGTGCTGTAAGGAAGAAGAAGAAGACTTCCACTGAAGATGAAGCAGTAGTTGATCTGGCCGCACCGCTTTCTCCTTCTGCCCCTGCCCGTTCACAACGACTTCAAAAGCTAGTCATTAGGCCGGGAAAGGGCTCCAAAGGTGGTGAGAAGAAGGAATAATCAAGCTGGATTTCTACTTCTTATTTTTGCTCTTTGCATGTATTGACCGGGGATTGTGCGGGTACCGGTTCCCGCTTTTGCTTTTTGAGATATCTGCACATGTAAAGAATTTTCATAGTACTAAATAAAACAATTATTTTACTTGTACAAACTCTTGTGTATGTGAGAATGATCTATCTTTTATTTTAAGTGTAGAACAAACGATTCTTCTTACTTGTGCAAACTTTTTGTCTGCGTTTGAGAATGCATTTATTCCACATCTGTTTTCCGTGATATTGCAACGAACTTGTGGCATGTTGCTTTTATTAATATAATTGAATTGTATATTATTGCCCCCATGCCGTAAGTGCATTGCAATATTCCTAGCTTTTTTTAAGACTAATACTCTTACTTCAGAGGACAATTATTCCACTTTTAAGGGGAGAATTATTCTGCTCTTAATAGAGTATATCCAGTCTTTAGAAGAATTTTTATTTTCTCTTTCTGAAGAACGCTTCAACTTTCGGGGATAATCACTTTTATTTATTAAGAAGTGAATTTCCCTATGAAGTGAAATGAGCTTTTCTGAAAGAATTTTGTAGCATTTTTCAACTTTTTTAGGAGGAACTTTTCGAGATGAACAAGTTAGTCCTTCCTTTGAGAGTTGAACTGTGCTTCTGGACGATGCTTTTTGTTCAAGCATTTTATTTTGGGACATGCCTCCGGAGAGGGCTCCTCTTAAAGAGTTGTGCCTCCGAAGAGGTCTTGTGCCTTTGAAAAGGGCTTGTGCCTCCGAGGAGGGCTTGTGCCTCCGAAGAGGGCTTGCGGTGCCTTGGGAAAGGGCTTTTGCCTCCGAAGAGGTCATGTGCCTCCGAAGAGGGCTTGTGGTGCCTTGGGAAAGGGCTTTTGCCTCCGAAGAGGTCATGTGCCTCCGAAGAGGGCTTATGGTGCCTTGGGAAAGGGCTTTTGCCTCAGAAGAGGTCATGTGCCTCCGAAGAGGGCTTGCGGTGCCTTGGGAAAGGGCTTTTGCCTCCGAAGAGGTCATGTGCCTCCGAAGAGGGCTTGTGGTGCCTTGGGAAAGGGTTTTTGCCTCCGAAGAGGTCATGTGCCTCCGAAGAGGGCTTGTGGTGCCTTGGGAAAGGGCTTTTGCCTCAGAAGAGGTCATGTGCCTCCGAAGAGGGCTTGTGCCTCCGAAGAGGGCTTTTGAGTGCCTGGGAGTTACTTTCTCATGGTCGGATGGGTTCGCGGGGCAGGCGTAAGTTGCTTGATTGGATGTTTGTTTGTACAAACGACCGCAATCAATTAACAAGATGCCCCTTCGGTGGTCCCACCGATCTTTTTGGTTGAGGAAAGCACTCCCATTTATTGGTGTGCCTCGTTAGAGGGCTTTGGTTGGTTGGTGTGCCGGGTAGGTTGCGTCTCAGGGGCGAGTGGATCCACGGGACGGACGTAAGCTATCTGATCGGATGCATCACGACCAGTTAGTGAGGGTCCTGTTACTTCCGCTTGGGAAGGCGTCCCTTTAGTGGATCTTCTGGCCTTCCTGTTGAGATGCATACCTCCCATTGTCTGCTCCTTTGTTTGCTTGGCAACTTTCTCTCATCATCTGCCTGTTAGCGCTCTCTTATTATCGTTCCCAAGCACATCTTCTTCTTTTCCTCTTACAAGTAAATTGCTTTATCCGAAGGAGTGGACTTCACTGTTGAATGACTCTACGAGACCAACGCAAGTTATCTAGTTGGATGTCTATTTATAGCGACAATCTCGACTAGTGAACGAAGGTTTGTCACAATGGAGTCGCCAACTTTTTATGTGAGGTTTTCCTTGCTTGGGATTTGAGTTTGGAAAAAAATTTTGTGGCTTGGTTTTCGTGTAATAGCTGATTTATGGAAGTTGCTTAGCTTTGTGATGAGCAAACCTTGTTATAATGTCGTTGCAATGTCCTGCAATTTTGAATTGATATTTTAGCGATACATTTAAAGTATTTACATATCAAAATAAAACAGGCATTATGAAATAGTAAAGAACACAAGATTTATAGTGGTTCGGCCAAAAATCGGGCCTACGTCCACTTTATAGCTTTCATTCATTTACACTGATTTACAATGTTTCACAATACAACTGATACATTCATCATCATTTTACAATTTTGAGCAGAGCTCTTCTCAAGTAAAGTAAGGACGCAAATGGTTGCTGTTCCAGGCCCTTGGAATTGGATCTCCTTCAACAGTTATGAGTTTGAAAGTGCCATCAAGAAGTTTAGTGCCTATGACATATGGCCCTTCCCAGTTTGGCCCAAACACACCAGTTGCTGTCATGATCCTTTTCAGTACCAAGTCTCCGATTTCAAAGCTGCGTTGGCGAACTTTGGAGTTGAAATGCCTGGCTATTCTCTGCTGATGAGCTGAAACTCTGAGACTAGCTTCCTCTCTTTTCTCATCAAGAAAATCAAGCGCTTCAAGTTGCAGTTTTTCATTTTCGGTTTCATTGAAATGAACTCTTCTATGTGAAGGAACCTCTACTTCTACTGGAATCATTGCCTCAGATCCGTATGCCAGTGAAAATGGAGTGTGCCCAGTCGCAGTTTTGTGAGTAGTTCTGTACGCCCATAGTGCTAATGGAAGCTTATCAACCCAACCACCTTTTGCTTTTTCAAGTTGCTTTTTGATAGTTGACTTGATGATCTTGTTAACTGCTTCCACCTGCCCATTTGCTTGCAGATGAGCCACTACTGAGAAGCTTTTTCGAATTCTGAACCGTTTGCAAAAATCCTGGAATTCTTCACTTTCAAATTGAGTGCCATTGTCGGTGATTATCTTCTGTGGCACACCATATCTGCAAATGATATTCTTCGTTACAAAATTTCATCTTTTTAGAAGTGATGGTGGCCAAGGGTTCAGCTTCAGCCCACTTGGTGAAATAATCAACGGCAACAATAGCATATTTAATTCCTGATTTGGCGATCGGTAATGGTCCAATTAGGTCTATCCCCCAAATGGCAAATGGCCATGGACTGACCATTTGTGTGAGTTCAGTGGAGGGCGCTCTTGGGATTTTTGCAAATCGTTGGCATCTGTCACATTTCCTGGAAAAAGTTGCAGCATCTCGATTGATATCCGACCAGAAGTATCCATATCGGAGAATCTTCTTTGCAAGTGTTTGACCACCTGAATGGTCTCCACATTCTCCTCCGTGCACCTCTGTTAAGATTGTCTTGGCTTCTTCCTTAGTTACACATCGGAGTAGTGGGGTTGAAAATCCCCGCCTGTATAATCGGCCATCTTGAATTATATACCTCGATGCTTTTCTTAATAATTTTCGACGTTCCTTAGAACTCTCTGGCAGGGAACCACTGAGCAAGTATTCTTTGATTGGAGTCATCCATGATTCATGCTCTTGAGACGTAGTCATAATCCAATCAACATCCATTTCATCAATGCTTGGAGCTGACAGAACTTCTACAGGAACTAATCCTAGTAATTGAGCTTCTCCGGAACTTGAGTACTTTGCTAAAGAATCCGCCTTCATATTTTCCTCTCGGGGTATGTGGCTTATTGAGTAGTGATCTAAATCATTGAGGAGTTCGGAAGTCTTTGTCAAATATGCAGGCAAATTTCCTCCTTTGGCTTGAAATTCTTTCTTCACCTGGCAAACAATGAGCTGAGAATCGCTGAAAATCTGTATCACTTTGATATTTAATTCCTTGGCGATTTTCAATCCGGCAATAAGGGCTTCATATTCTGCTTCATTGTTCGTCGAAGGAAATTCCAGTCTCAATGCATAACATAGTGATCGTCCTTCGGGAGTTTCGAGCACAACTCCTGCCCTAGAACAATAATCATTTTTCGAGCCATCAACATACAACTTCCACTGTATCGGAATACAGTCAGTGGTTTCTTCCTTACTGTCACCTTTGTCAGTGGACTCTGCAATGAAATCTGCTAAAGCTTGTCCGTTAATTGCTCTTCGGGGATGGTAAGTGATGTCATATTGGCTGAGTTCTATGTTCCACTTCAAGAGACGACCCGAAGTTTCAGGACGATACAGGACTTGCTTCAAAGGCTGATCAGTCAGGACCTTGATAGGATGAGATTGAAAATAGGGCCTCAACTTTCTGGAAGCGATTAGCAGACAATAAGCAAGTTTTTCTATCCTTGAATAATTCATTTCAGCCCCAGCGAACCGTTTGCTGATGTAGTAAACCGGACGTTGTATTTTCATATCTTCTCGTACGAGTGCTGCACTTAAAGCATGGGATGAAATTGCCAAATAGATGAAGAGGTCTTCACCATCACTAGGCTTGGAGAGGACCGGAGGAGTTCTCATATGATGAATCAGTTGATCGAAAGCATTCTGACATTCAGGAGTCCATTCGAAATTTTTCTTTCCTTTCTTTAGAGCATCAAAGAAGGGAATGCATTTGTCTGTGGCCTTGGAAATGAAGCGACTAAGAGCGGCAACCTTTCCATTGAGACTTTGTAGTTCTTTCTTTGTTCTAGGGGCTTTAACTTCTCTTAGAGCTGTGATTTGAGCAGGATTTGCCTCGATGCCCCTAGCGCTTACGATGAAACCCAGGAATTTTCCAGACTCTACTCCGAATGAACATTTCAATGGATTGAGCTTCATTCCGTACTTCCGAAGAATTGAGAACATTTCTGCCAGGTGATCCATGTGGTCTACTGCTTTCTTTGACTTTACTAACATATCATCAACATAAACTTCCATCGTTTTGCCAATCTGAGGCTTGAACATAGTGTTGACAAGTCTTTGGTATGTTGCCCCAGCATTCTTTAAACCGAATGGCATGACTTTGTAACAGTAGAGTCCCACATCTGTAATAAAGCTTGTGTCCTCCTGATCTGGTTCATTCATCATAATCTGATTGTATCCAGAATAGGCATCCATAAAAGATAACAACTCATGTCCAGCCGTCCCATCTACTAGTTGATCGATTCTAGGCAACGGGAAGCAGTCTTTGGGGCAAGCTTTGTTCAGATCTGAGAAATCAATGCATACTCTCCACTTTCCATTTGCCTTCTTAACCAGTACTGGATTTGAAATCCAATTTGGATAAGTGGATTCTTTGATGAAATTATTCTCTAGGAGACGATCTACCTCTTCTTTTAAAGCTGCTGACCTTTCTGGACCTTGAGTTCTCCTTTTCTGTTTTACTGGGGTGAATTTTGGATCGACATTCAGGGTGTGAACAGCAATTGTTGGAGAGTACCGTTACCTCCATGGGTACCACTCTGTTCTCCCCTGTACTGGCTTTCCTGGGATCCATTTCTTTTCTTGCATTGCTGTGTTCACCAGTACAGGGGCCGCTCCGTAGTTGCTACAGGGTCGGTTCCTTGATGCGGAGCGGAGCTGCCGCATCTTTCCCCATTTCTTTTCTCCTGGCCTCCCGGAGTTCTACAAGATAAAATTCTCGTCCTGCGTTTTGATCTCCTTTAATAACTGCAATCCCATTATCAGTAGGAAACTTCATTGTTAAGCACCAAGGAGCGAGGACGGCCCTGAAAGCAGCAAGAGTAGGCCGGCCCAGGAAAGCGTTATATGCGGAGAATCCATCCACAATTACAAAAGTTTGCTTCCGAACCAATTTCTTGTGACCTTCGCCCATTTCAACAAACAAGTCCACTGTTCCAATCGGCTGTTTCAGCTCTCTTGTAAATCCGGCAATCTTGTGCGAAGAAGCATGTACATCAGTCATCGGAATTTTCATTTGGTCAAATGTCCTTTTAAAGAGGATGTTGCATGAGGCACCACTGTCAACTAACACCCTTCTGACAATAGCTGGCCCAATACCGGCAGAGACAACCAAAGGGTCCTCAGTAGGAGCTTCCACATTAACAGAATCCCTGGCTCTGAACATAATATCATCATGGAAAGTCTTTTGCTGCTTTAGAGGTGAAGCATCTTCCAGGATTAAGACACTTTCTTCGGTTGGTGCATACTTCAAAGCTTTTGCATACCTTTCCATTTCACCCCAACTCCTGCCAGCCGGGTGAGGTCCCCCTGTGATCACATTAATAACAGGTCTTTCCTTTCCAGCAGGCCTTTCTCCTGAATCAGATGAATTAGTTGGAGGTAACTGCCCTTGGTTGGACGAAGATGGGTCCTTTCTATTCCTCTTGATGTATTGCTGCAACTTATTCTCTCTTAGCAATTCTTCAATCAGACTTTTCAAATGGCGGCACTCGTTGGTATCATGCCCTGGTTGGTTGTGAAACTTACAAAATCTTCCGCTTTGAACAGCATTCTTCCCAACTTTCACGGCCGGTGGTTTTGGAAATTCAACAGCATCCTTAGTGGCGATGAAGATATTTTCCGGGGTATCGGTCAGAGGAGTAAAGTCTGATGGTTTAAGGAAGCGGGGCTTTTTGAAGTCTTTTTGCCTTTTCCCACCATTACTTTCCCTTTTCTGATCTGCCGGTTCTTTCTTGCTTTGAGTAGTAGCATTATTTTCCGCCACCGTTGTCACAACTTTAGCTGGTGCGGAAAGATTCTCTAAGCGTATAAATTCGTCAGCCTTTTTGTAGAATTTCTCGAGCGAATTTGGTTCCTTCATTTTCAGCCATTTTCCAAATTCGCTCGATTTGTCAATAGCACGCATCAAATAGGTCAAGATCATTCGTGGCTCTGCATTATCGACTTCTGCCAGAGCTAAGTTGAAGCAGTTCAAGAATGACTTAATAGGCTCTCCCGGATTCTGTTCAAGACTGGACAGCGACATTATATCCTTTGCCTTTGAAGCGTATAGCCTGAATTGCTCTTTGAATTTTCGGGTGAGATCGGAAAACTGATCTACAGATCGGACTGGAAGCTTGGTAAACCAGAGAAGCGCCACTCCTTCTAAATAAACTGGGAAATATCGGCACTTTATCTCGTCGGTTGCCCTTGCGCCGGTCATATGCCAGTCGTATTTATACAAGAACTGATTTGGATCACTTGTCCCCCGATAAGCAGGAATAGTGGGGGGAACAAACTTTCTAGGAAATTCAGCTTTCAGAATCTTTTCGGTAAACGGGGTTCTACTTGGTGCGAATCCCCATTCGCTTTCGTCTTCATCTCTTTGCATGCTCTCTTTCATTATTTGCTTGATCATACCAGAGAGATATTCCTCATTGTTCAGAGATTTCGCAGAGTAGACCTCAGCCATCTTTTCGGGAGTTTGTCCAGGTAAATGCTCATGAAGAACTGGTGACGGCCTAGATCCTTCGGCCTGGAGGGGTGCCCCTTCGGCAGCACCTGATCCCCCGTGAGGAATATTTCTTCCCTCGGAATTGGGAGCAGCATTAGCAAAGTTTCCCTCATTATTTACTGGTCTTTGACTCGTACCAAATAGAGCATTCAGCCTTTCCATCATCAGGTTATTCTGAGTTTCAATCTGCTGGTACAGTCCGAATACAGCAGCATCTAACTCCTGTCGCGTAACACCGACGCTTGGAGCTGCCTGATTTGGAGAGAGAGAAGTGGCAGTATTGTCACGGTCTTCGTCAGTTCTGACAGACTTTCGTTTCCTTCCAGGAGCCATTATGTCTGATAAACTTCTGATTTTGTAGGAAATTCTTTCAGCAAACTTCTGAGAAGCAATGGTGAGTGGTAGCCTGAGTTGGATTCTCAGTGAAAGCACCAAAATGTTAACGTTAAAATATGAACGATAACACCCGGTGTGTGTAATAAGATCGTGAAAGCACCACCCGTGTGACGGGAACAGAAATTAAGCAGGAAAATAGCAGAAATGCAGTAAATGAACAACAGATTTATAGTGGTTCGGCCCGTAATTGAGCCTACATCCACTTTATAGTCTCTTATTGCTGATTCGGTTACAATTTGATACAAATCTCTTCAAGAAACAGTACAATTCGATCACAAGAAACAATATAGACTACTAGCTCAATCTTCGGCGATGAAACTCGATGAATCCATCTCGGATGTAAGGAATTTCTCTCGAAGCTTGTTGTAGTGTCGTGAATGCTTGAAGGATCCTTGATTACTGAATGAATGAAGAGTTCGACGGAGTAACAGCGCTGTAGAAATGATTTGCCAAAAGTCCCCTTCATGTTGGAAGTGGTGGGGTATTTATAGGAGCTGATTTGGACTCTAGAAAATTTCCTAAGTCCTAAGTCGTCGCCGACTTAGTATAAGTCGCTGCCGACTTATGATAGGTCATAGCCGGTTTATCAGTTCCAACACTTCCCTAGTAGTTCACCTCCTCTTCTGGTTTTACGCTTAAGTCCTAAGTCGCTGAAGACTTAAGGTAAGTCGGTGACGAGGTAAAGGTGTATAAGGTATCTCAGTGTTGTTAGGTCGGAGCAGAGTTAACGTGCAATCTTAAATCGGCAGTTTGTTAACTCGGCAGGCCTTGCTAACTCGCACTTTGTTAAATTGGTTGGCTTCCTTAAGTCGGTAGTCATTTTAGGTCGGCAGCTCCTCTTAGTAGTGGATTACCTTAAGTCGTCTCTTATTAGGTCGTACGCTTCCTTATGTTGTGACTTGTTGAGTCAGTATACTCTTTAACTCGGTAGGTCGCAAGTTCCCATAGGTCGGCAATCTGTTAAGTCGGCAGCCCTTGTTAACTCACAATTTGCTAGGTCGGTAGGCTTCTTTAAGTCGTTATGTCGTTAACTTTCTTAAGTCGGCAAGCACCTTAAGTCGGCATACTTCTTAAGTCGGCAAACATCTTAACTCGGCTCCTGCTAGGTCGTGAGTCGAAAAGGGGGTTAACAGTTGACTTAGTTAGTTTTTTATTATTGTTATAAACTTAGTTAATTTTTTTAAATTATAGTTTATTGTTACTATTATTATTATTATATATATTATAAACTTAGTTTATTATTATTATTATAAACTTGTTAATTTTTATAATACTTAGTTGACTTTTATAAACGTATCTAATTTTTATAACTATTGTTTATTATTATTATTAAACTTCTAATGTCATAACTTATATTTTAATTAACTTAAACTTATAAATTATCTCAAACTTAAACTTATAAATTATCTCAAACTTAAACTTTATTAACTTAGTTAATTTTTATAAATTATCTCAAACTTATAAATTTTTTATAAACTTAGTTACAACAACAACAACAACTACTAAGCCATTATTCCCAAACAAGTTGGGGTCGGCTAGAGATGGAACCCAAAACTAAATAAAAAAATCAATTTAAAAGTTATAATAATAACAACAGCAATAGCAATAATAAAATAAAGTCAAATAAGTAAATTAATAATAATAGCTAAGTAAAGTAAAATAAAATAAAAATATATGTATATATATAAGAGGAATGATAATAATAATACTAATAGTGATAATGATACTAATAGTAATATTGGTCAAAGACCAAACCTACGTCTTAGGCTCATGTTTCCTAGTGCTATAATCTAAGACTTATAAAACTCAATGCTCATGGTTCTGATACGTGAATCGCTAACTTACACTCACTCCGATCCGTCACCAGCTCTTCGGATATACCCCAATCCTTCAAATCTCTTTTTACTACTTCCTCCCATGTCAACCTTGGTCGACCTCTACCTCTCTTTGGGCATTCAACACGGCCTATAATTCCAACACGCACAGGTGCCTCGGGCGGCCTTCGTTGAAGATGTCTGAACCATCTTAAGCGATGTTGAATTAGTTTCTCCTCAATTGGTGCTACTCCAAGTTTATCATGTATATCATCATTTCTAATTCGATCTCTTCTTGTATGACCGCAGCTCCATCGTAGCATACGCATCTCTGCTACGCTTATCTTTTGGACGTGTTGGCTTTTAGTAGGCCAACATTCTACACCATACAACATCGCAGGCCTGATTGCCGTTTTGTAGAACTTTCCTTTAAGCTTTTGTGGGACCTTCCTATCACAGAGAATCCCAGACGCTTGCCGCCATTTCACCCATCCCGCTCGAATTCTAAAACTAACATCTTCATCAATCTCACCATTATACTGCAACATTGATCCTAGATATCGAAATGATTCCTTCTTGGGAACTATTTGTCCAGCCAGAGTGACATCTCCATCTTCCGACCTGACACCGCTGAACCCACACTTCATATACTCTGTTTTAGTTCTGCTAAGCCTAAAACCCTTTGATTCTAAAGTCTGTCTCCACAGCTTCAGTTGTCTATCAACCCCAATCCTACTTTCATCAATTAGCACAACATCATCAGCAAATAGCATACACCAAGGAATCTCACCTTGTATACCCTTCGTAACCTCATCCATCACTAGAGCAAAAATGTAGGGGCTCAAAGCTAACCCTTGATGTAATCCTATGTTAATGGGAAAGTCACCGGTTTCCCCATCGCATGCTCTGACACTAGTCACAACATCATCGTACATATCCTTGATAAGTGTAATGTACTTTGTTGGGACTCTCTTCTTTTCCAGGGCCCACCACATCACCTTTCGCGATACCTTGTCATAAGCTTTCTCCAAATCGATAAATATCATGTGTAGGTCCTTCTTTTGCTCCCTAAACCTCTCCATAAGTTGTCTTATCAAGAAAATCGCCTTTGTGATCGACCTCCCGGGCATGAAGCCAAATTGGTTTTTTGAAACACTTGTCATTCTCGTTAGTCTATGCTCAATGACTCTCTCCCAAAGCTTCATTGTATGACTCATAAGCTTAATTCCTTTGTAGTTTGTGCAACTTTGGATATCTCCTTTATTCTTAAAAATTGGAACTAGTATGCTTTTCCTCCACTCATCTGGCATCTTGTTTGATTTGAAAATATTATTGAACAACTTAGTTAGCCATGCTATCCCTGCATCTCCAAGGCATCTCCACACCTCAATGAGGATGTCATCAGGCCCCAATGCCTTGCCTGCTTTCATCCGTTTTAGTGCCTCCTTTACCTCAGATTCTTGAATTCTCCAAACAAAATGTCTGCAAGTGTCATCAGAAGAGTCGTCTATCTCGATCGTAGTGCTATCACCTTCTTCATTAAATAGTTTGTCGAAATAATTTCTCCATCTATTTTTTATCTCCTCATCCTTCACCAAAAGTCTATTATTGTCATCTTTGATGCATTTAACTTGGTTGAAGTCTCTTGTCTTCCTCTCGCAGAGCTTAGCTATCCTATAGACATTTTTTTCACCCTCTTTCGTACTTAGGTTATGATATAGATCTTCATACGCCCGGCCTCTTACTTCACTTACCGCTCTCTTTGCATTCTTCTTTACCACTTTGTACTTTTGCATGTTGTTGAAAGAGTCTATGCGGTAGGATCGTATAATATGGAATAATAAAATGGTCTAGGTAGATAGTAATATGCTATAAGTAAAGTAGACACCAAGACTTTATACTGGTTCGGACCTCTTGTCATACGTCCAGTCCCTAAGCTCCTCTTTGGAATTCAACTAACCAACAGCCCTCACTTAACCCGGAGGAATAGGTTTACAACTTACCCAAACAACCGAACGGGATTTCTTGCCTCAACTACCGAAGAGGACTTCAACTAGATACTACAAATATTTCTAACTTGTTGTGTTCTTGATAACACCAATGAGTCAAATTGAGTACAACTTTCCTATAATCTTATCCTTGAGAGTATTCAAAGTGTTTGTGAAGATTTAGGAAATGTGAATTGCTATGAATCAAAAGGTGTTATAGTTAAAACAAAGATTCAAGCAATTGAAGTGGTTTTTGATTGCTTTTGAAAACTTAAGAAATCCGAAAGTATGTTCAAGAAAATAGAAAGAATAAAGCAATTAGAATTGGTAATTTGCAAATGTTAAAACCATGTATTTATATGTGGAGAAGAGATGCATTTGTTTGCTAGAGGTGCAGGCAAGAGATGCTTCTATTTCCATTGGAGAATGGTTGCAACTCATGGGAGGAAGAAGGTGTCCTTTCAGAAAAAATTCGCAGTTACAGATTCAATCGACTGAGCAGGAAATTCAGTCGACTGAAATTATAAAGAAAAATTTTCAGGAATGCTTTCAGTCGACTGCACAGTAAATTCAGTCGACTGAAACTGTGCATATTTGTAAATGTGTGCCAGTTTCGGTCGACTGTCCATACCTGTTCAGTCGACTGAACTATAAAGGTATGCACAGTGAATGTGTGAAGTGTTCGTGCAAATCTCTTGAGGATAGATTTTAACAAATAATCTAGACCTTAGACCTATAACAATCATACTCATGTTTATACTTTGGTCTTCATCGATCTTCCTCTGATTTTGCATATATCTCTTCCTTTTTGTTGAAGCACATTGTCATTGATCGAAATCTTCGTGTATCAACATTCTCCCCCTTTTTGATTAATGACAACACTAATGTGTTATAGAGATGTATTTACTAATTTTCTCCCCCTGAGTGTATGCACTTATCTTTCCTACAAAACAAAGTTAGCTACATAGATTTCTCCCCCTTTGTCATCGACAAAAAGGAAGTAATAATCATAAATGTATAGTATAAAAAACAATCACTGAACAATAGAATTCTAAGATTATCAGAGAATATGATGCAGCTCAAGACAGAAGTGAAGGTCTAAGTCGCACACGACTTAAGGATTTAAGTCGCATACGACTTAACGAGGAAGTTATAGGTCGTCCTCGACCTAAGGAGTCACGAGAGGGGGAGCTGCGACTTAACTGGAAACCAGGGGAAGAAGTTATCTCGAGTTTGCGACCTAAGGAAGTGATAGGTCGCGAACGACCTAACTTGGCAGTGCAACATGGAGATAGTTTAAGTCGCAAACGACCTAACTTGTTTTTAGGTCGCATACGACCTAACGAGCTAAGGCATAGGTCATGGGAACGACCTAACAAATCACCAGGAAAAGAGCTACGACCTAACGGGTTTGAGAATGGCGAGCTAAAGCAAAGAGATAGGTCGCTGGAACGACCTAACATGTTTTTAGGTCGTGTACGACCTAACGAGTTAAGAAAGAGGTTGCTGGAACGAGCTAACGGGGTGCTACGACCTAACAAGTCACGACCTATGTTAGGTCGCAAGAAACAGTCATGACCAATGATAGGTCGCAGGAAACAGGAACGACTTAAGATAGGTCGCTAGGTGATCTGGGAAGATAAGTCGCGAAGTCTTAAGTCGCAAGGCTTAGGTCGCGCAGTTCTATGAAGTACCCTTTTAAGTCGCTGAAGCTTGTTGCCGTTGATTCTTCTGCCGAGTTAATCCCTGCCGCTGATGGAAGCTGGAGCATTGAAGTAAGGTCGCGAGAATTGTATGTTGAGTCGTAGTCGATCTATATGTTGTATTGTTTCCTTTGTACATTTTGTTAAGTCGTAAGTCGTGTATCGAGTTATTGTGTTGTAACTGTTTTGCTGTTAGGTCGCTGCCGACCTATACTAAGTCGCGTCTGTTCTTAGGTCGCACCATTTTAGGTCGTAGGTCGTTCACGACCTAAGTGTTGTTGAGATTTTGTTCTGTTTTGGGCGTGTTGAGTTGTAGCCTATAAATAGGCAAGTGGTGTCATTTTGTAAAGTTTAGTGTAATCTCCTATCTCCTCTTTCGGTTAATCGAGTGCGCTCGATTCAACGACTGCAAAAGCCGATTCACGGAATCTAGTGCGCTAGATCAACGTGTGAAGAATCGCAGATCTTTGAACCCGGTATCGTGCGCGATCAACGAGTTCGGGATAGCTAGAATTCGGTATCTTCGGATCAACGAATTCGGGCATTTCAGTTTCCAATCCATCGATCGCTACTTTCATCGATCTACATTGTTTTTGATTAATCCGCTGCGTTAGTTTTGGTATCAGAGCGTGTTTTAGCCAATCATAGCTAAATCGAGTCTTGGAGCCAAGTCTTTTGAAGAATTTTGAAGTTGAAGTGATAGCCGAGCTTGAAGAGAGAAGCCGAGCTAAGTAGAAGTGTTGGAGATCAAATTTGCCTCTTTTGGAGAAGTTGTGTTCATCGTGTTCATCGCGAAGTTGCAACAAAGTTGGAGTTTTCGATCCATTTCATTTTGGATCAAAGTTCGAAAGGTGTTTGAATTTTGAAGTGTTGAAGAGTTTTGGCCGAGATAAGCAAGTGTAGGCCGTGTACATCATTTGACCGAGAATTGGAGAGTTTGTAAAGTTTCAAATCATGCCGCCAAGAAGAGCTAATCAACATCAAAACGTTGAAGCATTGTATCGAAGAGAAGAAGCTGATGAGATGGAGCAAAGAATCAATGAAAACTTTAGTGAAAAGCTTAACGAAGGAATTGGTCGGTTAGAGAAGATGATGTTAGAGATGAATCAAAATCGGAGAAGGGTATCGCCTGAATCTAATCATGGGGGAAGTAGAGTCTCGCCACATTCCAATCGAGACATAAGTGTTGATGATGATCGAAGTCGAGATAGAAACGTGAATGATCGTAATCGGAGGAATGTAGATAGAAGGGATGTTGGAGGAAGACGCGAAGGGAGTAGAGATGTTGGTGGTCAGGATCGGCATCGATATACATCTGATTTTGAAGAGGAGTATGATGGTGGTAGTGTTCGAGGACAAGGACGAGGACAAGGAAGAAATTACTCTGAGTATGATCACAAGTGGGAGTCGGGGATGAAGACTGAAATTCCTGAATTCAAAGGTGGTATCAAGCGGAGGAGTTTCTAGATTGGGTGGCTAATGTTGAGGAGATTTTTGACTTCAAAGAAGTTCCAGAACATCGTAGGGTGAAGTTGGTTGCTACGATGTTGAGGGGTAGAGCTTTGGCGTGGTGGCAGCAAACCAAACTTACACGTGAACGGATGAGGAAGTCAAAGGTTGAATCATGGAAAAGATGAGGAAAATGATGAAAGCCACATTCTTACCTTATAACTATCAGTCGCTTATGTATCAGAGATTGCAAAACTTGAGACAAGGGACGAAATCTGTGAATGACTATGCTGACGAATTTTATCAACTTATTGCGAGGAATGATATTATGGAAACGGAAGAGCAGCTGACATCTAGATTCATTGGGGGATTGTGAATGCAGATTCAGGATATGGTTAATATGTTTGATCCCAGATCTGTAGCGGAAGCACATAAGAAAGCGTTGGCTTGGGAGAAACAGGGAAGACGAGGAGGTGGTATGTTTACAAATTCCAACAGTCAAGTGAAGGGTGTTAGTGGAAGTTCTAATGTTTCAAAAGCTGTTGCAAAACCAGTTGTGAATGAGGTTGGGAAGGCGAAGGTCAATAATGGTTTCAAGTGTTATAATTGCCAAGAAATGGGCCACAAGATTAGCGAATGTCCAAAGCCGAAGAAGAGAGCTATGATAGCGGAGGTTGAGGATGAGGATGAAGAAGCTGAATGTTCCAATTCACCACCTGATGAGGAGGAAGAAGAAGTGTCGGGAGACGAAGGGTATAATCTAATGATGAAGAGGTCTTGTTTAACACCAAAGCAAGAGGAGGATTGTAGTTGGTTAAGGAGCAATATTTTTCAGTCAACATGTACCATTCTGGGGAAGGTTTGCAAATTTGTTATTGATGCTGGAAGCTGTGATAATATAATTTCTTCAGAAGCTGTGAGGAAATTGGCATTGAAGACTGAGAAACATCCAAAACCGTACAAGCTGGCTTGGTTGAGGAAAGGCGGGGAGGTGAAGGTTGGACGAAGGGCTTGTGTGAAGTTTTCAATTGGAAAGAAATACAAAGATGAAATCTGGTGCGATGTGGTAGATATGGATGTCTGTCATTTGTTGCTGGGGAGACCGTGGCAGTATGATAGGGCGGTGCAACATGATGGGCGTACCAACAGTTACAGTTTCATGTTTGAAGGCACAAAGATTACTCTAGTTCCAAAGAAGCGACAACAGGAGGAAAACAAGTTAGAGGAGATTGAAGAGCTTAAAACTTTGTTATCTTTGAAGGAGTTTGTGAAGGAAGTAGAGGAGGAGCCTGAAGTGTTTTTGTTGATTGGGCGAGAGAGCAGTAAAGAGATTGAAATTCCGGAAGAAGCGAAGCCAGTTTTGAAAGAATTTGACGATGTATTTCCAGAGGAGTTACCAATGGAGTTACCACCGTTGAGGGATATACAACATCAGATAGATCTTGTTCCAGGTGCTGTGTTGCCACACAGACCACATTATCGAATGAGTCCAAAGGAACATGAAGAATTGAGGAGGCAAGTGGAAGAATTGCTTGAACAGGGGCGTGTGCAGGAGAGTTTAAGTCCTTGTGCTGTACCAGCTTTATTGGTACCCAAAAAGGATGGAACATGGAGGATGTGCACAGATAGTAGAGCATTGAATAAGATCACAGTCAGATACAGATTTCCAATGCCGAGGATTGATGATTTATTGGATCAAATCAGTGGGTCCGTAATATTTTCAAAGATTGATTTGAAGAGCGGATATCATCAAATTCGTATCAGGCCAGGTGATGAGTGGAAGACTGCTTTTAAAACCAGGGAGGGTCTATACGAATGGTTGGTAATGCCATTTGGCTTATCAAATGCGCCGAGTACATTCATGCGGGCGATGAATCAAATTTTCAGGCCATACATTGGGAAATTTGTGGTGGTTTACTTTGATGATATTCTGATCTACAGTGCTAGTACCGAAGAGCATGTTCAGCATTTGAAGAAAGTGTTAATTATTCTTCGTGAAGAACAATTCTATGCTGCTACAAAGAAGTGTGTTTTTATGACGAGGAGTGTTTTATTTCTGGGATATGTTGTGTCGGAAGAAGGAATACAGGTTGACCAAAGTAAAGTCGAAGCTATCAGAGATTGGCCGCAACCCAAGACGATAACGGAAGTTCGTAGTTTTCACGGGTTGGCTTCATTCTATCGAAGGTTCATTCCACACTTTAGTAGTGTGATGGCACCTGTTACAGATTGTATGAAGGGTAAACAGTTTGCATGGTCAGAGGAAGCAGGGATTGCTTTTGGGAAGATCAAGGAGTTGCTGACGTCTACACCAATTCTAGTATTACCATATTTTCAGTTATTGTTTGAACTACACACTGATGCGTCAAAGGTTGGGATTGGAGGAGTGTTGAGTCAGAGGGGACGCCCTATTGCATATTTCAGTGAAAAGTTATCAGGAGCGAAGATGAGATACAGTACATATGATGTGGAATTTTATGCTGTTGTGCAATCTATTAGACACTGGAGACACTATCTATTTCAAAAAGAGTTTGTTCTTTACACTGATCATGAGGCATTAAAGCATTTACAAGGGCAAGATAAGATTTCAGCGAGACATGCATCATGGATTGCATATCTGCAACAGTTTACTTTTGTTGTTAAACACAAGTCAGGAGTGACGAATCGTGTGGCTGATGCTTTGAGCCGAAGAAATCACTTGTTAACTACGATGAAAGTTGAAGTAATCGGATTTGATGTGCTACCAGAATTATTTGTCGATGATCCTTATTTTGCAAAGCTTGTTGATAAAGTCAAGGAGGGAAAGACGGATGAGTTTATAATGGTAGACGGTTTTCTATTCAAAGGAAATCGATTGTGCATACCTGATTGTAGTTTGAGAATGAAGATTGTAAAAGAGCTACATGAAGAAGGACATGTTGGGAGAGACCGTACCTTACAGTTGATTTCACAGTCTTACTTTTGGCCATCGATGAGAAAAGAAGTGGAAAGGTTTGTGGAACGATGTCATATCTGTCAGGTTTCGAAAGGAACTGCGACTAATGCTGGATTATATATGCCGTTACCGGTACCAACTAAACCATGGGTTGATGTGAGTATGGACTTTGTGTTGGGGTTGCCGAGAACACAGCGTGGTAATGATTCCATTTATGTGGTGGTTGATCGGTTTTCGAAAATGGCACATTTTATTGCTTGTAAGAAAATGGCTGATGCTGTTCATGTTGCTCAATTATTTTTCAAAGAGATATATCGACTTCATGGATTGCCAGAATCTATTGTGTCGGATAGAGATACTCGTTTTCTGAGTCATTTTTGGCTAAGTTTGTGGAAGATGGTGGGAACGAAGTTGAACTTTAGCAGCGCTTATCATCCGCAAACGGATGGACAGACCGAGGTTGTGAACAGATCATTGGGAAATTTGTTACGATGTCTTGTGCAAGACAATCTGAAGAGTTGGGATGTGAAGTTATGTCAAGCAGAGTTTGCTCATAATCATGCTGTGAACCGTAGTACGGGTTTCAGTCCATTTCAGATAGTATATTCAAGCTTACCGAAGGGACCATTGGATTTAACGGTCATACCACAACCAAAGAAGACAGTCAAGCGAGCTGCTGATTTTATTGAAGGATTATCAGAATGTCATAAAGTCGTTCAAGAACGATTGGAAAAGGCAAATGAGAAATACAAACGATCTGCAGATCTGAAGCGAAGGAGTGTTGAATTTAATGAAGGAGATATGGTATATGCTGTGTTGACAAGAGATCGTTTTCCAGGGCGCTTATAACAAGTTGAAAGCCAGGAAAATTGGACCTGTAGAAGTCGTGAAACGAATTAATGAAAATGCTTATAAGTTGAAGCTGCCAGAGGATGTGTATACTTCTGATGTGTTCAATGTTAAGCATCTCGTACCATATCATGGGGATGAACGAGCTAATGTGGAAGAATTTACAAATTCGAGGTCGAATTTTTCTCAACCTGGGGAGGATGATGCAGCTCAGGACAGAAGTGAAGGTCTAAGTCGCACACGACTTAAGGATTTAAGTCGCATACGACTTAATGAGGAAGTTATAGGTCGTCCTCGACCTAAGGAGTCACGAGAGGGGGAGCTGCGACTTAACTGGAAACCAGGGGAAGAAGTTATCTCGAGTTTGCGACCTAAGGAAGTGATAGGTCGCGAACGACCTAACTTGGCAGTGCAACATAGACAGTTTAAGTCGCAAACGACCTAACTTGTTTTTAGGTCGCATACGACCTAACGAGCTAAGGCATAGGTCGTGGGAACGACCTAACAAATCACCAGGAAAAGAGCTACGACCTAACGGGTTTGAGAATGGCGAGCTAAAGCAAAGAGATAGGTCGCTGGAACGACCTAACATGTTTTTAGGTCGTGTACGATCTAACGAGTTAAGAAAGAGGTTGCTGGAACGAGCTAACGGGGTGCTACGACCTAACAAGTCACGACCTATGTTAGGTCGCAAGAAATAGTCACGACCTATGATAGGTCGCAGGAAACATGAACGACTTAAGATAGGTCGCTGGGTGATCTGGGAAGATAAGTCGCGAAGTCTTAAGTCGCAAGGCTTAGGTCGCGCAGTTCTATGAAGTACCCTTTTAAGTCGCTGAAGCTTGTTGCCGTTGATTCTTCTGCCGAGTTAATCTCTGCCGCTGATGGAAGCTGGAGCATTGAAGTAAGGTCGCGAAAATTGTATGTTGAGTCGTAGTCGATCTATATGTTGTATTGTTTCCTTTGTACATTTTGTTAAGTCGTAAGTCGTGTATCGAGTTATTGTGTTGTAACTGTTTTGCTGTTAGATCGCTGCCGAACTATACTAAGTCGCGTCTGTTCTTAGGTCGCACCATTTTAGGTCGTAGGTCGTTCACGACCTAAGTGTTGTTGAGATTTTGTTCTGTTTTGGGCGTGTTGAGTTGTAGCCTATAAATAGGCAAGTGGTGTCATTTTGTAAAGTTTAGTTGATTTGAAATAAAACTCTTGTTTTGTTAGCTTTGTGCTTTCGCCAAATTGGTAGTTGAGTGTAATCTCCTATCTCCTCTTTCGGTTAATCGAGTGCGCTCGATTCAACGACTGAGAAGCCGATTCACGGAATCTAGTGCGCTAGATCAACGTGTGAAGAATCGCAGATCTTTGAACCCGGTATCGTGCGCGATCAACGAGTTCGGGATAGCTAGAATTCGGTATCTTCGGATCAACGAATTCGGGCATTTCAGTATCTTCCAATCCATCGATCGCTACTTTCATCAATCTACATTGTTTTTGATTAATCCGCTGCGTCAGAATAGCATAGTCAAATAAAAAAGTTGCATAAGTAGCATAGATGCACGATTTAAACAAGTTAAAACAATCAACAAACCATAAAAAAATTACTGATCTTTATCCCAATCGTAAGAGCCTTCACGATCTCCTTCAAGTTCTCGAATAACAGGTCCACCTATGGGTGGTCTATAAGCTCTTCCTCCTTGGCCACCACTTGTTCTGCTTGTACTGCTGCTTGTATGTTCTTCGGATGATGTCCAAGTGAAAGTTGGTGCCGGACGTTTGCCAAGTGATGTTGAAGCGGTAGTGGAGCTTGAGCATGAGATGGCATTCCATAACTTGTTGAAGAATCCTTTAATTTTATCAAGCTTGTGATCTACCTTCTTGAGACGATTATCAAGAATTTGTTGATTCCTTGATAAGATCCCCAATGATTGATTGGTGGAAGTATAACCTGGCTCAATGATACGAATTTCATCATCTTGGTCTAAAGGTTCTTCTTGTTGAGGTGGAGGAGGTTGATGTTGTTCTTGATATCTAGCTTCCCATTCGGCAAGAGATATAATGCGAGGAGGTCTTGCCGGAAGTTGCATTAGACTTATGGTTCGATGGTTTATTTGGTGCACCATTGTATTCTCGGACTCAGATAATGGCGTATCAACATTGAGAAGTAATCGCATGATATACTCACCAAAATAGATTGTCCTCATTTTTCCATTATTAAATGTAATGAATTCATCAAGAATCAATTGAACCCAATTAACTTGATAACTACCCCAAAGTGCATAGAGTGCGCGATAGTTGTTAGGGTATACAAGTTCATATGAACCCGTTCTTGGGGTGATTGTTCTCATAAGAGCTTTGTGGAGAAATCTTGCTCTAGGACGTAAGGAAGTGGATTTAAGATCCCCGATGTTGATGTTATCATCCAAAAATTGATGGTTGATGTTGTCACGAATACGAGGGTTAAAGTCTATTTCTTCAAGTTTGCTACCAAAGTTTGGAGAACCTAAAATGCGTGAAATGCGGTCGAGGGAGAACAAAACTTTCTTTCCACATACCATACTCCAAACACTATCATTTGGATTTCTTGGAGTTTGGTGTCCAAGATTAAGGTTAGCATAAAATAATTTTACCATTATATGATTTATTGCATGGTCGTTTCTTTTTAAATCCAAGAGAGAAGTTAGACCTGCTTGATCCGTTAATGCTTGGATGTTGTATGCCTGAAGGCTTTGAAAATCAACAAAAGAATGTTCGAAGATACGAGAATTCTTCATCTTATTCCACCTTGTGACAGCTACTCCATCGTAAAGCCATTGTGCTATTTGAGCATCAATTGGCTCGGAGGATGAAGAAGAAGAAGCTCTAGATCTCTTTGGGGCCATTTGTATATAATTTGAGTGAGATTGGAGCAATTTGAGAGCTAGGGTTTTGAAACAAATTGGGGAAGAAGATGTTGTTGTAGGTAAAAAGTGAATGGGTAGGTAAAAATCTGGTGGGTAAAGAGAAAAAACTGTCTGGGAATTGGCGTTCAGTCGACTGAATAGTCTGTTCAGTCGACTGAATCAAAGGACAAAATTTTTCTATGTTAGATTCAGTCGACTGAACAGTATATTTAGTCGACTGAATTTTTAGCTGAAATTTTCTGTTGAAATTTTAGTCGACTGTGCAGATGGTTCCAATCGACTGAGCTTTGTATATTTTGTTTTTCTCTTAAATTCCGTCGACTGAGCAGTGAGTTTTAGTCGATTGACATATGTATTTTTGTTGTTTCTTCTAATTTTTGAAATTAAACAATTTATTTAAAAGAAATAGTTACAATTATATAGATGTAACATCATGAAAATATATTAAAATTGACTATTTCTTCAAGGATGGACTTGGAGTCTTTTTTTCTTCATTCTTCCCATAGGTTATATCTCATGAATTTGGAGTATACTGAGAAGTCTTTGGGGACATCCAAGGATTCAAGGGATCAGTTGGTGTACGGTAAGATGAAGATGGATCGAACACACTACTTGGTCGAGGTAGGGGTTCGCTCACCTCATTTTTCTTTGAACTACAAAAACGTAAACCAATTTTCTCAAGAAAGCTTAGTCGTCTTGCCGTTACTTTCTGTTCAAAATATAATTCTCGTTGGAGATCAATTTGTTGTTGTTGAAAGTGATGAATCTCATCAATCTTTCTTTTTGTATCAGGGGAGGTAAAAAGTCCACGTTTTACCTTCTTTGATTCCGGTGTGTAGCCAGTGCGATAGTTTTCCCATTTATACTCTGGTTCATGCTTCGGTGTTGGCGTTGGAAGTTTTGGAGATGTAGGAATGTTTTCGACTGAGGAGGTGATGTTGATATGAGAGTTTGAGCTGTCGTAAGACATTTTTATATAGAATTTTCAAACTTTGTAATTCTTTTGAAAATAATTATATGTATAAAAGTATATTTATAATATAAAAATGCTAAAAAAATGTGGTGGAAATTTAATAAGGTTTTTGAACCAATCATTGTTTTATTGGATTATAAAGAATTGGTTAGAAATGGATGGATTAGAGACATCCTTTAAACTATTATGCATTAGGTAGCTGAATAGAGATATATATATTGAATAATTGTTTTTGTTATTAAGTCGACTGGGCAGAGTTGTTTAGTCGACTGAGTTTATATATTTTTATAATATTTGCTATAAAATATCTTTAAAAGAAATTATTCCTAATTCTCGTCGCAATTTTATAAATGAGTTTTCTAATAAAGGTTTAGTAAATATATCGGCAATCTGATTTTCGGTAGAAATATGTTCTAAATTTATGATTCCTTTTTTGATATTGTCACGTAGAAAGTGATGACGAATATCTATATGTTTTGTATGAGAGTGATTAACTGGATTTTTAGATAAATTTATTGTACTTGTATTATCACAATATATTGTAGAGTTTGTTAAATTTATATTAAAGTCCTTAAGTGTTTGTTGCATGTAGATAACTTGAGTGCAAGCTAAAGCGGCTGATATATACTCTGCTTCACAGGTTGAAAGCGAGACACAATTTTGTTTCTTACTAAACCAGGATACAAGTGATTTTCCAATGAAATGGCACGTACCACTTGTACTTTTTCTATCTGTTCGAGATCCACCAAAATCAGCATCACTGAATGATACTAATTCAAATGGACACTCTTTTGGATAGAAAAGACCAAAATCTTTAGTATTGCTAAGATATCGTATAATTCATTTTACCGCTCTTAAATGTGATTCTTTAGGATTAGATTGAAATCGTGCACATAAACATACACTCATCATTATGTCTGGTCTACTAGCGGTTAAGTAAAGTAAGGAACCTATCATACTTCTAAACAATTTTTGATCTATACTTTTGCCATTTTCATCTCGATCGAGATGAGTTGTGGTACTCATAGGAGTAGGCTTTCCAGAAGTGTTTTCCATTCCAAAACGTTTAATTAGATTAGCACAATATTTTTCTTGATTTAAGAAAATTCCATTTGTTAATTGTTTAATTTGTAATCCGAGGAAATAAGATAATTCTCCCATGTGTGTCATTTCGAACTCTTTAGTCATTATATTTGAAAAATCTTCACATAAGTTTTCATTAGTTGAACCAAATATAATGTCATCTACATATATTTGAATTATTAGAATGTCTTTAGAAGTGTTTTTAATGAATAGAGTTTGATCTACTTTTTCGATTTGAAATCCCGAGTCTAGTAAATAGCTTTTAAGTCTTTCATACCAAGCACGAGGTGCTTGTTTAAGACCATATAGGGCTTTCTTTAATTTATATACATGATCCGGATATTTTTCGTGTATGAATAAAGGGGATTGTTCTACGTACACATTTTCTTTTATAAAACCATTTAGAAAATCACTTTTAACATCCATTTGATAAAGTTTAAAATTGTGAAAACAAGCGAAGGCTAATAGAATACGTATTGCTTCAAGTCTTGCAACGGGAGCAAATGTTTCTTCAAAGTCGATACCTTCTTCTTGGTTATATCCTTGTGCTACTAGTCTAGCTTTATTCCTAGTTATATTTCCTTGTTCGTCTACTTTATTTTTAAAAACCCATTTTGTTCCTATAACAGATTGATTATTAGGACGAGGAACTAAATCCCAAACATCGTTACATTCGAATTGATTTAATTCTTCTTGCATAGCAACAATCCAGAAATCATCTGTTGATGCTTCTTTAGGATTTTTAGGTTCTAATGTAGAAATAAAAGCAACATGTCCCATTTGGTTTAGCTGACTTCTAGTTTTAACTTGAGAATCAATTTCACCGATTATGTTTTGTACAGGGTGATCTCGTAAGATTCTAGGTGGAGATCTAAGTTCGGTATTATTTATATTTTCAAGATTTGTATTGTCTGTATTTATTATAAATTCATCATCATCTTTTATACTCAAGTTTTTATTAAAGTTTTCATCAAAAGATACATGTAAAGTTTCTTCGATTATGTTTGTTCGTTTATTAAAAACTCGATATGCCTTACTTCGTTCTGAGTATCCTATAAAAATTCCTTCATCATCTTTTGGATCGAATTTTCCTAGTTGATCTTTTGTATTTAAAATAAAACATTTTGATCCAAATATTTTAAAATAAGAGATATTTGGTTTTCTATTGTTAAAAAGTTCATATGAAGTATTTTTAGTTAATGGTCGAATAGAAATACGATTTAATACATAACATGCAGTAGCTACGGCTTCTGCCCAAAAATGTTTTGGTAGAAGACTTCCATTTAATAATGTTCTTGCACATTCTTGTAATGTTCTATTCTTTCTTTCTACTACTCCATTTTGTTGAGGAGTTCTAGGAAATGAAAAGTTATGATTTATTCCTTTCTTTTTACAGAATGATTCAAAAGCTTCATTTTCGAATTCGCCACCATGATCACTTCGTATATTCTTAATTTTCAAATCTTTAGTGTTTTGAATTCTTTTGACAAATGTTTTAAAGTGCTCAAATGTATCACTTTTATTTTTCATAAAAATGGTCCATGTATATCTTAAAAAATCATCAACTATTACAAATATATATCGATTATGATTAATGGATTGAACTTGTGTTGGTCCAAAAAGATCCATATGAAGTAATTCTAGTGGTTGTAAAGTTGAAATATTTTTCTTAGATTTGAAAGATGATTTTGTTAATTTTCCTATTTGACAATCATCACAAAGATTTTTTATCTTAAAGTTTATCTTAGGTAAACCTCTTACTAATTCATTTTTAGAAAGTTTTCTAATAGTTTTGAAATTAATATGACAAAATCTTTTGTGACACAACCAAGGATCATTATCTTTGGCTAGTAAACACATATTTGTATTATGATTAATTTTCATATTTAAAACATAAATATTCCTATCTCTATTTCCCTCAAAAACAAGATTTTGATTTTGATCAAAAATACTACATTTATTTTCCGAAAAAGTTATTTTAAAGCCTTTGTCACAAAGTTGACTTATGCTTAGAAGATTATGTTTTAGATTTTTAACTAATGAAACATTTGTAATAAAAGGTAAATTTGATGTACCGTAATTGCTCACATCTCCTTTGCCAATGATATAGCCTTTTGAATTGTCTCCGAAGGTAACCGAGCCACCATCAAAGTATGTGATGTTTGTAAGCATATCTTTGTCGCCGGTCATGTGTTTTGAGCAACCACTGTCTAGTATCCATTTCTTCTTTTTGAGTGGGACCTGAAAATAAATACAAAATTATTGGTACCCACCTTTCAATAGGGGTCCTAAAAGTTAGAACTTAGGAAACCAAACCCAATTTGGTTCAGTATCCTTTTTATAAATATAATTTTTATTATGATGAACACTATCCATAAATGCTTTGATATATTTATTCCTAATCAAAATATTGTTAGTCTTTGGGACCCAAATTTTAACTATATTAGTTTCTTCTTTTGTTCTAATAGGTTTTCTTAATAACATTTGTTGTTTTGAATCAATATTTCCCTTAACATTTTTATTTATCTTTTTAGGAATTTTTGGTTCCTTTTTATATCCTAATCCATGTTTATTCGAGGAGGATTGAGAACT
This sequence comes from Allium fistulosum, assembly GCA_030737815.1. NCBI lineage: Eukaryota > Viridiplantae > Streptophyta > Magnoliopsida > Asparagales > Amaryllidaceae > Allium > Allium fistulosum. The sequence continues at coordinate 505,817,123 of CM060903.1, read as the reverse complement.
TTCTAAAATTTTAGATAAATTTTCTCTTCCTTTATTAAAGTTAGAAACATTTTTAGTGATGTTATCTAGTCTAACTTGAAGACTATTATTTTCTAGGTCAACTTGTTTAATCTGAGTTTTTAACTCATGATTTTCAGAAACAATTATATCATTTTTTGTCTTTTGATTTTCAATTTCTTGGCTTAAAAGAGATAATTGAGTTTCCGAATTTGAAAGAGACTCTTGAACTTTTTCAAGTTCTTCTTCTAGAATTTTCTTTTCATCTTTTAGCATATCCCTTTCAAACTCAGCTTTGTTCTGATTTTCACGAGTTTCCTTAAGTTTTTTTTAAGATTTTTTATTATACTCAATAGTTCAGTATTTACATCAATTAAATCGTCGAAAGTTAAATTACTAACCTCAGATTCTTGAGCCATAAAGCATACATTCGCTTTTTCATTGTCGCTATCATTTTCACTTTCAGATGAAGATGAATCTGAATCATCCCATGTTACAGAGAATGCCTTCTTTTTGAATTTTTCCTTCTTGTTTTTGTTCTGATTCTCCTTCTTTTGCTCAGGACAATCTTTTTGCATGTGACCTTTCTTGTGACAGTTGAAGCATTCTATATTCGAGGATGAAGGTTTGTTCAAGAAATTCTTTTTGAATCCGTTTTTATTTTCTTTTCTATATCTTAAGAATTTCTTGAAATTTTTGGCTATAAATGCTAAATCCTCATCTTCGGACTCTGATTCTTCCTTTTCCGCATGAAAAGCTACATTTTTTCTTTCTTGTGCTTGATCTTTCTTAGCTTGCATATTTACTTCATATGACATAAGATTTCCAATTAATTCTTCTGGTTTCATTGTAGATAGATCATTTGCTTCTTCAATTGCTAAGACTTTTCTCTCCCATTCATCAGTGAGTGAATTTAGAACTTTAGATACAATATCAAAATCCGTGTATTTTTCTCCTAGTCTATTAAGGCATGATGAATATCTTGAAACCTCGAGTACATGTCATTGATGGATTCATTCTGTCGCATTTTAAAGTTTTGGAACTGATTCTTTAGCATGGAGATCTTCGTTTGTTTAACCTTGTTTGTGCCTTCATGTATGGTTTTAAGTGTACTCCATATCTGATGTGCAGTAGTACAAATGCTGACACGATTGAATTCATTTCTGTCCAAAGCACAAAATAGCATATTCATAGCTTTGGCATTTGCACTAACTTCATTCTTCTGAGCTTGCGTCCATGTAGAATATTCCGTTGTGGGTACAACGAGTTCTGCTTGTGTTGCATTCCAGACTTCAAAACTTGTTGCTTGCATATAAATCCTCATCCTTGTAGCCCAATAATTATAGTTTAGTCCATTGAATAGAGGGGGTCTTTGAGTAGATTGTCCTTCCGCAAATGTAGAGTTATAGGTAGATGTTGTGCTTGTGTTGTTTTCCATATTATCAATATGTCAAATAACGGTGTTATGGTTATAGGACGGCCTTGCTCTGATACCAATTGAAAGAGTCTATGCAGTAGGATCGTATAATATGGAATAATGAAATGGTCTAGGTAGATAGTAATATGCTATAAGTAAAGTAGACACCAAGACTTTATACTGGTTCGGACCTCTTGTCCTACGTCCAGTCCCTAAGCTCCTCTTAGGAATTCAACTAACCAACAGCCCTCACTTAACCCGGAGGAATAGGTTTACAACTTACCCGAACAACCGAACGGAATTTCTTGCCTCAACTACCGAAGAGGACTTCAACTAGATACTAAAAATATTTCTAACTTGTTGTGTTCTTGATAACACTAATGAGTCAAATTGAGTACAACTTTCCTATAATCTTATCCTCGAGAGTATTCAAAGTGTTTGTGAAGATTTAGGAAATGTGAATTGCTATGAATCAAAAGGTGTTATAGTTAAAACAGAGATTCAAGCAATTGAAGTGGTTTTTGATTGCTTTTGAAAACTTAAGAAATCCGAAAGTATGTTCAAGAAAATAGAAAGATTAAAGCAATTAGAATTGGTAATTTGCAAATGTTAAAACCATGTATTTATATGTGGAGAAGAGATGCATTTGTTTGCTAGAGGTGCAGGCAAGAGATGCTTCTATTTCCATTGGAGAATGGTTGCAACTCTTGGGAGGAAGAAGGTGTCCTTTCAGAAAAAATTCGCAGTTACAGATTCAGTCGACTGAGCAGGAAATTCAGTCGACTGAAATTATAAAGAAAAATTTCCAAGAATACTTTCAGTCGACTGCACAGTAAATTCAGTCGACTGAAACTGTGCATATTTGTAAATGTGTGCCAATTTCAGTCGACTGTCCATACCTGTTCAGTCGACTGAACTATAAAGGTATGCACAGTGAATGTGTGAAGTGTTCGTGCAAATCTCTTGAGGATAGATTTTAACAAATAATCTAGACCTTAGACCTATAACAATCATACTCATGTTTATACTTTGGTCTTCATTGATCTTCCTCTGATTTTGCATATATCTCTTCCTTTTTGTTGAAGCACATTGTCATTGATCAAAATCTTCGTGTATCAACAGTTGTCCTCGCTCCTGTGATGATGTAAGCACTTATAGCATTCATTCTTCTCTTTGATAGTCTTTTGCACATCACTGTTCCACCACCAAGAATCTTTAGGTTCGCGTTTATTTCCTTTCGCTATCCCAAACACCTCGGTAGCCACTTTCCGAATGCGTCTTGCCATCTCATCCCACATGTGATTTGCTTCTCCTTTCATATTCCATGCCCCTTCTACCATCACTCTATCCTTAAACGCCCGTGAGGCGTCTCCTTTGAGCTTCCATCATTTCGTTCGACTAGTCTTGGCTCCTTTACCCTGTTGAACACGTATTCGGAGACGAAACTTGGATATCAAAAGCTGATGCTGTGAGATGACACATTCTCCAGGTATGACTTTGCAATCTACACAAGCTCGTTTGTCGTCTCTTCTAGTAAGTACAAAGTCAATTTGGCTAAAGTGTTGAACACTACTAAAAGTAATTAAGTGTGACTGTCTCTTCCTAAAGAAGGTATTAGCTATCATGAGGTCATAAGCAATAGCGAAATTCAATATTTCTTCTCCTTCTTGGTTTCTATCGCCATATCCAAAACCACCATGCACTCTCTCAAACCCCCCACTAGTTGTACCAACATGGCCATTGAAATCTCCTCCTATGAAAAGTTTTTCGCTACTAGGCACATCCCTAACCATGACATCTAGCTCTTCCCAGAAATTCCTCTTGACGGCTTCACTTAGACCTACTTGTGGGGCATAAGCACTAATAACGTTCAGAATCATATCACCCACTACCATCTTAACTAGGATGATCCTGTCCCCTTGTCTCCTAACGTCGACCACTCCGTTTCTAAGGTTCTTGTCAATTAAAATACCTACCCCGTTCTTGTTATGCTCTTTTCCCGTGTACCATAACTTGAAGCCTGTGTTCTCCACCTCCTTCGCCTTTTGGCCCGTCCATTTGGTCTCATGAACGCATAAGATATTTACACGTCTCCTAGTCATAGTATCAACTATCTCTCTTAGCTTTCCTGTTAATGATCCTACATTCCAACTACCTAACCGAATCCTACTTTCATCGACTAGCTTCCTTGCCCTTCGCACCCGCCGAGTAAAGTGCGAAGACCCTTGCTCATTTATCACTACATCGGGGCGTCGATGCAGCGCGCCACTAAGGGAGTGACGACCCAGCCCTTGCATATTTTTCACCATACCCGAGCCTCGATATGGCGCGCCACTAAGGGAGTGGCGACCCAGCCCTTGCATATTTTTCACCATACCCGAGCCTCGATATGGCGCGCCACTAAGGGAGTGGCGACCCAGCCCTTGCTCAGTTTTCACCATACCCGAGCCTCGATATGGCGCGTCGCTAAGAGGGTTACGCCCCAATGAAATATAAACTTAGTTAATTTATTATTATTATTGTAAATTTAATTAATTTATTATTACTAATATAAACTTAGTTAATTTTTATAAACCTATTTAATTTTATAAAGTTTAGTTAACTTAGCTAATTTTTATAAACTTAGTTTTTGTTATTATTATTGATTAAAACATAGTTGACTTAGTTAATTTATTATTATTATTAGAAACTTATTTAATTTTTATCAAATTATAGTTTACTATTACTATTATTATTATTATAAACTTAGTTTATTATTATTATTATTATTATTATTATTATTATTATAAACTTGTTAATTTTTATAATACTGAATTAACATTTATGAACATATCTAATTTTTTTTTAAACTTAGTTAATTTATTCAAACTATTGTTTATTATTATTATTATTATTAAACTTATAAATTATCTCAATTGCTTGCGAAGGCCGGCGTCGTATTCTAGTCGTTGCTAATGGCAATGCCTTTTGTTGTGTTTTTATCAAACTTAGTATTTATTATTGTTGTTGTTGTTGTTATAAACTTGTTAATTTTTATAATACTTAGTAAATTTTTATAAAACTTATTTAGTTTATTCAAACTATTGTTTATTACTACTACTACTAGTATAATAACAGTTCATTTGATACAGTTTTTATATTATGTACTGGGTTCACACCGATAGAAGCAAAAAAAATGAAGACTTACCGAGGAGCTTCTCGATTTGAAGGTAGTACTCTGCCTCATACTGATTCACAAAGGGAACAACAAGCCCAGAGCGCCCAGCATGTCCAGTACAATGGAAATAATCCTACAAAAATATATAAATTAGTTAGTAACCATAATCACTTTCGTTTTCAACATATCATTCATGCTTCAAGTAAATTGTTTCTATCATATGCATTTTTCCAGGATAGCTAAGTTATCTAAACATAATTCCATAAATAATATCATAACAAAAAAACCAGCAGTAAATTATAATTGATAGCAAACTTTAAACCTTAGAGTTAGAAGGGATATCATAATTCATCACAAGACCAACTACAGGAATGTCGGGACCTCTACTAGCCACATCCGTGCACACAAGAATATCACATTCACAAGGATTCATGCGCTATAAACACTGAGATTTCTGCAACTCATATCAATAATATAGATGATATGAAACAACTTAGATTCACCACGGCCAAAAAGTAATAAGTTTGATAGTACCTATCTTCTTTGCTCCAAAGAACCAAAAAGGATTCCTCTCTTCTCGGATGCACTATATTCAAATATTTCTTTACATCAAACTTCCCAAACTGACAAGAAGGCAACATACCAAAAATCTCAGCTTGGTCCATGGATCATCACATGCTACTCCCATGCATCATCATATGCTACTGCAACCATGCATTTGGTCATCCCTATCCAGATCATGTCGTCTGTCTTCATTATATGACCAGATCCATCTCTTATCCCTGCAAACTTCAGTTTCAACATAAATAACTATTTATGTGACAGTGGGATAATAGATTCGGTAACACCTTCGGTAAAAAAACATCTTCAGTAACCACCTGCTCCTTTTGTTGATCAATTGACACTGCACAAAAATATCAGTAAAATAAACGAGTGAAAACAGAGCAGGTTTTCTTACTCAATACATGTCCCGATCCTTCATTATATAACCATGATCCTTCAGCACCCTTGTTGGGGTTCTGGAATGCAGAGAAACCCTAATACGTTTTCAGCGAGTATGGCTGAGAAATTGTCACTCCTTCCTCCGAAATCTTCGCAATCTGAAATTTAAACAATCAAAATAGTAATTTATGCCATAACACTAAACTCAGTTATGGAATTTCAAGGAAATACAGTCTTTGGTTCGCTTTAGTCCCTGCATAATATTTAATTCCCACAATTCAATCCTAAATGTTTGAAGACTGCCATAATAGTACTTTATACACAAAGTGACAATATTTGAGTAATTAGAGTTTTATATACAAAGTCAGTACAAGATCATTAAGGGATACCATAAGATAAACTGAGATAACTTCCACCGCTGACTTATTTTATTCTAAATATGAGATAAAAGAGTAAGAAAAAGATATTTGCCGGAGTTATACCTGAAACTTGTTAATTGCTGATCTGTCACGATACAAAAGCACAAGCAAGCATTTCTCAAGAAGCTTCACAGCCTCTTCATAGGTAAGATCCTCACGTCATTAAAAGCGAAGAATCGGTCTAGCAAGATGGTTTCCGAAACCAGTACCACATGATTATTTTCGAAATGAGTGCCAATCATGGTTACCTGAATATGTGAGGTATACACAATATTTTTTTTACTGATTTTAGGAAAATATTCAAGATTACGTATCTCATAGTGAACATACCACACCAAGATACTTCTGCCCATTTTTTACTCCAAGTACGAGTGAGTTCCAAAGAGGGTTGAACTTGTTACGTCTATTATACATAACCCGGCTCAAATAACTGTGTGGACCTCTTTAGGACCCGACGAGTTGATGTCATCCTACATATTTTCATAAAGGCTGCAAAAATACATAGCAGATTAGATAATATTGAAAGTTGTACAACCTGCTGATCATGTATCATGGATCCTTTTCTATTTGTTTATTTTTATTTTACTTTTTTTTTTGTGTTGGCTCGAGGTACAAAAATACACATACTTGCGAATAGACAAAGATTTCTAAACACTTAATTTTCAGCATACAATTAGTTCATAACATCAAGAATACGAAGACCAGTTGATTTTGAGTGTAATTTTAAGCTACTGCCCCATTTTTGATAAAGGACACATAATCTTCCCAGTCCAATATATGTAAGTGAGCACATGTTAAAGTGTGACAACTTTCATAACAAGTAAATCATGATAGATGGGTGGGTTAGCGTTATACATGGTAGGTTGATATTCTTTAGGAGTGACCGCAAATAATTGATTGTGAGACAATGCCATAGAATATGCTCCATATATGAGTTTATATGTAGCTGTATGTTATATACATGGGTATGCAATATGTATCTATGTGCATGCATACTCTGTAAAAATCCTGTGGCACCTAAAATGGAACCTTATGCAACTGATCTCATCCTTATATTGACGTATGGCCACTGAGTTTTACACCAAAGTAAAGCAGAAGGGTAAATAATAAATACTATTGACATTACATAAGAATCAGCTTGTGTGCATTACATAACATGGATCAAGATAAAAGGTGGAGATCATGCATGAATAGATGAAAGTGCAAAACTATAGCTACAACAGAACATTGACTGAGCATAACTAATAGCCTAACTGAAAATATGCCAACTGTAGAATGTATAAAATTATTACATTAGCTCATCAAGATAGTGTAAGATCTCTTGAAAGTGCTGATTTCTCCACTTGCACCAAGAAGAGAGTGTTTACCGATGTTTTTAATCCGCTCCACACTTTTGTAGCGCAATGTAGAACCATAGGATCCTATGACCAATATAAAATATATTAGCAAAATATATTTGACGTCGTTAACTTTTCCATCCCACTACCACTAAACTACCCACTCTTATAATCGTCCTTTCTATTTTCCACTTTCAAATCAGTTCGATTACATCCCATTTCCAAATCAGTTCAGTTACATCCCATTTCTCAAATCAGTAAGAACCATGTCCCATTTTTATTCTCACAGAAACTCTCTTCATCACCACCTAGCCTGCTGCTACAACCATGCATGTTGCCCAAAATACCATATACTAGCGATTTTTCATACTACTTTCAAACAACAGATCGATGCAATTCCAGTAATCAATAATTCATAAGCATAGAAAAATGGTACGCATTTCTCCCCTTATTCTTCAGTTACTTTACACTATTCGCTATTGACACAACCGACATAGAAACAAAGCAAGTTGGATGTTATATTCATATACTGTTGTCATTTTTGTTAATTGATGAGATAATACAGAAATTCTATAACTTTACTGGCAACTATAGTTGACCAACACATCCATTCACCCTCATTTGACACAAGAACATATATTACTAAACTGTTGTAACTATGTAAGATATATTAAAAATTGTGGATTTTATAGATGGGTTATTGTTTTTGCTTTAGATACACGCATTTCATATTTAATTTGAATCTTATGTGAGTTAGATAACCGCCAATTATGTTGGAATCGGATTCATATTAAAATAGAGTACTCATTTGCAAAAAAAGATGTGAAAAAACTAACAATAACCAATCTCAAATTTATGCAATGAATGGGCTATGCACTAACATATATATATGTAGACGCATGAATAAGATTTTTAATTTGTGTACAATAACTGATCCGAAAAGGTACAGTTTTTTTGTCCACATACAACAATTTTAAAACTAATCAAACTTTGCAGCCATGTAATACATAATCATGATCTATTTATAACATAAAGTCTGGACACATGTCATCGACACAGGGTTCGTACTAGTGTGTGTGTATCAGTATCAAGTTTAATTTCCTTATAAATACATGATTTTGTCTCGGTGCTTTAAACAGGTTTATATTACAGATAGTAATATAGATTAAACTACCAACATCACCAGTGACATCCTTTAAAATAAGGCCAAATGGCAAGTTATCATAGTAGAAGATATATAACGAGTCCAGTCATGAGATTTGTTCAAGGAGGAAAAAAACCTTAGCCAGAGAAAAACAAAAGGAGATATTCAATGGCCTTTGAGAAATAAAGGCTTTTACACCTAGGTCGCCATCCAGAAGCTAGCCTCCATATGTATGCAACTATTATCTTTTTGGTCAATGTGCTGTATACAACAACAAATGACTTTTTGAAATCATTGCTAAAATTAGTGATAACATATTGTTGGTTTAAAGTTTAAACCTTCCCAGCGTAAAATTAGTGAAAAAATCAAGGATAGATATTCAATGCAAACCTTCCATTTCGTCCCATCAAAATGGGCACCTTCGGAATCAAGCAAGTGATCAAGCTGGTTCATTTCACTTTTCAACTTGATTATAAATACTTGGTAGAGACATGGGTAGGACTTGGTCGTGTATGCGTGTTATATATACTAGTGTGGTTAAAGTCACACAAACACTCACAAACTTTCACAACAACCTTTGTATATGTGTTATATACGCTAGTGTGCATATGTGTGTATCATTTCTAGTACATGTATGTTTAAGCATATCATGAAATTTTAATGATTGAGATATACTTATCTATGTTATAACTTCTAGATGCTTCTGCAACTTTAATGAGACATGTTTTGAATCAAGAGCAGCAAGGTATATTATAAACAAGTAATGCTTTGTATTGTGTGTGTATCAATCTTTTATGGTTGTGTATAATAATATCTAACATTGGTACATTGTTTACTAGAGAGTTTCACTGTATTGAGAAAACAACAGTTAATAAAATTTAGAAGACTAAACAGTACGCAAAACAGAAGCTAAGTACCTTTAAAAGAGTGGATTATTTTTAGAGTAACAGTTTAGAAAAGTTTCCACAACATAACCTTTCATCAAACTTTACCTCGTACATTGCTTCTGTCAAAGTTTTCTCGAATATTGATCGCAGACCTCGAGCTCTACAGTTTTTAGTAATAGCCCTCTTCGCAATCAACCGTAGAAACGCCTTAGTGAAATGCAAATTGACCTAGCATAGTCAACTAAGCCATCAATTGTCAACAAAGAAAGCATACAAATATTCACATACGTTGGATAAACTTTCCTAATTATTTACATTAGTCATGAGAAAAAACTTTTTATACTGTTTGCCAAGTGCTTTTTTTAGCTCCATAAGAACCTAATTATAACAAAAGGCAGGAAATCAAAAAATGTGAACATTACTCAAACTAGGTAATCAAGCACATGATCCAAATGTTTGTTTGATGTATCATAATCATATAATGACATCATTCAAATATATACCTCCATAAGTTGATCCTCCATTAGGACGGAAAGACCGATGAGCATCGGGAACCTTCCAATAAATTCTGGTATCAAACCATATGCAGTAGGGCCACCACTTTCGACCTAGGCATAATAAAAGTTGTGTACAACCTTGTCAAACTCACAACAAAATTATTGGTGATACAACATGAGTTGGTAAGAAAACTATAGTCTGAACTTACCGACTCTAACACGGAAGAAGTTACAATGGCACTTGTTAGACCACCACTGCTCCTGGTCGTATGCACAGGTGCTCTGAAACAGACGGAAGACTCTTGTCTCCTGATTGAGTATTTTATAATTAAATGATAAGTGATAAAAATAATTTGCATAAAGAAGTGCAGATTGCAGAAATAAGCTTTCTGAAATTGTCTTTCCTAAGTCAATAAAGGCACCTCCACATAAGAAGAGGATTCTTCAGAATCAATCTGTAACATAATGCAAGATTATATATATATATATATGGCTTAGCATGCTAGAAGAAAATTCTAAGAAATGGACCAGCTTTGAAGGAAAAAAAAATCTTATATGCATGCATTAATGTGTATCAGCGAATAAACCAAGTTTCTGATCATGCAGCAATAAGCAAGGGTGGACCTAGGTAGTGACCAATGGAGGCAATGACCACTGTCGGCAAAGTACATTACTATTTTTTTTACACTCGATAAAGGAAGTGAATCTGTTTTTTTTCCCCATTTCCTTTTAAAATAATAATAATGATGATATAACATATTCTATATAAATGCTCAAAATTAAGGATTTACCATTATTAATTGGCTTTGTAATAAGTGATTTTCAGATATAATGTCAAAACATGTTTAATTTGTTTGTGTTTATCAATCGATGCAAGTGTCTACATGTTTAACTTATCATATGTGATGCATGAGAAGATGTATTTGGAATAATATCATGTAGGTAATATAATATATTTAATATAAATAGTAAGAGATAACAAGTGACACTTAATGTTTCAAGCCTAGTTAATTCTTTGCATGTATAATATAAATTTGGCGCAGTGATAAAATGAGAATGGTAATCCCAGATTATACAATCATCAACAAATAAAGTCCTTAGTCAAAATTAAATCAAACTTTTGCCATCCAAAATAATACAAGCTAAAGTGACAAAAAGGCGCCTTTTGTATTTTTATGCAACTAACCATACACATAGTCAAGAGCAAAGTGATTTTCAGTCACTAACATGAAATTATATGATATTTCAGATGAATGAAAGAATTAAAAAGGGTGGTGATGGCAACTTTACCGACACATAAAACTCCAACAATATTATGTGATGTAGTTGTCCATGGGCGACAAATAAATTAATCCGTGAATAATGAATTATATTATTTGCAATGAACTATGGTAGAGATGTGCCTACACAGCCAAAGTCATGACTTCAGATTCAAAGAATTATTAGTGTATTTTTAAGACTAAAAATTTGAAGTATTCTTCCAACCTAAACTTATAGTACACTTTTGGATTGAAATATATATGAAGTTGAAAAAACAGTTGTAATTCTTTTTTATTTTTAGCTATATAAATTTTGACGAAATGAGTTCCTTTAAACTAAAATAAAGAGGGAAAAAGCATGATACAGAAACCATGAAGACAATAATGATAAAGAAGTGGAATGTATGTATGTGAACCTAATAAAACTTCAAAAGTTGCAAGTGTAAGCTTTTCACTGAAAATAAGTTGAATCTCCTTAGAAGCAGCATGCATTCAATCTTGTTATCTAGCGAGCTTAGGTTATATGGGTGGTCAGGCCCATAAGGTACGTCTCTATATTAGATGTGTAATGTTAAACACCCAGTAAAAGAAAGCATACATTATTACCCTCGGAAGAAAATGTGAAGTAAAAAGTCAAATAATCATAATTTGATTCTTCAAAGAATACTAAGCTAATGACAATAATCAATATATTTTTGTAGTTTCCATTCACATAAAACGCAATACAAGTTACTGTGACAACATGCAAAATCTAAATATGAATCAAAGTATACAATCTTATAAAGAAACATGTATAATCTCGTTATTTTCTGAATAGAAAAAGAACACGTCTACCTAATTCAAAACAAACAAACAAAAAACTCATCTCATCAGCCTTTACTGCTATTTAGTTTGAAACAAAAGAAACCCTTGCTTGAACTCTCTTCCTTCCCTCGTTGACTGAAGCAGGTAGCGTGGGATGAAAACTCAGTTAATTTACCTTTCAACTTCGACTCCATTCTCCAACCAAACATTTTTTTGACTCTACAACTGTAACGTCAGGCAAAAAAGAAAACCTACATGCTTCTATCAATGGTCTTCTATTTGGCACAACTACTTCAGTGTAAGTTTTGTTTAACTGGTTGTCAAAAGAATATTGGTTCTCTTGTTTGTCTTCATTTTCTGAAATCAAAAGCAAAAGTCGTTCTTCTTTTTCCATTAATTGAGCATCTTCTCCTAAATCAGAATAATCCATGAATTAATTTCTCTTCTTTTCCTTTTTTCATCCTTTTTGAGTGTGATGATAAAAAAATCAAATAGGTTAGGTATATATAGTGAAGTGTTAAATGTACGCGGTGAACCTGAATTAATGCAAGATATATTTGAAATGTAATTACATTTGATGCAAATTTAAGGTACACCGTATTATCTGGTTGTATTTTTTCCATTTTTATTAGGCATTACATTCATTTTTGAATTCAAAGTTCACTAAAGTATATTTAAGCGTATTTCTAGGTAATTTGCACACGATTTTAATGCCTAGTTATGGTAAATAGACATGTAACAATAAGCCAGTATGTTCAATTTCTATAGGACGCGATTTCATTCTAGGTTAATTTTCGAAACTTCATGTACTTTTTGGCTAGTTTTAAAACTGTTTGCAAGCATAGGCTTATTTTTTTCACACTCACAATGCTATAGCGGCATTCTCATTAGAAGAGAAATAATAAAAATCAGTTTGCAAGTATATGCTTATTTTTTTCATAGACTCACGGTGTAGTGGTAATCTCATTAGAAAAAAAATCAGCTTATGGTCACATTGTGAATTACAGCCACATTTTTTTACAGTAGAGCAATTTCCAATTGCACCCATGGAGAACCATATTTGCGCAAGTTGCGCCAATTTTACAAAATATGGAGACAACTCACAACCGTGCCTATGCGAGAAGAAAAAACCACGATACATTAGCGCTGACTTGACAAAAATCAATAATTGCAAATCGTTTTAAACTAGCCAAAACGTGCAATGAGCATTGAACGTTAGCAGAAAATGAAAATTTGCCCGTTTCTATAAGATTTGTCGAATGGATTAAAAAGACATTTGATATGTGTGTGCAAAGAATACTATGACCAAGTGATGACTCTTACTGAAACATTGTCTGACCGCTTTAATTTGTTTTCTTCACCATTTTATATTTGGATTGATGCAATCCTTGCTCTCTTATGGTTACCAACCAAGAACATAAATTTAGTACTCTTGTAATCTTGCTATGCATTAGCCAGGGTAAAGTTTAGAAGAGGCGGTTCAAAGGGAAACATGGGAAGAAGTGGGAATTGAAGTTGGTGATGTTATTTATCACAGTTCACAGCCTTGGCCTAGTAACTATTTTTATGTAAAAAGGATACTATAATCTTTAAATTTTCTTCTGTGTTTGTGGCAAATAATGTGATTGGATTTGGATTCGGTCCTCTACTTTGGTTACTCCCAAATAAGGAAGCCATCTAAAGATCCGGGTCATCGGGACATAAAGTCTGAATTCTAGGTTTAAAAAAGGTGTTGCTCAATTAACACGAATCAAGTTTGATGATAAAATGCACCATTTTGATCCAAAATGAGTTCTCTATACGCACTATTTTTTGTGAGATACATATTTCAAGATCCAACAGTTTAGATCATAGGTGAATATCTCTGGTTTTTTTACCAGAGAAGAGGATTCAATCAGGAATGTGATCAAAAAACTATGATATAGCCAAAAATTAGTGATGGTAACCTTACTCGAAAAGATATTACTTTCTGTTTAATACAAGATACTTGAGAAAAAAATTAGTGATGGTGCATCTAAGACAAGCGCGAATAAGGTTACCTGTTTAATACAAGACGCTCTAAGTTAGAAACTCCATCCACTCTTTCATCAACAAAAACATTCACTTTAGATAAGACAAAACCTAAATGATCAATGGTGTTGACAAGAGCCTCTACCATATAATCTTTCAAGGTGTTCACTACCCTATCCTAATAACTCTACGAGCCCTTCACAATGTATACTATGAATAATTTGGATATTCACCTCAAGGTCATTCACAGCAAACCAAGTGATGCAGTAGCTCTTGAAGCCCCATGTTGCGAAGACAAATAATTAATTTTTTATCCTAAAATCCAATGACAAAATCTTGTGATAAGGTAACAACAATTAGTATAGGAATATATTGGTTAGAGGAGTCAATCCATTATTATAGAAGCATCGAGTAAAACGTAGGACAAAAATTAGGGTTCGTTTGATAATGTACCTTTTTTCGATAGACCTCATTTTGTTATGGATACCAATCTAGGGCTTGTGTAGAAATCTCTAGCAAGTAAATGGTAGAATTGGAGGAGTGAATCGTCAAAGTGGAGAGAAGTTAATTAACGCAAAGGAGTAGTGCAATGTTGGAGGAGACGTTGTAGCAAGATGAATTTTTTTGAAGGGAAGAGGCAAAAAAGACAGGAAACGTGACAATGAAAAAGCGGCAACTCAATTGTTTTACTATTGGCAGGCGTGGGCGGTAAATTTTCGGTAGCGTTTGAATAAAATATACCTAACAAAAAATCTTAGAATAATATTAGTGGCATTTGCATTTCAAACGCTGCCAATGAGTGCAAAAAAATACTGATTTTCTTGTAGTGTGAGGGTGATTTCAAAATGGATGTAGTAGGAATAGTGCCTTCGGTTTCGTTCAGACCCAGAACGGACTTGTATGGATAAATGCTATCAAAACATCGTCATTGGAGGGCAATGAGCATTCTAAGTGTAAATGTTTTTGAAAGGTAAACGTAGCCTCAAGCCTCATCAACCGGGAATGACTGAAAATCAGGGGAGAGGTAGCAAGGCTAAGTGGATCGCACCCATTAGGTTATGTTGTCACCCTTCTAGAAACATCTACATATTTATGGATTGGTTGTGCAGGAGATCTCGATAAAAAAGGTTGCAAAGCAACCAGGGTAATGACATTCGGTACTATCCAGTAAGGGGTAGGCTGGTCTTGTGTTGGCAAAGGATCCAACCGAGGTCCTCGATACATTTTCTAGATGTGTACTGTGATAGGTGGTACCCCGGTGCCTAGTCATTGTATGGGATCCATTCTCCAATACGAACTTTACGGTTTTAGTTGTATACCAAATATGTTGGAACGTGAGATGCAAGCATTCCATCTATTTTAATATTTTACTTTGACCCTTAGACATTATGTTAATATCATTCGATTTGATATAAAAATGTTTTGGTTATCGTAAGGTAAAAACCCATCCGTTTTTATGTGCGGTGTGGTCTTACGAGATACCCTTGTTTTGAAAAGTTTTTGAACATAAAATCATTTTGGTTGTCACCTGTTGTCGAATTTTACTCACGTTGGTTTACCAGACTAACCCGGGTGTTATTCTATATAATGCTCGGGTCAGACCGAGCATGTTTTTCCTAGGTTTAGCTGGATACTTTGGAATTGGGAAGGAGCTGGATGATCAGGACGTATTCACGTATATTCTCCGATGTAATATGGAGTTGGTATGTTTTGTCAATAACAAGGATGGATTATTATAACTATCCAAATTTAGGATAAGTCCGATGTACTCTGATGTTGTATATCTGAATAAAGATGTTCCTTTTTGTAAAGATCATTTTTGGTATTATATGTTATTCGCTACGTTGTGAGATTCTATGTTATTTTGGTTTTCTTCTACCTTCTACCTTCTTCTTTCACCCCAACAAATTGGTCTTCCGACACTTGAATATTCGGCATGAGATACAATGAACGTATTAGTGTTGAATTTCGAGGGTCGAAAATCTGGTTCGTTACATTTGGTATCAGAGCTGAAGGTTAAGCAAGAACCTTGGCACTGGTGGGGTTAACTCGGTTAGGAAAAGTTAGTGAAGTCCTAGATCGAGTTGAGAGCGTTATATATATGAGTGCGTATTTGTTAATGATATAAAAATGTTTTTGTATTATGTTGATTGATCTGTTAAGTAGTTTGTGGGCTCTGGTCGGTACGCTTGATCAACATTATCGATAGGAGCCCCTAAAGACTTAAACAAAGCAACTCAACATATTATAGTTTTAAATTTGGTAAATGAAATAATTTTATCAAAGATTTTATTTAATAAGAAATTTTTAAAGACATCTTTCCTAGGGATTCTTCAATTTGAATAACCAAGTGATTAGAAATCTATAGAAGTAATTGCTATAGACTTGGGCAATTAATAATTTTTGAATATCGGGAAATATAATAAGAAAGGAAAAACAAACCCCTAGGACTTTATTTTAGAATACCTTAGCTTAAAAGTACTAAGAAAAGGGAAAGATGGAAAAGAGAAACAACTAAGAAATAGGAAGTCTAATAACGTTATCTATAAGTCCCACCCTAAACATTTCCATTTTCTTAAGGTTAAGTTTTTAAGAAATACCCATCCCTTATATGTATACACAAATTTAAAAAGGGGTTACTTAGATTAGTATAGGGAATAATCACATTAATACCCAAATAGACATTTTTTTTATTAATTAAGGTAGTCGTAGACATTTGTTCCATCTTAGTTATATTTGCCTAGTCAAATAGATAGACTAAGAATTAAATAGCGAAATTAAATAAAAAAGAAATTTTGAGAACATTTAAGACCCAAGTACCCTGTAGGTTAAATTTCACACTTAACTAAAGAATGTTGAAATGAATAGCTTACAGTTAATTTAAAAGGGTCATTTATATAAGTAGTTTCCTACAATTAGTATACGACTAAATGAACCAATAAAGTAGGATCTATACTAACTTGGATATGGAAGACATGGTAACCAATAGGATACACCGACCTTATATAATAAGGAATTGGACTATCATTTAGGATATATGAACTTTTTTAGTTTAAGTACCTTATCCATAGATTTATTTGTTTGTTTAGATGGCACCTATTATTCGTGTGACTGCGAAGAAGAGACTCAACCATCTTCAGAAGATATGCTTGAGAAGGGTAAGACCAGAAGTGATAAACCCTCCGATGATTGAGGAGCCTATGGTGGATGATGACTGGAAGGACAATGAGGAACCCATGGAAGATGAAGGAATGGCACGTGAATCGAAGGAAGAGTTAGAGGAAGAACAGGGAGGGGTAGGCGAGATTGATCAAGAAGAAGACCATGATTTCGAAGAAGATAGTGGATACTTGGGAGGAGAAGAAGACCCGAAAGAGGAGGAAGACCCAGAAGAAGAGGAAGACCCAAAGGAGGAGGAAGAGGAGGAGGAACCAGAGGAGGAGGAACGAAAAGAGGAGGAACCAAAGGAGGAACCGGTTGAGGAAAGAGCAGACATTATGAAGGAAGAGGGAGTGATAGGAATGGAGCCTAATTGGAATGAGATTAGGAACACTCTCTATCAACTTGAAGAAGCGATGGGTCATCATTGGACCAACGAGGAGCTGTTTGAGTATGGATATGAGTCCTTGATGCTTTTTCCTCCAAACCCAGATCCAAAGGTTATCTGTATATCTGATGATGATAAGGAAGATGATGTTGTGGAGGTTATTAACATTCCTAATGACGACGATTCAGATGGGGAGGGTTTTCTATAAGAAGGGAAGTTCAGGAAGTGGTAGTGTTTGATTAAGTATTTTATCTAAATGTGTAGATATTTGCGTTGATGTATTTAACTGGGTAGCTTAAGTATGTAAACTATATGCTCATGTATAGTATATTAATTAAGTATTATGTTATATGGATGTAGTTTCATGAAAGTATGGGCTTAGATCTTGTTATCGTTTTCTTTGATAAGAATTTTTCTAGTTTATTTTCATGTTAAAAGGTAGAACTAATTTCGAGGATGAAATTATTTTAAGGGGGGGGGGGAGAATGTAACGATCCACGATTCAACCACATTTTATGGATATTTAATCAATCTTAAAATAGAATTATATATATATATATATATATATTGTAATGACCCACATTTCGGAAGGTTTAAATCGACAATAATTCACACAGGTCCAACTTAAACAATCCGGAATATAGATAGTCAATGGGGTTAATTAAGAAAAATAAGAACAGAAGAAGAAAAATAAACACAGAATCTCGCAACGGAACGATAAAATATAAAAATTAAATAAAAAGTTCATGAAGCTGTTTATACAATACATTTGATTATAATCTATACAACATTTATCAGAGTTATATATACATCAGGAATAAATAAAGTAATGCAACAGACAATGTGATGCAGGAGTAATAATAGTAATAATATACCAAATCTTCATCTTCATCCTCCAAAGTAGATCTTCAATAAGTTGAAAAACTCAGGACTGACCCGAGCGTAATGAAAAAAATAACACTCGAGTTAGGACTAAAATATCCTTATGTAAGTCAAATCAATATCGTATATAGAATGAGTGTCGTGGCGTCAGAGATTATTACGGGATTTCACATCTTTTATCCAGTGTATAACGTGAGTGAAATAACTCAAGAGATGTTACGGGATTTTCCATCTCTTAAGGATCCGTCAAAATATTTATATGTAGTAGAATACGCTACATATATAATGTCTAATCAATAAAATAAACATTTTTCTTAGCGTTAAGACTTTACATTGATCCCCCATAACGCATTTTTAAGCATTGTAGTACAGTTTGCATATAAAACACCAGTTAAACGGTCGGTGGATAGGGATGGGCCGTGATACGACAACACTAAACCAAAATCGTATGGGTCTCGTATAGGGATAAAATTATGACAAGGCACGCGAGGCAATGCCCAAGGTAGGATACTACCAATTCGGGTCGCAGGGCTGGTGGTAGCGCATCATAGCTATGACCGCCCACCGCGTCCATCCATCCCCTAACGAGTCAAAGGGAGGCTATCCTAATCAAGGTGCACCAATTGAAACTAACAATAAGAGTAATAATATGGACCACATCTAAGAAATCGAAGAATGGATGTCCACTCGGGGTAATCAGTCCACTTGGCCTTGTCAAGCCGTCATGTTTTAGTCATTTCAAATTGGCACAAGCGCCGGGGTCTATCCATCATCGTTCTCTTTCTTCAAATCCAACAAACATCGCCAAATCCAACCACTTCATTTTGGATTCTCCTCCGCGTACAATGTTGTTAAAGTGGTTCCGGTATCGACAGAGAGTATGCCCATATCCGACCCTAGTCTCTTTAACAATCAAACGTCGTTTTACACATCGGTTGATACTTTTACATTTCGTAAACAATTCATACTTGATATCAAAATATCATATTCACTTCGAAATCAAATCCATTTTGAAATCATCATATTTACTCAAAATATACTATTTTAATTCAAAATCAGTTTCGCCTTAATATTTCCATTTCTCTTCCAAAATCGTTTCAAACTTAAATTTGGATTATAACTTCATTCGATCCAATTTGTATTTAAATCCATGATTTAAAATAATATTCTACCCTTAACCAGTTTGAATTTTTTTTTCGAAAAATAGTTTGAATAGTTTTTAAAAAAAATTATAGTTAAAAATAGTTTAAATGGTTTAAATGGTTAAAATAGTTTAATAAAAATAGTTTAATATTAAAATGTTTATATAGCAAAAATAGTTTAAAAATCCAAAATTATTTGAATATTTAAAGAATATAGATTTAAAAATTTATACATAAATAATTTATTTGAAAATAATTTCAAAGTCAAACCGATTCAATTTCCAACTTCCCAATTCAAGTCAATTCAAATTTCCATTCAATCGATTCAATTTCGATTTCAATTCAAATCAATTTCAACTTCGGTTCCCAATAATTCAATTTCGATTTCAATTCCAATTAGTTTCAATTCAATTCTAATTTGAAACCATTTCAATTCAATTCTCAATTTTAAACCATTTCGATTTACGTCAATTCCCAGTTCGATTTCCAAAATCTCGATTTAAAACACTTAATCAAATTTATCTTCAATATTCAATTAAAAATCAAATTTTCAAATATAATTCAATTCCGAGCCTAATTTCAAAATATCGTTTTATACCACTTTACTTAGCAATATTCGCAGTTCGAATGAAATTTCAAATACTTTTAAAACAAATCAATATTCAAAATTCAAATCGTATTTCTAATATAACTTCAAAATTCATTTCGATTATTTAAAACAATTTCCATTACCAAATCTTAATTTCAACATTTCGAGCTCAAATTCAAAAATAATTTGATTTCTATAAATTTGATTTTTATTCCTTCAAATAAAAATCATTTAAGTAAATTTCAAATCAAAATTCTAAAATCATTTAATTTAACCAATCCGGTGTCCGTATATAATTTTCTATCCTATGGTCAAGTGATCGGTTATTTTAATTTAATTTTAGGGATGGATATGTATCATTTCAATCCAAATCACAATGTCATAGGTATATATCGTTTCAACCTATTTCATAATTCATTCAAAATAATTCAATTTACAGTTTCATATACTGTAAACAATTTACCAAGGGATAACAGACTATACATAAAAATAAACAAACATCTAATCATCTAAATATCAATCAATTGGCATCCATAACAACCAATCATACAAATGGACAATATAAGTCACAAAAATTTCATGGTTATTAATATTAGGTATTTTACTGGCAATTCGATTTCAATTTCAATTTTAACTGTCAATTTCGATTTTTAACAATTAATTCAAATGACAACTAAATTTATCAAACAACGACCAATAGATTCATATCACTTCATAATTTCAATTTAACTAGCATAAAAATATTCTAGTACGTGCGAGCGTTATAAACACTCACCTTGATTTTCCATTGTAACCGAGACATTCCGTTTTGGAACTAATACCGGACGACACTCGATTTTAGCCCAAATTTCAACTATCTCCAAAACCATCCAAACTAGTTTCATTGCAAAGCTCTCATTATCATGATCACAATGCAAAAAGTCTCGTCAAAAATGGACTTCATATGGATAAGTTATTAAATTTATAAGCTACCGATATAATTCAATTTAAAAATTAAATAACTTTAGCTTAATTACGATATTACCCCCGAGACCTTCTTCTTCCCAAACAAAAGCCTGTGCACGAACGATGAACACACCTACATACGCATGCATGTTTAGCAAGTGACACGGAGATTCGATGCACGAAATAGAGTTTCGACTTCGCCGTTGGCTTTCTCGTATCGATCTCAACTTGCCTAGCACCTCAACGGAGCCGCCACATCCACAAAGACGAATGTGATCTGACGCTCTTCCATGAAACACTGTAGAGACGCAAACCCCAAATGGTGACCGAGCTTCACCCAAACGTGACTGGAGATGCTATTCTCCGAGGCGAATCCAAATATGATATTCGATTTGCGAATCGATGGCCATTGATAAAAATGTCAAGCCCTAGCTAGAACGGCTCATTCGTCCCAACCGTCGAGCTCCCAAATCACCGCCGTACCATGCCAAAACACACTAGATTGAAGCACTTGCTAAAAATTGAATTTTTAAGCAAGTTTGGTATTTTTTTATTTAGTGGATTAAGAGAAATATATTTTTGAATTTTCATTTCCTTTGTTTCTCTTTGTTTACTGCTAACAGTAATAGTCGCGCGAATATAAAGGGGAGGAAGAATTGATTCTTACATGTTTGAATAGGCTACAGTACAGTGATTTGAAAAGGAGGAAAAGAGCTGATGTGAACGTTTGACTTGACAATATATTATTTAAATTACAAAACGCCTCGTTTTACGCAACTCAAAATCTCAAACCCCTATCGTGGCGTGCCGCTAGGCGTTTATAATGTTATATCCCTATTCCGAACGCAATGGAAAAGGTTTCGAGTCCTAATTCGATCGTATGGAGAAGATAGCTTTTTGGACCCAATTTTAATATTAAATTTTCGATATTAATTTCAACGTGTTTATATTCCGTACGACCAAACGATAACTCCGATGTTACGAAATTTGAAATCCGATAATAATACACTATTACAGATCCAATGGAATAGGTTTCATCGAAATCCGAGACTGTGCCCCGGATTGCTATTTTAACGTCTCGATTATAATATAAAATTTTAAATTTCTAATTATTCATTTTTAAATCCTATTTTAATTGTTAACAATCTTCATTGCTATTTAAATAAAATTTACATCAACTTCTGATATTAATTTCAATCATATTAAATTTAGAATTCAATTATTCAACTAATTCCCAATATTAATTTTAAATAATTTAATTGTTCAATATTTAACAAATTTCAATATTATATTTTAAATGAATTTTAGTTATCAATCAATTACTTTATTTACATCTAATGAATTCAACATTTATTATTTAGTCCAACTATTGATTATAAACACATTCGATACATAGCATTACCTTTCAATACTTGTTATTACTTAAATCTTCGAAATTAGTTTATTTCAAAATTTTGTTCAAGTTCATATTCAATAACTTACATCCAAAATCATTTAATTTTTATTTTTAACCATTTTTATTTAATCATTACATTAAATTTAGTAATTTAAAATAGCTAAAAATACGGGTCGTTACAATCTCCCCCACTCAAAACGTTTCGTCCTCGAAAAGACGCTAAGTAAAGAATTTTGCATTTGATATATTTTTTTCGAAATTATCAACTCATAAAACAATAAAATTTCATTTATAAAACCTTTACTACGTTACTACTACGGTACTCCGATCGGCTTATGAAATTTACAAGTTAGTTGTCAAACAAGTTATAAAATTTGTAAAACATAAAAAATTTCTAACACCCGGATTTACGGAAAATTTCGACAGAGTCTCCTTTGCACGGCTCAAACGGCACAACTACAAAACGCCTCTATGGGCCCCAAACTAACAAAAGAAAAAAAAATCCAAGTGGCTCAATTATAAAGTCATCAAATCCAATGACAAAATAAACATGTGCCTTTTTGTCGGGCAATCCAAATTTTCCTTGATTTTAAATACATGCATCTTATTTATAACCAATCATGTAATTTAGAATCAGTTTATAATTTGCATTTTCAATTTTCAGTATTTGTTTTACTTAAGCCTATACGATGTACATATATCATCCATACGCAACATCAAATCTGATCGCTCACTCGATCACACAATTTCACTTCCTAACTAGTATCATTCACACGACTCTCCAGTGTGGACTCAGATCTGGTTCCTTGATCGGAAACCATCATTCTCCTTGCATAGCCATATACGATGATAGAGAATTTCAAAATCAATCAAAAATCCATATCCAGGGTTCGTCGTCGAGAATCGAGTGAAAAATCCTAACTCGGATCGATATGAATTATCTCGAAATTTTGTGCTCGAATCTGGATCAAATTGTTATGCGAATAAAATAATATACGTACACTTACCTATTTATTCCAATTGGTTCTTAGTTATGCCAAACTTTATTTTTCATTCACATTCATTTGCATAATCTCCTTTAATAACAGATTTGTTTGTAAAACATTTTATTAATCATCACTTTAATTTATAATCATTCTATAAAAGTCCAACTTCTTCTATATGACTTTATCTAAGTTTATAATTATCCCAAAAGTTACAAATTCAATTTCATAATTTCTTTGCAAATTTATATTTAATTCTATAACCAATTTACAAAGATATTATTTAATTCACTTGTCTACTTCTTTAAGTTCACTTACTTATTCCATTTTGTCTTTAATCATTTCATAATATACTTAAGTATATAACATTTATTATTACAACTAAATTTCCATTTATACAAATTAATTAGATTCCCTTTTTTTACTTAATTAGAATGTTCACTATTTTAACTTGTTTAAATCTTCTTTACTTTCAATTTAAGAGTTGCAAACTTCAACTCTAAAGTTTCTTAAAACATTTAGATAAGATTTCTTAATTCTCTTATTTTATAAGTTCTGCTTATTCAAATATTTCTTTTCATTAAAATAATTTGAAGGTTATTAATTAACAGAACTTAAATTTTTTAAATACCGGGTTCATTTCAAATCATTTGAAATAAAAATATACACTTATATCCTTTATATATCAAATCATACTTTTGGATATTAAAACAAAATCCATTTATCAAAACAATTTCGTAGCAAAGCTTCTCGGAAGTCTCTCCCCACTTTGAGACTCGAAAATGAACGTCGATGATGCTGCGTAGTCATCACCGAAATTATTTTCCAGCGACAAAAGAGGGGTGTACTGAATTCATTCCTTTTAAAAATCCTTTTAAAGATATTTTTCATAAATATTTTTCAATTTATATCACTATATTCCTTCAAACTTTGAAAACCATTTTGAAAAATTCCCGGGTCTTAGATTCAAAAACTTCTCAATTTAAATCCATTTTAAATCTATAAGTTACATTTATAAATTATACTTACAAAATTTCACTTCTTAAAACATTTCACAAATTGTTTCATCATTGTTTATTTTATAATAAACTTCTTTTATTAAGGCACAACAACCAATTAATGATAATAATCAATATTATCATTCCTAACAACCAAACACCTTATATATACTACGATAATTTTTGAAAATTTATTTCTCTATATATAAAATAATCCAGGTAAAATTATTTCATTTACCCAATTTCAAAACAATATTATGTCGAGTTGCTCTGTTCAAGTGTTTAGAGATCCCTATCAATAACGTTAATTACTCGTATTGACCAAAATCCATATGCCACTCAATAGATCAACCAACACAATATA
The DNA here is from genome assembly GCA_030737815.1 of Allium fistulosum. NCBI lineage: Eukaryota > Viridiplantae > Streptophyta > Magnoliopsida > Asparagales > Amaryllidaceae > Allium > Allium fistulosum. The sequence continues at coordinate 505,792,407 of CM060903.1, read as the reverse complement.
AAACAATTTTATACTACTAACAAATACGCGCTCATATCTATTAATACACTCAAACTCATTCCAGGATACTACTGACCCTATCTCTAATGAGTTATCCCATAAATCTAAGGTTATCACTAAACCAAAGCTCCGATACCAACTGTAATGACCCACATTTCAGAAGGTTTAAATCAACAATAATCCATACATGTCCAACTTAAACAATCCAGAATATAGATAGTCAATGGAGTTAATAAAGAAAAATAAGAACAGAAAAAGAAAAACAAACATAGAATCTCACAGCGGAACGATAAAATATAATAATCAAATAAACAGTTCATGAAGCTGTTTATACAATACATTTGATTATAATATATACAACATTTATCAAAGTTATATATACATCAGGAATAAATAAAGTAATGCAACAGACAACATGATGCAGGAGTAATAATAGCAATAATATACAAAATCTTCGTCTTTGTCCTCCAGAGTAGATCTTCAATAAGCTGAAAAACTCAGGACTGACCCGAGCGTAATGAAAAACAAAACACTCGAGTCAGGACTAAAATATCCTTATTTAAGTCAAATCAATTTCGTATATAGAATGAGTGTCGTGGCGTCAGAGAGATTTTTACGGGATTTCACATCTCCTATCCGGTGTATAACGTGAGTGCAATAACTCAAGAAATGTTATGGGATTTTCCATCTCCTAAGGATCCGTCAAAATATTTATATGTAGTAGAATTCGCTACATATATAATGTCTAATCAATAAAATAAATATTTTTCTTAGCGTTAAGGCTTTACATTGATCCCCCTTAACGCATTTTTAAGCATTGTCGTAGAGTTTGCATATAAAACACCAGTTAAACGGTCGGTGGATAGTGATGCGCCGTGATACGACAACACTAAACCAAAATCTTATAGGTCTCGTATAGGGATAAAATTATGACAAGGCACGTGAGGCAATGCCCAAGGTAGGATACTACCAATTCGGGTCGCAGGGCTGGTGGTAGCGCATCATAGCTATGACCGCCCACCGCGTCCATCCATCCCCTATCGAGTCAAAGGAAGGCTATCCTAATCAAGGTGCACCAATTGAAGCTAACAATAAGAGTAATAATATGGACCACATCCAAGAAATCGAAGAACGGATGTGCACTCGGGGTAATCAGTCCACTTGGCCCTGTCAAGCCGTCTTGTTTTAGTCATTTCAAATTGGCACAAGCGCCGGGGTCTATCCATCATCGTTCTCTTTCTTCAAATCCAACAAACATCGCTAAATCAAACCACTTCATTTTGGATTCTCCTCCGCGTACACAGTTGTTAAAGTGGTTCCGGTATCGACAGAGAATATGCCCATATCCGACCCCGGTCTCTTTAACAACCAAACGTCGTTTTACACATCGGTTGGTACTTTTATATTTCGAAAATAGTTCATACTTGATATCAAAATATCATATTCGCTTCGAAATCAAATCCATTTCGAAATCATCATATTTACTCAAAATATACTATTTTAATTCAAATCAGTTTTGCCTCAATATTTCCATTTCTCTTCCAAAATCATTTCAAAATTAAATTTGGATTATAACTTCATTCGATCCAATTTGTATTTAAATCCATGATTTAAAATATCATTATACCCTTAACCAGTTTGAATTTTTTTTCGAAAAATAGTTTGAATAGATTTAAAAAAAATTATAGTTAAAAATAGTTAAAATAATTTAAGTGGTTAAAATAGTTTAATAAAAATAGTTTAATATTAAAATGTTTATATAGCAAAAATAGTTTAAAAATCCAAAATAAGTTGAATATTTAAAGAATATAGATTTAAAAAATTTATACATAAAAAATTTATTTGAAAATAATTTCAAAGTCAAACCGATTCAATTTCCAACTTCCCAATTCAAGTCAATTCCAATTTCCATTCAATCGATTCAATTTCGATTTCAATTCAAATCAATTTCAACTTCGGTTCCCAATAATTCAATTTCGATTTCAATTCCAATTAGTTTCAATTAAATTCTAATTTGAAACTATTTCAATTCAATTCTCAATTTTAAACCATTTCGATTTACATCAATTCCCAGTTCGATTTCCAAAATATCGATTTAAAACACTTAATCAAATTTATCTTCAATATTCAATTAAAAATCAAATTTTCAAATATAATTCAATTCCGAGCCTAATTTCAAAATATCGTTTTATACCACTTTACTTAGCAATATTCACAGTTCGAATGAAATTTCAAATACTTTTAAAACAAATCAATTTTCGAAATTCAAATCGTATTTCTAATATAAATTCATTATTCATTTCGATTATTTAAAACAATTTCCATTACCAAATTTTAATTTCAACATTTCGAGCTCAAATTCAAAAATAATTTGATTCTTATAAATTTGATTTTTATTCCTTCAAATCAAAATCATTTAAATAAATTTCAAATCAAAATTATAAAATCATTTAATTTAACCAATCCGGTGTCCGTATATAATTTTCTATCCAATGGTCAAGTGATCAGTTATTCTAATTTAATTTCAGGGATGGATATGTATCATTTCAATCCAAATCACAATGTCATAGGTATATATCATTTCAACCTATTTCATAATTCATTCAAAATAATTCAATTTATAGTTTCATATACTATAAACAATTTACTAAGGGATAACAGACTATACATAAAAATAAACAAACATCTAATCATCCAAATATCAATCAATTGGCATCCATCACAATCAATCATACAAATGGACAATATAAGTAATAACAATTTCATGGTTATTAATATCAGGTATTTTACTGGAAATTCAATTTCAATTTCAAATTTAACTGTCAATTTCAATTTTAACAATTAATTCAAATGACAACTAAATTTATCAAACAACGACCAATAGATTCATATCACTTCATAATTTAATTTAACTAGCATAAAAATATTCTAGTACGTGCGAGCGTTATAAACACTCACCTTGATTTTCCGTTGTAACCGAGACGTTCCGTTTTGGAACTAAAACCGGACAACGCTCGATTTTAGCCCAAATTTCGACTATCTCCAAATCCATCCAAACTTGTTTCATTGCAAAGCTCTTGTTATCACGATCACAATGCAAAAAGTCTCGTCAAAACCGGACTTCGTATGGATAAGTTATTAAATTTATAAGTTACCGATATAATTCAATTTAAAAATTAAATAACTTTAGCTTAATTACGATATTACCCCCGAGACCTTCTTCTTCCCAAACAAAAGCCTATGCACGAACGATGAACACACCTACATACGCGTGCATGTTTAGCAAGTGACACGGAGATTCGATGCACGAAATCGAGTTTCGACTTCGCCGTTGGCTTTCTCGTCTCGATCTCAACTTGCCTAGCACCTCAACGGAGCAGCCACATCCAAAAAGACGAACGCGATCTGACCCTCTTCCACGAAACACCGTAGAGACGCAAACCCCAAATGATGACCGAGCTTCACCCAAACATGACTGGAGATGCTATTCTCCGAGGCGAATCCAAATATGATATTCGATTTGCGAATCGATGGTCCTATTGATAAAAATGTCAAGCCCTAGCTAGAACGGCTCATTCGTCCCAACCGTCGAGCTCCCAAATCACTGCCGCACCATGCCAAAACACACCAGATTGAAGCACTTGCTAAAACTTGAATTTATAGCAAGTTTGGTATATTTTTATTTAGTGGATTAAGAGAAATATATTTTTGAATTTTCATTTCCTTTGTTTCTCTTTGTTTACTGCTAACAGTAATAGTCGCGTGAATATAAAGGGAAGGAAGAATTGATTCTTACATTTTTGAATAGGCTACAGTACAGTGATTTGAAAAGGAGGAAAAGAGCTGATGTGAACGTTTGACTTGACAATATATTATTTAAATTACAAAACGTCTCGTTTTACGCAACTCAAAATCTCGAACCCCTATCGAGGCATGCCGTAAGGTGTTTATAATGTTATATCCTTATTCCAAACGCAATGGAAAAGGTTTCGAGTCCTATTTCGATCGTATGGAGAAGATAGCTTTTTGGACCCAATTTTAATATTAAATTTTCGATATTAATTTCAATGCGTTTATATTCCGTACGACCAGACGATAACTCCGAATGTTACGAAATTTGAAATCCGATAATAATACTATTACGGATCCAATGGAACTGGTTTTATCGAAATCCGAGACTGTGCCCCGGATTTCTATTTTAACGTCTCGATTATAATATAAAATTTTAAATTTCTAATTATTCATTTTTAAATCCAATTTTAAATGTTAACAATCTTCATTGTTGTTTAAATAAAATTTACATCAACTTCTGATATCAATTTCAATCATATTAAATTTGAATTCAATTATTCAAATAATTCCCAATATTAATTTTAAACAATTTAATTGTTCAATATTTAACAAATTTCAATATTAGATTTTAAATGAATTTAGTTATCAATCAATTACTTTATTTACATCTAATGAATTCAACATTTATTATTTAATCCAACTATTGATTATAAACACATTCGATACATAGCATTACCTTTCAATACTTGTTATTACTTAAATCTTCGAAATTAGTTTATTTCAAAATTTTGTTCAAGTTCATATTCAATAACTTACATCCAAAATCATTTAATTTTTATTTTTAACCATTTTTATTTAATAATTACATTAAATTTAGTAATTTAAAATAGCTAAAAATACGGGTCGTTACAATCTCCCCCACTAAAAACTTTTCGTCCTCGAAAAGACGCTAAGTAAAGAATTTTGCATTTGATATATTTTATTTGAAATTATCAACTCATAAAACAATAAAATTTCATTTATAAAACCATTACTACGTTTCTACCACGCTACGTTTATAAAACCATTACTCATAAAACATAAAAATTTTCTAACACCCTGATTTACGGAAAATTTCGACAGAGTCTCCTTTGCACGGCTCAATCAGCACAACTACAAAACGCGTCTATGGGCCCCAAACCAACAAAAGAAAACAAAATCCAAGTGGCTCAATCGTAAAGTCATCAAATCCAATGACAAAATAAACATGTGCCTTTTTGTCTGGCAATCCAAATTTTCTTTGATTCTAAATATCTACATCTTATTTATAACCAATCATGTAATTTAGAATCAATTTATAATTTGCATTTTCAATTTCTAGTATTTGTTTTACTTAAGCCTATACGATGTACATATATCATCCATACGCTACATCAAATCTGATCGCTCACTCGATCACACAATTTCACTTCCTAACTAGTATCATTCACACGACTCTCTAGTGCGGACTCAGATCTGGTTCCTTGATCGGAAAACATCAGTCTCCTTGCATAGCCATATACGATGATAGAGAATTTCAAAATCAATCAAAAATCCATATCCAGGGTTCGTCGTCGAGAATCGAGTGAAAAATCCTAACTCGGATCGATATGAATTATCTGAAATTTTGTGCTCGAATCTGGATCAAATTGTTATGCGAATAAAATAATATACGTAGACTTACCTATTTATTCCAATTGGTTCTTAGTTATGCCAAACTTTTTTTTTCATTCACATTCATTTGCATAATCTCCTTTAATAACGGATTTGTTTGTAAAACATTTTATTAATCATCACTTTAATTTATAATCATTCTATAAAAGTCCAACTTCTTCTATATGACTTTATCTAAGTTTATAATTATTCCAAAAGTTACAAATTCAATTTCATAATTTCTTTGCAAATTTATATTTAACTCTATAACCAATTTACAAAGATATTATTTAATTCACTTGTCTACTTCTTTAAGTTCACTTACTTATTCCATTTTGTCTTTAATCATTTCATAATATACTTAATTATATAACATTTATTATTACAACTAAATTTCCATTTATACAAATTAATTAGATTCCCTTTTTTTACTTAATTAGAATGTTTACTATTTTAACTTGTTTAAATCTTCTTTACTTTCAATTTAAGAGTTGCAAACTTCAACTCTAAAGTTTCTCAAAACATTTAGCTTAGATTTCTTAATTCTCTTATTTTATAAGTTCTGGTTATTCAAATATTTCTTTTCATTCAAATAATTTGAGGATTATTAATTAACAGAACTTAAAATTTTTAAATACCGGGTTCATTTCAAATCATTTGAATAAGAATATACACTTATATCCTTTATATATCAAATCATACTTTTGGATATTAAAACAAAATCCATTTATCAAAACAATTTCGTAGCAAAGCTTCTCGGAAGTCTCCCCCCACTTTGAGACTCGAAAATGAACGTCGATGATGCTGCGTAGTCATCACCGAAATTATTTTCCAGAAACAAAAGAGGGGTGTACTGAATTCATTCCTTTTAAAAATCCTTTTAAAAATATTTTTCATAAATATTTTTCAATTGATATTACTATATTTTTTCAAACTTTGAAAACCATTTTCAAAAACTCCCGGGTCTTAGATTCAAAAACTTATCAATTTAAATCCATTTGAAATCTATAAGTTACATTTATAAATTATACTTACAAAACTTCACTTCTTAAAACATTTCACAAATAGTTTCATCATTGTTTATTTTATAATAAACTTCTTTTATTAAGGCACAACAACCGATTAATGATAATAATCAATATTATTATTCCTAACAACCAAACACCTTATATATACTACGATAATTTTTGAAATATTATTTCTCTATATATAAATTAATCCAGGTAAAATTATTTCATTTACCCAATTTCAAAACAATATTATGTCGAGTTGCTCTGTTCAAGTGTTTAGAGATCCCTATCAATAACGTTAATTACTCGTATTGACCAAAATCCATATGCCACTCAATAGATCAACCAACACAATATAAAACAATTTTATACTACTAACAAATACGAGATCATATCTATTAATACACTCAAACTCATTCTAGGATACTACTGACCCTATCTCTAATGAGTTACCCCACATATCTAAGGTTATCACTAAACCAAAGCTCTGATACCAACTGTAACGACCCACATTTCAGAAGGTTTAAATCAACAATAATCCACACATGTCCAACTTAAACAATCCGGAATATAGATATTCAATGGAGTTAATAAATAAAAATAAGAACAGAAGAAGAAAAACAAACACAGAATCTCACAGCGGAACGATACAATATAATAATCAAATAAACAGTTCATGAAGATGTTTATACAATACATTTGATTATAATCTATACAACATTTATCAAAGTTATATATACATCAGCAATAAATAAAGTAATGCAACAGACAACATGATGCAGGAGTAATAATAGTAATAATATACCAAATCTTCGTCTTCGTCCTCTAGAGTAGATCTTCAATAAGCTGAAAAACTCAGGACTGACCCGAGCGTAATGAGAAACAAAACACTCGAGTCAGAACTAAAATATCCTTATTTAAATCAAATCAATTTCGTATATAGAATGAGTGTCGTGGCGTCAGAGATGTTTACGGGATTTCACATCTCCTATCCGGTGTATAACGTGAGTGCAATAACTCAAGAAATGTTACGGGATTTTCTATCTCTTAAGGATCCATCAAAATATTTATATGTAGTAGAATACGCTACATATATAATGTCTAATCAATAAAATAAATATTTTTCTTAGTGTTAAGGCTTTACATTGATCCCCCTTAACGCATTTTTAAGCATTGTCGTACAGTTTGCATATAAAACACCAGTTAAACGGTCAGTGGATAGGGATGCGCCGTGATACGACAACACTAAACCAAAATCGTATGGGTCTCGTATAGGGATAAAATTATGAAAAGGCACGCGAGGCAATGCCCAAGGTAGGATACTACCAATTCGGGTCGCAGGGCTGGTGGTAGCGCATCATAGTTATGACCGCCCACCGCGTCCATCCATCCCCTATCGAGTCAAAGGGAGGCTATCTGTAACGACCCGTATTTTTACGGTCCGAAACATCGTAAAACAGTCGTTATTAGATTGTTAGTATTGTTAAGTCGTCCCGAGTTAGATCGTCTAGAGCTTTAAGTCGTGTAGAAGTTAAGTTGTCTAGAAGTTAAGCCATGTTGTAGCTTAAGTCATTTAGAAGTTGAGTCGTGGGGTAGGCTAGGTCGAGTGAACGACCTAAGGGATTGGAAGAACCTACAGTATTTGACCGACTTAAGGTAATGACCGACTTAAGAGATTGAGACGACTTAAGATAGTAGACGACTTAAGGTAATGACCGACTTAAGAAATTGGCGACCTAAGAAGTTGGCGACTCAAGAATAGGCCGACCTAAGTAAGTAACCGACCTAGGGGGATAAGCGGGCTAACGACTTAAGAGTTTTGGCGAGTTAACGACCTAAGGGGTAGGTCGGCGACGACCTAAGGAAGCTGGGGTAGCAGTAAGCGACCTAAGTAGGTTAAGTCGTAGAAGACTTAGGAGTTAGGTCGTGGGTTGTTAGGTTGCTAAGTGTTAGGTCGTAAGGGGTTAAGTCGTGTCCCGGTTAGATCGTGTGTATAGTTAGGTCGTGACTTTGTTGAGTCGTAATGGTGCTAAGTCGCTAAGTCGTCCAGGCGACTTAGGAGGGAACGTGCGCATGTGTTAGGTCGCGCCTGTTGCTAAGTCGTTAGGTCGCATGAGTGTTAGGTCGCGCGCATTCGGTTGTTAGGTCGTATGGATGCGCATGTGTTAGGTCGGAGCTGTTGCTAGGTCGTAAGTCGCAGGACTGATAGGCCGTGGGGTTTTAGGTCGCAAGATTTTATAAGTCGTAGGTCGTAACCTCGTTAGGTCGTAGGATGGGTTGTCTCACTAAGTCGTAGGTTGTGATGCTCTATAGGTCGTTGACGACCTAAAAGTGAACGACTTAGGGAATTTCAGCCTATAAATAGGAAGGTTTTTCTCACTTTTCGGGATCCGGATTTCGAAGCGACGAAGTGCTGCCATTTTGAGAGCTCGACTTCTACACTTCTTCACTTCTTTTCTCCACTCTAATCTAGTGATTCCATCCATCCAAGTTGAAGATCAAATCGAAGATCGAAGAGCTTAGATTGAAGATCTACATTCTTCGAAGAGAGATTTCATCGTTTGAAGCGGATTGGTGATAGACCAAGTTAGATCCTTCGCTGTCCAGATCTGGAGTGGGTTTCTTTTGAGGTGTTTAGGTGATTTGGTGAGTGGTGATTACCTCTCACACGGATCCAAAGGAGTATATCGGATCGTTGGTTTGATTTGGTGTTAAAATAGTGATTTCCATGCATTTTCCTAATCATATGTGTAGATCCATATAGATGCATTGTTCATGATGATTTGACATCCATTTTACTACATGTGAACCTATGCAAGTTCATTCATCAGGATTATAGAGATATTGTTCATGTTTTCATGCTTGTTAGACTTTCGACTCTTTAATTACAAAATTGTCATTATTGTTATAATTGTCTATTTAGATTATATTTGAATGCTTGATTACTTGGATTAATGTTTGACTTGATTGATTATTATGAATTAGATGATTAATGATTTGATTTAGACCGAAGATGATTCAAAAGCTAAGAGAAAGGCTCTTGAATTGGGAAAGCTGCTCGTGGCATATGTAGCGGATGATGAAGCTCTTATGCATAGATTTGATGATGATGATGTTGAGATGAGGCTTTGCGAGGATGTGATGAAGCGAGGCATGATATGAGATAGCCTTGGTCTAATCCAGACGGGATCATTCCAAGCAGATTGATAACTCGGTGAAATGTTCGAGTTTGAGGATAATGGTTTGCTCGAGAGGCGCTTGAGCTAGTATGGAAATAGTCGTCGAGGAGGATGACTAGAAGGCTGAGATCTCATCGTTGTTGAAGGTTCTAGCATGCTCCAAGCAAGAGTACATGGGGACGCCCAAAAGACTAACCGTTGATGGTCGAGTACTCTGGGCAGATTCAATAATCCTAGGCACGGGTCACGACGACGTGCGGGAGTAATGTCTAGAACCAAGGTTTCCATTAGCCCTTGACTGACGGCTGAAAGAAGGTGCCGATCATTCAACTAATGGTGATATCGAAGCAATGATAACAGTGATAGCCAGAGTCATGGATGTTTGGTTGTATCGTCATTCGGTCTCAAGAGCGGTATTTTCTAGGTGCTTATCTGATCTTGGTTTAGGCCTTGGGGGTTTGTACTTGGAAAACATCGCCCTTGAAACGAGTGATAATTGCTTTACTTTAAATTATATACTCTGCTATGTTTTCTTCTGCTTAGTATGTGTCTGGGGGCTATCACTGTAGAAGGAGGTGGAGTGGGAGGGTTGTATTCCTATTCCTTTTCCTTTATGCTCTTTTGGTATGTTGTTAGTTAATTTACTGCTCACTAAGACTGTTGTCTGACTCAAGGCTTTATGTTTAACTCTTATTGCCTTGGGCTGTTCGTCCATTTTGGGATGGGCAGACTAGGTAGCAGGTGACAGGTGTTGTTCTTGCTTTCCACGGTGTTGATATCGAAGACGAGCTGGAGGGTTGCATATTATCTTCTTATTATATGTACTGGGTGTTCCGCTGTTTGTATTTTCTCTGAGTGTTATGTAGTGAGGCTTGTTGTATTGACTATTCAGATGTTTGTATTCAACTATTATGAAGTTTTACTGATGAGATTCTATTCTGTGAAGCTTCACTATATATATGTTCTATTGTATTTTGTCCATGCGCTGTGAGTAATACGATAGATTCTGTTGTTTTAATTTTACCCTGACAATCGTCCATGGTCGCCTGGCACACTTTACAGCGCACTTTCTCTAGGTTTAGTGCAGGGGTCATGGGCGGTCGACACATTTGGTATCATAGCATTGGTTAATCAATTTTATCCAACGCTTGCTGACGTAACTACGTATGAGAGACGTAATTGTATTTTGATGGATGATTACTATATATAATATAGTAGCTTAGTAGAGTTTGAGTCCTTTATGCAGTTGTTTCTCTAGGTGTGCTAATCATTCCTTTTTATAGATATTAAGGATGAGTCGAAGAGGGAGACCAGCTGCTAGGGAAGGCCGTGCTACTGAGGGGGCTGCTGATTATGCTGCTATGTTCGAAGCTATGATGACTTCGATAATGAGAAGGATGCCAGCTCCGGGGCCATCGGTGGATGTTGGAGTTCAAGTTCAAACTCCAAAACCGGTGGATTTTGCTAAGTTGTGTAAGGACTACACTGCTCTTGGAGGGAAGGTTTTCTTTGGAACAGAATCAACCATTGAGGTCCAGAGATGGATAGATGCTTGTAGAAGGATCTTTGGTGATTTGGGAATTGAGGATGCAACTAAGAGGAAGTTAGCATCGAGGCAGCTTCAAGGAAGAGCTTCCGATTGGTGGAACTCTATCACCATTAACACTCCGGAGGAAGAGATTACTTGGGAGAAATTCCAAGCCAGATTTGAAGCTAAGTTCATTTCTACAGCTCAGAAGTCTGTTCTGTTCAAGAAGTTTGTGGAGCTCAAGCAAAATGGAAGACCAGTTCTTGAGTATGTTTCTGAGTTTGAAGCTTTGTCCAAGTATGCCCGATCATATATTGAATCTGCATATCAGAAGAATGAGAAGTTTGTGACAGGTTTCGACAGTTATCTTGGGAGGCAGTTGGTGGATCATTTGGACGATTCATTTGAGAAGCTTGTGGAGAAAGCTCTCAGGCATGAGAGTCTGTTTCCTAAGGAAGGATCTGTTGTTGCTGTGACCAGGGGAGAGTCTAAACCACAACAGGGTGGAAACAAGAAGAGGAAGCAGCAGCAGCAGAAGGGTAAGGATGGCCAGAAGAAGCCGAAGGGCAACCGGGGTTTTTGCATCGATTTGATATCATCGTTAAATGATTTCTCTGCTAGCTAATTGCTTATAGGAGTTTCGATTCGCATTGGAATTCGTTTAATAAAAATTGTTGTTGGAATTTTTGAATCGGTTAAAATTCTTTTGAAAAAAAAAACATAATACTGCCCACATTTTCTTTGATACCGTGATAAATCCAAACCCGTTTCCCTTTACCCATTCATTCAAAACCCTAGAAACGAAATAACGAAAAGAAAATAAATGGCGGCCACGATTCTTCGTTCGTTCGCTCGAAATTTAGGGCTTCGGCGATTCTTTGATTCTCTTGCGAATCTGGCTCGTTCTATCTCATTCGTTCCTCGAAAAAAAAGGGCGGCATCGTCTTCTTCGCTTGCTCATTGAGGCTTACGAGTTTTAGGGTTTTGGAATTTGGGGCTTCGATTTTTCTTCGATCGATTCTTTGATGCGTACTCTGGAAAATGAAGGTGAGTAATTTATATTGCTCTCATCTAATTCGAATTTGTTCGACCTTGTTTGCTTTTACTGTTTTCGTGATCTCGGCTTCGACTTGATTTTTATCGATGTTGATTTTGTAACCTGATATTCTCGGCATTGATGTCTGACTTGGTCACTTTGATTTGTTGAACCGCTTGTTGTGTTTTGTTTGAAATTGTCGAGTGTTTTTTTACCTCAACTTTGATTCCTTTTGTGACTTCGGTCTTGACTTCTGGTAAACACTTGAGTATTCCACTGCAGATGTTCTCGATCTCGATTGATTGCCTTAGGCACTGTCTTAATCATGTTCCTATGAACTTGAGGTGGTTCGCGTTATAAGTTTTTCACTTCGACGTTTGACACTGTCAAACTCGGCTTTGACTTTGTATCGTTCAATCTCTGATTTGAAGTATTTTAACAGTCGAATCTCCTGTTTTCTGATACTTTCCTGATTTAAAAAAAAAACTTTCCTGTTTTTCAAACATATGATTTCGGCTTTGTCAAATTTTGTTTCTTATCATCTGTGCTTTGTTTACTGCTGTGATATCTTCTTTTTCCTTTTAGACTTCACTGTGAATTCTGTGACTCCTCTGCAGTTTTGTCTGGGTTTTCTGCCTCCCTGTGTATACTGCTATCATGTTTCCATTGTTTGTATTTGTTCATCTGGACATTGTTGTTTTGATGTATTGGCTGAATTTTACTTGAGCATCTGATGTTCATGTATTCACTATGCATTCATTTCAGTGGTTGTCTCTGCATTTTGTAGCTTGTAGACTTGAGTCTGCACATTCATATATATACTTGTGCACTTGTGACCCGTTGTTAGTCATGTATACAAATCACTTGTTACTGTTTTTGTAATAGTGAGCTTCTTCTCTGATTTGTAAACTCTGCTATTGGATTCACCCCTGACCTGTAAATGTTGTTTGTCATGTACATAGTTGCTTTGATCATATTTGCTTTAGTTTAGTAGCACTTGCTTTGGTTCTAGACTATGAAGTTAATACTGTCCAGTTACAGTATTATATATAAGTTTACAATTCGTACATTCATGTTTTGGGGACTGTTTGCATCCAGTTGCATTTTAGTCTTCATATATATGTATGCAGTCATGTATGTATATACATCATTTGATATGTATATATGTATGTTAGAATTTGCATATAGGTTTACGGTTCTGTATTCATTTGAGTTAGTCGTTGTTCCATTCCTTTTTGGTCTGCATCATTGTTTCACATGTTGCACTGTTGTCGACACTAGGTTGCATACCTCATTGCATTCATTCCAGTGTACATTGATGCTTGTTTTTGAACTTGAGTAGTCTTAACCTTGGTTTTATTTCTGTAGTCATTGTTCAGTGTTCTTGACCTTGTGATGTACACTGTTATACTTGTTGAACTGGTTGTTGACCATGGCTTTGACATTGATATGTTGATACCTCCTTGCTTTTGACTACTGTGGCACTGAGCCTGATCTCTGTTGTCCACATTTTGTCTTGTTCATATTGAATCATACATGCTTGCATCCATGCAGATGATTCACTGCATGATTTGTTCTGGACATTTTGCTTTCTTTGATCTTGTTGATTTGGTTTTGTTTTGATGATTTTTATTGTAAATCGCCGTTTCGGCAATTCCATTCTTTTCTAAATCATCTTCATTTAGAAATCTTTTCATCTATCTCTGTTGATGTTTTAAATCTGCTGATTTATTGTTTAACACTGTTAAGTGTTAAAATTTTCGTTATCTGATTCCTTTGTTAAAAGGATTGGATAGACGGGAATTATTTTGACTGTCGTCTATTTGATTATTATTGCTTCTATGCACTAATAACTGGTTTGAATTAGACTGACCTGTGTATTATTTTCTTTTGAATGTAATACTCGGGTCAGACCGAGTATTTTTACAGCTTGAAGATTTCGAGCAGCGAAGTTAGAGAGAGAGTAAAGAATCATTTTAGTTCAAGAAAATTGTATTTTAAGATATTCCGCTGTATCAGTTAAATACATTGTATAAACTTTGATGTATGTATGTAAAAAGATTTATAGTAATGAATTATTATTATTCTGTGTTTCTGTGGCTGATTCTGTTTAAATTACATAAACTAAATAACAATCCGTCTTTTTGAACGTTTCGAGTTGGTTTAATTACCGACTGGAGGCGGTCAGATAGGGGGAATGTTACACCGGGTTCATTTCAAATCATTTGAAATAAGAATATACACTTATATACTTTATATATCAAATCATATTTTTGGATATTAAAACAAAATCCATTTATCAAAACAATTTCGTAGCAAAGCTTCTCGGAAGTCTCCCTCCACTTTGAGACTCGAAAGTGAACGTCGATGATGTTGTGTAGTCATCACCGAAATTATTTTCCAGCGACAAAAGAGGGGTGTACTGAATTCATTCCTTTTAAAAATCCTTTTAAATATATTTTTTAATTGATACTACTATATTTTTTCAAACTTTGAAAACCATTTTCAAAAATTCTCGGGTCTTAGATTCAAAAACTTCTCAATTTAAATCCATTTGAAATCTATAAGTTACATTTATAAATTATACTTACAAAATTTCACTTCTTAAAACGTTTCACAAATAGTTTCATCATTGTTTATTTTATAATAAACTTCTTTTATTAAGGCACAACAACCAATTAATGATAATAATCAATACTATCATTCCTACAACCAAACACCTTATATATACTACGATAATTTGTGAAAAATTATTCTCTATATATAAAAAAATCCAGGTAAAATTATTTCATTTACCCAATTTCAAAACAATATTATGTCGTGTAACATCCCACCTTTTTGTACGCTTAAGCAGATATACGTGCCAACTTTAAACCATACAGAAGGGCGGATTGTTATGCGGTAAATAAGAAAAAGTGGAGAAATAAAATGTAACGACCCGAAAATTTTGATGGTTTTAATAAGATAATTAATTGAAATTTTGTGAAATTTTAAACAATAAAATTTGAAAATAGAAATTTATTATTTGGTATACGTCTATTTAATTATATAAAATGGTAAATTTTCATCTGTTAATATTGAAGTTTATTTATCGTGTAATTTTATTTCAATTTAAATCAGTTAAAACTGATGATAATAAAATGTTTTCCAAACCTGAATATTTTTACATAATAAATTTCTAAATCCTCTTCTGAGTGAGACGTCATCTTTCGTTTCTCCAAATTTTGACTTCTATTGCTCCATTTATCTTATTTCTGGTAAGATAGCAGCATTTTCGGTACCGATTATCGACTTTTGATCGGATGATCGTACCACTAATATCTGTATACCGTTTGATCGTCTCGTCGTGCTGATCTCTGCGGTATATTAATTTCTGTGTTTTGAAGTCCGGTACACAGCGGAATCCGCGAAACCGATAACCGTATCGGTATCGGATCTGTGATCTTTTATTTTCTTTTGCGTTTCAAACTTTAACCGTGTCATCCAAGCAATATAATAAATTGGTGTAATAACTTTTGCTGAATCAACGGAATGTTGTTACCAATCAATCATTTCAATTATTTATATAGCTGTTCGTTTTCTCTGCATTTTCAATTACCTACCGTTTATATTTGCATTGAGAATTTAACCAACAGTCTTGAGAGCTTATCTTTTGAAATTCGAATCTTGTCTTACATGGTAACCTCACCACCTCTTTTTAATATTGCCTTTCTTTGCTCTGTTTCAGGCACACGTTACAAAACAACATATTAATTACTCCTATCATCTTCCACATTCCAAAACTGCTCTCTGCATCTTCTCTTCCCCTTGTTTTTTTATTTCCTTTCTTCTTATTGAAACTGTCCTTCCACTTCACCATCAACAAGACACAACACCCACCTTCAATGTTCGATCCCCTCTCTTCCTTCTCCGCCTGTTTCCAGACTTCCGCCTCCTCTTCTCCCTTGCTTCAACCTGACACACCCGATCCACTCTCCACTCACGCCATCCATGGCCCCACCGACCGTACACCTTCCTCCCATGCTAGTTCCAACTAACCAATCCCAGGCCACGAACACCACCCATCACCGAGCCTAGATCTGCAGCCATCTCCCTCTCCTGGCCGCCATTGCTCTCGAGAACCACCACTCCACCTTCTTTTCCCCGCGACCCAAACTCCAAAGCTCTGCCCGAAACCTGGCCTTCTCTCTTCCTCTTCGGGTTTGCCATCAAGCATCGCCACCAAACCTCGACCAGAGACCACCCCTCGCCCCTCCAGCTAGCTCTCCCCTCAGCTCCCGTTCCTCTGCCTCCACCCTTTGTTTGCTTTCTTCCCCACTAGCCGAAAGCAGCTCACGAATATTCATGCTTGCGTGTACTTGAGTATGATATTTTGAAGGTAAATATTTGTTCTTTATATTGTTTATATTATATATATATTTTTATACATTAGTTATATAAGTATACTATATATTAGTTAAACATATATGATTTTTTTTATAAACATAAGTTGGCTGATTTTAATAAGTATATGGGTATTGTATGCCTTATATTCAATCTAAATTCTTGTTTTATATTCTTTTAACAGTTTTATATCTATATACATATATATTTATATTAATAAAGTATTTATATACGATATGTTCAGATCCTAGAGATTTTACAGTAAGTTATGTATAAAGTCATATATGGTCTGTTAGTTGTTATGAAGATGACTTATATGTATATGATTATATAGGTTATTGTAAAGCATACTGTTCCAGGTTTAAATGATATTAAGAGCTTTTATATTAGGAGTAGTAGGATAGAAAACCAAGATCTCGATTTTCTTACATAAACATAAAAGTACTTCAGTTCTTTTATTGAAAGATGACAAACTTTTACACAACTTTGTTTGGACACATAACTTGGTTATATACAGCGTACGTAGTAGAGATATTAATTTACAAACGTTCAAGGTATAATTGAGATCTACAGGATAATATCAGACAGACGATAGCAGGAATCAAATAATAATCATGTATCGAAGATTAGGCTTTAAATTATAGCAATCAAGAGAATCTGGTATTGACATAATTTCCTTAAATAAATATTCTAATCAAATGCAATGTTAGGAATTGTTATAATGCATGCACTTGTTTTCCTGGATATGTTCAGCGACATAACTAAACTACACAACATAATTTCAAGAGTTTACCATTTAATATTATTATTTTAATTGAGGGAATGATTTGTCTACCTCCAGCTGGACCAAATGGTTATAGATCACTAGATTATAACTTGTCCATAAATTGATTCAAAAAAATATGACTGCTAGTTCTTACACAGTTTGTTTTGATTTCTTTTTATATTATGTTTATTAATAATGTACGTAAGCTACTTTGTTACATATAATATATTTAAATTGTATAGCTATGTATAAATATTAAGCTGGCAGTTATATATGGTTATATAAGTTCGCTTATACCGTTATCTTCATCGTCCAGTTCTGATCTGATCCATTTTCATCAATTCGTGCCAATCAGCTTTGATCGTTGAATTCGTGCCGATTTTTGCTTTGCTTGGATTCGCAAGTCAATTTCAGTGTCTGTATCAGTGTGCGTATCCGTGGCACCTTCTGTATTCTCTAGCCTCGAAAGGTGAGTAATCACTCACGATTTAACGTTCTTATATTTATTAAACTTGGTTTCAGTTGAAACGACAACTGAAATATGCTGCTGTAGTTATATAAATTGTTATATATGCTATTATCTGTAACTGTTCACCTGTGGGATATGACACCATATCCTGTTGTTTATATTATATTATTATTGATGATATATGCCTGTTGTTGTATTTTATATTATCTATTATCACTCTGCAAGTTCCCTGTTAGTATAGAATTCACTATGGGTTGAAATGATACATACTCGAACGGACTTTAGAATAGGAGAAAATCGTTATGGGTTGAAATGATAAACCCAAGCGATTTTCATTTGAATTGAAATTGGGATTACGGGTTGAAATGATATCTACCCGTATATATTTAAATTACGGATTGAAATGATAAATATTCGTATCACTTAACCATATGATAGATATATATACAAACACTGTTGGTCCACATATATAAATATTTTTAAAATTTTCTATGGTTTTTGGAAAGAAATATATGGTTTTAATAAATGTTGATTCTTAATTTATTTTATCTAAATGGTAATGATATATGGATTTAATAATAATATTTAATTTAATTAAGGTTGATTTAATACATATAATATGGTTAAGTATTTAAATTTATATTTCAAATTAGATTTTGGTAATAATTTGAATAAGTTAAGGTTGGGAAGATAATTTGAATTTAGTTGAAATTGTATTCAATAAAGAATTTTATTTAATTAAACCGATTTGAAACTTATT
The DNA here is from genome assembly GCA_030737815.1 of Allium fistulosum. Taxonomy (NCBI): domain Eukaryota; kingdom Viridiplantae; phylum Streptophyta; class Magnoliopsida; order Asparagales; family Amaryllidaceae; genus Allium; species Allium fistulosum. The sequence goes on along the minus strand of CM060903.1, from coordinate 505,773,813 downwards.
GAAATTGAGATTTAAGATATGATTTATAACTTGGGTTTGATTTAAATAATTTAATGAATATTTCTTGTTTAAATAAATTTAAGGAAATATTTAGTAAAAATGAAATTTAAGGCTAGTCAAATGATATTGAATTTATTAAGTGAATATTCCCTGATTAAATAATAATAAAGTTAAATCAATAACTATATGAAACTGTTAAATTTAACTTTGAAAATGTTGAATATTAAATCTTTGAAATATATTGAAAATCTAAATGGTATGCTTAGACCTAAATTGAATTGATGAATTTAGCTTTGAATAAATTTGAATTTGGAATTTGGGTGGATGTGAAGAAATTTGTGAGACTTAAGGAAATTATAAATACTTTACTTTTAAATTATTTAACTTATATATACTATTTTGGAAAATAGATATATTTGAAATGAAATGATATTTGGGTTTGAAGTATAAATTAAATTGAAATGACCACGGTGTTATAGTGTATATTTGTACATTGTATATAGTTCCACAGATCCTTAGAGGATGGTTATCCCAAACATCCTTTAGGTTAATTGTATTTCAGTTGATATCTCACTTGAGTTAGATTTATTGATATAAGAATGTTAATCATGACTCGAGTGTTTTGTGTTTTGCTTTACGCTCGGGTCAGACCGAGTGATACAACATTGAGACTCACCTTTGGAGTTTGGAGCTTCATTTGGAGATCCAACTATCGATTCAGCTTTCAGCTTTTCCAGTTGATTTGTTCAGAAAGGTCATCTGTTCGTACTGAAGACTTCGTCGTATTTGAGATATTCTGTTGTATTTTATTTTTAACTCTGATGTTTATATAGTAGCTTCATGAACTACTATTTTATCTATTCCGCTGCGTATTATTGTATTACTCTGTGTCTGTGATTCTATGATTGATTTATTTACTGTATATACTGAGTTTTGCCAAATTTAAATTAACAATCCGATATTTTGAGCAATTCAAGTCCGACATGTGTGGATTATTGTCGATTTAAATGGTCCAAAATAGTGGGTCGTTACATAAAAGAAACAAAATAGAATCTTGTAGCAGAACGATAAAATATAATAATCAAATAACAGTTCATGAAGCTGTTTTACAAAACATTTGATTATACTTGTACAATACATATCAGAGTTACACATACCAGAGAATGATAATTAATGCAGCGGAATACAATGGTGTAGTGGAATATAATAAATAGTAGTAATAAAATCTTCGTCTTCGTCCTCCAGACATAGGGCCTTCAAATCCTGAAATGCTCAGGCTGACCCGAGCGAATTGAAAAGACAAAACACTCGAGTCAGAACTAAAAGATCTTATGTAAGTTAAATCAATGATAAATATATGAGTGGAACAACGTCAGAGATGTTTACGGGATTTGACATCGCCTATCCAGTGTCTAACGTGAGTGTAGTAACTTAAGAGATGCTCGGGATTCACATCCCCTAAGGATCCGTTAAACTATATACTATGTAGTAATATTCGCTATTATTATAATGTCTAATCATAAAATAAACTTACTTTTAAATAGCATTAAGGGGTTACCGATATAGCCCTTAACACAAAATAATGCCAATAGTCTATACAGTACCTGCATACCCCGAGAGGCTACGAGAAGATACTCCATAGGTACGACACAAATAGAAACTCGTAGAAAGCTCGATATGGTAGGTGACACGGCACACAAGGCAATGTCAGGGTAGATATACCAATTACGCATCCGGACTGGTGGTGACGCATAGCAGCCACTACCGCCCACCTCGAACAACACTCCCAAATCAAGGGTGGCCACAAAATCAATCACAAGTAATAGAATGGTATCGAAGAAGTGTGTCCGATCAGAGGTGCTACCTCCTTGGCCCGTCGATCGCTCCTGTTTTAGCTACCTTATGCCATATCACGGGAGTTGGGTCCACGTATATACCTTAGGATCGTCGCCACCATCCTACTTCATTCTGGAAACTCCACCGCGTACACATTTGTCAAAGTGGTTTTCGGTATCGACAGAGTGTATGTCCATATCTGATCCCGGTCTCTTTAACAACCAATCGTTATTATAACACCGTGGTCATTTAAAAATATATATATATACTTTTAAAAACACAATCATTGCTCTTTCAAAACATATTCTTTATTTCAAAATAGTATATACTTCAAAAACCAAAATATTATTGCCATTTCAAAACCATATTTTTACTGCAAAATAGTATATACTTCAAAACCAAAATATTATTGCCATTTCAAAACCATATTCTTTACTTCAAAATAGTATATACTTTAAAACAAAATTCAATAATATATCATTTAAATAAAATCCAAATTTTCAATCACTATTCTTACTTTTATTTATAAAACTCGAAATATTCTTTAAAACCATCTTAAACCCAAATCACATAATGCAGTCATATTCTAAATCTCAAAATTTCAATCGGTTTCAAATCAATATATTCAAAGATAATTCTTAAATAAATTCTATTTCAAATAAATTCATTTTCAAACCATACTACTTTCAAAGTTATAACAATTTCGAAAACCAATACTTTGAAAACAATAATACCTTAATTTCAATAAACATTTCAATTTTGATATATTTCAAGTCTTAAAATATTCCAAAATTCCCAACCAAATCTAATAATCTTATATATACCTTAATTCAATTTACTATTATTTAGTTTATAAATATTTATTTAATAAATTCAATATCCCTTAAATAAAACTCAAACTTGAAATATTCGTAAATCAAACTTAAAACATCATCAAGTTACACATAGCTTAAATTTTAGAATTTAACTATATATAAAATAATATTTATATAATATTAAAATTTAATATTTATTAAACCGTATATTTCTTTCCAAACCATAGAAAATCACTTCAAAATATTTTATATATAGACCACGGTGCCTGTATATAATTTTCTATCCTATGGTCAAGTGATACGGATATTTAACATTTCAATCCGAAATTTTAAAAATAAAAGTTTTACGGTTATATATCATTTCAAACCGCAATCCCGAATGAAATGAAAATGCATAATAACTTGCAGTTTATACAATAAAAAATATAGCATCCATTCATCCAAATATCAATAAACAACCATTTATTACAATCATCATCCAATTTAAACAAAACATCAATATAAAGCATATAAAATATAACAGGCATCAACGAATAGTTTATATTCAATAAAAATTAATAACCGATTAACTGGCAGTATATATGCAATAATAAATAAATTTAACTGGCAAATTTTATGCAATAATAAAATTAAATAATAATTTAATTTAAATAAATGCTATCTAACTGAGATGATGATTAAATATATGCCCAAACAATCATAGGTAAATTTTAAATCACATAAAATTTAATTTAACAAACATAAGAAATCTTAGAAGTTGTGAGTGGGTTAAAACACTCACCTTTTGAATTTAAATCGAATTTAAATTCCATTTAAACCCAAAAATTTGACCGTCTCAGAATTCGTCCAAACAAGCGTCATCAAGTCCGGAATTTCAATACGATCCTAACAAAAGAAACCGCGTCCATATCCGAGTCCGTATGCAAAAGTTATGAAAATTTGAAGATTGGAAAATTCTGGTCCTGGATCGACTTCGCGTTCAACTCGGTCCGCCGCCTCAAATCCCCGGTGGTTGCTATGATTTTTTGCCAAAACGACCCGGAGACCCGAGTCATTTTCTTCGTTACCCAAATTAGCTCCAGGGTTTTTCCCTCTGAAACTCGAAGCGCGACTCGTGCTGCAGCTTTGCAATATTTTTTTTCCCTTTTTTTTTAAATTAGATTTTGAAATGTGGGAATTAGGTTTTGTCTGCCATTGAAGAGGAGAAGATGAATTGTACGTACATACAAATGAAGATTATGGAGACTAGGGTTTATAACAAGATATATATAGGCAGGGTTGACATTTGAATGGATGAATAAGATAGATTTACGCGCTAACGCCAAAGTGGCCCAAAAAGCCCTTTCTGTCTCCGGAACAAAATTGAATAAACCCTTATATCAAAATAGGTGTTTTAAAATATTTTAAACGCAATGGAAAAGGTTTCAGGTCCAAATTCCATCGTATGAAGAAGTTATTCTAAAATTAAAAATTTCAAATTGATTTCAATTGATTTCAATTGCATTTATTTCAAGGCGTTTCGAGTCCGTACGATCAAATGACAAGTCCGATCGCTACGAAACTTGAAACACTACTATAATTCACCGTTACGGATCCAATGAAACTTGTTTCATCGAAATCCGAGTCAGTGGCCAAATTGGCTATTTTTATATTAATTAAATAAATTAAGAATTAGCAAATAAATCCAATTTTTTATTTTTATATTTCAGTTTTAGAATTGGAAATTTTTATCACTTAATAATCCTTAGTCATTTACCCAAATTTAAACAAATTTAGATGTGTCTTAAATGCAGATTTAATTATCAATTTCAGCGTAAACTTCATTTTCTTTCATTCAGAAATTATAAATTTAATTCCCAAAATTTCTATTAAATTTTCTTTTCATTCTACTATTGCATTCATTATTAACAAACGGATGAAATAATTATTGAAATTCAAAATCCATTTCAATAACATTCTCACTTTTCATCTAAATTCTCATTTATGTAATATTTAAATATTATATTCCACTTATAGTGCAATTAATCCACTTATTAAATTTCAAATTATAAATATATTAATAAATCTTGGTTTTCACTCCTCAAATCAACCAATCTTCATATTATAAATAAAATTAACATTTTACATCTTATATAATTAACCATCTTCAATGAAAATTAATGGCAATTGATTTCACCTTAAACTTTATAAATTATAAATTGAAATCCAAATAAATATGTTTATTTATTTAAAATCTTGTTATTAATAAATTGACATTGTATGGATGCGATTAACCATGAATTATATTACACATCATAAATGTCTTAATTAATTTATTTCCCATTTAACGTGGTACTTAATCTCCTCTGATTGCAAACTGGTTTCCAAATTTTATGCAACATACTAAAGAAATAAATACATATCTTAATTGATTCATTTTCCATTCATTATAAATAACGGCACACACACAAATTTAGATCCTAAAACCCATTAATCATTCCATCTTGGTTCCATTCCTTTTCACATCAACTATCACTTTATGAATAAATTAGCATTTCCTATTCATTTTGTTACATTCACTCATATTCACTTTATGAATAAATTGGTATTCTATCAAATCCATTAGTTATTAACTTTAATTATTGCCAATTCATTATCTAATATAAACTTTGATTCTATTTCCAAATTTTCAAATTTCAATAAATTAACCTTACAATTGTTTACAAATAAAAATGGGGATTGTACTAAATAAATTATTTATTGTCCTGCATTACTTTATTACCTAAATTACAATCAATTTCCATTAATCAATATTTTATTTCATTGATAAATTTAAATTGATTCCCACTCACCGTTTAATAGCCTAAGTAAACTAGTAACCATTAATAACAGTCACTAATTTCCCTAAATCAATATTTATGGGTTTATAGTTTCCCACAAATGTTGCAAAAACTCATACGATATTGATTTATCCAATCACCATTAAATTTATACTAATACATCAATTTGTACGATATATCTCTTGTTTCCTTAAAATAAGTTTAAGTTTTCATTTACACTTCTGTTACTTTATTAATAATCCTTAAAGTAACGTTTATATCAATAACACATTATAATTACTTACCATTTAAATGAGTTTGATTTCAAATAAGTTAATTGACCAATAAATTAGATAATTTATACAAATTTGTTATCATACCCATAAATTTTCACTTATAACTAAGTCCTACATTTGAATTTCAATTAAATTGTAACGTTCATTCAAGTTAGTTAAATATTAACTTGCATTAACACGTTTCCTTAATTTACAATCAACTACCGTTTTCAAGGTTTTATTACATTAAACAATTTAATACTTTCCTTTACTTCGCATATACAATTACATCCGAGAAAAATCCTTTCACTACTTTCATTCATTCAAATTTCAATTTCTTGAAATAACTCATTTATTATAAATTTGCATACCAAAAATTTTAGGTTCCAATAAATAGGATTTATTCAATTCAACCTTTTTGAATTAGGTCTATTTTAATAAATAAAATATTTCATAGGTTAATTCTTAACATTTACTTCATTACAAATTATAACAATTATATTTCTTTGTAGATTTAATTCCAAAATCTTATTTATATGACAAATTTAATTAACGAAATTCACGGGTCGTTACATGTCGAGTTGCTCTGTTCAAGTGTTTAGAGATCCCTATCAATAACGTTAATTACTCGTATTGACCAAAATCCATATGCCACTCAATAGATCAACCAACACAATATAAAACAATTTTATACTACTAACAAAGACGCGCTCATATCTATTAATACACTCAAACTCATTCTAGGATACTACTGACCCTATCTCTAATGAGTTACCCCACAAATCTATGGTTATCACTAAATTAAAGCTTCGATACCAACTGTAACGACCCACATTTCAGAAGGTTTAAATCAACAATAATCCACACATGTCCAACTTAAACAATCCGGAATATAGATATTCAATGGAGTTAATAAAGAAAAATAAGAACAGAAGAAGAAAAACAAACACAGAATCTCACAGCGGAACGATACAATATAATAATCAAATAAACAGTTCATGAAGATGTTTATACAATACATTTTGTAACAACCCGCATATCTATCGATTTTATATTTAAATATTTTATCGTTAGTCGGATGTTAGTCCGAAAAGCTACTTTTTGCATACGGTCAAATTAGGACTCGAGACCACCCCCATTGAGTTCAAAATGACGTTTGCGATCTTTTTGAGTGTAAACTTCGATATGTTTGGAGATAGTGAAATTTTCGTCACTTTTCCCACTTGTGACTTTGGTTGGGACTGCACCTTCTTAACTCAGCCCAACTCCCTCTTCTCTTCATCACTTCATCAAATACTTCAAGCTTCTTCAAAAATGGTGGAGGGAAAGAGAAATTAAAATTCCAAGCTCGAGATCTTTAGTGAATTCAGCATCAAACTCCGACTTCAAGGTGAAGAACATAGATTCAAGCTAGGGGTTGATTCTTGCTTTGTTCTTAAGCTCTCCAACATCAATTTCGTGGAAAAGGTGAGATTTTTAATCTCACATCTCGCCTATAACTGTCATTGGGCTGTTGGAAATGACTTCCTATCACTTTAGCATTAATGTTTGCAACTGGTTTGGATTGAATTGGTGAGAAACTCAAGTTTCAGTGCTGTTTGCAAAATTCTGGCCCTAGGTCGTTCTGCCCTCCTTAGGTCGTCCAGGCTGCTAGCTCGCGTGTTGAAAAGTCTTCACTTTCTTAGGTCGTTCACGAGTTAGGACTTAGGTCGCTTGCGTGCTTAGGTCGTTCTGGCTTAGGTCGCAGGGAAATAAGTCGTAGGTCGAAACAGCTTTAAGTCTTAGGTCGTTGCCGACCTAAAATTCCAAGGCAAACCACTAAGTCGCTCGAATTTTGTTAAGTCTTAGGTCGTTGCCGACCTAAAATCCCCAGGCAAAACGTTAGGTCGTTGCCGACCTATAAAAACGTTAGGTCGTTGCCGACCTATAATCCCCCAGGAAAACTTTAGGTCGCTCGCACTGGCTTATCTCGTAGGTCGTCTCCGACCTAAGCTTCTTTTCCATAAGTCGTTCGCGAGTCAAATGTTAGGTCGTCTCCGACCTAACGCCCTCGTCACCTTAGGTCGTAGCTCGTAAGTCGCTCGACCCTGCTAAGTCTTTAAGTCGCTCGAGTTAGGTCGGCCAGTTTATCTCGTAGGTCGTCTCCGACTTATCCTCCAGTTAAGTCGTTCGACCCTCTAGGTCGTTCGAGTTAGGTCGTTGGACCATTTACCTTAGGTCGCTTGACCTTAAGTCATAGGTCGTCTCCGACCTATGCCCCACTAAGTCGCATCCCACTTAGGTCGCAGGACTCTATAAGTCGTAGGTCGTCGCCGACCTTACACTTGGTCTTTTTAGTTCGCGATTTCCTTAGGTCGTATGACCTATTTTTCCTTAGGTCGCTGGACCGCTTGCCTTCACTAGGTCGTACCGTGACGGGGCGCTTGCCTTCACTAGGTCGAACCCCGTATTACTCTGCGTAGGCAATCTCTTCTGAAAAACATTTATCAGAATTTCTACTTTGATGGTTTTGGGATTGACTTCTTTGGACTTTACTCACGTTTTCGAACGTGAATTGATTTGTTTCTACAATCGTTTTATGACTTGTCACTTTAAAGATATATGAAGGTTTCAATACTAATAGTAAATATCAAAACTCTTTCATCAAAGCGATTTCAACACTATTTTAAATATCAAAAGTTCATTTTCTCAAACCAATTTTAAATCTACTAGTATATACAAGCCTTTACTTCACTCGAATGAGAAATCGACTTAAACGACTTAGTAAAACGAGTGGTATGAAACGCTTGCGTTCACTTCGTCGGTTAGCTCTTGGACTTGTTCGATTGAACCCTTTTGTGACAATTTCCTAGTGAAGATCTACAGTTTGTTCGTAAATATTTAAGTTAAGCAAGTGGTTATGGGACATGAAGCTAAACTCATATATTTACTAGCTTAGTGTGATTGACACTTCCTTATGATCATGACGATCATTCTTGTGATTTAGACTAGCGATTGAGCGATGTCTCTTCGTCCGTGTGTTCGGACTTGCCTTCGGGCCATCCGTGTGTTCGGAAAAATTAAATGGATATCTTCCATGAGATAGCTTCTCGTCCGTGTGTTCGGACTTCCCCCTTTTAGTGATTTCTGGATTTCGTGTGTTGATTTCTGGATTTAGTGCTTCACCAACTTTTGTGGTTTTCACTGATATGATATCAGTTTTTGTGTATTGGTGAATTTGTGTGTCATTACCTTTTTATGTGTTTGGATCTTTGAGAAGATTCTTGTGACATTGATTAATCCCTTGTTGATTATCATTTACATACTTATAGTAGTATGCCATCATGGTTATTATATGTTTATGCCATACCCCTTATCCTATATCATGTCATCTGATATTTATAGTTAGACTGATCCGTTTATTATTTTCTTATAAATAATACTCGGGTCAGACCGAGATGTTACAGGTGCTTCTGCTTGACTTCTCTTCTGGATTACTCTGACTTTTGGCTAACTACTTAGATTAGTAGTTTTTGGTTGTACACATTTGAGATATAGACTCTATGTTGTGTATCTATTCTTTTGTATAGCACGTGATGCTATTCTTTTGTATTATCGTGGATCTTTCTGACCACTACTCTGATGTACACTTTCATGTGTTATATATTTATTCATATCTTCTTCCGCCTTTGTGATATGGATGTCTGTGACTGATATATGTTATGATTATTTCTATGTTTGTTTCCGAAGATTATATATAGCCACCGTGTGATAGCTTTGTGTTTGTATCGGTACGTCGGATTTCCTCCTTAAAAGATATGCATTCTATTCTATCTGACGTATCGGTGCTCGCAAAAAGAAGTTACATGGATGGTCGCTCCTCCACAGCCTTATTCTCCGTGCTAATTGACAGCACTACATCGTAGTGTTCTTGGTTAGCGTGGGTATAGAGGTGGGGTGTCACACATTTGATTATAATCTATACAACATTTATCAAAGTTATATATACATCAGGAATAAATAAAGTAATGCAACGGACAACATGATGCAGGAGTAATAATAGTAATAATATACCAAATCTTCGTCTTCGTCCTCCAGAATAGATCTTCAATAAACTGAAAAACTCAGGACTAACCCGAGTGTAATGAAAAACATAACACTCGAGTCAGGACTAAAATATCCTTATTTAAGTCAGATCAAATTTCGTATATAGAATGAGTGTCGTGGCATCAGAGATGTTTACGGGATTTCCCATCTCCTATCTGGTGTATAACGTGAGTGCAATAACTCAAGAAATGTTACGGGATTTTCCATCTCTTAAGGATCCGTCAAAATATTTATATGTAGTAGAATACGCTACATATATAATGTCTAATCAATAAAATAAATAATTTTCTTAGCGTTAAGGCTTTACATTGATCCCCCTTAACGCGTTTTTAAGCATTGTCATACAGTTTGCATATAAAACACTAGTTAAACGGTCGGTGGATAGGGATGCGCCGTGATATGACAACACTAAACCAAAATCGTATGGGTCTCGTATAGCGATAAAATTATGACAAGGCACGTGAGGCAATGCCCAAGGTAGGATACTACCAATTCGGGTCGAAGGGCTGGTTGTAGCGCATCATAGCTATGACCGCCACCGCGTCCATCCATCCCCTATCGTGTCAAAGGGAGGCTATCCTTATCAAGGTGCACCAATTGAAACTAACAATAAGAGTAATAATATGGACCACATCCAAGAAAATCGAAGAACGGATGTCCACTCGGGGTAATCAGCCCACTTGGCCCTGTCAAGCCGTCATGTTTTAGTCATTTCAAATTGGCACAAGTGCCGGGGTCTATCCATCATCGTTCTCTTTCTTCAAATCCAACAAACGTTGCCAAATCTAACCACTTCGTTCTGGATTCTCCTCTGCCTACACAGTTGTTAAAGTGGTTCCGGTATCGACAGAGAGTACGCCTATATCCGACCTCGGTCTTTTTAACAACCAAACGTCGTTTTACACACGGGTTGGTACTTTTACATTTCGAAAACAGTTCATACTTGATATTATCATATTCGCTACGAAATCAAATTGTGACAACCACGACTTTCCACTCCCGGAAAATCGCATCGACAGTAAGAAAGAAAGGGGTGAGAAGTAGAAAAGAGAAGAAGAGAAAAGAAACAAACACAAATACTCACAGCGGAAACGAACAAAATATATTATATCACATAAATATTACATAGTATCATATATAACACTTATCAGAGTTACACAGATTACACATCATATACTAGACAGTTATAAACATCTGTCTATTTATTACAACTCAATACAAAACAAAGATCTAAACAAGATCAACACAGCGGAAACTACTATCTATATCTACAACGCTGAAGCCTCCTGCTCCATTGCTCCTCCACAATTCGTCAAGGCTAACCTGAATCCCTTGGCTACTCGTAAAAATTTGAGTACCCAAGAGTTTATAAAACAGAAATAAACAACTTGGGTCAGACATGGGTCTGGTGTGAGTAACAGGTTAAACTTGTTTAACTTCAAAACCTTTTGAAAGAAAAGGTATCACGTAAGACTCCCCACAAATAAACATGGGTAAGTTTTTACCTTACGCTAACCAAAACATTTGATAGGAAATTCGATTGTATTATAATAGGGTCTAGGGTTTTCAAGTAAAATACAGAAATAGCTGAAATGCTTACATCTCACATTCCAACATAGTTGGGCACAACTAATACGTACGGCACTTATTGGAGTTTGGATTCCATACAATGGCAGGGCTACCGGGGTACCGCCCGTCACAGTACGTGGCCTAGATCACCGTACCGAGGATCACTCCCAATCCCCTGCAACACAAGGTCGGAACATCCCTTACTGGATAATTCCCGCACAAGATACCTCACGGTTGGGATCAGCAACCGCACCACTAAGTCGAAAATAGAAAGGGACATCTAGACAGAGGTAACCTTGTCCTACTTGGGTGCTACCCACTAACCTTGCTGCACCTCCCCTGTTTTAGCCATTCCCGGTTTGTGAGGCTTGAGGTCACGATTACCTTTAAATAGAACACATCTATCTTAGAATGCTCATCGTCCACCTAACGATGTTCTGAAAGCATTCAATCCATACAAGTTCGTTCCGGGTTCGAACGAAACCGAAGGCATTATCTCGTTACACTCGTTTTGGAATCACCCTCAGAGTTAACGACAATAACCCTTGCACTCTGAATCTTCATCTTCACTTGATTCACGACCTATCGTTAATTTGGATCGATGTGGTATTCGGGTCTCCAGACCTGGAAATCCGGTATACGGAAACCCGATCCCGGTCTCATCGAAATCCAAAGACGTATCTTTTAAGGCCAAGTTGTTTTAAAGGTTAAAACAATTCAATTCATTATCTTTATACACAAAGAAAGATAATTCCCAACAGATAATCAACATTATCAGATAATCCATACAATTCAACTAACATCCATATCATACAGCATATATCTCATCAGAGATATCAATCAATGCCAAGTATTCAATACTATCACCCATTCATAAGTAATGATTTATATCATCTCTAATTAATTTAAATTGAATTAAATTAATTACTTCATTTTATAAATCCTGCTTACTTAACCATTAATTAATTACAATTAATTAATAAATTATCCTCTAATAATTCATTTTAATTAATCATCCTTGATTAATTATCTTTTAATTACATCCAAGTAATTTATCTTTAATTAATTACTCAAATTAATTATCCTTAACCACTTATAGTAATTAACCTTTAATTACATCAATAATTAATTACATTGATTAATAACTTCATTTATTAATTATTACTTAATTAATCAATTCTTAATTACATCATTAGTTATATTAATTAATGATCCTTAATTACAACTTAATTATTAATTACTCAATTAAATTAATTACATTAAGTAATTTCCTTTAATTAAACAACATTTATTAATCACTTTTGATTAATCTTCAATCAGTAATTAACTACCTTTAATTACTTTCATTAACTAAATTAATTACTCCTTAATTAATTTCTTTAATTAATCCCTTGATTAATTTTTTTCAAAGTAATTAACTCAAATTACTTTTATTAATAAAATCATTATTCAACTAATTACTTCCAGTAATTATCTTATTATTTACTTCCCTAAATAATCTTACTTTAATAATTACATTAAGTAATTATTATCAAATCATCTCTTGATTATTCTAAATTAATTAAACTTAATTAATTAATTTAACTAAATCAAATTAACTTCAATTAATTACAATAAGTAATTAATTCTTAATTACTTCCAATAAGTAATTACATTTAAACAAATTCTATAATTGATTACCTTTAAATTAATTAATCTGATTAACTATTAAATTAATCCTATTAATTAATTATTTAATAATCCATAGTTAATGACTTCATTAACTACTATTTAATTACTTTCCTTAAGTAATTAACTTATATTAATGATTATTAATTCTAAATTAATAAATCTTAATAACCAATTTATTAATCTCTAATTACTAAATTAATTAAGTGTTAACCATAACTTAATTAATATTTAATTACTCTATTAATTAATCCTTAATCATTAATTAATACTCTAATTTATAATCCTCAATTATAAATTAATCATCCCTAATTAATTAATCTTAATCATAAATAAATTAATTTAAACCTTTAATTACCTATTTAATTAATCCAAATGATTAATTAATCAAACAATTTAATTATCCAATAAATTTTCTAATTAATTTAATGAATATAAATCTCTAACTACTTTAAGATAAACTTTATTCTTATTGATAAACAAGTTATCATTTACAATTCATATTTGAAACATCCATTCCAATCTACTTTTAAATTTCATTTTAAATTCTGTTTTTAAAATGAATATCAATTTATTTTTAACAAAGTTTTTAAAACCAATTTAAAAACTTTTACTTACTAAAAATTCTTATCTCTTATAAAAGAAATTTAAGAAGAGTTTAAACCAATTTCCTTTTTATTTTAAACATTTAATTAAATCTAACTACCATTTAAAACCTATTTAAACCATATAAATTTATAACTTATTTATTTCAAATCTTTAAGATTCAAAACTAACTTGAATCTATATAGTTAAACTTGATTTAAATTCTTACTTAAAAATTTTCTTTACAAATTTAAAATCAGTTTAAATTTTATAAACAGACAGTTTAGTAGCCTGTCAACAACAAAAGTACTCGAGCCCAGCCTATTTTGCTTCGAGTTGCCACCCTAATTTTCCCGAGACACTCACGAACAAAACCAAAGAAAACACGAGTAGCCTCACTGACACTTGAGTCCAACACACCCAGCTCTAAATACTTCGAGTCGTCTCTCCCATTACTTCGAACATCACTCGGAAAATCACGAGAAGAACTCGAACATACCCCTCTGTATCCAGATTCACCAGATATCCAATCGTGTGCACGTGCACGGCCAAGATCAACGCCTCCGGCCATCACCGCACCGACGAACAAGTCGAACATCACCTCCAGCTTCGATCCCATCCATCAGTTCCCCTCCGATCCCTCTCGAACTCGAATTCGACTAAAACGAAACCTGGAAACACTGTCTCGCGACCAACCACCCACCTGTCATCGCCTCGTCTTCGCAAACCTGTCCACCAGAACTCTTCCAACTCCGGTCATCACTTCCACTACCTCAAAGCTTCAATTTCCCAAAATATCTCAAAGCTCGATCAACTCAATTTGTCGATCCAAACTAAAACTCGAAACCCAGACAAATTAGGTTTACAAAATTTAACTCTCGATTCCAAATCCCTCAATGTTTAATTCGATTTCCAGTAATTTTTCCTGGTATCCTTGATCATTACTCTACCACTACTAAAGATTTCAAACTTCCAATTTCAATGAGATGATCAAAATCACCAAAATTTCATTTCTGACTTAAACCAGAACTGCTCTTATTTTACTAGACTAAAATCTATGATATTAATGTTAAAAATCATGTTATAGCCTATCTATTCCATATATAATCCTGAATCTATAAATTACCCAGTTCGAATTTTTACATTTTATAACATGCACTGTTATTTTAATTTACAGAGGCACTCAGGTTAAATTTTTGACTTAATTAAACTTTTAAACTTTAGTTTATTACAAATCAATCATATTTTGTTTGTAAATTATGTCCTTACAAAACTAAATACAGAAGTAAGAGATTTTTAAAAGAGTTTCTTAAGTCTGGGCAACAAACAGAACAGAGAACAATATCATACATGCACACCTATATTCATTCATGTATATTCAAAATCATCTACAAACATTCACATCCAAACACTATTTATCACAGAATTAAACATGCATCATAATTACTTAAGTTAATTTAAGTAAGAATGTTACTCACCTGATTTGAAATGAACAGAGGCAGTTTAACTTTGTAATAGCTTTTAGAAATTTTAAACTTGAAACTGAGAACTTGAATGCTTTTGCTTTTGTTTATTTGAGTTAAAACTTGAATGATTTCCACTGGATCTTGCATGCATGCTTCTGAAACTTTGAATTGCTTTAATCTACATGCATGTTGCTTCCATGTTGAAGAAAGAATGCAGGCAGTCATTTTGAATTGATTCCAGATTGAAAAATGCATACAGGCTTTTGGAAAATGCAGGTAGGTTTTTGATCTTGATTTTGAAATATGCAGACAGCTTTGAGATGATTTGGAAAATGAATTATAGGTTGTTTGAATTTGGTTTTGTTTTGAGGCATTTTGAATACTGATTTCAGATTTTGTATTAGAGAATTGGTTTGGGTTTTCTTGGTTTTGAAATGAAGATTTAAAAAGAAAATGAAGTGAAGATATGCAAATGTATATGTATGTAAATTATGACAAATAGAAATAAAAGAAAAAGAAAATAAATAAGACACTTGTCACAAAGATTTGTTACTTAAATTACACATGTTAACATGAAGCCTAATATGATGACATTTGTATTTTTGCTAACTTTTATTTATTTTAAAAGTAAATTAAACCTTTTCTTTATTTATTTAAATGCTTATCTATATATATATCTTTTTAAAGAGAAACAAAAACTAATTATATTTTATACATAAAAGTTTATACAAATATTCTAAAATCCAAAACAATTTAAATATCTATTCTTTTGAATTTCAAAACTTAAATTCAAATTCAAGTTAAATTAGATCCTAAGATTCAATTAAAATATACAATTATTTATCAATTTAAAAAAAAACAATTCTATAGTCTTTTAAAATCTATTCATACAAAATTAAAAATAATATATTATACTTATTATTTGAAATTAACATATTTGATATTTAAATAATTTATATAAGAGATTATATTATCAAGTAATATTTTAAAAAGAAATAAAACAAACCATTTTTGTTAATCTTATTTATATTTAAACTTAAGTTAAAATATATTTTAACCAATTTAAACATTTACCTAAAGTATATTTAAAACTATAAAGTTATTTATTTAAATATCTTTGAAAAGTCATATTAAATTAAATCTAAATTTCCAATTTGCCCAAAACTTTCTATTTACAATATATACAAATATATATATATATTCAAATAGAAAATATCTTATTAACTATGTTAAAAGACTAAATCATCAATTAAATACTAATTTAATCAGATTATTAAATTAAATTTAAATCTTATTATCAAAGATTATCCATATCAATTTAATTATTCAACAAATTATTAAATTGATATTGTCAAAATTTCCGGGATATTACATTCCTCCCCCCTTAAAATAATTTCATCCCCGAAATTTAAACAAAGGTAATTTAATAATCTTATTAAAGATTTAAATTCAAAACACAAGCATCTACTATCATCCATATGCTAGCAACCATAGCAACCAAATCATTCAATCAAACAATTTTATCTATCTAGACTAAATTCTAGATAAAATACCTCGAGTTTCCCCAAGTATATATATATACCGGGATACTCGCTCTACAAACAATCTAAACTACTGAGCTATAGAGCTCCTACTCGTCTAGGTCTACAAAACTAAACAGGATATCAGACTACAGACGAGTCTGACTTAACTACCAAACTTCCTGAACTGCTGATTTCAAAAACCAGAAATAGATCAAACACGTACTCCCTCAGAGATACGTAAAACACAATGAATTCCAGTTATCCAAACTGACAATTCAATTCAGAAGTCCAAATACTTATCCAAGTCAGAATACAGAAGAGATCCAAAACACAACTCTACTCCACAATTCAGTAGATTTCCAAACTTACTTCTCCTATCCAGAGATGTACTCCAAAACTGCTTTCACTGCATCACTCCGATCTGAGGTAGAATGAAAATGCTGATGAAGAACATGAGCACAAACTGGACAACACATCCCATAAAAATGGTTCAACAGATCCATAAAAGAAAACTTAGATACTCCATCAAACTTGAGCTGCTTCACCAAACTCTATCTCTAGGAATCATCCTTCAACTAGGCTGAACCATCGGTATCACTCCTAGAATCCAGTCGATAAGAAAACTCAACCTTCAGATGCGGACAAACTTCTGACTTCTCTGAAGACATCCAGAAAAATTCTGACAACCCAAGAGAACACTCAGACAATCGCAAGTCACTTTTGCGATCAACCCATCCTAATTCCAAACAGACTGTTCTCTCTTTACCAATCAGAACAGCTTACACTTATTTATCCAATTTATCGAAGAAATGGATCCACTCTGCTGCTTCTGATCTTCACTTCCAGAAAAACTGCTCAGTCAGAAAACTTCCTGCCAAAGCACAGAATACTCCGAGCTGCACTGTTGACACTGATGCCAAAGACTTCCTATTCCAAAGATCTTCGAGAAACTCGAACTCCAAACCAAAACAGAAACACCGTGCTGAACTCAGCCACAACACCGAAACATTCACACTTCTTTAAACTTGTTCCAAAGAAAACATCTTCGGGAACATCCATCGTCACTGTATCTCATCATACAGCTACTATTACTTGAGGTATCAAGGTACCATCACTCGCTTCTGCTCGACCGACAGATCCAACTCTACTCATCCAACTCCAAAGATAAACTCCGAACCATTACAGTTTCCTTCGGAGATCGATGAAATCCTTCACCACAGCAAAGCTTACTCGAGACGGTATTGGGTTTACAGTCTCGATATATACTTCCAACCTCAAACATTCAAACTCCAACTATTGGTAATTGTGTTACACACACTACCACCTTATCTACCTTTATAACTTATTTTGGAAAACCCGAACAGGTAACCCAATAAATAGGTAGAAATACATAAATATATATATTTAAAATGATATATATTTTTTTTTATATAGAAATTATTTCTGGGTAAAATTATTTCATCTACCTCTTTAAAACAATATTGTGTCCGTTGGCCTGGTTCAAGTGTTTAGAGATCCCTATCAATAACGTTAGCTACTCGTATTGACCAGAATCCATATACCACTCAACCGATCAATTAACACAATATAAAACCATTTTATATAACTAACAAATACGCGCTCTCGTATATATATATACTCAGACTCAAATAGGTTGCTACAGATCCTATCTCTAATGAACAATCCTTCTGAACCTAGGTATTCACTCAACCTAGTGTTCTGATATTCACTTAACCAAAAGCTTAGGCATTCGCTCAACCTGGCTCCGATACCACGTGTGACGACCACGACTTTCCACTCCCGGAAAATCGCATCGACAGTAAGAAAGAAAGGGGTGAGAAGTAGAAAAGAGAAGAAGAGAAAAGAAACAAACACAAATACTCACAGCGGAAACGAACAAAATATATTATATCACATAAATATTACATAGTATCATATACAACACTTATCAGAGTTACACAGATTACACATCATATACTAGACAGTTATAAACATCTGTCTAGTTATTACAACTCAATACAAAACAAAGATCTAAACAAGATCAACACAGCGGAAACTACTATCTATATCTACAATGCTGAAGCCTCCTGCTCCATTGCTCCTCCACAATTCGTCAAGGCTAACCTGAATCCCTTGGCTACTCGTAAAAATTTGAGTACCCAAGAGTTTATAAAACAGAAATAAACAACTTGGGTCAGACATGGGTCTGGTGTGAGTAACAGGTTAAACTTGTTTAACTTCAAAACCTTTTGAAAGAAAAGGTATCACGTAAGACTCCCCACAAATAAACATGGGTAAGTTTTTACCTTACGCTAACCAAAACATTTGATAGGAAATTCGATTGTATTATAATAGGGTCTAGGGTTTTCAAGTAAAATACAGAAATAGCTGAAATGCTTACATCTCACATTCCAACATAGTTGGGCACAACTAATACGTACGGCACTTATTGGAGTTTGGATTCCATACAATGGCAGGGCTACCGGGGTACCGCCCGTCACAGTACGTGGCCTAGATCACCGTACCGAGGATCACTCCCAATCCCCTGCAACACAAGGTCGGAACATCCCTTACTGGATAATTCCCGCACAAGATACCTCACGGTTGGGATCAGCAACCGCACCACTAAGTCGAAAATAGAAAGGGACATCTAGACAGAGGTAACCTTGTCCTACTTGGGTGCTACCCACTAACCTTGCTGCACCTCCCCTGTTTTAGCCATTCCCGGTTTGTGAGGCTTGAGGTCACGATTACCTTTAAATAGAACACATCTATCTTAGAATGCTCATCGTCCACCTAACGATGTTCTGAAAGCATTCAATCCATACAAGTTCGTTCCGGGTTCGAACGAAACCGCAGGCATTATCTCGTTACACTCGTTTTGGAATCACCCTCAGAGTTAACGACAATAACCCTTGTACTCTGAATCTTCATCTTCACTTGATTCATGACCTATCGTTAATTTGGATCGATGTGGTATTCGGGTCTCCAGACCTGGAAATCCGGTATACGGAAACCCGATCCCGGTCTCATCGAAATCCAAAGACGTATCTTTTAAGGCCAAGTTGTTTTAAAGGTTAAAACAATTCAATTCATTATCTTTATACACAAAGAAAGATAATTCCCAACAGATAATCAACATTATCAGATAATCCATACAATTCAACTAACATCCATATCATACAGCATATATCTCATCAGAGATATCAATCAATGCCAAGTATTCAATACTATCACCCATTCATAAGTAATGATTTATATCATCTCTAATTAATTTAAATTGAATTAAATTAATTACTTCATTTTATAAATCCTGCTTACTTAACCATTAATTAATTACAATTAATTAATAAATTATCCTCTAATAATTCATTTTAATTAATCATCCTTGATTAATTATCTTTTAATTACATCCAAGTAATTTATCTTTAATTAATTACTCAAATTAATTATCCTTAACCACTTATAGTAATTAACCTTTAATTACATCAATAATTAATTACATTGATTAATAACTTCATTTATTAATTATTACTTAATTAATCAATTCTTAATTACATCATTAGTTATATTAATTAATGATCCTTAATTACAACTTAATTATTAATTACTCAATTAAATTAATTACATTAAGTAATTTCCTTTAATTAAACAACATTTATTAATCACTTTTGATTAATCTTCAATCAGTAATTAACTACCTTTAATTACTTTCATTAACTAAATTAATTACTCCTTAATTAATTTCTTTAATTAATCCCTTGATTAATTTTTTTCAAAGTAATTAACTCAAATTACTTTTATTAATAAAATCATTATTCAACTAATTACTTCCAGTAATTATCTTATTATTTACTTCCCTAAATAATCTTACTTTAATAATTACATTAAGTAATTATTATCAAATCATCTCTTGATTATTCTAAATTAATTAAACTTAATTAATTAATTTAACTAAATCAAATTAACTTCAATTAATTACAATAAGTAATTAATTCTTAATTACTTCCAATAAGTAATTACATTTAAACAAATTCTATAATTGATTACCTTTAAATTAATTAATCTGATTAACTATTAAATTAATCCTATTAATTAATTATTTAATAATCCATAGTTAATGACTTCATTAACTACTATTTAATTACTTTCCTTAAGTAATTAACTTATATTAATGATTATTAATTCTAAATTAATAAATCTTAATAACCAATTTATTAATCTCTAATTACTAAATTAATTAAGTGTTAACCATAACTTAATTAATATTTAATTACTCTATTAATTAATCCTTAATCATTAATTAATACTCTAATTTATAATCCTCAATTATAAATTAATCATCCCTAATTAATTAATCTTAATCATAAATAAATTAATTTAAACCTTTAATTACCTATTTAATTAATCCAAATGATTAATTAATCAAACAATTTAATTATCCAATAAATTTTCTAATTAATTTAATGAATATAAATCTCTAACTACTTTAAGATAAACTTTATTCTTATTGATAAACAAGTTATCATTTACAATTCATATTTGAAACATCCATTCCAATCTACTTTTAAATTTCATTTTAAATTCTGTTTTTAAAATGAATATCAATTTATTTTTAACAAAGTTTTTAAAACCAATTTAAAAACTTTTACTTACTAAAAATTCTTATCTCTTATAAAAGAAATTTAAGAAGAGTTTAAACCAATTTCCTTTTTATTTTAAACATTTAATTAAATCTAACTACCATTTAAAACCTATTTAAACCATATAAATTTATAGCTTATTTATTTCAAATCTTTAAGATTCAAAACTAACTTGAATCTATATAGTTAAACTTGATTTAAATTCTTACTTAAAAATTTCCTTTACAAATTTAAAATCAGTTTAAATTTTATAAACAGACAGTTTAGTAGCCTGTCAACAACAAAAGTACTCGAGCCCAGCCTATTTTGCTTCGAGTCGCCACCCTAATTTTCCCGAGACACTCACGAACAAAACCAAAGAAAACACGAGTAGCCTCACTGACACTTGAGTCCAACACACCCAGCTCTAAATACTTCGAGTCGTCTCTCCCATTACTTCGAACATCACTCGGAAAATCACGAGAAGAACTCGAACATACCCCTCTGTATCCAGATTCACCAGATATCCAATCGTGTGCACGTGCACGGCCAAGATCAACGCCTCCGGCCATCACCGCATCGACGAACAAGTCGAACATCACCTCCAGCTTCGATCCCATCCATCAGTTCCCCTCCGATCCCTCTCGAACTCGAATTCGACTAAAACGAAACCTGGAAACACTGTCTCGCGACCAACCACCCACCTGTCATCGCCTCGTCTTCGCAAACCTGTCCACCAGAACTCTTCCAACTCCGGTCATCACTTCCACTACCTCAAAGCTTCAATTTCCCAAAATATCTCAAAGCTCGATCAACTCAATTTGTCGATCCGAACTAAAACTCGAAACCCAGACAAATTAGGTTTACAAAATTTAACTCTTGATTCCAAATCCCTCAATGTTTAATTCGATTTCCAGTAATTTTTCCTGGTATCCTTGATCATTACTCTACCACTACTAAAGATTTCAAACTTCCAATTTCAATGAGATGATCAAAATCACCAAAATTTCATTTCTGACTTAAACCAGAACTGCTCTTATTTTACTAGACTAAAATCTATGATATTAATGTTAAAAATCATGATATAGCCTATCTATTCCATATATAATCCTGAATCTATAAATTACCCAGTTCGAATTTTTACATTTTATAACATGCACTGTTATTTTAATTTACAGAGGCACTCAGGTTAAAGTTTTGACTTAATTAAACTTTTAAACTTTAGTTTATTACAAATCAATCATATTTTGTTTGTAAATTATGTCCTTACAAAACTAAATACAGAAGTAAGAGATTTTTAAAAGAATTTCTTAAGTCTGGGCAACAAATAGAACAGAGAACAATATCATACATGCACACCTATATTCATTCATGTATATTCAAAATCATCTACAAACATTCACATCCAAACACTATTTATCACAGAATTAAACATGCATCATAATTACTTAAGTAAATAAGTAAGAATGTTACTCACCTGATTTGAAATGAACAGAGGCAGTTTAACTTTGTAATAGCTTTTAGAAATTTTAAACTTGAAACTGAGAACTTGAATGCTTTTGCTTTTGTTTATTTCAGTTAAAACTTGAATGATTTCCACTGGATCTTGCATGCATGCTTCTGAAACTTTGAATTGCTTTAATCTACATGCATGTTGCTTCCATGTTGAAGAAAGAATGCAGGCAGTCATTTTGAATTGATTCCAGATTGAAAAATGCATACAGGCTTTTGGAAAATGCAGGTAGGTTTTTGATCTTGATTTTGAAATATGCAGACAGCTTTGAGATGATTTGGAAAATGAATTATAGGTTGTTTGAATTTGGTTTTGTTTTGAGGCATTTTGAATACTGATTTTAGATTTTGTATTAGAGAATTGGTTTGGGTTTTCTTGGTTTTGAAATGAAGATTTAAAAAGAAAATGAAGTGAAGATATGCAAATGTATATGTATGTAAATTATGACAAATAGAAATAAAAGAAAAAGAAAATAAATAAGACACTTGTCACAAAGATTTGTTACTTAAATTACACATGTTAACATGAAGCCTAATATGATGACATTTGTATTTTTGCTAACTTTTATTTATTTTAAAAGTAAATTAAACCTTTTCTTTATTTATTTAAATGCTTATCTATATATATATCTTTTTAAAGAGAAACAAAAACTAATTATATTTTATACATAAAAGTTTATACAAATATTCTAAAATCCAAAACAATTTAAATATCTATTCTTTTGAATTTCAAAACTTAAATTCAAATTCAAGTTAAATTAGATCCTAAGATTCAATTAAAATATACAATTATTTATCAATTAAAAAAAAAACAATTCTATAGTCTTTTAAAATTTATTCATACAAAATTAAAAATAATATATTATACTTATTATTTGAAATTAACATATTTGATATTTAAATAATTTATATAAGAGATTATATTATCAAGTAATATTTTAAAAAGAAATAAAACAAACCATTTTTGTTAATCTTATTTATATTTAAACTTAAGTTAAAATATATTTTAACCAATTTAAACATTTACCTAAAGTATATTTAAAACTATAAAGTTATTTATTTAAATATCTTTGAAAAGTCATATTAAATTAAATCTAAATTTCCAATTTGCCCAAAACTTTCTATTTACAATATATACAAATATATATATATATTCAAATAGAAAATATCTTATTAACTATTTTAAAAGACTAAATCATCAATTAAATACTAATTTAATCAGATTATTAAATTAAATTCAAATCTTATTATCAAAGATTATCCATATCAATTTAATTATTCAACAAATTATTAAATTGATATTGTCAAAATTTCCGGGATATTACACAAATCCATTTCGAAATCATCATATTTACTCAAAATATACTATTTCAATTCAAAATCAGTTTCACCTCAATATTTCCATTTCTCTTCCAAAATCGTTTCAAACTTAAATTTGGATTATAACTTCGTTCGATCCAATTTGTATTTAAATCCATGATTTAAAATAACATTCTACCTTTGACCAGTTTGAAATTTTTTTTCGAAAAATAGTTTGAATAGTTTTTTTTTAAAATTTATAGTTATAAATAGTTTAAAAATCCAAAATAATTTGAATATTTAAAGAACATAGATTTTAAAATTTTACACTTAAATAATTTATTTGAAAATAGTTTCAAAGTTAAACCGATTCAATTTCCAACTTCCCATTTCAAGTCAATTCCAATTTCCATTCAATCGATTCAATTTCGATTTCAAATCAATTTCAACTTCGTTCCCAATAATTCAATTTCGATTTCAATTCCAATTTGTTTCAATTCAATTCCATTTTGAGACCATTTCAATTCAATTCTCAATTTTAAACCATTTTGATTTACATCAATTCCCAGTTCGATTTCCAAAATATCGATTTAAAACACTTAATCAAATTTACCTTCAATATTCAATTAAAAATCAAAATTTCAAATATAATTCAATTCCGAGCTCAATTTCAAAATACCGTTTTATACCACTTTGCTTAGCAATATTCACAGTTCGAATGAAATTTCAAATACTTTTAAAACAAATCAATTTTCGAAATTGAAATCGTATTTCTAATATAACTTTAAAATTCATTTCAATTATTTAAAATAATTTCCATTACCAAATTTTAATTTCAACATTTCGAGCTCAAGTTCAAAAATAATTTGATTTCTATAAATTTGATTTTTATTCCTTCAAATCAAAATCGTTTAAATAAATTTCAAATCAAAATTCTAAAATCATTTAATTTAACCAATCTGTTTTCCGTATATAATTTTCTATCCTATGGTGAAGCGATCAGTTATTTCAATTTAATTTCAGGGATGGATATGTATCATTTCAATCCAAATCACAATGTCATAGGTATATATCGTTTCAACCTATTTCATAATTCATTCAAAATAATTCAATTTACAGTTTCATATACTGTAAACAATTTACCAAGCGATAACAGACTATACATAAAAATAAACAAACATCTAATCATCCAAATATCAATCACTTGGCATCCATCACAATCAATCATACAAACGGAAAACATAAGTCCCAACAATTTCATGGTTATTAATATCGGGTATTTTACTGGCAATTTGATTTCAATTTCAATTTCAAATTTAACTGTCAATTTCAATTTTTAACAATTAATTCAAATGACAACTAAATTTACCAAACAACGACCAATAGATTCATATCACTTCATAATTTCAATTTAACTAGCATAAAAATATTTTAGTACGTGTGAGCGTTATAAACACTCACCTTGATTTTCCATTATAGTCGAGACGTTCCGTTTTGGAACTAAAATCAGATGACGCTCGATTTTAGCCCAAATTTCGACTATCTCCAAATCCATCCAAAACAGTTTCATTGCGAAGCTCTCATCATCACGATCACAACATAAAAAGTTTCGTCAAAAACGGTCCTCGTATGGATAAGTTATTAATTTATAAGTTACCGATATAATTCAATTTTGAAAATTAAATAACTTTAGCTTAATTATGATATTACCCCCGAGACCTTCTTCTTCCCAAACAAAAGCCTATGCATGAACAATGAACACACCCACATACGCGTGCATGTTTAGCAAGTGACACTGAGATTCGATGCACGAAATCGAGTTTCGACTTCGCCGTTGGCTTTCTCGTCTCGATCTCAGCTTGCCTAGCACCTGAACGGAGCCGCCGCATCCACAAAGATGAACGCAACCTGACCCTCTTCCATGAAACACTATAGCAATGCAAACCCCAAACGGTGACCGAGCTTCACCCAAACGTGACCGGAGATGCTATTCTCCGAGGCGAATCCAAATATGATATTCGATTTGCGAATCGATGGTCCCATTGATAAAAATGTCGAGCCCTAGCTAGAACGGCTCGTTCGTCCCAACTATCGAACTCCCAAATCACCGCCGCACCATGCCAAAACACACCAGATCGAAGCACTTTCTAAAACGTGAATTTTAAAGCAAGTTTGGTATTTTTTATTTAGTGGATTAAGAGAAATATATTTTTGAATTTTCATTTCCTTTTTTTCTCTTTGTTTACTGCTAATAGTAATGGTCGCGTGAATATAAAGGGAAGGAAGAATTGATTCTTACGTGTTTGAATAGGCTACGGTACAGTGATTTGAATAGGCTACGGTACACACCAGATTAAAGCACTCCATAGGTACGGTACAAACCAAAATCGTAGAAGGCGCGATAAGGCATGTGACATGGCATGCGAGGCAATGCTAGGGTAGGATTCTACCGTTTGCACTCCCGGATTGGTGGTAACGCATAGCAGCTACTATCGCCCACCTCGAGACACACTCCCAATTCAAAGGTGTGCACACCAAATCGAATCACAAAAGCAATAGATAAGGTTTCGAAGAAATGTGTCTGATAGAGGGTGCGACATAAAGCTAACTCAAGGGAGTCAGGGCTACGTAAAATACCATACAGAATCGTTCGCCAAACCATCCTCCTTCATTCTGGAATCTCCACCACATACACAGTTGTTAAAGTAGTTTTTGGTATTGGCGGAGAGTATGACAATATCCGATCCCGGTCCCTTTAACAACCAAACGCTTATTTCATACCGTGGTCTTTTATAAATTTACTTTATAAATATTTAAATAAAATATCAAATACAAAATTTAAAAATCAAACGAATATTCAAATTTAACTCTATCTAAATTTTAAAGTATTCATTTAATCACCTTTTATTAAAATAAGTTATAAATCATTTCCAAAATCATTAAGTTCTGAGTGAACCATTATTTAAATTCAATTAATAATCAGTTTCAGTTACCCATAAAATTCCAATGTACCTTCCCAACCCTTTTATTTATTTAAGTTATAAAAATCTATTTTAAAAATATAAATTAAATGAACTTTTTTTTAAATATTATATATATTAAATAAAACTAATTTTATAAAATTCAAAATAAATTAGACTTTTTATTTACCTATTTAAAATCTTATTTTATATATTTTAGAAAATAAAATTATAAGTGAAATTTTACAAATTACCTTTAAATTACACTCATACTTTTTATACCTCCAAAATCAACATTTAAGGTTATAAATTTTTCAATAATAAAATAGAATACTTATTGAATCCAAAAATCAAACTCATATATTTCCTTTCAAATATTTGGAAATCTTTTTTTTTCAAAAATAGACCAACGGTGTCCATATATAATTTTTCTATCCTATGGTCAAGTGATATGGATATTTATCATTTCAAACCGCAATAATTTAAATTTACGGGTTTATATCATTAAACCCGCAATCCCAAAATTTCAAACCATAACGAAATTCTCCTATTCTAAAGTTCGTTCGGGTATGTATCATTTCAACCTATAGTGATTTCGACAGCTAAGGGAACAGGTAGAGCGAGAACAATAACATAACAATTACTGGCATATGTGATCGATAATAATAACAATTATATCAATTAACATATAACGGTGTCAATTTACATAAGTGATCAATTTAGATAACAACTTATCATATTTAACAGTTAATAGCTAGCAATTTAGTTTTAACGGTACATTTAAATCATCATTTCCTATGAAATCAATTTAATGAGCATAAGAATATTAATCGTGAGTGATTGCTCACCTTTCATGGCTAGAGAACGATGGAAATTGAAAAGCACAGACACAGATACGACACTTCAAATAGCTGCGGCAAGCAAACAGATTTGGCACGATGATTTGATGGAAACAAATATATATAAGCAATATATATACATTTTTTGAAAGAACAAATATATATATAACACATATATTTCTTGTCGACAATTGCAGAAGTGACGTATACTTTTTATCAACAATGTATATAGGTATTATATATATATAACACGTGTAGGCTCAGATAAAAAAATATGAACTCTCTCTGCCACACGATATATACATATGTGCCTATATGTATGCAGTATATACGTGATCATAGGCGGTACGCAGTCTGCACATGCATACATATGCTCGGATCAAAATAAATATATCTATCATGGCTAAAACTTGTGCTTAACAGAACATATACAATGGGTTAAGCACTGCCGCCCACAAGCGACTAGATGCAAAGCTATATATATATATATAACAATATATATATATATATATATATATATATTTCTCGGTTGAATTTATAGCACGAGTAACAAAATGCTTAGGTGGATACGCAAACAAAATATCACAGCATATCCAAAACATATATATGTGTGCCCTGTACATATCACCACACAACGACAGATGCAAGCCAAAATGCTCGACCAGGAAGGAGGCGGTAACAAGGAGGAGCCAGGGTGATTTGACATGGTGCTAGTAGGTGGACGACAGATCCGGTACGATGGTGGTTCGGCTGCTGATGGGATAGTGCGAGTGTGATGTGAAGTTTCGGCTTGGCTAGTGGTGTTGGGAATGTGGCAGTGTGGTTGGAGTGTGGCGGCGAAGTGATGGGAAGGGATGTTGGTCTCAATGATGATGAGGGGTGGCGTGACTGACTCTCGGAGGTGGTTGATGGGTCGGTCGAGTCTCGAGACTGCAGTTTCCTTCGGCCAAAAAGAAATGAAAACGAATAGAGCTAAATTATAAAACATATATTATAAAAAAATTCAATCTGGATAGAGACTCGAAGCAAAGGGAATCCAATCAGGGAAGAAGACAGATCTCGAAGCCAATATGAGGCTATACTGCTATTTTTTTAGGACAATAAAAAATGAAAGATGAGTGGACGCAAGCAAATAAATATCAAAATCCAAGGGATATAAAGGGTCAAATGGTGATTTCAGAAATTTATTAAAGAAATGACTGACTGTTTTACTCGGCTGGCAATTTAAAAAGGCAAAGAAAACCAACAGACACAAATATGGTACCGATACGCCAAACCGTTACGCCGATTTTGC
Organism: Allium fistulosum; assembly: GCA_030737815.1. NCBI lineage: Eukaryota > Viridiplantae > Streptophyta > Magnoliopsida > Asparagales > Amaryllidaceae > Allium > Allium fistulosum. Next base: position 505,744,666 of record CM060903.1, on the reverse strand, counting down.
TACGTGTCGGATGTCAAAATACAGAAATGAATATACTACAGAAATCAGTGCGATGAGACGAATGGAATGGTATACAGATGTCAGGGATACGATCAAATTATAAAAACTCGAATTTTCGTCGCCGAAAATGCTGCTAAAACGCAAAAAATAAGATAAACGGAGCTATAGAAGTCCAAATTAGAAGAAATGAATTACGACGTCTTTCTTAGAAAATGATCTTCATTTTTATTATATAAAAATATTCAGTTTTCGAAAATGTTAAATTTTCAACAGATAAACTGATAAAATTCATATTTGAAATTCCACAAATAAATTAACTTGCATATTTTTAATAAAACTTTACCATTTACTATATTTAAATAGACAAATTTCAAATATCCAAATTTTATTTCCTAAATTTATTGTTAAAATTTCAAGTAAAATTAGTTAATTTCGTTATAAATCGTTAAAAATTCTCAGGTCGTCACACTCTCCCCCACTCAGAACTTTTCGTCCCCGAAAAGGAACGAGATAGGAAAAATAGAAATAATAGAGAGGATAGAATAAATTCAACGAATAGTACTTGAGTCAAATAATTTAGGATTTGAAGCATGCATGGATTCCTCGGTTTCCCATATGCAATCATGATCATCCGTACTCCACTACACTTTGACTAGACTAACAGATTTCCTTCGAAGCTACTTCGTGCCTCTATCGACAGTATGAAGTGGCTTTCTCTCGATGGTGAGATTTGGCTTGACGTCCAAATTCTCTAATAAAGCTGGCTGAACAATCAAGGATGGATCATGAAGATACTTTCGAAGGTGAGATACGTGAAACACGTTGTGCACACCCCCCAGTTTCTCCGACAAATCAACTCTATAAGCTAAATGACCAACTCTTTCCAAGATGCGGAAAGGACCAATGAATCTAGGAGCTAGCTTTCCTCTCTGACCAAATTGGAATACATTCTTCAGCGGTGAGATCTTGAGAAAGACCTGGTCACCCACTAAAAACTCCAAATCCCTTCTACGCCTACCTGCATACTTCTTCTGCCTATCCTAAGCAATCCTCATCTTCCTCCTAATCTCCTCAACCATCTCATATGCTTCCATGATCATATCAGGTCCAAGAACTAGGCGATCAACGGACTCAATCCAGCAAGATGGAGATTTGCAGGATCGTCCGTAAAGAGCGGCAAATGAAGACATCTCGATGCTTGCCTGAATTTAAAAGATTGGGATTAATAGATGGATTAAGCTTAAGATGATTGAAATTCAAAGATAGAGTTATACCTGATAACTGTTGTTATAGGTGAATTCAACGAGATGGAGATGATCTTCCCAAGATCCTCCATAATTAAGAACGCAAGCACGAAGGAGATCTTCTAAAATCTGATTCACCCTTTCCGTCTGACCATCAGTTTGAGGATGATAAGTCGTACTAAGGTTCAAACGAGTACCTAAGGTTTCCTGAAAAGCTTTCCAAAACTTGCTGGTAAAGATAGGATCACAGTCACAAACAATGCTAGAAGGAACACCATGGAGGCGGACAATCTCCCTTATATAGGTCTCATCTATGTTCGAAGCTGTTCGATTTGACTTGACCGGAATAAAATGGGTGGACTTGGTCAATCGATCGACAACTACCCAAATACTCTCATAACTCCTTCCAGTCCTCGGTAAACCATCGATAAAATCCACAGAAACTTGATCCCACTTCCAAATGGGAATTTCAAGGGGTTGCAGTAATCCAGCGGTCTTCCAATGATCAGCCTTAACCTATTGACAAGTGGCACATCTACTAACAAAGATAGAAATGTCCCGCTCCATACCATTCCACCAATACAACTTCTTCATATCCTGAAACATCTTCGTGAAACCTGGATGGATGGAGAGTTTGGACGGATGATTCTCCCTAAGAACTTCTTGCCTCAAGCCATCAACATTCAGAACACAAATCCGACCATTAATCCTCAAAACTCCATTCTGATCAATCTGCGCTCCTAACTCATTCTGGTTATCACCTTCTCTACTCCGAATATCCTCCTTCATAAGCCTAAGCATCGCATCCTCATCCTGCTTACCTGCAATACGATCCACAAGATATGGAGAAACCACAATCTGACACAACAAGGCTTTCTTCCGACTCAAAGCATCAGCCACAATATTGGCTTTCCCAGGGGTATAGTTGATGTTCAGGTCATAAGATGCTAAGAACTCGAGCCATCGAACTTGCCTCTGGTTCAAATTCTTCTGGTTGAAGATATGCTTAAGAGACTGGTGATCGGTGAAAAGCTCAAACTTGGTTCCCAAGAGGTGGTGCCTCCACAACTTCAAAGCAAATTCAACAGCAAGAAATTCTAGATCATGGGTGGCATAATTAGCTTCGTGCGGCTTCAACTGACGACTAGCATAAGCTATGACCTTCCCATCTTGCATCAACACAGCACCCAATCCTTCTTTACTGGCATCGGTATAAAATGAAAATCCCTCATCTCCATTCGGAACGGTGAGAACAGGAACGGAAGTGAGATTTTTCTTCAACTCGTTAAATGCAGCTTCACACTTCGCATTCCAATTAAACTTGGCATTCTTACAAGTCAAAGCGGTAAGACGTGCAGTTATACGGGCAAAGTTCTCTATAAATCCTCGATAATAACCGGCAAGGCCAGGAAAGCTACAAATATCAGTCGGAGTCTTAGGCGTCTCCCAATCTTGGAAATGGATAAGGGGATAAGTTTAAAGATAGATAAGATGACTGAATTCAAAGAGAAAGGGGGGTAAACTTACATTAATCACAGCAACCTAACCGGGTCAACGGAGACTCCATTCTCTGAAACAATGTGCCTAAGGAATCGGACTTCATCTCTCCAGAAATGGTATTTAGAAAATTTTGCTTTCAACTGATGCTTCCCAAGAGTTTGAAGAACATAGCTCAAGTGAGATTCATGTTCCTTCTTGGACTTAGAAAAGATGAGAATATCATCAACGAAAACCAGAACAAACTTGTTGAGAACATCACGGAATACACGATTCATAAGATCGATAAAGAAGGCAGGAGTATTGGTTAATCCAAAAGGCATAACTAACCATTCATAGAAGCCATTCTCTGTTTGGAAAGCAGTCTTGGGAATGCTTTCCTCAGCTACACGAAGTTGGTGGAAGCCGGTAGCAAGATCAAGTTGAGAGAATACTTTAGCACTGTAGAGCTGATCGAACATATCATTGATGCGAGGCATCGGGTATCGGTTCTTGAGAGTAAGCTTGTTCAACTCTCTATAATCAACACACATTCTCAAAGAACCATCAGATTTGGTGACAAAGACCACAGCAGCACCCCATTTAGAAAAACTCTTCCTAATCAAACCTTTAGAGAACATATCCTCAATCTGCTTCTTCAACTCGACTTTTTCTTTGGGAGCCATCCGTCTGGGAGGGAGGACAATCGGTCGAGCACCAGGAATAAGATCAATGCGGAATTCAATTTCCCACTTGGAAGGCAGAGAAGTGACTTCACCAAAAACATCAGGATACTCCCAGACTATCAGGGTAGAGTCCAGATCACTAGGCTGGGCATCAAGAGCAAAGATAAAACTGCCTGCATAATCCTGAGACATTCGACATTCAATTTCAAAAGAATTTCCCTGGTCGTCTCCTAGAGAAACAGTTCGGGCTTTACAAGAAATGACCGCATATATCGCTTTAACCAATAACCTCCAAGTAAAATGTCAAATGCATTGAAACCCAAAACATAGAAATCTCCGGTGAATCGGCGCAAATTGTAAAGGAATTTCATTCCTTTACAAATCATACTAAGATTGGCGGGACCGCCGATGGGATTGGTCACACACAATGATGAGGTCGCCAATTGAGGTTGCAAAATATGCTCGAATTTATTACAGAGATCAACAGATATGAAACTATGAGACGCACCATTGTCAAATAAAACTCGAACAGGAAAACTATGCAAAGAAAAAGAACTCTGAAGAGTACCTTGGTCATCACTGGCAGGCGAAGGAGGAGTGGAAGAAGTCATGGTAAAGACTCCATATGTCTTGCCTTTCTGACACAAGGGACAATCGTTCTTGAAATGGCCAGGCTGCAAACAGACGTGGCAGAGGTTGTTCCTGGTGACCTGAGGTAGAGGAATAGCGACACCGGCAGGAGATGGACAGCTGTTGGCATAGTGACCCTTCTGGTCACACTTGAAACAAGTGATGGAAGATAGGTTCAAAGATCGCTTCTGAGGAGCGTATCCGATACCATGAGTATCTTGCCATTTCTTCTTCTGCTGCTGAAAATTGGGCTTCCTCTTCTTAGAACCACAGGAAGTACCCTGAGATGCAGAAACTGCCTGTTTTCCCTTGGAAGTAGGGTTCTCAAATCTGATGGCCATATCCATCAGAGAAGTGAAGGTACCATTGTAACGACCCAAAACTTTTAGTGATTTTATTTGTTAAATTAATTGAAATTTTGTGAAATTTTAAACAATAAAATTTGAAAATAAAAATTTATTATTTGGAATACGTCTAGCAACTGGTAAATTTTCATTTGATAATATTGAAGTTTATTTTCCTGTGAAATTTTATTTCAATTTAAACCGGTTAATAACGGTTGAATTTTAAAAAGTGTTCCGAAACCTAAATATGTCAACAGGAGAAAATCTATTTAGAACACTCTGAATCAGACTGCGAAATTCGTTTCGCGAAATTCGGATGTTTCTAGCTCCGTTTGGATTTTTCCATACGGAATAGCAGCATTCTCGGTACCGATTATCGACTTTTGATCAGATGATCGTACCACTAATATCTGTATACCGTTTTGATCGTCTCGTCGTGCTGATCTCTATGGTATATTTATCTCTGTATTCTGGGGTACGGTGTGCGACAGAAACGATAAAACAACTCGTCATAGCGGTACCATTTTGTTGTCTATTCAGATTTCTAACGGCTGCATGCATTCATTTTTCAGCTGTTACTTTTCCATCTCGTCAATGCATTGATGATTGCCTATTTCCATCAGTTGTGAAATATGAAAATTTTATACATTGCATTTATTAAATTTTGAACTGTTCCTTTTGCCTTTATACCTTTCCCATTACTTTAATTGATTTCCTGGATTCACGGCTTGACGTTTGCCTTTTCTTCTATTAAGGTGACACATCTTTTGTTTTTCTATCTGTTCATTTCAATTCATTCCTCTTCCCAGATCTGCCCATTTTCATTTTGCCAAACTTCACCGCACTCATCATCAACACTGCCCCTCCCATACTCGGCCTGTTCGTTGCCGATCCTCCACCTCTTACATCCACTCCCTTGGCCACCCTAACCCGAGCATCCCGGCTTCACGCAACCCGATCGCCATCTCTGCCTCGCGCCGGATCCAACCACAGCCGCACCTGAACTCCCTGACACGACTCCGCCTAGACAACTCTTCGCTCTTGTGAATTTCCCCTACTGTCAGCGACCCCATGCTCCTCTCTTGCCTTCCCGACCTCCCATGGCAACCGTGGCATGTCCCCTTTTTTTTATATAAAATGTATATTCTATATATGCATATATATTATATATTATATCAGATTTTGGTATATATATGTGTGTTGTAGTATTTTCGGTATATATATCTATTTATATATAATAGCCGAGAGTTGATTTGTTTACAAAGTTATATAAGATGTCAATTTGTATACATATGTTGCCGTATATAGGTTATATGGATTTCGTTATATACATGTATATATAGAGTACTTTATAATATGTTCTAGTTTCCTGTTAGCTATACATTTACTGTATATTAGCATTGACATATCATTATTAACATTGTGTTTTCATATATAGGTTAGCATAGTAGATATATCTTGAGTAACATATATTTAAGATATATAATTAAGTAGATGTATATAAAAGTCCTGTTAATATCCTGAAATATGTTTTGTTTTAACAGAGTTGAAGTACAGTTTTATTATGTTAAAGTAATATATATTATATTCAGTTTTATATATATACATTTGTTTTACATAGCTTCTATATATCAGCATATATGTTTATAGTATAAAGGTTGCATGATTCTCCTTTTTTTTATGTCGAAACGTTTCAGATTTTTTTATATTATAAACTGCAAATTTTAGTTTATATACAGTATATGAGTTATATTATAAGTTTGTTTTGTTTTGTTGCTCTTGTTATATTCAGCTTTCTTGTTATATATATATATATATATATTACTTTATATATTTGGTATGTGAAGTCTCATTTTTAAAGTCTATATATATAACCTGCAGCCTATATACGTGGGTTGTTATTTTAAAGTTATATATATGTTGTCAGTTCTCATAAATATGTTTTAAACTGATTCTAAAATACAAATTGCACATGAGTTATATATATTAGTGTATTAGTATATATATATACTTAAGTTAGAAAATATGTTATGGGTTTTATAGCTTCATACTTTTCTCTTATTTCACAGTGGGTATATATACAGTTATGTTTAGTTATTTAATAGCCTACTCATGTATAAAGTTACATATATGATGATTGTTATACGCATTGATTTCAAATAAAAATGTATATATATACTCTAAGCTATGTTATATGTATAATAAGTTGTATAAAATACTGTATGTGTGCACGTGTTATAAAAGTTATATATATTTGTATGTTGCTTATATATGTGTTTGGTTTGACATATGCGTGGCTGCTCTGTTATATTAAGGTGTTCTTGTTTACATATGTTATCATTTGTGTATATATAATATGGGTATTAGTTTATAGATGTTACTGTATGTAGATGAGGTTATATATGTTAGCTTATATATATTATAGTATATTTATATTTTTCAATTAGCAGTTATATAGTATATATATATATATATATTAGTTTACATACATATTTTTCACGTTTGTAGTTTTCAGGTGGGTTCATCAAAATACTCTATTTTCAGGTTGCAGTTTTATTATATATATATATATTATCTTAAGTATAAGGTTGATTTTTGATGTATGTATTTAATTTAAAACAATGATTTTGAAATATTTATATATATTCGATATAAAATGTGTTTGTATTTAGAATTTGTTTATATATAAAAATAGTTATATTTAGTTATATACATAAGTTCGCTTATACCATATATCTGCATCGACTCAGTTCTGATTTGAATTGTTTTATCATTTCCTCATTTTCAGCTTTGTCCGTCCAATTCGTGCCAATTCTGTTTTGCTTTGGAATTCATGCTTGGATCCGTAACTCCTTTAATCGTCTATTCTCTCTTGCCTCGAAAGGTGAGCAATCACTCACGATTTAACGTTCTTATATTTATTAGATTTGATTTCAATTGAAACGACAACTGAAATATGCTGCTATAGTTATTTAAATTGTTATATATGCTATTATCTGTAACTGTTCACCTTTGGGATATGACACCATATCCTGTTGTTTATATTATATTGTTATTGATGATATATGCCTGTTGTTGTATTTTATATTATCTGTTATCACTCTGCAAGTTCCCTGTTAGTATAGAATTCACTATTGTTTGAAATGATACATACCCGAACGGACTTTAGAATAGGTGAAAATCGTTATGGGTTGAAATGATAAACCCAAGCGATTTTCATTTGAATTGAAATTGGGATTACGGGTGGAAATGATATCTACCCGTATATATTTAAATTACGGATTGAAATGATAAATATCCGTATCACTTAACCATATGATGGGTATATATATACAAACACCGTTGGTTTTAATAAATATTTTGAAAATAAATTTTATGGTTTTTGGAAAGAAATATATGGTTTTAATAAATGTTGATTCTTAATTTATTTTACATAAATGATAATGATATATATGGATTTAATAATAATATTTAATTTAATTAAGATTGATTTAATACATATAATATGGTTAAGTATTTAAATTTATATTTCAAATTAGATTTTGGTAATAATTTGAATAAGTTAAGGTTTGGAAGATATTTTGAATTTAGTTGAAATTGTATTCAATAAATAATTTTATTTAATTAAACCGATTTGAAACTTATTGAAATTAAGATTTAAGATATGATTTATACTTGGGTTTGATTTAAGTAATTTAACGAATATTTCTTGTTTAAATAAATTTAAGGAAATATTTAGTAAAAATGTAATTTAAGGCTAGTTAAATGATATTGAATTTATTAAGTGAATATTCCTGATTAAATAATAATGAAATTAAATCAAGAGCTATATGAAACGGTTAAATTTAACTTTGAAAATGTTGAATATTAAAGCTTTGAAATATACTGAAATTTAAATGGTCTATTGAGAACTGAATTGAATTGATGAATTGAGCTTTGAATAAATTTGAATTTGGAATTTGAGTTGATTTGAATCAATTTGTGAAATTTGAGGAAATTATAAATACTTTACTTTATAAATTATTTAATATATATACTATTTTGGAAAATAAATATATTTGAAATGAAAATGATATTTTGGTTTTAAAGCATAAATTAATTTGAAATGACCACGGTGTTATAGTGTATATTTCTACATTGTAGATAGTTCCATGGATCCTTAGAGGATGGTTATCTCAAACATCCTTTAAGTTACTTGTATTTCAGTTGATATTTCACTTGAGTTGGATTTATTGATATAAGAATGTTAATCCTGACTCGAGTGTTTTGTGTTTTGCTTTACGCTTGGGTCAGACCGAGTGAAACAGCATTTGAGACTCACCCTTGGAGTTTGGAGCTTCCTTTGGAGATCCAACTATCGCCTCAGCTTTCAGCTCTTCTAGTTGATTTGTCCAGAGAAGTCATCTGTTGTACTGGAGACTTCACTGCATTTGAGATATTCTGTTGTATTTTATTTCTAACTCTGATGTTTATATAGTAGCTTCATGAACTACTATTTTATCTATTCCGCTGCGTATTATTGTATTACTTTGTGTCTGTGATTCTGTGATTGATTTATTTACCGTATATGCTGAGTTTTGCCAAATTTAATTTAACAATCTATTGTTTTGAATTATTCAAGTCCGACATGTGTGGATTTATTGTCGATTTGAATGGTCCAAAATAACGGGTCATTACAGTTGGTATCAGAGCTTTGGCTCTAGGAAAAACTTAGCATATATGAAAATTTATTTACAGAATCACTTTCGTTCGAGTTTGAATCTCTTCCTTTTGACTCTATTTCCTTTGAACTTTGGAACGTTCCTTGCGGTTCCAAAATTCATTCTTGTCTCTCCCTATTTGTATTCTTTTGATTCTGGAGTGTCCCATAACTCCACTTCGAATGATCTCTATAAGAATAGGCGATCCCGCAAATCTTTGAATGATTTGTAAAGGGGTGGAACTCCTTTACAATTGGCATTGATTCACCGGAGATTTATATATCCATCGGTTTAGACGCTGCTATCTCTTGTTATGCCGAATTCTATCTCTGGCGATCGAATGCCGATTTGCCTCAGAATTCTGCACCGATATTATTTTGAAGTCACGGTTGACCCTTGGGTCATCCGTGATTTATAAAAAAAAATATCTATCTTCTATTTTGAAATTTAATTATCTCATCTTCGTTCGAGCCTATCTTCGAATCAAAATTCTATTTGATTAGAGTTCCTTTAATTTGAATCTCTACCCTTGTTTTGAAATACATTTTTAAATCATCCTTTGAAAATCGGGCTTGTTTGTATTTTAGAAATTGTTTTATATATCGAAATTATTATTTTGATAAATATGATTTTATTCTATATATAAAAGTGAAAATGTTTTCGATAAGGATTATATATACCTTTTAAAAATGAGAATTTGAAGTTTGAAAGGATTTGAAATTTTGAAAGTTATATAAGAATTTGATTTATCTAAAAAATGATTTATAACTGAAGGATTTTAAATTTGAAATTCGAGAATTGAACTCCGGTATTTTGAAACTGGTTTTAAGATTTTGAAATATATAATAATAATATGATTTAAAAGTATTTTCCAAATAAGAAATGTTTCAAATGATTTTAATGAGTTTCGAATGATTTCGAACAAATTTCGAAAGAAGTTTAAGAAAATAAAAGTCCAGAACTCACTTATGTCGCTGGAAAATAATTTCGGTGATGAGTGCATGCATCATCGACATTGATTTTCGAGTTTTGGAGTGAGGGATAGGCCACTTTAGTAGCATTGCTACGCGAGTGATATTGCGAAACCAATTTTGATTTCAAATTCCGAAGTAAGATTTGATATTCGAAAGATATATGTATATATATATTTGAAATGATTTGAAGTAAGCCGGTGTTCAGTCCTCGAGTTTCGGATTTGATATAACCCTATCTATTAAAATTGATTTACTGATTTGTTGCTGATTTCCAACTCTTGAATTTGAAAATGATTTCTTCAACTATTTTGAAGGTTCGAGCACTTCCAAATCAAGGTTAACTTTTCAAAGCTAAGAAATTTTGAAAAGTATAAAGTATATAAGTTTGGTATGTATGTTAAAGTATGTAGTAATATGATTTAAATAAGTTGAAACTGTTTGTTAAGTAAATGAATAAGGCAATTTTAAAATTTTCTAATATGAAATTTAGATTTTAAATGTTTTGAAAAGAATTTGGTCTTCAAAATATTTTGAATAAAGTTTAGTTTAAATGTTTTAACTTAGTAACATCTTTATGAAACTATATATTTAACAAGTTGGAATAAATATATAAGTTGTACGTATGTTGTTTTATTCGCATAATTAATTTGATCCAGGTTTGAGTACACAAGTTCGAGGTGAATTACACCATTTCGTGTTAGGATTTTTCATTTGATTCTTGATGGCGAATATTTGATATGGATTTTGGGCTTGATTCTAGAATTCTCTATCATAGTATATGGCTATGCAAGGAGACTGATGGCTTCTAGTCGAGAAACCATATCGAAATCCGCATTAGGGAAGTCAAATGGACAATACTAGTTCGAAAGCGAACTTGTGTGATCGAGCGAGCGATCAAATGTGATTTTGCGAAATGATGACGTATGTACATCTTATATTCTAATATCAGTGATATATTTTGATGCTGAAGTTGAAAGCTGTCGGGTTAGAATATCTTTGCTTACTAAAAGGAAAATTTCCAATTTAAAATTACAAAGATATATAACCCATAAAAGCAAAGATATTCAATCCCATACGGCTCTTCATACAGCGAAATTTATTTTGTAAAATTTTGATTCTTATATAAGATGGACTTTATGTAAATATAAGATGATTTTGGAAATGAATTGTTTGACTAAAATTATATTGATTTGGAAATTTGGATTTATTTTTCTAAATTTATTATTTTGGAAACTTTGGAACTGAAGATATTTGATTTGGAAGAATAATTTGGTGAAAGCATATATGATTTTGAAAATTATATTGATATTGAAACAAATTGAAATTTGAGAACCTTATGTTACTAAATACTTGATTTGGGAGTTATCGAACTTATATAAAATTTGGTTTGTATAAGTATGATGTTGATTCGAAAACTATGGATTTGAAAAGGTACTCAATTTGAAAAGTGAAATCTTATATAATTGAAGTCTATATAAGTGTGATTTGATATACTATTGATTTTGGAAAGTATTTGATTTGAAAATGAAATCTTATATATAATGGACTTTATATAAGTATGATATTTGAAAGTGATTTGAAAAGGTACTATATGATACATATTTTCGAAGTAAAGATATGGAAAGTGCCTTCTGCTTGATATTCGCTTTGTGGCCACATTGTGGATTCATTCTATCGATATTATTCTCTCTTATTTTTGGTTTTCCGGATATGATACTCGAGTGTCCTTCGAATTCCATGGCGTTACCCATGGTCTTATGAACTCGACTGCATAGCGTAATTCGCAAGGCAGTGATTGCTTAAAAGGTACAGATGTTTCCTTTGGGATCTAGGCGTAACCATTGTGTATCTGCGATCTATGGTCGTGTTAGTGGCGTAATCCGCAAAGCAGAGATTGCTTAAAGGGTATGGATGTTTCCTGGGGGATCCAGGCGTAACCATTGTTATGTATCATGTGGTCCATAGTTTTGTTATCATGGCGAAATTCGCAAGGCAGTGAATGCTTAAAAGGTACGGATGTTTCCTGGGGGACCCAGGCGTAACCATTATGTATCTGCGATCCATGATTTATTTGTTTTTTTGTTTGGATTGTACTTTCCATATCTGTTTTAAAAGTTTTCCAATATTTTCACTGGGTGTTGAAACAGGTCTACTAAGTACCTGGAGAATTCTAGTTTTGCGCCTGATCAACGCACTACCAGAGTCTACAGGAACAAGGATAAACTTGTTAAGACATCGAGGTATAAAAGTATTTTGTTATAAAGGTATTTTATTATAAAAGTATTTCCAACAAAGAAACTTTGTATTAATATTTGAAATTGAAATTCTTATGGTTTGAATTAATTATTCATGCCCGATACTATTCTTTTGAATATACCTTATCTGCTCAGCTTTATTTATTCACCTATATTCTGTTTTTTTTTCAAATTCTCCTTCATTTCCTTGTTGACTATATCCTTTTAAATATTGTTTATTTATATACTATATGGTTTAATAGAAATTTTTTTTAGTGTTATAAATATTTTAGAAGTTATTAATTAAATAAAACATATTTAAAGTAAATGATTATTGATTTATTAATAATATTTGAAAAGTATCTTGAGAAAAAAATTTAATAAATTTATGAATTATGGATTTAATGTTTTCAAATAGCTTCTTTGTAAATATAAGTAATGATGTAAATAATTGTTTTCAAATATTTTTCATATATTTATAAAGGTGTTATTTAAATATAAATGACATTTATAAAGGAAGCAAGAAATTTGCAAATGGGTTTTAAAGTATTAAAGATAATTGATTTGCAATTGAAGTTTCAAATGAATATTTCAAGTAAAAGTTATATATAGTTTCAAATTAATTGTTTAATCTTGTCTTTTAACCTACTTTTTCTGCCTGGTTGTTCTATTCTCCTACCTCCTCTCTTTTCGGGGACGAAAAGTTTTGAGTGAGGGAGAGTGTAACGACCCAAAACTTTTAGTGATTTTATTTGTTAAATTAATTGAAATTTTGTGAAATTTTAAACAATAAAATTTGAAAATAAAAATTTATTATTTGGAATACGTCTATTTTAATATAGCAACTGGTAAATTTTCATCTAACAATATTGAAGTTTATTTTCCTGTGAAATTTTATTTCAATTTAAACCGGTTAATAATAGTTGAATTTTAAAAAGTGTTCCGAAACCTAAATATGTCAACAGGAGAAATCTATTTAGAACACTCTGAATCAGACTGCGAAATTCGTTTCGCGAAATTCGGATGTTTCTAGCTCCGTTTGGATTTTTCCATACGGAATAGCAGCATTCTCGGTACCGATTATCGACTTTTGATCGGATGATCGTACCACTAATATCTGTATACTATTTTGATCGTCTCGTCATGCTGATCTCTACGGTATATTTATCTTTGTATTCTGGGGTACGGTGTGCGACAGAAACGATAAAACAACTCGTCATAGCGGTACCATTTTGTTGTCCATTCAGATTTCTAACGGCTGTATGCATTCATTTTTCAGCTGTTACTTTTCCATCTCGTCAATGCATTGATGATTGCCTATTTCCATCAGTTGTGAAATATGAAAATTTTATACATTGCATTTATTAAATTTTGAACTGTTCCTTTTGCCTTTATACCTTTCCCATTACTTTAATTGATTTCCTGGATTCACGGCTTGACGTTTGCCTTTTCTTCTATTAAGGTGACACATCTTTTCTTCTTTCTTTTTTTTCTAACTGTTCATTTCAATTCGTTCCTCTTTTCAGATCTACCCATTTTCATTTTGCCAAACTTCACCGCACCCATCATCAACACTGCCCCTCCCATACTCGGCCTGTTCGTTGCCGATCCTCCGCCTCTTACATCCACTCCCTTGGCCACCCTAACCCGAGCATCCCGGCTTCTCGCAACCCGATCGCCATCTCTGCGTCGCGCCGGATCCAACCACAGCCGCACCTGAACTCCCTGACGCGACTCCGCCTAGACAACTCTTCGCTCTTGTGAATTTCCCCTGCTGTCAGCGACCCCATGCTCCTCTCTTGCCTTCCCGACCTCCCATGGCAGCCGTGGCATGTCCCTATTTTTTTATATAAAAGGTATATTCTATATATGCATATATATTATATATTATATCAAATTTTGGTATATATATGTGTGTTGTAGTATTTTCGGTATATATATCTATTTATATATAATAGCCGAGAGTTGATTTGTTTACAAAGTTATATAAGATGTCAATTTGTATACATATGTTGCCGTATATAGGTTATATGGATTTCGTTATATACATGTATATATAGAGTACTTTATAATATGTTCTGGTTTCCTGTTAGCTATACATTTACTGTATATTAGCATTGACATATCATTATTAACATTGTGTTTTCATATATAGGTTAGCATAGTAGATATATCTTGAGTAACATATATTTAAGATATATAATTAAGTAGATGTATATAAAAGTCCTATTAATATCCTGAAATATGTTTTGTTTTAACAGAGTTGAAGTATAGTTTTAATATGTTAAAGTAATATATATTATATTCAGTTTTATATATATACGTTTGTTTTACATAGCTTCTATATATCAGCATATATGTTTATAGTATAAAGGTTGCATGATTCTCCTTTTTTTTATGTCGAAACGTTTCAAATTTTTTTATATTATAAACTGCAAATTTTTGTTTATATACAGTATATGAGTTATATTATAAGTTTGTTTTGTTTTGTTGCTCTTGTTATACTCCGCTTTCTTGTTTTTTATATATATATATATATATATATTACTTTATATATATGGTCTGTGAAGTTTCATTTTTAAAGTCTATATATATAATCTGCAGCCTATATACGCGGGTTGTTATTTTAAAGTTATATATATGTTGTCAGTTCTCATAAATATGTTTTAAACTGATTCTAAAATACAAATTGCACATGAGTTATATATATATTAGTGTATTAGTATATATATATACTTAAGTTAGAAAATATGTTATGGGTTTTATAGCTTCATACTTTTCTCTTATTTCACAGTAGGTATATATACAGTTATGTTTAGTTATTTAATACCCTACTCATGTATAAAGTTACATATATGATGATTGTTATACGCATTGATTTCAAATAAAAATGTATATATGTACTCTAAGCTCTGTTATATGTATAATAAGTTGTATAAAATACTGTATGTGTGCACGTGTTATACAAGTTATATATATTTGTATGTTGCTTATATATGTGTTTGGTTTAAGATATGCGTGGCTGCTCTGTTATATTAAGGTGTTCTTGTTTACATATGTTATCATTTGTGTATATATAATATGGGTATTAGTTTATAGATGTTACTGTATATAGATGAGGTTATATATGTTAGCTTATATATATTATAGTATATTTATATTTTACAATTAGCAGTTATACAGTATATATATATATATATATATATATTTATTAGTTTACATACATATTTTTCACGTTTGTAGTTTTCAGATGGGTTCATCAAAATACTCTATTTTCAGGTTGCAGTTTTATTATATATATATATATATATTATCTTAAGTATAAGGTTGATTTTTGATGTATGTATTTAATTTAAAACAATGATTTTGAAATATTTATATATATTCGATATAAAATGTGTTTGTATTTAGAATTTGTTTATATATAAAAATAGTTATATTTAGTTATATACATAAGTTCGCTTATACCATATATCTGCATCGACTCAGTTCTGATTTGAATTGTTTTATCATTTCCTCATTTTCAGCTTTGTCCGTCCAGTTCGTGCCAATTCTGTTTGGAATTCATGCTTGGATCCGTAACTCCTTTAATCGTCTATTCTCTCTTGCCTCGAAAGGTGAGTAATCACTCACGATTTAACGTTCTTATATTTATTAGATTTGATTTCAATTGAAACGACAACTGAAATATGCTGCTGTAGTTATTTAAATTGTTATATATGCTATTATCTGTAACTGTTCACTTGTGGGATATGACACCATATCCTGTTGTTTATATTATATTGTTATTGATGATATATGCCTGTTGTTGTATTTTATATTATCTGTTATCACTCTGCAAGTTCCCTGTTAGTATAGAATTCACTATGGGTTGAAATGATACACACCCGAACGGACTTTATAATAGGAGAAAATCGTTATGGGTTGAAATGATAAACCCAAGCGATTTTCATTTGAATTGAAATTGGGATTACGGGTGGAAATGATATCTACCCGTATATATTTAAATTACGGATTGAAATGATAAATATCCGTATCACTTAACCATATGATGGGTATATATATACAAACACCGTTGGTTTTAATAAATATTTTGAAAATAAATTTTATGGTTTTTAGAAAGAAATATATGGTTTTAATAAATGTTGATTCTTAATTTATTTTATATAAATGGTAATGATATATATGGATTTAATAATAATATTTAATTTAATTAAGATTGATTTAATACATATAATATGGTTAAGTATTTAAATTTATATCTCAAATTAGATTTTGGTAATAATTTGAATAAGTTAAGGTTTGGAAGATATTTTGAATTTAGTTGAAATTGTATTCAATAAATAATTTTATTTAATTAAACCGATTTGAAACTTATTGAAATTAAGATTTAAGATATGATTTATACTTGGGTTTGATTTAAGTAATTTAACGAATATTTCTTGTTTAAATAAATTTAAGGAAATATTTAGTAAAAATGTAATTTAAGGCTAGTTAAATGATATTGAATTTATTAAGTGAATATTCCTGATTAAATAATAATGAAATTAAATCAAGAGCTATATGAAACGGTTAAATTTAACTTTGAAAATGTTGAATATTAAAGCTTTGAAATATACTGAAATTTAAATGGTCTATTGAGAACTGAATTGAATTGATGAATTGAGCTTTGAATAAATTTGAATTTGGAATTTGAGGTTATTTGAATCAATTTGTGAAATTTGAGGAAATTATAAATACTTTACTTTATAAATTATTTAATATATATACTATTTTGGAAAATAAATATATTTGAAATGAAAATGATATTTTGGTTTTAAAGCATAAATTAATTTGAAATGACCACGGTGTTATAGTGTATATTTCTACATTGTAGATAGTTCCATGGATCCTTAGAGGATGGTTATCTCAAACATCCATTAAGTTACTTGTATTTCAGTTGATATTTCACTTGAGTTGGATTTATTGGTATAAGAATGTTAATCCTGACTCGAGTGTTTTGTGTTTTGCTTTACGCTCGGGTCAGACCGAGTGATACAACATTTGAGACTCACCCTTGGAGTTTGGAGCTTCCTTTAGAGATCCAACTATCGCCTCAGCTTTCAGCTCTTCTAGTTGATTTGTCCAGAGAAGTCATTTGTTGTACTGGAGACTTCACTGCATTTGAGATATTCTGTTGTATTTTATTTCTAACTCTAATGTTTATATAGTAGCTTCATGAACTACTATTTTATCTATTCCGCTGCGTATTATTGTATTACTATGTGTGTGATTCTGTGATTGATTTATTTACTGTATATGCTGAGTTTTGCCAAATTTAATTTAACAGTCTATTGTTTTGAATTATTCAAGTCCGACATGTGTGAATTTATTGTCGATTTGAATGGTCCAAAATAACGGGTCGTTACAACCATGAACATGACTAATCAAGCGGTCATAATACTCAGGGCGAGCACCATGAATAAACTTCTCATTCTTCTGGAGTTGAGTGTCAATCAAACTGGGACCAAACTTGGAAAGCTTATTGAACTTCCTCTCATACTCAGCAAAAGTCATATCACCCTGCTCAAGATCCATGAATTTCCTATATAACTGAGATTTCCCGGCTCCGAGCATCCACATAGCCACAAAAGCATCCCTGAACAGATGGATCCAAAAATAAGATAGCGGTAAAGTTCAAAGAGATAAATTTCAAAGAATTAGATTTAACAAATATAAGCTAGAAAAGGGCAACAAAGAACCTCACCTGAACTGCTGCCATGTGATATTAGCCTCAACGGACTTAGCGGTAACAGATTCCTACCAATCCTGGGCGGATTCCTGTAATTGCCAAGTAGCTAAATGACGCATCTGAGCATCAGTATTCTCAAGGCCGGTGAAAATCCCCTCAAGACTCTTCAGCCATTGCTGAGCCTCAATAATACTCTCGGCTCCAGTGAACTTAGTACCTCCAAGCTGAGTATACTTCTTACAAAGCTGAGTGAACCTAACAGGCTGAACAGGTGCGACAACAGGCGGGACAGGGGCAACTGGTGGTGCAGGAGCATTCCCATGACCCCTACCATGGACATTCCTACGGTTACTCATCTGGAAAAACAAGCATTTGATTTCAGAACAAGGATACAGATAAAAGAAATTCAAAAGAAATCCGAATTAAGGAGAATTCTAGCTTATAATTTCAAGCACAAATGAATATGATTCGGTATTTAATTCAACTCATTCTAGGGTATCGCTACCCTATCTCTAATGTGTGATATCCCGGAATTTTGGCAATATCAATTTAATAATCTTTATAAATAATTAAATTGATTTGTTAATTTATTTTATAAATTGACAAGTTTATTCATTTTAAAAGGTTAATAACATTTTAATTGGTAAGTTTATTTCTTTAAAAACTAATAACATTTTAATTTGGGAATATCTTTTCTTACAATTTTAAATTGGGAAGATTTATCTTTCTAAAACTTATATATAAATGTTTTATATTTATAATGTATATATATATAGGTATATATATTATAAATAGGGAGTCTTTTAAAACTATGTTTTCAAATTATAATATATATGTATATATATATATATTGTGATTTGGAGTTATGTATTAAATTCAATATAGTAATTATCAAAGCTAATGTTAAAAGTATTTCCATTTAGAATATATATAATTGTATATATTGAAATGGAAAGAATATTGAATTTGAATTTAATAAAGTATTTTCAAACTTTAATATTTATATAATTTGTAATTTGGAAATTTGTAATTTACCTTAATACTTTTGAAAATGATATTTATGATTTAAATAACAAGAATAATTTCTTATTTAAAAATATATATGTAAGCTTAAGTTTAAATAAGATTTAAATAAGAAGTTCATTTATTTTAATAATCTTTTCTCTTTTAAAATTCAAAATGGTTTGTAAAAATATATATATAGAGTTAAACTCAATTTCTCAAGCATATATGAATATGTTATATTTATTTGATCAAAGTATAAGTTATTATAAATAATAGTTTTTCACATTTGTATATTTATATAGAAATCTTAAAGCTTATTTATAAAAGGATAAATACATTTTTATACATATAGATATTTTTAAATATACATGTAGGTGATAAATAAATCAAAATAAAAAGGAATTAATACTTGTAAATTAATTAAAAACAAGATTAACACTTGTAAGCTTATTAAGGTGGTTTAGTGACATTTGTAAAAATGTAAGCATAGGTGTAAGCAAATTAATACTTAAAAGACAAGTGGCTATATTTTAATTAAAGTTTTAAAATAAATAAAATTTAATATGAAAGAAGAAAGATCTGTATTCATTTCTCAGTTCAAAATATTTTCTATCCTAAACTCTTTTCTCCTCTTTTCTAAAACAACCTGAAATCTAAAATTTAAAGAAAAAGTAAAATTCTGGAAATTCAAAGCAAAAGAAGATCACGGCAACAACAGATTCAAAATTCTCAAATACAAATCAGTCAAGGCAAATCTATCAACAAATAACATGAGATCAGCAGCTAAATGGAGATCAAACAGCAAGAATTTAAAATCAACAAAGCAAAAAGAAAAAGCAAGTTCAAATCTGTACAAGTCTGGAAATCAAGAACAGGTTATCTGTTCTCTGTTCTAAGTACTGGTGAGTAAATCTTATTTTAAAAACAGATTAAAAATCTATGATATATGTGATGATTTATGTAGTATTATTATCTGAAATGTTGGTGAAAATGTATGCATGTTTGAATATGGGTGTTTGAATGTCTGTATAGATATAATAAAGCCTCTGTGTAGTGATAATAAACTTGATCTCTTAATAAAACCATTATCTCATCATTTAATCCCTAATAGCCCTTGATTTGTAAATGAAAGATGTTTGAAAACGTGTAATATCACTACTAAAAATAAGTTCTGGAATTTTTATAAATTATTTGTCTGGAAATTTTATAAATAACAGTGAAAATGTAATTTTGGTCAAAAATTTATTGATTTAATTTTAAGTATTGATTACATGAACTTATTCGTTATAGAAAACTAGGAATTTTAATAGGTAAATCTCGATTTTTAACTTGGAAATTAAGGGGCTTTCTCGAGTTGAACGTTGGTGACGTTTTGGTCGATTTCTATCGATCAACGGCGAGATGGTCGGAGTGTTTGGATCTGAAGGTCGAGGGAAATACTATGATCATCAGAAAAATGGAGTTTGAATTTTTAAGTGATCGGAGTAGGTATGCGAAGACGATGTAGGGTTTAACACCCTGGTTTCAACGTTGATGTTCATTCGAGTTTCGCGGCATCGTGATGAAATCTGAGGCGATCGCATATGGTTCTGGAGGCTCGGGGCAGTGGGGCGGAGCTGGGGTTAAGACGGCGAGGAGTTTCGAAGCTTTGGTTGCCGTGGAGGATGGTTTTTCTGGTGATGGTAGTTTTGAACTGATGAGTTAGATAGCTCGTTTCGTTTCTCTTTCGTATCGAGACAATCGAAGTGGTCGATCGTGGTACCGAGGTTGAAGGCGACTTGGTGGAGGCCATCGTGGAGTTCATCGACGTCCAGCGTGACGGTGCACGTGCACGTGCACGTTTGAGTGAATCTGGAAACGATGGATTTGAGGAAGAAGCGTTATCTCGGGTTTCGTTCGGGTAATATCGAGTTTTACTCGAAGCTGTGTGATTAGTGTTTTAACTCGAGTTTGCTTCGAGTTTTCTAGGTGTTTACTCGGGTTTGGAGATTGCTGGCATTAAGAATTTTTACAGAAATGTTTTAAAGTTTAAACAAAAGAACTTTGTTTCTGTAATGTTCCTGAAGTTTTAAAAACAAAAGGTTAAACAAGTTTTTAATTGTAAAATAAATTGTTTCAAAATTTAAATGTTATAACAAGTTTTAATATTTAAATAGATAAGTTTTTAAAAGATAAATAAATAGATTTTCAAAATGCTTTTTGTATTAAAGTTAATTTAATAACCTTGGAAGTTTAAAGATTTTGAAAGTCGAGAAGGAGTTTAAAATGTTTTAATTATAATTGATTTCTAAAATTGTATTATTTTAAATGTAATTTAAATAATAAGGATTTTAGTAAATCAATTATAATAAAGAATTTATCTTAAGTAATTAAGAAATTTAATTAAATTAAGATAATAAATATGGAAAGATAATTAAAGTGTTGGTCAATTTAATTTATTTAATTAAGATAAATGATTTCTTAATTAAGATCTTTTAAATATAAGGATTAAGGAATTAGTTCTTTTATTTAAATAATTAGTTAAATAATTGACAAAGAAATTAATTAGTAATTATTAAAGATAATTACTTATAATTAATTAAGTATAATTACTTGATGAAGTAATTAAGGAATAATTATTGAATGTAATTAAGTAAAAAGGAAATTATTTAATAAAGTAATTAGAGGATAATTATTTTATTAAATGAAAATGATTAAGCGTTAATCACTTGTTATTAATTTAATAATTTATTAAAAAAAAATTAATTAAAGGATTAGATTAATCAAAGATGATTAATAATTGTGGTTTAATTAAGGTAATTAATAATGTAATTAATTATTTGTGAAGGTAATTAATAAAAGTAATTAATTAAAATATGATTAATTAATTGTAATTAATTAAGGAGTAATGTAATTAATTATAGTTGATTAATTAATGGAAGTAAATAAAGGTTCATTAATTATTGTAATTAATGATAGTAATTAAAGGTTAATTACTGTAAATGGTTAAGGATAATTAATTTGTGAAATTAATTAAAGGCTAATTACTTGAATGTAATTAAAGTATAATTAATCAGGGAAGATTAATTAAGGAAGATCATTAAGATGTTTAATTAATTAATTTGTAATTAATTAATGATAGTAAAGCAGGATTAAGATAATCCAAGTAATTAAAGGATAGTAATTAATTTAATTAAAGGTTAATTAAATTGATTAGAGTAAATCAATTCTGTTTAGATAATTGATTAATACTGGATGTTTGATATTGGGTGATTGGTTGATATTGGATGATTTGTATGTCTCTGATATATATATGATATATGCTGCTTTGTGAGATGAATGTTGATATGAATTATCTATTGTGATAATGTTATTTATCTATCTGTTTATATCATTCAGAATATAAGTTTAAATGTCTAAACCTTTAAACAACTTGGCCTTAAAAGATACGTTTTGGATTTCGATGAGACCGGGATCGGGTTTTCGTATACCGGTATTCCAGGTCTGGAGACCCGAATACCACATCGATCCAAATTAACGATAGGTCGTGAATCTCAAGTGAAGATGAAGATTCAGAGTGCAAGGGTTATTGTCGTTAACTCTGAGGGTGATTCCAAAACGAGTGTAACGAGATAATGCCTTCGGTTTCGTTCGAACCCGGAACGAACTTGTATGGATTGAATGCTTTCAGCACATCGTCAGGCGGACGATGAGCATTCTAAGTGATATGTTCTGATTAAAGGTAATCGTAACCTCAAGCCTCATCAACCGGGAATGGCTAAAACAGGGGAGGTGCAGCAAGGCTTCGTGGGTAGCACCCACTGAGAGCAAGATAGATCCCTGTCTAGAGGTCCCTTTTCTTTTATTCGGCTTAGTGTGTGGTTGGTCGCGCCAACTACGGGGTTATCTTGTTCGGAATTATCCAGTAAGGGATGGTTCCGGCTTTGTGTTGCAGGGGAGCGGGCGTACTCCTCGGTACGGTTATCTAGGCCACGTACTGTGACGGGCGGTACCCCAGTAGCCCTGCCATTGTATGGAATCCAAACTCCAATAAGTGCCGTACGTATTAGTTGTGCCCAACTATGTTGGAATGTGAGATGTAAGCATTTCAGCTATTTCTGTATTTTACTTGAAAACCCTAGACCCTATTATAATATAACTGGATTTCCTATCAAATGTTTTGGTTAGCGTAAGGTAAAAACTTTTCCATGTTTATGTGTGGGAAGTCTTACGTGATACCTTTGTTTTCAAAAGGTTTTGAAGTTAAACAATTTTAACCCGTTTACTCACACCAGACCCATGTCTGACCCAAGTGTTTATTTTCTGTTTTATTAAACTCTTGGGTACTCAAATTTTTACGAGTAGCCAAGGGATTCAGGTTAGCTTTGACGAATCTTTGGAGGAGATATGGAGCAGGAGGCTTCAGCATTCGTAAATAGATAGTATTCCGCTGTGTTGGTTGATCTAAGTCTTTTGTTTGAATTGTATCTTGAGTTGTATAATAGACAGAAATTATAACTGTCTATTTTGTTGTATAAGTTGTGTAACTCTGATTATGTAAAGACTATGTAATAGTTATGTGATATATTATATTTTGTTTCGTTCCGCTGTGAGATTCTGATATTGTTTAGTTCTTTCTTTCTCTTCTTTTCTCTTTTCTATCCCTTTCTTTCTTATTAGCGATACGACTTTCTGTGGAGAGAAAGTCGTGGTCGTTACAGTGGTATCAGAGCAGTAGGTTGAGTGAATACCTAGGCTCTGAAGTGGTGTCTATCTTGAGAGCGCGTAATTGTTAGTTATATAAAAATGGTTTTATATTGTGTTAATTGATCGGTTGAGTGGTATATGGATTCTGGTCAATACGAGTAGCTAACGTTATTGATAGGGATCTCTAAACACTTGAACCAGGCCAACGGACACAATATTGTTTTAAAGAGGTAGATGAAATAATTTTACCCAGAAATAATTTCTATATAAAAAAAATATATCATTTTAAATATATATATTTATGTATTTCTACCTATTTATTGGGTTACCTGTTCGGGTTTTCCAATATAAGTTATAAAGGTAGATAAGGTGGTAGTGTGTGTAACACAATTACCAATAGTTGGAGTTTGAATGTTTGAGGTTGGAAGTATATATCGAGACTGTAAACCCAATATCGTCTCGAGTAAGTTGGCAGTATGGAGTAAGGATGTCTCGGATCTCTGAAGAAAATCCTTTTCAAGATTCGGAGTCCATTATTGGAATGTAAGATTGGTTGAGCTCGGGTGAGCAGATTTTCTAGAGTTGAATCTATCAGTTGTGCAGAAGTAAGTGATGGTAGCTTGGCGACTTCAGGAAGGAGTAGCTGTGTGATAAGACACAGTATCTATGGATGTTCCCGAAGGAGGTGTTCTTTTTGGAGCAAGATTAAGAAGGTATTGGAGGAACAGTTGATGTCTACCATAGGAAAGACTCGGCTGTATAGGAATTCTTTGATATCGAGTAAGAGAGTTTTATCTGTTTGGAAGTATGGGACTAAGGTCGATTAGTTGTTCTTCGGACATGGTCTCATTGTTTCCCTTAAGAAGAGTAAGTTATTGGCGTTTGGTTTGGAGCCGAGTTTTCTTTTGGATGTCTGCCATCTCGGAGATTCGTTGAGAGGTTTATTGATGGTTTTAGTTTTGAGAAGCCTTTGGATTAGAAGTTCTTGGTTAGCTGTGATAGCAGTGCAGCTCGGAGTGTTCGGTGTGCTGTCGAGATAGAGTTTGGATGCAATAGTGTGGTCCGTTTCTTCGATGGTACCGGAATCTTTGTGATTCTTCTATCAACAGTCCGGGAAGATGGTGAATGTTTTCTTGAAGGGTTAACCTTGTTTGGAAAAGTTTAAGGCTGTTTTAATTAGTAAAGAGAGAACAGTTTCTTTGGAATCCGAACTAGGTAGGATCGCAAAAGTGAATTGCGATTATTTTGAGAGTTCATCTTGAGTAATCTTTTGTATGAAATTGAGACATCTCAAGAGGAAGTAAAAGTTATCGAAGAGGTCAAAGATTTAGTTTATATCGATTTGGTTCCTAGAGAAGGATTTGGTGAAGTATCTTAGAATTTTATGGAGTATCTGTGTTTTCTCTTCTACTTCTAGTTTCTAGTTTCCTCTAGCCAAGGATAGCTGAAGACAGTACCCTTGACCGAGGACTCGTCTATTCTTTGAGAAGTTGGTTATGTCTTTAAGATAACCAATGTTTCCGCTTGTT
This sequence comes from Allium fistulosum, assembly GCA_030737815.1. Classification (NCBI taxonomy): domain Eukaryota; kingdom Viridiplantae; phylum Streptophyta; class Magnoliopsida; order Asparagales; family Amaryllidaceae; genus Allium; species Allium fistulosum. The sequence continues at coordinate 505,719,427 of CM060903.1, read as the reverse complement.
TGTGGATCTAGTTTGTGCTCGAGTTCATCGACATTCTCATCTATTCCAGATCAGAGTGGTGTAGCGGAAGCAGTTTGGCAAGTGCTCCTGTTTGTCTTTTCCAGATAAGAGAAGTTAGTTCAGTCTACTAATGGTAGTAGAGTTTGTGTTTTGGATTTGGGTAGATCTTGGAGGATCATTTGGTTGAGTTATTTTTAACCCGGTTTATTTCAAGAAGCATTAGCAAGAGTTAAGCTGATCAGGAAGGATGAAGTGACTCAGGATCGTCAGGAGAGTTAAACAGTTAAGAATTGATGGAATTTGGAATTTGAAGTTAAAATTTGGATATTGTTTAAGTTTTCTCCAATCAAAGGAGATATAAGATTTGGAAAAATTGGAGAGTGAGCTGCAGAAGTATTATGAGATTTTTCCTATGTTCCCAAGAGGATTAGTTCTTTGATCTATAGGATTAAATGGCCAGTTCGGATAACTGGAATTCATTTTATTTCACGTATCTCTGAGGGAATACGTGTTTGATCTGTCATTGGTTGTGGGATCAGCAGTTCAGAAGGATTTGGTAGTTGAGATGGTTTTAAGTTTAGTCTGATATCTTGTTCAGATTTGTAATCTAGATGGGAAGGAGTTCTAGATTTTTGTAGATAGTTAGTTAAGATCCTGTAGAACGAGTATCCCGGTATATATATATACTTGGGGAAACTCGAGGAAATTCTATCCAGAATTTTGACTGGATAGTTAAATTTGTTAGATTAAATTGTTTGCTATGATTGTTAGAATATGATTGATATGTATGGTTGCTGTTTAAAATAAAAATTTTGCTGGATTATTAAATTATCTTTGCTTTTAAATTTCGGGGACGAAATTATTTTAAGGGGGGAGGAATGTGATATCCCGGAATTTTGGCAATATCAATTTAATAATCTTTATAAATAATTAAATTGATTTGTTAATTTATTTTATAAATTGACAAGTTTATTCATTTTAAAAGGTTAATAACATTTTAATTGGTAAGTTTATTTCTTTAAAAACTAATAACATTTTAATTTGGGAATATCTTTTCTTACAATTTTAAATTGGGAAGATTTATCTTTCTAAAACTTATATATAAATGTTTTATATTTATAATGTATATATATATAGGTATATATATTATAAATAGGGAGTCTTTTAAAACTATGTTTTCAAATTATAATATATATGTATATATATATATATATATATATTGTGATTTGGAGTTATGTATTAAATTCAATATAGTAATTATCAAAGCTAATGTTAAAAGTATTTCCATTTAGAATATATATAATTGTATATATTGAAATGGAAAGAATATTGAATTTGAATTTAATAAAGTATTTTCAAACTTTAATATTTATATAATTTGTAATTTGGAAATTTGTAATTTACCTTAATACTTTTGAAAATGATATTTATGATTTAAATAACAAGAATAATTTCTTATTTAAAAATATATATGTAAGCTTAAGTTTAAATAAGATTTAAATAAGAAGTTCATTTATTTTAATAATCTTTTCTCTTTTAAAATTCAAAATGGTTTGTAAAAATATATATATAGAGTTAAACTCAATTTCTCAAGCATATATGAATATGTTATATTTATTTGATCAAAGTATAAGTTATTATAAATAATAGTTTTTCACATTTGTATATTTATATAGAAATCTTAAAGCTTATTTATAAAAGGATAAATACATTTTTATACATATAGATATTTTTAAATATACATGTAGGTGATAAATAAATCAAAATAAAAAGGAATTAATACTTGTAAATTAATTAAAAACAAGATTAACACTTGTAAGCTTATTAAGGTGGTTTAGTGGCATTTGTAAAAATGTAAGCATAGGTGTAAGCAAATTAATACTTAAAAGACAAGTGGCTATATTTTAATTAAAGTTTTAAAATAAATAAAATTTAATATGAAAGAAGAAAGATCTGTATTCATTTCTCAGTTCAAAATATTTTCTATCCTAAACTCTTTTCTCCTCTTTTCTAAAACAACCTGAAATCTAAAATTTAAAGAAAAAGTAAAATTCTGGAAATTCAAAGCAAAAGAAGATCACGGCAACAACAGATTCGAAATTCTCAAATACAAATCAGTCAAGGCAAATCTATCAACAAATAACATGAGATCAGCAGCTAAATGGAGATCAAACAGCAAGAATTTAAAATCAACAAAGCAAAAAGAAAAAGCAAGTTCAAATCTGTACAAGTCTGGAAATCAAGAACAGGTTATCTGTTCTCTGTTCTAAGTACTGGTGAGTAAATCTTATTTTAAAAACAGATTAAAAATCTATGATATATGTGATGATTTATGTAGTATTATTATCTGAAATGTTGGTGAAAATGTATGCATGTTTGAATATGGGTGTTTGAATGTCTGTATAGATATAATAAAGCCTCTGTGTAGTGATAATAAACTTGATCTCTTAATAAAACCATTATCTCATCATTTAATCCCTAATAGCCCTTGATTTGTAAATGAAAGATGTTTGAAAACGTGTAATATCACTACTAAAAATAAGTTCTGGAATTTTTATAAATTATTTGTCTGGAAATTTTATAAATAACAGTGAAAATGTAATTTTGGTCAAAAATTTATTGATTTAATTTTAAGTATTGATTACATGAACTTATTCGTTATAGAAAACTAGGAATTTTAATAGGTAAATCTCGATTTTTAACTTGGAAATTAAGGGGCTTTCTCGAGTTGAACGTTGGTGACGTTTTGGTCGATTTCTATCGATCAACGGCGAGATGGTCGGAGTGTTTGGATCTGAAGGTCGAGGGAAATACTATGATCATCAGAAAAATGGAGTTTGAATTTTTAAGTGATCGGAGTAGGTATGCGAAGACGATGTAGGGTTTAACACCCTGGTTTCAACGTTGATGTTCATTCGAGTTTCGCGGCATCGTGATGAAATCTGAGGCGATCGCATATGGTTCTGGAGGCTCGGGGCAGTGGGGCGGAGCTGGGGTTAAGACGGCGAGGAGTTTCGAAGCTTTGGTTGCCATGGAGGATGGTTTTTCTGGTGATGGTAGTTTTGAACTGATGAGTTAGATAGCTCGTTTCGTTTCTCTTTCGTATCGAGACAATCGAAGTGGTCGATCGTGGTACCGAGGTTGAAGGCGACTTGGTGGAGGCCATCGTGGAGTTCATCGACGTCCAGCGTGACGGTGCACGTGCACGTGCACGTTTGAGTGAATCTGGAAACGATGGATTTGAGGAAGAAGCGTTATCTCGGGTTTCGTTCGGGTAATATCGAGTTTTACTCGAAGCTGTGTGATTAGAGTTTTAACTCGAGTTTGCTTCGAGTTTTCTAGGTGTTTACTCGGGTTTGGAGATTGCTGGCATTAAGAATTTTTACAGAAATGTTTTAAAGTTTAAACAAAAGAACTTTGTTTCTGTAATGTTCCTGAAGTTTTAAAAACAAAAGGTTAAACAAGTTTTTAATTGTAAAATAAATTGTTTCAAAATTTAAATGTTATAACAAGTTTTAATATTTAAATAGATAAGTTTTTAAAAGATAAATAAATAGATTTTCAAAATGCTTTTTGTATTAAAGTTAATTTAATAACCTTGGAAGTTTAAAGATTTTGAAAGTCGAGAAGGAGTTTAAAATGTTTTAATTATAATTGATTTCTAAAATTGTATTATTTTAAATGTAATTTAAATAATAAGGATTTTAGTAAATCAATTATAATAAAGAATTTATCTTAAGTAATTAAGAAATTTAATTAAATTAAGATAATAAATATGGAAAGATAATTAAAGTGTTGGTCAATTTAATTTATTTAATTAAGATAAATGATTTCTTAATTAAGATCTTTTAAATATAAGGATTAAGGAATTAGTTCTTTTATTTAAATAATTAGTTAAATAATTGACAAAGAAATTAATTAGTAATTATTAAAGATAATTACTTATAATTAATTAAGTATAATTACTTAATGAAGTAATTAAGGAATAATTATTGAATGTAATTAAGTAAAAAGGAAATTATTTAATAAAGTAATTAGAGGATAATTATTTTATTAAATGAAAATGATTAAGCGTTAATCACTTGTTATTAATTTAATAATTTATTAAAAAAAAATTAATTAAAGGATTAGATTAATCAAAGATGATTAATAATTGTGGTTTAATTAAGGTAATTAATAATGTAATTAATTATTTGTGAAGGTAATTAATAAAAGTAATTAATTAAAATATGATTAATTAATTGTAATTAATTAAGGAGTAATGTAATTAATTATAGTTGATTAATTAATGGAAGTAAATAAAGGTTCATTAATTATTGTAATTAATGATAGTAATTAAAGGTTAATTACTGTAAATGGTTAAGGATAATTAATTTGTGAAATTAATTAAAGGCTAATTACTTGAATGTAATTAAAGTATAATTAATCAGGGAAGATTAATTAAGGAAGATCATTAAGATGTTTAATTAATTAATTTGTAATTAATTAATGATAGTAAAGCAGGATTAAGATAATCCAAGTAATTAAAGGATAGTAATTAATTTAATTAAAGGTTAATTAAATTGATTAGAGTAAATCAATTCTGTTTAGATAATTGATTAATACTGGATGTTTGATATTGGGTGATTGGTTGATATTGGATGATTTGTATGTCTCTGATATATATATGATATATGCTGCTTTGTGAGATGAATGTTGATATGAATTATCTATTGTGATAATGTTATTTATCTATCTGTTTATATCATTCAGAATATAAGTTTAAATGTCTAAACCTTTAAACAACTTAGCCTTAAAAGATACGTTTTGGATTTCGATGAGACCGGGATCGGGTTTCCGTATACCGGTATTCCAGGTCTGGAGACCCGAATACCACATCGATCCAAATTAACGATAGGTCGTGAATCTCAAGTGAAGATGAAGATTCAGAGTGCAAGGGTTATTGTCGTTAACTCTGAGGGTGATTCCAAAACGAGTGTAACGAGATAATGCCTTCGGTTTCGTTCGAACCCGGAACGAACTTGTATGGATTGAATGCTTTCAGCACATCGTCAGGCGGACGATGAGCATTCTAAGTGATATGTTCTGATTAAAGGTAATCGTAACCTCAAGCCTCATCAACCGGGAATGGCTAAAACAGGGGAGGTGCAGCAAGGCTTCGTGGGTAGCACCCACTGAGAGCAAGATAGATCCCTGTCTAGAGGTCCCTTTTCTTTTATTCGGCTTAGTGTGTGGTTGGTCGCGCCAACTACGGGGTTATCTTGTTCGGAATTATCCAGTAAGGGATGGTTCCGGCTTTGTGTTGCAGGGGAGCGGGCGTACTCCTCGGTACGGTGATCTAGGCCACGTACTGTGACGGGCGGTACCCCAGTAGCCCTGCCATTGTATGGAATCCAAACTCCAATAAGTGCCGTACGTATTAGTTGTGCCCAACTATGTTGGAATGTGAGATGTAAGCATTTCAGCTATTTCTGTATTTTACTTGAAAACCCTAGACCCTATTATAATATAACTGGATTTCCTATCAAATGTTTTGGTTAGCGTAAGGTAAAAACTTTTCCATGTTTATGTGTGGGAAGTCTTACGTGATACCTTTGTTTTCAAAAGGTTTTGAAGTTAAACAATTTTAACCCGTTTACTCACACCAGACCCATGTCTGACCCAAGTGTTTATTTTCTGTTTTATTAAACTCTTGGGTACTCAAATTTTTACGAGTAGCCAAGGGATTCAGGTTAGCTTTGACGAATCTTTGGAGGAGATATGGAGCAGGAGGCTTCAGCATTCGTAAATAGATAGTATTCCGCTGTGTTGGTTGATCTGAGTCTTTTGTTTGAATTGTATCTTGAGTTGTATAATAGACAGAAATTATAACTGTCTATTTTGTTGTATAAGTTGTGTAACTCTGATTATGTAAAGACTATGTAATAGTTATGTGATATATTATATTTTGTTTCGTTCCGCTGTGAGATTCTGATATTGTTTAGTTCTTTCTTTCTCTTCTTTTCTCTTTTCTATCCCTTTCTTTCTTATTAGCGATACGACTTTCTATGGAGAGAAAGTCGTGGTCGTTACATAATGAGTCTTTACCCTATATGCTAAGCTTTGCCTAAACCTGCCTCTGATACCAAATGTAACGACCCACTATTTCAAACCATTCAAATCGACAATCATCCATACATATCAGACTTGAATTGCTCCAAATAACAGATTGTTAATATATAATCGGCAAAACTTAGCATATACAGTAAATAAATCAAATCACAGAACCACAGACACAGAGTTTGCAAGAATAAGCGGCGAAATAAAATGACTAGTAGTTCATGAAACTACCACAGAATAACATAGTCCAAGACAGAAAACATCATAAATCCAAATACACAGAAACCTCTTAACGCCAAAGCAAATGACAAGTCTAAAACATACAACTGAAAATAACAGAAATAAACTGAAAGCTGAAATAGATATGGTAGGTCTTCCAAGCGAACTCCAAGCTCCAAAAGATGAGTTTCAGAAGCTGTAACACTCAGGCCGACCCGAGCGTAAAGCAAAGCAAAACACTCGAATCAGGATTAACATTCTTATGCAGATAAATCAAGTTCAAGTGAAATGTCAAGTAAATGCAATATAACTCAAAAGAATGTTTGGATTCATCCTTTGAGGATCCGATAAACTATCTACATACATAGTACAATACGCTACATATATAATGTCTACAGTAAAGTAAAATATCAGAATAGCGTTAAGGCGTTATCCATATCCCCCTTAACACATTTTATATATTCCCGTAATCTATACAGTACCGTAATTCGTCCGTAAACTAGAGGGCTATCAAAGAGAACTCCAAAGGTATGGTACAAACCAAACTCGTAGAATGCGCGATAAGGCATACGCGGGGCAATGTCAGGGTAGGAATCTACCGTTTGCACTCCTGGACTGGTGGTAACGCATAGCAGCCAAGGTTTCAAATCTCGGATTTTGGCCAATATCTCGGGCAAATATCTCGGCTGTCTCGGGCGATATTTAAAAGACTTATAACTAACCAAGCTGCCAAATCTCGGATTTTGGCTAATATCTCGGATTTTCATCTCGGCTGATCTCGGGGAGATTTAAAACCTTGATAGCAGCTACTACCGCCCACCTCGAGACACACTCCCAAATCAAAGGTGTGCACACCAAATCGAATCACAAAAGAAATAGATAAGGTTTCAAAGAAATGTGTTCGATAGGGGGTGCGACCCCACTTGGCCCGGTATAGCTCCTCTTTTAGCCACATCAAGCTTACTCGAGGGAGTCATAGCTACATAAAATACCATACAGAATCATTCACCAAACCATCCTCCTTCATTCTGGAATCTCCACCACGTACACAGTTGTTAAAGTGGTTTTCGGTATTGGCAGAGAGTATGACAATCTCCGAGACCGATCTCTTTAACAACCAAACGCTTATTTCACACCGTGGTCTTTTATAAATTTACTTTATAAATATTTAAATAAAATATCAAATACAAAATTTAAAAATTAAAAGGAATATTCAAATTTAACTCAATCTAAATTTTAAAGTATTCATTTAATCACCTTTTATTAAAATAAGTTATAAATCATTTCCAAAATCATTAAGTTCTGAGTGAACCTTTATTTAAATTCAATTAATAATCAGTTTCAGTTACCCATAAAATTCCAATGTACCTTCCCAACCCTTTTATTTATTTAAGTTATAAAAATCTATTTTAAAAATATAAATTAAAACCAGCATTCTTAAGACCAAAGAGTTGAACTTTTTTTTAAATATTATATATATTAAATAAAACTAATTTTATAAAATTCAAAATAAATTAGACTTTTTATTAACCTATTTAAAATCTTATTTTATATATTTTAGAAAATAAAATTATAAGTAAAATTTTACAAATTACCTTTAAATTACACTCATACTTTTTATACCTCCAAAATCAACATTTAAGGTTATAAATTTTACAATAATAAAATATAATACTTATTGTATCCAAAAATCAAACTCATATATTTCCTTTCAAATATTTGGAAATCTTTTTTTTTTCAAAAATAGACCAACGGAGTCCGTATATAATTTTTCTATCCTATGTTCAAGTGATACGGTTATTTATCATTTCAATCCGTAATAATTTAAATTTACGAGGTTATATCATTAAACCCGCAATCTAAAATTTTCAATAATAACTGAAAATCGTTTGGGTTTATCATTTCAACCCTAAACGAAATTCTCCTATTCTAAAGTTCGTTTGGGTATGTATCATTTCAACCCATAGTGATTTCTACAACTATGGGAACTGGCAGAGTGAGAACAATAACATAACAATTACTGGCATATGTGATCGATAATAATAACAATTATATCAAGTAACATATAACGGTGTCAATTTACATAAGTGATTAATTTAGATAACAACTTATCATATTTAACAGTTAATAGCTAGCAATTCAGTTTTAACAGTATATTTAAATCACCATTTCTTATGAAATCAATTTAATGAGCATACAAATATTAATCGTGAGTGATTGCTCACCTTTCGTGGCTAGAGAACGATGGAAATTGAAAGGCACCGACACAGATTTAGACACGGATACGGCACTTCAAATAGCTGCGACAAGCAAACAGATTTAGCATGATAATTTAATGGAAACAAATATATATAAGCAATATATATACATTTTTCAAAAGAACAAATATATATATAACACATATATTTCTTGTCGACAATTTCAGAAGTGACGTATACTTTTTATCAACAATGTATATAGGTATTATATATATAACACGTGTAGGCTCGGATAAAAAAAATGAACTCTCTCTGCCACACGACATATACATATGTGCCTATATGTATGCAGTACATACGTAATAATAGGCGGTATGTAGGTCTGCACATGCATACATATGCTCGGATCAAAATAAATATATCTGTCATGGCTAAAACTTGTGCTTAACAAAACATATACAATGGGCTAAGCACGGCCGCCCACAGACGACTAGATGCAAAGTTATATATATATATATATATATATATATCTTTTGAATTTACAGCATGAGTAACAAAATTCTTAGGTGGATACGCAAACAAAATATCACAGCATATCCAAAACATATATATGCGTGCCCTGTACATATCACCACACAACGACAAACGCGAGCCAAAATGCTCGGTCAAGAAGGAGGCGGTGACAAGGAGGAGCCAGGGTCATTTGACGTGGTGCTAGTAGGTGGCCGGCAGATCCGGTACGATGGTGGTTCGGCTGCTGATGGGATGTTGCGAGCGTGATTTGAAGTTTCGGCTTGGCTGGTGGTGCTGGGAACGTGGTAGTGTGGTTGGAGGGTGGTGGCGAAGTGATGGGAAGGGATGGTGGTCTTGGTGATGATGAGGGGTGGCGTGACTGACGCTCGGAGATGGTTGATGGGTCAGTTGAGTATCGAGACTGCAGTTTCCTTCGGCCAAAAAGAAATGGAAACGAATAGAGCTAAATTGTAAAACATATATTATAAAAAAAATTTAACCTGGAGAGAGACTCGAAGCAAAGGGAATCCAATCAGGGAAGAAGACAGATCTCGAAGCCAATATGAGGCCATACTGCTATTTTTTTTTTCAGGACAATAAAAAATGAAAGATGAGTGGACGCAAGCAAATACATATCTAAATCTAAGGGATATAAAGGGTCAAATGGTGGTTTTAGAAATTTATTAAAGGAATGACTGACGGTTTTACTCAGCTAGCAATTTAAAAAGGCAAAGAAAACCAATAGACACAAATATGGTACTAATACGCCAAACCGTTACACCGATTTCGGCGTGTCGGATGTCAAAATACAGAATGAATATACTGCGGAGATCGGCACGATAAGATGAATGGAATGGTGTACAGATGTCAGCGATACGATCAAATTATAAAAACTTGAATTTTCGTCGCCGAAAATGCTGCTAAAACGCAGAAAATAAGATAAACGGAGCTATAAAAGTCCAAATTGGACGAAACGGATTACGACGTCTTTCTCAGAAAATGATCTACATTTTTATTATATAAAAATATTCAGTTTTAGAAAGTGTTAAATTTTCAACTGATAAACTGATAAAATTCATATTTGAAATTCCACAAATAAATTAACTTTCATATTTTCAATAAAACTTTTCCATTTACTATATTTAAATAGATGCATTTCAAATATCCAATTTTTATTTCCTAATTTATTGTTAAAATTTCAAGTAAAATTAGTTAATTTCGTTATAAATCGTTAAAAATTCTCCGCACAGTAGCTTTTTGGACCCAATTTTAATATTAAATTTTCGATATTAATTTCAACGCGTTTATATTCCGTACGACCAAACGATAAGTCCAAACGTTACGAAATTTGAAATCCGATAATAATACACTATTATGGATTCAATGGAACTAGTTTCATCGATATCCAAGACTGTACCCCTGATCGCTATTTTAACGTTTCGATTATAATATAAAATTTTAAATTTCTAATTATTCATTTTCAAATCCAATTTTAAATGCTAACAATCTTCATTGTTGTTTAAATAAAATTTACATCAACTTCCGATATCAATTTCAATCATATTAAATTCAGAATTCAATTATTCAAATAATTCCCAATATTAATTTTAAACAATTTAATTTTTCAATATTCAACAAATTTCAATATTAGATTTTAAATGAATTTTAGTTACCAATTAATTACTTTATTTTCATATAATGAATTCAATATTTATTATTTAATCCAACTATTGATTGTAAACACATTCGATACATAGCATTACCTTTCAATGCTTGTTATTACTTAAATCTTCGAAATTAGTTTATTTCATAATTTTGTTCAAGTTCATATTCAATAACTTACATTCAAAATCATTTAATTTTTATTTTTAACCATTTTATTTAATAATTACATTAAATTTAATAATTTAAAATTGCTCAAAATACGGGTCGTTATATATATCCTTTGAAACTCGATCGTAAATCAGAAATTTACACTATTTATTTGAATGTAATATTGTTTGGATATCGACGGTTGTTTTTCTTTTGAGAATATTTCTTACCACACACATAACAACCCCCAAATTTCATATATGCGTAAGAAACGGATTTCGACAAGTGACTCGATATATTATATGTTCGGTACATTTCGAATATTTTTGGGTTGTTTAAATTGTTGGAAATTTAAGTTTTAAATTTAAGTTTTAAATTTTAAAACAAAACTAAGAACATCTAACAGTGAGTACGTTTAACCCAAAACATGGATCATTTTCGAAAATAATATTGTTAATTAATATATAGATAAACCTCATCAATGATCCAAAATCTTTATTTGCTGGGATATCATTAACCTATTTCGAATATTGTTAACATATTGTTAATATAAAAAAAACCATTGTGAGTATGTTAGTGAAAAATTAACATATTTGAATAACCATATGTAAACAATAATACAGTAACCAAGTGGATCACTACTTAACCATATTGTAAACAACGAGCAGAGATATTTTAGATAAGCATAGTATAATTAGGCTGTACCAACATAGGTTGGGCTATGTTCAAAAAACATAACTTCAGCGCACAATGAACATAGATAATTTTTTGATAAGTAAAATCAAGATGTAGCTATAAATAACACTATCGCCCCTTGTCTGATCATCTAGTGATTCATTAATCTTTCAATTATAACAACAGGAAGCTCTTTGGAAAGCTAAAAGTGAGTACTCTGTTTTCTTTTCTACTTTTCTGGAAATTCATATTTCACTAAGTTGTAATATTCATGTGTAATTTACAGAGAAGGAAATTTACCCCTTTTCCCTCTTTCAAAAATCTGTATCTCCCTTAATACTTGAAATTAGCTTAAATCGCCTAAATGAAAGTTGTTCGTATTTACCTGTAGTACTTTTAAAATTTGACGGCACTGAGTTTCATCGAGTATCAATGGATATATCTCAGAAAAACTGAAAGTGGATTAATTATCATCAAAACTTCAAGAAATGATTTCTCTTAAACCAATACGAATCATTCGACGCCATCTGCGCCAACAGGTTCGTATCGAAGAGAAGAATTTTTCGTGTGAATTCAGCGATAATCCATGACGACGATTTGAGATTGTAACGACCCGTATTTTTACGGATCAAAACATTCTAAAATGATTGACCTTTGGTTGTATGGTTGTTAAGTCATTTCTGGTTTTGGCAGAATTTTGCTTGAATTTTGCTTAAGTCCTAAGTTGTAGCCGACTTAGGAGTTTGGACGAGTTAAGCAACAAGTCTGGGTCGAGTTGCCGACTCAAGGAACTCACCGAGTTAAGGGAGTGTGGTTGACCGACTTAAGGTAGTGACCGACCTAGGAGATAAGTCTTGACCGACTTAAGAGATTCAGGCGACCTAAGTATTCTGGGTTAGAGTTAGGTCGGCAACGACCTAAGAGAGTGTTGTGAGCGACCTAAGCGTTTGGGTGTTAAGTGTTAGGTCGGCAGTTCGAGTTAAGGTTTCGAGCGACCTATAGGATGTAGTTATGGTTAGGTCGGCAACAACCTAGTGGAGCTGGGTTAGCAGGTTAGCGACTTAGTAGTTAAGTCGACTGGGTGGGTTAGCGATCTAAGGAATTAACAAGTTGGCGACTTATGAGAGGCTATGTGTTAGGTCGCAACACTATTAAGTCGCGTGAGTTGTTAAGTTGTTAGGTCGCAAGGTTTTATAAGTCGTATAAGTGCTAGGTCGAATGGTGCTAAGTTGTTAAGTCGTCCAGGCGACTTAGGAGGGAGCGCGCATGTTAAGTCGTAGGCTTGTCTGTTAGGTCGGAGTTGTTGGCTAAGGGTTAGGTCGGAGGCTCTGTTAGGTCGTGGGGGTTTTTAGGTCGTAGGTCGGCATAGTGTTAAGTCGGCAGCGACTTAAGGAGATAGCCGAGTTACGACTTAGGGCAGTTTTCTGCTATAAATAGGAGAGCTTCTCTTCATTTTTTTTTGGGATCCGGATTTTGAAGCGACGAAGTGCTGCCATTTTGAGAGCTCGACTTCTACACTTCTTCACTTCTTTTCTCCACTCTAATCTTGTGCTTCCATCCATCCAAATCGAAGATCAAGATTGAAGATTCAAGAGCTTAGATTGAAGATCTTCATCTTTTCAAGAGAGATTTCTTCATTTGAGGCGGATTTGTGATAGATCAAGCTTCACCCTTCGCTGTCCAGATCTGAAGCGTGTTGATTTGGGTTTGTTTAGGTGATTTGGTGAGTGGTGATTATCTCTCACACGGATCCAAAGGAGTATATCGGATTGTTGGCTCGATTTGGTGTTAAAATAGTGATTTCCATGCATTTTCTTCATACTATGTGTAGATCCATATAGATCCATTGTTCATGATGATGTTACATCCATTTTATCATATATTAACCTATGCAAGTTCATTCATCAAGTTTGTAGAGATATAATCCATGTTTTCATGCTTATTGGACTTTTAACTCTTTAATTACGAAAATGCCATTATTGTTATAATTGTCTACTTAGATCATTTTTGAATGCTTGATTGCTTGGATTGATGTTTGATTTGATTGATTGTTATGAACTAGATGATTGATGATTAGATTTAGATCGAAGGTGATTCAAAAGCTAAGGGAAAGGCTCTTGAATTGGAAAAGCTGCTCGTGGCATATGTAGCGGGATGATGAAGCTCTTATGCATAGATTTGATGATGTGAAGTTGAGATGAAGCTTTGCAAGGATGTAATGAAGCGAGGCATCATATGATGAAGACTTGGTCTAATCCAGACGGGATCATTCCAAGCATGTTGATAACTCGGTGATATGATTCGAGTTGAAGATAATGAATGGATATGAGAATAGTCGTCGAGGAGGATGACTAGGAGGCTTGGATAGCATCGTTGTTGAAGGTTCTAGCATGCTCTAAGAAAGAGTACGTTTGGGCAGATTCGATAGTCCCAACGGCCAACTGTTGATGGTCGAGTACTCTGGGCAGATTCGATAGTCCTAGGCACGGGCTGCGACGACGTGCGGGAGTTATGTCTAGAACCGGGGTTTCCATTAGCCCTTGACGGACGGCTGAAAGAATGTGCCGGTCATTCAATTAACGGTGATATCGAAGCAATGATAACAGTGATAGCCAGAGTCATGGATGTTTGGTTGTGTCGTCATTCGGACTCAAGAGCCGTATTTTCTGGGTGCTTATCTGATTTAGGCCTTGGTACTTGGAAAACATCGCCCTTGACTCGAGTGATAGTAGTTTTACTTTAAATTGAATGCTCTGCTATGTTTGCTTCTGCTTAGTGTATGTCTGGGGGCTATCACTGTAGAATGAGGTTGGAGTGGGAGGGTTGTATTCCTATTCACTTTCCTTTATGCTCTTTTGGTATGTTGTTAGTTAATTTACTGCTCACTAAGACTGTTGTCTGACTCAAGGCTTTATGTTTTAATTCTTATTGCCTTGGGCTGTTCGTCCATTTTGGGACGGGCAGACTAGGTAGCAGGTGACAGGTGTTGTTCTCTTCTCACGATGCTGATATCGAAGACGAGCTAGAGGGTTGCATATTATCTTCTTATTATATGTACTGGATATTCCGCTGTTTTGTATTCTCTGAGAGATTTGTAGTGAGGCTGGATGTATTGACTATGTGATGCTTGTATTCAACTATTATGGAGTTTTATATGATGTCATTTTGTTCTGTGAAGCTTCACTATACATATGTTCTATTGTATTTTGTCCATGCGCTGTGAGTAATACGATAGATTCTGTTGTTTTAAACCTTACCTTGACAATCGTCCATGGTCGCCTGGCACATTTACAGCGCTCTATCTCTAGATTCGGTGCAGGGGTCATGGGCGGCCGTCACATTTGGTATCAGAGCATTGGTTAATCGATTTTACCCAACGCTCGCCGTCGTAACTACGTATGAGAGACGTAATTGTATTTTGATGGATGAATACTATATATAATATAGTAGCTTAGTAGAGTTGAGTCCTTTATGCAGTTGTTTCTCTAGATGTTCTAATCATTCCTTTTTATAGATATTGAGAATGAGTCGAAGAGGGAGACCAGCTGCTAGGGAAGGCCGTGCTACTGAAGAGACTGCTGATTATGCAGCCATGTTCGAAGCTATGATGACTTCGATCATGAGAAGGATACCAGTTCCGGGGGCAGCAGTTGATGTTGGAGTTCAAGTCCAAACTCCGAAACCAGTGGATTTTGCTAAGTTGTGCAAGGATTATACTGCTCTTGGAGGGAAGGTTTTCTTGGGAACGGAATCAACTATTGAGGTCCAGAGGTGGATAGATGCTTGTAGAAGGATCTTTGGTGATTTGGGAATTGATGATGCAGCTAAGAGGAAGTTGGCATCAAGGCAGCTTCAAGGGAGAGCTTCTGATTGGTGGAACTCTATTACCATCACTACTCCGGAAGAAGAGATTACTTGGGAGCAATTCCAAGTCAGATTTGAAGCTAAGTTCATTTCTACAGCTCAGAAGTCTGTTCTGTTCAAGAAGTTTGTGGAGCTCAAGCAGGGTGGGAGATCTGTTCTTGAGTATGTTTCTGAGTTCGAAGCTTTGTCCAAGTATGCCCGGTCGTATATTGAATCTGCTTATCAGAAGAATGAGAAGTTTGTGACCGGCTTGGATAGTTATCTTGGGAGACAGTTGGTGGATCATTTGGACGATTCATTTGAGAAGCTTGTGGAGAAAGCTCTTAGGCATGAGAGTCTGTTTCCTAAGGAAGGACCTGTTGTTGCTGTTACCAAGGGAGAATCTAAACCACAGCAGGGTGGAAACCAGAAGAGGAAGCAGCAGCAGCAGAAGGGTAAGGATGGCCAGAAGAAGCCGAAAGGCGAGGTGACTTGCTACAATTGTCAACAGAAGGGCCATTTCTCTAAGGATTGTAAGAATCCGAAGGCACCGATGAAGTGTCACAACTGTGACAAGCCAGGGCATTTCAGGAAGAATTGTCCAGAACCAAGGAAGGACAGGCAGATTGTGCAAGCCTATGCTTTAGGAGCTGTTCCGTCGTCTTCGAAAGCTCCTACTGCTGAAGAGAAGGGAAAGAGTGTGGTTGTTCAAGGTACTCTTTTCCTATGTGGTATTCCAGTTAGAGTTTTGTTTGATACTGGAGCATCGCATTCGTTTGTTTGTAATGAACTAGTAAGCCGGTTAGGTTTGGAACCGGACATTGTTGATAGGCCATTGGTTGTGACTAATCCAGTTGGGGGTTCGTCTTGTTTGTGTATGTTATGCCGTGGTCTAGTTGTGTCGAGTCATGGTTGCTCTTTTGTTTGTGATTGCTTTGTTCTGAACTTTGCGGGGTTCGGAATTATCTTGGGTATGGACTGGCTTAGGAAGTATGCGGCTAAGGTTGATTGTGAGAGGCTGGAGGTGACAGTCGAGAATGTGGAAGAGCGAAAGATTGTGATACGATGTAAGCATGAGGAAGGCGTCTTCATGAGCTTCATGTATTCGCTAGTTGTTCCACGGGATGGACTGTCTTTAGTGCCAATCGCAAATGGATTCGAGGATGTCTTTGACGAAGTCAAAGGGTTGCCGCCGCATAGAGAGACCGAGTTTCGTATAGATCTAGTTGAAGGAGCCAGACCTGTTGTGATGCCTCTTAGGCGGATGGCGCC
This sequence comes from Allium fistulosum, assembly GCA_030737815.1. Classification (NCBI taxonomy): domain Eukaryota; kingdom Viridiplantae; phylum Streptophyta; class Magnoliopsida; order Asparagales; family Amaryllidaceae; genus Allium; species Allium fistulosum. Next base: position 505,702,796 of record CM060903.1, on the reverse strand, counting down.
TAGGGAACAGCAGGAGTTGAGGGTGCAAGTTGATGATCTTTTGCAGAAAGGATTCATTCGGCGTAGTGTGTCCGAGTGGGGTGCACCAGTTGTGTTTGCAACCAAGGCAGATGGGTCGTTGAGATTGTGCGTCGATTATCGTGAGCTGAATAAGGTGACTAAGAAGAACAAGTATCCATTACCGAGAATAGATGACTTGTTTGATCAGCTTCACGAGGCTAAGGTGTTTTCTCAGATGGATTTGGCAACGGGATTTCACCAGTTGAGAGTAGCGAAGGATAGTGTGCCGAAGACTGCTTTTAGGACACCATCCGGTTTCTTTGAGTGGCTGGTAATGCCGTTTGGATTGACTAACGCGCCAGCATATTTTGTGGATCTTATGAATAGAGTGTTCAGAGATCAGTTGAACAAGTTCGTACTTGTGTTCGTGGATGATATTCTGATTTATTCCAGAACGGAGGAAGAACACGAGACGCACTTGCGTATGGTTTTGGAGATCTTACGGAAACATCAGCTGAAGGCTAAGTTTTCGAAGTGTCACTTCTGGAAGAGTGAAGTGAGGTTCTTAGGCCATGTGATTTCTGGAAATGGAATAGCGGTTGATCCCGCTAAGGTGGCAGCAATCCAGGATTGGGCTAGACCTAAGAATGCATCTGATGTGAGAAGTTTTCTTGGATTAGCAGGATATTATCGACGGTTTATCAAAGACTTCTCCAAGATAGCTGCACCGTTAACAGGATTGACGAAGAAGAACCAAGTGTTCCGTTGGGATGCTAAGTGTGAGCAAGCTTTCGCAATCCTGAAAGAGAGATTGACAAGTGCTCCTGTTTTGACTATTCCAAGTGGGAATGATGAGATGGTGGTTTACACCGACGCATGTGGTACTGGACTTGGAGCAGTGCTGATGCAGAAGGATAAAGTTGTTGCGTATGCCAGTCGACAACTAAAGCCGCATGAAAGGAATTACCCAACTCATGATTTGGAATTGGCGGCGATTGTATTTGCTCTGAAGATGTGGAGACATTATCTGTTGGGAGTTCGATTCGAGTTGTTTACGGATCACAAATCGTTGAAGTATCTTTTCTCCCAAAAGGATTTGAATCTTCGGCAGCAACGTTGGCTAGAGTTTTTGGCATCGTATGACTTTGGTATAGCTTATACTCCGGGAAAAGGTAACGCAGTGGCTGATGCGTTAAGTCGAAGACATGCAGGATTGGGAGCCATGTTTTCTGAATGGAAGAATCTCGAGTATTTAGCTGGATTTGACTTCAGGCCTAGATGCGAATTGGAACCTGAGATGTTGGCAAACTTATCAATAAGACCCGCTCTTGTGGAAAGGATTGGCGAGGGCCAAAAGCGAGATGATAAGCTTGTCAAGATTATCCGTGAATTGGGATCTGGGTTGGATCCAGAAAAGGATAAAGGATTCGAGGTCGATCGAGAGGGTTGGCTTCGAAAGCAAGGACGACTAGTTGTTCCCGATATAGATGAATTGAGGAGCGAAGTTCTGAAGGAAAATCATCACTCGAAGTTGACAATTCATCCAGGTGGAAACAAGATGTATCGGGATATGAAGAGAACCTACTACTGGGAAGGCATGAAGAAGGATGTTGGAGATTTCATTTCCAAGTGTATGAACTGCCAGTTGGTAAAGGCTGAACAGAAGAAGCCAAGTGGATTGCTTCAGCCATTAGAAGTTCCTACCTGGAAGTGGGAACAAGTGTCGATGGATTTTATCGATGGATTGCCTAGAACCAGAACGGGAAATGAAGGGATTTGGGTCATTGTGGATCGTCTGACTAAGAGTGCTAGATTCATTCCTGTTCGATCGACTAGGACTGCATCAAAATTGGCTGAGTTGTATGTTAAGTGGATAGTTCGATTCCATGGTATTCCGAAGAGTATAGTGAGTGATCGAGATCCATTGTTCACTAGTGGATTTTGGAAAAGCTTCCAGGAAGTTTTGGGAACCGAGTTGTGTTTGAGTACAGCTTATCACCCTCAAACAGATGGTCAGACCGAGAGAGTCAACCGAGTTTTGGAAGATCTCCTCAGAGCTTGTGTTTTGGATTTCGGAGGATCATGGGAAGATCACCTTCATTTGGTGGAGTTTGCGTACAACAACAGTTACCAGTCAAGCATTGGTATGGCACCATATGAGGCATTGTATGGAAGACCGTGTAACTCTCCGACATGTTGGTTGGAAACTGGAGAAAAGCTGATGCTTGGGCCAGAGATGATTCGTCAGACTTCAGATTGCATAGAGATCATTCGGCAACGGATGAAGGCAGCCCAAGACCGTCAGAAGAGTTATGCTGATAAGCGTCGAAAGGATTTGGAATTCGACGTTGGTGATATGGTTTTTGTGAAGATTTCTCCACTAAAGAATGTTATTCGATTCGGGAAGAAAGGAAAATTGACTCCGAGATTTATTGGACCATTCCCGATCATCGAGCGAATTGGAAAGCTCGCCTACAGGTTGAAGTTACCGGAGAAGATGTCGGGTGTGCACAATGTTTTTCATGTATCATATCTACGGAAGTATGTGATGACTCGCATACCGTAGTTTCTGCTGATAGCTGTGAAGATTTCGAAGTTGATCCAGTTGATAGAAGACCTCGTAAGCCGCTTCGTGTTGTTGATACTGACACGAAACAGCTTAGGAGGAAGATAGTTAAGTTGCTCAAGATACAATGGAGTGACGATGATAACGACTGTACGTGGGAGGTGGAAGAGAGGATGAAAGCAGCTCATCCTGAACTCTTCAAGGTATGGCCCTAAGGTGTCGTGTCATCTAACGAAATTGTAACTTGTTCTAAGTCTTAGAATTCTGTACGCTAAGCTAGAATTGGATGCATGGTTTATTGATTGTTATGGATGATAGGCGTACAGAATAGCTTTGATTGCCTTGTTTGTTTGGAATTTCGGGGGCGAAATTCCTAAGGGGGAGAGAATGTAACGACCCGTATTTTTACGGATCAAAACATTCTAAAATGATTGACCTTTGGTTGTATGGTTGTTAAGTCATTTCTGGTTTTGGCAGAATTTTGCTTGAATTTTGCTTAAGTCCTAAGTTGTAGCCGACTTAGGAGTTTGGACGAGTTAAGCAACAAGTCTGGGTCGAGTTGCCGACTCAAGGAACTCACCGAGTTAAGGGAGTGTGGTTGACCGACTTAAGGTAGTGACCGACCTAGGAGATAAGTCTTGACCGACTTAAGAGATTCAGGCGACCTAAGTATTCTGGGTTAGAGTTAGGTCGGCAACGACCTAAGAGAGTGTTGTGAGCGACCTAAGCGTTTGGGTGTTAAGTGTTAGGTCGGCAGTTCGAGTTAAGGTTTCGAGCGACCTATAGGATGTAGTTATGGTTAGGTCGGCAACAACCTAGTGGAGCTGGGTTAGCAGGTTAGCGACTTAGTAGTTAAGTCGACTGGGTGGGTTAGCGATCTAAGGAATTAACAAGTTGGCGACTTATGAGAGGCTATGTGTTAGGTCGCAACACTGTTAAGTCGCGTGAGTTGTTAAGTTGTTAGGTCGCAAGGTTTTATAAGTCGTATAAGTGCTAGGTCGAATGGTGCTAAGTTGTTAAGTCGTCCAGGCGACTTAGGAGGGAGCGCGCATGTTAAGTCGTAGGCTTGTCTGTTAGGTCGGAGTTGTTGGCTAAGGGTTAGGTCGGAGGCTCTGTTAGGTCGTGGGGGTTTTTAGGTCGTAGGTCGGCATAGTGTTAAGTCGGCAGCGACTTAAGGAGATAGCCGAGTTACGACTTAGGGCAGTTTTCTGCTATAAATAGGAGAGCTTCTCTTCATTTTTTTTTGGGATCCGGATTTTGAAGCGACGAAGTGCTGCCATTTTGAGAGCTCGACTTCTACACTTCTTCACTTCTTTTCTCCACTCTAATCTTGTGCTTCCATCCATCCAAATCGAAGATCAAGATTGAAGATTCAAGAGCTTAGATTGAAGATCTTCATCTTTTCAAGAGAGATTTCTTCATTTGAGGCGGATTTGTGATAGATCAAGCTTCACCCTTCGCTGTCCAGATCTGAAGCGTGTTGATTTGGGTTTGTTTAGGTGATTTGGTGAGTGGTGATTATCTCTCACACGGATCCAAAGGAGTATATCGGATTGTTGGCTCGATTTGGTGTTAAAATAGTGATTTCCATGCATTTTCTTCATACTATGTGTAGATCCATATAGATCCATTGTTCATGATGATGTTACATCCATTTTATCATATATTAACCTATGCAAGTTCATTCATCAAGTTTGTAGAGATATAATCCATGTTTTCATGCTTATTGGACTTTCAACTCTTTAATTACGAAAATGCCATTATTGTTATAATTGTCTACTTAGATCATTTTTGAATGCTTGATTGCTTGGATTGATGTTTGATTTGATTGATTGTTATGAACTAGATGATTGATGATTAGATTTAGATCGAAGGTGATTCAAAAGCTAAGGGAAAGGCTCTTGAATTGGAAAAGCTGCTCGTGGCATATGTAGCGGGATGATGAAGCTCTTATGCATAGATTTGATGATGTGAAGTTGAGATGAAGCTTTGCAAGGATGTAATGAAGCGAGGCATCATATGATGAAGACTTGGTCTAATCCAGACGGGATCATTCCAAGCATGTTGATAACTCGGTGATATGATTCGAGTTGAAGATAATGAATGGATATGAGAATAGTCGTCGAGGAGGATGACTAGGAGGCTTGGATAGCATCGTTGTTGAAGGTTCTAGCATGCTCTAAGCAAGAGTACGTTTGGGCAGATTCGATAGTCCCAACGGCCAACTGTTGATGGTCGAGTACTCTGGGCAGATTCGATAGTCCTAGGCACGGGCTGCGACGACGTGCGGGAGTTATGTCTAGAACCGGGGTTTCCATTAGCCCTTGACGGACGGCTGAAAGAATGTGCCGGTCATTCAATTAACGGTGATATCGAAGCAATGATAACAGTGATAGCCAGAGTCATGGATGTTTGGTTGTGTCGTCATTCGGACTCAAGAGCGGTATTTTCTGGGTGCTTATCTGATTTAGGCCTTGGTACTTGGAAAACATCGCCCTTGACTCGAATGATAGTAGTTTTACTTTAAATTGAATGCTCTGCTATGTTTGCTTCTGCTTAGTGTATGTCTGGGGGCTATCACTGTAGAATGAGGTTGGAGTGGGAGGGTTGTATTCCTATTCACTTTCCTTTATGCTCTTTTGGTATGTTGTTAGTTAATTTACTGCTCACTAAGACTGTTGTCTGACTCAAGGCTTTATGTTTTAATTCTTATTGCCTTGGGCTGTTCGTCCATTTTGGGACGGGCAGACTAGGTAGCAGGTGACAGGTGCTGTTCTCTTCTCACGATGCTGATATCGAAGACGAGCTAGAGGGTTGCATATTATCTTCTTATTATATGTACTGGATATTCCGCTGTTTTGTATTCTCTGAGAGATTTGTAGTGAGGCTGGATGTATTGACTATGTGATGCTTGTATTCAACTATTATGGAGTTTTATATGATGTCATTTTGTTCTGTGAAGCTTCACTATACATATGTTCTATTGTATTTTGTCCATGCGCTGTGAGTAATACGATAGATTCTGTTGTTTTAAACCTTACCTTGACAATCGTCCATGGTCGCCTGGCACATTTACAGCGCTCTATCTCTAGATTCGGTGCAGGGGTCATGGGCGGCCGTCACAGAGATGTTCAAAACTAGGGTTGCGATTGGTTTTTGATTGGGTTAACGATGCTCGAATCAGAGGATGGATAGGTGATCAAGGAGGAGAGCTGCACATGTGGTGATTTTTGGGTTGATTTCGACGACTAGTGTGTCACAGTTACCGTTCCTTGCTGCAAAAATTAAATCACGACCAGAGTGCTTCTGTTGAGTGGCTATGGGGTGGGGGAGGTCAGGCGTGAGCAAAGAAGTTTGACGGTGATGTGAGGCGTGAGTTTCGTGGAGTGGTTGCATGGTACACGTGCACAAAGTGCACGAGAATGGCGTGTACAGTAAATAGAAAAGGAAGAAGAAGAAAGAGGGGGAGGGAAAGAGTGCTATCGGGTTTTCTTCTATTGGGCTTGGCCAATTCTAATAAAAAAAATTTAAGTTTTAATTTTAAAACAAAAAATAAAACATCCAGAACGAGTTCTTTTTAAATCCGTTTTAAGTGCGGATTTTTGCATTGTGATCGTATTAACGAATACGACGCCTTCATGTAGATTATTAGTTGATTTAGACCCTTAGAATTTTATGGTATATTAAAATAGGTTGATTTCAAATTACGTTATTTATACAAATAATGTCGTATATAATTTTAAACCTTGACCAGAGATGTTTATTTGGCCAATTATAGTACGGTTAAGTTAATTTGAGTTACATGGATTATTATGGACATCTATAGAGCAGAACAAAAACCCCATTCTGCACGTGCTAAATATATTGTCAATCGGTGTATATTTATTTGCATACGGATAAATCAGTATGGGTTTGAGGGTAAATTAACTATGGATTGTTAATTATCTTGTGTTGAAAGTTTGGTAGCTGGACCATATTGAATATGACACTGTTTTTGAACTCGTATGATATGGAAGAGATGGTAAATTGCTTAAGAACTTTTGTAGTCGCTAAGCCTCAGACTTGATCAATGTTAATTCATTTATTGCATAGTTGAAATTGGTTTAAGATTAATTATGTTATTTAAACCATTTAAATTCGATTTCTATTTATTTTACATTTATATAAAGTTAATTTTGATATTGTAATGTTAATTATTTTAAGTTATTTAATAATTATATTAAATATATAAGTTGGGGTTAATTAATTTTATTATTAACTTAATTTAACTTAATCTATTTAATTATTAATTTAAGATTTTAAAATTTATAAATCTGTCTATTAATAAAGTTTTATCCAATAAACTTCTTTAATATATGGATTAAGGTTGATAATTTACATGAATCAAAGCGACTTATGTAAATTTCGTAATTAACAAAGGAAAGTTAATTTATGAAGTTAAGATTTACAAGTGAAGTTAAAGTTAACAAATGAAGCTAAGTTAGTTAACTGTTTAATTAGCAGTGTTTTAAATTAATTAAATATTAATTATTTATAGTATTCATGGTTAACTGATTTTTAATTTTTAAAATAGTTAATCATTATAATTAATGATGTTTAAAACAATCACTGGTTTAGTTAGGTTAAGTTGATGGAATGACTTATCAAGAATATTTTTAGATAATATTTTTTAAGTTAAAGGAATAAATTATAATAGGGTATTTTATATAAAAAGAATGGGGGTTTTACATTAATAGTAGAAGTTTAACGGATTACAAAAGGGAAATTATAAATAGGATTTATAAAGAAGATTTTTAAATAGTTTTATAGGTTTTTAATAGGCTTTACTAATGATTTTGGAAATGAACAAAAAGGATGTATGAGAAATTGGAAGGTATAAAGAGATTTGTAAATAATCCAGAAGATCGATGAAATGGGTTATAATGTTTTAAGAAGTATAAGAAAGTTTTATAACCGACCTTTTGAATTGAATAAATATGGAATCTTCGTCAGTTTGTAAGTATAACTATACCTTAAGATAAGTATATGGATATTTTCTAAATGCTGAAGATATGGGGATTGGTAAATATATTCTTGTAAGAGTATTCTTATACAAGTTATCTTCAAATGGTTTTATTTATATATAAAAGGAGGCTAGAAATTGCTTATATAATGAACCAATGTTGGTTTTCCCTATGAAGTGTTTGTTATTCAATAGTTAAATAACCGACTATCGAAATTGGACTGAAACTTAACTTTGGAAATATCTAGAAGAAACACGAGAATTATATGGTAAAGTTACCGTCGAAGGTGCTATACTGTACGTATAAACTCATTTCGTTCTTCTAGGATGAATGATAAGGAAATCCGTTCACTAACGGTTAGGAGGTGAACTTCGCTCTTGTCGTTTGTCTGTTTATTTTCTAAAGAACCAGGGTTGAGTTTACCGGAATTATCGAACGTTGTTTCGAAGAGACCGGAATCAGATATGTTATCCATAAACCACTTTGATCCAACAATTGCGTTTCGAAGTGAAGACATCTTGTAAATTAGTAAGTCGAAGATAGAAGTGCAAGGGTTACTCACTACTAATCCTGAGAGTGATTCCAAAATGGATGTTGTAGGAATAGTGCCTTCGGTTTCGTTCAGACCCAAAACGGACTTGTATGGTGAATGCTATCAGAACATCGTCAGTGGAGGGCAATGAGCATTCTAAGTGTAAATGTTCTTGAAAGGTAAACGTAGCCTCAAGCCACATCAACCGAGAATGACTAAAAATCAGGGGAGATGCAGCAAGGCTAATTGGGTCGCACCCATTAGGGTATGTTGTCACCCTTCTAGATACATCTACATATTTATGGATTGGTTGTGCATGAGATCTCGATAAAAAGGGTTGCAAAGCAACTCGAATGATGACATATTCGGTACTATCTAGTAAGGAGTAGGCCGGCCTTGTGTTGGCAGGGGATCCAGGCGAGGTCCTCGGTATATTTTCTAGACGTGTACTGTGATAGGTGGTACCCCAGTGCATAGTCATTGTATGGGATCCATTCTCCAATACGAGCTTTACAGTTTTAGTTGTATACCAAATATGTTGGAACGTGAGATGCAAGCATTCCATATATTTTAATATTTTACTTTGACCCTTAGACATTATGTTAATATAATTGGATTTGATATAAAATGTTTTGGTTATCGTAAGGTAAAAACCCATCCGTTTTTATGTGCGGTATGGTCTTACGAGATACCCTTGTTTTGAAAAGTTTTCAAACATAAAATCAGTTTGGTTGTTACCTGTTATCAAATTTTACTCACGCTGGTTTACCAGACCGACCCAGGTGTTATTCTATATAATGCTCAGGTCAGACCGAGCATATTTTTCCCAAGTTTAGCTGAATACTTTGGAATTGGGAAGGAGCTGGATGATCAGGATGTATTCACGTATATTCTCCACTGTAATATGGAGTTGGTATGTTTTTTCAATAACAAGGATGGATTATTATAAGTGTCCAAATTTAGGATAAGTCTGATGTACTCTGATGTTGTATATATGATTAAAGATGTTCCTTTTTGTAAAGATCATTTTTGGTATTATATGTTATTCGCTTCGTTGTGAGATTCTGTGCCATTTAGTTTTTCTTCTATCTTCTACCTTCTTCTTTCACCCTAACAAATCGGTTTTCCAACACTTGAATATTCGGCATGAGATATAATGAACGTATTAGTGTTAAATTTCGAGGGTTGAAAATCTGTTTCATTACAGGATGACTTTGTAAAATATTATGTGATTAATATATGTTATTCCGTTGCATTGTGAGATTCTGTGTTGTTTAGTTTTATTCTATCTTCTACCTTCTTCTTTCTCCCTAACAAATCGGTATTTCCGGCACTTGAATGTTCGGCATGTGATACAGTGGATTTATTAGTGTCGATTTTCGAGGTTGAAAATCTGGTTCATTACACAAAAATAGTGGAAGCTTTCCATGTTGCACTTATTGATCGTATCACATTACAAAAATTGTTATCGTAAAACATACCACACGTTATTTATGAAATATTAACTCTTTTTTAGTGCGAACTGAAAAATAGATATAGTTTTACCATAATATGAGTATTATGAATATTCCTTATAAAATAAAACTATAATTGTGGCATTGGTTTGCATAACAACAGCGATGCTTTGAAAATGCAGAAGTATCTAAATTTATTTGCAATTATTTTGGAATTGTAGACTAAGCCGTAGGTATGAGAAATAATTTTTTATTATATGATTATGAATCATATAACATTGGTTAATTATATCTTATACAATTATAGGTGAGTTATAAAAGTTCGTGAACTCTCTGGATTGATACATATATATGTATGCAACTAAAAGTCTATTAATACCAAAATGGTTCCATGTAGTGAATTATCACAAAAATGAGCATGTGTATTTGATACATGTGGTATGTCTATTATAATTTCATGGAATATGAAACGGTAGTAAATTAAATAACATGCAACAGAAAATAAAATGATCGAATGGGTGAGTATATTGGAAAGAGTTCCAAAAGTACGTAAAATGAATAAAGATTCAATCTCAAAAGCACTTCTCCATATAATACATAATGATGTATGGATAAGAGTAATTAAACTTTATTGGACAATGATGAGTGAAGTTGAGTTAACTTCTTTCTATATGGTCGTGCAGTTAAGAGTAGTACAAAAAGTTAGAATTAATTTCACCTAAAGAATATTTTACAAAATCATACAAGATAATGGTTTCATAAGAAAACCCTGTATATCCTAGGCCAAGGAGTTGGCAGGTTATGCGAGATGAAAGACTGCACGTAATAATTATATGTAAGGAATCTGGTATGAATCACCCCCAAAAAGGAGTTTGGGAAAGATCGTCTTAGACGACAAATTTATGTTTTGAACATAAGTTTCATAAACTAAAATAAAGGCAGATTTATATAAGGGAACTCATAAAATGTTTATGAATACCTATTCTGTTGCACAGTGAAACAATTATTGTTTCAAGAAATACCAATTTCGTAATAAAGCAATTTATTAAAAATTATTGGTATTGTCATGGATTTGAATATGATCCAAAGATGAAACTGATTGTGTGGGATGAAATGAATTAGCCCAATCTAAAAAAACACAACGCATTAGAATGTCTAACAAATATTCTTGTATATTAAAGAGAAAATATGAGTTTCTTATCAATGTCGAAAATAAATAATCTTTGGTTTTCAGTTAAACCATTAAGAGTACTGACTTTGCTCTATGGTATGATGTGCAAATACAAAAGGATTCCAAGTAAGTTATCAAATATGATTTTGATAGTTGTACCCGCGGGGATATGATCCATTGGCGACAAATGTGTCCTTAGGAGGAAGACTAATGTAATTGGAATATAAATAGCAACATTGATAAGAATAAAATCATAAATTTCAATTATTGTAATTAGCGTAACAGATTCGCCGTTCAATGTGCTAAAACCGATTTGGATTTTGCTCACAAAATCATCGGCTTGTATGACCTTTTGTTTTGGTACATATGTGTTGAAACATAAAATTATAAATACTAATTTAGAATAAACTATTTTTACATAACAACAAAAGTGTTTGAAGTCAGTGGGAGCAATATTGAATTTGTGAGTTTTAGGATATGATCGAAGAACGAATATGATAGTATCATTTGACAAGCATCGAAGTTGAACAAGTGTGTTGATAGAAATATCAAATAGTTTGATTTTCGATCAAAATGTAGAGGAAACATGTGTCTACAAGAAGAAATATAAAAAGGTACAAAGGTATTTCTTAACAAAAAGTAAAAAACATAACGTTGATTGTTAATGATGTATTTATGTTTAAATCAACTCTACTTTAGTTGTTTAATACACGACCTTGGATTTGTAAATGATATCTTTTATAATAAGTACAAAAGATGTTGGGAATGTCCCAAACAATGTACTAATACACCTTATTAAAATGTTTATTATGGAATATATGTAAGATAGATTTCTTATGCATTGGAAATAGGAATTATCATGCATGTGGTATTGTCCACAACATCGTAATTTGCTTATGCATTTGATGCATGAAGCAAAAATCAAATTCAAATTAAGATCACTAAACAGTAGTTTATAGTGTTGTACCGACCCAGAAATTCGGACACTTCATCTTCGAATATCGAAAAGTTTTGAACTATAATTAAGTGTTATAAATATTATTTTATAACCTTTTTCGACATTAATTAATTAATAGATGATGATAAGAAACTTATTTCTGAAAAAAATTGCAAAAATATATCCTTTGGAAAAATATCGATAATGTGATCGAAAATCGTTTTATCAATAAACAGTTTTTTAACCATCAAAAGTTGTTCAATTTTTTTTAACATACACTTATTTGCTTAGTAAATCAATTAAATTAAATAAAAACATTTTACCATTTATGGAAATAAACCTTTTGGATTGTGTCTGGGTGATGTCATCAAAGATATTTCGAAATAAGCTTAAATGGAAATACTTAAGTGTTAAGAGACGATAAAGGAGAAGTTGGAGGAGGTAAGCCTTACATGACATAAAAGAGGGGGGGAGGGAGTGAGAACAAGCTTAGGCAACACCAAATGGAGCCTATATAAGGAGGTGCACACCCTTAGGAATAAATCACAAATTCACAAACCAAAACCAAGCTTCTTTAATGTCTTCTTCTTCTTCTCTAAATTCCTAAAGAAATTTTTTTGCAAATCAACTCAAATTTCGAGTGAAGCCTTGGTGAAATATAACACCTTCCACCTAGTTAGAAATTGAAGAGTGTAGCCACACTCAACTCATCTACAATGTCTGTGAGAAAACAGTAAGTGGAGGAGAGCAAAAGCAAGGAAGAAAGGAAAGGAAAAGTAGTTGCCAGGTTGGGTTTGGAATTGGGTGCTTGGATCATGGTTGTTGTTGGGTTAAAGGTGAGTTAACACACCTCTTTGAATGGAAAATATAACATTTATACCCATAAGGATAGTGCAGTTGATTCAGACATACGACACTCACATGTAAATTCGAAAGTTCAATCCTTGCTGACTGCATATCTTGTAGGAATTGAACCAAGTTCCAGAAAAATATAACATATATATGTTGTGTTTTGATTGTGTTTAAATTGTTAAATTGTTATTGACATCGTTAAAAACATTGGTTTGATTCTTGTTTTGAAAACAAGAAGCATATGTGATCCATGTCTATGGACTTGGAATGGACTTGAATGAACTTATATGAGTTATGACAAGACCTTTGAACAAAGCACATAGGTTATAGATGAACTTTGATTTAGATCGGAGTTGGATTTGAAAGTGCACTTATAGCGATAGTCGCTGTCGATGCACTTTGGAATTGCCTTGTTTTTGGCGATTTCTATTGAACTTTATAGAGAGATCCTTAGGGGTTTTCTCACCATATTTATAATGTATTATATATATATATATGTTAATTTCTATTAAAAGCTTGGATAGTAAAAAAGTTAGGTAACATCTTGAAAAGTGGTCAAAACTTCACTTGTGCAAAACTGCCCTGTTTGAATTTGTTTTTTGGACTTTAAAGGTTTGAAAAGATATTTAAATTTAAGTATTTTATTTCATTCTTTTTAAAATGTTTACTAACTCATATTAGAGTATTTAAAAAGTAGTTTGAGATATTTATGAGTTTTTAAGATTTGGTTGTGAATTTTTAAAGAAGAGGATTTTATAATAAAACTTGTTTTTCCAAGTTTTTAAGGAAATTATGAAGTGTTATTTTCAAGTAATGTTTTGGATAAATTTTTTAAAACCTATTACAAGTATTATAAAGTATTTCAAAAGCATTTTAAGTATATATAGTTTTTATAAAATATGTTGACTATTTTATATCTTATGTAATAAAATATCTTTTGACTTGTTTATTTACATATCAAGTTTTGGTACACAAATTACTATATATATATATCAGAAGGGTTTTAAAAGTATAAACAAAAGGTTTAGAAAGGGGTTAGTAATTGCTTAGTGGCCAAATGGTTAATTGATTAATTACTTTTTTGAAAAGTAATTAACTACGCTTAACACTAAAAGCCGACGAAGTAGGCTTATCTATTTATAGGAGTTAAGATTGATGTTAAAATAGGGATATGAGCAATAGAGCTCTAACCTACAGGCTTCCCTCTTGACTAAGGAATAGTTAAGTTGGGAATGTCGAAAACGTGTTAATCGTGTTGATTCCTTACTTGTTTATGGGAATCATTCATACTATACTTACACTAAAAGCCAACAAGATGACTTATCTATTTGTAAGCTTCAAGAATAAAGTGTTTAGGCAAGGCTTTGATGCAACCAGTGTTCTAACTTACCTAGCTTCACTCTTGAGTGAGGCATAGTTAAGTTAGAATGTTGGAAACGAGTTATGTATACGGATATTGATTTGTATAAATAATTTTTTTTGACTAGATAATCGATTAGTCGACTATCGAACTTGACCAAATATGACTTAAGAAGTTATCGAAAGGCTTCGCAATTTCATACCAATGAGAACCCCTGGGAAGGAGTATTGGTACGAAATGTCTCTAGCTTTCTCTTATTTCTAAGAGAACCCGGATTAGTTAACCGATAATTCATCGATTGTTTTGAAAAGTCTAGTAAGTGAAAAGAGTGTACTTATATGGGATGTATTAAACCCATAATCACTTTAAAACCATATACGCGATCTATATTATGGAAGCGGTTGTAAAGTGGAATGTTATAGAGTTGAATTGTCTATCTCAAGGTTAAGTCCAAGGGAGAGGTTAGCGTTAACATTTCAAACGATGCTATCATGTTGGACTGTCTATCTTGAGGAGTATTCCAAGAGAGAGGACATCATTAGCATTCATCGGTGGACTTATGCGGGTACCTATGTAGAGGTTTGAGATCTGTTCGAGATATGTTCAAGATGCTCAAATCTATATAATGATTTGTGATCCGTTCGAGATAAAGGAATCCAATTGGGGATTCGTGTGTTGCTCGAGTGATGAAGACTCATGTGAAAGATACCGAACGTAGCCTCGACATTGGAAATGACTAAAACCAGAGTAAGATGCACAATCTCGGGTTTGGCTTACCCATGAGGGTACATCAACTCCAGATCTAAAGTATGCTTGTCGATATGTTGCATGCGGGGGTTGTTGATACTTGGTGCCATGCAGTTCATCGTTGGTCCAGTTATGTTTACCTTAGAGTATACCTTATCTAGAAATATACGATGCTCGGAAGAGAGATCTGATCCTGATCATGGAGTTCGGATTCGGCTTGATCTAAGGATAGCTCCACATAAATCCTTACACCTATGTGAACGCGCCTTATCAATATTGATTGTATACCTATTATTGTTGTAGCATTAACACGGTAGCTATTTGATATGATTTATATGCTACACGCTAGACATTATCTATGTTATCCCGCATTTTGGTCAAAGCCGGAATACCAAACAAATTGGCAAGGAACAATGGGTATCAGGATTAGAGATCGATCGGAATCAAGGCTACAATCGATGTCGACAAAATTTGGTCGTGCTCTGATTAGGGCGGAATCGATTGAGAATGATAATCAAGGATAGGAGAGGCTATGTTTCAATTTTCAATACAATCGGAGTTCGTATGCTCGAGATAAGGATGGGTCAAATTATGTGAAAACAGGTTCGTATCGATGCACTTCGTATCGATAGATATTGGTTCGAATCGATGGACTTCGTATCGATTAAGGTGGAGTTGGCAACGTACTTCGAATCGATACCATTCGTATCGATCAGCATAGTTTCGACTCCAACAAACTTCCCCTGCTCCGAATCCATCAGATTCGACTGCATCTATTTCGTACCCTTCGGTGAACACTCTCTCGAACCCGCAAAGACTGGTCACTTCGTATCCACTTGGAACCATTACTTCGAATCCATGCAATTAAGGGTGCCTCGACTCCATAACCTTCGAATCCTAGGATAAGACAACTACGAATCGATCCACAGCAGCGCGTCTTGATCGATTCGAACCAGCTCCAGTTCCATCGATTCGAAGGAAGCGAACCTTCGAATCCAACGTCTCGAGTCCACCAGGTAAACGCGGCTAAAACCAAGGATTCGACCCAATAAACTCGGAGAAAAAGGAGGATCAACTCGAAGATTGCGCGACACATCACCACGAGAGCGCGTGCCATGATCGATTCGAAAGAATCGATTCGAAGGAGATCGATTCGAACGACATGCACAACCGAAAAACATCATCTTGGATCGATCATAACTTGAGATCTACAAGTCCAAATGCTATGAAATTTTCACAGTAGCTTGAGCACATGTTGAAGAATGTTCACGCCAAATTTCAGCTCGATTGGACAATTTCTTGATCGATTCGAACATAGCTTCGAATCGATCCCAAAGTGGGCCCGGATTTCCAGAAAGCGGGCATGTGGGCCCCCTCACGTGCCAGAACTGGTCTTCCCTCAATTCAGGCGAAATATCAGCCTCCTACACCTATAAATAGAGCCCCTGGTCATTCAGAAAAGGGGTCGGACAATTTTGAGAGCTAAAGAGCGCCCGGACTCTGCCAGATTTACTCCATATCACCATTGCTGCCTTAGATTCAAATTATAATCATAAAATCCATTGTACTACGCGATAGGAAATTGTAATCTTCAAGCATCGATCAATAAAAGATAAAAACTTTGGAGTGGACGTAGGCCGGAGATAGCCGAACCACTATAAATCTCGTGTTTTTGTTCATTATTTCTGGATTGCTGTTTGTTGTTTGTTTAGATCTGAAATTTGTGTTTGAATATTGCTGATTTGTATTCATACACTGGTGCTTTCACAACATTCGGGGTTTGTGACCATTTTTGGCGCAAACACTTTGGTGCTTCCACTGGGAACAACTGGCACCCGCTATACCGGATTCAGAGTTCAGATTTGAAGAGTTTGAAGAGTTTTGATTTTGAGACAATGACTAGACAAACAAGTAGGAGACAAAGGGCTGAGAGAAGCCAACAGGGAGGAAGTCAAGAGGCATCCTCTGGAGCTGGAGAAGGACAAGCTTCGATTTACATTACGAGAGACGAAATGGAAGCTATGGCAAATTCATTGCATGAGAGGTTGCTGAAGAGTCAACAAGATATGATGCAGACTTTCTTCGAGCAGATGAGAGCTGCAGGAACACAGAACCTTGGACCAACTACAGCGACTGCAAATGTGGAACAAGGAACTAGGGTTACGGAACCCAATGGAGGACAGAATACAGAACCGGAAGGCAATCAACAAGGACTTGGGGGCAGGCCCGCGGGATCCAATGCAGGAGGACCTTTGGAAGGAGTTCAACAGGCTAGGGCAAACATTGTTGCTAATGAGCCACACGAAGAATATGTGCCGGAATTCCCTCGAGAGCATGGGGGGCAACCTCTGACGGACAATGCTGGATTAATGGAAATCATTAGGAAGACTATGCGTGGAGGTTCGACCGATAGAGACTTGGAAGGAGTGAACAGGAGTCCGTTCGCTCGGGAAATCAGGATGGCTCAGAATCCACCTAAGTTCAAGTTACCTAGCGTGGAAGTATATAATGGAAAGGCTGACCCGACTGATCACTTGATGAGATACACTAGACACATGGAAGTGATGGGGGCATCGGAGGAAGTGATGGCCAGATGTTTCCCTTTATACTTGACAGACCTAGCGGCAATGTGGTTTAGGCAGCTGGAGGAAGGATCTATCAGGAATTGGAGGGAATTGGAGGGAATTGGTGGACAGGTTTTTGGGACAGTTTCGGGTTCATATCAAAAGACCTAAGAACGTGATGACGTTAACATCGGTAAAGCAAAGAACGGATGAAACGCTTAGAGCATTTTTTAACTCGATTTAATGCGGCCGTTTCTTCGGTGGATCGGCCGGATCCATCGATGGTTTTGATGGCGGCAGTGTCAGGAGTCAGAGAGGATTCAGATTTTAAGGTATCTTTAGTACGAGACCCTCCACTGGATCTCGGGGAATTCTTTCACGAAGCTGAAAGATTTCTTCGGCAAGAAAACGCATGTATGGATTTAAAGCTAAAGGAGGTGAATGTGACCGGGGGTGGAGGACCATCCGACGGAAGCTCGGACAAAGGAAAAAGGAAGCTGGATGAAAACTCTGAAAAAGCTAGGAAGCGATGGAAGGATCCAAGGTTTTCCACATACACAGAATTAAACGAGACATTAGAGCGGATATACATGGAAACTCGGAATCGCCTTCCTTACCGGAGGCCGGCTAGGAGAGAACCATCCGAGCGGGAGAGGGCATCAGGAAAGCATTGTCTCTTCCACGATTTGGACGGGCATGATACCAATAGCTGCAGGCACCTAAAGGACATAATTGAGGAGCATGTGAGGAATGGACAGTTGAGGCAGTATGTTGGGGCTCGGAATGCAGCGGTGGAGCAGGAGCAACCATCGTCTACCTCAAACCATGAGGATATGAGGCACAGGAATAATGGTCGATTGGTCATCAATTGATCAGGATAATATGAAATAAGTAACAAACCATTGGCGAGCAACCGAGTCATTTACACATGTATGGGGACGGAGATAGCCCCTAGGCATGCTCTGAGTGATGATAAACCGCAAAGCCATGGTTTGCGAAATCTGTCTTTTGTTTTTGGATTGGACACTTAGTTTTCTGGTTTGGTTTTTGGAGTTTGGATTGAACTCCTAATTTTGTTTGTTTTTCTGGTTTAGGCATTCATTCGGATGATTGTTCTCCGTTTTGGATGATGGTTTCGATTTTTGATATGGATTTCTGGTTTTCCGATTTGATTTGGATTTTGGATTGGATCTTGATTGGATTCTTTTTGGTTTTTGATAAACGGTCGTCAGGTATGGATTATGCCTGGCAAGGGGTGAGTCGTTCTGCCCGAACGCGGTAAAGTGACTCATTCAGGTCGTCGAGTATGGACTATGCTCGGCAAGGGTCCGGAGTGACCAGGATTCGGCCTAGGACTTAGGCCCCCTACTATCGATTATTGTTTCAGGTCGTTGAGTATGGACTATGCTCAATAAGGGTCCGGAGTGACCAGGATTCGGCTTAGGACTTAAGCCATGGCATTACTTACGTCCAGGGACACTGGACCATGGTCGTTAGGTGTGGATTGCGCTTGGCAAGAACCCGGAGAGGTTAGCTTAACGTCCAGGGACACTGGACCACGGTCGTCAGGTGTGGATTGCGCTTGGCAAGAACCCGGAGAGGTTAGCTTAACGTCCAGGGACACTGGACCACGGTCGTCAGGTGTGGATTGCGCTTGGCAAGAACCCGGAGAGGTTAGCTTAACGTCCAGGGACACTGGACCGCGGTCGTCAGGTGTGGATTGCGCTTGGCAAGAGCCCAGAGAGGTTATGGATTTGGATATCGACCCGGAGAGGTCCTGGATTCAGTTATTGGCTATTGGATAAGGATGGATTAGGATTTGGTCGTCGGGTTCAAACGGATATGGATTTGTCTAAGGCTTTGGTTATTGGGCTTGGAGTTGGGCATCGACTCCGAGCAGTTAAGGATGATGCACTTGGATGATGTGGCTATGGACTTTGGATATTAGATACGGAACTATTCAAAACACGCCTTCTTATCACAAGACATGTTTTGGGGGGCAAATGTTATCCCGCATTTTGGTCAAAGCCGGAATACCAAACAAATTGGCAAGGAACAATGGGTATCAGGATTAGAGATCGATCGGAATCAAGGCTACAATCGATGTCGACAAAATTTGGTCGTGCTCTGATTAGGGCGGAATCGATTGAGAATGATAATCAAGGATAGGAGAGGCTATGTTTCAATTTTCAATACAATCGGAGTTCGTATGCTCGAGATAAGGATGGGTCAAATTATGTGAAAACAGGTTCGTATCGATGCACTTCGTATCGATAGATATTGGTTCGAATCGATGGACTTCGTATCGATTAAGGTGGAGTTGGCAACGTACTTCGAATCGATACCATTCGTATCGATCAGCACAGTTTCGACTCCAACAAACTTCCCCTGCTCCGAATCCATCAGATTCGACTGCATCTATTTCGTACCCTTCGGTGAACACTCTCTCGAACCCGCAAAGACTGGTCACTTCGTATCCACTTGGAACCATTACTTCGAATCCATGCAATTAAGGGTGCCTCGACTCCATAACCTTCGAATCCCCAGGATAAGACAACTCCGAATCGATCCACAGCAGCGCGTCTTGATCGATTCGAACCAGCTCCAGTTCCATCGATTCGAAGGAAGCGAACCTTCGAATCCAACGTCTCGAGTCCACCAGGTAAACGCGGCTAAAACCAAGGATTCGACCCAGTAAACTCGGAGAAAAAGGAGGATCAACTCGAAGATTGCGCGACACATCACCACGAGAGCGTGTTCCATGATCGATTCGAAAGAATCGATTCGAAGGAGATCGATTCGAACGACATGCACAACCGAAAAACGTCATCTTGGATCGATCATAACTTGAGATCTACAAGTCCAAATGCTATGAAATTTTCACAGTAGCTTGAGCACATGTTGAAGAATGTTCACGCCAAATTTCAGCTCGATTGGACAATTTCTTGATCGATTCGAACATAGCTTCGAA
The DNA here is from genome assembly GCA_030737815.1 of Allium fistulosum. Taxonomy (NCBI): domain Eukaryota; kingdom Viridiplantae; phylum Streptophyta; class Magnoliopsida; order Asparagales; family Amaryllidaceae; genus Allium; species Allium fistulosum. Next base: position 505,682,639 of record CM060903.1, on the reverse strand, counting down.
TCGATCCCAAAGTGGGCCCGGATTTCCAGAAAGCGGGCATGTGGGCCGCCTCACGTGCCAGAACTGGTCTCCCCTCAATTCAGGCGAAATATCAGCCTCCTACACCTATAAATAGAGCCCCTGGTCATTCAGAAAAGGGGTCGGACAATTTTGAGAGCTAAATAGCGCCCGGACTCTGCCAGATTTACTCTAGATCACCATTGCTGCCTTAGATTCAGATTATAATCATAAAATCCGTTGTACTACGCGATAGGAAATTGTAATCTTCAAGCATCGATCAATAAAAGATAAAAACTTTGGAGTGGACGTAGGCCGGAGATAGCCGAACCACTATAAATCTCGTGTTTTTGTTCATTATTTCTGGATTGCTGTTTGTTGTTTGTTTAGATCTGAAATTTGTGTTTGAATATTGCTGATTTGTATTCATACACTGGTGCTTTCACAACATTCGGGGTTTGTGACCATTTTTGGCGCAAACAATCTATCATATCACTATATGTTAAACTTAATGAATGGTTAGTTTCATTTGAGGGTAAAACCATTACGGTAATCTTACAGTCTCACAAAGGTGCTATTATATGTCACTCTTATTTCTTGAGTTTTTCATGCTAGTTTACCAAACTGATCTGGGTGTTATTTTCTTATAGTGCTCAGGTCAGCCCCCTATATGTTTCTAGATTTACCATTGGACCATTTGGAGCTTATGGAGAACAGCTGGATGATTACCTTCCATAGTATTTTTAGTTCCACTGCATTTCTGTATTGTATATATCAACATTATGAGGACAGGTGGTTATAACTGTCCAGACTGATGATAGTACTTAGGTTTTAGTAACTCTGAAATTTATGTACTCAGAGTAACCCTTTGTACTGTTCCTTTGATATTATATACTATCGTTCCGTTGTGATATTCTTATGTTGTGTTCTCTTCTTCCTTGTTCTATTTTTTCCTTTTATTTTACCCTAACTTTCTGTCTTTCCAGCACTTGGGTGTTCGGTACACAAATACCGTGGATGTATTTAGTGTCAACGTTCGAGGGTCAAAAAGTTGGGTCATTACAAGTGTTCTTGAGTATTTAGTAAATACTACAGAATTGTTTACAGAAACAACGAACTCCTTATGAAGGAGTGCATGGACTCGAACTTCATTAGTGATACCGAGCATAGTATGTCAATCCTAAATTCATGTTCAAACTTAAGTTGAGAACTTTAAGTTGGCATTGTTCCAAACAATGAGTAGTAGCTGATTCAACCAAAAACTACTATAATACAAGAAGTATAAATACATGCATAAATTTATAACTAAGCTAAGAGTGATTCTCCCGTAACATTATTATATAAAAACTCTATTGCGAATACAACTACGGTTACGGTAATAATCAGCAGTACAACAATCAACACCTGCAAATGAGTTGTTCAAAATGCCGTTTTCCTTATGGTGCTCATCCTTATGCCTATGGTTCTACATCCTCGTATAACTATAAGAAACATGGTTATGGTGATGAGCCATATCTGCATGAATACAGTCAAAGGTCGGGATACTCCAATGAAGAGAATGGAATGAAGCTGTTTAGCGATGAAAATGTTCATGCTTGTGCCATAATGTGAGACTAAGTATAATCCATAATGTATTAGTCTTTGCTTTATTTATATTTGGTGGGCAATGCATGTTATATTCCTTTCTATGCGTACATGGTTACATGCTTTAAGTTTTGAAAAATTAATTAATGGCCTATATTTGCTTTAAGTGCTTTAAGTGCTTCAAGTTTTACTACATGTTATATTCCTTTCTATGTGTAAAACTGATTGTCAGACAGTGGAGCACTTAGATCCCTATGCTATCAACATACTTTATGGCCTCATTTTTGCGGTTCACAATGGCGTTAAGGTTGGCAGTCAAAATGAAACCAACACCTTCTCTTCTTTGAAAGAGACGTCTCTCAGCCCAATAGATGGATGCAATCAAGCTGCAATGAATGAATCATCTTCTATTAGAGACTATCCAATTGCTAAAATCTTCCATGCTATTGAACCACTTGTGCTGTAGAAAGTTTGGCAGTCATGGGGGTTCGTATTATTTCTCATTTTTCTTCTTTATTTTATATATTTATCTATTTTCTGTTTTTAAAATGATTTGCTAGACCTTTTGATAACTACAGAACCAGTTTCCAAGAACTTTGGAAGCGCTTATCCTGCATGCACTTTCACCTGCAAGTGCAGAGCTACTAGCTCGTAAGTTCGAAGAGATGGACCATCTTATGAGCGAAGAAGATCAGTAAGTGCATTAAAGTTTTTCAGCAAGTTATATGCATCTGCCAAATAGTTTTTTTAGGGTCATAAAATTTAACGGGATGCTGCTGTAAATGCAAATGCAGGCGTGAGTTTCATCAGTTCTTTTACAACGTATTTGATGATCCTAATGCAGCAATGGTTACTATTATCAAAGGAAAAGAAGCCTTTCCTTTCAGGTATCATCTCTTCTTCTATAATGTGTTTGATATTTGTAGTTAAACTGTATTAACGTCTAAATTTTATTTATTTATTTTTTCTTTTTTTGTGTTCCAGTCACTTCAGAGTGTCATGGACAAATACTTGGGTTTGCACATTAAAGAACCTAATTGATTCTATTGGATATAGTAAAATTAGTCTCAATTTTTGTACATACATAAAGTTTACGGTTCTTAGCAAAAAACAATGAAAAAAATGCATGCTTTAAGTGCTTTAAGTTTTACTACATGGTTATATTTGCTTTATTGTTTCATTGAGCAAAGTCGGTTGTCTTCTTAGGCATGTGGTAGTATAATTAATGAAATGAGAAGAGTTACAAGTGTAGATATTACAATTTATAAGTATGGATATTACTAATGTAGATATTACAATTTGAAAAATTAGATATAGATATCACAAGTCTACAGATATTAAAATATGCTTATTATGATCTGGTTACATGATTTATCTAGTTAACAAATTAAAACTTTGAATATATTATAGCTATTTTTTCCATAAAGAAGATTATAACGACCCAGAATTTCTATCATTTGAAATTCAGATATTTAATTGATTTTAAATATTAACAAGTAAGATTAGTAAGTCAAATAAATTTAATTTCGAATATAGATATTTAATTGGATAATTAAATCGATAATTTAATATTTGAAATTGCGTAAATAATTGGAAATTGGGTTTAATGTAATTAAAAATGATTTATAAAGTTATATTAAATTATATTGGAGTTAGAACGATGTTTGTAAACTTTTAAAATTGAATTAAAAGTTAAATGGTGATAATTGAATATGTTAATATTTAATTGACGAGTGAAAATAGTCATTTTTCAAACAATCTCGGATTTCGACGAAACTAGTTTCATCGGATCCGTAATGTTATATTATTGTAAGATTTCAAATTTTGTGTCAATCGGATTTACGGTTTGTCCGGGGCAAGCCAAAACGCATAGAAATCGTTTTAATCGATTTGATTTTAAATTGATCGTTTATTTCCATAACTCGCACATATGACCGAATTAGCTCCCAAAACACGTTCCATTGTGTTTGGAACGTGGGTAAAACCTTAGAAACGCCAGTCGGCACGCTTCGTTTGGAGTTCGGAAAATCTCGGATGAATAGTGTTTCATCAAATTTTCTATAAAAGGACCTCATTTTCTTTGTTTTTTGCACAAACCCTAGGGTTTCAAACTTCAGCCGCCACCCTAATTATCAATGGCCGAAAAGCACTTAAAATCTTCCATTAATCTCTTCCAATCCATCCACTTTTATCAGAAACCATCAACTACAACATTGTAGATCTAAGTGAGATCTACAAATCCATACGGGGATGATCGATTTTCGTTGAGAAAATCAACGGCGATCTACGTTTGAACGCGCGACTTTCGAGCACGGTATTCACGAAAGAGGGAGGGCCGAGCTTCACTTCGTTCATGCCAGGGGTAGAGCTCGCGAAGGGCTTCGACATGGTGGTTCTCGATCAACTTATAAGCAAGCGAGGTGGTCACGATAATTCGCGAGAGGGGGCGGCTATGGGTTTCACGCGTGCGAAGTTTAACTGGTGAGGGAGAAGATAACGCGGGCGGCTATGATGTGATCAAAACGAAATCAACGGCCAAAGCATAGTGAGGGTTTTAAAATAAAATAAAATAAAATAAAAATTGTAAATTTATTACTCTTAAAAAATCGTATTAACTTTGTAACTGCATAACCTTTTCATACGAGGTCGAAAATTGACGAAACGAATTGCGTTGGGTTCGTATTGACGAACACTACCAATGGAGTTGGTTTGGAGTCAATTGGAGCTAGTGATAATTTCGGATAAAATTAAACGCGTGTTTAATTTTATTCGAAACGAAACACTACAACTGTTATCGAAAACTCAAGGTGAGAACTCCTCACTCAATCGAATTTGTTTCAATTTAAATTTTAAATAGTTAGATTTAAAATTGTTGATAGTGTTGATTATGTGTTTGGATAATGATTGATGATTGGTCGAATTGAAATAGACCCTATACGCCGCATATTAAGCGGAGGTTATTATATTAAAAACATATACCGCGATATTCCACCTTGAAGTGGAATTGGTATTATATATGTATTTGAGTTGATTTCCCGCATTATATAGCGGATGAGACCCTATTGCGCCGCATAATAGCGGATAATATTTTATAAATCCCATATACCGCGATATTCCACATCGAAGTGGAATTGGTATTGTGCTAACATCTGTGGATGCAGGGAAACAGGTTGGAGGGATCCAACTGGATTACTCAAACATTTGAATTTATTTCAATGTTGTGTGTTGATTATTTATAATCCTCATGTGATTATCTTTGTGATTGGAATTGTTGAAGGCTATAGGTTAGCCGAATATATTTTTGGTATCGTTGGATACCAGAAAATAAATAAAAATTGGATTTTTAAAATTCAAGTTGAAAGTTTATTTTAAAACTTATTTTTGAGATTGGATAAATTAAAAAGGAGTTTTAAAAGATAAAGTTTTTTTTAACCATATTGAATAAAATTTCAAATTTCGGAAAAAAGGGCTTAATAAATGGATTTCGAAAATATTATTTATAAGTTGAAGAATTTATTTAAAATTTGGATTTTTAAATAGATTTGAATCATATGGATGTTTGAATCGTATTGGATGTTGAATTATTTGATATCCCAAATATGTGATGCTTTGTGATATATCCTGTTCTGTGTTGTGATTTGTGATCTATTTATCTATGATATGAATATCTGTGATCTGTGGATAAAAGATAAGCGTTATAGTTTATACCGCTTATCAAATATATTGTTATATTTGATCTGTGATGGTTGAATGTTGTTGCACTATTGTGTTAAACCCTTGGACTACACAATACACACACCAATGTGGATTTCACGTGGAAATCGGTTAAGTAACAGATTTTTGACAATTCTAAAGGTTGAATTTTTGAATCCAAATTAGTTTTGGAAATTGGAATTGAAAGTTTCTGAAAATGAGTTTAAAAAATAAGAGTTATTTTAAATAACTTAATAAAATTTAGATTTGAATAATTTGATTTAAATTTGAATTCAATATTTGAAATTGAATTCAATAACTTGGAAATTTTGGTCTAAAAAATTATACAAATGTAAAAGGTGTTTATATGGGTTTTTAACCATTTAAAATATGGTTTTGGAAATTTAAATTTAAATTCAAGTTTTATACTTGAGTGGCTTTAACTCATGTAAAATTTGTAATCAGTTTTCCCAAAACGGAAACTATTCGTTTTCAAATAATGATAGCTTTCATATAAGGAAAGAATTGCCAATTTGTGTTAAAAGGATGTTAATTTGAAATTGAACTGTTTTGAAGACTATGAATTAACCTTTGTGAAGATGATTAAGCTTTATCTTGAAATCAAAGAAGATTTTAAAAGGTGTATCTTTTATATTATAAAAGACTTGAATTGTGAATAGTTTTGAAAGCTATAAGTTAAATCTTGATTTAAAGATTTAATGGGTTAATCCAATTGAAATGGGAAATGATTTGGGAATCTGTGAATGAATCTTTGTGAAATTGGGTGAACTTTGTGAAGTAAATCTTTTTGTTTAAAGATTTAAACTGGTAATTTGTTTAAACCATTTGAAGGAAAGGATTTGGGTAATAAGTTGTGACTTAATTGAAATCCCTATATCCATATGTTTTAAATATTGTGCTCACTATTCGGTTTAGCCGGGAAAGGACCTTTGTGTCATATAACCCATTCCGAATTAGTGATACGACGATATAGATAACATTTGAAGACCGGTGGTGAAGACCGGGTATTTGTGAAAACGATAGGATGACCTATCGATTGTCTCTGCATCGTTAGCTACGGTATAGAGATTTCCTTTGTGATGGGAAGTTCGATCGGGATAGTGAATACATGGATTGCAAGGGCTTCTTCGGAAGTGCCTTCGGTTCTGTTCGAACCCCGAATAGACTTGTATGGTTACATGTCCGGCATTACATTTTGAGATATAAAGCTGATTTCTTTCAAATACATTTCTGTTGGTGGCGGAGAATTTATTCTCTTAGCTTAACACCCTTCTCTGAGACGTACGAGCTCAGAGGTTATGTAGTTAAAGGTTATCAACGATATATTCCCAATTTGGTAATGTGGCATGCTGAGTGTTGTTGTGTGATGATTATTTATTGATCATTTGTTGATCAAAGCATGGATTTGTGGAAAAAAGCGTAGCTTTGTGGACGAGACTTCATCAGATCTCACAACCCGGAAATGGTCGAAACAGGAATGATGCGGCAAGGTTATGAGGGTCGCTCCCTTTAGGGTATGTCATTTCCTTTTGGAAAAGGGTGGTATCAGGTATGGAGCCCTGGTATTTAACCTATGTGGTTGCTCCAATCTCATTTACTGTGTGATTGTTGCTGTGTGATCGAGGCGCCTCGGATAAAGGTCCCAAAGGACCGGGGGTGGCATATTCGTGTAGTAGTTACCTAGTGTAAGAGGTAACCCAGCCTTGTGTTGGCAGAGAGCAGTTAGTTCTCGGGGCGTCCCGCCAGAGGCGATCCCATTGACAGTAGGAAGTTCCTTAGCCTGACCATTTGTTGGAAAATTCAAAGAAACAATACGAGCCTTGTACGGTTTTAGTTGTATAACCTGCTATGGAATGTGGCGGTAACCTGCTATTGAACATAGTAGCTATAGTAGGCATACAATAATGGTTGTATATTGGCTAAGATTAATATTATACTTTCTAAATGTTTTCTGCACTATGCACTAATAATAATATTTAAAAGAATTTGCATAGTAAGCATGTTTGACTATCATAAGGAGAAATCTCCTCCAATTCTGCGTTTGCATTGTGTGTGTGGCGGGAGGCCTTATGGTAGTTTCATTTTCCAAAAGCATTGCAGATGTCTTTTACTTCCTTTGTTGTTGTTTTAAAGATAATAACTGTTTTAAGTTCTCCCAACAGTCCCATGACTGACCTGGAGTTTATTGTTCCCTTCCTAAACTTTGGGTGCCCATAATTTTCCACACGTGCAGCCTAGAGTCAAGTTATCAGGTCATTCTGGATTTCAAGAGGCTTTGGAGCTCAAGTGGCGAGCTGGATGGTGAGGCATATCACTTGTATATGATATTATTATTCCGCTGTGTATTCTGTATGAGGACAAGTTTGTATAACTGTCCATTGATGTATTGTGTGTATATTGACTCTGATGATGTAATGTATAAACTGATATAGTTCTTTGATTTAAAGATTATTCATTTATCTATTGTATGTTGTTCCACTACGATATGTGAGATTCTGATATTGTTTCTGTTGTTTCTTCTTTCTTTCTTTCTGTCTTCTTCTACCTCTTCTTTTTAACCATAACAATTCGGTTTTCCGGCATTTGATTGCTCGGTAGTTGATACAGTGGACGTATTAATGTCGATTTTCGGAAGTCAAAAATCCCGAAACGTTACAAAGATAATGCATAAGTAATGTCATTGCTAACTATTTACTACAGGTCTGGAAACAAGGACACCTAAATTTACAATTTTCTGAGCAAATGCTTTATCTAGAGATGCATTAATATCTTAAATGTAGAGATGAAAATGGAGTTCCTAATGCACTAAACTGGCATGTACTGACTAAACCAGATTTCATGGTTCTGGAGCATGGCAATGAAGTGTTGAGGCATGAAAATACTTCTAGATTAGCTTAGATAAGTAAGGACAATGCACAACTATTTTCTGAGCTGGTTGAAATATTGCTAGCTGAACTGTTAGGTTCTCTATTATTCTTTTATTTCTTTATAGGAGAGAGTTTCTCTATTTGATATATATATACATACATACACGCATGCATATATGCCTATATGCATATTTTTTATGTTTTCCAATGTCAATATAAAACCTAACTTGTAAATAATTATAAATTATGATAATATTATATTTTCCTCCTTATATTAGATTTGTCATATACTCATAAATACACACTTCGAACTTGTAAATAACATAGGCTGATAGCTAAATTCTATTGTATGATATAATCCCGTGCTCGCTCTACTTAATTCTCGTAACTACATACCATAATAATGATGTTAGTGAGCTCCGACATGCATATATTTTGTTCTTTGCGGTCGTGGCCAGTGTCATCTATTCCTATCATGTTAGCTCGTTTTGAACTAAAGCATTTTTAATTCAATTGAATGTGTTTTGCAGTCACTTCAGTAAATATTATTTAATGTTCCATATTCATGAATGCTCGCAAACACCTATGTCCTTTTTTTGGTTAATTAAATATCTGATGTCCAGCATAAAATTTCCAAAGTTGGTTTCGAGTTAAATTCGCTTTAGGAGCCGATCGAAGATTTAGTGAGTGTGAGTGTTATGTAAATCACAAAGTTAAATATACTTGACCAGAATGTATAGTTAGCCCGAATCAAGTAAGCTGTTTCTCTCACAGGATGGAAAGATCAATGCAATTGAATACAAGCATGTAAATTTTGATATACATGACTAGTGCTTTCTATTTCTTCTCAAACTGCAAACCGTCATATCAAGTGGTTGTAGAGAATATATTTCAGTCTATTCATCCTCGAATTTGAACTTCATTGGATAGTTCAAAGTGCTCGGTCATAAAAAATTTATGATTTTTTTTGTTATCTTTCTTAACTAATTGTATGTGTCATGCAGAAATTCACTTTGCGATGGTGTTATATACCTATGCCAGTTTATACAAGAGAATGGTGGAGGAAAATCACCTAAGTTCTTCCAGGTTAGCTTTTGAGACTTTTCAAGGGACTAAATATTGAAACAATTATTTTGTACAATCCTATTAGGCATGTGCATAATCATATTTTGTGCTTCCATTGTATTTCTACCATTTGGTGTCGGGTCCAAAATACAGTTTTATGGACCATTTGCTAGTTTCTAAGTGGCACATCCACCCTAAAGAGCAGCCTTATGCGTTTTGTGATATTTTGTGCTCTTCTATAACCATGTATGCACTTTTATACATAAGGTTTGATGGAAAGTGGTATGTAGTTGATGTAGTACATGACTTTTGGCCAGTAATAATGTTTCTAAAAGCAACGGTGAGGTTTATAATATAATAAAAATAATACTAATAATTAAAATAGATTAACCAAGTTTATAAAAATTAACTTCATTAATTAAATTTTATAAAAATTAACTAAGTTTATAATAACAACAACATAGTTTAACTAAGTTTATAATGATAATAATGATAAAGATATAATTATAAAATATTAATCAAGTTAACTTACTTTTATAAAATTAATAAATTAACTTACAGTTTATAATAATAATACTAACAATAATAATAATCATAATAATAATAATACCAATAAACAAATTAAGTTCATAAATTTAACTAAGTTTCATAAAAATTAATTGAGTTTATAATAGCAGCAACAACAACAACAATAATGATAAAGTATTAACAATTTTAACTAAGTTTTATAAAACTTAACTAAATTTATAGAATAATAATAATAAATTAACTAAATTTTAAAAATTAACATCATTAATTAAGTTTTATAAAAATTAAAATTTCTTATAATATTAACAGAGTTTATAATACTAATAAATTAACTAAGTTTTATAATAATAACTTAATTAATATTTATGAAAAATAGCTAAGTTTATAATAATAATAAAAATCAAGAAGTTAAAAATCATCTTAGGGTCAGTTTAAAATACTAATAAATTTTCCTTAATGCTCGCGATAATGAAATTTGACAAGTTCCTATTTTTATGTTCATATCTCAAAAACTACAATTTTCCTTGATATTCTGTGCAGACATTTACAATCATTACTGGCTTTCGTTCATCCATTTGCTCTTTAGTCATATTCAACCTTGATAATGCTTTGCAAATATATATTTATCATTTACTAAACTTAGTAATATGAATAAAATTTCTAGGTTTATATAATAATAAAATAAATATATTTAGCTAAGTTTTATAAAAAATTAACTAGATTTATATAATAATAATAATAAATTAACTAAGATTATAAAAATTAACTTTGCGTATTAGGTTATATATAAGCTTATAAAAATAACTAAGTTGATAGTAACAATAATAATTTAACTAATGTTTACAAAAATTAACTAAGTTTATAATAATAATAATTAACTAAGTTTATAAAAATAACTAAATTTATTTATAAAATAATACAATAATAATTACTAATGTTTATGAAAATTAACTAGTTTTATAATAATAATACTAACAACAACAACAATCATAAATAATAATAATAAATTAACTATGTTATCCCATCTTTTGGCAAGACCGAGATATTAAGGAAATGATTGAAAACCGAGTATCGCTTGTCATGAATATCGATAAATTTTGTCCAAGTCCAGATTGAGCTACAATTGACAGGACATGACAAGTAAAGCCATAAGAGCCAGCATTCCAAATTTCAAGTCAATCCGAATCCGTATGCTCAAGTTATGATCGATGCAAGTTGGAGGAAATAGCCTCGTTTTCGTATCCATAGCTCTTGCTCGAATCCATGGGCAACACTCCTATTCGAACCCATCAAGTTATCCCTGTTCGAATCCATAAGTGTTGCCTCTATACGAATCCATAGCATTCGAATCGATTGGAAGGGAGATAGCTTCGCCTCCATCAATTTCGTATCCATCCAACTTGAGGTCATTCGAGTCCAAAAAGCCACTTCTCTTCGAATCCATCCGGACCCCACCAGTTCGTATCGATTAACCGGATCCCATCATGATCGATACGAACAAAGCTCTGTCTCGACTCCTTGCTTAAGTGGTATGCTCGAATCCATCGAGGTGCCTTGCTCCGAATCCATCAAGTCAAAGCAGCGAAGTCCACGGAACGACTCGATCCACTTGGCGAAAAAGGTGGATCGATACGAAAATTGCGCTCCACGTCATCAGGAAGGCGCGCAACGCCATCGATTCGAAACAATCGATTCGAATGAATCGATTCGAACGGAACAGTCTGGCGAAGATCATCATCTTGAATCGACCATATCTCGAGATCCATAAGTCCAAATGCTATGAAATTTTCACAGAAGCTTGTGCACATGTTGGAGAATGTCCACACCAAATTTCAGCTCGATTGGACGTTTTCTTGATCGATTCAAATGGATTTCGAATCATTCCCGAAGTGGGCCCAGATTTCCTAAAGTCGGGCGCGTGGGCCCCCTTACGTGCCAGAAATGGTCTCCCGAAGTTTAGGCGAAATATCAGCCTCCTACACCTATAAATAGAGCCCCTGGTCATTCAGAAAAGGGATCGGACAATTTTAAGAGCTAAAGAGCGCCCAGACTCTGCCAGATTTACTCCAAATCACCACCGCTGCCTTAGATTCAGACTTAGCTCATAAAACCAGTTGTACTACATTATAAGAAATTGTAATCTTCAAGTATCGAGCAATAAAATCATCAAACTTCATAGTGGACATAGGCAAAAACGCCGAACCACTCTAAATTGTTGTCTTCTGTGCAATTTACTTTCTGTTATTTGGAGTTTTTGTTAGATAATCCTCATTTTCAATTTTCATTCTTCACTTGTATCTCTTCAAAAACTTCCGAAGAGTGTTGTGCCCATTTTTGGTACAAACACTTTGGTGCTTTCACTGAGAACAAACCAGTTTTTCTCCTGCTCCTTGATCTCCCATCGACACCGGATTGCATAAATCCAAGAGGAAGATCCAAATCTCTAATTCGGAATCCTTCCATCCTATTCACAATTGCGTAAAGTCTAGGCAAGGACTCCACCACTCAAGATGGTTAGTACAAGAACTGCCTCTACGGCTGCTGATCAAGAAGGACGGGATAGACAGAATCCCACACAGCAGCCACCATCCAATCAAGACAACATTCCTCACTCAGATCCGTCAGGACCATTCACCAGACAGGAGTTCCAAGTGTTGCTCCAAGAACTGACTCAAAGTCGGAAACAATTAACTGAACAGCTGCGCGCTAACGCTGAATTAACCAACCAATTGAACCGCCGAAGGCGCAGGAGGACCAGGAGGGATGATGCTTCCCACTCGTCCACGGAAAGTTCCGCCTCATCTGACTATCATGGCAGATCTACACGTCCCCGATTAGACGCGAGTCACACACAAGCTACCGGATATCAACCTGCCTTGACCGTAGGACAATTGAGGGTTGGACCGTCAACCAGCCTCCAGACCAGGCCCTCATCACGAGGAGGTGCTGTTCCATAGTATACCACAGATAATCGCACTGCAACCGCCGTGGTAGAAACAAGGGTTGATACCCGGAATTTGTCAGATCCGAATAATCAGCAACGTGGACGTACTTCTAAACCATACGTCCCAGAAGATGCCGAGCCAAGGAGGCGAGACATAGGCCGTCGACAATGTCCGGTCCAAACTCGCACTGTGGAACCCGACCACACCTTAGCTCAGCATGCGCAGAATGTGGCTATGCCCGATATTTCAACCATGATACGTCAGATGATTCGCGAAAGCCAGGGGCTTACCAATGACGACTGGGGAATCTCCCGTAGTCATACTCCTTTCACAGACAAAATATTATATGCTGATCCTCCTCGGCGATTTAGAATGCCAACTCTCCCAATGTACGAAGGAAGTAGTGACCCCAATTAACATATCTTGAAATATGAGTGGTCAATGAGCGCTGCAAGGGCTGATGATGCAGTAAAATGCCGAAGTTTGCCCATCTCTTTAGGAGGAATCGCAACAATGTGGTTTACAAGGTTGCCACCAAGATCTATCTCTTCGTTTGACCAACTGGCTAAGAAAATTGTCAAACAGTTCCGTATGCATGTCGCTAGACCTAAAGACGTTAACACCCAATCTAGCGTCACCCAAGCTAAGGGAGAGACACTCAGGCGTTATTTAGAAAGATTCCACGCGGCATGTGTAGAGTTAGTAATCCCAACGATAACTCAATTTTGATGGCATTAACCAAAGGGATCGATCCCGATTCTGAGTTTGGTAATTGGTTAGCTGGGAAACCACCCGCATCGTTGGACCGTTTCTACTCCAAAGCTGCTCAATTCTTATGGCAAGAGGACGCGAAACAGTCTAGGAAGCAGGACGATGCGAGGCCGAAAAGTGAAGGAATACAAAGTAACGTTGCAGTTAAGCAGTCCGGTGAGAGTTTCGGAAAAGTTCAGTTAAATATACAGAACAAACAAACCCAGCTAGGAGGTAATAACGGTCAAAATAAGAAAAGAGATCAGAACCGAGGTCAACGGCGTAGGGCTCCAATGTTTGATAATTACATGCCGTTGAATACGTCATTGGAAAACGTGTACCTACAAACTTGCAACACTGTGCAATATAAGAAGCCTGCTCCGTAGCAATCGTCGGAGAGGAAGATTCAAACAAAAAAGTTTTGTAGATTTCACGAGAGTTATGGCCACAATACCAATGAGTGTCGACATTTGCAGGACCTCATTGAGAAGTTGATTAGGGAGAGAAAGTTAGATCAGTTTGTGCAGGCACCACAGTCTGGTGGGGCGGGCCCTTCAAATCAAAATCGTGCGCAGAACCAAGAAAGATAGGAAGAACCCGCTCGTACGGGTGGAAGGCTAGTGATAAATACAATAAGTGGTGGTCCCCACCCAACATACAGAAGCTGGAGGGAAATGGAGTCGTATGCTAGCTCTATCAGGCATGCGGACTTCGAATGTTGCAGTAATTGTGAAGACGGGGCTCTGGCCAAACAACAGAAAACGATGTCTGATGACATCGTATTCCGAAACCGAGACGTTGATAAGGTCGAAGCCCCCACGATCGATCCACTGGTCATATCCACCCAAATAGGTCCTGCTTGGATGAAGAGGATCCTGGTTGATAGTGGCAGTTTCGTAAATATCTTGGTAAAACGGGCTTATGATTTAATGAAAATGGAAGCGAAGGACTTGAAAACCTGCCAGTCCCGAGTCCACGGCTTCAACGGAAGTGCTACAATACCCATTGGAGTGGTGGAACTGCCAGTGGAGTTGGGAGTTGGAGAACGCCGGAGAGTCTGGATGTTGCAGTTTGTCGTTTTAGATATTGATTCACCTTACAATGCGTTTTTGGGCCGACCGGCCCTAGCTGAGTTCAGGGCAGCCATTGCCCCATGGTGTTTAACTCTGAAATTCCCCACTGATCGTGGGGTTGGAGTCATTCAAGGAGATCAGGCAGCAAGAAGAGCCTGTTATGTTGCTGAACTGTGCGAGGCGCAGATAAAGGAGAAAGGAAAGGGCGTAAAGGAATCTCTCTACGTCCGTTTTGCTGATGATTGACAATTAGTGCCTGGGCCCCGGCCCGGGCACCACGACCAATTCCATAAAGACCTTGACCCTAGAGACAATGAAGATAAAGACGAATCTAAAGAGAATCAAGCTTCCCCAGCCGAACTGACTATGGACGTCCCAATCAGTGAGGGTGATGATTCGAAAATGCTAAAAGTTGGATCTCAACTGGGCAAGCAGACACAACAGGAATTGGTTGAATTTCTTCGGGCGAACCTCGACGTTTTCACCTGGACACACTCTGATATGTGCGGGATTTCACCGGACATCGCAAGTCACTCCCTGAATATTGATCTGCGGTATGTCCCGGTCAAGCAGAAAAGGTGTGGTATGGATCCAGAGAGATCTGCCACCCTTAAAGAGGAGGTTGATAAGTTACAATCAAATAGGTTCATCCGAGATGCTTTGTATCCAGAATGGGTGTCAAATCCCGTAATGGTTCAAAAACCGAATGGAAAATGGAGAACTTGCATCGACTACTCAGACTTAAACAAGGCTTGTCCAAAGGATAGTTTTCCACTTCCTCGAATTGACCAGCTCGTAGATTCAACAGTTGGACACGAGTTATTATCTTTTATGGATGCTTATTCTGGCTACAATCAAATACCTATGCATTTGCCTGATCAAGAACATACCAGTTTCGTGACCGATCTGGGACTCTACTACTACAGAGTCATGCCTTTCGGTTTAAAAAATGACGGAGCAACATATCAACGCTTAGTCAACCGGATGTTCGCCGACCAGATCGGGAAAACCATGGAGGTTTATGTGGATGACATGCTAGTAAAGTCTCGATTCTCTACAGATCACGTCAAAGATTTAGATTCGATGTTCTACATCCTTCGAGAATATGGAATGAAGCTCAATCCATTAAAGTGTCATTTCGGTGTTGCATCTGGAAAGTTCCTCGGGTTCATCGTTAACGCTCGAGGGATAGAAGCAAATCCCGAAAAGATCTGGGCGATAAGGAACTTACAAACTCCGAGAACCATAAACCAAGTCCAGAGTCTCAACGAGAAGGTAGCAGCATTGAGCAGGTTCATTTCAAAATCCACCGATAAATGCATTCCCTTCTTCGATCTGATTCGGAAAGGAAAGCGAAACTTTGAATGGACCATGGAGTGTGAAGATGCATTCTGATCGCTGGTTCAACATCTTTCCACACCACCGATCTTGTCAAAGCCGGTTGACCACGAGCAATTGTACCTTTATCTGGCAGTATCAGAGAATGCGATCAGCGCTGCTTTAGTTAAGGAAGAAGACCGAGTGCAGAAACCAGTCTACTACGTCAGCAAACGATTGACTGGAGCTGAGAGAAATTATCCAAAACTAGAGAAGTTGGCTTATTGCCTTGTCATCGCATCAAGAAAGCTCCGACCATATTTCCAGGCACATCCTATTATTATTTACACCGACCAGCCGTTACGACAGGTCCTTACGCGGCTTGAGACGTCTGGTAGATTACTCAAGTGGAACATCGAACTGAGCCAGTTTGATATTACTTACACTCCAAGACGATCCATTAAAGGACAAGTCCTGGCCGATTTCATAGCTGAATTTACCGTTCCAGAGGACTTGCCCGAAACCAGTGAATCCCCCGAATACGTCTAGAAGCTGTATACTGATGGTGCATCAAACGACCGGTGTTCGGGCGCTGGTGTTGTACTTGAAACTCCCGAAGACCGATCTATATGTTATGCTTTGAAGTTCGGTTTTCATGCAACCAATAATGAAGCTGAATATGAAGCCCTCTTAGCTGGACTAAAACTTGCCAGAGATTTGAGAATTATCGCTGTGGAAATTTATTGTGATTCACAGTTAGTTGTGTGTCAAGTACGGGGAGAGTATCAAGCAAGAGATTGAAGGCTGGCTGCTTACTTAGCTCGAATTCAGGAAGTATTGAATCAGTTTGATTATTATGCCATTTATTGTATACCTTGAGAACGCAATCAAAAAGCTGATTCATTGGCGAAGTTAGCCAGCACAGGTGAAGCACAGCAAATGGGACTTGTCCCCGTCGAAACTTTGTCTTCCCCAAGCATTGATCAAAAAAAGACGAATTTTGTGCTTGAAACCGCTCCCATTAAAGAATCGTGGATGACTCCGTACCGAAACTACATCGAGAACGGGATGTTGCCTGAGTGCAGAAATGAGAAAAGACAAATTCTACGAAAAGCTTCACGTTTCATCATTCAGAACGGAGTTATGTATAGAAGAGGGTATTATGTTCCTCTTCTCCGATGTATCGCGCATGATGAAATCAAACGAGTGTTACAAGAAGTACACGAAGGAGAATGTGGCGATCACACCGGTGGACAAGCTCTCACTAAGAAGATACTCCGATACGGATACTACTGGCCGACTGTGAACCGAGATGCAGCGAACTATGCCAGAAAATGCGATAGGTGCCAGAAACACGCCCAAATTCCAAGAGCCCCACCAACTGAAATAACCCAAATGGTTAGTCCCTGGCCATTTGCGACATGGGGCATTGATATCATCGGCACGCTACCACTGGCTAAAGGCGGGGCAAGATATGCCATCGTTGCGGTTGATTACTTCACCAAATGGGCTGAAGCCGAACCCCTTGCAACCATTACAACAAATAAAGTAATCAATTTCGTAGTTTGCAACATCATCTGTCGATTTGGACTCCCGAATACCATCATCACCGATAATGGAGCCCATTCAGCAGTACGGAATTCAAGAATTTCTGTCAACGGTTTCACATCCATAAGAAATTCTTGGCAGTTGCACACCCTTAGGAAAACGGACAGGTTGAAGATGTTAATGAAGTCATAAAGTCCATTCTAAAGAAACGACTGGAGAAGGCCGGGGGAAAATGGGTTGACGAATTGCCTATGGCTTTATGGGCTTATCGAACGACTCACAAGACCGCGACCGGACACACCCCGTTTTCCCTATCTTATGGCTCTGAAGCCGTAATTCTAGTCGAAATGGAAGTGTTTTCCCATTGCGTGACTTATTATGATCCAAAAACAAACGCTATATTGCTTGCTGAATCTTTGGATCTACTGGATGAAAAGAGGGAAGAGGCCGATTTGAGAGCGGCCGCACATCGAAGTCGAGTCGCCCGATTGTACAATGCCAAAGTTCAACCTCGAACCTTTGAACTCGGCGATCTCGTCCTCAAGAGAGTCTATCCAGTTCCTTCACACATGAAACCAAACTGGGAAGGACCATACGTGATTACGCAAAGACTCGGAGATGGAACATTCAAACTATCGACAGTTGACGGTCTTGACTTGCCAACGGCCTGGAACAGCGAGAGTCTCCATCGCTATTACACATGACAGCAATAAAATGCCATTTCTTCGAGCCAGAGCTGTGATTCATTGAATACAATGTACAACATCACGATGCACGGAGAGCTGAATTCCATCATGAAGTGGAATTTATTCAAGTAGGGAGTGGCTGTGATACGACCGGCCACTCGCTAAGCGAAACCCGAGCTCGGGGGCAAGTCATTAAACCAATAATAAACAGGATTGATACACGACAACCCTATAACTATTCCCAAGCTCCCGGAGTGTGAGCCGGAATATGAATGTTAAATGAATACGATCTCAAGGAGGGTAGACCTGTTCATCTAACGACCTCGACCGCAGTCCGATTAAATACAATTCCGAAGAGGGTGGACTCATCCACCTTACGACTTCGGCTGTACCTTAAACAAGCTTGAGGAGGACGGACACGTCTATCTAACGACCTTGCTTGTTGACTCAGGGTGGATGCGAGTCAACCATCCACGATCCTGATTAATCCACCATTCCCAGAGTGCGAATGTAGGCCAAGTACCCAAACAAACGTGACTGACCGTTTGTCGGCCAACTCCATATTCTCGGAGTGCGAAGTGGAGTATAAACGTCCAACTCCATATTCCCAGAGTGCGAAGCGGAGTATAATCAACCAACTCCGTACTCCCAAAGTGCGAGACAGAGTATAAACATTAAACCACTCAGTCCTTCCAGAGTGCGAGGCGGAGTATAAACATACGTCAACTCCATACTCCCGAAGTGAGAGACGAAGTATAAACATAAAATTAATCCCAGAGTACTCCGAGAGCGCGAGCCGGGTATAAGCATTAACAAACTCCGAAGTCTGAGAACGCAAACCAGAGAATAAATTACCAAATGCGGTTTTGAGAAAGGAGGATCCGTCCGCCAAGCGACTTCAACCGCACCTCGACAGAGTTGCATCACGCGCTCGTGAACCAAGTTATTAGCCAAAAAGGAAAGTCCCCAGAGTGTGGATGTTAACACTAAACCATGGATAATTTCGCGCAACGCCAATTATGGCTTATCCCCGAGGCTGGGGGCTGAACCAAAACCAATATTGAATTGAAGACAAAAGAGAATATGTTTTCATTTCAATTATCAACAAAAGGAATCCAATTACAAGCCAATTCAAAAAATCCTTACTAGCGGGGGCCGAGCCCGCATCTATACACGGCTATAGAAAACCAAAAAGACAAAACAAAACACTACCCCCGAATATGACAGAACAAACCGAAGAAGCACTCAATCTTTCTTCTTTCTCGGTTTCTTTTTTGGGGTGGTCCCGCTGGATCCGCTACCCGACTTCCTTCGCAATCTTTTACTCTTCTCCGATTTGTCCTTCGATTGCGACATAATGTCGACATCCTCCTCGGAGCTTGAAGCGACAGAGATTCTCTTAGAGGATGGAACTGAAGGCATGGGAGCTGTAACAGGAAGCGGAGCAGGAGCACTTGCAATAACCACAGTGCCACCCGGCAATATCATCATTAGTGGGGAAGGGCCAGACGGATTCATGCTTGCTGTCACTGATGTCATCTCAGCATTGATCTCGAAAAGAATTTCATCCGCACGAGATGCTTGGGCCGCGCTGGACGTGCCAATGGCTGGCATGAAGGAGCTAACAGCTGGAGTGGCCCAGCTCATGGCAAAGGATGGATATGTAAAGGGGTCGTTGGGTTGACTAAGAAGTTCCTCAATCATCTGTGCATCGAAAGATAACATGCTCGATTCTCCCCCTTTGCCGACCACGGTAGTTATCATGATCGCCTCGGTAACAATGGCCTCCTGCGCTTGATAAAGGACTTGAGATGCAGGAGGCGCAGAGATAACAACCTCAGTCACTGAATGTGAAAAAACGAAGATTGTTAGCTAAATGTATTGCTTCAGACTCACCACACTAAGTATATACGGGAGGCGTTCAAATACCTTCCTTAGTATGACCCGGATAGATGCTCCGATGGGATAGATGCAGGGATAGATGCTCCGATGGGAGACAACTGTGGCTGATCTGGATTATAAGTAGGGATAGGCTGGAGATCCACCGCGGCAGTGGCTTCGGGCATCGTCAGAATTAAAACTTCAGCACTTGTTTCACGATGCTCGACCCCCGAGCCCTCACCGGTCTCCATCTGTCGAGCACAAAGTCTCTCCTTCTCCATGGAAATCATTGCCTCGTGGAGAACCTTCCTCTCCTCCTCAGAAAGATAGCGCATCTCGAGTTCAAAATCGTCCAGTGCTTCGTCCGGACGCGCTGCTTTCTTTTCCTCCACCAGCCTAGTCCAGGCGCTGTATAAAAGCATAGAATAATCTCCGAGCCAAGATAAATTTCTGTGCTCCAGCACATTGGCGCTGTATGTGACCAGGAAATCATCAATATCAGCTTCCATCTTGGATTGCTCCGCCATGATCTTTTCCTCGGCTCCTGCCTCCACATACTTAGTCTTTGCCACCGCCGCACTAAGTTCAGCTCGGAGTGATACAGCTTGATCGCATGCCTCCTGAGCAGCGGTGTTTGCATCATCTTTTTCTTTCACCATTTCGGCGAATTTGGCTTTAAGCTCATTCAGCTCTTTGACGGCGGCGTCCCGCTCGGCTACAACGGTGGTATAACGATGGCCCATCCCTTCTACTAAGGTACAATGTGCCTGCTGCATCCTTGCCATCTTCGCCACGGCCTCGTCATGTTTTTTGAGCGTCTGAATTTCCAAACTTCGAGATGACTCGACCTCTGACTGGAGAACCTGGATGATGCGATCTTTCTGGATAAGGTCAGCATCATGTTTCACAATAATTTTGGCCCGGTCAAAAGCTACTTTTGAAGCTTTCACAGCTGCCTTGTACCACTCCTTGTATTGAGCATAAAAATCACGGATGTAGTCATGCGCGATATTCTCGACATCCGGAGGAATCCTCTTGAGATGGGGAGGGAAGACATATGCATCCAGACAAATTTCTAGAAAATCCTTTTTCATCTGAGCAAACTTGATGGCTCCTTCACTCGTCAATTCTATCGGAGCTTGTTCAACAATAGCAGCTGTCTGTGGTTCAACTCTTTGCCGCTGAGTTTCGGGCCTTGAAGATTGAGAAGGCTGTTGTTGCTGCAAAGACTCAGGAGGATCTATAGGGGCCCTAGGAGGCGGAGGAGAACGAGATCGCGATCGGTACTGATGGCCTCTATCTTTGTCAGTACGATCTTGACCAGAATGGCTACGCCAATAATCCCGATCTCTGTCGTAACGCTCTTGGCGGTATAGCCTCGTCCATGATCCCTATCCGATTCCCTCCAGCGGGACTCATAATATGAGGAAGATCGGCGTACATTGCGGAGCCTATCCAGAGTGGATCCACGACCTGACATTTCACCTGCGATAAGAAGGAACCGTAGTTTAGAATCCTACAAAAGTGATGTTCAATATGTGAAAATCGTGTAGTGCCGTGGAAGTGTGTGTAAATGTGTAAACCCCCTAACCAACTGGAAGTGTTGACCGCACTAAAAGGAAAGGGCTCGCTCATATTTAAAACATCTTGAAATTCTTCCAACCCGGGATTGTGATGAATTGATATGAAATCCGGGATGGGAATATCACCAAGCCCTTCGAAGGTATCTCTTGATTGAGATCGGCCGGCCTCGGAAACTATGATTCCGAAAGTGGGAGGAGACACATCTACAGACTTCCACCCCTTAGATTTAAGTTTTTTGGAAACGACGGCCTTGCTTTTCCGTCTCTCTCCCAATTCTTCAAAATTGCCAGAAAAATCAGCCATCGGCTCGACGTCCGTGTGAGTCCGTTCTTCGTCACTCACTTTGGTTATCACAACTCCGAGCGTTTTCTTTGCCATTTTCTTCTTCTTCCTTTTCTTCTTCTTTGGAACATGCCTTAGCATCCCTTCGGTGACTATGCTCTGATTCATTTCAATCAAGCCAAGAGCTCTTAAGTTATAGTCAGTCAACACCAAGTCGTTGTGTCTCAAATCGCTTGGGGTCTCTTGAAGGCTCCGAACCATGCCCTTGTAATATCTGCCGTCGGGTCTGGAGATAATAACTGTAAGAAGAGTAGGGTGTCAATACCAAATTTGAAAAACCATTAGTCAAGGAAAATCATCGACGGGTTATGATACTTACGCCTAGACAGCCACCGCCTGACAAAACCTGGAGGACACCGGATATAAAACCATTCGTTCTTGAAGTAACTAAGTCTGGTCCAAGCTCCGGTTATGACTTGGCAGTTCCTGACTGCCTCCAAAAACGTAAAGGATGGACTATCACCTCTACTCTTGAAATTAAATAGATATCTGATTTCTGTTGGCCTTGGTGGGCGGAAGAGATGTTCCATAAATACAATAAACGCACTATTCAGTAGCGCGTGCCCGTTGGGGTGTAAATGAGAGGGAGCGATTCCGAGAAATGATAACATCTCCCTAATGTATTGATTGAATGGAGGGAGTGTTCCAGCCGCACAAGCATGGCGATAAAAGGCAGTATACCCTTCGGGCGGACAGTGAGGTCTGTCGCTAGATCCCGGCAATAGCACATCGCCCAAAGCAATGTTGTGTCTTGTGCATATCCTTCCCAACAAGTTTTCAGAATATTGGATTGGACGGAGTCTATAGGGTCCTTAATAAATATAGCATCTTGCAGCTCGTCGAGAGCTGGATCTACTATCTCCGCTGGGATGTCTGGAATTTCTAGGACAAGAGGGGGAGAACTCTGAATCTCCTACTGTTGAGAGCTCGAAGATTCCATCACTGACTAACTCATTAGAAAGTAACGTTAAGCAAATGGCAAACCCGTTCATTTCCCCGTGTGAGGTGTGTGAAAGTGATGTGAGGTGGAATGCAGCTAATACTTAGTGAATTCAGCAAAACCAAAGACAAGATGAAACTTCAAAAATTATGAAGTTTGTTTAAAATGACCGTCATCGCTGACCGTCACAGACCATATTGTTCGAAATTCATGGCGATTAGTTCATGTTTTATTTGTCAAAGTACAGTTCCATCGACGTGCTTCGAAGGGCAGTCAAGTATGCAGTATAAAATTTCAGGCCACATATGCAGGGACGAAGCTCGTCGGAATCATGCCATTAAATAAGTGAAAAATTTCGTATCCACAGGAGCTTGTTCGAATCGATCAAAGCCAGAGTAGAAGTCTTCGGATCGATCAAAGAGATAACACTTTGAATCGATCTTGTTCGAGTCAACCTGGTTCGTATCGATGATGACCGGATCCTTCGTATCGATCGGCGACCTAAGGTTCGCATCCATCGTCAACGGAGTTCTCGAATCGATCTCCGACAACCAAAGTTTGCAAATAGGTAAGAGGCCCGACATTCGTATTGATCACATGGGCAGAACGATTCGAATCGATCGCAAGGGACAGTTCCACCGTATCGATCACAGGAGATCGATACGACGACCCAACGCCTGCGACCAATCCAGCCCACAAATCTCTACTGTAAACGTATCGATCGATGCGAATGACGAGAACAAACCCTCATTTTCCAGATCGACTCGATCGCCATAACTCTAGATCGACACGAAAGATTCAATCATACTTTTTCTACAACCAGCCATTCTTGATTTAGACCTCGACTTCAACTCCTTCCAGATCGACACGAATAAGATTGATGTAAAGGTCTGCATCCTGAAATTTCGAACCCATGAAAGAATCTACTACCTGAATATGTTATTTGGTTAAGGTCCAATATCGATTTGGCTCGAAGGAAGAGAAGTCGTTCGTCTTCGATCTTGAAATCTGGAGTCGATTCGAAGCGCAAAAGGAAACGAGAGTAAAAAGTGAAAAGTGAATGAGGTCTTGGTATTTATAGGAACTTTATGGCGATTCGTATCCCAGTAGACGAAACCGGTGGTAGCCGGTGGAACCAGTGGACGATTCGAAGCATGCGATTCGAATCCATAAACTAGAACACCGTAATCGATTTGAATGGAGGCAGATACCTGCATAAAGCTGCGTTTCGAATCCATCTCTTCGACTCCATCGAAACGATATGAAGAACAATGTTAAATAGATCCGGAGGTCGATCGACTGCATCGATCCGAATTGCCCTATTCGAATCCATCAACCTGAGCATTTGACCGAGACGAAACCAACGCCTACACCCACCAGGTTGAAACCACCCATCGATTCGACTCCATCCCGTATGCTCTGGGTTCATCAATGCGAAATACAGAATAAAGGTAGTCTTAAAAAGCACTCGACTCCATCGATTCGAGATCATCTATTCGAATCCATCAAGGGACGACCCACAGTGACAAGAACTCGTCGATATGAATCAGAATTTCGTATCCATCAAAGATTTCTTCATGTCCATCAAAGCAAGGAACATTGGTTGAGAATTTGTTTAAAAGAAGAGCACAACAAATCGGCTAAAAGGCGACTGTCAAGCAACCAATTGGACAGAAATATTCAGCATGAAAGACTGCAACTTTTCAAAGCACGCCATGTTTACACAAGGCGTACTTTGGGGGGCAAATGTTATCCCATCTTTTGGCAAGACCGAGATATCAAGGAAATGATTGAAAACCGAGTATCGCTTGTCATGAATATCGATAAATTTTGTCCGAGTCCAGATTGAGCTACAATTGACAGGACATGACAAGTAAAGCCATAAGAGCCAGCATTCCAAATTTCAAGTCAATCTGAATCCATATGCTCGAGTTATGATCGATGCAAGTTGGAGGAAATAGCCTCGTTTTCGTATCCATAGCTCTTGCTCGAATCCATGGGCAACACTCCTATTCGAACCCATCAAGTTACCCCTGTTCGAATCCATAAGTGTTGCCTCTGTACGAATCCATAGCATTCGAATCGATCGGAAGGGAGATAGCTTCGCCTCCATCAATTCCTTATCCATCCAACCTAAGGTCATTCGAGTCCAAAAAGCCACTTCTCTTCGAATCCATCCGGACCGCACCAGTTCATATCGATTAACTGGATCCCATCATGATCGATACGAACAAAGCTCTATCTCGACTCCATGCTTAAGTGGTATGCTCGAATCCATCGAGGTGCCTTGCTCCGAATCCATCAAGTTAAAGCAGCGAAGTCCACGGAACGACTCGATTCACTCGACGAAAAAGGTGGATCGATACGAAAATTGCGCTCCACGTCATCAGAAAGGCACGCAACGCCATCGATTTGAAACAACCGATTCGAATGAATCGATTCGAGCGGAACAGTCTGGCGAAGATCATCATCTTGAATCGACCATATCTCGAGATCCATAAGTCCAAATGCTATGAAATTCTCATAGAAGCTTGTGCACATGTTGGAGAATGTCCACACCAAATTTTAGCTCGATTGGACGTTTTCTTGATCGATTCAAATGGATTTCAAATCGATCCCAAAGTCGGCCCAGTTTCCTGAAGTCGGGCGCGTGGGCCCCCTTACGTGCCAGAAGTGGTCTCTCGAAGTTTAGGCGAAATATCAGCCTCCTACACCTATAAATAGAGCCCCTGGTCATTCAAAAAAGGGGTCGGACAATTTTAAGAGCAAAAGAGCGCCCAGACTCTACCAGAATTACTCCAAATCACCACCGCTGCCTTAGATTCAGACTTAGCTCATAAAACCAGTTGTACTACATTATAAGAAGTTGCAATCTTCAAGTATCGAGCAATAAAATCATCAAACTTCATAGTGGACGTAGGCAAAAATGCCGAACCACTCTAAATTGTTGTCTTCTGTGCAATTTACTTTCTGTTATTTGGAGTTTTTGTAAGATAATCCTCATTTTCAATTTTCATTCTTCACTTTTATCTCTTCGAAAACTTCCGAAGAGTGTTGTGCCCATTTTTGGTACAAGCAAACTATAAGTTTTATAGAACCTAACTTAGCTTATAATATTAATGATACTAATAAGATTAATAATAAATTATAAAATATTAACTAAGTTAATTAAGTTTTATAAAAATAAACTAAATTTATATAATAACACAATATTAATTACTAATGTTTATGAAAATTAACTAATTTTGTAATAATAATACTAACAACAACCATAAATAACAATAAATTAACTATAAGTAAAAAAAACTAAGTTTATAGTAATAATGATACTAACAACAACAATAATAAATTATAAAATATTAACTAAGCTAACTAAGTTTTATAAAAATTAACTTAATTTATATAATAATAATAATAATTAACTAAGTTTATAAGAATTAACTAAATTTATATAATAACAACAATTAACTAAGTCTATAAGAATTAACTACATTTATGTAATAATACAATAATAATAACTAATGTTTATGAAGATTAACTAATTTTACTACTACAACAACATCGACGAAACTGTAATAAATAAACTATAAGTTTTATAAAAATTTACACGACCTTCAATAAAGAGGATTAAATAATGAATTTTAATGATATAATCAAAATAAGAAATAAAAAAACTAAAAATGGAAATTGCTTATGCCACCTTTGAGCATTATTTCTAATTAAAAAATTCACCTGCAGTAGTGTATGGTAACTGATGATAATTAAAATAAAGGTTCTATATTTATAACATGAATTAATTATTGCGGTGCTATGGAGACAAACATCTGAATTACAATACATGGAAGACGCCATTGGTTCTATAATAGCTTGGCCTGCTGCGCATGTTGTAATGACATGAATTTTCAGTAAGTATAATCTACTTTGTTTATAAACATATTAATTTTGCATCATCTTATAAAATCAGATCTCATATGGTTATGCAATCTAAAAAAACAATTAATTTATGATTACTGTTAACTTTATTAGACACAGTTATGCAGATCAGTAGGTTTTGGTTAATGTTAACTTTATTAGACATAATTATTTTGTTTATATAATAAATAATTGTCGTAAATACGGAAATACGACATCTGTGCAATGTTACTTTATTAACAAGCTTCCCATGATCAACAAGATGATTTTAGTGGGACATGAATAAGTTAATACACATATAGTAATGATGGGTTGAATTTGTAGCAGTTTGGGGATTTGAAGGAGATGGGTTGAATTGCAGTTTTGTGACGTTTAATGAAATTGATGAGGGGAGAGTTGCAGAGTGATGCAGTTTTCTGGAAATGTGTTGTTTGGAGAATGAGGAGTTAAAGGAAGTTATACTACTAATAGGAACTTCAAATGGCAAGCTAAGATAGTGAAGAGATAATCTCAATCTGCCTTGCACAAACTTCAAAAGCTAATCCTGATTTTAATATTTGATATGACATTCACGCTCTTTGCCTGCACTTTATATTTTGATATAAAAAAGATAGAAGGTGTGTGAGAGGGATAAGACTGGAGTTTTTAGCGAAACTTATCCTTCACTCATACTTTGTATGATATTTTCCTTGTAGTCCAGTTACTTTTTGCCCATACCGTAAGTTGAAAACGTCGTGTTCTTTCCATATTTTACATCCTTACTGGAATCTTTTCAAAGTTGAAGATACAAAGTTAATTGTATGGGTTTTTATGATAACTAAATGATTGTGTATTATGATATAATATATTCACTTGCTGTTGTTGGTGTATTGCAGGTTTTTTTCATAGGTACATTCTCAGGTATGCAGATTTTTAGTTATTTTGGTGATCTTCAATCTTGATTTTCGTCTGAAAGCTCAGCACTCTGAAGGTAAATCATGATATCACAGTATGTTGATCAGGTAAATATTGTAGTAAAACAGATCACATATTTTGTTGATGCAATCACATGGAAATTAGTTTTTATGTGTTTATGCAATGAATAAAATGATAAAATTCTAGGTTTCTTTTATCATCGTGTTTGGCTACAGTTTAGTGACATTTAATACAACTAATTATACATAGAGAGGCTGATCTAGAAGTAATTTTTAATGGATATTGCTGCACTGATTTCACAAGACAGCTAATTATACATTGAATTAAGTTTGTGTATTAAACATTAAGAATCTCTGTTGTACAGATCAAAAAAAGTATGAACATGATGGCTTGTACGGTATATGCATTAACTTTGTAACGTGACTGCACTTGGCTTAAGCCTAAGAGCATCGCAACTATAGTGTGATATCCGTTCAGTTGGAAAACAAGTATTTTTACTTATTTGCAGGTGTGAAAGAAGAAGGGTGCAAAAGTTGTGGTCTTCCATTTAATGCAAACAACGAAATATGTACTTGTTTTTTTGTTAAACTTTGCTACTACGTTTTGATTTATGTGGTTTAAGCTATAAGATATTATGTGTATGAATATTTGATATGTTTAATGTAATGTGTAACAACTCTGTATTTATTATCTTTTATGATTCTTGCGTTATTTAAATGATTTTATGTTTAAAATGATTATTATTGTGCATTCTGATATTGGTATTTAATACTGTAGTTTATGAATAGGATGCAGAAAATATTTAAATTGTGAAACTAAACCAGAGCACTTGAAAACCGCTATAAATATTTAATAGCGTCGAATGACCGTTAAATCCGTCAGTGTTAAAGATGCATAACAGAAAAAGCGCTATGGTATTATAAAAAACGCTACAAAAGAACATATCACAACAGAGTATAAGCGCTATTGTAGTTGAATCTTTATAGCGGCATACTCGTGTTGTGACAAATCAACATCTACAATAACGTATCCATATACATCGCTCATAATCCGCTATTAATATTTTTTATAGTGAATTATTAGTGCTATCTTAGAAAAAATAAAAATATTTTGTGGCTAATAACGAATTTCATAGCGGAAAAAAGCGCTATTATAGTAATCAATAACACATAATTTGGCGCTATAAAATGTTTATAATAGCGGATTTTTTGCGCTATTATATTAGTACTTTTTATAGCGCTTATTATGCGCTATAAATTGTTCACTGTTTTTTAATAACATGTCGTTATATAGTGTTTATTAAACCGCTATTATAGGATTTAATAGCGTTTTTTTGGCGCTATCGTAGGGTCTTTTTGTTGTAGTGTAATATCATAAGATTTCCTATGAAATGGTTTGGTTATCGTAAGGTAAAACCCATCCGTATTTGTGTGCGGCGTGGTCCTACGAGATACCTTTATTTTGAATGGTTTTATAACATTAAAATCCATTTGTGGTGTGTTTCTCAGGCTGGTTTACCAAACTAATCCGGGTGTTATTCTCTTATAATGCTCGGGTCAGACCGAGCATATTTTTTAAATTTAGTTTGGATGCTTCGGAGCTTCAAGAGACGAGCTAGAGGCCTCCAAGATATACTCGCTATATTTTATATTTCGCTGCATTGGTTGTTTATATTTATCAACATTTGTGAGGACATGTTGTATAACTGTCCAAACTAATGATAGATAGATACTCTGATTTGCTCTATGTATATCACAGTTTTCTTTTATAAAGATCTGTTGTATATTGTATGTTGCTCGTCATGATGTAAGATTATGTTCTGTCTTCCCTTTCTTTTTTCCCAACAATCTGTCTTTCTGACACTTGGATGCTCAGCACATGAATACCGTGGATGTATTAGTATCGACTTTTTAGGGTCGAAAAGGCTGGTCGTTACACATTGCATGCTTTTGCTATGAAATATTGACTCGTTACTATTCCATAAACTTTTTTGCTAATTCATCAAAAGATGATATGGACCCTGGCTCAAGCCGACATAACCCATCGTGGCAAATTCGTCTAGAAAGAAGTGAAAACATCTACATCTAACTGCATCATTTACATGTGCACAATCCATGTGTCATCCATACTTCACAAGATGTTGCATAGGATCATTCGATCAGATATAACTCTATAATGTTGGTATGATGAACTTTTTCGAATGTAGAGCATATTTTGTATCAGTATTGAATGAGCTTCGACTAGCAGTTGGCCCATCCATCATCTTGCCGTTGTTGGTTCTACTGCAACAATCTCTATATAGTTTTAGTAAAAAAACTCATCGTTGCCTATGTTTTGCCCTGGGCAACGATCACTGTATGCATCACTGTGCGTTTGCATAGGCAAATGTTCATGGTTAGCACGATGACATCTAGGTCTCCATGTCTCTACGGAGTCCATTCTCTCAGTTTCCCCTGCGACGCTGATGTGGACTACATCCTCTTCTTGAATTTCTATCTGCGTTCGCTTCTGTAGCACCATCATGAGGACTAAGTCCATGTCATTCATCATCTGCATCAACATCATGACATTCCTTAGAATCACTTAAATTCAGTCCTTTTGATCGACTGATACCAACCCATCTGGCATGGTCGATACCGATCAATTTTGATGTTTAGATAATCACTCCAGTTTTTTCACTTTGCTTTGTACTTGTCCCGACATCTCATTTTTGCTTCTTTTGCTTTCTTCTTGATGATTCTGCTCTAATAAAGATGAAAGTTCCTTATTGGGATTTGAAGATAAATACTCTTTTCTAATCTTCTAAGGTGGCCTAGACAATGTAAAGAACTACTTCTCCATTTCTTCCATGAAGGACAGTTGACTATTCATCTCTACTATCATACAATCCAGCTCATCTTTGATAACAACTTCTGGCGGCTGAGATGAAGTTCCTTCTAGATTTTTCTGGTTTGTTTTATTAGCTTATGATACGAACCATTATGCTCTTCAATAACTACTCCAGATCTAGTAGCCTTCTTCGAAGCAATTTCTCTTAGATATGAATGGAGATTTTCTTCAAATCCTAGTAGCAATCTGATCTGGCCATGAGTTCAGTTCTCAGTGAAAGTACCAAAAAATGTTGGCTAAAAAGTTGGCCAACACCCTCCAAAATCAATCAAAAATGAAATTTGACAGGTAAGAAATTGAAAGCAAGAGAAAAAAGACAATATTTTTGGAGAAGTTCGACCAAAATCTTATGCCTATGTCCACTAATGATTTTATTTCAGATAGGATTCACAACTACATCCAAATTACAATCAATTTCAAATCCAAAAAAAGTTGGTTTCAAGTTTGGTAGCAACTCCGTGTAGAATCCAAAAGGATCTCCCTTTCTAAGTGATGTAGATTTCCTTTTATAGCTAAATTCGAGCGCAAGAATCTTTAGATCTGGTTTGAATGGACAAATATCCCTAGGCCCGACTTTCCAGCAAGATGAAGAAGTCAAAACACACATTTCCATAACTCATGATCATTCGGTACCAATCCATATGGATCGGTAATCACCGATGTTGCCGACTTCCCTTGTTTTTCCCTTTATACAAGTATTCATGCTTTATAGTCAAAGACCATCGGTCGGTCCTGATCAATGTCACATAACTTGTTCTTGTATTTTTCTTCAACTTTGAATATAGAGTCGCATAGGGGCAAAATGGATCCCATAACTTTAAAGGATCATTCGCTATCGATCTACATGGATTGTCAAAAACTGATATATCTTCCTTTATACTGATCTAAAATTTCTCTAGTCTTCAATCTTGACATCTTTAAGCCTTTTAGTCCATTTCTTCACCGTTTTGGGTCCATATCCATCGAAATGTTATTGGGTTAAAAAACCGGATAACACATATGATAGTCTTTGAATGGTCTGTCAGTATATTCTAATCCTTGGTTTCTCCATTTACCTAGTTTTGATCCTTTTTCCTCTTTCCCTCTTCGCATATACAACGAAGAAGACCTCTTTGATGATTGGAATATAATTAGAAACCAATCAAACTCGCAAGGAAACGATAGTTTTGACCTGTTAAGCTTTGGATTCGGCCTAACTCAAGTTCTTATGTAGAGCAGTCAAGAAGGTTTTACATAGTTTGGACAAGAGAATTTTCTCTTGGTAACGCAAGCAAATGGGTTAATACGCAATAGTCAAATATGCAAGTCCTTTATCACAAAGTCATGATTTAAATTTGACCTAAAATCCATTAAAGTCACAAATAAAGTTCTTTATTTATGTTTTGAGTACAAATGAAAAAAGATTAAGAAGATAACTTAAGGATTCGCCCTTTCTTAAGTGTAGGGTAAATGCCTATTTATATGAAAATTACATTGTCAGATCTTTGACACGTGGTAAGTATCAACTTTGGACGGCTGAAATCTTCCTAGCTAATTTCTAGCATGGCACCCTATCGATTTGACATGTGGAACAGTTTTCTTCTTTCACTTTTCATGTAGATGTGGCAAGGAGGGAATGATATGAAGTTGGCATGCAGTTAGTTTGGACAGTTCATTGATCATTTTTAGATATGTGATAACTCTTTAGAACATAAGCATACCTCCTCGGCTTTATACTTGTGGTAGCTTTTTCTTATACTTGTGATAGCCTTTCTTTATACTTGCGATAGGTCTTTCTTATACCTACAACAACCTTTCTTTATACTTATGATAGCTCTATCTTATACTTGCAACAACCTTTCTTTATACTTGTGATATATCTATCTTTATACATGCAATGGCTCCATCTTTATACTTACGATAACCTTTCCTCATACTTGCGATAGCTCTATCTTTATGCATGCGATAACTCCATCTTTATTCTTATGATAGTTCAATCTTTACACAAGAGATGGCTCCATCTTTATACTTACGATAGCCTTTCCTTATACTTGCTATAGCTTTATCTTTATACATGCGATAGCTCCATGTTTATTCTTGCGATAGTTCCATCTTTACACATACGATAGCTCCATCTTTATCCTTGCTATAGTCCTATCATTACAAATGAGATAACTCTATCTTTATTCTTGCGATAGTCCTATCATTAAATTAATACTTTACTTTAAAATACCATTTCATATAATAAAACTAAGTCTCCATTTTATTTACTTAACCTAAAATTTCCCTTTTAAAAGCCAAATTTCCTAAATTATCAAGTTTAGTCATATTTTCAAAATAAATTTCCCATTTATTTACTTATACATTTTAACTCATAGAAAATCACTAAAACTTTATTTAAATCATTTA
Source organism: Allium fistulosum (assembly GCA_030737815.1). Classification (NCBI taxonomy): domain Eukaryota; kingdom Viridiplantae; phylum Streptophyta; class Magnoliopsida; order Asparagales; family Amaryllidaceae; genus Allium; species Allium fistulosum. Next base: position 505,649,714 of record CM060903.1, on the reverse strand, counting down.
AATCCAAATCTTAGTTAAAATATCATATTTTACACTTGAAAATACTTAATAATTTTCAGAAAATTTATAGAATAACCACGGGTCTGTATAATATTTTCTAACCTAGGTCAACTGATATAGATAATATATCATTTCAATCCGTAATTTAAAAAGAAAAATCTGGGTTCTATCATTTCAAACCCGCAATCCCAAGTCAAACAAAATAAATAAAAAATCGCTAGAGCCTATCATTTCAGCTCATAATGATTTTTCCTTATTCTAATGTCCGTTCGGGTATGTATCATTTCAACCCGTAATGATCCTATTCTACAGGGAACTTGCAGTGTGAGAAACGGAAAATAAAATAAATAGTATAGCATATAATATCAGATCAAGTGATGTAACAGGTATGAAATCAGGTTATACATCATATAATCAAATCACAGGCATATATGAACATAGTATATCAATTATTACACACTCACTTGTCATTGTTTCCCCATTTATATAAGTACGAATGTCGAGAGTGATAAACTCACCTTTAAAAGCTGGAGTTAACAATTCAAAACACACGAATAGACTTCGGAAGCATGACACATCACGACTTAGATTCGAGTGGAGGGAGAGCCAAGATTTAGATTTTGTAACAACCAAAATATATAACATACATAAGAATAAAATTCACATCATATTATAAATCAAAACAATGAATAAAACATGAATCAAAGTGAAGCAAAATTGGGTTGAATCATCAAGTGGGCTCGGCCACATCACCCATAGGCTCAACCATCATCATACATGGTTCGGCCATGATCAAAACTGAAGTGTTAGGCTCGGCCAAGGGCGGGAAAAGAAGACAAAGCATTGGAATATGGAAAAGGTAGGGGTTACAAGCATTGGAAAGGCAAAACAAAGGCAAGGAACAAAGGGGTTTTGGTTCACATAGGCTCGGTTATGGGTCTAGATGGCTCGAATCTGGTCACATCAGAGGGGTATGGCCTGGAGCAAGGCAAGGAGGAGGACCAGGTGGTGGAAATAAGTGTGGCCGAGGCAAACAAAGAGGGGTTTGGTGATATAGAGGCTCGTTAGGGTTTCAAGTAATATTTGGTGATAGGATTTTGGATCTAGGGATTCTCGGCAACAAGGAGATGGTGGTGATATGAAGGAGGCCGATCTAAGGTGGTGGATGATAAGGTTTGTGGTCAGCAATAGAAGATTTTGGTGATGGCCAAGCTTTGCTAGGGAGGAACAAACAAAAGAATAAAAAAGAAGATAGAAAGAAGGAGAAATGAGAAAGAACTTACTGTAACATCCTTCAGTCAGAAGAGGAAAATGAGGAAGGAAATGTTGGGAAATATTTGTACGTGATTTGATAGAGTAATACACGGCTATAATAGGTGAGAAACGGCTAAGAATAATAAAGAGGGTAGGAAATTAAAAAGGCAAGCATTTAGGCAATGAAACGTGTGTCCCTTGATTTTCTCCAGCCATTTATAAAAAGATATGAACAAACTAATTCCAAATAAATAAAATGGAAGTCTAGACAAATAAATAGAGAAATAACACAAAGAGATGGATATAGGAAAATATAAAATAAAAATACATAAATTTATTGCGTGTAAAACGCTGTAATTTATCAAATTTAAAAAGTATAACTCAGAATTTAACGAAACGAAAAGCAGAACGGATATCAGGATTATATCCAGCTTCAAATAAAAAGATTAGAATTTAAATTTTTAAATTTCAAAATTTTCAAATAAAAGTCAATGTTTGACAAAAATATAAATTTTCAGAAATTGTTTATTTTATTATATTTGGAAAGGAAATTACAAACAAAATTCCAAATTTCATCGGAAAATTTTGAAAAATTCAAATTTTAATAAATAAAAATCAAAGTCTTCAAATAAATTAAATTTTAAAATATTTACAAAATTTTGGGTTGTTACACTCTCCCCCACTCAAAACTTTTCGTCCTCGAAAAGGAACGAAACAAGGAAAACAAAGGAAAGATAAGGTAGAAAAGCAAAAGTACCTGAAACAAACACTTCCGGATTTGAAGCACGCATGCTCTCCTCCGTCTCCCAGGTACAATCCCGGTCATCAGTACTCCACTGCACTTTGACCAGATTGATAGGTTTCCTTCTCAGCTGCTTCGTACCTCTATCGACAATACGAAGTGACTTCCTCTCGACAGTCAGATTAGGCTAAATATCCAAACTCTTGAGAGCAGAAGGCTGGACAAAAAGAGATGGATCATGAAGATACCGACGAAGATGCGAAACATGGAATACATTATGCACTCCAGAAAACTTCTCAGGCAAATCCAGACGATAAGCTAAAGAACCAATACTCTCCAAGATGCGGAAAGGACCAATGAACCTAGGAGTAAGCTTCCCTCTACGACCAAAACGAACCACATTCCTTAAGGGAGAAACCTTAAGGAAAACCAAATCACCAACAGCAAACTCCAAACTCCTCCTACGTCAATCATCATACTTCTTCTGCCTATCCTGAGCAATCCTCATCTTCCTCTTAATCTCCTCAACTCTCTTAGAAGCTTCCAAAATCACATCAGGACCAAGAACTAAACCATTACCGGATTCAATCCAGCAAGATGGGGATCTACAAGGTCGTCCGTAAAGAGCTACAAACGGCGACATCTCAATACTAGCCTAAATAAAAGATAGAATGAGATAGATAAAGGATTAAGACAAGATCAAAATAGAATATTGAAATTATACCTGATAACTATTGTTATAGGTGAATTCGACAAGATGGAGATGAGCTTCCCAAGATCCTCCATAATCAAGCACACAAGCACGAAGAAGATCCTCTAGAATCTGATTCACACTTTCCGTTTGACCGTCGGTCTGTGGATGGTAAGCAGTGCTCAGATTCAAGTGAGTACCCAAAGATTCCTAAAAGGCTTTCTAAAATTGACTGGTAAAGATAGGATCATGATCACAAACAATACTGAGAGGGACACCATGGAGACGAACAATCTCCTTCATATAGATCTCAGCCAAACTAGAAGCAGAACGGGTAGACTTGACTGGAATGAAACGAGCGGACTTGGTCATTCTATCCACAATAACCCAGATACTTTCATTACCCCTCCTAGACCTCGGTAATCCATCAATGAAATCCATAGAAACTCCATTACCAGAAACTCCATTACCAGAAACAATATGCCCGAGGAATCGGACTTCATCCTTCCAGAAATGGCATTTAGAAAATTTAGCCTTCAACTGATGATTTCTAAGAGTCTCCAGAACAGATTTCAAATGCGACTCATGCTCTTTCTTGGACTTAGAGAAGACAAGGATATCATCAACAAAGACCAGAACAAACTTATTCAGAACATCACGAAAAACACGATTCATCAAATCAACAAAGAAAGCTGGGGCATTAGTCAAACCGAAAGGCATGAGTAACCACTCATAAAACCCATTCTCAGTACGGAAAGAAGTCTTGGGAATACTTTCCTCAGCAACTCTGAGCTGGTGGAAACCTATGGCAAGATCAAGCTGGGAGAAAACAGTAGCACCATAAAGCAGATCAAACATATCATTGCTGTGAGGCATTGGATATCTGTTTTTCATAGTGAGCTTGTTCAGCTCCCTATAATCAACACACATCCTCAAAGATCCATCAGACTTGGTGACGAAAACCACCGCTGCTCCCCATTTGGAGTGGCTAGGTCTGATAAGACCCTTGGAGAACAGGTCCTCAATTTGTTTTCCTAACTCAACCTTCTCACGGATTGCCATTCTTCTAGGAGGAAGAGCTACAGGTCGAGCTCCAGGAATAAGATCAATACAGAAATCAATTTCCCGCTTAAGAGGTAAAGTAGTGACTTCACCAAATACATCGGGATAGAGTTTCACCACACGGGTCGAATGAAGATCACCAGGAGAAGAATCAAGGGAATAAATAAAGCTGCCAGCATAATCACGAGGCATACGACACTGAATAACCAAAGGATTTCCCCGATCATCAACAAGAGAAACAGTTCGGGATTTACAAGAGATTAAAGCATCATGCCTCTTAAGCCAATCACCTCCAAGCAACAAATCGAAAGCATCGAAACCAAGAACATAGAAATCACCACTAAAGCGATGATCAAAATAGAGAAGTTTCACTTGCTTACAAATCCTATTAAGGCTCGCGGGACCACCAATAGGATTTTTAACACACAAAGATTCAACAGCATACATAGGAGAAAGAAGATGCTCAAACTTATCACAAAGATCCACAGAAATAAAACTATGCGAAGCTCCAGTATCAAATAAAACACGAACATGATGATTAAATAAAGAAAAGGTGCCCTGAAGAGTACCTTGATTATCACTAGGAGCAGGAGTAGGTGCAGGTGGAGCAGGTGAAGAAGCAGATGTAACAACAAAAATACCATATGGCTTGCCCTTCTGATACAAAGGAAAATCATTTTTGAAATGACCAGGCTGCAGACAGACATGACAGAGGTTGTTCCTGGTATTCTGAGGTGGAGGAATAGCAGCACCAACTGAATTAGGGCAACTATTAGCATAGTGTCCCTTCTGATCACACTTGAAACAGGTAATAGAAGATAGGTCGATAGGCTGCCTCTGAGAAGGAGAAGATGAAGATCCCAAACCCGGATTCTTAAGCCAATTCTTCTTTTACTGATGGAAATTTGGCTTTCTCTTTTTAGAGTTAGCAGAGGAAGACTGAGATGAAGGAGCATCAGCAACAGCAGGACCCTTAGAAGTAGGGTTCTTATAACAGATAGCCATATCCATAAACTCGGTGAAAGTGCCATGAACATGAGAAATGAGACGATCAACTCTGGGCGAGCTCCAGCTATGAGCTTCTCATTCTTCTTAAGTTGGGTGTCAATATGGCCAAGACCGAACTTGGAAAGTTCATTGAACTTCCGCTCATACTCAGAAAAGGAAATGGTACCCTGCTTAAGATCCATAAACTAACGATAAAGCTGAGATTTCCCGGCTTCGGGCATCCATTTTGCCACAAAAGCCTCCCTCGAAAAGAGATAGATAAGCTTAAGATAGATTATAAAGAGAAAAAGCTGAACAAAACACAAGACAACACAAGAAGATACCTAAACTGATCCCAAGAAATGTCTGCCTCCACAGTCTGAGCTATGACAGACTCCCACCAATCCAAGGCTGCTTCCTTCAACTGCCAAGCTGCCAACTGACGCTTCTGAGCATCAGTAATCTCCAAACCAGTAAAAATCCTCTCAAGACTCCTCAACCACTGCTGAGCCTCTATGATGCTCTCAGATCCAGTAAACTTGGTACCACGAAGCTGAGTGAATTCCTTGCAAAGAATAGTGAACCTGATGGGTGCAACAGGCTCGGGGACTGGGGCGATACCATGACCCTTACCTCTGGCATTCCTACGATTCATCTTGAAAAATCAAGAATGAATTTTAGGACAAAGGTAAAACAGAAAGACAAAGATAAGATTCAACTAGAAATGGAAATCCTAATCAATGAATTTAAATAACAAGGTGGATTCGAAAAGAATGAAGTTAAGAAAATGAAGTTTTTTAAAACAAGAGAATTTTATATGCAAAATAATCTTTAAAATCATTTGAAAAACATTTTATACTTAAAAATACGTTCTCTCACAAAGAAATGATTCTAAGATTGATTTCACTCATTCTAGGGTAATTCTACCCTATCTCTAATGAGTTTTTGCTCCATAGGCTAAGGTCTGTCTAAAACCTGGCTCTGATACCAAATGTAACGACCCACTATTTTGGACCATTCAAATCAACAATAAATCCACATGTCGGACTTGAATAATACAAAACAATAGATTGTAAATAAATTTGGAGCAATTAATACCAATCACAGACACATAATATCAGAATAACTCGCAGCGGAAAATAAAAATACATAGTGGTTCATGAAGTCACTACAATACATAGTCTCAAAATAGATAAAAAATACCATAGTCTTAAAAAAAGATACAACAAAAGTCTGAGTACATAAGTTCACAAATACATAAGCAAAGCTGAATGAAATAACTGAAATGGGAAGACAACTAGATAGACAGATAAACTCCAGAAATCTCTAACTCCAGAAGGTGAATCCAAAGCTGTAATACTCAGGCTGACCCGAGCGTAAAATAAAACACAAACACTCGAGTCAGGACATACATACTTATACAATGCAAACCAACTCAAGTGATTTGTAATAAATTGCACAAGTAACTTAAATGAAGCTTGGGACCGCCCATCCTCTAAGGATCCGTTAAACTATTTACTATGTAGTAATATACGCTATTATAATAATGTCTAATCGTAAAATAAAATTACTTTAAAATAGCATTAAGGAGTGACCCAATATTCCCCTTAACACATAAATAGTGCCAGTAGTCTATACAGTACCTGCGTACCTCCAAATCGGGAGGCTACGAGAAGATACTCCATAGGTACGACACAAATCAAACTCGTACAAGGCTCGCTATGGTAGATGACATGGCACAATGAGGCAATGCCAGGGTAGATATACCAATTACGCATCTGGACTGGTGGTAACGCATAGCAGCCACTACCGCCCACCTCGAGCCACACTTCCAAAATCAAAGGGTGCACCCAATCAATCACAAAGTAATAGAATGGTATCGAAGAAGTGTGTCCGATCAGAGAAGCTACCTTATTGGCCCAGAATCGCTCCTATTTTAGCCACCTTATACCAACTCACGGGAGTCAGGTCCACGTATATACCTCAATAGGATCGTCGCCACCATCCTACTTCATTCTGGAATCTCCACCGCGTACACAGTTGTTAAAGCGGTTTTCGGTATCGACAGAGAGTATGTCCATATCCGATCCCGGTCTCTTTAACAACCAATCATTACTATAACCTGTGGTTATAAATTTCAAATTGGTTTATATTCCAAAAATCAAAATATCATTTCCATTTCAAAAACCACCATTTCAAAACCCAAATCAAAACGATATCATTTCTATTTCAATATATATATATATATATATATATATATATATTCGTTTGAATCATTTAAATATGAAGTCATTATCCTTTCAAATCAAATATTCAATTTCCAGAATTTTTAACATTTCTAAGTGCATTCATTTAATTACAACAATTTCAAAACATTGTATTTTTAGAAAACAGCAGCACTTATAAAGTGTTACGGTAGATATAGTAGTATTTCAAAACATTGTCAAATTTCAGAAACAACAGCACTTACAAAGTGTTACGGTAGATATATTAGTTTCAAAACAGTTCAGTTCAGCAACAATAGCACTTACCAAGTGCTACTGTAGCCCTTTAGTTATTTCAGAATATAGTTTACTTTCAGCAACCACAGCACTTACAAAGTGCTGTAGTAGCTTTATCACTTTAGATTTTAGTTAGCTTCAGCAACAACAACAACACTTGCAAAGTGCTGTAGTAGCCCTTTATTTATTTCAGAACTTAGTTATATTTCAGAAACTATGGCACTTAGTAAATGTTGTCTTAATAGTACAGCATTTCTGAAGTGCTACCAATACTAATTCCAGATTTATTATAAAATTTCAGAAACATTAAAACTTCAATTTTTAGCCATTTAACTTATAAAATCATATATTTTTTAGCTTCAAAAATGTTCATTTGGATATCATTTAACTTATGATTTTATAAAATAAAAAAAATTCATTACTAATTATCCAATTTTTAAACAATAATTCACTTATTAAGCCAAAGTGCACTATTTTCTTAACTTTTGTATTTTAACAATTAACTTAATACTTTACTTTAAAATACCATTTCATATAATAAAACTAAGTTTCCATTTTATTTACTTAACCTAAAATTTCCCTTTTAAAAGCCAAATTTCGCAAATTATCAAGTTTAGTCATATTTTCAAAATACATTTCCCATTTATTTACTTATACATTTTAACTCATAGAAAATCACTAAAACTTTATTTAAATCATTTAAATCCAAATTTTAGTTAAAATATCATATTTTACACTTGAAAATACTTAATAATTTTTAGAAAATATATAGAATAACCACGGGTCTGTATAATATTTTCTAACCTAGGTCAAGTGATACGGATAGTATATCATTTCAATCCGTAATTTAAAAAGAAAAATCCGGGTTCTATCATTTCAAACCCGCAATCCCAAGTCGAACAAAATAAACAAAAAATCGCTTGAGCCTATCATTTCAGCTCATAACGATTTTTCCTTATTCTAATGTCCATTCGGGTATGTATCATTTCAACCCATAGTGATCCTATTCTACAGGGAACTTGCAGTGTGAGAAACTGAAAATAAAATAAACAGTATAACATATAATATCAGATCAGGTGATGTAACAGGTATAAAATCAGGTTATACATCATATAATCAAATCACAGGCATATATGAACATAGTATATCAATTATTACACACTCACTTGTCATTGTTTCCCCATTTATATAAGTACGAATGTCGAGAGTGATAAACTCACCTTTAAAAGCTGGAGTTAACAATTCAAAACACACGAATAGACTTTGGAAAGCACGACACAGCACGACTTAGATTCGAGTGGAGGGAGAGCCAAGATTTAGATCTTGTAACAACCAAAATATATAACATACATAAGAATAAAATTCACATCATATTATAAATCAAAACAATGAATAAAACATGAATCAAAGTGAAGCAAAATTGGGTTGAATCATTAAGTGGGCTCGGCCACATCACCCATAGGCTCAACCATCATCATACATGGTTCGGCCATGATCAAAATTGAAGTGTTAGGCTCGTCCAAGGGAAGGAAAAGAAGGCAAAGCATTGGAATGTGGAAAAGGTAGGGGTTACAAGCATTGGAAATGCAAAACAAAGGCAAGGAACAAAGGGGTTTTGGTTCACATAGGCTCGGCTATGGGTCTAGATGGCTCGGATCTGGTCATATCAGAGGGGTATGGCCTGGAGCAAGGCAAGGAGGAGGACTATGTGGTGGAAATAAGTGTGGCCGAGGCAAACAAAGAGGGTTTTGGTGATATAGAGGCTTGTTAGGGTTTCAAGTAACATTTGGTGATAGGTTTTTGGATCTAGGGATTCACGGCAACAAGGAGGTGGTGGTGATGTGATGGAGGCAGATCTTAGGTGGTGGATGATAAGGTTTGTGGTCGGCAATAGAAGATTTTGGTGATGGCCGAGCTTTGCTAGGGAGAAACAAACAAAAGAAAAAAAGAAGATAGAAAGAAGGAGAAATGAGAAAGAACTTACTGTAAAATCCTTCAATCAAAAGAGGCAAATGAGGAAGGAAATGTTAAGAAATATTTGTATGTGATTTGATAGAGTAATACACGGCTATAATAGGTGAGAAACGGCTAATAATAATAAAGAGGGTAGGAAATTAAAAATGCAAGCATTTAGGCAATGAAACGTGTGTCCCTTGATTTTCTCTAGCCATTTATAAAAAGATATGAACAAATTAATTCCAAATAAATAAAATGGAAGTCTAGACAAATAAATAGAGAAATAACACAAAGAGATGGATATAGGAAAATATAAAATAAAAATACAGAAATTTATTGCGTGTAAAACGCTGTAATTTATCAAATTTAAAAAGTATAACTTAGAATTTAACGAAACGAAAAGCATAACGGATATCAGAATTATATCCAGCTTCAAATAAAAAGATTAGAATTTTAAAAATTTAAATTTCAAAATTTTCAAATAAAATTCAAAGTCTGACAGAAATATAAATTTTTAGAAATTGTTTATTTTATTATATTTGGAAAGGAAATTACAAACAAAAATCCAAATTTCATCGGAAAAATTCCAAAAATTCAAATTTTAATGAATAAAAATCAAAGTCTTCAAATAAATTAAATTTAAAAATATTTACAAAATTTTGGGTTGTTAATAGGTTCGATCCTAGTACACTTCATCTAGGAGTATACTATACGGAATGTCGTCCCTTACCTTTTCATGTTGGAAATCCAATCTCCAATAAGTGCATTCAGACTTAGTTGTATACTTATTATGCTGGAATTTGATTAATGTAACAATTTCTGCTATGATTTCATATTTATTTTAAACTCTAAACATTATTATAATACTACAAGAAAAGTGGATTTTCATAGCGCCAATACATAGCGCTTTATTTCATAATGTTATTGTGTGGGTTAGTTTGTTCCATTTAAAGAGAAATTGGCTATGTAACACATTGTAAGCGGGTATTTATTTTCATTGCCGCCAGTTCCTAAATTATTTCTCCATTTCCCTCTCCTCAACCCCAATCCTCAAACATAAATTCTCTATCAAACTGTCACCACCGAAACCCGCTTCCTCGTCATCTTCTATTTCCAAGGCAGCTGCCTCATCCTCTACAACACTTTTACCTCCTTCAATTTTGCTGTCTCACAACCGCCAGGCATAGGCAAGAGCAGCCTAGGGCAACAACAAAAGGGGATTCGGTTTTTAGGTGTTTCCATTGCCACTTTTGTATAGTAATGAAAAGGTTTGTGTGAACGTTGACTATTATTTTGGTGGGTAATTTAATTTATTCGGTCTTTGCTTTGTATATTATGGTATTCTTTTCAGTGACTGAACTTTCGAAAGGTATTTAATCCAACGGCATTTGACTTTTTTTCACATTGATTTTTCTGAAATACAAATTTATTAGAATCATTAGACTTGTACCAAATTACCAATTCTGCAGTTAATTATACATATTGCAATGACTCATGCTTGATTAATCAACTCATGATACTCAATAGTACTCCTATAGAAGACTTCAATATTGTTATTCATGCATAATTTAAGCGCTTGAATGTATGCCTTAAGCATTAAGTATATAGGGTAGAAAGTGAAAGTAGATCTTTATGTTTATGCCAACAGTATTTAAGAATTAAGCATATTGTGTAGAAAGTGAAAGTATACCTCAATCATTTATCTTGCTTTTTTAAATCTACGATGGATGTTCTCTGATAAAGCTAGCAGTCGATCATACTTTGTATTCCTTTATTATTATTATTTTTTAAATTCTTTTCCATTCGTAAGTGTTACAAGTGAGAGAGAGTATTTTTTTGTTCTAATAAATTTATATTCTTCCTATACTACATGGTCGGTTCATCATTGTTATATAGTTACAGCTTGAATCTGGTAATATTATATGATCTGGGTTTATTGGCTATGAAGATTTCTTAAGTGGGGAGATATGAATAATATCGAAAATTAACAAATAGAGATATTCCACAAATGCCTACTCTAATTCTTGAGATGGATACACTTCAATAGATGTTACTTTACTTGTACAGTATGCTTAGTATGGTTATCAAGGTTCTCCACTGGCATCTCTACGCTTATTTTTGGTCATATTAGGTTTATCATTTGTTGTAAAATATAATTATGCCTACTATTTACATCAATTAATAGCTGGTTACTTGTACATTTTGCTCATTGTTATGACTAATTTTAATTAGCAAACTTCACATGCTTACTAATTAAGTACATGGTCACTAAGGAGGAAACATTTTCTAAACATATTCAATGGATTGACATGAACAAAAATATTAGCCCAAGTGTCTAATCGTACATCTATCCATCATCCGTTTCTGAGTAATGTTGTTGCAATAGGAAAATGTTAAGTATGTATTAAATGAATTGAGAAGAGTCGGTGGCGGTTACTTCTGAATGATGCTTTTAAATTTTGTCTACACTTGATTCAAACAAGTTATCTTCAGTTTCAGTACTGGAGTAGTCAATCAGTTTCACACATATACAGCCTATATATATGTGTATGTATATATGTATATACATATATGTGTGTATATATATGTATATACATATATGTGTGTATATATATGTATATACATGTGTATACATATATACATACATACATACATATATATATAGCATTTTTGAGAACCAAGTGATGTCATCTACAAACTCAATCATAAAAAAGAAAACAAGCTTCTATCAAAAGACAGAGAAACAATTTATCACTACTCTATTGCCAAGATGACTGTATGTGATCATCTTTTCTCTTAACATTTTGATACTGGTTGAGTTATTATTAACATGAAAGAAGCATGAACTATATTTTATTTTGGGTTGTACATGCAGATTGTTGAGATGTGTGTGCATATGGATTGTGCAGGTTGTGAGAAGAAAATAAGGAAGGCTCTTCTGAAGCCGAGAGGTGTATTTTTAACAAGCATTTGGTTCCCATATTACAGTAAAAACTCAAGATATTCATTTATTATTCTTAACCGTTTGAACATAGATTTCTTCTTTTTCTTCTTCTTTTTTGTTTAGTGCTATGATGATGTAGGTGTTGATGAGATAAGCATAGATATGGTGAGACAGAAAGTGACGGATACAAGATAGGTAGAGCAGAAAAAGGTGCTAAAAGAAGTGAGGAAAACTGGAAGGACTGCAGTATTTTGGCCACATCCATACAATGCAGAATACAACTACGGTTATGGTAATAATCAGCAGTACAACAATAAACACCTGCAAATGAGTTGTTTAAAATGTCATTTTCCTTATGGTGCTCATCCTTATGCATATGGTTCTACATCCTCGTATAACTATAAGAAACATGGTTATGGTGATGAGCCATATCTGCATGAATACAATCAGAGGTCGGGATACTCCAATGAAGAGAATGGAATGAAGCTGTTTAGCGATGAAATTGTTCATGCTTGTGCCATAATGTGAGACTAAGTATAATCCATAATGTATTAGTCTTTGCTTTATTTATATTTGGTGGGGAATGCATGCTATATTCCTTTCTATGCGTACATGGTTACATGCTTTAAGTTTTGAAAAATTAATTAATGGCCTATATTTGCTTTAAGTGCTTTAAGTTTTACTACATGTTATATTCCTTTCTATGTGTAAAACTGATTGTCAGACAGTGGAGCACTTAGATCCCTATGCTATCAACATACTTTATGGCCTCATTTTTGCGGTTCACAATGGCGTTAAGGTTGGCAGTCAAAATGAAACCAACACCTTCTCTTCTTTGAAAGAGACGTCTCTCAGCCCAATAGATGGATGCAATCAAGCTGCAATGAATGAATCATCTTCTATTAGAGACTATCCAATTGCTAAAATCTTCCATGCTATTGAACCACTTGTGCTGTAGAAAGTTTGGCAGTCATGGGGGTTCGTATTATTTCTCATTTTTCTTCTTTATTTTATATATTTATCTATTTTCTGTTTTAAAAATGATTTGCTAGACCTTTTGATAACTACAGAACCAGTTTCCAAGAACTTTGGAAGCACTTATCCTGCATGCACTTTCACCTGCAAGTGCAGAGCTACTAGCTCGTAAGTTCGAAGAGATGGACCATCTTATGAGCGAAGAAGATCAGTAAGTGCATTAAAGTTTTTCAGCAAGTTATATGCATCTGCCAAATAGTTTTTTTAGGGTCATAAAATTTAACGAGATGCTGCTGTAAATGCAATTGCAGGCGTGAGTTTCACCAGTTATTTTACAACGTATTTAATGATCCTAATGCAGCAATGGTTACTATTATCAAAGGAAAAGAAGCCTTTGCCTTTCAGGTATCATCTCTTCTTCTATAATGTGTTTGATATTTGTAGGTAAACTTTATTAACGTCTAAATTTTATTTATTTCTTTTTTCTTTTTTGTGTTCCAGTCACTTCAGAGTGTCATGGACAAATACTTGGGTTTGCACATTAAAGAACCTATTTGATTCTATTGGATACAGTAAAATTAGTCTCAATTTTTGTACATACATAAAGTTTACGGTTCTTAGCAAAAAACAATGAAAAACAATGCATGCTTTAAGTGCTTTAAGTTTTACTACATGGTTATATTTGCTTTATTGTTTCATTGAGCAAAGTCGGTTGTCTTCTTAGGCATGTGGTAGTATAATTAACGAAACGAGAAGAGTTACAAGTGTAGATATTACAATTCAGAAGTATGGATATTACTAATGTAGATATTACAATTTGAAAAATTAGATATAGATATCACAAGTCTACAGATATTAAAATATGCTTATTATGATCTGGTTACATGATTTATCTAGTTAACAAATTAAAACTTTGAATATATTATAGCTATTTTTCCATAAAGAAGATTGTAACGACCCAGAATTTCTGTCATTTGAAATTCAGATATTTAATTGATTTTAAATATTAACAAGTAAGATTTGTAAGTCGAATAAATTTAATTTCGAATATAGAGATTTAATTGAATAATTAAATCGATAATTTAATATTTGAAATTGCATAAATAATTGGAAATTGGGTTTAATGTAATTAAAAATGATTTATAAAGTTATATTAAATCATATTGGAGTTAGAACGATGTTTGTAAACTTTTAAAATTGAATTAAAAGTTAAATTGTGATAATTGAATATTTTAATATTTAATTGACGAGTGAAAATAGTCATTTTTCAAACAGTCTCGAATTTCGACGAAACCAGTTTCATCGGATCCGTAATGTTATATTATTGTAAGATTTCAAATTTCGTGTCAGTCGGATTTATGGTTTGTCCGGGGCAAGCCAAAACGCATAGAAATTGTTTTAATCGATTTAATTTTAAATTGATCGTTTATTTCCGTAACTTGCACATATGACCGAATTAGCTCCTGAAACACATTCCATTGTGTTTGGAACGCGGGTAAAACCATAGAAACGCCAGCCGGCACGCTTCGTTTGGAGTTCGGAAAATCTCGGATGAATAGTGTTTCGTCAAATTTTCTATAAAAGGACCTCATTTTCTTTGTTTTGCACAAACCCTAGGGTTTCAAGCTTCAGCCGCCACCCTAATAATCAATGGCCGAAAAGCTCTTAAACTCTTCCATTAATCTCTTCCAATCCATCCACTTTTATTAGAAACCATCAACTACAACATTGTAGATCTAAGTGAGATCTACAAATCCATACGGGGATGATCGATTTTCATTGAGAAAATCAACGGCGATCTACGTTTGAACGCGTGAATTTCGAGCACGGTTTTCACAAAAAAGAGAGGGCCGAGCTTCACTTCGTTCATGCCAGGGGTAGAGCTCGCGAAGGGCTTCGACACGGTGGTTCTCGATCAACTTATAAGCAAGCGAGGTGGTCACGATAATTCGCGAGAGGGGGCGTCTATGGGTTTCACGCGTGCGAAGTTTAACTGGTGAGGGAGAAGATAACGTGGGCGGCTATGATGTGATCAAAACGAAATCAACGGCCAAAGCATAGTGAGGGTTTTAAAATAAAATAAAATAAAATAAAATTGTAAATTTATTACTCTTAAAAAATCGTATTAACTTTGTAACTGCATAACCTTTTCATACGAGGTCAAAAATTGACGAAACGAATTGCGTTGGGTTCGTATTGACGCACACTACGCAATGGAGCTGGTTTGGAGTCAATTGGAGCTAGTGATAATTTCGGGTAAAATTAAACGCATGTTTAATTTTATTTGAAACGAAACACTGCAACAGTTATCGGAAACTCAAAGTGAGAACTCCTCACTCAATCGAATTTGTTTCGATTAAATTTTAAATAGTTAGATTTAAAATTGTTGATAGTGTTGATTGTGTGTTTGGATAATGATTGATGATTGGTCGAATTGAAATAGACCCTATACGCCGCATATTAAGCGGAGGTTATTATATTAAAAACGTATACCGCGATATTCCACCTTGAAGTGGAATTGGTATTATATATGTATTTGGAGTTGATTTCCCGCATTATATAGCGGATGAGACCCTATTGCGCCGCATAATAGCGGATAATATTTTATAAATCCCATATACCACCATATTCCACCTCGAAGTGGAATTGGTATTGTGCTAACATCTATGGATGCAGGGAAACAGGTTGGAGGGATCCAACTGGATTCCTCAAACATTTGAATTTATTTCAATGTTGTGTGTTGATTATTTATAATCTCCGTGTGATTATCTTTGTGATTGGAATTGTTGAAGGCTATAGGTTAGCCGAATATATTTTTGGTATCGTTGGATACCAGAAAGTAAATAAAAATTGGATTTTTAAAATTCAAGTTGAAAGTTTATTTTAAAACTTATTTTTGAGAATTGGATAAATTAAAAAGGAGTTTTAAAAGATAAAGTTATTTTTTTAACCATATTGAATAAAATTTCAAATTTCGGAAAAAAGGGCTTAATAAATGGATTTCGAAAATATTATTTATAAGTTGAAGAATTTATTTAAAATTTGGATTTTTAAATAGATTTGAATCGTATAGATGTTTGAATCGTATTGGATGTTGAATTATTTGATATCCCAAATATGTGATGCTTTGTGATATATCCTGTCATGTGTTGTGATTTGTGATCTATTTATCTATGATATGAATATCTGTGATCTGTGGATAAAAGATAAGCGTTATAGTTTATACCGCTTATCAAATATATTGTTATATTTGACCTGTGATAGTTGAATGTTGTTGCACTATTGTGTTAAACCCTTGGACTACACAATACACACACCAATGTGGATTTCACGTGGAAATCGGTTAAGTAACAAATTTTTGACAATTCTAAAGGTTGAATTTTTGAATCCAAATTAGTTTTGGAAATTGGAATTGAAAGTTTTTGAAAATGAGTTTCAAAATAAGAGTTATTTTAAATAACTTAATAAAATTTAGATTTGAATAATTTGATTTAAATTTGAATTCAATATTTGAAATTGAATTCAATAACTTGGAAATTTTGGTCTAAAAAATTATACAAATGTAAAAGGTGTTTATATGGGTTTTTAACCATTTAAAATATGGTTTTGGAAATCTAAATTTAAATTCAAGTTTTATACTTGAGTGGCTTTAACTCATGTAAAATTTGTAATCAGTTTTCCCAAAATGAAAACTATCCGTTTTCAAATAATGATTGCTTTCATATAAGGAAAGAATTGCCAATTTGTGTTAAAAGGATGTTAATTTGAAATTGAACTGTTTTGAAGACTATGAATTAACCTTTGTGAAGATGATTAAGCTTTATCTTGAAATCAAAGAAGATTTTAAAAGGTGTATTTTTTATATTATAAAATACTTGAATTGTGAATAGTTTTGAAAGCTATAAGTTAAATCTTGATTTAAAGATTTAATGGGTTAATCCAATTGAAATGGGAAATGATTTGGGAATCTGTGAATGAATCTTTGTGAAATTAGGTGAACTTTGTGAAGTAAATCTTTTTGTTTAAAAATTTAAAATGGTAATTTGTTTAAACCATTTGAAGGAAAGGATTTGGGTAATAAGTTGTGACTTAATTGAAATCCCTATATCCATATGTTTTAAATATTGTGCTCACTATTCGGTTTAGCCGGGAAAGGACCTTTGTGTCATATAACCCATTCCGAATTAGTGATACGACGATATGGATAACATTTGAAGACCGGTGGTGAAGAGCGGGTATTTGTGAAAACAATAGGATGACCTATCGATTGTCTCTGCACTGTTAGCTACGGTATAGAGATTTCCTTTGTGATGGGAAGTTCGATCAGGATTGTGAATACCCGGATTGCAAGGGCTTCTTCGGAAGTGCCTTCGGTTCTGTTCGAACTCGGAACAGACTTGTATGGTTACATGTCTGACATTACATTTTGAGATATAAAGCTGATTTCTTTCAAATACATTTCTGTTGGTGGCGGAGAATTTATTCTCTTAGCTTAACACCCTTCTCCGAGACGTACAAGCTCAGAGGTTATGAAGTTGAAGGTTATCAGCGATATATTCCCAATTTGGTAATGTGGCATGCTGAGTGTTGCTGTGTGATGATTATTTATTGATCATTTGTTGATCAAAGCATGGCTTTGTGGAAAAAGCGTAGCTTTGTGGACGAGACTTCGTCAGACAACCCGGAAATGGTTGAAATAGGAATGATGCGGCAAGGTTTTGAGGGTCGCTCCCTTTAAGGTATGTCATTTCCTTCTGGAAAAGGGTGGTATCAGGTATGGAGCCCTCGTATTTAACCTATGTGGTTGCTCCAATCTCATTTACTGTGTGATTGTTGCTGTGTGATCGAGGCGCCTCGGATAAAGGTCCCAAAGGACCGGGGGTGGCATATTCGTGTAGTAGTTACCTAGTGTAAGAGGTAACCCGGCCTTGTGTTGGCAGAGAGCTAGTTAGTTCTCAGGACATCCCGCCAGAGGCGATCCCATTGACAGTAGGAAGTTCCTTAGCCTGACCAATTGTTGGAAAATCCAAAGAAACAATATGAGCCTTGTACGGTTTTAGTTGTATAACCTGCTATGGAATGTGGCGGTAACCTGCTATTGAACATAGTATCTATAGTAGGCATACAATAATGGTTGTATGCTGGCTAAGATTAATATTATACTTTCGAAATGTTTTCTGCACTATGCACTAATAATAATATTTAAAAGAATTTGCGTAGTAAGCATGTTTGACTATCATAAGGAGAAATCTCCTCCAATTCTGCGTTTGCATTGTGTGTGTGGTGGGAGGCCTTATGGTAGTTTCATTTTTCAAAAGCATTGTGGATGTCTTTTACTTCCTTTGTTGTTGTTTTAAAGATAATAACTGTTTTAAGCTCTCACACCAGTCCCATGACTGACCTGGAGTTTATTGTTCCCTTCCTACACTCTGGGTGCCCATAATTTTCCACACGGGCAGCCTAGAGTCAGGTTATCAGGTCATTCTGGATTTCAGGTGGCTTTGGAGCTCAAGTGGCGAGCTGGATGGCGAGGTGTTTCACTTGTATATGATATTATTATTCCGCTGTGTATTCTGTATGAGGACAAGTTTGTATAACTGTCCATTGATGTATTGTGTGTATATTGACTCTGATGATGTAATGTATAAACTGATATAGTTCTTGATTTAAAGATTATTCATTTATCTATTATATGTTGTTCCGCTGCGCTATGTGAGATTCTGATATTGTTTCTGTTGTTTCTTCTTTCTTTCTTTCTTTCTGTCTTCTTCTACCTCTTCTTTTTAACCATAACAATTCGGTTTTCCGGCGTTCGATTGCTCGGCAGTTGATACAGTGGACGTATTAATGTCGATTTTCGGAAGTCGAAAATCCCGAAACATTACATGTGGTATCAAAGCATATGGTTAAGCGATAACCTTGGCTCTGTTGGGTGTTACTCAATAGAGATAGAGTCAGTAGTACTCTAGAATGAGTGTGAGTGTAATAATAGATATGTGCGCGTATTTGTTAGTGAATATGAAATTGCTTTGTATTGTGTTTACTTATCGGTTGAGTGTTTATAGATTCTGGTCGGTGCAGTCTAGCTAACTGTAATCGATAGGGGTTTCTAAACTCTTAAACAAGATGAACCGACATAGTATCATTTTAAATTTGGTAAATGAAATATTTTTATCTCGATTATATTTTGTATATAAAGGAAATAATTTTCAGAATTATTAAAGTGTATATAAATTAATTGTTTGGTTGTTGAAAATGTAAGAAAATATATATATTAATAAAAGTTGTTTGAATAATCTAAATAAGAGCAACAATTGTATAAGTATGGAATTATAATTAAAATTATTTACAAATGTGAAATAATCTTGTATAAGTAAAGTTAAATAGTGAAATTATATGACAAAAAGATTTATAAATGTGATTTATAAATAAAAGGAAATTTTTGAAAGAATATTAAACACTGAATTCACTACCGTTACTAGGAAATAATAAGGGTGATGACTGCAACATCATTAGTATCATTTTCGAGTTTCTGTGTGATGGATTTGCTACCATAATAAATTGAAACTTTAAGTTTTGTTGTGATAAACAAATTTAATTTAAAAATCCAAGTTGTAATTGATAAATATAAGTGAAATGAGTTTTGAACTTATAATATGAAATAATTTTTTTTAGCTTTGGTGAAGTTGAAATGAAATTGAGTTAGCATAATAAAACATATGATTTGAAAATTTAACTAAAGGAAAGTTAAATAAATTGAATTGGATTTGATATGTGATTATTTAATATGATTTGGAAGTTTAAATATATTAGTTGTATAACTTATAGAATGGGTAAAGGTAAGTAAAACCAATTGTTAAAATGGTTAAGCAATTTTGTTAAGAAAAACAAAATCTAAATTTGGATAGTGATATGAAATTTGACTTAAGTAAAAGTAAAATAAAATGACTTTAGAAATGAAATTTAAGTTAAGTTAAACAAATGATGTTTAATTGGAATATAACTTAAGTGATGTTAAATGAAGTTGATTTTGGTGTCGAAGTGAAATAACAAAGTGAATTAAATGAAGGTGAACTTGAGTTATATGTAATGAGATTCAACTTTATTTGTAAAATGAATTAGCAATTGAATTAATAAATGGATTGAATGTTAATCAATCTAATGTAAATGAATTGATATGAAATAATGAATGTAAGTGTTAATTGATTAAAGCTAATAAATTGGAAATTGAATATTTGAATGGAAGCCAATTTAATATTAAACCAATTGGAAAAATTAAAAAGTGTTAAACCAAATTGAAGGTAAACAAAGTGAATAAATTTGGTTATGTTGGTTATGGTTTGATTGTTAGTTGATTGTATATAAATTCATTAAGTATTAATGAAATTGAATTAGTGAAGTTGAAAGCAAAAGTAATTGAATCCAAATTGGAAGTAAATGAATATGAATAGGACTAAATTGAATTCAATTTGAAAGTGAACTAATGTGAATGTAAATTTGTTAATGTAAACTAATTGAATAAATGAATTGATTTGGATAGACATTGATTTGTTGGATGTTAGTTGGATGATAGTTGTTTGATGGTTGCATTTGTGATTTTGTTGCAACTATATTGGCACATACTGTTGTGTTTTCTGGTATATGTTGTATATTGATATTATTTTCATATATACATGTTTCTCATGTTGTTGTTGAGTGTTTAGTAGGTGTGGATGGCGCTTGCTTCGCATTTGGAGCTCGCTTTCGCGCTATATTAGCCGTATACGCTCGCTAATAATATATAAGGTACATATCTCGGATTAAATATCATACTTTTACACTTTTTTCCCTGCGGGATGCCTTATTACTTTGATGAGATGTATATTTGTGATATATATTGTCATTTTTTTTCCGGATCGAGCCGCGCAAAGGAGGTTATAGCGAAATTTTCTGAAAATTTAAGGCGTTAGAATATTTTTGAGAAAATTGAAAAATTTTGAAAACTTAGTAAAGATTTTGTAAGAAGTTTAACTATTGGATTTTTAGGAAAGTTAAACACTTAAGAGATTTGAAATCTAATTTGAACGGTTTGTTTTGAAAGTTAATGGATTTTGTGACTTTTTCTTACTTTGCAATTTCGAGGACGAAATTATTTTAAGGGGGGAAGAATGTAACGACCCAGAATTTCTGTCATTTGAAATTCAGATATTTAATTGATTTTAAATATTAACAAGTAAGATTTGTAAGTCGAATAAATTTAATTTCGAATATAGAGATTTAATTGGATAACTAAATTGATAATTTAATATTTGAAATTGCGTAAATAATTGGAAATTTGGTTTAATGTAATTAAAAATGATTTATAAAGTTATATTAAATCATATTGGAGTTATAACGATGTTTTTAAACTTTTAAAATTGAATTAAAAGTTAAATTGTGATAATTGAATATTTTAATATTTAATTGACGAGTGAAAATAGTCATTTTTCAAACAGTCTTGGATTTCGACGAAACTAGTTTCATCGGAACCGTAATGTTATATTATTGTAAGATTTCAAATTTCATGTCAATCGGATTTACGGTTTGTCCGGGGCAAGCCAAAACGCATAGAAATCGTTTTAATCGATTTAATTTTAAATTGATCGTTTATTTCCGTAACTCGCACATATGACCGAATTAGCTCCCGAAACACGCTCCATTGTGTTCGGAACATGGGTAAAACCTTAGTAACGCCAGCCGGTACGCTTCGTTTGGAGTTCGGAAAATCTCGGATGAATAGTGTTTCGTCAAATTTTCTATAAAAGGACCTCATTTAGGGTTTCAAGCTTCAGCCGCCACTCTAATAATCAATGGCCGAAAAGCTCTTAAACTCTTCCATTAATCTCTTCCAACCCATCCACTTTTATCAGAAACCATCAACTACAACATTGTAGATCTAAGTGAGATCTACAAATCCATACGGGGATGATCGATTTTCGTTGAGAAAATCAACGGCGATCTACGTTTGAACGCGCGACTTTCGAGCACGGTTTTCACAACAGAGGGAGGGCCGAGCTTCACTTCGTTCATGCCAGGGGTAGAGCTAGCGAAGGGCTTCGACACGGTGGTTCTCGATCAACTTATAAGCAAGCGAGGTGGTCACGATAATTCGCGAGAGGGGGCGTCTATGGGTTTCACGCGTGCGAAGTTTAACTGGTGAGGGAGAAGATAACGCGGGCGGGTATGATGTGATCAAAACGAAATCAACGGCCAAAGCATAGTGAGGGTTTTAAAATAAAATAAAATAAAATAAAATTGTAAATTTATTACTCTTAAAAAATCGTATTAACTTTGTAACTGCATAACCTTTTCATACGAGGTCGAAAATTGACGAAATGAATTGCGTTGGGTTCGTATTGACGCACACTACGCAATGGACCTGGTTTGGAGTCAATTGGAGCTAGTGATAATTTCAGGAAAAAATAAACGCGTGTTTAATTTTATTTGAAATGAAACACTGCAACTGTTATCGGAAACACAAGGTGAGAACTTCTCACTCAATCGAATTTGTTTCTATTTAAATTTTAAATAGTTAGATTTAAAATTGTTGATAGTGTTGATTGTGTGTTTGGATAATGATTGATGATTGGTCAAATTGAAATAGACCCTATACGCCGCATATTAAGCGGAGGTTATTATATTAAAAACGTATACCGCGATATTCCACCTTGAAGTGGAATTGTTATTATATATGTATTTGGAGTTGATTTCCCGCATTATATAGCGGATGAGACCATATTGCGCTGCATAATAGCGGATAATATTTTATAAATCCCATATACCGCGATATTCCACCCCGAAGTGGAATTGGTATTGTGCTAACATCTGTGGATGCAGGGAAACAGGTTGGAGGGATCCAACTGGATTCCTCAAACATTTGAATTTATTTCAATGTTGTATGTTGATTATTTATAATCTCCGTGTGATTATCTTTGTGATTGGAATTGTTGAAGGCTATATGTTAGCCGAATATATTTTTGGTATCGTTGGATACCAGAAAATAAATAAAAATTGGATTTTTAAAATTCAAGTTGAAAGTTTATTTTAAAACTTATTTTTGAGAATTGGATAAATTAAAAAGGAGTTTTAAAAGATAAAGTTATTTTTTTAACCATATTGAATAAAATTTCAAATTTCGGAAAAAGGGCTTAATAAATGGATTTCGAAAATATTATTTATAAGTTGAAGAATTATTTAAAATTTGGATTTTTAAATAGATTTGAATCGTATGGATGTTTGAATCGTATTGGATGTTGAATTATTTGATATCCCAAATATGTGATGCTTTGTGATATATCCTGTCATGTGTTGTGATTTGTGATCTATTTATCTATGATATGAATATCTGTGATCTATGGATAAAAGATAAGCGTTATAGTTTATACCGCTTATCAAATATATTGTTATATTTGATCTGTAATGGTTGAATGTTGTTGAACTATTGTGTTAAACCCTTGGACTACACAATACACACACCAATGTGGATTTCACATGGAAATCGGTTAAGTAACAGATTTTTGACATTTCTAAAGGTTGAATTTTTGAATCCAAATTAGTTTTGGTAATTGAAATTGAAAGTTTTTGAAAATGAGTTTAAAAAATAAGAGTTATTTTAAATAACTTAATAAAATTTAGATTTGAATAATTTGATTTAAATTTGAATTCAATATTTGAAATTGAATTCAATAACTTGGAAATTTTGGTCTAAAAAATTATACAAATGTAAAAGGTGTTATATAGGTTTTTAACCATTTAAAATATGGTTTTGGAAATTTAAATTTAAATTCAAGTTTTATACTTGAGTGGCTTTAACTCATGTAAAATTTGTAATCAGTTTTCCCAAAACAGAAACTATCCGTTTTCAAATAATGATAGCTTTCATATAAGGAAAGAATTGCCAATTTGTGTTAAAAGGATGTTAATTTGAATTGAACTATTTTGAAGACTATGAATTAACCTTTGTGAAGATGATTAAGCTTTATCTTGAAATCAAAGAAGATTTAAAAAGGTGTATCTTTTATATTATAAAATACTTGAATTATGCATAGTTTTGAAAGCTATAAGTTAAATCTTGATTTAAAGATTTAAAGGGTTAATCCAATTGAAATGGGAAATGATTTGGGAATCTGTGAATGAATCTTTGTGAAATTAGGTGAACTTTGTGAAGTAAATCTTTTTGTTTAAAAATTTAAAATGGTAATTTGTTTAAACCATTTGAAGGAAAGGATATGGGTAATAAGTTGTGACTTAATTGAAATCCCTATATCCATATGTTTTAAATATTGTGCTCACTATTCGGTTTAGCCGGGAAAGGACCTTTGTGTCATATAACCCATTCCGAATTAGTGATACGACGATATGGATAACATTTGAAGACCGGTGGTAAAGACCGGGTATTTGTGAAAATGATAGGATGACCTATCGATTGTCTCTGCACCGTTAGCTACGGTATAGAGATTTCCTTTGTGATGGGAAGTTCGATTGGGATTGTGAATACCCGAATTGCAAGGGCTTCTTCGGAAGTGCCTTCGGTTCTGTTCGAACCCGGAACAGACTTGTATGGTTACATGTCTGACATTACATTTTGAGATATAAAGCTGATTTCTTTCAAATACATTTCTGTTGGTGGCGGAGAATTTATTCTCTTAGCTTAACACCCTTCTCTGAGACGTACGAGCTCAGAGGTTATGTAGTTGAAGGTTATCAGCGATATATTCCTAATTTGGTAATGTGGCATGCTGAGTGTTGTTGTGTGTTGATTATTTATTGATCATTTGTTGATCAAAGCATGGCTTTGTGGAAAAAAGCGTATCTTTGTGGACGAGACTTCGTCAGACCTCACAACCCGGAAATGGTCGAAACAGGAATGATGCGGCAAGGTTATGAGGGTCGCTCCCTTTAGGGTATGTCATTTCCTTCTGGAAAAGGGTGGTATCAGGTATGGAGCCCTGGTATTTAACCTATGTGGTTGCTCCAATCTCATTTACTGTGTGATCGAGGCGCCTCGGATAAAGGTCCCAAAGGACCGAGGGGTGGCATATTCGTGTAGTAGTTACCTAGTGTAAGAGGTAACCGGGCCTTGTGTTGGCAGAGAGCTAGTTAGTTCTCAGGACATCCCGCCAGAGGCGATCCCATTGACAGTAGGAAGTTCCTTAGCCTGACCATTTGTTGGAAAATCCAGAGAAACAATACGAGCCTTGTACGGTTTTAGTTGTATAACCTGCTATGGAATGTGGCGGTAACCTGCTAT
Organism: Allium fistulosum; assembly: GCA_030737815.1. NCBI lineage: Eukaryota > Viridiplantae > Streptophyta > Magnoliopsida > Asparagales > Amaryllidaceae > Allium > Allium fistulosum. Next base: position 505,624,334 of record CM060903.1, on the reverse strand, counting down.
TGAACATAGTAGCTATAGTATGCATACAATAATGGTTGTATGCTGGCTAAGATTAATATTATACTTTCGAAATGTTTTCTGCACTATGCACTAATAATAATATTTATAAGAATTTGCGTAGTAAGCATGTTTGACTATCATAAGGAGAATTCTCCTCCAATTCCGCGTTTGCATTTTGTGTGTGGCGGGAGGCCTTATGGTAGTTTCATTTTCCAAAAGCATTGCGGATGTCTTTTACTTCCTTTGTTGTTGTTTTAAAGATAATAACTGTTTTAAGTTCTAACACCAGTCCCATGACTGACCTGGAGTTTATTGTTCCCTTCCTAAACTCTGGGTGCCCATAATTTTCCACACGGGCAGCCTAGAGTCAGGTTATCAGGTCATTCTGGTTTTCAGGAGGCTTTGGAGCTCAAGTGGCGAGCTGGATGGCGAGGCGTATCACTTGTATATGATATTATTATTTCGCTGTGTATTCTGTATGAGGACAAGTTTGTATAATTGTCCATTGATGTATTGTGTGTATATTGACTCTGATGATGTAGTGTATAAACTGATATAGTTCTTTGATTTAAAGATTATTCATTTATCTATTATATGTTGTTCCGCTGCGATATGTGAGATTCTGATATTGTTTCTGTTGTTTCTTCTTTCTTTCTTTCTGTCTTCTTCTACCTCTTCTTTTTAACCATAACAATTCGGTTTTCCGGCATTTGATTGCTCGGCAGTTGATACAGTGGACGTATTAATGTCGATTTTCGGAAGTCGAAAATGCCGAAACGTTACAAAGATAATGCATAAGTAATGTCATTGCTAACTATTTACTACAGGTCTGGAAACAAGGACACCTAAATTTACAATTTTCTGAGCAAATGCTTTATCTAGAGATGCATTAATATCTTAAATGTAGAGATGAAAATGGAGTTCCTAATGCACTAAACTGGCATGTACTGACTAAACCAGATTGCATGGTTCTGGAGCATGACAATGAAGTGTTAAGGCATGAAAATACTTCTAGATTAGCTTAGATAAGTAAGGACAATGCATAACTATTTTCTGAGTTGGTTGAAATATTGCTAGCTGAACTGTTAGGGTCTCTATTATTCTTTAATTTCTTTATATGAGAGAGTTTCTCTATTTGATATACATATACATACATACACGCATGCATATATGCATATATGCATATTTTTTACGTTTTCCCATGTCAATATAAAACCTAACTTGTAAATAATTATAAATTATGATAATATTATATTTTCCTCCTTATATTAGATTTGTCATATACTCATAAATACGCACTTCGAACTTGTAAATAACATAGGCTGATAGCTAAATTCTATTGTATGATATAATCCCGTGCTCGCTCTACTTAATTCTCGTAACTACATACCATAATAATGATGTTAGTGAGCTCCCACATGCATATATTTTGTTCTTTGCGGTCGTGGGCAGTGTCATCTGTTCCTATCATGTTAGCCCGTTTTGAACTAAAGCATTTTTAATTCAATTGAATGTGTGTTGTAGTCACTTCAGTAAATATTATTTAATGTTCCATATTCATGAATGCTCGCAAACACCTATGTCCTTTTTTTGGTTAATTAAATATATGATGTCCAACATAAAATTTCCAAAGTTGGTTTCGAGTTAAATTTGCTTCAGGAGCCGGTCGAAGATTTAGTGAGTGTTATTTAAATCACAAAGTTAAAAATACTTGACCAGAATGTATAGTTAGCCCGAATCAAGTAAGCTGTTTCTCTCACAGGATGGAAAGATCAATGCAATTGAATACAAGCATGTAAATTTTGATATACATGACTAGTGCTTTCTATTTCTTCTCAAACTGCAAACCGTCATATCAAGTGGTTGTAGAGAATATATTTCAGTCTATTCATCCTCGAATTTGAACTTCATTGGATAGTTCAAAGTGCTCGGTCATAAAAAATTTATGATTTTTTTGTATCTTTCCTAACCAATTGTATGTGTCATGCAAAAATTCACTTTGCGATGGTGTTAAATACCTATGCCAGTTTATACAAGAGAATGGTGGAGGAAAATCACCTAAGTTCTTCCAGGTTAGCTTTTGAGACTTTTCAAGGGACTAAATATTGAAACAATTATTTTGTACAATCCTATTAGGCATGTGCATAATCATATTTTGTGCTTCCATTGTATTTCTACCATTTGGGGTCGGGTCCAAATACAGTTTAATGGACCATTTGCTAGTTTCTAAGTGGCACATCAACCCTAAAGAGCAGCCTTATGCGTTTTGTGATATTTTGTGCTCTTCTATAACCATGTATGCACTTTTATACATAAGGTTTGATGGAAAGTGGTATGTAGTTGATGTAGTACATGACTTTTGGCCAGTAATAATGTTTCTAAAAGCAACGGTGAGGTTTATAATATAATAAAAATAATACCAATAATTAAAATAGATTAACCAAGTTTATAAAAATTAACTTCATTAATTAAGTTTTATAAAAATTAACTAAGTTTATAATAACAACAACATAGTTTAACTAAGTTTATAATGATAATAATGATAAAGATATAATTATAAAATATTAATCAAGTTAACTTACTTTTATAAAATTAATAAATTAACTTACAGTTTATAATAATAATACTAACAATAATAATAATCATAATAATAATAATACCAATAAACAAATTAAGTTTATAAATTTAACTAAGTTTCATAAAAATTAATTGAGTTTATAATAGCAGCAACAACAACAATAATGATAAAGTATTAACAATTTTAACTAAGTTTTATAAAACTTAACTAAATTTATAGAATAATAATAATAAATTAACTAAATTTTAAAAATTAACATCATTAATTAAGTTTTATAAAAATTAAAATTTCTTATAATATTAACAGAGTTTATAATACTAATAAATTAACTAAGTTTTATAATAATAACTTAATTAATATTTATGAAAAATAGCTAAGTTTATAATAATAATAAAAATCAAGAAGTTAAAAATCAGCTTAGGGTCAGTTTATAATACTAATCAATTTTCTTTAATGCTCGCGATAATGAAATTTGACAAGTTCCCATTTTTATGTTCATATCTCAAAAACTACAATTTTCCTTGATATTCTGTGCAGACATTTACAATCATTACTGGCTTTCGTTCATCCCTTTGCTCTTTAGTCATATTCAACCTTGATAATGCTTTGCAAATATATATTTATCATTTACTAAACTTAGTAATATGAATAAAATTTCTAGGTTTATATAATAATAAAATAAATATATTTAGCTAAGTTTTATAAAAAATTAACTAAATTTATATTATAATAATAATAATAAATTAACTAAGATTATAAAAATTAACTTTGCGTATTAGGTTATATATAAGCTTATAAAAATAACTAAGTTGATAGTAATAATAATAATTTAACTAATGTTTATAAAAATTAACTAAGTTTATAATAATAATAATAAAATAATAATAATTAACTAAGTTTATAAAAATAACTAAATTTATTTATAAAATAATACAATAATAATTACTAATGTTTATGAAAATTAACTAGTTTTATAATAATAATACTAACAACAACAACAATCATAAATAATAATAATAAATTAACTATAAGTTTTATAGAACCTAACTTAGCTTATAATATTAATGATACTAATAAGATTAATAATAAATTATAATATATTAACTAAGTTAATTAAGTTTTATAAAAATTAACTAAATTTATATAATAACACAATATTAATTACTAATGTTTATGAAAATTAACTAATTTTGTAATAATAATACTAACAACAACCATAAATAACAATAAATTAACTATAAGTAAAAAAACTAAGTTTATAGTAATAATGATACTAACAACAATAATAAATTATTAAATATTAACTAAGCTAACTAAGTTTTATAAAAATTAACTTAATTTATATAATAATAATAATAATAATAATAATTAACTAAGTTTATAAGAATTAACTAAATTTATATAATAACAACAATTAACTAAGTTTATAAGAATTAACTACATTTATGTAATAATACAATAATAATAACTAATGTTTATGAAGATTAACTAATTTTACTACTACAACAACGACGACGAAACTGTAATAAATAAACTATAAGTTTTATAAAAATTTACACAACCTTCAATAAAGAGTATTAAATAATGAATTTTAATGATATAATCAAAATAAGAAATAAAAAAACTAAAAATGGAAATTGCTTATGCAACCTTTTAGCATTATTTCTAATTAAAAAAATTCACCTGCAGTAGTGTATGGTAACTGATGATAATTAAAATAAAGGTTCTATATTTATAACATGAATTAATTATTGCGGTGCTATGGAGACAAACATCTGAATTACAATACATGGAAGACGCCATTGGTTCTATAATAGCTTGGCCTGCTGCGCATGTTGTAAGGACATGAATTTTCAGTAAGTATAATTTACTTTGTTTATAAACATATTAATTTTGCATCATCTTATAAAATCAGATCTCATATGGTTATGCAATCTAAAAAACAATTAATTTATGATTACTGTTAACTTTATTAGACACAGTTATGCAGATTAGTAGGTTTTGGTTAATGTTAACTTTATTAGACACAATTATTTTGTTTATATAATAAATAATTGTCGTAAATACGGAAATACGACATATGTGCAATGTTACTTTATTAACAAGCTTCCCATGATCAACAAGATGATTTTAGTGGGACATGAATAAGTTAATACACATATAGTAATGATGGGTTGAATTTGTAGCAGTTTGGGGATTTGAAGGAGATGGGTTGAATTGCAGTTTTGTGACGTTTAATGAAATTGATGAGGGGAGAGTTGCAGAGTGATGCAGTTTTCTGGAAATGTGTTTTTTGGAGAATGAGGAGTTAATGGAAGTTCTACTACTAATAGGAACTTCAGATGGCAAGCTAAGATAGTGAAGAGATAATCTCAATCTGCCTTGCACAAACTTCAAAAGCTAATCCTGATTTTAACATTTGATAAGACATTCACGCTCTTTGCCTGCACTTTATATTTTGATATAAAAAAGATAGAAGGTGTGTGAGAGGGATAAGATTGGAGTTTTTAGCGAAACTTATCCTTCACTCATACTTTGTATGATATTTTCCTTGTAGTTTAGTTACTTTTTTCCCATACCGTAAGTTGAAAACGTCGTGTTCTTTCCATATTTGACATCCTTACTGGAATCTTTTCAAGGTTGAAGATACAAAGTTAATTGTATGGGTTTTTATGATAAGTAAATGATTGTGTATTATGATATAGTATATTCACTTGCTGTTGTTGGTGTATTGCAGGTTTTGTTCATAGGTACATTCTCAGGTATGCAGATTTTTAGTTATTTTGGTGATCTTCAATCTTGAATTTCGTCTGAAAGCTCAGCACTCTAAAGGTAAATCTTGATATCACAGTATGTTGATCAGGTAAATATTTTAGTAAAACAGATCACATATGATGTTGATGCAATCACATGGAAATTAGTTTTTATGTGTTTATGCAATGAATAAAATGATAAAATTCTAGGTTTCTTTTATCACCGTGTTTGGCTACAGTTTAGTGACATTTAATAAAACTAATTATACATAGAGAGGCTGATTTAGAAGTAATTTTTAATGGATATTGTTGCACTGATTTCACAAGACAGCTAATTATACATTGAATTAAGTTTGTGTATTAAACATTAAGAATCTCTGTTGTACAGATCAAAAAAAGTATGAACATGATGGCTTGTACCGTATATGCATTAACTTTGTAACGTGACTGCACTTGCCTTAAGCCTAAGAGCATCACACCTATAGTGTGATATCCGTTTAGTTGGAAAACAAGTATTTTTACTTATTTGCAGGTGTGAAAGAAGAAGGGTGCAAAAGTTGTGGTCTTCCTTTTAATGCAAACAACGAAATATATACTTGTTTTTTTGTTAAACTTTGCTACTACGTTTTGATTTATGTGGTTTAAGCTATAAGATATTATGTGTATGAATATTTGATATGTTTAATGTAATGTGTAACAACTCTGTATTTATTATCTTTTATGATTCTTGCGTTATTTAAATGATTTTATGTTTAAAATGATTATTATTGTGCATTCTGATATTGGTATTTAATACTGTAGTTTATGAATAGGATGCAGAAAATATTTGAATTGTGAAACTAAACCATAGCACTTGAAAACCGCTATAAATATTTAATAGCGTCGAATGACCGTTAAATCTGTCAGTGTTAAAGATGCATAACAGAAAAAGCGCTATGGTATTATAAAAAACGCTATAAAAGAACATATCACAACAGAGTATAAGCGCTATTGTAGTTGAATCTTTATAGCGGCATACTGGTGTTGTGACAAATCAACATCTACAATAACGTGTCCATATACATCGCTCATAATCCGCTGTTAATATTTTTTATAGCGAATTATTAGTGCCATCTTAGAAAAAATAAAAATATTTTGTGGCTAATAACAAATTTCATAGCGGAAAAAAGCGCTATTTTAGTAATCAATAACACATAATTTGGCGCTATAAAATGTTTAAAATAGTGGATTTTTTGCGCTATTATATTAGTACTTTTTATAGCGCTTATTATGCGTTATAAATTGTTCACTGTTTTTAATAACATGTCGTTATACAGTGTTTATTAAACCGCTATTATAGGATTTAATAGCGTTTTTTTGGCGCTATCGTAGGGTCTTTTTGTTGTGGTGTAATATCATAAGATTTCCTATGAAATGGTTTGGTTATCGTAAGGTAAAAACCCATCCGTATTTGTGTGCGGCGTGGTCCTACAAGATACCTTTATTTTGAAAGGTTTTATAACATTAAAATCCATTTGTGGTGTGTTTCTCAGGCTGGTTTACCAAACTGATCCAGGTGTTATTCTCTTATAATGCTCGGGTCAGACCGAGCATATATTTTAAATTTAGTTTGGATGCTTCGGAGCTTCAGGAGACGAGCTAGAGGCCTCCAAGATATACTCGCTATATTTTATATTTCGCTGCATTGGTTGTTTATATTTATCAACATTTGTGAGGATATGTTGTATAACTGTCCAAACTAATGATAGATAGACACTCTGATTTGCTCTATGTATATCACAGTTTTCTTTTATAAAGATCTGTTGTATATTGTATGTTGCTCGTCATGATGTAACATTCCGTTCTGTCTTCCCTTTCTTTTTTCCCAACAATCTGTCTTTCTGACACTTGGATGCTCGGCACATGAATATCGTGGATGTATTAGTATCGACTTTTGAGGGTCGAAAAGGTTGGTCGTTACACATTGCATGCTTTTGCTATGAACTATTGACTCGTTACTATTCCATAAACTTTTTTGCTAATTCATCAAAAGATGATAGGGACCCTGGCTCAAGCCGACAGGACCCAACGTGGCAAATTCGTCTAGAAAGAAGTGAAAACATCTACATCTAACTGCATCATTTACATGTGCACAATCCATGTGTCATCCATACTTCACAAGATGTTGCATAGGATCATTCGATCAGATATAACTCTATAATGTTGGCATGATGAACTTTTTCGAATGTAGAGCATATTTTGTATCAGTATTGAATGAGCTTTGACTAGTAGTTGGCATATCCATCATCTTGCTGTTGTTGGTTCTACTGCAACAATCTCTATATAGCTTTAGTAAAAAAACTCATCGTTGCCTATGTTTTGCCCTGGGCAACGATCACTGTATGCATCACTGTGTGTTTGCATAGGCAAATGTTCATGGTTAGCACGATGACATCTAGGTCTCCATGTCTCTACAGAGTCCATTCTCTCAGTTGCCCTGCAACGCTGATGTGGACTACATCCTCTTCTTGAATTTCTATCTGCGTTCGCTTCTGTAGCACCATCATGAGGACTAAGTCCATGTCATTCATCATCTGCATCAACATCATGACATTTTCCTTAGAATCACTTAAATTCAGTTCTTTTGATCGACTGATACCGACCCATCTGGCATGGTCGATACCGATTGATGTTGATGTTTAGATAATCACTCCAAATTTTTCACTTTGCATTGTACTTGTCCCGACATCTCATTTTTGCTTCTTTTGCTTTCTTCTTGATGATTCTGCTCTAATAAAGATGAAAGTTCCTTATTGGGATTTGAAGATAAATACTCTTTTCTAATCTTCTAAGGTGGCCTAGACAACGTAAAAAACTACTTCTCCATTTCTTCCATGAAGGACAGTTGACTATTCATCATCTTATTATTCATCTCTACTATCATACAATCCAGCTCATCTTTGATAACAACTTCTGGCGGCTGAGATGAAGTTCCTTCTAGATTTTTCTGATTTGTTTTATTAGCTTATGATCCGAACCATTATGCTCTTCAATAACTACTCCGAATCTAGTAGCCTTCTTCGAAGCAATTTCTCTTAGATATGAATGGAGATTTTGTTCAAATCCTAGTAGCAATCAGATCTGGCCATGAGTTCAGTTCTCAGTGAAAGTACCAAAAAATGTTGGCTAAAAATTTGGCCAACACCCTCCAAAATCAATCAAAAATGAAATTTAACAGGTAAGAAATTGAAAGCAAGAGAAAAAAGACAATATTTTTGGAGAAGTTCGACCAAAATCTTATGCCTATGTCCACTAATGATTTTATTTCGGATAGGATTCACAACTACATCCAAATTACAATCAATTTCAAATCCAGAAAAAGCTGATTTCAAGTTTGGTAGCACCTCCATGTAGAATCCAAAAGGATCTCCCTTTCTAAGTGATGTAGATTTCCTTTTATAGATAAATTCGAGAGCAAGAATCTTTAGATCTGGTTTGAATGGACAAATATCCTAGGCCCGACTTTCCAGCAAGATGAAGAAGTCAAAACACACATTTCCATAACTCATGATCATTCGGTACCAATCCATATGGATCGGTATTCACCGATGTTGCCGACTTCCCTTGTTTTTCCCTTTATACAAGTATTCATGCTTAATAGTCAAAGACCATCGGTCGGTCCTGATCGATGTCACATAACTTGTTCTTGTATTTTTCTTCAACTTCGAATATAGAGTCGCATAGGAGAAAAATGGATCCCATAACTTTAAAGGATCATTCGCTATCGATCTACATGGATTGTCAAAAACTGATATATCTTCCTCTATACTGATCTAAAATTTCTCTAGTCTTCAATCTTGACATCTTTTAGCCTTTTAGTCCATTTCTTCACCGTTTCGGGTCCAGATCCATCGAAATGTTGTTGGGTTCAAAAACCGGATAACACATATGATAGTCTTTGAGTGGTCTGTCAGTATATTCTAATCCTTGGTTGCTCCATTTACCTAGTTTGGATCCTTTTTCCTCTTTCCCTCTTCGCATATACAACGAAGAAGACCTCTTTGATGATTGGAATATAATTAGAAACCAATCAAACCCGCAAGGAAACCATAGTTTTGACCTGTTAAGCTTTGGATTCGTCCTAACTCAAGTTCTTATGTAGAGCAGGCAAGAAGGTTTTACATAGTTTGGACAAGAGAATTTTCTCTTGGGAATGCAAGCAAATGGGTTAATACGCAATAGTCAAATATGCAAGTCCTTTATCACAAAGTCATGATTTGAATTTGACCTAAAATCCATTAAAGTCACAAATAAAGTTCTTTATTTATGTTTTGAGTACAAATGAAAAATGATTAAGAAGATAACTTAAGGATTCGCCCTTTCTTAAGTGTAGGGTACATGCCTATTTATATGAAAATTACATTGTCAGATCTTTGACACGTGGTAAGTATCAACTTTGGACGGCTGAAATCTTCCTAGCTAATTTCTAGCATGGCACCCTATCGATTTGACATGTGGAACAGTTTTCTTCTTTCACTTTTTCATGCAGATGTGGTATGGAGGGAATGATATGAAGTTGGCATGCGGTTAGTTTGGACAGTTCATTAATCATTTTTAGATATGTGATAACTCTTTAGAACATAGACATACCTCCTCGGCTTTATACTTGTGGTAGCTCTTTCTTATACTTGTGATAGCCTTTCTTTATACTTGCGATAGGTCTTTCTTATACCTACAACAACCTTTCTTTATACTTATGATAGCTCTATCTTATACTTGCAACAACCTTTCTTTATACTTGTGATATCTCTATCTTTATACATGCAATGGCTCCATCTTTATACTTACGATAACCTTTCCTCATACTTGCGATAGCTCTATCTTTATGCATGCGATAACTCCATCTTTATTCTTGTGATAGTTCAATCTTTACACAAGCGATGGCTCCATCTTTATACTTACGATAGCCTTTCCTTATACTTGCTATAGCTTTATCTTTATACATGCGATAGCTCCATGTTTATTCTTGCGATAGTTCCATCTTTACACATACGATAGCTCCATCTTTATCCTTGCGATAGTCCTATCATTACAAATGAGATAACTCTATCTTTATTCTTGTGATAGCTCCATCTTTATACATGCGATATGTAAAAGCCCCTTGTTTTGAGGCTCGAAAATAAATACTAGTGATGTTATAGTCATGCTTAACATTTTTTTCTAGTGACAAAATGAGATCAGTTAGTATGTCATTAACATCAACAGAATGACAATTTACAAATTTTCACAAAGCAATTTCATTCATTAATTTGCAAATTCATTACAGTCTATCCTGATAGCCCCACAATTACACCATTCAGATAAAATATAACCTTAAGAGTGGCGTATGAAGATGCCACCTTAGATGATCAGAGTCTTAACAATTTAGACGGTTATAGTTATTGTCATTAAATACATCCAAAAATGATAAAAATTAGCTAAACTACTGCACAACGAATATAAATTTTAAATAGTAGCTTGCCTCCTGCATGGCACCGGAAGCTTATTTGTCTAAACCTAAAATACCATACTCTCAGCCTACCTAGTACCAAATTGAGTACCCAAGAGTTTAGAGGGAAGTAAAAAACTTCGGGTCGGATATAAAAGTCTAGTACGAATAATATTAGTTCATCTCAAACTAAAATATGGATACTTAGTGAGACCACATCGCTGAGCAGAATTGGTTTCCCCTTTATAATACCCTATCAAACAATAGGTCGTCTGTAGCATATCCTGCATCCAAAAATGATTAGAACATAATCATAACATTAATAACATAGCATGCAGGTATGGGTTAAAATGAATAGTCTGTCTTTCACAAGGGTCAATGGGTTCTGCATTCCATAATTGCCTAATCCCATCAAATGGTTCATTTAATGGCATGGTTTTCCCGAGGTCTCTATGAACTTATATCAGTTTTCACAGGCTGACTAAAATCTTACTAGGTTAACTCGGGCTAGATATATCAAATGGTCCAATGGTCTTCCTCTCCATTCAAAAGAAGATAATAAAAATCTCCTATGATCAGTCGGAGAAAATTTTCATGGTCACCTAAAAAATGTAGGAGAAAATAACAACAGTCTCCTAAGAATGGTAGAAGAAAAACATAGGTGAGAAAACTGCTACGGGTTCCTTCGGATGCGTAACTCCAAAATTTAGGCTAAATAGGCAAAGCCTTACTCATTGGAATATCGGACCTGACCAACCGAGGGCTTAATAGTTGGAGGATAGTGTACGACCGTACCCCAGCCTCCATCCAAATCTGGTTTAAAATAGTTTGAGTCGTGTCTTTTAATCAGTCCAGGGCATCCTAACACAATTTGATCTTCCCGATCTTTTGGATGCAATTCTGCTTACCTAGGAGTTTAAACCTAACTATAAAACTACTAAAACAACCCTAACTGGTCATTAGTTCCCAAATTCCCAAGGTCAATATGTTGGATGAAAGCATTTAAGACATAGGTGAGTATGTCAATTGTTTATCATATGCAATAATAATCGATCAAATTGTAAAGATGAACATATAACACATAAGAAACCATCAAAATATATGTTCAATGTGATAGCTAGTTTACACACAAAATTACTCATTACAAGCAATAATTTCACTTCATTAATAACTCTTTTAAAATTGGGCTAAAGCATTCTTTCCTTTCCTTGAAATCATTTAAAAAATCATCGTTTTTGTTCAAATAAAATTTATCCATACATAGAGTTAACATCTTTCCAATGTTATAAAAATAACTATCATTTCTTTCAAAATCATGTGTTATCGTGCCTTGATAAATCTCAAATCATCGCATGCTAAAATTATAAGCCATCGTGCCTTAGTAATTTCATGCTTTCGTGAGTTAAAAATTATATGTTATCACCGATCATCAATAAGTAGCCATCGTTTATTAAAAACATAGTTTTATAAAGTTAGTTAAATATAGCCATCGTGCTATGATGATAATAAAGTCATCGTGCTATAACAAAACAAGGCCATCTCGTGTTAAAGCAAATATAGTCATCGTGGGTTAAATAGGACCATCATGAGTTAATAGAAATATAGCCTTCATGAGTTGAAATAAATAGCCATCGCGTTTTAACAAAAACAAAGCCATCGTGTCTTTTAAAATATAGCTTTTGAACTTTAATAAAATAAAGCTTTTGAGCCCTGACAAAATATAACTTTTGAGCCTTGAGAAAATATAGTTTTCAAAGTTTAATTAATAGTAGAGAGTGTGGGTTGAAATAAATAGCTATTGAGCCTTAAGAATTGATGGCCTTCGAAGCTTGTAATGACAATTCTATAATATTTTTCAAAACCGAAAATTTGCCATTAAAAGTATAAACTTTTCACCAAACCAATATTATTTGTCAAATCTCATTGGCCAACAAACATCTTTTCAGAATCCTTACATAATTTTGAAGTGGAAAGTTTACTTTTACCTTCCAAAAATATATTTTTTTCCTTAAATTATATTATTTATTGCGTTTGCAAACAAACCCATTTTGCATAAAACAATTTATATTACATTATAATCTCCTAGAAAAAATCCACAAAAATTCCAAAAAGTCAATATTTACTTCCTTAGCATCGAATTAAAATTTTGAACCAAAATAATTATTTTTCATATTTTAAATAATTAAATTTCGAACTCATCCATTTTCTTACTTGGAAATTCAAAATAAATTTATAATAATTTTGAAAATTATGGAATTAGAAACCCATCTCCAAAATAATATTTCAAACACCACATCAAAATTTTAGAATGCTTGGAGATCAAAAACTTAGTTTTTCACATTAAAACCCTTTAGAAAAATTTCTGAAATTCCTAAATAATGTCCACAAAGCTGTATTCATGATTATTCAGTTAATACGCATGATATTTAACAATAAAAAAATTGGATCTTCATCAAATCCAAACCAAACACTTCAAAACATAAAGAGTTGGATGCATTTTATTTACCTTTAAAACTTGTTGAAATAATGGAATTTGCTTTAGCTACTTGTTCCTCTTAAATTTCCCTTCTTCTTAGTTTATAATGGTGGTCAGCCGTTGTTTTCTTAATTTTGTTTTGATAATGAAACGAAATGTACAAGGGAAAGGGGGAAGGTAGTATAATATGTTCCCTTCCTCTTTTTCCATTCTTTTATATTTCTTTTGAAACATTTTCTTTATTATATTGTTTAAGGCCAACTCAAACTAATTAATTAACTTAGTAAATCCCACATTTTTAACTTTCAATTTAATTATCCCATAATTAAATATTCATATAATATGCAACAAAAATTAGGAGTATTACAGGCTACTCTCCTTAAAGAATTTCTTCCTCGAAACTGAGATTAGGTAAACAATAACAAGCAGATCAATCACACAAACATGTGTCACAAGCACATAAAACCAACAATACTAGTCATAATTAATAGTCAAAGTCTATATAAAATAGATCATACAATCAATATAAACAAGGTTATGCCTCCCTAGTCCAATACTCTATCTCCCAAGTACATTTGCGTTCATCGTCACTCCACTGGACCTTTACTAACTTGACTGTCTTATTTCTCAACTCCTTCGTATCTCCATCAACTATACAAATAGATTGCCTAATGATAGTCGTATCCAGCTGCACTACTCCAAAATGGTTGGTTCTATAGTAGTTTCTAGATCACGCACATAATTCCTTAAATGAGACATGTGAATAACATATGGACTTATGCCAAATTATTGAGTAACTCAATGTGATAAGCGAGTTTTCGAATTCTCTCTGTGATAGGAAATATACCAACATATATAGGTGCCAAATTTTCCATCTTCTCAAATCGTACAACACCCTTCATCGGTGATACCTTTACAAAAAAAATCTCAAACTGAGAATTCCAAGTCCTTATGCCTTTTATCTACATAGCTTTTCAGTTGCTTCTTTCACCATATCAGGACCAAGTATCGGTTTTCCACTTGTCACGAACATACATCCAGGTGATTTTCACTGCCTTTCGTAAAGTGCTTCGAAAGGTGTCATTCTTATACTAGTCTGGTACCTATTATTATAGGAAAACTCAAATAAGTGCAAATGGTCTTCCCATGACCCCTTAAAATCTAGTGCACAAGCTCTCAATAAATCTTCGAGTATCTTGTTAACCCTTTCGGTTTGCCCATTAGTTTGTGGATGATAAGCGGTACTCATCTTCATCTCGGTACCCAATTCATGCTGTAAATTTTTCATAACTCACTAGTGAACAAAAGATCTATGTCACTTACAATGCTACTCGTTAATCCATGAAGTTTCAAAATGTTCTTCATGCATAACTTTGCCAAACTAGTTGTCATTCTTGTCAACTTAACAGGGATAAAGTGTGAACTTTTGTTCAGTCTATAAATTATGACCCAAATGCCTTTATTTCCCTTATTTAACCTTGGCAACCCATCGATAAAATCCATAGATGTAGAATCCCAAATCCACAACGACACCTCCAAAGGCTGAAGTAATCCACTTGGCTTTCGATACTCAGCTTTTACTTGTATATTGCTTCACCCATAATCCTATCTCTCTTCATACATTCCCAAAATAACTCCTCTTCATATCCTGTTACATCTACCTACTTTCGGGATGATAGTAAACTTTGATCGATGACATTCTCTAAAGACATTCTTTCTCAGATTATCCACATCCGGAACACATAATAGTCCTTTCTTTCTCAACCACCCTCTTTGGTCAAGTACAAAACCTTTTAAACCATCAATATCACTTTCCACTTTTAGTCTCTTGATTCAATTAACAAGTATCCATTGGCTTTGCTACGATTCTGTTGATAATACCGGTCGCACTTCTAGAAAAGAAATCATTGTGGTATTCTGACTAGACCTGGCCATCAACCTCATTCTAACTCCACATAGAGCCAACACCTCTACATCATTCCATTCAGGCAACATGGCCAATACGACATTCTGATGTTTTCTACTAAGTGCATCCACCACTTTATTTCCTTTTCTTTGCATATAGTCAATCCCAAAGTCATATGCTGCTAAGAACTCCATATATCTTTGTTGTCTCATATACAACTCCTTCTGAGAGAATAGATACTTCAAGGACTTATGATCCATGCATATCTCGAATCGTTCTCCTAATAAATAGTGTCTCCACGCCTTCAGCGCAAAGATCACTGCTGCCAACTCCAAATTATGAGTAGGTTATCTACCTTCATATGGTCGAAGCCGTCGAGAATCAAAGACAATAACTCTACCTCTCTGCATTAACACAGCTCCTAACCCAGATCCACATGCATCAGTAAACACCACCAAATCTTAATTCCGATCTGGAACAACTAACATGGGTGCATTGGTCAACAAATGCTTTTTCTTCTAAAATGCTTCTTCACATTTATCGGTCCAAACAAACTTTAAGTTCTTCCTTGTTATTTTAGTCATCGGTGCTACTATACGAGAGAAGTCTTTAATAAATCTCTCATAGTAGCCAGCCAACCCCAAGTAACTTCTAATCTTAGTCACAGTCTCGGGTCTCTTCCAATTATTGATAGCTTCAATCTTTGATGGATCTACAGATAACCCATTCTTCGAAACTGCATACCTAAGAAACTTCACTTTTCTCTCTCAGAAATGACATTTTGAAGACTTGTCCTTTAGATGATGCTGCCTTAGTGTATCTAACACTATTACAAGATAAACTTCATGCTCTTATTCACTCTTAGAATATATCAAAATTTCATCCATAAACACCAACAAGAATCTATCCAAATGCTCCCGAAAGTTTCGGTTCATCAAATCCACAAAGAACTCGGGCGCGTTAGTCGGTCCAGTGCATAACTAACCACTCATATGAACCATACCTTGTTCAAAATGCCATTAATAGTATATTGTCCTCTGCCGCCCTCAATTGATGGAAGGTCGTTGCTAAGTCCAATTGCAAAAACATCTTGGCTCCACTCAATTGATCGAATAAATCATCTATTCTAGGCAAAGGATTTGGTTCTTTATCATCTTCTCATTCATCTTTCTATAATCAACACTCATTCTCAATGACCAATTTGGTTTCTTCACAAAAACCGTCTAGCTTCCCAAGACAAGCTACTTGGTCTGATAAAATTATTACCTTATAGATCTATTAGCTGCACCTTAAACTCCTTCATCTAGGTAGATGTCATTCTGCTAGATGGTCTACTTATAGGTTGAGCCCCAGGTACGGGATCTATTCGAAACTCTATAACAAATCTGGATTGTAGTCTCGTAGTAGTTTCAAAAATACCATCATACTCCCTTACTACGAAAACTGGATTAATTTTGTCCTCCACGTCTTCCATGGCACCCAATAATGCATAAACGTCAAAACTGGACTCTTCAAATGAGTATATAATTCAGTCAGGGCAATCAGGGTATTCAAGGGATAGTACTCTATCTTGAAAAAATATCCTAGCATCATATTGGCTCAACCAATCCATACCCAAAATTATTCTAAAACCTACAAAATCAAATACGTACAAATTGCAAGCAAACACATAACCTAACAAGTCAAACTCTACATGGTCACATCTCTGTCCAAGAGCTGCATAGCCACCTATTGGATTCACAACCCTCAAAGAAGTAATAAGGTATGTTGGTTCAAGGTTTAACTTATCTACAAAGCATTTAGAGAAAAAGAATGTGATGCTCCAGTATTGAACAACACACTAACATGAATGCTATGAATAAGAAGTGTACCTCCTAACACAACCTTTCCCTTCTCCTCTATTGTCGATCTAGAAGCTGTAGGTTCCAAAGCAAAAACCTTTCCCTTTAAAGCTTTGATCCATTCGGGACACTCGTTCTTGAAATGCCCCAACTTGTGGTAGTTATAACATCTCACCCCTCTCATATCTATGACTTTCTTACCCTCACTAGAGCGACACTCATTAGTAAAGTTCCCCTTCTTATCACATTTGTAGCAAACCACTTTAGATTTTTCCTTTTTTAGATTCCTACTCTTTTGAGCTCCCTTCTTGCCAAAGAACTTTCTTTTTTGGCCTTGGAAACCCATAGTCTCCATGGACTTATCCTTTCCCAATGATGCAAGTAAATCTTCATTCCTCAGTACCATGTCTACTAAGACATTAAATGGATCTCTAAGGTGTGGCATAGTTTCCTTAGCAATCTCTGGTTTCAACCCTCTGATGAACTTTTCGTTCTTCTTAAGCAGAGTGTTAATAATGGCCTGCTCAAGACTCGACAGATAATCAAACTTCGTAACATACTCCAACACGGTTATCTCACCCTATACCAACTACAAGAACTTTCTTAATAGTATGGACACAGCTGTTACAGGTAGAAACTTTTCTTCAAACCTCTCTCTAAAGTCTGCCTAAGTAAGCTCGCCCTCCAAAACTCCTATAGTAACACTATTCCACCAGCAAAGAGCCTTATAACTGCTTCGATGCCAATCTCCGTTTCTGATTATCGTTCAGCCCCAGATCAGCAAAAATTCTTTCATTTAAGAAGCCAATCCTCCACTTCAATGACATTCTCCATTCTCAAGAATGGATTTCCTCCCAAGCTAGTATAATCCTGACTTGACATGGCATAGTTATTGCGGGCAAATACTTCTAGTGTGGTAGCTCTCGCATTACCAGCATTACCTCTAGCCAGTCCAGCCGCCAATCTAGCTTGCATCATATTAACAAAGAACTGATACATCATCCATATATCAACTGGTGTAGCTCCAGCACCCACATTAGTGTTAGTGTTCGCATTTTCATTGGTGGTTGAGTTAGAGTTCCTAACATTGATCTGAATATTTCTGTTAGTTGTGGTGCTCCCACCTCTCAAGTTTAGTCTTCCACTTCCGGTATCCATTCCTCATAATCTTTATACGAGTCTTCATAAGATGCATAAGGGTAGTCTAAGACAGAGAGGAGACTATAGATAGATATACATACTTATATATATATATATATCAAGTAATAAGTATTCTATTATATCGCTATACCACACCCAAATTTTCATTCTTTCTTATTTCATTTGAGTTAAAATTTTCAAAATCTTATTAAGCTTTATGTAATACTATGCTCTGATACTAAGTTGTAACATCTTTCGTTTTAACCCTTGAAAATAAATATTGGTGATGCTGAAGTCATCCTTAGCATTACTTTCCAACGACAAAATGTGATCAGTAAGTATGTCATTAACATCAAGAGCACGAGAATTCATAAATTTTCACAAAGAAATTTCATTCATTAATTTGCAAATTCAATACAATTTAACCTCATAACCCCATAATTACATCATTCACATAAAATATAATAATCACAAATATAATCCCAAGAGCAACATATGAAGATGTCCCCTTGGATGATCAGAGTCATAACTATTCAGACTGTTATAGTATCCATCATTACATACATCCAACAATGATAAAAAGCAATTAAACTATTATACGGTAGAAATAAACTTTAAATAGTAGCTGGTCGCCTGGACATGTCTGGAAACTTATTTGTCAAAACCTGAAATACCCTATTCTCAGCCTACCTAATATCAAATAAAGTAACCGAGAGTTTAAGGGGAAAAAAACTTCGAGTCAAACAAAATGTTTAGTGTGAATAATATTAGTCCATCCCAAACTAAAATATGGGTAATTAGAGAAACCATGCTACGGAGCGAAATGGGTTTCCCCTCACTAAACCCTATCAAACACTAGGTCAATCATAACATATCATGCATCCATAAATGACTAGAACCTGATAATAACATGATCATAACATCAATAACATATCATGCATGTATGGGTTAAAATGAGTAGTATGTCATTTACAAGGATCAAAGGGTTCTCACTCCCAAAATTACCCAATCCCATCAAATGGTTTATTTAACAGCATAGTTTTCTCAGGGTCGTTATGAGCCTATATTAGTTTTCTTAGACCAACTAAAAACCTATCAGGCTGACTCGAGCCCAATATATCAAATGGTCCAATGGTCTTCTAGTCCATTCAGAAGAAGATAATAATGGTCTTCTAAGATCGATAGAAGAAAATATTCACGGTCTCCTAAAAGGGTAGAAGAGAATAACAACGGTCTCCTAAGAAGGTAGGAGAAAAACATAGGTGAGCAAACTGCTACGAATTCCTTTAGATGCATAACTCCAAATTTTAGCCTAAATAAGCAAAGCCCTACGCTTTGGAGTCATGGATATGTATGGCTAACTTAAGGCTTAACGTTTGGAGGATAGGGCACGACCCTACCCCAGTCTCTTCCTAAATATGGTTTAAAATAGTTTGAGTCATGTCTTTTAATTAGTCCAGGGCATCCTAACACAATTCGATCTTTTCGATCTCCTGGATGCAATCCTACACACTCAAGAGTTTAAATCTAACCATACCACTACTGGAACAACCCTAACTAGTCATCAATTCCCAAATCCCCAAGTCAAAATGTTGGATGATAGCATTTACGATGTTGATGAGTATGTCAACAATTTATCATATGCAACAATATTTGATCAAAGTACAAATATGAACATATAACACATAAGCAACTATCAAAATGTATGTTCAATGTGATAGCCAATTTACACATAAAATTACTTATTCAAAGCAATAATTACCCTTCATTAATAACTCTTTTAAAATAGGCCTAAAATATTCTTTCCTTTCTTTGAAAACACATAATAGATCATCCTTTTAGTTTAAGCAAAATTTAGCCCTACATAGAGTTTACATCTTTCCAATGTTATAAAAATAGCTATAATTTATTTCAAAATCATGTGCTATCATGCCTTGATAAATCTCAAATCATCGCATGCTAAAATTATAGGCCATCGCGCCATAGTAATTTCATGCTTTCATGGGTTACAAATATAGGTTATCATCTATCATCAATGAACAACCATCATTTATTAAAATACAGCTTTATAAAGTTAGCTAAATATAGCCATCGCTCTATTATAAAATATAGTCACCGTACCTTAACAAAACAAGGCCATCTCGTGTTAAAGCAAATATAGTCATTGTGGGTTAAAAAAAGTCATCATGAGTTAATAAAAATATAGCCTTCATGAGTTGAAACAAATATCCATCGTGTTTTAACAAAAACAAAGCCATCCCGTCTTTTAAAATATAGCTTTGAACTTCAATAAAATAAAGCTTTTAAGCATTGAGAAAATATAGCTTCTGAGCCTTGAGAAAATATAGCTTTCGAAGTTCAATAAACACTAGCTATCATGGGTTGAAATAGATAGCTATCGATCCTTAAAAATTGATGGCCTTCGAAGGTTGTAATGGCTTTTCTGTAATATTTTTCAAAACTGTAAATTTGCATTTATAAGTATAAACTTTTCACCAAACCAATATTGTTTGTCAAAATCTCATTGGCTAACAAACATCCTTTTAGAATCCTTACAGAATTTCATAGTGGAAATATTACTTTTATCTTCCAAAAACATAAATTTTCCTTAAATTATATTATTTACCGCATTTTGCAAAGAAACCCATTTTGCATAAAACAATTTATATTAAATTATAATCTCTTTGGAAAAATCAATTAAAATTCCTAAAAATCCACATTTACTTCCTCAGCGTTGCATTAAAATTTCAAAGAAAAACAGTTATTTTTCATATTTTAAATAATTAAATTTTGAAATCATCCATTTTCTCGCTTTGAAAATTCAAAATAAATTCATAATAATTTCAAAAATTATGAAATTAAAAACCCATATCCAAAATAATATTTCAAACAGAATATCAAAAGTTTAGGCTTCTTGGAGATCAAAAGCTTAGTTTTTCACATAAAAACCCTTTAGGAAAATTTCTCAAATTCCTAAATAATGTCCATAAATCCATACTCATGATTATTCAATCCATACGCATGATATTTAACAATAAAAAATTTGGATCCACATCAAACCCAAACCGAATACATTAAAACATAAAGAAATGGATGCATATTATTCACCTTTTAACCTTGTTGAAATGAAGGAATTTGCTTTAGCTACTTGTTCCTCTTAAATTTCCCTTCTTCTTAGTTGATAATGGTGGTCGGCCCGTGTTTTCTTAGTTTAGTTTCGAGAATGAAAATGAAATGTACAAGGGAAAGGGGAGATGGTGGTATAATATTTTCCCTTCCTCTTTTGGCCTTCTTTTATATTTATTTTGAAACATTCTCTTTATCATATTTGTTCCATCCAAAATTCCAAGAACGAATTGATAAACGAAAGGGCCACTGCAAGAAAATATACATTTAGTTTCACTTATTAGCAGTGTTTCGAAAGTAAGTGCAACTATGACCATTTTATGCTTTAATTTCAACGCTATCAAAAGTTATCTCCCATCCGATCGATAATAAAAGTCTAAAATAGTTGTTACATTTTTTAATTTTAGTTTCCACATCTTCATTTTTCATCACTTTGAAATATTCACTTGTCCTAATTACTCATCGTCATCATCCACTTCATTTGTCATCCGTCGTCGTCATCGCACTACCCCTCTCTGACGTGCTAGTCCTCTACATAGCCGATCGAATCCTCTTTGACATGTTACTCCTCTTCACAGTCGATCAAATCCTCTCTGATGCACTAATCCTCTCCATTGATCGAAGATTTCTGCATGCCACTCTTCGTCGGAATGGATTTCTCTACAATTGCTTTGTTTTATATGGATCGATACTAATTTTATGTACGGATTTGCACAAACCCTAATTCGCTACTCATCTGTGACAATTTTACAAACCCTAATTTATGCGTAAACCCTAATTTGGAATAACCAATAACGCTATTATTGTTTCTTACAATAGTTGCTTTCATATTATTCATCTCCATCCAATAAAGGTTTTGATCTAGTTTAACAACTGTTATTATCATCGGCATCTAAAGGTAAGGTTTAGCAAAATTTGTTTGTTCTATTGGATAGAGGAGTGCTTTATTATGATGTTTTCACTAAATATATATCTAGCAAGGCTCTCTTTTGGCTGACTATGGATTGGGTCAAATTTGACTTAATGGGATCTGAAATAAAGATTACATGGAAATTAAACTGAATGATATCTAGATAAAAGACCCAAATGTTTTGGATTGTCTTTGAATATCAATATTTTGATCTAATATGGACCATAAGCTTAAAATTAAGTTTTAGCATTTGTTAATCATATCAGAATTTGATATGAAGTTAAAGTAGGATAGCTAAATTTTTTTATGAGCGAAGAGACTAAAGATTAAACTATAGTGCATATGATGCAATATGTAATTGTCAACTGTTATAGAATTAAACTAAAGAAAAAATATTTTGCCCATAGCAGGCAATTTTTTTAACAAATAAAAAAAATAAAAAAAAGATCAGTCAAGCTGATACTGCCATGCCTTTTATTTTAATTAAAACCTATAAACATGTATGCCATGTAGTGCC
This sequence comes from Allium fistulosum, assembly GCA_030737815.1. NCBI lineage: Eukaryota > Viridiplantae > Streptophyta > Magnoliopsida > Asparagales > Amaryllidaceae > Allium > Allium fistulosum. The sequence goes on along the minus strand of CM060903.1, from coordinate 505,601,620 downwards.
TAGGGTCAATGTTCATTAGGTTACCCAATTAATAACAGAGTTTAGATAAGCACTTTGCTATCGATGTATTTCATGTTAATATTTTATTTATACTTTCTTTATTTCAGACTGATGCCCTTATATGCTTGTTGCCGTTAATTGGTTATCTAGCATCAGGTACATTAAAAAAAGAAATCGCAAGTTATATATAGTTTAATTACATTTGAATTTCTTCTCATGTTGCAATATGCTATCATGTTTAGTAGGTGTAATTGGAGTTTTAGCACCAGTTCTTGTAGAGACCATTTTCTGAGGATTTTTAATGACCTCACTGTCTAAGTGGTATGGTTACTTCCCATATGAAACCCATGTCGCTGTTTTAAATGTTTTAAGTTGTTTATATTTGATGTCTGTTATCCCTTGTTTATACATATTACATCTTAAAATTTCTATTCATTACGCAGGGAACCGACACCAATTTTTATTGCTATTATTGTTGTATTGTTTGCTCTTGCTCATCTCATGCTTGGCGAATTTCCACAGCTCTTCATATTAGGTAGATATTAGACATGTAGTCAACGTTTTACTCTGAATTTCCAAGTTTGATAATGTCATTAAGACATTGTTCCTCGTATCTACTATTTCATATGCTTTGAAATAGGAACTACGTTGGGTCTTTCTTATGCTTAGACTTGGAATCTAATGACACATATCACTATTCATGCTTTCTGGAATTCTGGTGTGATTTTACTGCTACCAATTCTATAGGTAAATATATTTTCTACTTTATAGAGTATCACTACCAAAAATAAGATTATTAGAGACATATACAGATGCCACTATTGTTAACAATAAAGGCTAATATTTAAATAAAACTGCCCCTAGAATAATGAGAGGCAAAAGAAGAAATGCCTTTAAAAATCAAGCCCCTAATAATATATAGGGGCATATTTGTTAGTAAAACTGCCCCTAATAATACATGTGCCATGTAAGATTCTTGAATTCAAACTTAAGAAATAAAGGCACAACCATGTGCCTCTAATTAATTTAATTTAACTAAGAAAATAGAAACCGCACATTATAATATGTTAATGTTTAAACTACACTGAATCAAATTTCAAAATACATTAACTAAGTAAATAAGAATATACAGTCAAAATACCCAGATGAAATATTTTATCATTAGTACAAAAACAAAACTTTCTATCCACACATAACATTTTATTGAGAATCCACAAATAGAAACATAACTGGTAACAATGATGTATATTTCCTATTGATTATTGCAGTTACACATAACATCCACATATGGGAACAACTGAGCTTGCATTGACATATATTATGTTAATATGCAAATTTATTAACCATGTTTTGCATTAGTATGTGGAAAATTTCCAGATGCATTAGCCGTTTGAGGCCGAACAATCAGATTTTGTGGTTTTCTGCTCCAACTTCTCCCCACTTGCAACAACAGTCTTACTAGCAGCCTGTTGCGTATAAGCACCTGTAGATACAACATGCACATCGCCTTCCTTTCCAGCATTACCTGATTTCTAGAAGGGTGGAGCTAAAATTTCAGCCTTCCTTTTAGGCAAGGGAATTTCTTCTGATGACTCAACTGTCTTGACATTATTTGCAGAAGTAGCCTTATCAATATCATCATAGCTTTCATATTTCTGCTTCCTTGTTGCCAGCAAAAGTATAATCTAAATCCCTTCTTTTTCCTTGTCTTCTGCAACTAGTACTAATGGTGGTTGTGAGTAGTTCAAAGCATTATACATAAAAATTAATGCTTATAAAATTCGAACGGGAGAATATATGTCATGTCAGATATCCTTGATAAAAGTGTGTAATGCAAGTCTGACATTTGAGTAAATAACTTGAATCGTATAAAGTAGAAACCAACACTTCAGGATATTCTTCTCCTAAATACTCATATATAACTAGTGCGAACCCGTGCTTCGTACACGGGTATTGCCAATTTTGTAACAGGAATGAAAATAGTGTGTATATGTAAGTATCAACTGTTATAGAAATTGTTCAAAACTGGCGGTACATGTTATATATAATAAAATTGATGAGTTACATAACCACCTAAATAAGATGGCATGGTTCAAAATTGGAAGTAACTTATTGAAGCATCAAAAATAGAATGTTTATCTGGTTAATAATTCAGCATTGTAATATAACAGTCAACCCTAAAAATGGACCACTACCGGGATAATAGCCATGCGAGTGATGTTGTGAAGAAATTGCACAAATGCGGAAAGACAATAAACAGGATCTAGATTTGCCAATTTGAACATCACTTAATCTAGCAGCAATTATTCTATACTCCAAATAAATAGTAAATAACTATAAAAAAAAGAAGACACACAATATTTATACTGGTTCCACTATCATCGAGATAGTGTACGTCCAGTCCAAAGGAGAGAGATTTTATTACACTTGAGAGAATTATAAGAGATTACAAGATAAGAGTTTACATACCAAAGCCCCAATTAGGGATAACAATAAAAGAGACACTCTATCTGGAGATCACTGGCTGAATACCAGGATGGGTTTAGAATGAAGTATACCCTCAATATATAGCCAATATAAATTCATGTGAGTCATCAATCAAATTACCAAAATATGGTAAGAAGATAATGGAGGCAAATTACAACGGTAACAAATCACCAAACATAGCAAGTAATTCACTCGTTCCAAAGATGGAAGAAAATAATCCCAAAGCAATGCGATTACGAAGAAAGAAATAATATGCATATCTTTTGCATATATATTATTCCATAACGTGCGCATGCATAAATTTCCTTCCCATCTCATTCAAATGCAATCCAATTATTAATGCATTTCCATAATGAACAAACGTGATTACTTTCCCTTTTGCATATTTGTTTCCTTCTATTTGTGATTTTGTATCACCAAAATTTAACACTCCACCTTGATGCAAAATCACATATTTTCAACACTCCACCTCGAGTCAAATTCTCTTTTCAACATAAAACTCTTAAAATCAAACTCCACCTTCAACCAAAATCTCTTAATGAGATGGATACCAAAAATGAATACTTACCCAATGGGTTCCGGCCTGTGCAGTTAATGCCCCGCTATAACCCCGCTATATCTCATAGCGGGTTTCTACCGCTACGATTTTTCCATATAGCCCCACAATATAGCCTTTCCGCTTTAATCCCCGCTATTTCCGCTATATCCCGTTATTTCCGCTATATTCCGCTATTCCCGCTATATCTTCTTTAATAAAATGAATTGAAAAATTCAATTTATACATTATAAAAATTATGAAACTAATTTATTTGATTTAATTTTTAATATATTTTCATAAATGAAAATACTCTAATATTCTACTAAATTCAATTATGTTATATAACATTTTTACATTTATTTAAAGTATATTCGCACATGTTTTTATTTAAAAATTATTTATGTATTAGTTATAATTCAATTGAATGATAATCTTTCATTTAATTACCATTTATATATTCGTAAAAACATTAAGTACGAGTTTTATATGCTATTTTAAAGCAATCCGCTATATCCCGCTATATCCTCGCTGTATCCCCGCTATGACTTTTTGCACCTCCACCGCTTTGAATCTGCCGAGCGCTTTAACTGCACAGGTTCCGGCAAGGCCACCCCCCATCACACCTTGCTAACGAGCTCAGACTATGTCCCCGCCCGCCAACAAAATGTTGCAAATATCCAAAATCTGTGATAACCCGGATTTTTGGACATCTGTTAATTGGATAATTATCTGATTTTATTTGGAAAAATACATTTTGATAATTAGACATATTTGAAGATATATATATAAGTGGATTTGAAACTATAATAATAGTTGAATTAAAGTGATATATCTTATAGTAAATTAATATATTAATATAAGAATAGTGATGTGCAAACTTAATAATGATAAAAAATTTAAGTGTGTTCATATACAAGGATAAGTGTGTATATGTTAAGTAAATTGAGAGCATTGATTTGAATTCAATATATTAAATTTTCAAAGAAGATTTAAAGTTAGAATTATATATTTATAAACACAAAAGATAAATACTTATTAAGTTTAAAATAGGATTAAATAAAGGATCATACTTTTTCTAAACATATATATATATATGTTGTATATATATATATAAAGATATTGAACATAAAAATATAAATAAATAAGTTTATATTGTTTAATTAAGTTATATACATATAAATAAATAAAAGTATATACTAAATAAAGATATAAACACATTTCATAATTTATATAAAACATAAGTATTAAGGTAAAATATTTAATAAAGATTTAAAACATTGTAAACATAATAAATTAATTTAAAATGAGAAACTAAACACTTGTGAATTAAGAAATTTATGAAATATACATTTGTAAGCATTCTACAACTTAAGTTAACAAGTGGCCACATCTTGTTTTAAAGAAAATTTAGTACATAACAATGTTTAAAAGAAGCAAAACCTGTTTTATAACTTCCAGTTCAAAACTTTCCTCTGTACTCTCTTTCTTTCTTCTTCTTAAAAATATTAACAAAACCAAAACAAACTTTAAATCAACCCAAGTACAAGTTCTCGGAATCAAGCAGCAATTGCAAGCTTCTTTGGTTCAGATCAGTTTCAAAAATTCAACAAGCAAATCCAACTTCAAAGCTTCAGATCAATAAAAGATCAAAAGCATTTTTCCAGATTTCAAAATACTGTCCAGTTTCAAAGATCAGGCATTTTCCAACATTCAAGTTTTCAAAAATCTCGACTGTTTCATTTTACTCTGCTTAAACAAAAGAGGTGAGTAAACATAACTTTTAAAAAGCTAAATCTAATTTATATTCTGATGCATGTGATAATTCTTGAAGTAATGATGTGAAAATGTTTTGTATGAATGAATTTTGCCTGTAAATATAGTTGAATCACTGTGTGATCATCTGCATGTCTGTATATAGATATATAAGCCTCTGTTCTTGAATTGTAGACTCAAAATTAACTTAAATAAATTCATATCTCCTCACCTAAACAATTTTAGGCCAGGATTATTAAAGGAAAAATGTTTGTATGGATGCAATATCATTCTTAAAATATTTGCAAGTGAATATATTAAGTAATTTTTGGGAAAACAAGAAATTACAGTGATGATCAATTCAAGTTTGAAATTTGGTTGTTTAATTTTCATGTTTTGATTATATAACTAGATTCGTACTTAAAAACTATGATTTTTGATAATAATATCAGGATTTTAAGGTTAGTATTTTTGTGAGGAATTAGAGATGATCGAAAATGGGGATTTCGTCGATTCTCGACGATCGGAGGAGGGTTGAGCATCATGCTCGTTGCTGAAGGTAGCTGGGTGTCTGGGGATTGAGGGAAAAATAATCGTTGGATTTCTAGATCACCGTGGTGACTGAACGCCGGCGATCTAGGGTTTAAGACCCTGCTCGAGACGACTGGGTTGTCGAGGCAATTGTGACGACGTGGTCGCATCGGGATGGACCAAAGTGAGGGGGATGGAAGCGTGGTTTCGTGACGAAGGTTTGGACGTGGCAGCGAGAGTTCTGGTGATCGGAGTAAGCTGCGCGAGGTGATTTTCGACGATCAGATTTGATTCCTGTGATGCTCGACTAGCTCGATTTTGATAGGCGGAGTCGAAGGCGGTCCTGGATGGTCGGGTCGACTGAGTGGGACGTGGGGGACTTGCTGATGGTAGCGGCGATGATCGAAGGGGCTTCGATCGATGGTGCAGGTGCACGCGTGTGCATGTGACTGAGTAATGTTGTTCGTAATAGAAGAGGGAGGAAGAAGGGTTGGGGAGATCGGTGATTGTTTGAATTTGTGACTGAGATTTTGGGCCTTGGGCTTGAGTTTTCTTTTAAAAGAAAATATATTACCAAGTTTCAAAGCAAAATTATTAAACAAAGTTTCAAAGAAATTATTAAACAGGTTTTCAAAGCAAAAGGTTTTGATCAAGTTATCAAGCAAGTATCAAAGATTAAAGTTTAAAGTTAAATAATTTAAGATTAATTGATTTGGTTTTGAATAATTAAATTTAGGTTAATTAATAAATTAATTCCAAAGGTTGATAAATAAAACTTAAATGATCATTAAGTAAATGATTTAGATAAATGGGTTTATACTTTAGTTAATTAGGGTCTTAGGTAATTAAAGGATTAATTACTTAGTGAAATTAATTAAAGAATTAATTAATGTAATTAATTAAAGGGTAATTAAATAAATATATGTGATTAATTAATAGATGTAAAGTTAATTAATGGAAGTAATTAAGGAAAGTAATTAAGGATTAATTACTTAGAAAATTAATTAATGTGATTAGATTAGAGTTAATTAATTAATGTAATTAATTAAGGTTAATTAATAAATATGATTAATTAATGTTATAAATTAATTAATGAATGTGATTAATTAATGGGAAATTAATAAAGGTAATTTGAGGGTAATTACTTAATGGAAGTGATTTGAGGATTATTAATAGAAGTAATTAAGGAGTAATGGCTTAGTGAAATTAATTAATTAAAGAAAGGTAAAGTGATTATAAGTTGATTAATTAATGGAATTAATTAAGAATAATTAATTAACGTAATTAATGGGACTAATTAAGGTTAATTAATCAATGTAATTAATTAAAGTTAATTAATCAATGTATTTAATTTAAAGAGTGGTTTATAATTAAGCAAGATTAAAGATAATTAATTTAATTTTTATTAGGTGATTAAATTAAATTAATTGAGAATGGTTTGACTATTAATCTTGCCTATAGATGATAAACCTGAATTGAATACCTTGGTTGTCTGAATATCTCTGATATATGAATTGTGATGTACTGTGATATGATATGATGGGTTGAACAGTAATATTGTGGGTTATCTATCGATAATGAATTGTTGTGTGAATATGATACCCTATATTTAAATTTGATATGTGTTCACTTAGACAACTTAGATAAAGATGACATTGATTTCGAAGAGACCGGGGTCGGGTATCAACAAATACCCGAAACCACTTCGATTTGTAATCTACTATGATTCTTTATAGATTTGATATGAGAAATCAATAGGCTGAAATGGAATAATTTAAATGACTGGACCATTTTAAACTAAGTAAAGGTACATAGGGATTGATTAAGTGTTGACTATAACAAGTTGTGAACTTGTAGTGATAAATGAGTTACCCGGATTTTAAATAAGTTCTATGGATTGGAATTTCTTATTAAATGAGTTTACTCACGCTGGTTTCCAGCCTGACCCGGTTGTTACTTTGATGTAATGCTCGGGTCAGACCGAATATTACAGATTTTCAAGTTAAGACGTTCTGGAGCTCAGGAGGAGAGTTGGATGGCAGGAACGTATGGAGTATATTCCGCTGTGATATATTATAGTTGTCAAAGACATGTTAATTCTAACTGTCTAGTATATTTGTGAATGTTGTAACTCTGATGTATAAAAATGAAATTAACAAATACAGTTTTCTTTGTATAACTGATATTATTATTTGATATTGTATTTTGATCCGCTGCGAATGTGAGAATCTGTGTCTTGTTCTGTTTCTTTCTTCTATCTCTTTTCTTTTCTTCTAACTATCTGGAATTTTCGGGTTCGAAATTTCCGGGTTGTTACAAAATCAAAAGAAGGTAGATATCAAAATAATCTCAAAGCCACCAAGGCCAAAAAATTCTCTCAATCACCAATCAAATACAGAGCTAGAAAACAAAAAAAAACCAACAGACATAACAAGGCTAATCCAAATCTCTGTATACAAGACAAATCTCTCTCCTTCCACATACCTTATCTGCCAAACAACAAATTTCCCATGGAAATCAACATAAGACTCTCACATCAACATCGAGCCATAAAGCAGATACAAGTTCCCAAATCCAGATGTCTCTTCAACACAGTAAACTCCTTATCATCAAATTTCCAAGACTGGAACACTCTTCTCTCTCAACATAATCTCCTCCACTCCATTTGCATGAAATCTCATTTTTCCATCCAAATGAGTTATAGCATAATCACCACCAGATCTACCGCTCTTTCTAGAAGCCATTGATGCACAAATCTGAACAAATCGCCTAGCTCTGATACCAATTTGTTGTGCAGAAATTGCACAAATGCGGAAAGACAATAAACAGGATTTAGATTTGCCAATTTGAACATCACTTAATCTAGCAGCAATTATTCTATACTCCAAATAAATAGTAAATAACTATAAAAAAAAGAAGACACACAATATTTATACTGATTCCACTATCATCGAGATAGTATACGTCCAGTCCAAAGGAGAGAGATTTTATTACACTTGAGAGAATTATAAGAGATTACAAGATAAGAGTTTACATACCAAAGCCCCAATTAGGGATAACAATAAAAGAGACACTCTATCTGGAGATCACTGGCTGAATACCAGGATGGGTTTACAATGAAGTATACCCTCAATATATAGCCAATATAAATTCATGTGAGTCATCAATCAAATTACCAAAATATGGTAAGAAGATAATGGAGGCAAATTACAACGGTAACAAATCACGCAAACATATCAAGTAATTCACTCGTTCCAAAGATGGAAGAAAATAATCCCAAAGCAATGCGATTACGAAGAAAGAAATAATATGCATATCTTTTGCATATATATTATTCCATAACGTGCGCATGCATAAATTTCCTTGTCATCTCATTCAAATGCAATCCAATTATTAATGCATTTCCATAATGAACAAACGTGATTACTTTCCCTTTTGCATATTTGTTTCCTTCTATTTGTGATTTTGTATCACCAAAATTTAACAAGTGACTGTAGATTTTTTACCAATGGGTAGTACATTGTTATCTGTATAATTTTTATGAAACAAAGTAAACAGCATTGAATAGTGAAATTAAGAAAACACCAAAGATGTTTAAAAAAAAGGCGGACTTCAGTTAAATATAAAATATAGTGTTGGCACTGAAAAGCAAAGAATATACAATGGATCAATACAATAACCAAAAATATAGCATAGGCATTGATAAAATGGCTCATGGAAAAATTATTTCAATTACAGCCCATTAATTTGTGCACTAATCTCTATTGGTTGATATTACAGCCCATTAATTTTGGATGATATCACAGCCTTCGGTTGATATCACAGCCCATTAATCTGTGCTATAAATACAATTTTTAAATTTTAATCACTTGTCCATGTAAAACCAACTTCCTTCAGAGATCCTTGAAGTGCCAGTTTCTTTCTTTGGGAAACCATTTCCCTGAAAAGCAGCTAGCATCAGCAATATAATACCATGTTCTGTAAAATTGTTTCGTTTGCAAGGCCATAACCGTCCATTGGACTAAAATAGAATATTAAAACGGCTTTAAAAATATATACCTGGTGTTTTCATCAATTTGAGGTACTTAAACCTAGGATCATTAGTAAATCAAATTATATTATAAAATTCTTTGGAAGAGGTTGTCTTACAATAATTGATAAGGTATGCAATGAAGTGAAAGAATATGCAAAACTAATGGTTCATGTAGAAAAATAACGATTTATAATCAAATATGGGAAGTTGACAATACCTATTTCTAGCAATTAGGGACCACTTAGATAGGCGAAGTTCTTATGCGAAGTTCTTTATTTACCATATTTACATATAGAGATAATGACATATTTACGTATGTGATGTTTTATTTACTTAATTTTGAGTTGATGGTGTTCAACATGTGTAAACAAACAAACTTTACTTTTTTACATCGTTCGTTTTTCGTTTGTTCCAGCTTTCCCAAAATGTGATGGATATCAAATATATTATATATGATTGTATTTGAGACTGAAGAAATTATTATATAATTTACCCAAACCAAACTATTAAAGCCTAAACTATAAATATGACAACTCAGTTTTGTACTATGCATTAAGCATCAACCTGAAATAATTCATATTTTAATATGTATTTCTCTTTTCACGAATACAGTGTTGTAGTAAAATTATAAATCTTGAAGCACTAATGCAGTATGCATAAATCCATATCAATCTTACAGTTGCTAATGCTAACATCATATCTGTATTATTAGAAATGTCAAAGAGAACGTTTTCCATCATCAAACATGATTTTATTTAACAGAGTGGATTAATTTAAACTCAGAACACAATTTTCAGTCTAAATGGCAAGATATCCATGGAACTTCTCATCAAAGAAAACTCATTCAATAATCGAAGATCCATAGACATCTACCAAAGAATAAAGTAAACAGAGCACAAAGAAAAACGATAGTGTAAATTACCTGAACGTGACAACCTTTCTAGGCATTATCCCTTATTTGTCTAGCTTTGAATGGCAGTACCTTGATCCAACTATTGAACTGGAATTATGGAGATAATTTTATCCACTCTTACCCCTGCATTGAACCTCAAGCATCTACAGTTACTATTAAAAAAACACATCAGTTCCCAGTTTCAAAGTTTTTCAATTAATTGTATATTTTAGTAAATAAACTACAAAGAAATTAATTTTTAATGAAGAAAAACAAACTGAGTTTACGGTTAGAGATATCATATGTACTGTTTAAATTTTATCAAACTGTCAAAAATTAGAAATTGTTCCATGTCACTGATTAATCACACACATTAAACCAAAAAAAAGTACACTGAGTAGGACATGTATATGCATCACATATCGATATTGTATAAACATGTTCACTTGTACTAATTTGCCAAAATTTCGGTTATATACTACTTTGTCATAAACATTTGTGTATAGCAGTCAATTAGCATGGATTTAAATGATAGGAAAAAATCATTTTGGGATATAAATAAGACATAGCTACATACTATCAACTAAATAATTGTCAATACGAACTTATATTTATTGAATGGTTCTCTTCAAAGAAGTACAATTAAATCACTTAATCCATTTAACAAAGGACTAAACTCTTTATTTTTTTAACTCCATATGTAACAATAATAGAATAAACACAAACTGATGCATTCCCTTAGCCATTATAAAAGCACATCGACTGACCACATACATGATATACATGACATATAATTTTCATATATGATATAATAAAAGCAAATGAAGGAGAAAAAGAAATGCATAATTAACACTTCACCAACCGATTCTATTTTTTTTTATATTTTTTCCCTTCCATCTCCAGGTCGGGCTTTGTGCTTGAATGAATGTCGACTACTGAAGTTAAAAAAATTAACAACTTGCGTGCTAAAGATACCAAATTACCAAACAATAAGCATGTAATTTTAAAAATATATCATGAGTTGGACTCAGACCTGCAAAAAAGCTTACTTGTGGAAACCCAATTATAACATCAAAGAACTAAAAAAGGAAACAACTTGTCATTTACCCACCGAATGTTAAGCCTCAAGGCAATGATTTTCATAAATTAAAATTAATCCACTATTTTTTTATAATAGTGGAATATTTGGACAAAACAAATACCTTGGTTTTGCATTTTGATAAATTTTGGGTATCCACAACTTTTTTTATTCTAGGATGAAATTGGCGTATAAATGCATGTTTCTTTCTTCATCATGTGAAATTCCTAAGGAAGAAGTAAATATTATCAAGTAAATAAATCAATCAAGCAAATAATTCTCAATTATAAAAACAGTACACAAAAATGAAAGATCAAGAAAAATAAACAAACAGGGACTTTGTCCTACTTGTACCAATTTTTCTGTGATATCAGAAATTCATATTTTAATTGAATCTTGTAGATGATTGTAGTTTGTATACGTAACAACAGAAAGATCGGAAAATTTTTTTAATTGTTGTTGAAAATCGAACTGCAAAGTGTTATAAGAAATTATTAAAAATTACTAAGAACAATATGTTTGTTGATCATCGGATTATAAATTAAAGATGGAAATTAATTTCACTATCCAGTTAAAGGCGCATGGAAAATGAAGGGAGCATATATCAATGTAGCACACGGTTTAATGTTTAAATGTTACACAAATTAAGAGAAGAATATTAATTATTTATCTTTGTTTAGTTTTATCTTGATTAGGCATGCTCATTAAGCTATCATGGGTTAGACCTTAGAGATATATGCATGAAAATATCTTATTTCGTTCAATTTAATTGTTTGAAAATTGATGCATTTGTTATTCATGCAAATTCTGGTGGAATGACATTCAAGAGGTGAATTTCAAGACTTAAATCCATTCAGGCTTTGAATTTAAGCAGCATCGGTTGATGTGTTAATTCATAACCTGAATAAAATCATAGTATGAATAGTCAGAACGTGAGGAATGTTTGGGGAAATCGACTGTCCATAAAGCTGATGTATAGGTTTGAAGTACAAAGATCAACTTTGAAAATCCAATCAACTTTAGACATAAAATAAAGAATTCACTTAAGTTTAGATTTGAAAGCGGTATTGCTTAGATTGAAGAATTTACAATACATAGTCTTTATATTAGGAGCAACATTCTGAAAAGAAAAGGAATTGCAGTTGAACTTTTGTGCCATAATTAGTGTGAATTTGGTAAGTTTGGATTTATCTAAATGACAAATTGCTTGTAGAAAAGCATTTTGTTTAAAACATCTACCTTGAGCCAATAGATTTTTAAAAAAGATTATCATGAACAAAATGATGATGCAACTAAACAAATAGATTTTTTCTGATTGATTGAAAACACTAAGAGCAATATGGTAAGTACAATTTTGTTGCATATACTATTAAATAAAAACAACCACCTTTATTTTATTGTTCAACTTACTGGTTTTATGCCAATTCATTGACTTCCCCTTCATGCAAGTGATAGATTCTATGATATCCAATAAATACTACCTATCAACTCCACTATGTGGATCAAATGTGCCATCTTTGAATAAAGAAGAAAAAGTCTTTTAAACATAACTATAACCCTTAGCCATTGTTTTATGGTCTTACTACAAAGTAAATTGATTAACTTTTCGTCTGAATGGTTCTACTTATCTGCTATTGAATACCTAATAATTTTCTTGATTATTTTTACTATTACCTTAATAATAAAAGTATAAGCAAATCATCCATAAAATAGTTGGTCAATGCAAGAAGCAGAAAAGTGTCTAACTTCATATTCACATAAGTTATTCATCAATCCAAGCTAGTGCAAGAAAAGTTGAAACTCATAATTTAATTTTATCTAAGAAAAACATAGTTTTTGCTACCCAAGTTTTTTACAGCCATTAACATAACATCTTTTACCAAATAACAGACGAAAGTTATTGAACATCATTTTAACATGAATATAAAAGTTTATAGCAAATGATTAATTGAAATTCATGAATTTTGAAACTGTATAATCCTATTTTTATCAACAAAATCAGTATATGGTATTGGTTAATAATAAAATTATTTGCAAATAGAAGAGGAACGAAAATGCTAGGAAGAACACCTGAATTTTAATCAATCTTCAATTATTGTTATTATGGTTGAGCTTCCTCGAAATTGATTGTAAATTTAAAAAACATATTTCTATATATAGAAAATGCTAAATCAATTAATCGCAGTTGTAACTATATAGATAATGAGATGGTGTTGCCGTGGATTTCATTTAATTGTACTATGGCATGCATGGACATTATACCTTAAAATATAAAGCTTTGGTATTCAAGGAAGCTCGAAAGTGACTACGCTATATAGTATTTGCCTTATTAGTAGAGATGAATAAGCAATTTTAAAATAGCAGTTCCAAAGCATTTCATTATAAAAAAAGATTAATAAAATTGAATTATACTTGGAGATTAAGGGATTCATAATTTACCATATTAAGTTGTAATATCTTAAATGTTTACTTTTACAATTATGATGGCTAAATACTAACAGTTGTTGTAAATCAAACTCAAGTAAGTGGTATTACCTCGATGAACATGACAATAGTAGTTGTACTTTTTTGTTAAAATAATTGTTTGTTTTTTCATTTTGTTACAATTATCACAAATCCCTCAGTTCAAAAAAATTAACAGAATAAACTTTTAATTGAGTGGCTGGAGTGTTTGTTTTTGCAAACATTAAGGACTTCATATATCATATCTTAGAATTATATGCATTGAAATAAGCAAGTCATAATGATACTGGTGAAACATACCTAACACTATACTACTGCTTGGGGTGATTACATGACATAACATGATCTATACACCCGTACAGAAAACCCCCAAGAAAATTTAATGCAACCAAATTAATTCAACTGCTTTGGATTTTCTTAAACTTCAATTGCACTAAATTTTTCACTTTTAATCATTTGTTCACTATAACCAATAATAGAAATGAGGCCTCCAACATTTTGGAGTGCGGAAAATCCGATTTCCGCACTCCGAACTGTTGGAGATGCTCTTAGTACAGGAAGGGAAGGGGAAATACAACTGTAGCATGAATGTTGAGATGGTTGGAATTCTATTATGAAAAATGGAAGGAAAATAATCCATCCAAGCCAACAACTGACAGATGCCTACAACATTATCTATTGTCGTAGTTGATGACATATCCAACCAAATGCTACAGCTAAATCTTTGAGGTGTTGCACTTAGGCGGCTGTGGCTGTACAACTTTAATACATAGGCAGTGAATGAAATTTGACACTATATAATTAATAAGTCTATTTGAACATCCAATATAGAACAAAAGATTCAGAATATGGCATTAAATTTGTAATTGTCAGTGGAAATACATATGGACTGAGCTGTCTGAACCTAAAGTGTTCGGAAGCCTAAGTGTACATAAAGCATGTAGAAACTGAACTGTGGACTGAAGCATTATGTAATGTCGACTGAAGATGTGTATTGTTTATTCAGAAACAGGGTTTGATAACCAAGAAACTTGCTTCAAGTGTTTAATCAAAGATCAGAATGACCATAAAGAAGTTGAAGAGGGCATTAGTAGGTTGTTATTATGTTCTGAAAAGGTGCCGCAATGCAATTATTTTCACATCCATAGTCATATTATAAAAGTCATTTGTTAAGTGCAGTATATTCGTTTTATCACTATACAATAGCATGCTATTTGTTGAAAAATTCTATGTTATAAGTACTCTATTAGATAGTTGATGAAAGAAAAGAATATTGGGCGCACTTACATTGCCATTTGCAGAATTGAACAACAGTGCACATTCCCATATAATCTTGTTCAGAGAGAGTTAAATAGATATCCAAGTACGCTAGCTATATTGGTAAAGTAGTTTTCTAAGGTTAAATTTTTTCCATGTTGATTAAACTTTTTTATTTGAATTTTAGATGCTGAAATTGTTTGGTGTAAAGAGGAACCAACGAATATGGGTGCATGTAGTTACATAAATCATCGCTTATCCACTGCACATAGTTAAAAAATTCATTTCATTGTCTAACAAAACAATTTAAGTTGTAACCAATACACCTAAGTTTGCAATAACAGGCTGGAGAACCATTTGCAAGCACATATACAGATAAAATCGAAATACAACATATGAATACCAAACAGTAGTTTATTTAACTCTAACAAAAAAGCAAATTAGAACTGCAACAGTAAGCCATAGCAGTAAGCAAAATCCGTTGCAATGAAATAGAAATTCATAGAAATGGAACAGATATAAATTGTGGAAATAAACAGTTGTAAAGTGAGAGCATAACATCATAAAAGCTAAGGTACAACTGGAACGATGCGAAGGATAAATGCAAGGTTAATATTAGTTTACTGGTAGGGAAATATATCTTTGTTACAGTAAATACGATATTTAAATATACCTATGTTTAGAACTGGATGCATGTATACTTTGGTCACTGGAGGAAGGTTCGGTGTTGAAATTGTATGAGCGCAGCACATTGAGTAAGTCTTTGCAGGTAATGTACACAATATCTATTGAGTTGTTTATGCATACGATTACCTATCAAGACGCAAGGATATGCTTTTTGAGTACGCTTACGATGACAAATATGTGTTAGCAGCAACCAATATTCTATGGCAGAGTTTAATAGATAAAACTGTGTGATTAAACTTTTTTTTATTTTAGCAAATTTACTCCTGAACTGTACAGAAAGAACACTGTACATGGAACGGGTTGCTATTCATACCAAACTACAAATCCAAAGAGGTGACGAATTCAAACGAAGGAAGCACTAATTTTTAAAAACCAACGCTTGTGAAAAATATTACCCTTGAATACCTTAGCAGCTATATTGAGTTTGGCTCTAATTTGTAACTTAATATCTTTGATTGAATCCAATAGCTTTTGCCTTTGATACCTAAACATCAAATATAAACATTCAGTCAGTAGGGAGTTTAGGGAAATAATGATGAAGTATTTTGGATTCTACTAAATCTAATTTAGAATACAACTCAAATTTGGGATAATCATACTAAGGAAATAACCTGAACCAAAGTAGGAGAATCCTGCTCTGTGATGACGATGGGATTAGAAGAGGGAAATCACTACCACATCGAAATCGCGTTTGATTTAGGGTTAAGGCGGAGGAGGGGAAGGGCTGGAGTATGAGGAAGAAGTGGAGAGAGGCAAACCAAATCGCCTTTGATTTAGGGTTAAGACGGAGGAGGGGAATGACTAGAGTATAAGGAAGAAGTGGAGAGAGGCAAACCAAATCGCCTTTGATTTAGGGTTAGGACGGAGAAGGGGAAGGGCTGGAGTATAAGGAAGAAGTGGACAGACGGAAATGAACAGAAGGAAATAAAAAGCAGGACTGTTCAGTTCATAAAATTGTCAAGAGGCAACGTGACCGTTCGGTTGCCAAATTTCAAGGGGGCCCGTGTGAGCTTGAAATTCAACTCACTAATAATAGTATAGTATAGATAACACTCAAGTGACCGATGAGCTACTCTTCTTGGCATTGCTTGATCACGGCTACAGTTTGAGAGATAAGATCGGTAGCTTGCAGCCTTACTTTTGTGGTTTTATCGTTTAGTCGTCATTTGATTGTATAATAAATCTGAGTAAGATAAGCCATCACTCTTGGCCAAGAGAATTAACCACACCATAATCATATAAAAATTCTATCTTCCTAAATGAGTAACATTTTTAGCTTTATTTAAAACACTGACTTAACTTTCTTTATATTACATCTGCATCAATTATATAATGTTTATATAACAACTTAATTCACTCAATATTCCATGTGTACTCAAAAATGTCCAGAAATTGACTTGCTTAGGCCAAAACCATCTAATAAATTTTGTTTGACTTGTATTTCATGCCTTTTGGTTCTTAAGGATTAATTTGGTTTTTATTACCGTGGTTTCTCAAAGTAGAAATTGATACTTTTACTCATAGATTGGAAGTGTACAGACCGTTGGAAATATATATATGTTTATACCAATATATATCCTAAACATGTGTAACGACCCACTATTTTGGACCATTCAAATCGACAATAATCCACACATGTCAGACTTGAATAATGCAAAATAACAGATTGTTATAAAATTTGGAGCAAATAAAATCATTCACAGAATTACAGACACAGAAATATCAGAATAACTCGCAGCGGAATTTAAAAATAACCATAGTGGTTCATGAAGCCACTAAAATACATAGTCTCAAATCAAATACAAAATACATAGTCTGAAACCCAATACAGTTCTGAAACAAGTACAATAGAAATCCCAAATACACAAGTCTCTAAAACAAAAGCTGAAATAAGGCAACTGAAACTGAAATAGGAAGATAACTAGATAAGTAGAATCTCCAGTGATTCCGAGCTCCAGAAAGGTGAATCCAAAGCTGTGAATAATCAGGCTGACCCGAGCGTAAAATAAAACATAACACTCGAGTCGGGATATACATACTTATACAATGTAAACCAACTCAAATGAACTGTAGTAAAGGTACAAGTAACTTAGAAGATGCTTGGGACCGCCCATCCTCTAAGGATCCGTTAAACTATCTACTATGTAGTAATATTTGCTATTATAATAGTGTCTACATAAGTAAAGTATAATCATATCGGAAAATAGCGTTAAGGGGATGGAGAACCTTAACGCGGTCGGATCTTAAAATCATAATCGTAGTAAAGCTCGATATGGTAGGTGACACGGCACAACTAGGCAATGCCAGGGTAGATATACCAATTACGCACACGGACTGATGGATACGCATAGCAGCCACTACCGTTCCACCTCGAACAACATTCCCAAATCGGAGGATGGCCATCTAGTCAAATCACAAGTAAGAGTATAAAGATCGAAGAAATGCGTCCGAGAAGAGGTGCTACCTCACTGGTCCGAGATCGCTCCTGTTTTAGCCACCTTATGCCAACTCACGGGAGTTGGGTCCACGTAATATACCTTAAGGACGTCTCCACCATCCTACTTCATTCTGGAATCTCCACCGCGTACATGGTTGTCAAAGTGGTTTTCGGTATCGACGGAGAGTATGTCCATATCCGATCCCGGTCTCTTTGCCAACCAATCGTTATTATAACCCGTGGTTATAGATTTAAAACAATTTATCAAATATACTTCGAATTAAATCATAAAAAAACAAAGACATTATTCTTTTAAAAATCAAATATTAAATTTCTAAAATCTAACCTTTTCGGAGTTCACTTATTTACTTAAAACAATAACGTTAAAATTTTCAGCTTTCACGGCATTTAAAAAATGCGATGGTAAGTTATATTTGAAAACAATTTTATTCAACAAAACAACATTTATAAACTGCTATAACAATTCAGTTTTAAACAAAAATCATATTTCAGCCTACTGCAGTCCTTAACAAGTGCCACAGTAGCCCTTTATTAGTTCAGGTTCAATTTTAGTTTCTGCTACAACAGCACTTACCAAGTACTATCATAGCCTTAGTTCATTTTAGTCTTTTGGTTCACTTATAAAATCCACAACACTTAACAAGTGTTACGGATTCTACCTAGTTAAAACTTATAAAATCATACATTAAAAATGTTCATTTTCAATCCTTTAACTAATTTATTTAAAGAGAAATTTTACAAGTAAAACCAAAACTTACAAATTTGCTTATTACGTTCATTTCAACATTTAAACTTAAACTCCATTTTTTTTCCCACCAATTTAAAAGCTAAATTTCATTACAATTAAATTAACTTAAGTTCCCATCTTCCTTTTAATCAAAATTTCAAATTTAAGTTTCGTTTTAAAAATCAATATTCCTCCATTTATTTATATTTATCACATAGAAAAATCATTTCTATTTTTAAATAAATCACTTTGAAATTCGATTTAAATCAATTTAATATTATTACAATATTTAAATTATTTAAAAGTATCCAGAAAATACAGAAAAATAACCACGGGTCTGTATAA
Organism: Allium fistulosum; assembly: GCA_030737815.1. NCBI lineage: Eukaryota > Viridiplantae > Streptophyta > Magnoliopsida > Asparagales > Amaryllidaceae > Allium > Allium fistulosum. Next base: position 505,582,372 of record CM060903.1, on the reverse strand, counting down.
TATTTTCTAGCCTAAGTCAAGTGATACGGATACTATATCATTTCAATCCGTAATTTACAAAGAAAAATCCGGGTTTTATCATTTCAAACCCGCAATCCCAAGTAAATAAAATTTTATTGAAAATCGCTCAGGCCTATCATTTCAGCCCATAACGACCTTCCCTTATTCTAAAGTCCGTTCGGGTATGTATCATTTCAACCCATAGTGATTTTATTCTACAGGGAACTTGCAGTGTGATTTAACATAATAGAATAACAGTAAAATAAGAACAGAACATAACAGATGATACGATATGCAGTTTTAACAATTAACATCAACTATAAATAAATCACAGGTAGTTATAACATCATTTATTTGTTTATTTATTTCTACACATTCAGTTGCGGTCGTTTCACAATCATATAAGTATGGATATTCGTGTGAGATTTACTCACCTCTACGGAGCTGGAGATTCAGAAAAGAAATACGATGCCTAACGGAAGCACGCGAATAGCACGATCAGTTGTTAGCGGATGCGCCAACTAGATTCAAACCAAAAGCACAATAAGAAATCAAAGTCTAAGGTTGCACGAATAACAAATTTTCAAATGAAGCAAACAACGAAAAGAAACAAGTTGAAATCGAAAGCACTAGCCTGACCACTTTTACAATGGAGATTATAACTTAAAATGCAAGATGACCAAACACATTTTTCCAAAACAAAGTCAGAGCCTAAAATACAACTAAGATACCTACCCGTGACCAAAAGCATTTTCTATATTTTTTTTTCTAAACAACTCAAAAGAACTGCTACAAAGTACAAGGTGACAGAACAAATTTGCTCATTTCTTTTTTTTTCAAACAGGATCAGTGGGATATAAAACTCAAATACCAAATGCCAAAGTGACTAACACGAGTCGTTCATTTCTTTCTTGCACGGTTTGGTCTGGATGAGTGGATAGTGGGTATTGGCATGGGATTGGAAGTGGCTGGTCTCGGCCTGGAGGAGGTGTGGCTGGTATGGTCTCGGCCTGGAGTTGGGTTGGAGGCGGTGATGGGTGGGTCAGGGTTACTGGCACGGTCTAGTGGTGGCTGAGGTAGAGCTCGGTCTGGGCGTGATGGTGGACTAGGTAGGAGGCGGTGATGTGGTGACGTGGGTGGTTCGGTCAGGCGAAGGTGGCTGCAGTGGGTCGCCTGGGTGGTGATCTGGAGACATGGTGGGTTGGATCTCGTATGGGAAAGGGGTGGAGCATGGAGGAAGTGGAAGGCGAATGGCTGTGGTCGATCAGGCGAAGGGGTTGGGTGGTGGTGGGTACGCGTGGGGTTGGTGACGTGGTGGGGCATGGCGGGGTGATGTGGTTCTCACGGTGGTGGTTGCGGCTGTGTGCCAAGGGTTGGAGGCGGCCAAGCAAAATGAACAGAACAGGGAACAGGCAAAAATAATTGGAATAATAAAAAAAAATGGCAGAAGAAAGCATGTTGGATCTCACCTTTATGAAGAACGAAGGTCACGCAATACAATTTTGAAGCTGAAGGAATTTGCAGTAAGAAACAAAAATGAACAGCTGACTATTGCTTTTTGTAGAAAAAGGCAACGAAAAGTTTTGATTAGCTAGAGGAATTTAAGGCAAAAATAAATGTTGAACGAAACGTAAGGGAGGTAAAGGGGCAAGTGGACTATTTCTCACGTGAAATGATTTAGTGCAAGCTTTTGGTAAGAATTTTTGAATGGCTGAAACTTTGAATTGCCAACGCATACAAAATCAATTTTAACAAGGGAAAACAAACAAGAGAGATTATAAAACGCCCAAAGTAACGTACAATTTGTTACTTGTTTCTATTATTTAATAAATTTAAAAATGTTAACGGTTTCTTAAAATATAACGTATCTTTTTAAACCGAATTTAATATAGCTATTATCATCATTAATAAAATTTGATTCTAATGTAAAGTTAAGAACGGACAAAAACGTAACGAAATGTAACGCTTTAAACTTTCGTTTTATACAAATTACTACACTTTATATTTAAATCAATATTTCGAAATGTTTTGTTTTTAATTAAAATTTCGTTTTAAAATATCGGGCTGTTACACTCTCCCCCACTCAAAGCTTTTCGTCCTCGAAAAGGAACGAAGAAGGAAAACAAAGAAAGATAAGACAGAATAGCAAAAGTACCTGAAATAAACAATTCCGGATTCGAAGCACGAATGCTCTCCTCCGTCTCCCAGGTGCAATCCCGTTCATCAGTGCTCCACTGCACTTTGACCAGGTTGACAGATTTTCTTCTTAGCTGCTTCGTACCTCGATCGACGATACGAAGTGGCTTCCTCTCAACAGTCAGATTTGGCTCAATATCCAAACTATCAAGAGCGGAAGGCTGAATAATAAGGGATGGATCATGCAGATAGCGACGAAGATGAGATACATGAAAGACATTGTGTATTCCAGAAAATTTCTCGGGTAAATCCAAACGATAAGCAAGAGAGCCAATTCTTTCCAAAATGCGGAAAGGACCAACAAATCTAGGAGATAGCTTTCCTCTACGACCAAAACGAATAACATTCCTTAAGGGAGAGACCTTAAGGAAAACCAAATCACCAACAGCAAACTCTAAACTCCGTCTTCGACGATCAGCGTACTTCTTCTGTCTATCTTAAGCAATCCTCATCTTCCTCTTAATCTCTTCGACTCTCTCTGAAGCTTCCAAAACCATCTCAGGACCAAGAACCAAACGATTACCGGATTCAATCCAACAAGAAGGAGATCTACAAGGTCGTCCGTAAAGAGCAGAAAATGGAGATGTCTCAATACTGGCCTGATAACTATTGTTATAAGTGAATTCGACAAGATGGAGATGATCTTCCCAAGATCCTCCATAATCAAGCACACAAGCACGAAGAAGATCTTCTAAAATCTGATTCACCCTTTCCGTTTGACCGTCGGTCTGTGGATGGTAAGCAGTGCTCAGATTTAGACGAGTACCCAAAGAATCCTGAAAAGCTTTCCAAAACCTACTAGTAAAGATAGGATCACGATCACAAACGATACTGAGAGGAATACCATGGAGACGAACAATCTCCCTCATGTAAATCTCAGATAAACTAGAAGCTGAACGGGTAGACTTGACCGGAATGAAATGAGCTGATTTGGTCAATCTATCCACAATAACCCAGATACTCTCGTTACCCTTCCTAGTCCTCGGTAAACCATCAATGAAATCCATAGAAACTTGTTCCCACTTCCAATTGGGAATCTCAAGAGGCTGCAATAAACCAGGAGTCTTCTGATGATTTGCCTTGACTTGCTGACAAGTCGCACACCTATTGACGAAAATGGAAATATCTCGCTTCATACCTTTCCCCCAATATAACTTCTTCATGTCCTGATACATCTTGGTTACGCCTGGATGAATAGAAAGTCTGGACTGATGATTCTCCCGAAGTAACTCCTGTCTCAATCCATCAACCTTCGGGACACAAATCCTATTATTGATCCTCAATACACCCTTATCGTCAATCTGAGCTCCATTACCATCAAGACTACTACCTCCAACTCTGCTTCGAACATTCTCCTTAATCAATCTAAGCATCTGATCCTCATCCTGTCTAGCCATAATACGATCCACAAGAGGTGAAGAAACAATAATCTGACACAACAAAGCTTTCTTCCTACTCAAAGCATCCGCCACTACATTAGCCTTTCCCGGTGTATAGTTGATGTCGAGGTCATAAGAAGCAAGGAACTCTAACCACCTAACTTGTCTCTGATTCAAGTCCTTCTGAGAGAAAATATACCTCAATGACTGATGATCTATGAAAAGCTCGAACTTGGTACCCAACAGATGATGTCTCCAAAGCTTCAAAGCGAAAACAACTGCAAGCAACTCTAGATCATGGGCAGCATAATTTACTTCATGGGTCTTCAACTGTCTACTAGCATAAGCAATCACTCTACCATCCTGCATCAGAACAGCTCCCAAACCTTCTCGACAAGCATCAGTGTATACCGTTAATCCCTCATCTCCATTTGGAACGGTAAAAACAGGTGCGGAAGTAAGCTTGTCTTTTAACTCATTGAACGCGGCTTCACACTTATTACTCCAAATAAACTTAGCATTCTTCCGAGTTAGAGCAGTGAGAGGTGCATCAATCCGAGCGAAATTCTCAATGAATCTCCGGTAATAACTGGCGAGGCCCAGAAAACTACGGATATCAGTAGGAGTCTTAGGAGTTTCCCAATCCTGTACAGAATAGGGAAAAAGAAGGATAATAGGAAAGATAGAGTAAATTGAAATGAAACAATGAAAGAGAAAGAAAGAGAAACTTACATTGATCGCAGCGATCTTGACTGGATCAACTGAAACTCCATTACTAGAAACAATATGCCCGAGAAATCGGACTTCATCCTTCCAGAAATGGCATTTGGAAAATTTAGCTTTTAACTGATGCTTTCGAAGAGTCTCAAGAACAATTTCAAATGTGACTCATGTTCTTCTTCAGACTTAGAGAAAATGAGGATATCATCCACAAAGACTAGAACAAATTTATTAAGCACATCACGGAAAACACGATTCATCAAGTCAACAAAGAAAGCGGGAGCATTAGTCAAACCAAAAGGCATGACTAACCATTCGAAGAATCCATTCTCAGTATGGAAAGCAGTCTTAGGAATACTTTCCTCGGCAACTCTGAGTTGGTGAAAACCTGTGGCAAGATCAAGCTGAGAGAAAACAGTAGCACCATAAAGCTGATCAAACATGTCATTGATGCGAGGCATTGGATATCTATTTTTCATAGTGAGTTTGTTCAACTCCCTATAATCAACACACATCCGAAGAGAACCATCGGACTTGGTGACGAAAACCACCGCAGCTCCCCATTCAGAAAAACTAGGTCTGATCAGACCTTTGGAAGATAGGTCTTCAATTTGTTTCCTTAACTCAACCTTCTCGCGGGGTGCCATTCTTCTAGGAGGAAGAACTATAGGTCGAGCTCCAGGAATGAGATCAATGCGGAAATCAATTTCCCGCTTGGGAGGTAAAGCAGTAACTTCACCAAATACGTCCGGGTAGTGATTTACTACACGGGTCGACTGAAGATCATCAATAGAAGCATCTAGAGAAAAGATAAAGCTACCAGCATAATCATGAGGCATACGGCCCTGAATAACTAAAGAATTTCCTCGATCATCCTTAAGAGAAACAATTCGGGATTTACACGAGATACGGGCATCGTGTCCATCAAGCCAATCACTTCCAAGCAACAAATCAAAAGCATCGAAACCGAGGATATAGAAATCGCCACTAAAACTATGATCGGAATGGAGGAGTTTCACATGTTTACAAATCTTATTAAAATTTGCGGGACCACCAATAGGATTGAAACACATAGAGGAACAGAAGCATACTCAGGAGAAAGGAGATGTTCAAACTTATTACACAGGTCATCAGAAATAAAACTATGCGAAGCCCCAGTATCAAATAAAACACGAACTGGATGATGAAATAAAGTAAAGGTGCCTTGAAGAGTACCTTGACCATCGCCAGGAGCAGGAGTAGGTGCAGGAGCAGGTGAGGAAGCAGATGTGACAGCAAATACGCCAGATGGCTTTCCCTTCTGATATAAAGGACAGTCCTTCCTAAAATGACCCGGTTGAAGACAAACATGACATAGATCGTTCCTGGTAACCTGGGGTGGAGGAATAGCAGCACTGGACGGATTAGGGCAACTATTGGCATAGTGTCCCTTCTGGTCACATTTGAAGCAAGTAATGGAGGAAAGATCAATAGGGTGCCTCTGAGAAGGAGCAGATGCTGATGATCCCAAGCCCGCATGCTTGATCCAATTTTTCTTCTGCTGGTGGAAGTTGGGCTTTCTCTTCTTGGAATTTGCAGAGGAAGATTGTGAGACATGAGTACCAGAAGCAGCAGGACCCTTGGAAGTAGGGTTCTCATAGCGGATAGCCATATCCATGAGCTCAGTAAATGTGCCATGAACATGTGAAATAAGGCGATCGTAGAACTCTGGGCGAGCTCCAGAAATGAACTTCTCATTCTTCTTAAGCTGAGTGTCGATAAGACCAGGACCGAATTTTGAAAGTTCATTGAACTTCCGTTCATACTCTGAAAAAGACATGGTACCCTGCTTGAGGTCCATGAATTCACGGTAAAGCTGAGATTTCCCGGATTCGGGCATCCATTTTGTCACAAAAGCCTCCCTGAAAGAAGATACAAATCGAACTTAAGATAGATTCGAAAAGAAAGGAAATGGGGAAAAATTCAAGTTAACACAAAGGATACCTGAACTGCTCCCACGAAAGATCACCTTCGTTAGTGTGAGTCGTAACAGACTCCCACCAATCTAAGGCTGACTCTTGCAGCTGCCATGCTGCTAACTGACGCTTCTGGGCATCAGTGATCTCTAAACCAGTAAAGATTCTTTCCAAACTTCTTAGCCATTGCTGGGCTTCGATGATACTCTCTGAACCGGTGAACTTAGTGCCACCGAGCTGAGAGAATTCTTTACAAAGAACTGTAAACTTAACGGGTGCAATAGGTGGAGGAACTGGGGCAATACCACGACCCCTACCTCTAGCATTTCCACGATTCATCTTGGAAATATCAAGAATAAATTTAGGACAAGGTACAGAGAAGACAAAGATAAGTTAAGATAAAATACGATAAGGTCACTTGGGTGAATATCCTAATAACAAAATTCCTAACAAGGTAGATACAGAAAGAAGGAAGTTTAGAAAATTTCTTCTTAAAACAAGAAAACTTTATATCAAAATAATCTTTGAAAAATCATTTGAAAAATCATTTAAAATCATTTTATACTTCGAAAATACGTTCACTCACAAGGAAATGATTCTGAGTTTGATTTCACTCATTCTAGGGTATTTCTACCTTATCTCTAATGAGTTTTTGCTCCAAAGGCTAAGGTTTGCCTAAACCAAAGCTCTGATACCAAATGTAACGACCCACTATTTTGGACCATTCAAATCGACAATAATCCACACATGTCAGACTTGAATAATGCAAAATAACAGATTGTTATAAAATTTGGAGCAAATAAAATCATTCACAGAATCACAGACACAGAAATATCAGAATAACTCGCAGCGGAATTTAAAAATAACCATAGTGGTTCATGAAGCCACTAAAATACATAGTCTCAAATCAAATACAAAATACATAGTCTGAAACCCAATACAGTTCTGAACAAGTACAATAGAAATCCCAAATACACAAGTCTCTAAAACAAAAGCTGAAATAAGGCAACTGAAACTGAAATAGGAAGATAACTAGATAAGTAGAATCTCCAGTGATTCCGAGCTCCAGAAAGGTGAATCCAAAGCTGTGAATACTCAGGCTGACCCGAGCGTAAAATAAAACATAACACTCGAGTCAGGATATACATACTTATACAATGTAAACCAACTCAAATGAACTGTAGTAAAGGTACAAGTAACTTAGAAGATGCTTGGGACCGCCCATCCTCTAAGGATCCGTTAAACTATCTACTATGTAGTAATATTTGCTATTATAATAGTGTCTACATAAGTAAAGTATAATCATATCGGAAAATAGCGTTAAGGGGATGGAGAACCTTAACGCGGTCGGATCTTAAAATCATAATCGTAGTAAAGCTCGATATGGTAGGTGACACGGCACAACTAGGCAATGCCAGGGTAGATATACCAATTACGCACACGGACTGATGGATACGCATAGCAGCCACTACCGTTCCACCTCGAACAACATTCCCAAATCGGAGGATGGCCATCTAGTCAAATCACAAGTAAGAGTATAAAGATCGAAGAAATGCGTCCGAGAAGAGGTGCTACCTCACTGGTCCGAGATCGCTCCTGTTTTAGCCACCTTATGCCAACTCACGGGAGTTGCGTCCACGTAATATACCTTAAGGACGTCGCCACCATCCTACTTCATTCTGGAATCTCCACCGCGTACACGGTTGTCAAAGTGGTTTTCGGTATCGACGGAGAGTATGTCCATATCCTATCCCGGTCTCTTTGCCAACCAATCGTTATTACAACCCGTGGTTATAGATTTAAAACAATTTATCAAATATACTTCGAATTAAATCATAAAAAAAAAGACATTATTCTTTTAAAAATCAAATATTAAATTTCTAAAATCTAACCTTTTCGGAGTTCACTTATTTACTTAAAACAATAACGTTAAAATTTTCAGCTTTCACGGCATTTAAAAAATGCGACGGTAAGTTATATTTGAAAACAATTTTATTCAACAAAACAACATTTCTAAACTGCTATAACAATTCAGTTTTAAACAAAAATCATATTTCAGCCTACTGTAGTCCTTAACAAGTGCCACAGTAGCCCTTTATTAGTTTAGGTTATATTTTAGTTTCTGCTACAACAGCACTTACCAAGTACTATCATAGCCTTAGTTCATTTTAGTCTTTTGGTTCACTTATACAATCCACAACACTTAACAAGTGTTACGGATTCTACCTAGTTAAAACTTATAAAATCATACATTAAAAATGTTCATTTTCAATCCTTTAACTAATTTATTTAAAGAGAAATTTTACAAGTAAAACCAAAACTTACAAATTTGCTTATTACGTTCATTTCAACATTTAAACTTAAACTCCATTTTTTTTCCCACCAATTTAAAAGCTAAATTTCATTACAATTAAATTAACTTAAGTTCCCATCTTCCTTTTAATCAAAATTTCAAATTTAAGTTTCGTTTTAAAAATCAATATTCCTCCATTTATTTATATTTATCACATAGAAAAATCATTTCTATTTTTAAATAAATCACTTTAAAATTCGATTTAAATCAATTTAATATTATTACAATATTTAAATTATTTAAAAGTATCCAGAAAATACAGAAATATAACCACGGGTCTGTATAATATTTTCTAGCCTAAGTCAAGTGATACGGATACTATATCATTTCAATCCGTAATTTACAAAGAAAAATCCGGGTTTTATCATTTCAAACCCGCAATCCCAAGTAAATAAAATTTTATTGAAAATCGCTCAGGCCTATCATTTCAGCCCATAACGACCTTCCCTTATTCTAAAGTCCGTTCGGGTATGTATCATTTCAACCCATAGTGATTTTATTCTACAGGGAACTTGCAGTGTGATTTAACATAATAGAATAACAGTAAAATAAGAACAGAACATAACAGATGATACGATATGCAGTTTTAACAATTAACATCAACTATAAATAAATCACAGGTAGTTATAACATCATTTGTTTGTTTATTTATTTCTACACATTCAGTTGCGGTCGTTTCACAATCATATAAGTATGGATATTCGTGTGAGATTTACTCACCTCTACGGAGCTGGAGATTCAGAAAAGAAATACGATGCCTAACGGAAGCACGCGAATATCACGATCAGTTGTTAGCGGATGCGCCAACTAGATTCAAACCAAAAGCACAATAAGAAATCAAAGTCTAAGGTTGCACGAATAACAAATTTTCAAATGAAGCAAACAACGAAAAAGAAACAAGTTGAAATCGAAAGCACTAGCCTGACCACTTTTACAATGGAGATTATAACTTAAAATGCAAGATGACCAAACACATTTTTCCAAAACAAAGTCAGAGCCTAAAATACAACTAAGATACCTACCCGTGACCAAAAGCATTTTCTATATTTTTTTCTAAACAACTCAAAAGAACTGCTACAAAGTACAAGGTGACAGAACAAATTTGCTCATTTCTTTTTTTTTTTCAAACAGGATCAGTGGGATATAAAACTCAAATACCAAATGCCAAAGTGACTAACACGAGTCGTTCATTTCTTTCTTGCACGGTTTGGTCTGGATGAGTGGATAGTGGGTATTGGCATGGGATTGGAAGTGGCTGGTCTCGGCCTGGAGGAGGTGTGGCTGGTATGGTCTCGGCCTGGAGTTGGGTTGGAGGCGGTGATGGGTGGGTCAGGGTTGCTGGCACGGTCTAGTGGTGGCTGAGGTAGAGCTCGGTCTGGGCGTGATGGTGGACTGGGTAGGAGGCGGTGATGTGGTGACGTGGGTGGTTAGGTCAGGCGAAGGTGGCTGCAGTGGGTCGCCTGGGTGGTGATCTGGAGACATGGTGGGTTGGATCTCGTATGGGAAAGGGGTGGAGCATGGAGGAAGTGGAAGGCGAATGGCTGTGGTCGATCAGGCGAAGGGGTTGGGTGGTGGTGGATACGCGTGGGGTTGGTGACGTGGTGGGGCATGGCGGGGTGATGTGGTTCTCACGGTGGTGGTTGCGGTTGTGTGCCAAGGGTTGGAGGCGGCAAAGCAAAATGAATAGAACAGGGAACATGCAAAAATAATTGGAATAATAAAAAAAATGGCAGAAGAAAGCATGTTGGATCTCACCTTTATGAAGAACGAAGGTCACGCAATACAATTTTGAAGCTGAAGGAATTTGCAGTAAGAAACAAAAATGAACAGCTGACTATTGCTTTTTGTAGAAAAAGGCAACGAAAAGTTTTGATTAGCTAGAGGAATTTAAAGCAAAAATAAATGTTGAACGAAACGTAAGGGAGGTAAAGGGGCAAGTGGACTATTTCTCACGTGAAATGATTTAGTGCAAGCTTTTGGTAAGAATTTTTGAACGGCTGAAACTTTGAATTGCCAACGCATACAAAATCAATTTTAACAAGGGAAAACAAACAAGAGAGATTATAAAACGCCCAAAGTAACGTACAATTTGTTACTTGTTTCTATTATTTAATAAATTTAAAAATGTTAACGGTTTCTTAAAATATAACGTATCTTTTTAAACCGAATTTAATATAGCTATTATCATCATTAATAAAATTTGATTCTAATGTAAAGTTAAGAACGGACAAAAACGTAACGAAATGTAACGCTTTAAACTTTCGTTTTATACAAATTACTACACTTTATATTTAAATCAATATTTCGAAATGTTTTGTTTTTAATTAAAATTTCGTTTTAAAATATCGGGCTGTTACAACATGATTCATTTGAAATGGAAAACATTGTACTTAAAACCAAGGACAACACCAAAGCACTTTTGAAGAATATCAATTAGCCGAAACCAGTGTAAACTTAGTTAATTTTCATGAAACCTAGTTAGCATAGTAATTTTTATAAAATGGGGTTTTTAGGCTCAAGGAAAAAGTTAGAGAAAAATTTAGTTTCAGGAACAAGAAGTTTGTCTTTTAGGCTGAAGGACACTTTTTAGTGTAAATCACAGAATGATAGTTGTAACTATCATTTTCAGTTTGCACTAAAAAGTTTCCTTCAAACTAAAAAACAAATTTGTTGTCCCTAAGAATAAATTTTTTTGCAACTTCTTCCTTATGCCTGTTTACCTGTTATAAAATTCGGTTAATTTTTATATACTTAGTTAAATTTCCATAGAACTTAGTTCATTTCCAAAAAAAAATTATTTATTTTATAAATTTTGTTAATTTTTTTTAACAGCAAGGATTAGTTAAATTTTTACAAATTTAGTTAATTAGTGAACTTTTTATATAATTTAGTAGATTTAGTTGAATTTTTATGAAATTTAGTTGACTTGTATACAATTTAGTTAACTTTTACAAAACTAACTTGATTACAGAACATAAATTCCTTAAGCTTAGGTAACTTTTATAAAACTTGGTTAATTTGGTTAACTTTTATAAAAATCAGTTTCATAAGTTTGGCTAATTAGATAAAACTTAACTTAGTTGATTTTTATAAACAAGGCTAATTTTAATATAACATAATTCACTTAGTTAATTTTTTGTAACGTTTAGTTTATTTTTATATAACTTAGTTAATTTATACTTATTTAGTCTTTATAAAACTTAGCTAACTTGAAGTCAAATTATTATAGAACTTAGTTCATTATTTAGAACTTAGTTAATTCATATAATACGAGACACCGTCGAGACGTCGTTGAGCATTGATTAGACGCAACTTTGCAATTTTAATATCCCGCCTTTTAATTACAACGCTTTGTTAACCATTTTGTCTGAGGCGTCGTCTAAGCATTGAGCTTTTCATGGAGTGCCACAAAATAGGCGTTTTATTCAAGGTTTGAGGTTTCGACCGAAACACCGAGATTTCGGTCGTTCCGTTTAGGTTTCAGTATGGGCCGAACGAAACCGAACCGAAATTACGGTTCAACAAAAAAACCTATTGAACTTCAAATTATACAGAAAAAACTCAAAAATGGAAATTAATTTGAATTTTCAAATATCGGAATATTCAAAATCTGAAATTTTAACTTAGAAAACATACAAATTAACAAAGTATATAAATGATATAACTAAAAAAGTTGAAAATGAAGTAATGAATGAATTTTTTTTAGTGTTTTAAATATTTATAATTAACCGGTATTGTTTGTGTATATCTTATTTTTCAATTAAGTTTAAATTATACATTTTGTTTCAATACACTAAACAAATATATGTATAATTATATGAAAAATAAATAACAAGATCCGAAATCGAAACTGGAATCGAAATTTCTGAAATTTACGAATTAGGTCGAAATTTCGAAAATTACAAAAGACCAAAACCGAGATCGAAACCGAGATCTCGAACCTTGGTTTTATTATAACTTTATTATTTTTTACTTGACTAAATTAGATACATTTATAATAAAATCATATGATTACTTCGTTTATTTATTGTATATCTTTTTATTTCAACAATTTCAATACTTGAATCATTTTTCTATATCTTTTTTTAAAATGTATAAATAATCAATTAATAAATAATAACAATTCTTTGTTATCTTTGAAATCGAAAGTTACTCTTTAATTTCTCACTCCTTTGAAATTTGACTTTACTAATTTCTTAATTTATAATCTTAATTGTGTTTGCCTTTTAAAAGTTATTTCAAAATATTTTCTTAATCAAACATGAAATAACTAACTATATATTGAAATATATAATTTTCAATGTAAATCATTCATGTATTACTTGCATTATATTATGCTTGCAGAATTTATGCATTTGCCAATCTTGATACTAGAATTAAATGGTAAAACTATCATTTTACAATTTTTTACCTTATCATGCTTAAGTATTGTTAGTTCTAAGTTGTTATGGTATTGCTAACCATTACCGATATGAGAAAATCATTACCGTAATGATACCATTAGCATGCCAAAAATGACCACCGATACTTTACCTTACCGTTACTGTTGGTAAAATGATTATTGATGAACCATTAAATTGGAATATGATTTTACGTAAGTAGTTGATATCGTAAAAAGTGGAAATGCATAAAGGGATAAATAGATAACCATATATACTTATGTACCCTAACACAAGGAAGAATGTGTTGTATTGCAAGCTATGGGTTCAAAATACAATAGAATTTTGTCACTTTTCCAGCAAGCTATGGTTCAAAATACAATAGAATTTAGCCGCTTTTCCAACAGCAGCGATACGTACTTCAGCCTCATTGTCCCAAAAAAAGACAAACACGAGCAGACACCAAATTAGATCTACACTAGTAAACATGAAGTCTATATGTGGTCGTCAAACAATATAAATTTGGAAGCTTCATATTTGACTTATTAACATGAAATTACCTGGTAGGTTCAGGGCCAACAACTTCACATAGTTCATATAGTTTGTTTGCAACCGTATACCTTCATGATTCATCCTAAATGGAGAAATAGACATGCACTAATTTATATAAAGAACCACAATATAAGAAACTTTTGTCAAATTTCTTAGATTCACGTGAACAACCAAAACATCAAATTAAGAAAAAGACGTGAATAATGTATTTAAATTATTACCACTAGTCTATTCAAGTATAAAGCCTACTGCAATACATATTCAAGTGTACTCTCGTGGTTCCAAGAAAATTTCAAGTGCAGCACAACCCTTAATAAGCAACAAGTGTACAGAATCTTGATCTTAATTGAAGTGATAATAGTGTTACAATAAAGAAAGTGTTGAAATCATGAAATGAAATTACTCAATTATCTACGATGTTCTTTTTAGATGATTGTTGACAGATCTAGTGTTTTTTTTGGGGTGTTACTGTTAGTCCTAAGGACGAAGAAAGGGAATCCATTTGTTTCATATCTACATGATTTGGTAATCAAAAGTTTGGATGCCGTAGAATGCTCTAAGCCTCTAAATAGGCAATTATGACATGAAAATGACTACTTTGATTATTAGCAGATTCAGTCCACTAACCATATGTCATACTAACTCTCTTTACTTAACACTGGCATGTGCATGAATGCATGTTCAACTTGAACGACAATAAAACTACTTACCTTGCCAATTAAACAGAATTTATTTTAACAAACTATGATTTTAAAATTACTCAATCGGGAAGAAAAAAATATAAATGTATAGATGAACAGGAAGTATACCATTGTTTGTCAAACCATCAAATATTGACATAATCTCTGTTTTCAAATGGTTTGGCTCAAATGTAGTAGCAAATTTCCCTACGTTGGATGTAGTAGATTTTCTCACCATTGGCATGCCGTCTTGACACAATTAACTGTATATAGAACTTAGCCCAGTATTTAAAGGCTCTGTTGCACTTGGATAAGCAATGTGGAAAGGTCTACATGATGAAACTCTAGCAGTAAACCATTCACTAGCAGCTACCCTCTGAAAGCATAAGATGGTAATAAAATAATAAGTACGTTGGTTAAATTCTAGTATAAAATATCCTAGTAAGATACAAACAAGAATGCAAGCTATCGAGGAAGCTTTATATACAGTCGCAAATAAATTTACAAAGACAAAAAATCTGATTTGTCTGAAGTGCATGGTAGAAATTCTGATGTAACTTCGCTGTTGCAAGATTGCTCTTTAGATTTTTTTTCAAATCCACTTTACTTTGCTAGGAGCGATGACAAAGTCGTTATTAAACTTAAGGACTTTACTTTCAAGTTGACTTTGACCGATATGAGTAAGTTTCCAACTGGTAGAACTTTGGTGAACGACCAAAACAAGTTTCCTTTGTGCATCCTGTGACCTAGGAAAAACATTTTCATCCATTTGAATTTGTTTTGTGTCATGTTTGTTTTCATTAGGAAATTCCAAACAAAGGCTGCTAGATTTTCAAGTAGCTTTTTTGGAAAATAATAAACCTGAATGTGTTTTTATTGCAACAAATTTGGTGAGAATAAAAGTTTAATTTGATGATGCACAATCATACTACAAAATATATGTTACCACTTTACCTCGAGTGGGGTTTCAATGTGCAACAAATTTAGAGTGAATAAAATATTGTTTGATGATTACAGTTGAACTAGCAAACATAAGGAGTTATATTTCACGTAGGAAATTACATTTCAATCTTTAAATCAACTACATTTATAACAACATATTAAACTTGAGAAGATGATGAGTTTTATTTAAGAAAATCTTCATAGTACAATGTGCTGTACTCTAGTGTCTTAACAGTTAACAAAATCCCAAGTTTAAATGCTATTCTCATCTTAAAAATACACAGAACTTATAAAATCTACATAGTCAAGGGGATAAAAGATAAGGTAGAATTTTTTTTACCAGGAGGCCTAGTTTGCCTTTACCATCAATAGACCACATCATGAATGCCAACTTTGCCTTTCTTGCTAGTATGACCACCTCCAGCACTACTTCCTCTCTTATTCTTCCATTTCACCGGCCAGATATGTGGTTTCTTATCTGCATACCAAGACAAATTAGCTGCTCGATAGTTTGCATAAAGCATGCTCTTAAAGCATAAATCTAAAAATTGTTCACATTTATTGTGCGATGATATGCTAAAAAGCCCTGCTAAAATTTCAGTAACAATGAAAAGATGGAAAAGTAATAAGAACAAGTGTTACATTTAATAGTGTGTAAAATAAATTAGCTTAGCTATTGCAGCAAATATTACAACAGAACTAGATATTACAATAGAACTAGATATATCATCTTCTAAAAGACGTGTATAGTTGCAAATTTTAACAAAATTTCAAAAGCATGGTAGACCCTGGTAATGTCAATCCCTTAACTAACAAAACATGTATACCTTAAGTTCAATTGTAAACACTATATTGTATCGAATCTATACTATATTTCACATTGTAACTAATGTAATATAATATATGGTTCCAAACTTGTTATTTCATGTCTTCAATGGGAGTCTCTTAGTAGACATGTTAACGCCTTGATAATAAAAAATTATTCAAAAATACAAAAAACGTATTGTCTCTCTTTTAAAATTGTAAATGGATCAAAAGAAACTTCGTAATGATCAACATCAAATAGTCCTTTACTTGAACTAGTGTTTATAGGTTGAACCATCCGACAAATTCTACTCAAAAGCATAGTATAGAGCTCCATCGAAAAATCTCCCTCTTCATTAAATTTGATACATGAGTTGGGTTAGTGAACACTATTGTAACATAGGTTACAAATTTAAAAGTGAATGAAAAATGTCATCCTTTGGTGGGTACAGTTTGAAGAACATACACAAAGTAAACTGTAAATATGTAGTTTTTGACTTTACAGACCTTGGAGATAGCAAATTACTTGTTATTTTCTTCAAAAGAATCCTGTTTGATAAATAAAAAAATTCAGTACGTATATTAAAATGAATATGTAAGAAGATATGTGGACATAAATAAACATCATCACAGTTCAAGATATGAACCAACTTTGAAAGCATAAATAAACAACCGTAAGTGAACACATAGTGATGTAGTGCTTAATATATACATGAGCTTAAAACAAATGGACATATAGTTAAAGTTCAAATAGAGAATTGGAAGGCTTTAAAAAAAAAGAGCTGCTGGTAATAGATTTGTGGATTCTAGGTGATCATTGTGTTTTGAGATGTTCAACCTTCTTTCTTGCATCACTTTTCGGTTCTTAGCGATGTTGGAGTTAGAGTTGTTTGGTACATCTTCAATACCTAGGTACTTGCACAATTGAAATGTCAGTTGGCATATAAAAAGTTTTAATTGTAAGGCGACACACAATTGAATAAATCAATTGTGCAGTACATATTAATTTGTATTGTATGTTCATAAAAACAATAGGATAATTCAGTTGGATGTTAGCCATTTTGGAGTATAAAATGAAACATCATAAGTGACTTGAACATTACTGTCTGATTATTTAAAAACCTACCAGAATATTAGTTTCCAAAAACATTAATATCTCGCACATACTAATTTACAACTACAGTTAGGTTAATTAATTTATAACGGGCAAATACTAATTTATATTTGTACATATAAATAGGCATGTAAATATACATATATAGGTTGACTAATTTATAACAAACAAATATCATTTGGCAATACTCCCACATTATAAGTAGTCTGAATGAACATACCATACATAAATTACGGCTACAGAATAGACAAATTTCATTAATTTGTCTAAACCATTATACAAATGACTGTCTAGTATAAATAAATGGTCGAAATACCATGTTTTTTTTGCAATATTACCATAGACATGACCAGTTAAAACATTCAACAGTACATGTAGAGGAGCATACATATATCACTACTATACAAGAGACCTATATGTAAACCTGGAATTTAAGCTAGGTATGAATAGTGCCATTGCGAACTTACATGTGTATTTCAACTATTCACGCTACTCTCACTCATTTACATAAAATAAGCTAATTGAATCAAAGTATAAGATATTATTGACATTAAATATTTCCACATTAATGCATCATTCAAAACAAAAATACAGTCAATAATAGTATCTAAAGAAATACATTACTGTATCAGACATACATCTACTACGCTGCAAGTTTCAACAAATAAGTCATTCAACATGCTAATGAACAATCACACAATAAATTTCACCAACAGACTTTTTTAATGCTTATAAGGCTGAAAATAAATTTACTGAACTGAAAACAGTTATGTACTTGATCGAACTTTTAAACAAACTACTTATGTGCAACTAGTTTTGAACTGAAATTCTCTTGTAAAAATTGAAAAAATTGGAATACTAAAGACTAACAACTGAAACATTGAGTTAACATTTGTAACGACCCACCTTTTTGGACAGTTTAAATCGACAATCAAACACACATGTCGACTCAAACCATTCAAAGGGGAGGATTGTTAATGGGGTAAATAAGAAAAGAAGAGAAAAGGAACAAGAAACAATCACAGAATCTCGCAGCGGAAAGAAAATATAATAATCAAATAAACAGTTCATGAAGCTGTTTAATATACTTTTGATTATCATTTACACAACATTTATCAGAGTTATACATATACAACAGAACAAGTAAATAATGCAGCAGACAGCATGATGCAAGGATAGTAATAGTAATAGTATACCAAATCTTCGTCTTCGTCCTCCAGAATAGATCTTCAATAAGCTGAAAAACTCAGGACTGACCCGAGCGTAATGAAAAACAAAACACTCGAGTCAGGACTAAAATATCCTTATGTAAGTTAAATCAATCGTAAATAAAGATGAGTGTAACGGCGTCAGAGATGTTTACGGGGTTTGACATCTCTTATCCAGTGTCGACGTGCGTGCAGTAACTCAAGAGATATTACGGGATTTTCCATCTTTTAAGGATCCGTTAAACTATCTACTATGTAGTACAATACGCTATTATAATATGTCTATAGTAAAATAAACTATTAAAATAGCGTTAAGGCGTTACCCATATCCCCCTTAACACATTTTATATATTCCCATAGTCTATACAGTACCGTACGCTCCTCCGAGAGGTTTACGCAGAGGGCACCCCATAGGTATGGTACAAAACAAACTCGTAGAAGGCACGCTAGGGCATGTGAACACGGCACACGAGGAGATGCCAGGGTAGATATACCAATTGCACTCCCGGACTGGTGGTGACGCATAGCAGCTACTACCGCCCACCTCGGACACACTCCCAAACAATCGAGGGGTGGCCACCAAATCGAATCACAAAAGCAATATAATGGTATCGAAGAAATATGCCCGATAAGAGGAATGACCTCACATTAGCCCGGTATAGCTCCTGATTTTAGTCACATCTAAGCTGACTCACGGGAGTCAGGGTCACGTCATACCATATAGAATCGTCGCCAAACCATCCTACTTCATTTCTGGAATCTCCACCACGTACACAGTTGTTAAAGTGGTTTTCGGTATCGACAGAGAGTATGCCCATATTCGATCCCGGTCTCTTTAACAACCAAACGCTTATTACACACCGGATGGTTCTTTTACATTTTCAAAATCAATTCATAATTGATATCAAAATATCAAGTTCGCTTAAAAATCAAATCCATTTCAAAATCATCGTATTTACGCAATATACGATTTCATTTCAAAATCATTTCGCCCCAATATCTCATTTCAATTTAAAAATTTATTTCACATTTCAATTTAGGTTGTAACTTCATTTAGCCAAATTCGTATTTAAATCCAAGATTTGAATATAAACATTTTACCTTATTGACCAGTTGGAAATTTTGGAAAATAGTTTTGAATAGTTTAAAGTAGCTTAAATAATTGAAAATAGTTAAAATACTCTAAATATTAAAGATAGATTTCAAAATAGTTTTAAATTGATTTAATATAGTTAAATAGGTTTAACAATAGATTTAATATAATTAAATAGGTTAAATAGCTTTAAAAATAGATTAAATATAATTAAAAATATATTAAATAGGTTAATTATTTTAAATTAAATTAAATTAAGTAGATTTAAAATAGATTAAAATAAGTTAATATGTTTAAATAAGTTAAAAATAACTTAATATAATTAATATAGGTTAAAATAGTTTAGTATAAAATAGTTTAAGTATTTAAAATAGTTTATATGGCAGAATAACTTAAGAAAACCCAATTTGAAATAGCTTCAAAGTCAACCATTTTAAATTTCCAACTTACCAATCTGAATCAAATTCGAGTTCCATTCAGTCGATTCAAATCTCAATTTCAGTTCAAATCAACTTCGATTTCAAATTAATTTAATTCCATTTTCCGAATCCAATTAATTCAATTTCAATTCCAATTTATAATGATTTCGAGGTTGATTTTTTCAAAATATTAATTCAAACACTTAAAACCCAATTATTCCTTAATATTCAGTTTCACAATCCAAATCTTCAATAAAATTCAATGTCAAGCTCACATTTCAAAATGTTGTCTTTATCACACTTTTACTTAATAATATTCAAAATCCGAATAAAAATTGAATCCTTTAAAAATCAAATCAATTTACGAAAATTCAATCATATCACAATTTTAATTTCAAAGTCTTAACTTCAATTATTAACCAATTTGTTTAACAAAAATTATTTCAACATCTCAACCTCAAATTCGCGATAAATTCAATTTCTATAAAATTGATTTTTAAATTCCTTTAAATCAAACCATTTAAAGTAATTCCAAATCTAAGATTTTAAAAATTATTTAATTTAACAAATCCGGTGTCCATATATAATTTTCTATCCTATGGCCAAGTGATCGGTTATTTCAATTAAATTTCAGGAATAGAGATATATCATTTCAATTCAAATCATAGTGTCATAGGTATATATCATTTCAACCCATTTCTCAATTTATTCAAAATGATTTAATTTACAACTGTAAATACTACACAGGGTGATGACAGGATATATACAACAATAAACATCCAAACATTCAAACATCAATCCATAGCATCCATCGCAACCAATCATCCAAACAGACAATAAAAATCACGGAAATTTCATAGTTGTAAATGTTCGGTAATTTAATTTCGATTAAATTTCAATTCTAATTTGACTGTCAATTTCAATTTCTAACATTAAATTCGATGACAATTTAGATGACAGTTAAAATTTTATCAACAACGACTAATAAAAATCATATCACTTCACAATATTAAATTTAACAAGCATCAAGATATTTTAGTACGGTGTGAGCGTTATAAAACACTCACCTTGAGTTTACGTTGCCAATCGTTCAAATTTCTAATTAAATCGAGCGCGTTCGATTTAACCAAAAATTTTAACGAGTTCGAAACAGTCCCGGATCTACACTGCAGCGTAGCTCTCGTCTCTGCGATTCCGGCGTCGCCGGTTTCGTTTGATTCTGATAACGAATGAAGGAGATACGACTTGTTAAAGTTCGAATACAAATTAAATAAACAATTTTCTTTTTATATTTTAAATTTTTAAACCTAAATCGAAATCTGGCCGTTCGATCTGGAGATGAAGAAATCTGGCCACAAGCTCCTTCTTCCCAAACGCGCCAATACCAGGTTCGAACTCACCCATCAGCCGCCCTCAAGCTTGCAATTTCCAACGCCTCCACGCCTACTTCCAAGTCGATCGGAGGCCGGCACTTCAACGCTCGTTCCTTGCTCGACCTACACCTACCGCCGCTTGAAGCTCGGTTGTCCAATGATCTCAGAATTCGTGCTCGAAGTCGCAGCCTTCCTCGCCAAACTGCCGTCAACTTTGATCACCAACGGCGATCTCCACCGGTAGATGTGTTCGCCTCCTCGAGTTCTTCCAATGCCTAGTTGAGAGCTTTCGATAAAATGGCGTGGATTATGAGAAAAAATGAGGGGGAAAACGGTTGCTTATCGGCCATCAAAATCATCTCAGGCGGCCACGAGATAAACGACTAGGGTTTCGATGCGTAAACGTATTTATATACGTATATACACATTATTATAATATTATTATCCACAAATAACATGATTTTCGAACGAACTCCAAATTAGACGTGCCGACAGGCGTTCGTAAGGTTTTACCCGCATTCCGAACACAATGGAACATGTTTCGGAGGCTAATTCGATCGTCTGGGTGAGTTATGGAAATAAACGATCGATTTTAAATTAAACCGATTAAATGAATTTCTAAGCGTTTTCAGCTGCCACGGTCAAATGGCAACTCCGATTGCTCCGAAATTTGAAATCCGATAATAATAAACTATTACGGATCCAATGGAACTGGTTTCATCGAATTCCGAGACTGTGCCTCGGAAGGCTATTTTTACTCGTCGATTAAATCGACGACTTTTCAAAATTTACAGAATTTCTTACAAATCCTATTTTAAATGTTAACAAATTCATTGTTGTTTAAATAAATTTTATATCAATCTTCGATATCATTTTCAATCATATTATATTCAAAACTCAATTATTCAAATATTTGCAATTTAAATTTTAAACAATTTTGATTATCCGAAATTCATTATCCTGAAATAATTGAAAATGAACTTATAAAATTTTACTTTAAAACGAATTCAAATTATGGAACAATTATTTCCGTTATACAATTATTCAATTCCCGTTATTCAATCTATTCAATTATTCAATTTATTTCCAATATCAAATTTTAAACAATTTAATTGATCCATATTCAACAAATTTCAATATTAGATTTTAAATGAATTCTCGTTATCAATCAATTACTTTATTTACATCCATTAAATTCAACATTATTATTTAGTCCAACTATTAATCGTAAACTCATTCAATAAGTAGCATTTATATTTCAATATTGGATTTTAAAATAAATTTCCGTTATTAGTCAATTACCTTATTCACATCCAGTGCATCCAACATTTGTTATTCAACTTCAGTTATTGATTGTAAACCCAGTTAATATACAAAATTTCATTTCATTTACAATTGGTTTTCAAGTTCAATTCAACTGACAAATAAACAAGTAACTTAAATAATTATCACCATTTATCTTTAATCACACTTATAAGTTTATTATTTACAAACAAGTGTCACAATTACCTATACAATACCAATTTGGTTCCATTACTGATGAATATATTTTATTTTATTAGTTAACTCAATATTTACATTTGTTGTTCTTATATTTTCTTATAACCAAGTTATAATATTTGAGACATTTCAAGTGCTTGGAATTTCATTCAACTCATTAATAATTAACTCAGATAACTATTGTTGCAATTCATTCTAGTTATTATCATTATAAATAAATACATTACAAATTTTTAATTCTTCCAACATTAAACCATGAAATCTTATTAGATTAACTAATTTAATTATCGAAAATCTACGGGTTGTTACAACATTAAAGTAAAATACAAATATATCTATTAAATTGTAGGAAACTGGACCATAATTGTTTAACCCAAAATGTTTTCATTTTCAAATTCAACAAGTAGAATTAAAAGAATATGAAAGAAAACAACATAAATAACGAACCAAGTAGAAAATGTTAATTAAAAATGAAGGTTTGCATATAATCTAATTGGACTGTAAATTTTTCATAGAAAATAACATGCGATTAGGGTTTAGTTGGTATTTAAATGATGATTTCATATAAATACTTACCATTGGTGTCTGATTAAATTGGAGAGTTATCGATTGAATCCCAGCAAGAATTTTGATTAAGTAGGAGCAATTTGTGATTTTGTTTAAAACGATGAATTGATTTTTCAGAACATAGAATTGAGGAAAAATGATATAACAAGGTGGAGTTTAGCGGGTATCTCAAATTTTACCACCAGGTGTGAAAAAGTTGATGAACAATATGGCCGTTGATTTTTGCCCTGATAGGTACCATTAGGGGCCAAATTTAATTATGTCGTTAGTCATTTATAGGTGCGTTTTTAATTGCCTCAATAGTTATCGCTACCGGCTAATATTAATTTTGCCTCTAAAAAGGTATCATTAGAGGCTAAACATTTTTTAAGCCTCTAGTTTGGTGCCCCTAATTCACTCAAAGTTGGTAGTGACATGACTTTTATTTCTTGCCTTTATTTAAATTAGATGTAAAACCTTTACGTAGTTGTAGTATGATAGTGCGATTTCCTTTTCTTTTGATATTTGCAGCTTCAAGGATATTACAGGTACTTGATGCTAGATCGAAATGACAGTTAATGGTTGCTACCATATTGGTATCACTATATACAAGACAGTTAGACGTTGCACTGTTCGAAGTGGTGGCTTGGATTTTGGCTGTACCTTTAATCGTTGTTATTGGCAGAGAGGTGACTTTTTTTTTCATTTTTACTTCAATTTATATTTTCTATCCTCAAGAATCCCAAATGAGCAAACATCTTTTTTTATATCATCCATTGTACAATATTCTGTTGTTTCAAATGTAAAAATAATTACAGACATTTGACCTTTATCGAGTGTAACATGGTTTGAAACTTGATGGTTGTATGTATATCTTTCTAATAAGTATTTTATCTAAAGATAACCATGTCAGCGGTTAGAGAATATGCTACATCTCAGGATAGTAAAGTTCTCAAGGTTCTTATCTTTTTCATTTGTTGTTAGCTATTATATTTGTTTGTTTTGAAATTTATCCCCCTCTTTAGAAACTAATAATTTGATACCAATTACAGGTAGTAGCAAAAAACAACTTAGGAAAATGGAAAAGTGCAACACAAATGACTGCACTAACTCTTCTTCTTGCTGCTAGAGATCCGAGGTAAAACTTATTACAATATGAGAGCTAATTAGTTATCCGTGAATCCTTCTGTATATTGATATATTTGTCTTTTTATATCCTTTTGTGTTTATGTATGCCCTACATACCCATTTAGGTTGGGCTGGGGTGTATAGAAATTGGCACGGTCCAAAATTAGTTGAAACCTTTCCTTTATATTTTGTCTATCTGTACATGTGTGAAGTTGCAGATGGGAGTGAAAGAGAGAATGGAAAGTGGATGCAGGCTATGTCGTGGGTAGCTGATTGGCAATCATCCTACATCGGCCAGGCATGGCAGTGCTCTATCTTATATGTTTTGGGTGCTGGAGGTGTTGGGTGGCCGTCCCCTTTCATCTTGAAACATATGTTTTAAAAATATAATTTAATTTTCAATATAATCTATTCGAAATTAAGTTAAAAGTATTTGACAAAGTTAAAAGAGAATATGTTATTTTTAAAAACAGTCATGCAAACTTTAAAAATACTTGTTTTAAGGGACACAAATTTAAGGATTGTCCGTGAGTGGAGCTTTGAGAAGCATTTGTTCGATTATGAGACGACGTGGTTGACAATTTTCTTAAAGCAGTAGAATATATATTATCCCCATCTAACCCTACGAATATATAATTAGGCTTATTCCCATTAAATGAATAAGGGATTTTTGCAGCATTCCTTGGTATCTAAGATTAAGTCCTTTAGCATAGGTAAAGGCATCTAATAATTGACCACGGCTAACTAATTTGAGGGACTTGAACTATAGAGTCATTTGAGTTAAATAGATTAGGGGTAACTATCTAATAGATGTGAAATGACTTCTACAACCTTATGATCCGAAATAACATATTAGCAAAAGTCATGGAACAAATGTTACATTTCACAATGTATTGTGCAACTGCAGGTTGTGTCCTTCAAGGTAAATAAAGCGGTCCAAAACTTAATTGAGATCAACTGATTGAGTGGATCATCGTATCACAGTTTGCTCAGTTAAACAATAATTATCGATAATTTATTTCTTCGACTCGGTATAACCCCTATTACGGAAGAATAAAGTATTCAAGTAACTATGATTTAACTATCTATGTTTCATTGCAATCATACCTAGTGTAATATTAATGATCGATGTTGAAGGTGTTAGTTCAGGCACACAATGCAATCGAGTTAAAATGGTGAGCTAAAATTTTTGTTATTGTTAAAGTTGCAGTAGACCATTTATGTTTTAGCGTGAATTAATATTTTGTGTATGTTAAATCTTATTTAATAAATATATATGTTTTGTGTTGAGAATTTGGATAACCTTATCTTAACCATTTATATTTTGGCAATTTTAAATCAGAATGGTAATTTAGAAAAATCCAAATCTTGACTATGTTTAAATTATAATACTTCGCTTTGGATATTGTTCCTTAGTTTTTTTGAATAAGGAATACATGTATAACTGAAAATCTGAAAAAGTACAAAACTAGTGTAAAATTACCTTGGAGACCTGCACTGGCTTTTTCAAAGGAATCGGAACATGATTCATGTTCTTGTGACTGAAAACCATGGTGGAGATGGGAGTAGGATTATCGGCTGTATCAAAATTTGGTATGTATTCCAATTCTGTACTGGAACCCGATTAAGAAATATTAACATATGGATGCTCCTCTTGGAAAAAATAAAATATGTTTGGCACATAATAATTACAGTAACTACATATGTTTAGCACAGAAGGAATATTGTGAAATTAGACACAAAATCATAAAATTTTGTTAATCTATGGTCGAAAACAATGGAGTAATGAAATTACTGAGTTTGAGTTTGTGTTTGCTGTAAAATACGAAAAGAGAGAACACAAAAGCTCTGAAGGGTGTCATTGCAGAGCTCAAGATCAAGGTATTTTTTGCCGTATAAGTAATATTTCACTTAACCTTTTGTCTTAAATTGGTTTTGAACTCACATCATAAAGTACTTAGGTTTTTCTTTGTTTAATTTTGGTTAACGGCTATGATCTTAATATTATAGGTACTCGGATCGAAGAGACAAAAGAGTTTAGATATGAATCTGGAATTGCGCTAATCTCACCAACAAATAATAGTAGTGCATGATTCTAAGTACAGGTAATAATTTCCTCTAAATATTACATTTTAGCCTTATTTCTATATCTGTCTTCATAAACTTATTTTTTTCTATCTACAATTATGAATATATCTGTAGTCATGAATACATTTTCTGTCTTCGGTCATGAATATATTCCTAAACTTAATAATTTCACCCACTTCTTCATTTGGAGCTTATTAAATATTGTTAACTTCTAACATTATCTGTTTATTAAAAGGTTTATATAGTTTATGTAGAATTTTATATCAGGAGTGGTGAAATGCATTTGTCATATACTCGGATTTCCGAGAATAGTATATGTTTAAGCATATATTTGAATTGTGCAGGAGTTGTTTGTTCAAGAATGGCTTATTGCTTCCAAGCAGCAACGATGAAAGAGAAGGACCATTTTTGTTACTTCCTTTAGCCCTCTAAGTATGATACTTGTCAACCACTGCATGTGGAATGCTACACTTAGGTGAAGACCTCTTCTTAGGAGGGTCTGTTTTTCTTTTTGAAATAAATAATACTTTATTTGTACTAGTAAACATACTAAAATTAACTTGTCAGTTGCTTGAACTGGAAACTTATGATTTTTATTTGGAATGCAGGGTGATAGGAACAGTTCTCATAGTTTTGGGGCTTTACATGGTTACATGGGGAAAGAGTAGAGATCCCTGACCAGTAAAGAAGGTAGAGGCGGTGAGTTAATTGTTGATGCATGAGAGTGCATTTATGTAAGGAATGAATATTAACAATTTTATGTGAACGTTATTGTGCATGTATGTAAGGAAAGATCAGTTCTCATACTTGATTCTATGTTAACATGGTTCTCTTAAAACTACTATCTATACGGTTATGGATTTTATGTGAACGTGGTTATTTTGCTTAAAGTATTTTGTATCGAATTGTTTGTATATAGTATTTCATCATTTGATTAATTTGTTTTTCGGTTGTTTGAATGTGATAATTGTACGAGTGATTGTTGGTTTCATGCTAAAATATAATAATCATTACTATATAATATATGTTGTGAATAAAATGAACTGGAAACTAAATGAGCTGCCAAAGTAAGGGAAATTTGCACAAAAAATCAATAGCTTTTTTTTATCAAATGCTACCAAAATATACATGGTGACAGACTAAAAAAGCTACTATAATATCTTGTAGTAGCATCAACAATACTTTTTAGTGGCATTTATACAGCGCTATGAAAAAAATTTGGTTAAGTTTGTAGAGCGGTGCAATATAATGCTTTTTGGTAGCGTTTATGAAAAACATAACGGAAAGTCCTGGACTTTTAGTTGCATGTCGTATACCGACGTTCTCTAAAACGCTACTATAAGTTATGGTAGCGTTTTTTAAATGCTACTAAATCTATTTTTTTTATTGTAGTGACCCTTCATGTGTTAATTGAAGTCATCATGTGTCGAACGTAGCCCTCATGTGTTAATTTAAACCATCATGTGTTGATAGATCCTTTGTGTGCTGTTAGAGCCTTCGGGTGTTAATTGAAGCCATCATGTGTCGGATGGAGCCTTCGTATGTTAATTGAAGCCATCATGTGTTGAATAGAGTCTTCGTGTGCTGGTAGAGTCTTCATGTGTTAATTAGAACATTCATGTGTCAATTGAAGCCATCATGTGTTGAATGTATTCTAATGTGTTAATTGAAGCCATCATGTGTTAATAGAGCCTTTGTGTGCTGGTAGAGTCTTCATGTGTTGATTAGAACATTCATGTGTTAATTGAAGCCATCATGTGTTGATTGGAGCCTTATTTGTTAATTGAAGCCATCATGTGTTGATTGGAGCCTTATTTGTTAATTGAAGCCATCATGTGTTGATAGAGCCATCATGTGTTGATAGAGACTTTGTGTGTTGATTGAAGTCATCATGTGTCGAATGGAGCCTTTATGTGTTAATTGAAGCCATCATGTGTCAAATGGAGCCTTCATGTGCAAATAGGACCTTCGTGTGTTGATTAGAGCCTTCGTGTGTTAATTTAAGCCATCATGTATTAAATGGAGCCTTCATGTGTTGATATAGTCTTTGCGTATTGACTGGAGCTATCATATAATGAATAGAACCATCATGTGATAAGTTCACCCATCGTGTATTGATTGGATCCACCGTCTGTTAATCTAATAGAGCCACCGTGTGATGACTTTTGAACATGATTATTCAAGCCATTAGAATAAACTATTCAAGCCATCAAGACATCGTGAATTGATAATTCAAAATCATAGAGAGTTGGTTATTCAAACCGTTGCAAGTGGGAGTTATAAGCCATCACATAATACTAAAGTGCTAGCAATAGCCTATATAAAGAAGTGGTACATTAATATGATGGAAATTCTACATAATGAGGCTTAAAAGCACTCTTATACAACCTACCACCTTTTTTAATACCATGGTGAAGATAGCGATCCGCATGAAATACTGTTGTATTGAGATGATGACAAGTGGCACCATCAAAACCATCCATCTTGCCAAGCCACCAATGCAGGTCAACTTCAATCAACCAATCTGAACAAGCTATTCCACTCTCCAACCTCTATAAATAGAGACCCACTCCTACCTAAGAAGGGGCTCCTCTCTTCTTTATCTCTCTTAACACAAATCAGAATTTGCGGCTTGACATTTCTAAGTTCTCTTGAGAGCTTGAGACCTCCTTTAATGACAAACGAAGAAGAATATGGCTTGAACTTTTTAACATAAGGGCCTTTTGAAATATAAATTTACAAATTGACTTCATCCATAATCTTTGAACTAGAAAAAAGGAGGATGACTTGTATTTCTTACATATTGACAATTGAATAAATAAAATTGTATATATTCTTGAATTTCATTTTAATTGCATATGAAAGAAGAATGATTTGAACTTTGAACATTCTGGACATTTTAAACATTTTTGGATTTATATTACGAATATATATTGAATTTTATTTGAATTTCATTTATATTAATACATTTCAATGTCAGGATAATGACTGGTTTAACAATATTCTTTAAGGCCAACTCAAACTAAATAACTAATTAATTTAGCAAATCCCACATTTTCAGCTTTCCATTTAATCATCCCATAATTAAATATTCATATAATGTACAATAAAAATTAGAAGTGTTACACAACAGCTCCTCTTACATATTTACAATACCTTTATCTTTATACTTGCGAGAGCTCTTCTTTTATATTAACAACAACTTCATCTTTGTACTTGCGAGAGCTCTTCTTTTATATTAACAACAATTTCATCTTTGTACTTGCAATAGCCCTTATTTTATATTTACAATAAGTTCATCTTTATACTTGCAATAGCTCTATCTTATACTTACAATATCTTCATTTTTACATGTGTGATGGCTTTATTATTACACTTGCAACAACCCTTCTCTTATATTTGCTATGGCTTAATTATTCATTAAACATGTTACCTCTAATTTACCTTAAAAAATTCAAGTATAACATTTCCCCCTCCTCCAACCAGTTTGTTTATGGTTTACCTTTAGGAAACTCTTCACTTCATGTTTTATTCTAAATTTGTTTCTTAGCTATAATAGGTTGTTTTCTTTTGAATTACTCTTTGCCTTTTGCATGTATTCTAGTTTGGCCTGCAAATTTAGAAAACGGATTATTTAATACCCATTTTCTAGATTAAATTATATTTTTTTACCCATAGGATTAATCTTGGTTGACTTAATCTTATCATGAATAGTTTCTTGAAGAATTTTCCATAAAGTAACCATTTTTCCATAGGCATCTCATAATTCTTTTTCATCTTGATTCAAATCTTGATACGATCTTCAAGGTTTTGCCTTTATCCATGTAATGGATTCTCTTATTAACAAATTCTCATTGCCAATTGTCATTTTGGTCGGCCTCTACGTGAATGGTTTTCCTTCATTATATCCTTTCGGATCATTAGTCATCTATATTCTCTCTTTTGGATGGTCTCTTTGGCCAGGCCCGGAGGTGGGACTAAAGGCTTGTTTGATCACCCATATTCTCTTAGATGATTTCTTTGGCCAGGCATGAAGTAGGAGACCAGAGGCTTGTTTAATCACTTATATTCTCTTGTATGGTTGCTTTGGCCAAACTAAGAGGTGGGAGCCATGGCTTGTTTGATCACTTGCGTTCTCTTGGATGGTTACTTTGACAGGCCCATAGGCAGGACCGTAGATTTACTTTCCCTACTCTCTTGTAGGTGCCTTGGAACTTAGTCAAGGGCTTTTAACATCGCTGGTTGTAAGGTGTGTCTTTGCTTAAAGAATCTTAACAACCTCATCAGGCTATAAATTTTATTAAGCATAATTCATCTTAAACCCGGGTCGCATCTTCGTTTATACTCAAAGAGGGTATGCGTAAATTTTATAAGGATGTTCCCTTGATAGGGTGCTTGAGAAAAATTCTTTTGGAGATTAGCTTTGAAAATTGTTTTATGAGTCTTCTTTCAACTAGCCTCCAATCGGTATACCGAGAAAATTTAGTGGTGGAAAGTAGTGATTTTTCATAAATAGATTTTGAAAAACTTTTTGAAAACTCATTTTTCGAGGATCTTTTCTTAGTTCAAGAACACCCTTTTTAGCCCAAAATCTTTTCTTGGTTGTCAAATTTAAAATTGATTACTCATATGTCATTTATATTCATCTAACATCATGAAATATGGTCTAAGATGCTCGGTATTCCATGTTTTTGGTATGAAATTTCCTTCTAGTCTGCTTATTCGGTAAACTCCTAGAGGGATAACTTAATATATAACAAAGGGCCCTTCCCTATTTGACCCTAAAGGTCCATCTGTTGGGTTATTAGTGTTTGTCCTTACTCTTCTAAGCACTAAATCCCCTTATTTGAATGCCCCTCCTCTTAATTTTGAGTTATAATATTTGGAGATCTCCAATGATACCCTGCAATTCGTAAAGCAGCCTCATCTCTTAACTCATTGATCAAATCTAAGGATTCATTTTATAATTACTAGTTAGTGCCATATGCATACGGGATTCTTCGATGTCATGGGATTTTAGCTTCAACTAGTTACATGTACTCAAACCCAAATATTGAAAAATATGGTGTATGCTTGGTTATCGTTTTCATTGAAGCCTTGTATGGCCATAAAACTAAAGGGAAGTTCTTCTACCCAATTTCCTTTAGCTCTATTCAATCGTTACTTAAGGATGTTCTTAATAGTTTTGTTCGCATATTCTACTACTCCATTGGCCTTTTGATGAACCACTAAAGAGAAGCTATTCATTATTCCATTCTACTCGTAAAAGTAAGTGAGTTCCTCACTTTCAAATTGAGTTATGTTGTCAGAAATGATTTTGTTCAAAATTCTGATTCTTGATAACTAATTTCAGAAATCTACTTATAGTTATGTTAGGAAACAGTTCCGCTTCTATACACTGTGTTCAATTACCGCAAATTTTGCTCCCCTTCGAAATGGGTAAGGTTCTGATCAAATCAATGCCTCATATATTGAACGGCCATGGACTATTTAAAGGTATCATCTGACTTGGTGATAATCGCAAGATCCTTGAGAATATATAGCATTTATCGCTTCTCTTTACATAAGCAAGAGAGCATCTTCGTGTAGTGGAGGCCAATAATACCCATGCCTCATTACTTTGTTTCCAGTTTTATCTTATTAGAACCCTTCCCATAGAACCCTTCATGTGCTTCCATTAATAGTTTCATTTGTTTTTTGGCTTTATGTATCAAAGTTATGGCACCAAATATCATTTTTATATAATATCGCATTTATCATAGCACAGGACAGTGCCTGATATCTTATTTTCTTCGATTCATTTCTATCTCATGGAAATATCCCTCTCCCCAAATATTCGATCATCGATGTTATCTAAATTATTCTATATTGGTCATTTTGAATATTTATGTCTGCACCTATAACTGTTCTTTTGTAAATCGTCTTTGGCTATCGTTCTCCTCAAAATTTTCTTCATTATACGGTTGTTACTGAGCTTGTGAACATGTTAACACTAAGATTTCTTTGCTTGATTCTTCCTCTTTATATGTTAAGTTGGGATCCTTCTGGAAACCATAGGGATAATTTTTAATATAGTTGCCCCTAGTGAAATTTCAAACTTTGCTTGTGAATTTGTTTGAGCAATCTTTTCCCTTAGCACTTAATGAATTTAAAATCTTCAAATTTGGCCAACATCTCATGAATTCGTTTTACATATTAGGTAAACCGTGCATCCTTTGTTTGGTAGACCTTGTTTAGGTGATTCACCATTAACTATGAATCACCGAATAATTCAATCCTCAGGATCTTTAATTCTCATGCCAATGTTAGACTAGCCATTACCGATTCATATTAAGTGACATTATTGGTTGTAGAAAACCCTAATTTCATTTCATAATGCAGTTGATGTCTATCTACGGTGATTGTCACATATCCGACCCCAGCTCCTTGCTCGTTTGAGGCTCCGTCTAGGAATAATTGCCACATAAGGTTCAAATTTCTTCTCCTTTTCCATTTGCTCCTCGATAAATCCAATACATTCGGTAATAAAATCAATCAAAGCTTTTCCTTTTATCGCCATATGGGTAAGTAAGTAATATAATACCGGCTTAACTCCATTCCCCACTTTTTTAATTGTTTGGATATTTATGGTTTGCTAATGACTTGTTTAAGAGGATAATTAGTTAAAACCTTGATTGGATGGGCTTGGAAATTAGATCTCAATCACCAATCAATAAGCTAGTTTCTGTTTGATAGGATATCCAACCTTTGCATCCTTTAATCTTTTACTCATGTAATACACAGGAAATTGGGTTCCATTTTCCTCTCTTATATGAACTAAACTTAAAGCATGTTCCGACACTACCATGTATAAGAAAAAATCTTCAGCTTCCACTAGACTAGAAATTATCATGGGTTTTTGTAGATGGTCCTTCACTTCTTGGAAGGCTTGTTGACATTATTAGTCCATTCAAAAGTTCCAAGCTTCTTAATTACATCAAAAAATGGGATGCACTATCGGTTGCCTTCGACATGAACCGATTGTGTGGAATTACTCATCCGTTCAAAATCATCACATCCTTACTTGTTTTAGGATCTTCCCTATCTCTAATTCCTTTAATTTGGTCGAGATTTTTATTCCATGTGCATTTACGATGTATCCTAATAATTTTCTTGATTGTATTCCAAAGGAGCATTTCTAGGGATCCAACTTCAAATTATATTTTTGCAAAACGCCAATTATCTCACCCAAATCTTTTATGTGGTCAAATTACTCTTTTAATTTACTAATATAACATCTACATAAACTTCTCTGCTTTTCCCCATGTGGACTTAGAACATTCTATTAGTACCATTGGTAGGTAGCCCTTGCATTCGTTTGCCCAAAGGGCGTTATTTTATAACAATACGTTCCTTAGTCAGTCATCGAACTCGTTTCTTCTTCATCGGGTTTAAACACGTGGATTTGATTATATCATGAATATTCATCCATATATTATAGCAGTTTATAACCATTGGTTACATTAAATAATTCATCAATTATCAAAGGAAATAACAATCTTTTAGACATGCCTTATTTAAATGTATGTAATCGACATACATCCTCCACTTCGCACTGGATTTTTTTAAATAGCACTAGGTTCGCTAACCATTTAGGGTAATTGACTTCTCAAATGAACCAATTTTCCAATAAATTTTTTACTTCTTGTAGTGCAATTGTCCGGACTATATCGAATTTTTATTCGCATAATTTCCAAAGGATAAGAGCAAAGACATTAATGTCAAAATTGAAGAGTAATAAGGTAATTGATAATGCCGAAGAACAGCATGTCGTGAGTCGTCTATATGACAACAAGCGCCATACAAACTAACAAGATAAAAGTAACGTCGAAAGGCTGCAATGTCGAAGGCTACGATAAGGAACAATGTCGCCCTTCATCATGAAGAATAATAGGCATATCACAGGTCATCAATGAAGCAGGCAATACCAGATGCCATCAATGCCACATACCACTTATATGGTTGGAAGAATGATATAGTTCCAAAGAAACTAGAAATAATGTCGCACGTTAATAAGGAAATGACGACAATGGAAACCTCTATGCTAAAAGCCATCAATATAGCATTGATGTCGCATCACATTAATGATATATTCCATTAATGGAGCACTTCTCCCATATAGCCAGAAGAACCAATGCCGGTCCGAATTAATACCGCCTCTCTCCAATGTCACCTTACTCTAATGTCATGCTTCAAAGCAATGTCGTATCCTATCAATACCGCTTGTCACCAATGTCGCTTGTTATTAATACCGCCTATCATCAATATTACCTATTATCAATAATGTCTATTATCAATGTCACTTATCATCAATACCGCCTATTATTACTGCTGCCCATTATCAAGGCCGCTTGTTATCAATGTCGTCTACTATCAAAGCTATTTGTTATCAATACCAATCATTGCCAATATAGCCACTTATCAATGTCGTTGATTATTGATGTCATGCCATAGTAATGCCGCACTTCATCCACCTTTAAAAGAGGCCGCTTATCCTCAATATACTGTTGATAATGCCAAAGTTCACCATTAAGTGAGTGGATGCTGAAATACGATGCCAGGCGCCATCAATATGGATAATGGCGGGAGTCAAGCATGTTGCATGGACACATGGCAGCCATGCCCCTCAACTTCTATAAATATGGACCAAGGGGGATGAAGAGAGGGCGATCATTTCTTTTCTCTACTCTCAAATTAAACTCTTGCAACCCTAAATTGATTTGGGGAAAACTCTAATTTGATTGTAACCAAATTTGATTTATATGAATAAGGACTTGGACATGCCTATTGCCTTGATTATGCACTTTGGACATTATTAGACATGAATATGCATATAATGAAGCTCTTTAGACCCAAAGAAATTGTGATACAATTAGAATCATAATAACTTCGTTCTAAACAAGCATTTATATGCATAGTCTTCATCTTGCCTATTACATACGGACTATGAACATAAAGACCGCCTACCTAGTTCATTAACGTGCTTAATGGACTATTATGCACATTTATGATCTATTATTCCTATTCTTTGATCATGTATCATGGGCTTTCCAATACCTAATTCCAATAGACCATATATGCTTTCAAATATCTTATTCCAAAAGACTATATGAGCTTTCGAATTCTTTGTTCCAAAATCCCATAGGCATCATGGAATCATTTTTTGATAATATTATCTTGTACCTACCTTGAATACAAGTATGTTCTTGATTCTTTAGCACCATTTGGTCAACACCAACTAAGTCATGCTTAGTCGTGTCATTAAAAGTGTTCGAAATCAAGTTCTGACTTATCATACTTAGCATCATGGGTGTCATACCAAGTTTTGGTCTAACATTTTTTAGCGCTAAAAGGAGGGCTTGAACCTCCATTTCCCATAACTCTCTCCCTAAACTAATTACATGAAATTTCTATTATTCTAGAAAATTGGGGAGATCAAGGCGAGTTAATGCTCCAAATGAAGAAGTCATACAAATGACAATATTAGAGGAAAATGTTGTTCCTAACTTCAACTTAGGAAGCATAGAACCTGGATAGCCATTAGAACTGGTAAAGCGTACCAATAGCGAAGCTCAAATTAAAGATCTAACATATCAAGTGGCAATGATGCAAGATTTGTTGGAGAAGATCCTTGCACAACAATCTTCCAAAACTTTCAAATTCACTGAAGGAGTCGAAGTTAAATCTCCGAGAAGAAATATGGATGCTTCTTTGCTTAAAAAAAGTAAAAGCAAACTCATTATAACTCCACAAAAGAGAAAAGATGACCAACTGGCTGAAGCAACCAAGCACTCTCCAAGATCGTTGGCGGATAACAAAGTAAAACATATAAACATGGGAGATTGGTACAGAAATCCGAGGAGAAATCTTGAAGTTCAACATCTGAAGGATACAAACCTGTTAGGAGAAATCACCATAGCAACGAAGCTTATCTAAGAGATATGTCCGAGAAAATGGCAAAAGACATGCTTTATCTTAAAGGAAAAAGAACTCTTGATTAGTGGGTCAATAGTAACCATGAGAAGGTCCCTTCACAGAAGAAATCATTGTCAAGATCCCATCCCACATCAAAATTCCGTCCTTAAGATATAATAGGACTACCAACCCGATGATCACTTAATGACATTCGAAAGTCATGGACCTTTACAACACATCTAAAGCAGTGCATGCAGACTTTTTCCTACTACATTCTAGGACGCGACGACCAATTTTCATAGACATTATCATGAAAAAACTACCTACTCCTGGAAACAATTTTGTTACGAGTTCTTAGCACAATTTTGTATTTGCAAAGACCTTACAATTGACTATTGCATGCTAGTTAATATTAAACAGAAGCTGGGAGAGTTATTGGGCGATTATCTTAGGAGGTTCAACGTAGAGGCATTAAAGGTGGAGGATATGATCGATTGGGATAAGTTGATGGCAGTGCGCTCAGGGCTGATTGAGCGAACTCCGTTCTAGCAAGAACTCTATATTCATAGCTGTAGAGATTTACAAGATTTCCATTTCCAAGCAAATAAATTCATCCATATGGACGAAATGTATCAAGCAAAGAAGAAAGCTAAGATGAAAAGAAATATAGGAAAAGCCATCTTTAACTGCCAGAATAAGAAGTCGAGATGGGAAGATTCCCCAAATTCTAATTATGTCGCTTTGAAAAGCCAATATCCTACATTTATGCTACAACAAAAGAAAAGGTTAACTTTTCGATTTCCCACAAAGCTAAAACCAATCCCGAGCTAAGGAAAGGAGGCGACTACTGCGCTTACCATGAAGTAAATGGACATAAAGCAAATGAATGTCGTGTGATAGAAGGTATAATACAAAGTTTGATTCGTGCTGGTCATTTAAAGGAATTCATCAAGGATGGACGAAAACTACTTATTCTGAGGATGGCCATCAAAAGCACTCAAATAATGCTGCGAATTTCGCAGAAGGTGAAAGTCAGCCAGATTTCATTCCACCCCTCAATAGAATCGATGTAATCCATAGAGGACCACCTTTGGTTGCAAGTAACAAAGGAGCTAGAAATCTCTATATTATAGAAGCAAGAGATGGGGTTTTCTCTATTTAAGAAGAGCTAAGGATCCTAGGTACCAAATTCAGACGCACAACTTGACCATCACCCTGTATGAACTAAGTGGATTCTGTCATCCCCACAATGATCCGCTTATGATCACTACCCAAATTGGGCTCTCGGTGGTTACCAAATTCTTGTCGATACTGGAAGTGTTGCCAATGTAATCTTTAAGCACTCCTTTACTCAAATGGAATTTCCAAAGGATATGCCAGAACCAAGCTTTAAGCCTATCTTCGGGTTCAACAACAAAGGATCAACGCCATAGGACAAATAAAGCTTTTGGTGCAGATTTGAATTCCGCCGCACTATAGGACCTTCGAAACTCTCTTTGTCATCATTGATTAATTTTCCCACTACATTGCCTTCTTTGGGAGTCCACCTCTAGATGAAGTTGATGCTTTTGTTTCACTAAAACACTTGAGGTGAAGTTCTTAACCAAAAGCGATTGGGGAACCATAAGGGGAGAACAATTTAGCTCTCGTGAAATGTACTTTGCCACTCTTGAGCGATATAAACAAGATAATCTTTCTTACTATAACTTAGGGAAAAATAAATTGATTAAGGAAGATAATGAAATGCCTTTGGATAAGGGTCCTTTAAGCCAATCATCCAAAGAAAAAATAAAGTCTTTGAGAATACTAAGCATGCGTTAAGAAAATTCGATTTATTTGAAAAGAAAAGGAAGAGAAAAGAAACAAACCTAGTAGAAGGCAAGGTGATCATCATTGAATTAGATTGTAGAGGTGAACATGAAAGAATGAAGTCCACATAGGACCTTAAGGAGATATGTTTGGATCCTTTTGATCCAACAAAGACTATAAAAATTAGGAAAGAGTTGGATAACAAACTTAAAGGAGAACTAATTCAATTTCTACAATCCAACAAAGATGTGCTCGCCTAAACCCATCCAATTGGAATAGATTTGACCGTTATGTGTCATGCTTTGAATATAGACCCGTGTATCATACCTATTCGGTAGAAGAAAAGACAGTGATAAAGTTCAATCTAATGCCATGAACGAAGAGGTCAAGTGATTGCTCAAAAATAGATTCATCAGAGAAGAAATTTACTCGAAATGGTTAGCCAATCTACTACTGGTCAAAAAATCTAATGGGAAGTGGAGGACATGTGTCGATTATACTGATCTGAATAAGGCACGCCGTAAGGACTACTACCCCTTCTAAGAATAGACCAATTAGTCGATGCGATAAGTGGACACCAACTTTTATCTTTCATGGATGCTTATTCTGGATACAACAAGATTCCCATGTTCAAACTAGATGAGGAAAACACTAGTTTCATAATAGATTGAGGAATATATTGTTACAAAGTAATGCCTTTCAGGTTGAAGAATGCAAAGGCAACATAAAAAAGATTGGTTAATAGAATGTACATAGAGCAGATTGGTCGAAACATGGAGGTATATGTGGACGATATGCTAGTTAAATCTCAAGAGGAAAACAACCATCTGAAGGGTCTTAAGGAAATGTTCGAGGTATTATGAAAACATCGGATGAAGCCAACCCCTAGAAATGTTCTACTGGAATTCATTCTGGGAAGTTCTTAGGATATATAGTCAGTGCTAGGGGAATCAAAGCCAACCCCAACCAAATTCAGGCTATCAAGGATATGGCAGAACCCAAGACAAGCAAAGATGTAATGAGCTTAAATGTGAGGGTAGCAGCATTGAATAGATTTATCTCCAAGGCCACCGACAAATGCATTCCATTCTTTGATGTGATTAAGAAGAGAAAAACTTTGAATGGGGGAAAGATTTTCAAAATGCCTTCAAGGAATTGAAAGACCATCTTGAGAGGCTATCAATCTTGTCTAATCCCATGGACAGGGAGAACCTTTACCTTTATATGGCAGTTTCTAAACATGCCATTAGTTCTGTTCTGTTCTGGTAAGAGAAGACAAGGGAACTCAACTTCCATTATATTATACAAGTAGGAGGCTAAAAAGTGTAGAAACTAGATATCCTATTATAGAGAAATAAGCATACTACTTGATGCTCACTACACAGAAACTAAGAGCCTACTTCCAAGCACGTCTGATCAAGGTCTTAACCAACTTCCTGCTCAAGCAAGCTTTTAGCAAACCTGAAAATTCAGGAAGACTAGTAAAATGGAGAGTAGAACTCAACCAATATGATATTGAATTTCTACCTCGAGTGACAATCAAAGGAAAAGCTCTTGCTGATTTTGTTAATGAATGTACGTGGTTCATTAAAGAACAATCAGAAAATGAAAAGGATCTAAATCCTAAATGGCAATAGTTTATGGATGGAGCTTCAAACGAACAAGTTGTTGGAGCAGGATATGTGATTATTACCCCCGATGGACATCGTTTAAACTATGCAATGAAGTTGGGATTTCCAACCACTAGTAATATAGCAGAATACGAATCAATAGTAGCAAGACTCACCTTGGCCCTACAGTTAAAAATCCATAGAATTGAAATTTTTAGTGATTCCCAACTAATGGTAAATCAATCGAATCGGACATATCAGACGAAGGATGCTAAGTTGACCCAGTATGTCAAAAAGGTGTTAAAAATGTTAACCCAATTTGAAGATTTCTCCATACACCAAGTATCGAGAGGAAAGACTTCTCAAGCTGATTCTTTGGCTAAATTAGCTAGCTCACGTGGAGCACTAGAAACACGAGTTGTATCGGTAGGCTACCAACCAAACCCCAGTATAGAAGAGAAGGCAATTGAATTGAGAAATGAATCCATGGTATTGACCAAATCTCAAGCCTTAATGCATGCGGAAGAGGAGCCAGAAAATGGAAGCAAAATCCTCCAAGAGAAATTTTCTCATCCAGAGACGAATAACCAATATAAGAACAATTGGATGACGCCTATTGTTGAATACCTAATAAACGGGAAATTGCCAATAGAGAAAAAAAAGCAAGAAGAATAAAACATCAAGCTCCAACATTTGCCATAATGAATGAAAATTCTATAAGAAAGGATATTCACTCCCTTACTTAAAATGTGTTGATCCGAAAATATGAGCGAAATTGCTAAAAGAAGCCCATAAAGGGTTCTGTGGAGGTCATTCTAATGGCATAAAGTTAGCCAAGAAGGATATGGGATAAGGCTTCTATATGACTAGTCATGCCAGCGATTATGTGAAAATATGTGAAAAGAGCTAAAATTTCTCTAAGATCTCACGTTTTCCACCTAGTGAATTGACTTCGAGCTCAAGCCCATGGCCTTTCGATGTATGAGGAATTGAATTAATTAAACCACTACCTATATCCAAAGGAGGAGTTAAATACGCAGTGGTGGCCATTCACTATTTCACAAAATAGGTAGAAGTAGAACCGCTTCCAAATATCATGTCGGGGAAGTTCTCAAGTTTGTAATCAAAAATATCATTG
Source organism: Allium fistulosum (assembly GCA_030737815.1). Taxonomy (NCBI): domain Eukaryota; kingdom Viridiplantae; phylum Streptophyta; class Magnoliopsida; order Asparagales; family Amaryllidaceae; genus Allium; species Allium fistulosum. The sequence goes on along the minus strand of CM060903.1, from coordinate 505,541,432 downwards.
TCGAATTTGGAATTCCACACAAGATAATATTTGAAAATGGAACTCAATTTGAAAGTGAATAATTTACATAATTCTGCAATAGAAATGAAATCATCTAGAGCTTTTCATCCGTAGTGCACCCCAAAGCTAATGGATCCATTGAAGTTGCTAATAAGACTGTTAAGACCATTCTGAAGAAATAATTAGACAAGGCTAAAGGAAATTGGGTAAAAGAACTACCTCTTGTACTTTGGGCATATAGAACTTCCACTAAAACTGCAACAGGACATACTTCATATTCCTTAGTGTATGGATGCGAAGCCATGCTCCCGATTGAGGTTGAAGTACCTTCTCATCGAAGGATTGCGTAGGTATTTGATCCAAATCAAGAATTGAAGGAAAAAGTCCTTGGATTTAATCAATGAGTTATGAGATGAAGTAGCTGTACAGACGACTGAATATCAACAAAGAATATCTAATATTACAACTCTAAAGTAAGAGAGAGATCGTTACAAAAAGGAGATTTAGTGCTTTGAAGAGTCATGGCAAATGCTAAGAATCCAGTGGACGGATCACTCAGGCCAAATTGGGAAGTACCCTTAATCATATACAAAGTAATCCCACCTGGAACCTATAGACTTTGTCGGCCTGATGGCAATGTAATAGCGAGAACATGGAATGCCAAACATTTATAGCCATATTTTTTGACAATGGACGAATAAAGAGGTTAAGGAAAGATTAACTACTGGATCAATTATGGAAAGCAAGAAGACTCCTGGCCTGGTCAAAGCGCCTCTCAGAGGGATGTCTTAGTAAGCCTTTGGTACCATCTGAAAAGGCCTGACCAAAGCATCTGCAAGCCCTTAGTCCCACCTAAGTGGTCTGGCCATGGCCCCTCCTAGAGGGAGCATAGAGTAATCTTTTGACACCACCTAAGACAGCCAGGTTGTTCGCCTATAAGGCCTGATTAAAGCATCTCTTAGAGGGAGGATGGAGTAAGCCTTTGACACCGCCTAAGACAACCAGGTCAAAGCACCGACCCGCCTTCAGTACCGCTTATAAAGCCTGACATAAGAAACTCCTAGAGTGAGGACAGAGTAAGCCTTTGACACCATCGAAGACAGCCAAGTCAAAGCACCAAACTAGCCTTTAGTACCGCCTATAAGGCCTGACTAAAGTGCTTATTATAAGGAGGTCAGGTAAGTCTTTGGTTCTGCTCAAAGGTAGCAAACCAAACGCACCAGACGAGAACCTAAACCATCACCTAAGATGGTGATAAGGGGTTTGATCTAAGTCGAGATGGATTTTGCCAGATGGATTTTTGGGTCTTCTATTATAGCCAGATGGATTTTGCGGTCTTCTATTATTGCCAGATGGATTATCTTGTCTTCTATTACTGGATGGATTTTTTGGTTTTCTTATGCTATTACCGGATGGATTTTCTGGTCTTCTATTATTACCAGATGGATTTTCTAGTCTTCTATTATTTCCAGATGGATTTCCTGGTCTTCTATTACCAGAGGATCTTATGGTCTTCTATTTGCCGGATGGATTTTTTTTTCTTCTATTGCTAGATGGATTTATTAATTTTCTATTATTATTGCTAGATGGACTTTCTGGTCTTCTACTATTATTGTTAGATGGATTTTCTGATCTTTTCTTATCGTTGTCAGATAGATTCTCTGATCTTCTATTATTATCTGAAAGATTTTATGATCTTCTATTGGAATAATTTTTTGGTCTATTATTATTGCCAGACAATTTTCTAGGCTTCTATTAGGATACTCGTATTATGGCTAAAATGCGTTGCTGGTCTTCCCTTCTATGATTCAGGAAATTAAAATCGCCACATGATTTGCAAATCTTTTATTCAGGAAGTTATTAAAATTCAATATTGAAAATAATCTCGACTTATACGAACGAACATTCCCAAATTAACGAATTCATGACTCACAAATTAATGAATTCATGACTCAACTGAATTTGAAAAGGATTGCTAAAGATTTAAATACTAAGTTTATAATAAAAATTAACATTTGTTTTGTATTGTGCAGAAAAACAGGATTATAAAGAAAATGTTTTGAGGAACTGACGATACAAAGGAATTCTTGGTTTAACACTAAAGTTTAAAAAGCTTCTTTTATACAAGGAGGGGCCAAATGTTATCCACATAATTTCGAAAGGATAAGAGCAAAGGCATTAATGTCGAAATTGAAGAGTAATAAGGTAATTGATAATGCCGAAGAATAACATTCTGTGAGTTGTCTATATGACAACAAGCGCTATACAAACTAACAAGGTGAAGGTAACAACGAAAGCCTGCAATGGTGAAGGCTACGTTAAGGAACAATGCCACTCTTCATTAACGAAGAATAATAGGCAATATCGCAGGTCATCAATGAAGCCGGCAATACCGGATGCCATCAATGCTGCATATCGCTGATAAGGTTGGATGAATGATATAATGCCAAAGAAACTGGCAACAATACCGCATGTTAGCAAGGGAATGACAACATTGGAAATCTCTATGCCAAAAGCCATCAATATAGCATTGATAGCGCATCACATTAATGTCATATTCCATCGATGGAACACTTCTCCCCTATAGCCCGAAGAATCAATGCCGCTCCGGATTAACACTGCCTCTCTCCAATGTCTCCTTACTCTAATGTCAACCTTCAATGCAATGCCGTCTCCTATAAATACCGCTTGTCACCAATGCCGCTTATCATTAATACCGCCTATTTTCAATGTCATGTGTTATCAATATTTCTTATCATACATACCACCTATTATCAATGCCGTCTATTACCAAGCCCACTTGTTATCAATGCCGCTTGTTATCAATGTCGTCTACTATAAAGGCCGTTTGTTATCAATACCAATCATTGCCAATATCGCCACTTATTAAGGTCGCTGATTATTGATGTCGTGCCATAGTAATGCCGCACTTTATTAACCTTCAAAAGAGGCCACATATCCTTAATACAATGTTGACATTGGACGTTGTCAATGAAGACTATCAAGGTGGGATGGATGCTAAGCATCAAAGTTCACCATTCAGTGAGTGGATGTTGATGTATGACGCAATGTGCCATTAACATGGATAATGCCGAGAGTCAAGCATCCCGCATGAACACATGGCAGCCATTCCACATCCCTCAACTCCTATAAATACGGACCAAGAGGCATGAAGAAGGGGCGATCATTTCCTTTCTCTACTCTCAAATTAAACTCTTGCAACCCTAAATTGATTTGGGGGAAATTCTAATTTGATTGTAACCAAATTCAATTTATATGAATAAGGACTTGGATATGCCTATTACCTTGATTATGCACTTTGGACATTATTAGACATGATTATACATATAATGAAGCTCTTTCGACCCAAAGCAATTGTGATACAATTAGAATCACATGAACTTCGGTCTAAACAAGCATTTATATGCATAGTATTCATCTTGCCTATTACATATGGACATTGGATTATGAACATAAAGACTACCTGCCTAGTTTATTAACGTGCTTCATGGACTACTATGCATATTTATAGCCTATTATTCCCATCCTTTGATCATGTATCATGGGCTTTAGAATACCTAATTCCAAAAGATCATATAGGCTTTTGAATATCTTATTCCAAAAGACTATATGGGCTTTTGAGTTTCTTGTTCCAAAAGCCCATGGGCATCATGGAATCATTTCTTGATAATATCATCTTGTACTTTGCCTTGAATACTAAGCTTATTCTTGAGTCTTTAGCACCATTTGGTCAACACCAACTAAGTTTCACTTAGTCGTGTCATCAAACGTGTTGGAAATCAAGTTCCGGCTTAACATATATGTGCTATGCCAATTTTTTGTCTAACATGAACTGTCTGTTCTTTAGTCTTATAGGAGTATAATTTGGGTCTATATTAAGCACATGATTTATTATTACGGGGTCAATTTTGACCATGTCCACTTGAGTGCATGCAAAGACATGCTTACTTGATCGAAGAAATATAATAAGCTTTCTACCATATTGGCATCAAACTCGTTTCATGTAACATCCCATATCTTGAGGCTCGAAGCTAAGCGCTACAAATGCTGCAGTCATCCATAGTATTAACTTCCAGTGACAAAATAAGGTAATATTAATGGTATCTATAATATCAGAAGCACATGAATATGAAATCAAACCAACACAGATTTCAAAACAGCTTTCTGGTTAAATTTCAAATCAATATTTCATATTCAATTACATAATCCCAAAACAATTCCCAGGTTTTGATCAAATATAATTATTACAAATTACGCAAAGAGCGACATATGAAGATGCCCCGTTAGATGATCAGAGTACTAGATAGATAGACATATCATTCATAAATACATCACAACATAAATTACACTAAATAACTCCTACATGGCTAGCTTTGCCTCCTGCACGTCTTCGGACTTATTCGTCCAACCTACTAGACCTGAAAAGTCCTTAACTCTCAATCTACTCAAATTTAATTTTGAGAACCCAAGAGTTTAAGGGGAAACATAAACTTCGAGTCATACATAAAGCCCGGTGTGAATAAATCTATTACATCTCGGTTTTCTGATATTAAGTGAGACCATGCCGCTTAGCGAAACGGGGTTTCCCCACTAATATCCTTTTAAAATCATATCTTTTGCAAATCAAAAACCTGCAGTCAAACTGATTATAACAATAATAGCAACAACATATATGCATATAAATTAGGTAATCAATGGATTATATGTCCATACTATAGTTTTATCTGGCTAACTATTAACCACTGGCTGACTCGGGCCTACCAAACATAATAAATATTCTGACTTCTACTAGGCACAATACTGGGCTGTCTGCCCTTAACTTTCTTCTTCAAGGGTCAACTGATCCTAATGGTTTTACAGGCTCACCAATAACCTATCTTTACTCTGTATATTCCCTTCTGCGTGTAACATCATTTTAGTCTTACCTGTGACAAAGCCTTACATACTTGAATTTTGAACTTATACTAGCTAGGGGCTATTAGCTAAAGTATAGGGCGTGACCCCATACCAGTCCCATCTAGTCTTCTAATATCAGAGTCATAAACTTAGGGTTAACTATCCCATCCCATTTTCCTTGAAAACATTTTTTTCAAAATGATTTAACCCTTTTTAAATCGTACCTAAACAAGGAAAATATGCTCTTTGCTTTACTCAAAATACTTATGCCATGATATATGCTTTACACAAAACAATGTTAATGAAATCTAAATAAAGGGGATTTTCTATCCCATCAAAATAAGTTAAAACCCCTTTTTAACTTAGAAAACTTTAAGCCTTAAAGCCAAAGCAATACCTTTGAAACCCTTGTTTAAAACCGTTATCCCGCCTTTTGGCAAGGCCGAGATATCAAGGAACTGACTGAAAAACCAAGGATCGCTCATCCCGGATATCGAGTACGCCTAGGTTCGCCATGGATACCAAGGAAATTTGTCCGAGTCCGGATCAAGCTACAATCGACAAGACAAGACGAGCGAAGCCATGAAAGCCAACGTTCCAAATTTCAAGTCAATCCGAGTTCGTATGCTTGAGTTATGGTCGATGCAAATTGAAGGAAATAACCCCATTTCATATCCATCATCGAGCCTCAGTACGTATCGATCGTATTCGCATCGATCAGGCCACACTGCTTCGCATCCATCTGAGAGCCTTGGTTCCAATCCATCCGGACTACGCAATTCGTATCCATCAGGGGATTATACCTTGTTCGTATCGATCGACCAAATTCCCTTGTCCGTGTCCATCGAATCACATTTGTTCGAACCCATCAGATAATCTTGGTTCGTATCCATCAGGTGACCTTAGTTCGTATCCATCAAACAATCACTATTTCGTATCCATTGAGAAATCACTATTCGTATCCATCAAAAATATTGCTTGTTCGTATCCATCAAGTGGAAGCAACTTCGATACGAATAAGAGCCACCCCCATCGATACGAACTACGCCACCTTCATCGATACGAACTAAACCGTCTCCATCGATTCGAATTGAGCATACTGCAGATCGATATGAAGAGCACGCTATTGATCGATTCGAGCTACGCAACGGCCTTCGATATGAACAAGGCGAGAATCTGGGGATGACTCGGTCAACTCGGCATAAAAAGTGGATCGATCCGAAGAGTGCGCGCCATGTCATCACCTGGGCACGTGCAACCATCGATTCGAACAGATTGATTCAAAACCATCGATTCGAACCAAACAGCCTGCCGAAGAACACCAACTCGTATCGATCATATCTTGCAATCCACAAGTCCAAATGCTATGAAATTTTCACAGGAGCTTACGTACAAGCTAAAGAATGTTCACACCAAGTTTCGACTCCGTTGGACAAAATCTTGATCGATACGAATTACATTCGTATCGATCACGGATCAAGTCGAAACTTCATAGGATCGGTCGCGTGGGCCCACCCACGTGCCAGAAGAAGTCTCCCAAGATCTGAGCGAAATATCAGCCTCATACGCCTATAAATAGAGCCCAAGGGCCTACAGAAGAGGGATCTTTTGATTCTTTGACGTCCAAACTCTGCCGGAAACACCTTTGCACTTCAAAGCTGCTGCTATACTCGAATTTCACTACTGTAATCCATTGTAATCTGTTGTTATCTGCTGAAATCAGTTGTAATCATCAAAGAAACATCAATAAAGTGATCAATTTCATAATGGACGTAGGCAATACGCCGAACCACTCTAAATTCTTGTGTTTTTATGCATTTTTATCATTTATTTTTGAAGTGTATGTTAGATAATCCTCTTTTTCCATTTAATTTCTTCATTTTTATCTCTTCAAACTCTTCCGAAGAGTGTTGTGCCCAATTTTGGTACAAACAAAAACCTTAAACATTCCCTTTCAAAATAATTGAAAGCATCCCTTTCGAAACCATTATATAAAGCCTTAGACATCCCCTTTCGAAACCATTTAAACTTGTTTTTTGAAAGCATTGGAAACCTTCCTTTCAAACAATTAAAACAAACCTTTCAGAACACTTAAAATATACCTTTTGAAAGCATTTGGGACTTCCCCTTCAAAACACTTATAACCTACCTTTCAAAAGAATTGGGTTCAAGTAAAGGTTTATGGAAACATTGCTCCGAAACAATTTAAAATTATTCCTTTCGAAACCACTGGGTTTAACCTTTAATATAACTAATGGGTCATAAAGAACAAAGGCGAAAGCATTACTTTTGAAAGCATTAATCCCAAGTAAAAGAAAGAGGATAGTTTCAAAACCCACCCTTTTGAAACCATTGCCTTTTAAACCATTTGAAAGGAGCTATATGACCCTTTCGAAAGAATTGAGAAGGCGGTTCAAAGATAAAAGGCAAAAACACCCCTTTCGAATACATTGTTTTAAGGCTATAACGACCTTAACTAATTCGAAAGGTATGAATGCAGCAGCATGAGTATCGAATAGATTCAAAAGCGGTTATCCTTTTGAAAGCTTCTTTTAAAACAAAAGTAAACGGCAACTCTTTCGAAAGCTCCTTTCTAAAACAAAGGCAAGCGACAACTTGCTCGAAAGCCACTTTTTAAACAAAGGTAAGTTGATTGACTCGAAAGCTAATTAGAGCAGCTTCAATCCCTTCGAAAACATGCCTTCGACACCATCATTCCTTCCGCCTTTCTCTAATACACTACAGACCAATTGCTTGATATCATGTGTATTGGTTTTGAATAGGTGCGAAAGGTCTAACTGGGCATGGTGACGGAAGCAGGCTAAGGTAGCGGTGAAGTTGTAATTCGAAACAAAACTGGTTTATTGCCTTTCAAAGTATTTCTTTTTTCCTAACTTGTCCAATTTGTCAAAATATGATTGGTTGCCCATTCTTTATCAAATTTCTTTTCTTGAAAACATTTCTTTCAAAATGATTTAACCCTTTTTAAATCATACCTAAACAAGGAAAATATCCTCTTTGCTTTACTCAAAATACTTATGCCATGATATATGCTTTACACAAAACAATGTTGATGAAATCTAAATAAAGGGGACTTTCTATCCCATCAAAATAAGTTAAAACCCCTTTTTAACTTTGAAAACTTTAGGCCTTAATGCCAGAGCAATACCTTCAAAACCCTTGTTTAAAACCTTAAACAATCCCTTTCAAAATAATTGAAAGCATCCCTTTCGAAACCATTATATAAAACCTTAGACGTCCCTTTTCGAAAGCATTTAAACTTGTCTTTCGAAAGCATTGGAAACCTTCCTTTCAAAACAATTAAAACAAACCTTCCAGAACACTTAAAATACACCTTTTGAAAGCATTAGGGTCTTCCCCTTCAAAACACTTATAACATACCTTTCGAAAGCATTGGGTTCAAGTAAGGTTTAGTAGAAACATTGCTCCAAAACAATTTAAAATTATTCCTTTCGAAACCATTGGGTTTAACCTTTAATATATTTAATAGGCCATAAAGAACAAAGGCGAAAGCATTACTTTCGAAAGCATTAATCCCAAGTAAAAGAAGTGGATAGTTTCGAAACCCACCCTTTCGAAACCATTGCCTTCGAAACCATTTGAAAGCGGCTATACGAACCTTTCGAAAGAATTGAGAAGGCGACTTCAAAGGTAAAAGGTGAAAGCACTCCTTTCGAATACATTGTTTTAAGGCTATAACAGCCTTAACTAATTCGAAAGGTATGAATGCGACGACATTGGTATTGAATAAATTCAAAAGCGGTATCCTTTCGAAAGCTTCTTTTAAAACAAAAGTAAGCGGCAAATCTTTCGAAAGCTCCTTTCTAAAACAAAGGCAAGCGACAACTTGTTCGAAAACCTCATTTTAAACAAAGGTAAGTTGATTGATTCGAAAGCTAATTAGAGTGGCTTCAATCCCTTTAGAAGCATGCCTTCGACACCATCATTCCTTCCACCTTTCTCCAATACACTACATACCGATTGCTTGATATCATGTGTATTGGTTTTGAATAGGTGCGAAAGGTCTAACTAGGCATGGTGACGGAAGCAGGCTAAGGTAGTGGCAAAGTTGTAATTCGAAACAAAACTAGTTTATTGCCTTTCAAAGTATTCCTTTTTACCTAGCTTTCCCAATTTGTCAAAATATGATTGGTTGCCCACTCTTTATCAAAATTCTTTTCTAAAAAGGCTGCCAAGTTCAAATTTTACAATTAAAAACATTTTAACAAATAAGCCCTCCTCCTTAACAAAACATGTAAAACATTTAAGTCCCTTAACTTAAATAATTTTATAACCATAGTAAAATACTTAGGAAAATTCCCAAAAAATCAAATAATTCACTTTTAATATGTTTTCTAACATATATAAATTTTAGACTCGAAATCATTGTATAATTGCCTTAAATAATTTAAACCCAATAGTGACTATTTTCTCTTAAATAATTTAAACCCAATAGTGACTATTTTCTCTCATATAAAATTCATAATAAATACACAATTACTTAGAAAATTATGAAACTTGGAATCCACTTCTAAAATATTATTTTTGATCATATATTAGAAGCGCAACTCATTTGGATGTCATTTAATAGGTTTTCTAATCTAAACATATCATGAAATCCATGTGAAATCATATAAATCATGAACAAACATATATATTCATTTAAACAAACATAACATGGCATATTACTTGCAAAATAGTTCGAATCAAACCTTTAAACCGAGATCATTATCAAAAGTGAGATGTAAATCAAATTATTCACCTTGGCTTGGTGTTAAGAAGGTTGAGATTTTCCCTTTGATTGATTTGCTTAAGCTTTCTACTTGAACCCTAGCTTTTCTTCTTCTTGAATCTTCTTAATGGAGGTCGGCCGAATCCTCTTATGGTTTTAATTTTGTTTGTGAATGTTGAAATGAATTAGGAATGGAGAATGGAAAGGTTTAGGGTATAAGAACAATGGATATTCCTATTTTACCCTTACCATATTCCTCTTACTTACTTATTTTTATTCTCTTTTGCTTATACATTCATTAAGGCACGACTCCTTCTAAATTAACAAAACCAATCCCTTAACTATCTACATTGTTTCATTTAATTTACCTAATTAAATGTTCTAAATAATTTTAGTAAAAATTAGGGTCATCACAGACTCCCATCCTTAAAGAATTTCATCCTCGAAATTACGATAGAGTACTCACAACAATCAAACATAAAGGTAGAACATACTATGAAACAAGTCAGGATAAGTATCTCTAATCCTGCTCTCAGTTTCCCAAGTATAGTCTCTCTCGTCGTCCCTCCACTGGACTTTGAATAATCTGACTATCTTGTTTCATAGTCTCTTCTCATCTCTCGCAAATATACAAATGGGTTCTCTAACTATTGTCACATCCGGTTCCACTACTAGATCATCTAACGCAATCGGTGTAGTAGTAGTCTTTGGATCTCGAATACACTTCCTTAGATGAGAAATATAAAAAACATTGTGGATTCCTGCCAAACTACTCGGTAACTCTACTCTATACGCGAGTTTTTCGATCCTATCTATAATAGGAAGTGGTCCAAAGAACCTTAGTGCCAATTTTCCTGATTTTCCAAATCTGATTTCACCTTTCATCGGTGACACCTTGATGAAAACATGATCTCCAGTTGAGACTCTAAATCTTTTCATCTTTTATCAACATAACTCTTCTGCCTAGACTAAGCTTCCTTTATCCTAGCCTTAATTAGCTCAGTCTTCTTTGCAGATTCTCTAACCAAATCCGTACAAAGAACTAGTTTATCCTCGATTTCTAACCAACAAACAGGGGATTTGCATAACCTTCCATACAATGCTTCAAATGGTGCCATCCCTATACTAGTCTGATAACTGTTGTTATATTAAAACTCGACTAAGTGTAGGTGGTCTTCCCATGATCCTCTGAAATCTAGCAGGCAAGCTCCTAACAAATCCTCTAAGACTTTGTTAACTCTCTCCGTTTGCCCATTTGTCTGTGGATGGTAAGCGGCACTCATCTTGAGCTTGGTACCTAGAGTCTCCTGTAGACTCTTCCAGAACTCGCTAGTAAATAAGAGATCTCTATCACTTACTATACTACTTGGAATTCCATGCAGTCTAACTATATTCTTTATGAATAACTTAGCTAAATCTAGTGCTGTCCTGGTCGACTTAACGGGTATAAAGTGTGCACTCTTTGTCAATCTGTCCACTATAACCCATATACTCTCATTTCTTCTTTTCTACCTTGGCAACCCATCTATAAAATCCATTGAGATAGAATCCCATTTCCAAACTGGAACATCTAAAGGTTGAAGTAATCTACTCGGTTTCTGATGTTTGGCTTTACCTGTTGACAGTTTAAACACTACCTCCCACATAAGCCTACGTCTCTCTTCATACCTTCCCAGAAGAAACTCCTTTTCATATCCTAATACATCTTAGTTCCTCCTGGATGAACAATGAAATTCGAACGATGGCATTCTTTAAGAACTTCCTTCCTAATGTTTCCCACACTCGGAACACACAGTCGTCCTTTCTTCATCAACCACCCATTTTGGTCAAGACTGAAATCTTTCAAGTCATCGCGCTTTGTTCCATTACTTAACTTTTTGATCCGTTCAGCTAATAATGGATCTTCTCCCTACTTAGAAGCGATCCTTTCGAACATCATCGGTCGAACTTCTAAACCGACAACATAGCAGTTTCTTGACTAGAACTACTTTTAGACCTCCATCGTACTCCGCATGTAGTCAATGCTTCTAAATCTTTCCAATCAGCTATCATTGTCGATACTGCATTCTGATATTTTCTGCTAAGTGCATCTATAATCTTATTCCCTTTTCCCGGTGTATATTCAATACCAAAGTCATAAGCGCCTAAAAACTCTAACCACCTCTATTGTATCATATTCAACTCCTGAGAGAATAAATATCTCGATGACTTATGATCTGTAAACAACTCGAATCTTTCTCCTAATAGGTAATGTCTCCACACCTTCAATGCGGAAATTTTCGCAGCTAATTCCAAATCATGAGTTGGATATCTAACCTCATGCGGTTTGAGCTATCGAGAAGCATAAGCAATCACTTTACCCCTTTGTACTAACACAACTCCTAATCTTGTTCCACATACGTCCGTGTACACCACTAAGCCCTGATTTCCCTCTGGAACAACTAACACAGGTGCATTAGTCAATAAGTGTTTCAGTTTTTGGAATGCATCCTCACACTTATTAGTCTAGAGAAACTTTACATCTTTCCAAGTTAGCTTAGTCATTGGTGTGGTTATCCGTGAGAAATCCTTAATGAATCTCCAGTAGTAGCCAGCTAACCCAAGAAAGCTCTTTATCTTAGTCACTGTCTCAGGTCTCTTCCAATTATTAAATGCCTCGATCTTAGCCGAATCTACTGACAACCCTTTCTCTGAGACTACATGACCAAGAAATTTCACTTCCTTCTTCTAAAAGTGACACTTCACAAACTTTGCCTTTAGCTGATGCTATCTCACCGTCTTAAGCACCACTCTAAGATGAACTTTATGCTCTCTTTAATCCTTAGAATATATCAAACTATCGTCAATGAATACTAACAAGAACTGTCCAAATGTTCTCAGAAGAGTCTGTTCATTAAGTCCATGAAGAATGCTGGTGCGTCAGTTAACCCGAACGGCATCACTAACCATTCGTATGATCCATATCTGGACGTAAACGCCATCAAAGGTACACTATCCTCTGCTACTCTAAGCTGATGGAACCCGGTTGCCAAATCCAACCAAGAAAATACTTTGGCTCCACTCAACCAATCGAAAAAATCGTCAATCCTTAGTAATGGATATCAGTTCTTTGTCGTCCTCTCATTCAGCTTACGATAATCGATATACAGCCTTAACGATCCGTCCTGTTTCCTTGCAAACACTACGGCTTCTCCCCATAGAGAACTGCTTGGTTTGATAAAATTCTTACCTTCTAAATCCACCAACTACACCTTTAACTCCTTCTTCTTGGTAGGTGTCATTCTACTTGGTAGTCTACTCATAGGTTTTGCTCTAACACTAAATCTATCTGAAACTCAATGGCTTGTTTCGACGGTAGTCCTATCACGGGCTCAAAGGCATCTACGAATTGCCTAATAACGAAAACTCAATCCAACTCATCTTCTGTCTCCACGACACCCAACAAAGCATTAACCTCAAAACTAGAGTTTTCCATGGAGTATATAATCTGATCACTACAACTACGGGTGCCTAACTAATATTTTCCTATTATGGAAAAATGTCCTAGCATCATACTTACTTAACCAATCCATACCCAAAATAATTTCGAACCCTACGAAATCAAATACATGCAATCTGCAAGAAAATATATGACTTATTAAATCAAACTCTACATGGTCACATATCATCCCACGAGTCGTATACCCTCCTATCGGATTTGCAACCCTTAAGGATGTAACTAGGTATGAGGGTTTTAAGTTAAGCTTTTCTACAAAACTATGAGACATAAAAGAATGCGATGCACCAGTATCAAATAGAACTCTAATTGACACACCACAAATTAAAAGCATACCTCCCAACATAGCTTTTCCTTTCTCCTCTGCTGTTGGTCTTGAGGTAGCTAGTTCTAATGCAAACACTTTGCCCTTTCCATCTTTAGCTGGTTCCTTGCACTGGTTCTTATAATGTCCAATCTGATCATAGCTGAAGCATTTTTACTCCTTTCTTGTCAGCAGCCTTCTTTGCTTTGTCTGTCCGACATTCGTGAGCATAGTGTCCCTTCTTATCACACTTGTAGGAGACTACATTGGCCTTCCCTTTCTTGGTTGCTCCTTGTGATATCCTGGAATTTCAAGCAAATTAAATGTGATAATCTCCTTTATAAATTATTTAAAATTGGTAAATTTGTTGTTTTCAAACAAGAATAATAATATGATGTTTTTAAATACAAATATAAATAGATTTTTAATAGAATTATTATTTGCAAATTTAATTTATGTGTGTTTAAATATATATACGTTTGAGTTGATTTTAAATTGGATTTTTAAATTGCATTTGAATTTGGATTTAAACTTGAATTTAAAGGATATATATATCTTTAAAATATTTTCGATAAAATATATGGATAAGGTTTTTATTTAAATAAGATTTGTTTTATATTGTTTTTCCTAAAAGAATTTCATTTATATAAATTTGGGAAATATTTATTAAATAAGATATGTATTTATCTAATTAGGAAATTTAATTTAAAAGCTTTTAAAATCATTTAAAAATAATATAAAAATGAATTAGGACAAGTGTTAAGTTCTAAACCTCTTAAGTAACATGTGTTAACATAATAAACAATGGTAGAGACAAGTGTCATTCCTTTTATTTTTATTTTTTTCTAATTTTAATAAATCCTAACGTACATTATATAAACAAACATCTACCTTCTTCATTTCTTTTCCTATCTTCACAATTTCTAAAAGAAAAGAAAACAAATCGATTCCTATAAAGAAAATCTCAGATCAAAACTTAAAACCCTGTAATTCATTTCCAAACCTGAAACTAAAATCCTGTTCTAAAGCAAATGTCACAACTTCATCTATATTCATCTTCAACCTGAATTAAAACATGCAGTAAGACCAACCCAATATTACATCAAAAATCAAAAGCAAGAAGACATTAGCAACTCAATCTTTCAGCAAGAAACATTCAAGCTTTTGAAAAGCATGGGCAAAGGCATTTTAAAAGCATCAAACAACTCAAGTCTTAAAAGCATTCAAGCAGAATTGCAAATGATGTTCAAAAAGGGTTTTTCAAACTAAAAGCTCTGCTCTGCATATTTAAAATCTGTGAGTAAACTTTTTAATTTGGTTTAAACTAAAATGCATGTGATAGTATTGATTTGCATTGAATCCTTTAGCTCGAATTTATCTGAAATTGAAGTGAGTATGTCTGTATATGTTAATATCTGGTTCTCTGTTGTTCTGTCTGTGACTTTTTGCTGTCAGAAATCCAAATCTCCCAATCAAACAAATATTAGACTTTGTTATATAAATAAGATTTGTTTGTTAATGTAAAATGAAGATTTTAAAAATAGTTTCAAGATTTTTAAAGCAACAAATAATGTTAAGAAGGAAAATAGCAGAGAAATGCATATTTATGATAAAAATCAACCATCTTAATTTTGGATTTGGATAACATAATTGTGTTCGTAGTAGGGAACCATGAATTAAGATGGTATCGTCTCGATTTTTAGATAAGTATTCGATGTGCATTTCTGGGATGATCGGAATTGGCACTTCCGCCAAATTCCGGCAAATGAAGAGGAACTGGGCATTGGGCTTGGGTCTGGAGGAGGAAGGTAGTCAGGCGATCAGAGGAAAAATAGTTGCTTGATTTTTAGGAGACCGGAGTAGGTATGCGAAGGCGAAGTAGGGTTTAGTACGCTGTGTTTGTCGTTGATATTCAAATGGGTTTCGTGACAACGTGATGTGATCAGAGGCGATCGCGAGGCTTGCGGTAGAAGCTGGATGTCGAAACGTGATCGCGGTGAAGGTGGAAGAACTTCTCGAGGCTGGGATCATCGGAGACGAGTGATTTCTGGTGATGTTTGTTTCCAGGTGGTGGGTTTTTCTATCGTTTTCGTTTCTCGATCAATTCAAGGGATTTGTACGATGGTGTTTGATCGCGTGTATCACCGGTGAGATGTAGGGATGGACGTCGATGGTCAGAGTACCGTGGTTCATCGGTGCACGTGCACGAGCACGTTTGAGTGCATCTGGAAGTTGGATTTGGAGAAGAAGCATTTGCTCTGGTTTTCATTCGGGGATAATAGAGTTTTACTCGAAGCAGGAAGCGTGGGTTTTGTCTCGCGTTTGCTTCGGGAATTCTAGGGGTTTGCTCGAGATTTTGTTGAGCAGATTTTAGTTGTTCTGGGTTTTAAAATTTAACTACATTTCTAAGTTTTTAAAAAACAAGTTCTTTTCTAAATAAATGTAAATCAAGTTTCAAGAGTATTTAATTGAATATATTTCCAAATTTAAAATGTTTAAAGTTGTTGATTTCAAAAGTAATTAACTAAATTAATTAATGAGATAATTAAAGGTTAATTACTATTGTAATTAAGAATAATTACCTAATGGGGTAGTTAGTGGATAGTTAATGAACTAGGAGATGAATCATTAACTAGAGATTAAGTGATTAATTGATTTTAAGTTAATTAATTTGTCTAATTAATTAAAAATAATCATTTATAAATTTATTAAGTATAATTACTTAGAGAAGTAATTAATGAATAATTACTTAATGTAATTAAGTAAAAAGGGAAATAATGTATGGAAGTGATTAAGGATTAATTCCTTGGTGTAATTAATTAAAGGGTTAGTTAATATAATTAATTAAGGGTTAGTTAATTAAATAAAGAATAACCAATTAATTAAAGGGTTAAGGTTAATTAATAATGTGATTAATTACTTATTGAGGTAATAAATTAAAAGAGTAACTAATTAATGAAGTAATTAGAAGATCATTAATTAATTAATGGAAATAATTAAAGATAATTATTGAATGGTTGAGGATAATTAATCTATAATTAAGGTTTAATTATTTAATGTAATTAAAAAGTAATTAATCAAGAATGATTAATAAAAAGGGATAATTAATGAATAATTACTTATTGTAATTAAGGGATAATTAATCAAGGAAGATTAATTAAGATCTAGAGATTAAGTGATTAATTAATTAGAATTAATGTTAAGTAAGATGGATTAAGGTAATCTAAGTAATTAAAGGTTAGTAATTAAATTAATTTGAGATTAATTAAATTAATTAAGAATAAATCAACTTGTTATGGATGGTTGAATAATATTGGGTTACTTGGATTGATTTTATCTCTGATGGGTAATTGTGATGCTATGTGATATGATATGTTCGGGTTGAACTGTGATAATATGGATTATCTATCTGTAATGGAATTGCTAGTGTGAATATGTTACTATGAATATAAATTGATTTGTTTTCACTTAAACAACTTGGATTTAAGATGACATTGGTTTCGAAGAGACCGGGGTCGGGTATCAATAAATACCCGAAACCACTTCGATTTGAAATCTTCTATAACTCTTTATAAATTTATATGTAATATCAATAGGCAGGTTTGGGATAATATGGACCATTTAAAACTAAGTTGGATACTTAGATATTGTTTTGTGAAAAATAAGTGATGACTATATAAGTTGTTTACGTATAGTAAGTACGAGTTACCCCGGGTTTTAAATAAGTTCTATGAATTGGAATTTCTTGTTAGATGAGTTTACTCACGCTGGTTTCCAACCTGACCCGGGTGTTACTTTGATGTAATGCTCGGGTCAGACCGAGTATTACAGATTTCAGGTAAGGACGTTCTGGAGCTCAGGAGGCGAGCTGGATGGCAGGAACGTATGGAGTGTGATATATTGTTAATTATTGGGACGAGTTATTTTAACTGTATAGTGATTGTGAAATGTTGTAACTCTGATGTATAAAAATGTAATTGACTGATACAGTTTTCTTTGTATAACTGATATTATTATTTGATATTGTATTTTGATCCGCTGCGAATGTGAGAATCTGTGCCTTGTTCTGTTCTTTCTTCTATCTCTTTTCTTTTTCTTCTAACTATCTGGAAATTTCGGGTTTGAAATTTCCGGGTCGTTACAGTTGGTATCAGAGCAAAGGTTAAGCGAGAACCTTGGCTCTGTTGGGATTACTCGTTAAGGATAGGGTCAATGGTATCCTAGAACGAGTTGAGTGTATATATATATATGAGAGCGTAATTGTTATTTTCTTATATAAGGATTTTAAATGATTTTATATAAGAATATATTTTGATATATAAAATGATATTTCTTTCTAATAAATATTAAGGTAATTGGTTGTTAAAATATTGGAATTAAATTAAGTGGTAATAGAAATAAAGCCAAATTAAAATTGAATAAAGATAAGTTTGAAATGAATTCAAAATTAAAATCTTGAATTTGTAGAAATGTTATCCAGAATAAAGGTAATAATGAATTGGTTTCCAGATATGATAATCTTGGTTATTATCATAAATGGTAATTGTGTTTAATAATGAATGTTGTTAATGATTTAGCAAAATGAAATGTTTAGGGAAGTAAACATTTAAGTGAGTATAACTTATAAATTGGAATTGAAGATAATTTAAAATTGTGAAGTTTTAAATCTAAGTCCAGAAAACTTGAGATTGTTTTAAAGAAATTTGTTTTGAAATTAAAAACCAAGAATGGTTTAAAATTTAAAGTATAACTTGGTGTGTAAAGAAAATGTATATATGAGGAATATACATAATACCAATGATGATTTGAAATAAACACTTAGTGTTGAGTTTTAAATTGGAATGTGATGTAAAACCCAAAGTAAAGTAAGTTTTTAAACTTAAAAAGGGAAAGACTATTAATCTGAAGTTTAAAATTCGAATGGGAATTCAAATTGTGAAAGGTTGACCGGATTAAGTAGAATTTAACTTGGAGGAAGTTAAATAAGTTTGAATAAATAACTTGAATTGAAATTTTCAAGATGAAATTTAAATTTAACTTGGATAGTTAAATGGTTAATTTAAATGGGAGTTATGAGTGGTCTCAAAATGGGTTTGAGATCTGGAAATTATAAATGGATAATAAATTAGAATCTGAAGATTAAATTGTTTTTGAATTCTTATTTGAACTTTGTAACAAGTTAAGTAAAAATAATTTTATAATGAAATTTTGGAATTTGGATTCAGAATTAAATAATTTAAAGATTTAAGTTATTAAATTAAAAATAAAAGTTGATTTGATTTATAAAAAAAAAAGAAAGAGTTAATTTGACTTAAGGAATTAAATCAACATTTAAAAATTTTTAACTCGAATTTATATAGATAGTTTTAAATTGAGATTTGAATTAGTTCAAATTGAATTTGATTTGAATTAATTTAGAATTGTGATTGATGATGGATAAGCATAAGTTTAAATGGAAAATTTGAATTGAAATAATTTGAAATAAAATTGAAGTTGATTGAGTTCAAATTCAAATAGGAATTGGGATAAATTCAAACTGGAATTGAAATGAATTAAAATTGGTTCAATTTGAAATTTATGTGAATTAATTGAAAATTGTGATTTAAGTTGAATAGGTTTAAAATTCAAATGGAATTTGATTTGAATTAGGAAAGAAATAGAGGATTAATTCAACTTGAATTGAGGTTAAATCAATTTCAATGGAAATTGAAGTATTGAGTCAATTTAAATGGAAGTGGAAATTTAAATTGAATTAATGGGAAATTAATTGGAAATGGAGATTGGGAAATTAAACAGTTTGGCTCTGGATTATTTTCAAATTGTTTTAATACAATTATATTTTTCCAAACTATTTACTATACAATCTTTCTTCTTAAACCCAAACTATCTTATACTTATTTTACAATTATTTTGGAACTATTTAACTATTTTGAAACTGTCTTATAAACTAATTACTATTTTTCAGTTACTTATACCTAATCACTATTTTAAAAACTATTTTGCAATTATCTAACTATTTTATACCTACTTAACTATTTTACAGCTATTTTACAAACTAATAACTATTTTTCAACTACTTATATATTTTAAACTTTTTCAAGCTATTTTTAAATTTAAATAGGTCAGAGTTCAAACTGTTTGTAATTAAAGTAATAACTCAATTGGAAATGGAAGCAATTGAGAATAATGTGAATGGAATTAAAGGAAATGTGAATAGAAAAGAGAATTGATTTGGCTAATAACCAATAAAGATAAATACGTAGGATATACGTATATTATTCTATTCGCATAGTGATTTGATCCAGATTCGAGCACAGAATTTCGAGATAGTATTATCGATCCGAGTTGGGATTTTTCACTCGATTTTCAACGGCGAACCTGGATATGGGTTTTGATTGGTTCTGGATATTCTCTATCATAGCTACGACTATGCAAGGAGAATGACGATTTCTGATCAAGAAACCAGATCTGAGTCCGCACTAGGAAGTCGAGTGGACGATACTAGTTCGGAAGTGAAATTGTGTGATCGAGTGAGCGATCAAACTGATATTGCGTACGGATGATATATGTACATCGTACGAGTTTGAATGAAATTGATATTGAAGATTTGTGGATAAGAACTGTAAAATGGTTTTTGAAAAGAAATATGGTTAATAACTTTATAAAAGATTTATCAAATGTGAATATTTGATTTAGAATAAAATAAAGTTATATATCCTTGTTATATAAGGTAAATCTTCCCTTGTTGAATCTATTGCTAAAAGAAAAGATTTTTGAAATATTTGAAGTATAAAAGAGGTTTTATACAAAGTTTGAAATGATCCAAAGATTTTCAAAGTTATATATATCTATATCTATATATATATATAAAGGATCTTATGAGAATGATTTTGGAAAAGGTTTTGGGAACCTATATAATTTGGAAAAGGCTTTTGATTTTTGGAAAATCAATTTTGGATTTTGAAAAGCCTAGTTTGAGAATTATCGATTTTGGTAATCGATTTTGTGTAAAGGAGATTTTGATAAATCATAAAGGGTATGATTTGAAGATACTATAAGTATATAGTATAAAGTGTTTTGAGAATAGATCTGGGGAAAAAGGCGCTTCCTTGAAATGAACTTCTCAGGAGTACCACTGGGTGGTACTGCCTTGAGCCCCAAGGGGGGTTTCTAAAGTTGATCCTGTGAGGAGTCCGGACAAAACTAGTTCCTGAGGATTATTTGTGTAGCGAAAGTCGAGGGGCTGGTGCCCACAGAGGCATTTGAGTTATGCTGTGACAACAATTTAACTCAATGTCACTGCGATCTACTGCAGACCATAGCGGAAGTCATGTGTGCCGCTGAGAGCCAACTGTCTACGTTTGATTTTATATCGGTAGACTGTGACACTATGGTAACATAGCGAAAGTCGTTTGAGCCGCTGAGAGCTAACAGTCTGCGTTTGATTTTATATCGGTAGACTGCGACCTATGTGGAGGAGTTTCATTTTGACAGCGAAATCGTGTGTGCCGCTGAGAGCCAACAGTTACATGGACTTTTGCTGCGACGGTAACGTAACCCTGGGATGTAACTGCGATCTGTTGTGGGTTCCATGCTGTTATCAGTTACATGGACTTTTGCTGCGATGGCAACGTAACCCGTGATGTAACTGTGACCATGGATGGGAGTGATGATTTCCAGAGCATTCTCACCAAAGATATTTCCTCTATTTTCAAAACTGTTTTCTATATTTTCAATAAATTATTTTCCAAGTATTTCCACTTGGTGTTGAAAACGGGTCTGCTAAGTACTTATAGATTTTCAGTCTTACGCTTGATCAACGTATGACCGAATTTCTGTAAAAACGAGGATGGACTTGTTGAAACATCGAGTTATAAAAAGTATTTTTTTTATAAAAACTATTTTGATAATATTATATAGATTTTTAAAATATTTTGAATTTTTTTTTTAAATAAAAAGAGTTAAGAATTTAGATGTCTAAGGAATAATTTAACTGATAATCAACATTGTAATAAAATTCTTGCTTCGTTCCTTTTCGAGGACGAAAAGATTCTAAGGGGGGAGGAATGTGATATCCTGGAATTTCAAGCAAATTAAATGTGATAATCTCCTTTATAAATTATTTAAAATTGGTAAATTTGTTGTTTTCAAACAAGAATAATAATATGATGTTTTTAAATACAAATATAAATAGATTTTTAATAGAATTATTGTTTGCAAATTTAATTTATGTGTGTTTAAATATATATACGTTTGAGTTGATTTTAAATTGGATTTTTAAATTGCATTTGAATTTGGATTTAAACTTGAATTTAAAGGATATATATATCTTTAAAATATTTTCGATAAAATATATGGATAAGGTTTTTATTTAAATAAGATTTGTTTTATATTGTTTTTCCTAAAAGAATTTCATTTATATAAATTTGGGAAGTATTTATTAAATAAGATATGTATTTATCTAATTAGGAAATTTAATTTAAAAGCTTTTAAAATCATTTAAAAATAATATAAAAATGAATTAGGACAAGTGTTAAGTTCTAAACCTCTTAAGTAACATGTGTTAACATAATAAACAATGGTAGAGACAAGTGTCATTCCTTTTATTTTTATTTTTTTCTAATTTTAATAAATCCTAATGTACATTATATAAACAAACATCTACCTTCTTCATTTCTTTTCCTATCTTCACAATTTCTAAAAGAAAAGAAAACAAATCGATTCCTATAAAGAAAATCTCAGATCAAAACTTAAAACCCTGTAATTCATTTCCAAACCTGAAACTAAAATCCTGTTCTAAAGCAAATGTCACAACTTCATCTATATTCATCTTCAACCTGAATTAAAACATGCAGTAAGACCAACCCAATATTACATCAAAAATCAAAAGCAAGAAGACATTAGCAACTCAATCTTTCAGCAAGAAACATTCAAGCTTTTGAAAAGCATGGGCAAAGGCATTTTAAAAGCATCAAACAACTCAAGTCTTAAAAGCATTCAAGCAGAATTGCAAATGATGTTCAAAAAGGGTTTTTCAAACTAAAAGCTCTGCTCTGCATATTTAAAATCTGTGAGTAAACTTTTTAATTTGGTTTAAACTAAAATGCATGTGATAGTATTGATTTGCATTGAATCCTTTAGCTCGAATTTATCTGAAATTGAAGTGAGTATGTCTGTATATGTTAATATCTGGTTCTCTGTTGTTCTGTCTGTGACTTTTTGCTGTCAGAAATCCAAATCTCCCAATCAAACAAATATTAGACTTTGTTATATAAATAAGATTTGTTTGTTAATGTAAAATGAAGATTTTAAAAATAGTTTCAAGATTTTTAAAGCAACAAATAATGTTAAGAAGGAAAATAGCAGAGAAATGCATATTTATGATAAAAATCAACCATCTTAATTTTGGATTTGGATAACATAATTGTGTTCGTAGTAGGGAACCATGAATTAAGATGGTATCGTCTCGATTTTTAGATAAGTATTCGATGTGCATTTCTGGGATGATCGGAATTGGCACTTCCGCCAAATTCCGGCAAATGAAGAGGAACTGGGCATTGGGCTTGGGTCTGGAGGAGGAGGGTAGTCAGGCGATCAGAGGAAAAATAGTTGCTTGATTTTTAGGAGACCGGAGTAGGTATGCGAAGGCGAAGTAGGGTTTAGTACGCTGTGTTTGTCGTTGATATTCAAATGGGTTTCGTGACAACGTGATGTGATCAGAGGCGATCGCGAGGCTTGCGGTAGAAGCTGGATGTCGAAACGTGATCGCGGTGAAGGTGGAAGAACTTCTCGAGGCTGGGATCATCGGAGACGAGTGATTTCTGGTGATGTTTGTTTCCAGGTGGTGGGTTTTTCTATCGTTTTCGTTTCTCGATCAATTCAAGGGATTTGGACGATGGTGTTTGATCGCGTGTATCCCCGGTGAGATGTAGGGATGGACGTCGATGGTCAGAGTACCGTGGTTCATCGGTGCACGTGCACGAGCACGTTTGAGTGCATCTGGAAGTTGGATTTGGAGAAGAAGCATTTGCTCTGGTTTTCATTCGGGGATAATAGAGTTTTACTCGAAGCAGGAAGCGTGGGTTTTGTCTCGCGTTTGCTTCGGGAATTCTAGGGGTTTGCTCGAGATTTTGTTGAGCAGATTTTAGTTGTTCTGGGTTTTAAAATTTAACTACATTTCTAAGTTTTTAAAAAACAAGTTCTTTTCTAAATAAATGTAAATCAAGTTTCAAGAGTATTTAATTGAATATATTTCCAAATTTAAAATGTTTAAAGTTGTTGATTTCAAAAGTAATTAACTAAATTAATTAATGAGATAATTAAAGGTTAATTACTATTGTAATTAAGAATAATTACCTAATGGGGTAGTTAGTGGATAGTTAATGAACTAGGAGATGAATCATTAACTAGAGATTAAGTGATTAATTGATTTTAAGTTAATTAATTTGTCTAATTAATTAAAAATAATCATTTATAAATTTATTAAGTATAATTACTTAGAGAAGTAATTAATGAATAATTACTTAATGTAATTAAGTAAAAAGGGAAATAATGTATGGAAGTGATTAAGGATTAATTCCTTGGTGTAATTAATTAAAGGGTTAGTTAATATAATTAATTAAGGGTTAGTTAATTAAATAAAGAATAACCAATTAATTAAAGGGTTAAGGTTAATTAATAATGTGATTAATTACTTATTGAGGTAATAAATTAAAAGAGTAACTAATTAATGAAGTAATTAGAAGATCATTAATTAATTAATGGAAATAATTAAAGATAATTATTGAATGGTTGAGGATAATTAATCTATAATTAAGGTTTAATTATTTAATGTAATTAAAAAGTAATTAATCAAGAATGATTAATAAAAAGGGATAATTAATGAATAATTACTTATTGTAATTAAGGGATAATTAATCAAGGAAGATTAATTAAGATCTAGAGATTAAGTGATTAATTAATTAGAATTAATGTTAAGTAAGATGGATTAAGGTAATCTAAGTAATTAAAGGTTAGTAATTAAATTAATTTGAGATTAATTAAATTAATTAAGAATAAATCAACTTGTTATGGATGGTTGAATAATATTGGGTTACTTGGATTGATTTTATCTCTGATGGGTAATTGTGATGCTATGTGATATGATATGTTCGGGTTGAACTGTGATAATATGGATTATCTATCTGTAATGGAATTGCTAGTGTGAATATGTTACTATGAATATAAATTGATTTGTTTTCACTTAAACAACTTGGATTTAAGATGACATTGGTTTCGAAGAGACCGGGGTCGGGTATCAATAAATACCCGAAACCACTTCGATTTGAAATCTTCTATAACTCTTTATAAATTTATATGTAATATCAATAGGCAGGTTTGGGATAATATGGACCATTTAAAACTAAGTTGGATACTTAGATATTGTTTTGTGAAAAATAAGTGATGACTATATAAGTTGTTTACGTATAGTAAGTACGAGTTACCCCAGGTTTTAAATAAGTTCTATGAATTGGAATTTCTTGTTAGATGAGTTTACTCACGCTGGTTTCCAGCCTGACCCGGGTGTTACTTTGATGTAATGCTCGGGTCAGACCGAGTATTACAGATTTCAGGTAAGGACGTTCTGGAGCTCAGGAGGCGAGCTGGATGGCAGGAACGTATGGAGTGTGATATATTGTTAATTATTGGGACGAGTTATTTTAACTGTATAGTGATTGTGAAATGTTGTAACTCTGATGTATAAAAATGTAATTGACTGATACAGTTTTCTTTGTATAACTGATATTATTATTTGATATTGTATTTTGATCCGCTACGAATGTGAGAATCTGTGCCTTGTTCTGTTCTTTCTTCTATCTCTTTTCTTTTTCTTCTAACTATCTGGAAATTTCGGGTTCGAAATTTCCGGGTCGTTACACTCCTCCTTTCCGAGTGCCTTTCTTATAGAAAAACTCTCTTTTGGTTCTGCCCACCTTGAGTTTCCACTGCTTTGTTATCATTAAAGAGAGCAAGCATCTCCTCATGCCCGAAAGTCATCTCAACAACTATATCGCATGGATCCCTAATATGTGGTAAAGTTGCTTTAGCAAGCTCGGGTCTCAATCCGTGGATGAACTTCTCATTCCTTTTGATAATCGTATCAACCATAGGGTATCCGTATCTTGATAGCTCCTTAAATCTAGTAGCATACTTCAGCACTGTCTTGTTTCCCTACACCAACTCAGCAAACTTCCTGAGCAGAGTTGACTAGGAAATCTTCGACATGAATCTTTCCTCAAACCTCCTTCTGAATTCCGCCTAAGTCATGATCTCTTCGTTTACTCCTACAGTAACACTGTTCCACCAGTATAGTGCGGCTCCTTGCAACTGTCTGCATGCCAATCTCCTTTTCAGCTCATCGTTAAGTCCCAAATCAGTAAAAATTCTATCGCAACGAAGCAACCAATTCTCCATGTCAATTGCGTCCTCAGTGCCAATAAATGACTTTCCTACAAGCCTAGCATAATCTCTACTTAGTACTGCATAGTTATTGACCACAAGAGCTTCCTGATTTCCTCCATCTACTCCCGCAGCAGCTCCAGCTTGCATCATGTTGACGAAAAACTGATACATAGCTCCCATGTTAACTTGCGATGCTCTAGAACTCACATTAGCAGTTTGTGCTCGACTCGGATTCCTTCTAGTGTTTGGTCTGGCATTTTCATTGGTTGTGGTACTTCCTCCACCAATGCTAACTCTTCCATTTCTAGCATCCATATCTTACTTCCTTAAAATATGCATTCGAGTCTTTGTAAGATACAGAAGAATAGCCTAAGAGAGATGTGAGAAATAGAGATAAAGCGTATACTTATATATAGCAAATACAAGTACGTTACTATAGTGTTATCTCATACCTCAATCTTTTCTCTAATTCCTTAGGATTATGTTTTTAAAAATCTTTTTCTAAATTTAAAATTTCTGTTAAGTTTTCATAAACCTATGCTCTGATACCAAGTTTTAAATCCCCTATCTTGAGGCCTGAAGCTACAGATGTTGCAATCATCCATAGCATTAACTTCTAGTGATAAAATATGGTAATGTTAATGGTATCTATAATATCAGAAACACATGAATATGAAATAAAACCAACAGATTTCAAAATAGCTTTTCTGATTACATTTCAAATCAATATTTCATATTCAATTACATAATCCCAAAACGATTCCTAGGTTTTGATCAAATATAATTATTACAAATTACGCCAATAGCGACATATGAAGATGCTCCCTTGGATGATCAGAGTACTAGATAGATAGACATATCATTCATAAATACATTACAACGGAAATATCACTAAATAGCTCCTACCTATCTACCTTTGCCTCCTGCACATCTTCGGAAGCTTATTCATCCAACCTACTAAACCTATAACTCTCAATCTACTCAAATTTTGAACACCCAAGAGTTTAAGGGGAAAACATAAACTTCGAGTTAGACATAAAGCCTGGTGTGAATAATTCTATTACATCTCTATTTTCTAATATTAAGTGAGACCACGCCGCTTAGCAGAATGGGTTTCCCCCCACTAATATCCTTTTAAAATCATATATTTTGCAAATCAAAAACCTACAATCAAACTGATTATAACAATAATAGAAATAACATATATGCATATAAATTAGGTAATCAATGAACTATATGTCCACACTGTATTTTTATTTTGCTAGCTATTAACCACTGGCTGACTCGGGCCTACCAAACATAATAAATATTCTAACTTCTCCTAGGCACAATACTGGGCTGTCTACCCTTAACTTTCTTCTTCTAGGGTCAACTGGTCCTAATGGTTTTGCGGGCTCACCAATAACCTATCTTTACTCTGTATATTCCCTTATGTATGTAACATCATTTTAGTCTTACCTGTGACAAAGCCCTACACACTGGAATTTTGAACTTATACTAGCTAGGGGCTATTAGCTAAAGTATAGGGCACGACCCCATACCAGTCCCATCTGGTCTTCTGATATATGAGTCATAAACATAGGGTTAACTACCCTATCCCATTTTCCTTGAAAAAATTTCTTTCAAAATGATTTAACCCTTTTTAAATCATACCTAAACAAGGAAAATATCCTCTTTTCTTTACTCAAAATACTTATGCCATGATATATGCTTTACACAAAACAATGTTGATGAAATCTAAATAAAGGGGACTTTCTATCCCATCAAAATAAGTTAAAACCCTTTTTTAACTTTGAAAACTTTAGGCCTTAATGCCAGAGCAATACCTTCAAAACCCTTGTTTAAAACCTTAAACAATCCCTTTCAAAATAATTGAAAGCATCCCTTTTGAAACCATTATATAAAACCTTAGACGTCCCTTTTCGAAAGCATTTAAACTTGTCTTTCGAAAGCATTGGAAACCTTCCTTTCAAAACAATTAAAACAAACCTTCCAGAACACTTAAAATACACCTTTTGAAAGCATTAGGGTCTTCCCCTTCAAAACACTTATAACATACCTTTCGAAAGCATTGGGTTCAAGTAAGGTTTAGTAGAAACATTGCTCCAAAACAATTTAAAATTATTCCTTTCGAAACCATTGGGTTTAACCTTTAATATATTTAATAGGCCATAAAGAACAAAGGCGAAAGCATTACTTTCGAAAGCATTAATCCCAAGTAAAAGAAGTGGATAGTTTTGAAACCCACCCTTTCGAAACCATTGCCTTCGAAACCATTTGAAAGCGGCTATACGAACCTTTCGAAAGAATTGAGAAGGCGACTTCAAAGGTAAAAGGTGAAAGCACTCCTTTCGAATACATTGTTTTAAGGCTATAACAGCCTTAACTAATTCGAAAGGTATGAATGCGGCGACATTGGTATTGAATAAATTCAAAAGCGGTATCCTTTCGAAAGC
This sequence comes from Allium fistulosum, assembly GCA_030737815.1. Taxonomy (NCBI): domain Eukaryota; kingdom Viridiplantae; phylum Streptophyta; class Magnoliopsida; order Asparagales; family Amaryllidaceae; genus Allium; species Allium fistulosum. The sequence continues at coordinate 505,513,065 of CM060903.1, read as the reverse complement.
TTCTTTTAAAACAAAAGTAAGCGGCAAATCTTTCGAAAGCTCCTTTCTAAAACAAAGGCAAGCGACAACTTGTTCGAAAACCTCATTTTAAACAAAGGTAAGTTGATTGATTCGAAAGCTAATTAGAGTGGCTTCAATCCCTTTAGAAGCATGCCTTCGACACCATCATTCCTTCCGCCTTTCTCCAATACACTACATACCGATTGCTTGATATCATGTGTATTGGTTTTGAATAGGTGCGAAAGGTCTAACTAGGCATGGTGATGGAAGCAGGCTAAGGTAGTGGCAAAGTTGTAATTCGAAACAAAACTGGTTTATTGCCTTTCAAAGTATTCCTTTTTACCTAGCTTTCCCAATTTGTCAAAATATGATTGGTTGCCCACTCTTTATCAAAATTCTTTTCTAAAAAGGCTGCCAAGTTCAAATTTTAAAATTTAAAACATTTTAACAAATAAGCCCCCCTCCTTAATAAAACATGTAAAACATTTAAGTACCTTAACTTAAATAATTTTATAACCATAGTAAAATACTTAGAAAAATTCCCAAAAAATCAAATAATTCACCTTTAATATGTTTTCTAACATATATAAATTTTAGACCCGAAATCATTATATAATTGCCTTAAATAATTTAAACCCAATACTAACTATTTTCTCTCATAGAAAATTCATAATAAATCCACAATTACTTAGAAAATTATGAAACTTGGAACCCACGTCTAAATATTATTTTTGATCATATATCAAAAAGACAACTCATTTGGATGTCATTTAATAGGTTTTCTAATCTAAACATAACATAAAATCCATATGAAATCATATAAATCATCAACAAACATATATATTCATTTAAACAAACATAACATAGCATATTACTTGCAAAATAGTTTGGATCAAACCTTGAAACCGAGATCATTATCAAAAGTGAGATGTAATTCAAATTATTCACTTTGGCTTGGTGTTAAGAAGATTGAGATTTTCCCTTTGATTGATTTGCTTAAGCTTTCTACTTAAATCCTAGCTTTTCTTCTTCTTGAATCTTCTTAATGGAGGTCAGCCGAATCCTCTTAAGGTTTTTATTTTGTTTGTGAATGTTAAAATGAATAAGGAATGGAGAATGGAAGGGTTTAGAGTATAAGAACAAAGGCTATCCTTATTTTACCCTTACCATTTTCCTCCTACTTACTTACTTTTATTCTCTCTTGCTAATTCATTCATTAAGGCACAACTCCTTCTAAATTCACAAACCTTGATCCCTTAACTATCTACATTATTTCATTTAATTTATCTTATTAAATTTTGTAAATAATTATAGCCAAAATTCTGGTCATTACATTTCCCATTTTCACCACTTTAGTTAAATCATGTGGATCTATACTAATTTCTTTCAATTCTTCTATGTACTTTACTTTCCCTTCATTGTCCCTAGAGTCAATTTCTATTATGATCTCCTTTAGTTCTTCTCCTTGATTCACTTCAAAATTTTCTTCATACGTCTCATTATGTTTTCTCTTCTTCTCGAGTTATTTTGTTTTTTCGCATAGACCCTTTCGCGTATTAATTGGAATGTTTCATCATCTTGCCTTAGACATCAATTCTTAATGATTGATATCTAAGGGCTTTGAGTTCTTAGTCTCTTTAGTCTTATTTAATGCGGGATCATAAATGAATTCATTTTCTTTGTTCAATTGTTAAAGGGTAGAAAAATACATTTTCCTAGAGCTAAGTTGTTCCCCCTTATAGTCACCTTACTTGCCTTGGAGAAAAAAATTTCAGGTTAGGTTTTTACGTGAGACAAACTCATTCATCTCATCTAAATCTGGCTTCCAAAGAATGTGTGGTAATAAGATGGTTGATCCATGGCCACAAATAGGGTTTCAATGGTCTTAAGAAGGGTGGAATTCCCACTTGAACGTATCGCTTGATTTGGCCTACTAGAGTCGATCCTTTGTTGTTAAACCCATTTGTAACGACCCCAAATTTCATAAGTATTTAAATTTATAATTAATTGAGTTTTTGAATTTAAAATTGTATAATTTATTATAAATAGAAGCGAGTTTCCCCGAACTCGAATAAATTCGGTATAAATCGTTTAAATTTAAATTTTTGTATATGAATTTAAATCTTAAATAAATGGTTTAATAATAATTAATAATGATAATAATACATATTAAAATTGATGGTGAATAATAATTTGAATTTATCAATGTTAATATAAGGTAATAATATTAAAGGAAAATAAATAATTGAGTATAAATAGAAATAAAAGAGGGATGAACTATAAAAATGAAAGTAACACTTAAATAAAATCTAACAACAAATATATGATAAATATTTAAGCTAGACATAAATTAGTTAAAATTCAAACAACATATTTTAAAATAATATTGTAAAGTGATAAAAGGAAGCAAGCAAGGAATAAACAAAACAAATCTGTACATACATATTAACAAATAATATGAGCTTGTAAACAAATTAGAAGACATACATTTATTAACATCTTCTCAAATACACCAAACTTGTCTCTCAGCCGAGTAAATATGCAAGTTTCAATATATGAAGGCAAGGACAAGTTCACTTTTCCAGAAGCAATATGTACATGAAGAAAGCATGGGTGGGCTGCAATACAATATCTTTGATATTGTACTAAACAAATCTTATCTCCTCCAGCTCATAATGTATAAACAAGTTTATATATTCAAGTATAGTTTGTACAAAAGTCATTTATGCAAGTACACAAGATATCAGCCGAGCTAACAACAAAATAAAATAACATAACTAAAAATAAGTTTGTAAATAAAATAAGAAACAAAAGTACCTCCCCCTATCTTCTCAGCCGAAATGCAAAGATATCAGCCACCAACACTATATTTTCAGCCAACAAAGATTAAAAGATCTCTGTCTACTGTGTACAAAACCATATAATAACCTGTACAAATATACACTCGGTAAACCTCTCCCTTATATCAAGCCTTTTTATTTTATTTTGTCCATCTTAAACTTAAACAAATGCAAGTACAAGTTTCAGCTTCAATTGGAAAAATCAAACAACTAAAAAAAAAAACAAAGATAATCTCCAATCTTAAAACTTGGAATGATCAACTTAGCAAACCTGGAAATCAAGGCAGGCTCTGTTTTCAAGCATTCCAGGAAGATCAACATCAAGTTTTCAAACTTCAGATCAAAAACAAATGCAAGCTTCCACATTCAAATCATTTTCCAGGATTTAAAAATAATAATAATAGAAGTTTTAAAACCAGATTCTCTGTTCTTCTCTGTTGCGAATACCCAGGTGAGCAAACTTCTAAACCTAAAGGCTTGAATCTGTTTACATTTTGATGATGCTTGAAATGAAGTTGTTTGACATGTTTGCATGATTTATCTTAGCTGGATATATGCTTTAAACTGCTCTGTTTTAAATGTATATATATATCTGTATAAATATATACAGACTGTCTCTGTTATCTCCATAGGTTCGAACTACTTTAAAAATCTAAATCTCCTCATACAATCAGAATTGGGTTTTGATCCTTGAATGAAATATGGTTATAACGACATAGTATCAATTCTAAAAATACTTTCAAGAATTTTAAGTTAATAATTAATCCAAAATTTAGAAAAATACAGTGATGATCTGAATATAGTTAAAATCAATCATTTTAATTTTATGATTCGATTCCACAACCAGATTTGTAATAGTATAAGATGAATTTTGGGACCAGAATCATAATTTTTAGTTTAATATCCTCTGAGAAAATCAAAGTTGAACAAATTTTGGTTTATCACCGATATCTGACGATCGGAAAAGCTTTGGGAGATGGGTCTTGGTCTGGAGGAAGTTGGTGGCATGGGGAACTCAGAAAAAATAGTTCAATATTTTTCTGGTGATCGTTGTGGCTTTGCGAGGCAAGATTAGGGTTTTAAGGTCAGAGGAACAAGCATTTGGGTTTTGGGTTCGTTTGAGTTCACCATTGCATCGAGTTGAACCGGAGATGGGGGAATCAGAGCATGGGTCATCGGTGAGGCTTTGATCGAGACGGCGTGAATTCTGGTGAACGGGATTGTCGATATGAGGTGATTTTGTCGACCGAGTTTGATTTCAGGAAGACATCGACTTGCTCGATTTTGGGTTCTGGTGAGATTGATCATTCTGGGTGGTCTGAGGGTTCGAATAGGTCGTCGTCGACTTGTGAGCGAAGACGAAGTTGGCCGGAGGGGCGGCGAGTTTGTGTGCACGTGCACCGTGCCTCGGCGTATCAATGGGTTTTCTTTGGTCGTTGCAGTGGGAAGGGAGAAGATGAAGTCAAACTCGAAGTGGTACTCGAGTAGGAGGTGGGTTGGCTCGGATATTTCTTTCGTGATTGCGTGGGGAAGCAATAGTTAAGACTTAAACTGTTTTTAAGGAAAAAATATAATACGAGGAGAGGAAGTACTCGGGGAAATTGGGGTTTGTCTCGGGAAGATGATGGCATAGCTCGAAGTTGCTCTCGGGGTAGTTTAGTTTGAAGCTAGGTTTTAAAGCATAACAGGTTTTCAATATATTGTAAATAACAATTAAATCCTAAATCTAGATGAGTTTACTTTAATAATAATGATTAATGACTTGCAATCCATTAATAAATGAGTTCTTAGTGATTTATCAACTTATCATCAATAAATGATTAAAATAAGTAAATTTCTTTAAAAAGATAATTAAAGAAACTAAATAGTTAATGAAGTCATTAACTAAGTTTTATCTAGATAATTAATAAATGTGATTTATTTAACAGTAAAATTTGAATAATGAATCTAGAACAATCATTTAACAATTTGGAAAATATATATATATATAATCACTTAGAAAGGTAATTAAGAGATGATTACCCAATTTAAATTAATCCGATGATAATTAGAAATTTGGGTATAAATATTGGTTCATGAAATCAAGATTTATTAGTTAATAATAAAAGATTAACAAATAAAGGATTAAATAAATTTGTTAACTAATAAATTTCACCCGTGGATGTTTGGACTTAACTGAATAATTGAATGCTCGGATTGCTTATGAATGCTTGGATTATATTGGATGATTTGAATTATTTGATATCCCTGATATATGATGCTTTGTGATATACCCTGATTTATGTTGTGATTTGAAATTTCTATTCTGTGATATATTACCATGTGAATATGAAACCCTTGACCCGTAAACGACATTTGGAATTTCGATGCGACAGGGAGTCGGATTCCAGTTGGATATCCGAAACCCACATCGAATTGTATTGATGAATCTTTGTGACTGATAAATTTATTTTATCTATGAATCTGTGAATGGAGATAAGCGTTATCGATTTTACCGCTTATCGATATATCTGTGATGATTGATGTTGCACTATTGTGTTGAACCCCTGGACCACACTTATACACACACCAATATGGATTTCACGTGGAAATCGGTTAATTCACAGATAATTTAAATTTGATGTTTTGAAATTGAAATTTTAAATTTCAATTGATTTTGAAATTAGAAATTTTGGTTTAAATGTGAAAAGCTTTTGAAATGGAATTTCAAAGATGAAACTTATTTTCGAATAACTTGATTAAGTTTTGAAGTTTAAATAATTTGATTTAAACTTAAATTCAAGATTTGAAAATTGAACTCTATGATTTGAAAATAGGGATTAGAGATTTTATACCTGTTATATATGAGTTAAACCATTTTAAAAAGTATTGATTTTGGAATGTGAATAAAATAAAAGGGTTTTAACTCGTGTAAATATAATTGGATTTTTCTTAAACGAAAACTATTTGTTCTCAAATAATAACAGCTTTCATATAAGAAGTGAACTTCCAATTTGTGTTGAAAGGTTTCAAATTCAAAATGAAATTGAAATGTTTTAAAAGGCTATGAATGAAATTGTTTTGAAAGCTATGAATTAAATTTGTTTATTTTTAACAGATTTAAAATGATGTTTTGTTTATCCCATTAGAAATGAAATTGTTTTGAAAGCTATAAGTTAAATCTTTGATTTAAAGATTTAACGAGTTAATCAAATTGAAATGAGAATTGATTTGGAAAAATCTGTAAATGAATCTTTTTGTTTAAAAGATTTGAAATGGTAATTGGTTTAAACCATTTGAAAGAAAGTTTGGAATTGTTAAGTTGTGACTTAATTGAAATCCCATATCCATATGTTTTTTAATTGCGCTCACTATTCGGGTTAGCCGGGAAAGGACCTTTGGGTCGTATAACCCATTCCGAATAGTGATACGTCGTATATGGATGGCATTTGAAGACCGGTGATGAAGACCGGATATTTTCGAAAATGAAAGGACAACCTGTCGAATGTCTCTGCACTGAGTTGCTCCGGTATAGAGATTTATATCACTCTTTTTGTGACAGGAAGTCCGGACGTGATTGGAAATTATCCGGATTTGCAAGGGCTTCGTGAGAAGTGCCTTCGGTTCTGTTCGAACCCGGAACAGACTTGTATGGATACATGTCTGACATTACACTTTGAGATATAAAGCCGATTTCTTTCAAATACATTTCTGTTTGGTGGCGGAGAAATTATTCTCTTAGCTTAACACCCTTCTCTGAGACGTACGAGCTCAGAGGTTATGTAGTTGAAATTTATCAGCGATATATCCCAATTTGGTAATGTGGCATGCTGAGTGTTGCTGTGTGATGATCAGTGTTTGATCATTTGTGATATGATCATTTATTTGATCATTTATCTTTGTGATCATAGGTTGATCATCTGTTGACCCAAAGCGTGGCTTTTTGAAAAAGCGTAGCTTTGTGGACGAGACTTCGTCGAGCCTTACAACCCGGTAATGGTCGAAACAGGAATCGTGCGGCAAGGTTTTCAGGGGTAGCTCCCCTAGGGTATGGCCATTCCTTCTGGAAAAGGGTAGTATCATGGTATGGAGCCCAGATACTTACTCATGTGGACACACTTTATTTATGATGTGTGATGTTGGTTATCGAGCGCTCGGATAAAGGTCCCAAAGGACCGGGGGTGGCATATCTGAGGTTTCTTTTATCCCTTGGGAAAAGGGGTTGCCGGCCTTGTTTGGCAGAGAACAGTTGGTTCTCGGAACGTCCCGCCAGAGGCGTTTCTTTCATGGAATAGGAAGTTCCTTAGCCTGACCATTTGTTGGAAATCCAAACAAAACAATACGAGCCCTGTACGGTTTTAGTTGTATTACCTGCCATGGAATGTGGTGGTAACCTGCTATTGAACATGGTAGCTATAGTAGGCATAAGTGCGAAATGTCTATGCTGGCTAAGATTTATATTCTACTTTCGAAATTGTTTTCTACACTATGCACTAGTAATAATATCAAATGATTTGATTTTGCGTAGTAAGCATCTTTGACTATCATAAGAAGAAATCTCCTCCAATTCTGCGTTTGCATTGTGTGTGTGGTGGGAGGTCTTATGGTAGTTTCATTTTCCAAAAGCATTGCGAATTGACTTTAAAATTCTCTGCTATTTGTTTTAAAGATAAACTGTTTTTGTTGCTCACACCAGTCCCATGACTGATCGGGAGTTTATTGTTTCTTTCCTAAACTCTGGATGCTCAAAATTTTTCTACACGAGCAGTCTAGAGTTTGGTTTTTCAGATAGTCAGATTAGTAGGTTATCTGGAGCTAGTTCAGTCTTTGGATATGGACTGCACTTGCTTATCTTTGTGCCTCGTTATTGGGAGTTCGAGCTATTTTTGGATTGGTGCTTTGAAGATGAAGATTATCCACTGCTGATGTTATCTATTTTCTTTTCCGCTGCTATTTGTTGTATCATATCTCTGATGTATATTGATATTCATTGTATCACTCTGTTGTATCAGATATTGTATCCGATATTGTATATCAATGTATTATTCATTTATTCCGCTGTGTTATTTACTTAACTGTGTTATAAGCTCCGGCGACTCGGATTTGAACGCTCGAATCTACGACATTCGAGTACGATGTAAAGTATGGATGTCGATTTTCGAACGCGAAAATCTGGGACGTTACACCCAAAGATAGGTTCTAAGCTTGGGTCAAGCTTCCCTTTAGAAATGTCCATTTGGTCAAAGGCAGGCTTGAAGTTACAACACTGTCTGATGATCCGTGCTGTAATCATTAAAGGATCATTGTGTGGGTGCTTTGCTCCTCTTAAATCTTTAGGAATTATCATTAATTCTGTTATAGGCATCGTACTTTTATATTCCATCGGTGCTTCCCCTTACTAGATAGATCCCTTCTTTTGCCTTGGGGGTGTACCTACTTCTTGCCCATTTGCTAGCCCCCGCAAAATGCGATCCACCATGGATTATATCGATATGGGTTACTGGTAGTTGGAACTCTCTTTGGGACTCATTTTCTAAGATATTGGCATTATTCTTCGGGTAAATTTCATTATTGTTAGATCTCGAGAATTTCTGATCCACCTTGACGAACTCTTTCAGCCCTCCTCTCCTAATCATATTTTGAAATATCTCTACTAAGGCATTGTAATTCGTAATCTTTTGACTATTGAATTTGTGAAAAGCACAATAGTCATCTTATTTGTTAGGCTCAAGATTAGTCTTAGCTTTTATTAGGGCTGGGTATACCACTTCATCCTTAGTCACAACATAGATGTAAGAGATTGGTTTGGGTTAAGGGGATGTAGTTCGCCTTTGGGATTTCTTCCCACCTTCCATTCTTGTTTGGAACTGAGAATCCAAACCTTTCACCCTCTCCTCCATTTTGTTGTGAATTGTTCTTATCTTGAAAAAATTCATCCATGCAGATGAATTTGTCAGCCTAAAAGTGGAATTCTTGAAAATATATTCCTATAGTTGTGGATATATAACTCCTTCCAGAATGGAGTATTTTCAATTAGTCTAGAATTTACGACCATAAGTTTCTCTCTGCCGCTCACTTTCTCAGCCTCAATGGCTTTGGCATTTAACCTTTTTATGTGGTCCATCAACAATTGTCGGAACTGGCCCGGTTCGTAGCGCATGAAATGGGTAAATTCCAAAAAAAATCTTTAATTTGGTCTTAATAAGCCTATGAGATCTAATAATTAACAATATATCCAATCTAGTTGTAAATAAAATCATATTTTAATTGATTATTTTGTTTTATTTAATTAATCTTGTTAATATATTTGATGTATATATGTATAAATATATCAGTATGTATGTATGTATTTATACATGTATTGATGATATATTAGGTATGGCATGATTGTGACGACCCGGAATTTTGAAAATTTGAAATTGGAATATTTAATTGATTTAAAATATTTGAAAGTTAATTTTTACTTGAATTTCAAATGTAATCAGTTATTGGATAATTAAATTATTGAATTTAATAATTGGAAGTCGGGTAAAATATTGAATCTTCAGTTTCAAGCTTGTTAAAAATATTTTAAAGGCTTAGAAAATTCATATTAATGATACTGAAGATAATAGAACTTTTAAAATTGAATTTAAAAGTGGTTTGTTCAGTTTTAAAAATATATTGTTTAAATTAAATTTAAAAATAGCCTTCCGAGGCACGGTCTCGGAATTCGACGAAACCAGTTCCACTGGATCCGTAATATTGTATTATTATCGGATTTCAATTTTCATAGTGATTGGAGTTGTTGTGTGAGCATACGATATATAAACCCGTTGAAATTTATATCGAATTCAATTTAATAACTGGGTTCAAAAAGCTACCTTCTTCATACGATCGAATTAAGTTCCGAAACTTCTTCCATTGGATTTTGGATAGCGGTATAACATTAGAAACACCAGGCAGCGCGCCTCATTAGGAATTCAGGATTTTGAGGTACCCGAACGAGATATTTTTGAATATAAAAAAATAAATTTTAAATCACCAGCCACCCTATATTGTCTTTAGCCAACCTATGTCTGTTAGAAACCGACCTATGCCTGACTATGTCATTCCTCCTCGTTTTAAAAAAATAAAAATAAAAAATAAAAGAGAATAATGGCAGCTTCTTTTTAATCAAAGCCGACCCTATCTCAATCGAATCCAAACTTCGATTCGATGTATGAATCGATGGTGCGACGCCTGGGAGTTGGGCTCGACTTTTGCTTCGCGAGGCAGCCTTTGACTAGGGCTTGAGTTCGAGCAAGTTTGTGGAGGCAGAACGATGTAGTAAGGGATCACGATCGACAATTAGCAGTGTGGTTAAGGCTTTGAGTTGTCAGGGATTGGGAGTATGGTTTGTCGAACGGAGAGTGCCAAATTGGTTTTCTTGGCGATTAGCACTCGTAGCTTTGAATCGATGAGGTTCGATTCCTCTTTGGGTTTTCTTGGCAATGGGCATCTCCGGGAGGAGACTGGAGGACTGTGGCCTAGTGGGGAGTGGGTGAGATGTCTATTCGGTGGCATGCTGTGGTTATGGGCGTGATTGAGTAAGGAGGAGGCAGCGGAGACTGTAGTAGTCTTCAGCTAGGGGTTCATTGAGAGAGGCAATGAAGGTATTTTCCGTTTATTCTATCTAATTATATATATATATAAACATATTAGATGGAACAAAAATATGGTTACAGTAAGGTGAAAGCAATGTTGTTTTGAAAAGAAAAAAAATATAATGAATATATACATTTTGGATCTTATTGTTAAATTTTAATAGATATTATGGTGGTATATACATTATAAAGCATGTTAAAAATCGAATATTTACAAATTCACAAGTTGTTATGAGATGGTTAATTTATTTTGAACGTTTTAATCTAATGATAAGTAAGTTAAAACTATTCATTTAATTCGTTTATCAGAAATTTAACAGGAAAGTAAATTTGGAATTTTATTTATCCAATAAATTTAAATTTAAAATGAGAATATGATTAGTAATTTAAAACCAAATTTTTAGCTTAAATTAAATAAACAATAATTAAATGTTCAATCAATTCAAATATTAACAAACCTTATATTGTTGACTCAAGGTCTGAAAACGTGAAGAAAACAAGTCGAGATGGAAATGGGTCGCAAATAGAGTAAAGGTGAGTTAATCTCACTCATCTGGGTAATATTTAAATTTAAATACTAAATTTAAATAATTGGTTGAATGATTGAATTGATTTGATGTGCTATATTATATAGTATTGTATATATATATATTGGAGTGATTGATATTCCCGCATTATATAGCGGATGAGACCCTACGCGCCGCATAATAGCGGATGATGTTATATTAAACCTATATACCGCGATATTCCACCTTGAAGTGGAGTTGGTATTGTGCTAACATCTGTGGATGCAAGGAAATAGGTTGGAGGGATCCAACTGGATTCCTCAAATTTATTTAGATTATTTAATATTCTGTGTTATGAATATTTGATATTCTGTGATTAATTATATTGATAATTAGAATATTGAATGCTATGGTTTGTTTGAATATATTTCGGTGCACTGAATTACCAAATTATATAGAATTGGATTTTTGAAAAGAAATTGAAGGAGTGAATTTTTAAGTAAAATAATTATAGAGAATTTGAATAAATTTAAGAATGAATTGGAAAAGAATAAAAGTGATTTTAAAATTCTAATAAATAAAATTTCGAGTATGGAAGAGGGAAGTTGAATAAACAGAGGAATAATGAATTTTAAAACTTAAGTGATATTATTTAAAAGAATAAAGAATTTATTTTAATTCAAGGTTTAAATTTAATTAAAAGGAAAAAGAAGGAATTGGGGAAATCATTTTAAATCATAATAAAGAAATAAAATCTGAAAGTTAATAGATTTTGAAATAAATGGAGTAAGTAAGGAAATTTATCTCAAAGTGAAGTAAATTGGAAATCAATTGTAAATTGATTTAAGTGTTTGGAATTGGAATTTAAAAGAGAAGTGAGATTTTGGAATTTATAAACTGGGTTTATAAAGTGAAGTAAAATATCAGTGGATATTTGGAAACATAAATTCAAGGTGGGGATTTATAAAGGAATGTGAATTTGTTTAAGAGAAAATAAAATAAATAAATAGTGATTTTTTTAAGGAATGTGAAAGAGAAGCATATTTCCTTGAATAGCCAAGTACGTTTCCAAAGCAAAGTTTTAAGTATAAGTTAAAGGTTTTAAAGTGTTTCAAAATGTGTTTTAGAAAATTTATTATTTTTTCAAATGATTAAATTTTGAAGTAAGTATTTCTCAAATTTATTATAGTAGTAATTATTAAAAGTGAAGTAGTATTTTGTTTTAGAAAGGATAAAATTTAGTGTTATATTTTATAAGTAGCTTTATTTTAAATATTATTTAAGCATATATCTTTGAATAAAGTATTAAAGTAGTTTTTAATTTAAATGTTTAAAGCATATTTCATAATATAGTGTTTTAAATTATTGTACTTGGTGATTTCAGTGGAAATAGAAAATATTTGGGAATTTATTCCATGAGAGAAGACGGTTTGAAACTATTTTCAAAGGGTTGAAAAGTGGAAATATATCTTGCGAAGATATTTTGAGATTAATAAATAATTTGGGAAATTATTTATGTTTTCTGGATGTTTTGTGGATGTTATTTGATAGTTAAATAACCGACTATCAATATTGGCCAATGCGCTGATCGTTTCGAAGAGACCGGGATCGGGATTAATTTCTCGAAAACCACTTCGATTCGGTTTGAACGTTTTCGTGTGGAAAACAAGAGTTTGGAATCGAAGATGGAGCAGTGAAGTGCAAGGGCTAGTCGCTACTAATCCTGAGGGTGATTCCAAAATGGATGTAGTAGGAATAGTGCCTTCGGTTCCGTTCGAACCCGGGACGGACTTGTATGGATGAATGCTTTCAGAACATCGTCAGGAGGACGGTAAGCATTCTAAGTGAAATGTTCTATAAAGGTAACGCTTAGCCTCGAGCCTCATCAACCGGGAATGACTGAAAATCAGGGGTTATGCAGCAAGGCTATGTGGGTAGCACCCATTAGGGTGAGGTCATCCCTGTCTAGATGTCCCTTTTATTTCGGCTTAGTAAGCGGTTGCTGATCCCAACCGTGGGGTGATCTTACTCGGAATTATCCAGTAAGGGGTAGTTCCGGTCTTGTGTTGCATGGGATTGGGCGTAATCCTCGGTACGCTGATCTAGACCAGGTACCGTGACAGGTGGTACCCCACTGCCTAGTCATTAGTTGGAAATCCATTCTCCCTACGCGCCTGTACAGTTTTGATTATGCCCAACTATTGCTGAAACGTGAGATGCAAGCATTTCAGCTAAATTCTAATTTACTTTCTATAGACACTATTATAATATCAGACGAATTTGATAAAAAGTTTTTTGGCTATCGTAAGGTAAAAACCCGACATGTTTATTTGTGGCGTGGTCTTACGAGATGCTTTTGATTTCAAAGGGTTTGGAAAACTTTAATAATCCAATTGAGTGTGTTTTCTCACGCTGGTTTTCCAGACTGACTCGGGTGTTATTTTATTATAATGCTCGGGTCAGACCGAGTATTATAGGATACAGGTTGTGATGCTGTGGAGCTCAGGAGACGAGCTGGATGGCGAGACGTATCACACGTATATGATGTATATTTCGCTGTGTTGTCTATGTTGTGTATTCTGTATGTGGGACAAGTTATTATAACTATCCTGAATTGTGATGTTGATTATATTGTACTCTGATGTTGTATTCTGGTGATGTATGTATAAACAGATATAGTTTCTTTTCTGTAAAGATCAGTTATTATCTATTATATTTTATTCCGCTGCGATGGTTAGATTCTGTTGTTATTTTGTTTCTTCTTCTTCTACCTCCTTCTTCTTTAACCCTGATGGTTTGATTTTTCGGGTATGAAAAATCGGGTTGTCACACATGATGATATAACATATAATAACATGGTTTATATATACATATGCAGATATTGGGATTTGTATCTACTATGTATATATTGGTCATATATATATATATATTAGTTGCCTTAATTTAATTACTTAATGTATATATATAATATTTTGAATATATATAAATATATATCAATAAATAAAATTTGATTTAGTAAAATATCTAACGGACTAAGTTAAAATTTTAAATTCAAATTTAAAGTTAAAATATCTAAGTTTGACTCGGTAGAAAATATTCATATTTAAATCTAGATCAAAGTAAATTAATTTAAAATATCACTAATTGACTAAGTATTAATATTATAAAAAAAAGTATTTATATAATATAGCCAAAAAATAATTTAATTAATTTAAATTATTATTCCTATTAATTAAAACCATTTTAATATATATATATATAATATAAATATACTTTTGGTTTGAAAAATATTTTTTTAATCAAAAACATAAGTTATATTTTATTTTAATAAATATATATATTAATATTAAAAATAAGCAGTAAAATCATATTTTATATTTTCGCATATAGATCTTCATTGATGAAATCATGTTTTATATTTTAAGCGATACCTTTTAGTAACGACAATGTACACACTTTCTCTTTATTAAAACGATATCATTTTAGGAATTATTGAATTTGATATGGGTAAAAATTCCAATATCATCCACATTTAACTTGATTAGTCCATAAAAAAGGTCTATAGTTCAATAATAACATTTATTATTAACCATATTACTTTAGCTAGAGATTTTGACTTTGAGTTGACTATAGTTGATCGTGATACTAACCTTATATAACCAAGAAGACGAGTTCTCTATTAAATAGTTCTTCACTTCCTATGCTTCTACTCATACCCAACTATAGTCGCTCGATAGTCATCATGTCATGGTTTAAGTTTAATCGAAATGAAGTATCCACACAGAAGTTCCACGGTATTTCAAGTCGAGAGAACTATATAACTTCGTCACGGTGAGATTTCCTGTTTAACCTAGTCATTATCAAGCAACAAAAAACTTTTAAACGAGTCATTCCATAGTTATCCAATAATAATAAGTACGTAACCCTTTGGTACCCTCAGCAGCCATAAGTAATACATTACCCAACATTTTGAGAGTGTTACATACTCGGCCTCAGTGGATGTATCGATATCCTTTCTCGAAACATCCTAACCAGAAATATTTAAAACAAAATTTATTTTATATTGTGATTAATCACTCGGAACTGTAGCTATTTGCAACTATAATCACATAACATTTCATCTAAAGATTTTCTTATTTGTATGCCTTAAACTGATTGCTCAATTAAGTATATCAGTATATAATATAAATCAAAAACCTTAATTATGAAAAAAAAAATGATTAGAGAGTTAGATATATGTAACAAATTACATAATTGCCTCTACGGCATACCTTTAAATCTCTCAATCTCCCACTTGCACTTGGGTTAATTATGGAATTTTAATCTTATTTTTTCGATTAGTTAATCCAGCTAGACCTTCGGTGAATGGGTATGCTATATTGTTTTATTACTGCTCCGTCAATCAACACCTCTAAGATGTTGATATACTGCCTTTATCATGTAGAATATTTAGAGTTCATTTCTTGATTTCTTGTGAGCTCTAGGTTCTTTCATGATCTGTATCATGACATTATTATCATATAACAATGTCGTGGGATTCTCAACATTTAGAATAACACCTAGCTTAGTTATAAATTTGTGCATTTATATATATACATTGCTTTTATTGGAGTTCTTATTCAAATGATGTATATAGACTACTGGTTGTATCAGCCACTATTTCTCGTTAGGAACAATTCTTACTTAAAGCTCCTTCACTGAGATTTAATATGAATTTTAGATTGACATGCTATGCTCGATATCACTTATGAAGTTCAAGTTTGAATACTCCTTCATGAGAAGCTAGTTATTTCCATAACAATTCTCTAATATTTCATGAATACTTAAGAATACGCTTAAATATAATTTAGTTAACTTAGTTCAAATTTGATACTCACCCAGTGTACTAATTACATAAGTGAACCGTGATATAGTAGACATCGTAGTATATGTGATAATTCATATTGCCAATGCATAAAGAATTCATCTTATATGCTCCCTATCAAAACACTTTAATATGGTGTCCGTGTATATCATTAAGGATAATCCCAACATTTTATACTGATTATAAAAGATGTTATTTTCAAATCCAATATCGAGGGTTAAATAATCAAACTAAATATGATTTTAACATGGGTAGATCGTTAATAATCAGTATTATATTTTTTCCTTATAGTTCGAACATGTTTTAGTACCTTTAATATTTTTTCTTACAAACACATGCTTCCTCTGCATTTTGACTGAAAATCAAACTGTTTGATTTCTTTGTTAAAATATTTGCTCAATTCTAATGCTTATCGAAAAATACTTTCGTACCAGTTCTTAGATCCTATTTGAAACCCATAAACTCATTTATCACTCCCACTGACTTTAAGACACTTTGATTGTAATGTACAAAAAGTCTATTACAAATCATTATTTATAATTTTTTGTTCCAATATAAATGTCCTAAAAATCAAATTCATATTGGACGATAATTTTACGAGTACAATCCAAATTAAATTAAGCACACTGAATAATGAATCTGTTACGTTAATGTCAACAATTGGAATTTAAAATAATATTCTCATCAATATTCCTTCTTACACTCCAAATTCATTGGTCTTCTTCTTATAGACACGTTTGTGGCCGATGGATCATATCCCTTTGGGTATAACTATCAAAATCATAATTTGATAATGTACTTGGAATCCATTCTAGATTTGCACATCATACCATACGGTTTAGTCAATACACTTCATGACTTATTGATAGCTGAGGAAATTCTTTTCCTAATATCAATAAGAAACTCATGGTTTCACTTTAATGTGCAAGAATTCTTATTAGACATTCAAATGAGTTTTGTCTATTTTATGCTTAGTTAATTTTATTTCATCTTATTCAACCAATTTCTATACTAGAGTCTTTCGATTGTATCCAAGTGCATTATACTACCACTAATTTCCAAAAGAAATTCCATCGCGAAGGCGATGTTTCTTGAAACAACAATTGTTTCTCAATACGATGGAATAGGCTTTCAGAAACATTTTATAAACTGCCTTTTATACTTACACAAAACCGATTTAGTTTTGAGTCTATGAAACTTATGTTCATAACATAAATTTGTCAACCTCACATCTTAAACTATTTATGACTATGGTTTTTGATAGAGTTGGGAGTATGCCTTAGGGGCAATTCTATAATTTATTGTAATTATTAATAAAATCTTCTTCGAAATAAAAGGTGTTTTCTTTCTATAATATAGTTGTCATAATGTGTTATGTTAATTATTTAATCAATTTAGGTATATTTAACAAAATTTCCTAAATGATATGTTATATGCAATGTTTCAAGACATGATATCGATACATCCGTTAAGACTAAAGTATGTAATACTGTCCAAATGTTGGATAGTGTGTTACTCGTGGCTGCTAGGGCACTCGATAGTTCTTTTTAGTTAATGCAATAAGGTCAAACAGAGAATATCAAAGTGACAACAGTACATAATTCTCTTGATTTGATAAAACCGTTAAATTTCAATGTAGACACTCCACTTTGATTATACTTAAATCATGGCTCGACATCCATTGAATAGCTATAGTTGTGTTTGAGTTGAAGCATTAGAAGTGAAATACTATTTAACAGAGAATCCGTTTCCTCAGTTATATGAGGTTAGTATCACGGTCAATGTCGGGTCGACTAAATATTTGTTATTATTGTACCAAGGACTTTGTGTCTGGATTATAAAAGTTGAATGTGGATGAAATTGGAATTTTGACCAAAACCAAATTCCATCAGTTTTAATGTGATATGGTTTTGACGAAGAAAATTAATGTAAATAATCGTCATTATCAGGTATCGCTTAAAATAGTGAAATTGGATTTTACTAAAAATGTGTATGCGATAAATTCAACCAAACTGTCACACTACTAGCTAAGGTGACCTGTGAACGTTAATATTTAAATTATTCGACATTAATCACCAACCGAATTTACACCTTTGAGTCATACAACTATAGTGATGAATATTTTGAAATACCACATGATTTAATTAATTTATAATTGTTGTAAATAAATTAAATGAATTAATATTTATAAAATATTAATTATTAAGTTTTATTTTAAATTTGGGTGCCATTAGTAATTAATTGGGTGCATATACAACGTTATATATGTACATGTTGACATCTGATATCGAAAGAAATTTAAATTTGATTTAAATTAATTATTATTATTAAATGGGCTTACGACTTTTTGAAGGTCCATCAATCCCCAACCATGGCCGACCATAGATGCATAGGGGAGAGGGTTTTAAGTGATTCAAATTGGATTTTAATTCGTTAGTGAGGAATGACTAATTGTAGAAGATACTAGATCTACTTTTACCTCTTTCTTTTTCGTTACTTAAACCACGTGTCTCCTA
This sequence comes from Allium fistulosum, assembly GCA_030737815.1. NCBI lineage: Eukaryota > Viridiplantae > Streptophyta > Magnoliopsida > Asparagales > Amaryllidaceae > Allium > Allium fistulosum. The sequence goes on along the minus strand of CM060903.1, from coordinate 505,494,735 downwards.
TTCTTTTGCATTCATTCTTTTGCTCCATCCTTGCTCTACCTTTGTCATGAGCATCAAGGAGATCTAGGTCGAAAATTCAAAAGAAAAAAACAAAAAAAAACAAAAACAAAAGGGGGTGTTAGCTTCGTAGTCCTTTGAAAATTCTAAGAGTTGTTTCACTACAAACTCAGAGTGTATTCAAAACAAACATGGCACATTTCATAGGTTACAGTGTTTGGTAATATCTTACATTCCTATGTTATTTATAACCATTATAATGTCCATTTAATTCATGTAATATAGATTCCTTTTGATATAACGAATTCAAATATTTATTTGTTATCCAATTACATGTTTACATGTACATCAAAATAGTTTTGATAAAAATTCACTTCAAATATCATTACAATGTATATTTTATTTTCGACCAGCTTTAAATATTTATAAACCAATTTTTGAAATTTAAAATGACATAAATTTAATTTTAAATTTTTTATAATATACTATATGTAATTATAAATATAAAATTTGATATCTTAAATATTAAATATTCTAAAATTAATTTATAAATATCGATATTTCTTCGTTTAAATTTTTTCTTCTATTTTTGTAAAATATTTAATGTATAATTTTATTTTAACTTATTACACACACATATATAATTAAAATAAAAATAAAATTCTTGCTAAATCCGTACGGATTTGACTAATACAATATTATGTATATAGTATTTCCGTATTATATTAAATAATATATATGTTTTAAATTATTATATATATATATTTGTATGTTTAAATAAAAAAAATTATTATAAAACTTTTTGGTCGAAAGTAGAAAAAGGAATTTTTGAAACATATATATGTATATTAAATAATTATTAATCTATATATACAACTATATATATAATTATAATGAAAAATATATGTATTCATACATTTTGAAATTAAAAAATTTATTTTAAAATTATATATTTATGTGTGTATATATAGTTTATAATTTAATTTAAAATTTAAATGGATATTTTACCTAGATCAAGATCTGATTTGAGTTTTAAATTAACACAAGATATTTTAATACTAATTCAAAGTATTTTTTATTGGTCAAAATATTTATTTAAATCAAATTTACTATAATTATCATTATGTATGTATATATATGTATTTATGTATGTATGTATGTATTTATGTATGTATGTATGTATGTATATACAGAATTTTAATGAAATTATGGACAACAAATATGTATATAAAGGGACAAATGTGCCTATTGTGATGTAAATCCTAACACTTAGTTACATGCACATTAAATCATGCACATATCTATATGTTCCACGTTCACTATGTATGTATATGTGTATTTGATACAGCATTTTTGATGAACCTTTCTGCAAAATTTTTGATGAACCTTTCGACTTAGTAACCTTTCAACTAAGTACCCTTTCGACTTAGAACCTTCTACAGCACTTTTGGACCTTTCTGCAGCATTTTTAATGAACCCTCGACTTAGTAACCTTTCGACTTAGAGATTTCTGCAGCACTTCTGTACCTTTCTGTAGATTTTTTGATGAACCTTCGACTTAGTAACCTTCTGACTAAGTAACCTTTCGACTTAGAACCTTCTACAGCACTTCTGGACCTTTCTGCAGCATTTTTGATGAACCTTTCGACTTAGTAACCTTCCGACTTAGAACCTTCTGCAGCACTTCTGGACCTTTCTGCAGCATTTTTGATGAACCTTTCGACTTAGATACCTTGCGACTAAAAAACCTTTCGACTTAGTTGAAAGCTAACTTTCGATAGCAGTTGCAAACTTCAAATAGCCATAGTTTTCTAACTGTAAGCCCGTTTTTCTATTGTGACCACTCTACGGAAAGGGAAACAATCTTTTGAACACCATGGAATATGTTAGAGACCTTAATTCTACACCTATAAAAAGTTATAGCTAAAACAAAGTTTTATATTTCCGAAGGAGTTAATTTCTTTGCTTTCGAACATGTTTGCTTGGTTTTCTTTGCCTTCAAAGGGGATACTTTCGAAGGGGTTGTAAAATTGTTTTCTTTTGACCAAGGTTTATACTTTCGAAAGGTAGAATTTAAAGTATTATAAGGCAGGAGCCAAATGTTTTTAAGAGCTTTCGAAAGAGGTTATCCTATGAAGTCGAAAGCTAGGTTTCGAAAGTATCGAAAGGTTTTATGACCAAAACTCTATTTTTAAAAGAAAAACCCATGTCTATATTAAAAAGAGTTTTTATAATGGTTTAAGAAGAATCTATCTTTGATAAATTAAACCCACGGGAGTGGTATTGCTATGTTGTTATATTGCTTCTTCTAATATGAATATATTCACGTTATAATGAACCCATAACTGCATTTTGGGGAAAAATGGTACGAGAACCGGTTAGGTTAACCCAATAGTGAATATAAATTGAATAAGCACCTAAATCAGAAGAATTGCATCCAAGAGGTCAGGAAGACCATAATATAGGATGCTAAAATTTAAAGGAAAGATATTAGCAGGGGCCAATAGGTTTCCAATAAGCCCATGAACACTGTATGGTATTGGCAGGGTCCAATAGGTTAATAGTTAGCCCATGAAAACTATGTATAAAAGAGGATGTCAGATAGACAGGTTCATAGTTAGCCCATGAAAACTATGTGAAAATGAAGATGTCAGATAGATAGGTTCATAGTAAGCCCATGAAAACTATGTAATTGAACAGGGAGTCCTTAAATGTTTAACCGGTTATTAGTTAGTCCATGAAAACTAATAGGTTAATAGTAATCCTAGAAACTATAATTGAGATAGATAGTCGGAATGAACGGGGATGGGTAATCCAGTTTTTATTTGCTTGTTTTGCATATCATCACAATATTTTGAAATACTATGTTTTTAAACATTGTGGGCAGGAGCACAGTATATGGTTTTATAAAGGTTTTAGGATACTAGTGAGAGGAAAACCAGTTCCACTATGTGGCGTGGTCTCGCTAGATATCTATTTGGTTTGAGATGATAGACTATTATTCATACCAGGCTTTATGTCTGACTCAAAGTTTTTGTTTTCCTCTTAAACTCTCGAGTACTCAATTGATTTTGAGTAGTTTGAGGTTTAGGGTTTTCAGGTTTTTCTTAGACGAATAAAGCTTCTGAAGGCGTGCAGGAGGTAGTTAGTTATTTAGAGTTATCTTTTTCCGCTGTGTATTTGGATGTAAAGGCAGATTTATTAGCCTTATTATATACTCTGATCAACTAAGGGGGCATCTTCATATGTCACTCTTGGCGTATGTGTAATAATTATATTTTGCTGAATGTGGTTAACATTTTTGGGATTATGTAATGAAAATGAAATGTTTTGAATGGAATGTGGAATTGAATCTTTAATTTTTTTCCATATTCTTGTGATCTGTGTATCAATGAATCTAGCACTGCCGTATTTGGTTGTTGAAGATTAATAACTATTGATGACTGCAGCATCCGTAGCCGTTAGTTTTAGGCCTCCACATAGGGGGATGTTACAAGTTGGTATCATAGCATAGGTTTATGATAAAACATAAAATAAACCAAAAATTTTCAAACATAATCCTAATGAATTAAAGAATAAGATTGGGGTTTGGGTTAACGTTATAGTAACGTACTTGTATTTGCTATATATATATATATATATATAAGTATGTATTCCCCTCTCTCTTAGACCGTTCTTCTATATCTTACTAAGGATCGTATGCAAATTTATGAGAAAGAGGATATGGAAGTAGGAAACGGAAGAGGAAATCTAGGTGGAGGAAGCACCATTACCAATGGAAATGCTCGACCTAACACCTGGAGAAACCAAGGTCGACAGGCTAATGCTAAGGCCAATGTAGGTGCTGGAAATCCTCCAGTAGATGCGGGGATAGTGTATGAGTTGTTGGAACGAAGGATGATAAGCAGAAGCGAAGGCTTTCTTCTAGACAATTGCAAGGAGCAGCGCTTTATTGGTGGAATGGAATTACCACTAGAGTTCCCAAGGAAGAGTTGACTTGGGCGGAGTTTCAAACGTGATTTGAAGAGAATTTTTGGTTCGAAGTTTCCAAGTTTGTATTGCTGAGAAAGTTTATGGACTTAAAGTAGGGTGAGATGTTCGTAATTGAGTATGCTACAAAGTTTGATGAGTTATCCAGATATGGATATGCTACAATTTACACCGTCATAAAAAGGAATGAGAAGTTTATTGGAGGACTAAATCCCGAGATTGCTAGGGAGACTATGCCATATCTCCGAGATTCGAGTGATGTTGTAGGGGAGATAGCCATCCGGAATGAGGAGATGCTTTCTACTTTCAGAATAGAGAAACCAGCTGAGAATCAGGGTTCTCAGGGTAAGAATAGGAAATTCTTCAAGAAGAAAGGTGCCCAGAAAGGGGATGCTGCCAAGAAGGCGGAGGCTGATTTAGTGTGTTATAAGTGTGATAAGAAGGGACATTATGCCCAGGAGTGCAGAACTGGTAAAGGGGAGAAGCCGCAGAGAAAGGGAATACAGTGATGGAAGGTACGCTTTTGATTTAGAGTAAACCAGTTAGAGTACTTTTTGATACCAGTGCATCACACTCATTTATATCACAGTATTTGATTGATAGGTTATGTATAGAACCCACATACCTTGTTACTTCCTTAAGGGTTGCAAGTCCAATAGGAGGGCATGCAACTCTTGGGATGAGATGTGACCAGTTAGAACTTGATTTGTTAGGTCATAAGTTTGCATGCAATTTGTATGTTTTTGATTTCGTAGATTTCAGGATCATTTTGGGTATGGATTGGTTGGGTAAATATGAGGCTAGGATATTTTGCCACGATTGGGAATTATCGTTGAGTCACCCAGATAGTCATAACCAAATCATTTTCTTAGTAAAGGATTCCAGTAAGAGTGTTTGTGCTTTGTTAAGTGTCATGGAGGTGGGAGATGGGCTTAGTCAGGTTCGTGTAGCAAGAGAATTTGCAGATGTATTTGAGTCGGTCACTGAATTACCACCGAAATGAGCTGTAGAGTTTCAGATAGACCTTGTACTGGGAGCTGAACCAGTCAGTAGACCACCTAGCAGAATGACACCGACAGAGATGAAGGGATTGAAAGTGCAGCTAGTGGATCTTGAGAGAAGGAATTTTATTAGACCAAGCAGTTCGCCTTGGGGAGCAACCGCTGTGTTTGTGAAGAAACCAGATGGGACGTTAAGGATGTGTATCGGCTACTGTAATCTAAACGAGGGGAAGATCAAGAATAAGTATCCTTTGCCGAGAATTGATGACTTATTTGATTAGTTGAGTGGGGCCAGAGTGTTTTCCTAATTGGACTTGGCGACAGGTTTCCATCAGCTAAGAGTGGCAGAGGACAATTTCCCATTGATGGCGTTTTGAACCAGATATGGATCATATGAATGGTTTGTAATGCCACTTGGATTGACAAACGCACCTGCTTTCTTCGTTGATTTGATGAACCGGGTTTTCCAAGTGCACTTGGATAAGTTCGTATTTGTATTTATAGATGACATTTTAGTATACTCAAAAGATGAAAGAGAGCATGAGATTCATCTCAGAGTGGTGTTCGAGATGCTGAGGCAGAATCAGCTAAATGTGAAATTTTCCAAGTGTCATTTTTGGAAGAAAGAGGTTAAGTTTCTTGGTCATGTTGTTTCAGAGAAGGGATTGTTAGTCGATCCAGATAAGATCGAAGCTGTGAACAATTGGAAGAGACCAGAAATGGTGACCGAGTTCAGAAGTTTTCTTGGACTTGCTGGCTATTATATTCATCAAGGGTTTCTTGCGGATAGCAGCGCCGACTAAGCTTACCAGGAAGGAAGTGAAGTTTGTTTGGTTTGACAAATGTGAGAAAGCATTCCTTAAGTTAAAGAATTTGTTGACCAATGCTCCAGTTGGTAACTAAGGGTTGGTAGTATACACAGATGTGTGTGGGACTGGATTGGGAGCAGTATTGATGCAGAAGGGCAAAGTTATTGCTTACGCATCTAGGCAGCTTAGACTACATGAAGTAAGATATCCTACTCATGACTTGGAGTTGGCAGCGGTAATTTTTTCCTTGAAGATTTGGAGGAATTATCTCTTGAGGGAGAGATTTGAATTGTATACCGATCATAAGTCTTTGAGATACTTATTCTCTCAGAATGAGTTGAATATGAGGCAGCAGAGATGACTAGAGTTTTTGGCCGCTTATGATTTCGATATAGAGTATACTCCAGGGAAAGGAAATAAGGTAGCAGATGCTCTCAGTAGAAAACATTTAATGTGGTGTTGGCTATGTTGGCGGAGTGGAAAGATTTGGAAGCTTTGACCAGTTGTGGTGTGCAGTTAAGATCAACTACTAGTTCTAGTCAGAGTACTGCCATGTTGTCTTGTTTGGAAGTTCGACCAGTATTGATTAAGAGAATTTCTTATAAACAGAAGGAGGATCCATTATTAGCTAAGAGGATCAGAAGGCTTGAGGTTGGGACCGAGGTCGATGATTTGAAAGATTTTTGTCTTGACCAGAGAGGATGGTTGAGAAATAAGGGACAATTATGTGTTCTAGATGTGGAAAAATTGAGAAGAGAAGTTCTTGAGGAATGTCATCGATCCAAGTTTACGATTCATCCTGGAGGGACTAAGATGTATCAAGATATGAAGAGGACCTTCTATTGGGAAGGCATGAAGAGGGATGTTGGCTTGTGGGTTAGGCAATGTGTTAATTGTCAACAAGTGAAGGCCGAACATCAGAAGCCAAGTGGATTGCTTCAGCCTTTAGATATTCCAGTTTGGAAATGGGATTCGATATCCATGGATTTTATAGATGGGTTGCCAAGGTCAAGGAGAGGAAATGAGAGTATATGAGTTATTTTGGACAAGTTGACCAAGAGTGCTCATTTCATTCCAGTAAAGTCGACCAGAATGGCACCTATTTTAGCAAAGTTGTTCATGAAGAACATAGTTAGACTTCATGGGATTCCTAATAGCATAGTCAGTGACAGGGATGCATTATTCATTAGCGAATTTTGGAGGAGTCTACAAGAGATATTAGGTACCAAGATCAAGATGAGTACAACTTATCACCCACAGACAGATGGGCAGACAGAGATAGTCATCAAGGTACTTGAGGACTTGCTAAGAGCTTGTATATTGGACTTTGGTGGATCTTGGAAGGACCACCTACATTTGATTGAGTTTTCCTATAATAATAGCTATCAGACTAGTAAAGGAATGGCGCCTTTTGAAGCTTTGTATGGAAGACCATGCAAATCGCCAGCATGCTGGTTGGAGACTGGAGACAGATTGGTCTTAGGTCCGTATTTGGTTAGAGAGGCATCAGAAAAGATTGAGTTAATCCGAGTACGGATGAAGGAAGCTCAATCCAGGCATAAGAGTTACGCAGATAAGGGGTGTAAAGACATAGAGTTCTCAGTGGGAGATAGGGTTTTCATTAAAATATCACCAATGAAGGGTGCGGTATGGTTTGGAAAGTCGGGAAAGTTGGCCCCGAGATATGTTGGACCATTCCAGATTTTAGAAAGGATTGGAAAGCTCGCTTATAGAGTAGAGTTGCCGAGCAGTATGGCAGGTGTCCATAATGTATTCCATGTGTCTCATCTTCGCAAGTATGTGCATGATTCAGAGGGTACTATTCCTCAGATAGAGTTGGAGGACTTGGTAGTAGAGCCTGATTTGACTTTTGTTAGACAACCAGTTCGGTTTGTAGCGAGAGATGAGAAAAGACCGAGGGCCAAGGCAGTCAAGTTGGTGAAAGTTCAATGGAGTGCCAACGAGAAGGACTGTACTTGGGAGACAAAGGACAGGGTTCGAGACGTATCCTGATCTGCTTTGAGGGTATGTTCTATATTTGTTTTATATAGACTTAATAGCTGGTAGGACATACTAGCTTTTGTTTGCATGGTTGTTATGCTTGTTTGTAGTCCTTACTGAATTTCGAGGACGAAATTACTTAACGGGAGAGCCTGTAACACCCCTAATTTTTGTTTAACATTATTCAGGACATTTAATTAGATACATTAAATAGAATAATATGGTTGATTAAGGAGTTGAGATTTAATTGTCAATTAACTTGGCCACGACTAAACTAATGAATGTATAAGTATGGTACATAATGTATAAGTTAGGAAAATAAGAGGAGGGAATATAGGAATAGCCACATCCATATACCCTTAAACCCTCCCTTATTCTCACCTACCATTTCATAAATCAAAATACACATAAAAGAGAAGATATAGCCAACCATTAAAACACCTAAGGAGATCAACAAACTTGGAAGATCCAAGAGAGAAAGCTAGAAGATTAAAGCTAAGGCAAATCTCAAACTCCAACAACTTAATCAAGGTGAATAATAGTGTAAATCATCTCATTTTTCCTTATTTTGGTTTGGTTATGGATAGTAACCGAATGCATTTTGCTGTGTTGATCATGTTTGGATCTAATAATCATTGTTTGGATAGAATAATGATTTATGGTGATTTATTGAAATTTTTATGGAATTAAAATGATGAGTTTTAAAGTAAAAACCATAGCAAACGGCCTCCAAATAGCTTGATTTTTGGATATGTTGGGTAAAACGTAATTTTGGAGATGGAGTTTTAATTTCATAATTTTCAGAGTTAATAGAAATATTTTATGAATTTCCTAAGGTGAAAAAGGCATTTATTTTGGGTTTTAATTATTAAAAATAATAAAATAGTGAATTGTGCCCTGAAATTTTTATATGATGAAGAAAATGTTATTTCATATTTTTGGTGACTTTTGAGATTTTTCCCAAGTGATATCGATTTATTATGAATTTTCTAATCCAAAAAGGCTTAATAATTATATTAAAATATTAATATAATTAATTATTTTGAAATTTTTTTCTGAAATAATAAATCTGATCTATAGCAGATTTTCTACAAAGAAATTGTTAAAGTATATCATTAACTAATAGGAATTTGACAAAGAATAGGAGTTGGTGAAAAGAATATACTTTAATTAGCAAAATAACAGTTTTCAAGTTATTTACGACTCCATCATTGGACCTTTCGACTTAGTAACCTTTCGACTAAGTAACCTTTCGACTTAGAACCTTTTGCAGCACTTCTAGACCTTTCGACTTAGATGAACCTTTCGACTTAGATACCTTTCGACTAAGAAACCTTTCGACTTAGTCGAAAGCTACCTTTCGACAGCAGTTGTAAACATTGCGGAAGCCTTTTTATAGCAGTTTTCTCCAACTTTGTTTGCAAACTTCAAATAGGCATAGTTTTCTAACCATAAGCCCGTTTTTCTATTGTGACCACTCTACGGAAAGGGAAACCATCTTTTGAACACCATGGAATAGGTTAGAGACCTTAATTCTACACCTATAAAAAGTTATAGATAAAATAAAGTTTTATATTTTTGAAGGAATTGATTTCTATGCTTTCGAACATGTTTGCTTGGTTTTCTTTGCCTTCGAAGGGGATACTTCCGAAGAGATTGTAAAATTGTTTTCTGTTGACCAAGTTTTATACTTTCGAAAGGTAGAATTTAAAGTATTATAAGACAGGGGCCTAATGTTTTAAGAGCTTTCGAAGGAGGTTATCCTATGAAGTCTAAAGCTAAGTTTCGAAGGTATCGAAAGGTTTTATGACCGAAACTCTATTTTTAAAGGAAAAAATCCAAGGCTATATTAAAAGGGATTTTTATAATGCCTTAATAAGAATCTATCTTTGATAAATTAAACCCACGAGAGTGGTATTGCTATGTTGTTATATTGCTTCTTCTAATATGAATATATTCACTTTATAATGGACCCATAATTGCATTTTGGGAAAAAATGGTACGAGAACCGGTTAGGCTAACCCAATAGTGAATATAAATAGAATAAACGTCTGAATGAGAAGAATTGCATCCAGGAGGTCAGATAGACAGGTTCATAGAAAGCCCATGAAAACTCTATAATTAGAAAGGGGGTCCTTAAATGTTTAACCGGTTATTAGTTAGCCCATTAAAACTAATAGGTTAATAGTAATCTTAGAAACTATAATTGAGACAAATAGTCAGAATGAATGGGGATGGGTAATCCAGATTTGATTTTCTTGTTTTGCATATCATCATAATGTTTAGAAAATACTATGTTTTTAATCATTGTGGATGCAGGAGCAAAGTATATGGTTTTATAAAGGTTTTAGGATACCAGTGAGAGGAAAATCCGTTTCGCTATGTGGCATGGTCTCACTAGATATCTATTTGGTTTGAGATGATAGACTATTATTCATACCAGGCTTTATGTGTAACACCCCGCATTTTTATATAGTTAAAATGTAACGTATAACCATAAGTAATGAAAATAAATAATTTTGAAATTATTGGAATATGGGTCCGGAACTTGCACCATTGCGTCCAAGGCGATTTTTTGATCAGTTTCCGTATATAACTTGTCAAATTTGAACCAATATGAAGAAGTTACGAACGAAATAAAAACAAGAAACAAAATGAATAATAATAATAATAATAATAAATATTACGCATATGGGCCGACCGTAGGTCGACCCAGTGGGCACGCAAGTCGACCGGTGCTTAGAGGCAGTCGGCCGCCCGGTCGACATGCGTACGACCTGGACGAATTTCCGTCCAGGTACGTACAGTGACATGTTTTCTAATTTTTGGGCGATCTGAGCCATATGTTCTTCGATCTTATGGCTCCGAACGACCCTGTGACGTGGTGGCTCCAGGTTCAATCCAAGAATACGACGGTCTAAGATCCCCAAGCTTCAATATAAATAGCACTAGTACAAAAAGTGCATATTGCTTCGCCTCTTTTGCATCAGTTGAAGTAAAAACTGATGCAAATAGAACTATTTGCATCAGTTCCATATTAATAACCGATGCAATTGGTACGTGAAAAGCAATAGGTAATAAAAAATCAAATTTGCATCAGTTGTCACCAACAACCGATGCAATTGGTACGTGCAAATAGTTTTAGTCGCATCGGTTTTAAATTCAACCGATGCAACTACATTAGTTTGCATTCATTTTCCATCGGTTTGCTACTCCAACTTTCATTTTCCCTCCCCTTAACTTTTCATTTCCCGCTTAGCTTTCATTTATCCCTCCACCTCCCCCGTAACCCATTAAGAAGAAAAAAAAGCAACTTTATACTCGTTCAATTGAACGACTTCAAATCAAATTCGACTGTGAATTTTAACTTCAAACCAAATTAGCAGTTCCTCCCAAATCGAAATCCTAAAAAAAATTGAAATTCAAACCAAATCAAAACAAATGTTTTAATTTGATTGTGAATTAGGTGGCCATGTGATCTATTATAGAAATGAAGGGATCATCCAGGTACCATAACTTTGAGTTAAGCTGCATGTAATTTTCTGTAAACCGTTGTTTTGTCAAATACACAGTTTTTGCCGATACTTTTCTGAAATTATACAATGTTTTTCCTATATTATATTTGCTCGATTGAGCATAATTTGCTGGTATTTTAGATTTAGGAATTTTGACATAATCAATGCTAATTTATATATATTATATTTAATCCCTTAATGTTTATTTCATAAATGTTATTGTTTACAGTGAAAATTGGGGAAGTTTGAATAATTTTTAAATAAATTTGATATGAAGTTTGAGATGGGTGAATGTCTAATAAAATAAGCATTGAATGTTTCAGTCTAATATTATAATTAGCATGGAGGAATAAGTCTACATTACGGTACCTCATGAAATTTCATTAGATAAACTTCTACAATATAGTCGAATCCTAAATTTTTCATTCAGATTAGTTTTGAATCTTTTGGTAAAAATTTGTATTGTGATTGCATACGGCAAAATTAGAAAAGAGTGGGTAAATGCACCTAAAGATTTTTTTTTACTAATGTTTGAAAAAGAAAAGATCATGGCAATCATATAGTTTAATGGAAGAATATTTTGATGTTTAAGATCTGGTGTTTTTTTTATCATGTATCATGGAGTTAATTAGTTATTTATCTTGATCTTTTTTCTCTAGGGCTTTGGAAGAGAAGCGAGCTCGGCTTGGGTTGTTAGAATGTATGAACCATGATCTCTTGCAACCATATCCTATTCTACATGAGAAAGCTGGTAAGGTTAATCTTCTATCAAAAATTTACTTCCATCTATACTTTAAAACTTATTTTTTTCATATTCATCTTCCATAGTTTGGGCTGTTCAGCCATGTCCGTATATGCAGCAAAATTTATAGTTCCTTGCATCAGTACGAAATAATTTAGAAGAATCATCAAGTCATGTGTTCTTCACTATATTTATTAATTTACTATAACTTTAAACACAGGATATGTTTTTTGACCGAGATGATGAAAAGAGCAAGGAAATATTTATGTTTTGTAACGTAAAGAAGTTTATGATCTTTAATGTCAAAATGATGCTGAAATGGATTTTTATACTTGGATATCAACTCATTGTTCTACTCAAATCATGATTTCTTTTTATGTCACAGGTGACCTTGTAGCTCACATAAAGTTTACAGTATTATTGATGCCGAATGGTTCAGACAGAATTACTTCTCATCCGTTGCAACAGTTGCAACCCACTAAAACCATCGATGATCCAGAAATTAAAGCATGGTTAGCTTTGAGCACTAAAACAAAGAAGAAGGGTGGAGGGAAGAAAAAGAAAGGTTAGTTTATGGCTTGGTTTTTGAACAATTCAGGATCCACGGTTTTCTTTAATCCCCTAAATCCCTTCTCGAGTTTGATATATTTAAATGATAAAATGCTATATTTGTAGATATTATCCTTTTACCATCAAGACCGTCTATCCAAAACTTTACTGTCATTACTAAACTTTTATCTCATTCAGGGATTCAGTTTAATTTGAACTGCTGCAAATGTTACAGTTGAGTTTGAAATTTCAAAATGATACATTTTATATATACAAATAATCTTGGTAACCAATGTATCAAAGAGTAAAAAGTTTTGTATCATTTTGATGTTTATGGAGACAAAAATACTAAAGGAGACTTTAATGGAAAGAGTAAGAAGGGGTGTAGATCTTTCCCTTTGTGTTAGAATGTACCCAGTTTACTTACTTTTGTCATATGTAAACACAGTAATAACCCACATATGGACCTGAAAATGGTGATCTAAAACTGGAACATACCAATGAATCATTTGATGGCGGTAACATATTCGGTTGAAGGTTTCTGGTTCATGCAGTATATGATTTTTAATAACATTGATTGAGGTAAATGGAGTTTAATTACCGTATAACAGATCATACATGTAAATAGACTGAAGTTTAACAGAAAATCAACCTTGTATTATCTCAGTTTCTTTCAATGAAGATAGCTTCAGTGAATCCCATATTGTATGATTTTGGCGTTGGGCTTGAAGACTACATGAGTCATGTAGAGGTATGTGTAAACAAAAACCAGACTGTTTAAGTACTTTCAAGTTTATTTCTAAAGCATAGGCTTTATAAATAGTGGCCTATCACCTATGTATTAAATTTACGTCCTTGCCTTTTTTTTAAATGTATATAAGAATTTGCTTACGTATAAAATACATGTATGTGATGTTGATTGGATTTACTATTACAGGAAACAGGAGGCAGAAGTGATATGCATAGAAGTGATATATATGCAGTGATGTAGTTGTAGGAGATGCAAGTGTTGTAGGAGAAGTGATGTGCATGGCGTAATTGATTGGTTGGTTTATTGGCAGTTAAGTGAACGACAGCTGTTTTAGTGATTATGTGCACAGAAGTTAAGTGAATGGCGGTTGATTTGTTTATGTTTTGTGATGGAAGTGGCAATTGTTTGGCTGTTGAGGGAGTGCAGGCAGTAAGTGGTAAAACAAAAGTGACCAAGGCAGCTGGAGATGGGAATGTGACGATGAAGGTAATGGTGGATGTATATGTTTGAAGATGGTGTTTGTATGTTAAATGAAACTGTGGTAGTGGAGCAGGGCACAGTTTAATGCACAGTGAAGCAGTTTAGTAAGATGGGTGGTATGTTGATATGTGCACACAGTTTGCATCAAGCAGAGGCAGTTGTATACAGGAGTATGAAGAAGTGTATGGCATTGTTGGTGATGGTGAAGGCTGTAGGCTTGAGGCTGGAGGATGTAGTCTACTGTGTGGTGATGCAGGCAGATAGGAGGGTGTTGTAGGATGTAGTGGTGGTTTGACAGTTGAGTACCAGGTGGCAAGTACAATTGTAGTGATGGTTTGTGCAGAGGGCAGTGTTTGTATGGGAGATGATTGTGGTAAACTATGAAGTGCTGAAGGGCAGATGTAGAAGACAGGTAGGAAAATGAATGGTTATTAAGTGTAAAAGCAGGCGGGTTGATATATGCACAGAGCAGAGACAGAAGTTGGAGGAAGTTGCTCTGTTGTAAATGATGGAGCAGTAGGGAAGTGCTAGTGTTTGATTGAAACTGGGGTGATGGCAGGCAGTTTTGTCGAGGAAAAGTCAGGAGAATGGAAGAATAGAAGTGGTCAGAAGTGAGAAGGATAATGTTTTGCTGTAGGGTAGTTGCGGTGCACTGATATGCACGGTTGATTCAGTTGTAAGCAAGTGTGGTCAAAGACTGATGGGTGAAGTTGTCTGAAGGATGGTCGAACGTGAATGGCAGTGGAGATGGCAATTTTGGTCAGAGACTATTTTTATGGTGAAGGAGAACAGTCTGGAGTTGTTGGTGGTAGCAGTAGATTTGAATGGTAGGAGCTTTTTGTTTGCAAGGTGGTCGGTTCTATGTAATGTGCAGGAAATTTTTGATATGAATGAGGTAGAAGTGGATGACTGATAGGGGAAATGTGGTGTTGCTGTAATTGAAGATGGTCTGAGAGGTTGCTGTGGCAACTGTGAAGAAATAAAGTGTGCACCGTGGAGATGACAGAAATCAATGTTGTAAATGAAGGTGAAAATTTGTAAACCAAAGCAGAATTTGTAAATAATAATGAAATAATCTTTTTTTTAAAAAAAATTGTGTATGTTTTTTTCTTATATATATATATATATAGTCTATTTGAGTACTGTAATAATGGTTTTTGAGGGATTAGTTTGCATCGGTTGTTATAAAAAACCAATGCAATAGAGGGGGCTGTGTCCAAGCAACCAACCATGATATTTTGCATCAGTTGTTAGTAACAACCGATGCAAAAAGGACCCTTTTGCATCGGTTTCCGAACTGATGCAAAAGTGTTAAGCCTGTTACATCGGTTGTTGAACTGATGCAAAAGGGGGGTAAACAACCGATGCAAATGGCCTGTTTTGTAGTAGTGTAGGACCCTAAGCCTAGCTATCTTCTCACAATTAGATTTTCTCCCAAGGGTTCATTGCCCAAGGCTGAACCTTAAATAGAAAATATTTCTTTGGGTTATTGGCCTAAGGCTAAACCCTAAAACGAAAATAATTTCTAGGGAGAAGATCTTCTAAATTAAAATATTATGCACCTTGGAAGAAGGGGATCCAGAAGGACTGTGGAGCCAAGCGGAGCACAAGCGAAGCACAAGCGAAACTAAGGATGATAGGTGAGTGGATTTATTTATATATCTTTTAAGTTTAAGATATATTACCATTAAATTCCCGTTTAGAAAATTTTGTTCACTAATTAATCATATTAATTAAATTAGGCTGAACCATAAGAAAACTTGCAGTTTATTTACAATGTTAGTATTTATACACTGTTTTCTATGCCTTATTTACATCTTTTTCTACGTTTTAGATTTTTATGCAAGCTTCAGTTTTCTTCTATCCCCTCCTTTTTCTTTGCGTATGGATTATAATAGATTAAACACGAATATGGATTAAATAATTAAGAATACTGAAATGAAGGAAATTAGATGTAAAATAATAAAAGTTGAGGAATAGAAAAACTGTAATAAATTGCATTAAAATGGGAAAAGTTAATTTCGGAGTAATTACTAGATTAATTGGTTGGTTCAGAAAATAGGATACATTTCCATAACTTAATACCTAAAAGATAACGATAAACGTAACTGCCAGAATAAAAGAAATAAAAAGGGGAAATTAGTGTAAAATAGAAAAACCAATGTATTTTACACTACTCCTAAATAGTATAAGAGATACCTTGAAGTTACGGATTATTGTCTATAGTATTATCCAATATTAAGATATGGAAATGGATTATATAGTTTTCATTACCAACCAAATAAAATAGAATTACTTCATAAAATAGCAGACAATAAAGTAAAGTATGAATTGAAACAAGAAAACTATTAATTTAAGAATTTGAGGCTATAAAAAAATTAATGAGCCGTAGTCTGCATTTACTGCGCATGCTATTTAACTAGGCAATTATTATGAAAAGTGAATTATGTAATATTAGAGAATTAAAGAAAACTCTATATCATAAAAAAAGAAGGCATACTAGAGCATACAAGAAACGCTTGTAATTATATAACAGACTATAAAAGAAGAAAAAGTAACAATTACGAGTAGAATCATAACATAAGTTATAATTATGAAATAAGAACGGAAAAGCTTATCGTGAGACTTACAATAAATTGGTAAGCAATGATAGTAGAGAATAATGATAGAAGCTTATTTAAACAACTTATATTAAGTTGATAAGCAAATAAAGCAGAAATAATAAAGAGCCTTATTTTATTGAACTTAAGGATTTATATATTATGTTAAATAAGCAAGATAATGAATGTGACTCATACTAACAGCATTCCCTATTAGACCTATGGTTATCTCATAATAGTTAGAAGTGAGACGAGGGCAAGAATATGCTAATTTAATTAAAATAAGTAGCCAACAGAATAAGAAAGCAAACTAAACAAAATTAAATGATTAGACTTAGTGTCTAAAAGAAGAATCGAAATGCATTTAGAGCAGCCCAAAGGATGAAGCGTCTAACGAAGTAGTTCATCACGGATTTCAGCAATGGAGAAGTACGTCCAACTTAGTATTTTTGGGCTTCAAGGAAGTATGAGACTTCAGCGGGATGTGAGGATACTCTAGGATGGCCCTCTGGGTAGGTCTAATGAAGCTGTATCCCCAGAGGCAGGTCTATAGATGTTCCATCAAGAGAGTATGCCTTGACTGCATTTGCATTGTAGGCCTAACGAAGCATACCTTTGTAGGCAATCAAAAGGGCTTGGTGTTCGGAGTAGGGTATTCATATGTCCAGTACTTGCAAGTAATTTTAAGGATAGTTGCATGCAGATATCGGCCAGCATCAAAACCAAGAGCGATTTCGGGAAAGACTAGAGTTAAACCAACAGGCCAATGATTCTTTCACTGTCGAGACATTGGATGGGGGGGCACCGCCAATTGGATGTTAGATTGTTTATAGTATAGTACGAACACTTAACTCTTTAGAAGTCTTTCGATTAGTTGAGGGGTGGCTGCGTGGGGCTATAGCCACGACGAGAAAGAGACGAACAAACTAGAATATCTGTATTGTAGGCCTAACGAAGCAGTCCTTTATAGATATGGAAAAATCTCGAATGAGTTCCATACAAGGTAGACCTTGTTGGTGGGATTCAAATAGTAGACAAAACGATTATGTAGTCCTCAATGTACGCACTGGGTGGTACATTGAGGACGTCCGAGCACTGGAATAGACTAGTGCGGACATGATTTACGTTTTCATAGTAAGTAGTGGAGCATCTGTATTATAGGCCTTACAAAGCTGTCCTTTACAGATGTAGCTATGAAATGCTCGTGGAGCAAAACGATGGAATATTTGTATTGTAGGCCTTAAGAAGCAGTCCTTTACAGATATAACTATGGAGCAAGACGATGGAGCATTTGTATTGTAGGCCTTATGAAGCAGTCCTTTACAGATGTAGTTACGGAACGCTCTCGAAGCAAGACGATGGAGCCTCTTCTGAGGAGGAAATGGAAGGTACCATGGGTGGTAACTAGGACCAATATGGTCATTGGGCATATAGCTACATATATGCATATTTTAGTTATTAGGTTTTAATCTACTATGGAGTAGATGGGCACAGTTCACGTATAGAGGTAAGAATATTGTAACCTAATGAACCTAGTATAAGAGTAAATGGAAATAAAATGATATATGTTGAATTAAGCCTAGAAGTATATAATTTATCCATTCACCAGAACTTTTGTTCTAAACCCCTCCTCATAACATCCTACAGGTTAGGTAGATGGTAGAGACTTCTCAGCTATGTGACACTTGCTTAGGAAGTGTCATTATTTGGGTGAGTATTTACTTACTATTATATTTTAATCAATTCTGCTGTGAGATAGTTAATTGATCTATGATATATTTATCTTTGCCTATTTGCAGGATAGCAGATTCCCAACTCGAGTTTCAGCGAGCTTGGGTTTTAGCATTTTTGCGAAAAATCCGGACCCACTGGAGTTCGGGTTGTTACAGTTGGTATCATAGCCTAGGTTTAGATCCCTAGGTAGATGGTGAGTGAATGTATTTGTATTTTTAATATATATATATATATATATATAGACACACACTATTAAAACCCCAAAGAGAAGTCCATTCATTCGAGTAAATCAATATTTGGAGAAAGTTTGGAAAACAATCTAGTGTATCAAAACTAGGAGTAAGGAAATTCTAGAAGCTATAAGACTTAGAATGGTAAAGGTTTTTGGATTCAGTAGAGAATATTTGGAAAGGTTAAAGCAAATTAAAAAGCCACTTTTTAGTCTAGCCCAGCAATTAAACTCTTAAGAATTTGAAAAGTTTTGGAAGATTTTCAAGTTTTAACTCTAGAAGTTTACAACTTTATAATTGTATTAGTTTAAATATGGGAAGTTGGAGAGAAACAACTTTAAAGCATTTTTGAATTTGAAAATAGAGAAATATACAGTTTAGAAAAATATATTTGGGTACATCAGTCTTAGCATTTTCGAAAACTTCAAAGCATTTTTGAATTTGGGGCTGTAGTGACGATGTTTTATGCAACATCAGTCTTAGCCAAGTAAAAACGTATTTTTGAAATCCTTATTTAAGTACGAAAAGGTTTATAAGTATGTAAAAATATTTTTCTAGCTGTAAAGAAATTAAAGCTGTTTTGAAAAAGAATTTTTTTGGGTTAGACGATTTAAGTGGTTGGAGCAAGCTTTTGGATACTAATATAGGTTCAGTTGAAGTATATAACACATCAAGACTCCACTTGGAGGGTGGAGAGCAGATAGGGATATTTAGCCTAAGTCGTAACCGCGACTCGGACAGCCCGGTAGTAGGTAGAATTTGCTTAGTCTTCGATTAGTTAAGGGGAGGCGTGCGATGCGGCAACTCGAAGATGGAAAATATGTATGTATATATATATATATATATATATATAATATAACACAGGCCGACCAGGTCGACCAAGCGGTCGACCGAACGGTCGACCGGCCGGTCGACCGGCCGGTCGACCTGTAGCTAAGGCTGGTTGACCGCCTTAGTGCAAACTGCACGCGTATAAACGTGTGCTTTGGCCTCTCTTCGTTATGTTTACTTCCTCCCTGAAGACAGGAGCCGCACCCAAAAATCACCTCTTGCAACTGTAACGTCCTTCCTTTTTAGATGTTTTAAGCAGACACACACGTTAGACTCAAACCATTCAAAAGGGCAGATTGTTATGGGGTAAATAAGAAAAAGCAGAGAAAGAAAGAAAACAAATACAAAATCTCGCAGCGGAATGACAAAATATAATAATCAACTAAACAGTTCATGAGGATGTTTACAAATAACATTGATTAAACCTTTATAATACAGATCAGAGTTCCATACAATAAGAATAAATAATAAATAAATGCAGCGGTACAACATGATGCAGTGGAATACATATAAGAAGTAATGATAGTACAAAATCTTTGTCTTCATCCTCTAGAAAGCAGTCTTCGATAAACTAAAATGATCAGACTGACCCGAGCGAATTGAAAAGACAAAACACTCGAGTCAGAACTAAAAGGTCTTATGTAAGTTAAATCAACAGTAAATAAATATGAGTGTAACGGCGTCAGAGATGTTTACGGGGTTTGACATCTCCTATCTAGTGTCAATGTGAGTGCAATAACTTAAGAGATGTTCGAGATTACCATCTTCTAAGGATCCGTTAAACTATCTGCTATGTAGTACAATACGCTATTATAATATGTCTACAGTAAAGTAAAGTATTAAAATAGCGTTAAGGCGTTACCCATATCCCCCTTAACACATTTTATATATTTCCATAATCTATACAGTACCGTACGCTCCTCCGTGAGGTTTACCCAGAGGGCACTCCATAGGTATAGTACAAAACAAACTCGTAGAAGGTGCGATAAAACATGCGACAAGGCACTCGAGGCAATGTCCAAGGTAGATATACCAATTGCACTCCCGGATTGGTGGTAACGCATAGCAGCTACTACCGCCCACCTCGGACACACTCCCATAATCAAAATCAAGAGATGGCCACCAAAACAATCACAAAGTCAAAATATAGTATTGAAGAAATGTGCCCAATAGGAGGAATCACCTCACTTTGCCCGGTATAGCTCCTGTTTTAGCCACATCAAGCTGACTCACGGGAGTCAGGGTCACGTAAATACCTCATACAGAATCATTCGCCAAACCATCCGAATTCATTTTTGGAATCTCCACCACGTACATAGTTGTTAAAGTTGTTTTCGGTATTGGCAGAGAGTATGACAATATTCGATCCCGATCTCTTTAACAACCAAACGCTTATTTCACACTGGATGGTTCTTTACATTTCCAAAACTGATTTGTAATTTATATCAAAATATCATATTCTCAAAACCATATCCTGTCGAAATCATATTTACTTTCGAAATTATATCACATTTGAAATCATATCACTTTTGAAATTATCGATAAGATAGGTTAATTAAATCCTCATTCCAAAATCATTTCACAAAAAGGTATCAATTCAAATTCCAACTTAGGTTGTATCATCATCAAGGATTAAAATATAAATACTTCAACTTTACCGTCTGAAATTTTAGAAAATAGTTTAGGTAGTCATAAATAGTTTTAAAAATAGGTTAAAATAGTAGTAGTTTAAATAGTAATATAGTTTAAATGGTAAAAATAGTTTAAATAGATTTAACTTTGGTTTAATTAGATTTAAAAATGATTTATATAAATTTCCTTTTAATTGAAATATTTGAATTACATTAATTGCAATTACTTACAAAGTTAAATTTCAAAACAGATAACTAAAATGGATGAAAAATAGAACAATTGTTTATTTAAGCACGTTTATAAATTTGTTGTTTATACAAAAGAGTAATAAATAACTTTGAAATAGATTATTTTCCTAATCTTGTAATCAATCTGTAAGCTAAAACACAGTTCAATAAACATACATTTCTTCCTTTAAAATCAATCATTCTATTCTTTATTTTAATGAAATTAAACCTACATTCACGAATGAAACATTCATTTTATTTGATGTAAATGTTCTTTTCATTAAATCAAACTTTCCTTATATTTTCACAAAACATAAACTACTTTTAATTACACCTATTAATTTACAATTTAGTATTCTCTCTCCTATTAATTGAAAATTTTCAATTACATTAATTTCAGTTGATTAAGTTTAAAAATGGATTAAATGAATGTAATGAGAAGTAGAACAATTATTTCCTATCTAATAGTAATTTAAACATATTTATACACTATTGGGTACAAACGGTAATTACACATTTCTTACCGAGTAATAGTTTCTCATCTCTACAATCAATTTTTCAGCTACCAAACATTTCAAATAAATAAACATATGTTTACTCCTTTACTAAACTTATTCATTTTTATTCTTTTATTTTAATTTACACTCCTACTATTAAATCAACCAATACCTTATGAAATTGTTAACATAGGTTTCTTTCTTGTTACCCTCATTTTCTTTAATTGACGCCTTTTCTTACATTAACCACAATATTTAATTACATTAAATTCCAATTAATTATATTCTAATTCCAATAAATTGGTTTAATTAGATTTCAATCTTTTTATTTAATCAAACATTACTCTATGGACGTAGTTAACCTTGGTTTGTATCTTATTACGTTAATATTCTCCAATTTCATCTTAATTTGCATTAACGCAATATTTAATTACATTTATTGCAATTTATTTCCAATTTGATTTCAACAAGTTAAACCAGTAGGTAACAAATAACAATTGTCACCTTTAGCTTAATTTAATCACATTTATAAGTTGATTATTTACAACAAATGTTATAATTATTTATACACTACTAATTTTATTCAATTACAATTTATTACATACTATTTCATTTGTTAATACAACATTTAAATTATCAATTACTCTTTTAATCCAATTACCAATTAATACACACATTATTACAATTAATTTACAATCTATAACCAATTATAACTTTTAATCATTTGAATTAATTGGAATTACATTTAAAGCAGTTATCAATTACCTTAAATTAATACTATTACATTTCATTCCAGTTATATTCTTACTATTAAATCACAAATTTTTTTTCTTCCAACATTAAATCACAAAACCTATTGAATTAACTAATTTTAATTATCGAAAATTACAGGTCGTTACACCAACCACCCAAATTCCTCCAAAACTCCACCGTTTAACTCGCCGTTAGTGCCAAATCGAAGCGCGTCGCGAGATCTACTCGGATCCATACACCGTTTCCATAGATCTGAGAGTTTTCCACCATGCCTCCAAGACCCTCTCTAGTTCACCTTTTTCTCCACCGCCCACCACAGGAGATAGCTTGGTGTCAGAGTGATAGGCAGATAATGCAGTCTTACTCCGATACAGCCGCGTACCAGTTTCTGCAAGGAAGGGCGGTGAAGTTTACTGATTTTCCAGGCACACGTTTAGAGCAGCTCTTCTTGGACACAGGACTGCGACAGATTCTTAGCCATCAGACGTTCGAGCAGTGAGCGTATCCCAGGTGAGTACGTCATTTTGATGCTAACTTAAGTACTAGCGACGAGGATGAGGATTTGGCCTTCCAGTCGGAGGTCAAGGGAGTTAGGATAGTTTTCACCGAGTCTCAGTTGGCTAGTATTTTAGATATCAGAGGGTATGGCTTAGAGGTAGGGCAGATTGAGATGACGGACATAGCCGTTTTGCAGTAGATTCTTTTACACCCTCAGCACCCCGACTGGAGCATTGGGCAGTTGACCCTGTTAGCTAGGTTAGTTATCCGCATTCTGCAGCATAACCTTTTCCCAAGACAGGGAGTTTTGATCAGATATACCCTATTATGAGGCAGGCCACCTACGCCATATTTGGAGGATTGCAGGTGAACTGGACTAGGACGATTATGGCCTAACATATGACAGCGACCAGACTTCACAGATCTACTATGATTTACTGTCACCTTTGGACACGAGTCTTCAGGTGGGCCGGGGTTGAGATGGAGAGAGAGACTTACAGTGAGCAGGCCCACCCCATGATAGATTCATCCACTCTGAGGAGGATGCATATAGGATTGGCCTAGATTCAGGCTCCACAGAAGGAGCAGGAGCACGAGCAGCAGCCATCACCATAGCCCTCACCACATTGGCAGGCACCCTAGTACTTTCATGAGCATTGGCACTTTCCTTCGCCACCATTTGGAGGTGGTGTAGGACATACCGAGTCGCCATGGCCCGCTTGGCCATCTGAGCCTACGGCGTAGAGTATGTGGGGGTATTGGACATGGATATGGATCTTGGGGAGAGGGAGCAGGACCCTCTCAGCCCCCTCCACCGATGAGCTACGAGGATCAGTATAGGGCCCTTGCCAAGAGGCAAGAGCGGCTCGCTAGGGAGCACGCAGAGATTCTACAGGGACATCGAGAGGTGATTAGGAGACAGGATGAGTTAACTAGGTCTCAGCATGAGGTTGAGGCAAGCACTAGGTAGCAGGAGGAGCGCCTTAGCTGTTTGGATTCCTTTATTAGAGCCTTCCTATGTTATGGCGGATAGGGGCATATGCCTCCTAGCCCGAGATGATGGCTATGTTAGCCTACGTATGTCATCTATCTAGTATCGTATTGTAGTAGGGTTTGTTTTCTATTTTTAGTTATAAAATTGTATTCTTATATATGAATTTAAAATTCTATGGTAGTATATCAGCATCGATGCTTTTTCACTTTATTTTTGTGATGTTCACAAATGGAGAATAAGGACATAAGAACGTAATTATAAAAAAGTAAGAGCAGAAATAGGAATAACAAAAAGGAAAACAGCAATTAAAGAGGTGATGGAAACGTCAACTAAAGATTTAAAAAGCTATTTTATTATGTAAACTATGCTTGGGAAAATAAAAAGGGATTTTTATAGGATAGCAACCCAAAATTCCAAGTATGGGGGAAATATGTACGAAAAAGAAAATCGGAGAAATATGAAGTTTCTCCATATTCTGTCTTCTTTCTAACATAAGAACTCGAATTTAGAAAATTAAATTTTTCTGAAATTCAAATATTAAAAGTTGTGTGTTAGGATTTGGAGGAAAAATTGGTTGAACTAAACCCCTATTTAATAGAAGTGTGGGAAAAATTGGGTGAAAAATATTTTAATTTTTCTAAAAATTGCATTCA
Source organism: Allium fistulosum (assembly GCA_030737815.1). NCBI lineage: Eukaryota > Viridiplantae > Streptophyta > Magnoliopsida > Asparagales > Amaryllidaceae > Allium > Allium fistulosum. Next base: position 505,470,251 of record CM060903.1, on the reverse strand, counting down.
TATAGAAATTGCAAGTATATTAGGTTGTGTGCATCATGTTTTAAAAGTAAACTTTTAAAATAAAAAGCATTCATATACAAGGTACCACTTAGAGATTTATGTACATGCATATACTTTGTCTTGAAAAGCACTTTTGCACAAAAGCACGGATGGATGCAAAATTGGATGTACACAAAATGGTTGTAATTAATGCGAGAGATTACATAAAGTTTACCCTTGTCAAATTTCGGGGACGAAATTTCCTAAGGGTGGGAGAATGTAACACCCCGCATTTTTATATAGTGAAAATGTAATATACAACGATAAGTAATGAAAATAAATAATTTTGGAATTATTGAAATATGTCATCAGAACTTGTACCATTGCGTTCGGGGCAATTTTCTGATCAGTTTCCATATATAACTTGTCAAAATCTGAACCAATATGAAGAAGTTATGAACGAAACAAAAACAAGAAACAAAATGAAAATAATAATAATAATAAACATATATATGCATATGGGCCGACTGTAGGTCGACCTAGTGGGCATGCAGGTCGACCGCATCGACCTGTGCTTAGAGGCGGTCGACCGCCCGGTCGACCCACATACGACCTGGACGAATTTCCATCCAGGTACGTAGAGTGACGTGTTTTCTCATTTTCAGGCAATCTGAGCCATATGTTCTTCGATCCTACGGCTCCAAACGACCCTGTGACATGGTGGCTGCAGGTTCAATCCAAGAATCCAACAGTCTGAGATCCCCAAGCTCCAATATAAATAGGATCCTAGGCCTAGCTATCTTCTCACAATTAGATTTTCTCCCAAGGGTTTATTGCCCAAGGCTGAACACTAAATATAAAATATTTCTTTGGGTTCTTGGCCTTAAGTTGAACCCTAAAAAGAAAATAATTTCTAGCGAGAAGATCTTCTAAATTAAAATATTATGCACCTTGGAAGAAGGGGATCCAGAAGGACTGTAGAGCCAAGTGGAGCACAAGCGAAGCTAAGGATGACATGTGAGTGGATTTATTTATATATCTTTTAAGTTTAAGATATATTATCGTTAGATTCCCGTTTAGAAAATTTTATTCACTAATTAATCATATTAATTAAATTAGGCTGAATCATAAGAAAACTTGCAGTTTATTTACAGTATTTATACACTGTTTTCTATGCCTTATTTACATCTATTTCTATGTTTTGGATTTTTACGCAAGCGTCGGTTTTCTTCTATCCCCTCCTTTTTCTTCACGTATGGATTAGAATAGATTAAATTTGAATATGGATTAAATAATTAAGAATACTGAAATGAAGGAAACTAGACGTAAAATAATAAAAGTTAAGGAATAGAATTACTGTAATAAATTGCATTAAAACGGGAAAAGTTAATTTGGAAGTAATTACTAGATTAATTAGTTGGTTTAGAAAATAGGATACATTTCCATAACTTAATACCTAAAAGATAACGATAAACGTAACTGCCAGAATAAAAGAAATAAAAAGGGGGAATTAGTGTAAAATAGAGAAACCACAGTATTTTACACTACTCCAAAATAGTATAAGAGATATCTTGCAGTTACGGATTATTGTCTATATTATTATCCAAAGATATGGAAATTGATTATATAGTTTTCATAACCAACCAAATAAAATAGAATTACTTCCTAAAATAGTTGACAATAAAGTAAAGTATGAATTGAAACAAGAAAATTATTAATTTAAGAATTTGAGGCTATAAAAAAATTAATGAGCCTAAGTCTGCATTTACTGCGCAGGAAAATTAACTAGGCAATTATTATGATAAGTGAATTATGTAATATTAGAGAATTAAAGAAAATTCTATATCATAATAAAAGAAGGCAGACTAGAGCAGACAAGGAACGCTTGTAATTATATAACGGACTATAAAAGAAGAAAAAGTAACAATTACAAGTAGAATTATAACATAAGTTATAATTATGAAATAAGAACGGAAAAGCTTGTCGTGGGACTTGTAATAAATTGGTAAGCAATGATAGTAGAGAATAATGATAGAAGCTTATTTAAACAACTTATGTTAAGTTGATAAGCAAAAACAGAAATAATAAAAGAGGCTTATTTTATTGAACTTAAGGATTTATATATTAAGTTAAATAAGCAAGATAATGAATTTGGCGCATACTAACAACATTCCCTATTAGACCTATGGTTATCTCACAATAGTTAGAAGTGAGACGAGGGTAAGAATATGCTAATTAAATTAAAATAAGTAGCCAATAGAATAAGAAAGCAAACTAAACGCAAATTAAAAGATTAGACTTAGGGTCTAAAAGAAGAATCGAAATGCGTTTGGAGCAGCCCAAAGGATGAAGCGCCTAACGAAGTAGTTCATCACATATTTCAGCAATGGAGAAGCACATCCATCTTAGTATTTTTGGGCTTCAAGGAAGTACGAGACTTCAACGGGACGTGAGGATACTCTAGGATGGCCCTCGGGGTAGGCCTAACGAAGCTGTATCCCCGGAGGCAGGTCTGTAGATGTTCCATCAAGAGAGTATTCCATGACTGCATTTGCATTGTAGGCCTAACGAAGTAGACCTTTGTAGGTAGTCAGAAGGGCTTGGTGTTCGGAGTAGGGTATTCGTATGTCCAGTACTTGCAAGTAACTTTAAGGATAGTCGCATGCAGATATCGGCCAGCATCAAGACCAAGAGCGATTTCGAGAAAGACTAGAGTTAAACCAATAGGCTAATGATTCTTTCACTATCGAGACATTGGGTGGGGGGCACCGCCAATTGGATGTTAGATTGCTTGCAGTAGGGCACGACCACTTAACTCTTTAGAAGTCTTTCGATTAGTTGAGGGGTGGCTACGTGGGGCCATAGCCACGATGAGAAAGAGATAGACCAACTAGAATATCTATGTTGTAGGCCTAACAAAGCAGTCCTTTACAAATATAGAAAATCCCCGACTGAGTTCCGTACAAGGTAGACCTTGTTGGCTGGATTTAGATAGTAGACAGAACGATTACGTAGTCCTCAATGTACGCATTGGGTGGTACATTGTGGATTTTTAGACTAGTGCGAACGCAATTTACGTTTTCATAGTAAGTAGTGGAGCATCTGTATTATAGGCCTTATGAAGCAGTCCTTTATAGATGTAGCTACGAAACGCTCGCGGAGCAAAACGATGGAGTATCTGTATTGTAGGCCTTATGAAGCAGTCCTTTACAGATGTAGCTACGAAACGCTCGCGGAGCAAAACGATGGAGTATCTGTATTGTAGGCCTTATAAAGCAGTCCTTTACAGATATAACTACGGAGCAAGACGATGGACTATCTATATTGTAGGCCTTACGAAGCAGTTCTTTACAAATATAGTTACAGAACACTCTTGAAAGCAAGACGATGGAGCCCTTTCCGAGGAAGATACGTAAGGTACCATGGGTGGTACCTAGGACCAATATGGTCATTGGGCATATAGCTACATATATGTATATATTAGTTATTAGGTTTTGATCTACTATGGAGTAGATGGGCATGGTTCACGAATAGAGGTGAGAATATTGTAACCTAATGAACCTAATATAAGAGTAAATGGAAATAAAATGATATATGTAGAATTAAGCCTAGAAGTATATAATTTATCCATTCATCAGAACTTTTGTTCTGACCCCCTCCTCATAACATCCTACAGGTTAGGTAAATGGTAGATACTTCTCTGCTGTGTGCCACTTGCTTAGGAAGTGTCATTATTTGGTTGAGTATTTACTTACTATTATATTTTAATCAATTCCGCTGTGAGATAGTTAATTGAGATATCATATATTTATCTTTGCCAATTTGCAGGATACCAAATTCCCAACTCGGGTTTAAGTGGGCTTAGGTTTTAGCATTTTTGCAAAAAATACAGCCCCACTGGAGTTCGGGTTGTTACATTATGTTTGACTCGAAGTTTTTGTTTTCCCCTTAAACTCTCGGGTACTCAATTGATTTTGAGTAGTGTGAGGTTTAGGGTTTTTAGGTTTTTCTTAGACGAATAAAGCTTCCGAAGGTGTGCAGGAGGCAGTTAGTTATTTATAGTTATCTTTTTCCGTTGTGTATTTGGATGTAAAGGCAGATTTATTAGTCTTATTATATACTCTGATCAACCAATGAGGCATCTTCATATGTCGCTCTTGGCATATGTGTAATACTTATATTTTGCTGAATGTGGTTAACATTTTTGGGATTATGTAGTGAAAATGAAATGTTTTGAATGGAATGTGGAATTGAATTGTTAAAAAATTTCCATGTTCTCATGATCTGTGTATCAATGAATCTAGCACCGCCGTATTTGGTCACCGAAGATTAATAATTGTGGATGACTGCAGCATCCGTAGCCTTTAGTTTTGGGCCTCCACATAGAGGGATGTTACAGTAGTACTATTAATATATAGACTAGACGAGGTAAATGCACACACATATTTGTTGAGCTTTCCATAAGATACGTGAATTATGCTTAGGTCGTCGCGAAATGGTAGGTTCGAGCGAATAATCTTTCTTTATTTATTAAGCTTTCCTTAAGGTAAAGATGAGATTAAGAAAAAGACTACGAGTTTGGAATTGTATATGATACAACTGATAGGGCGTCACCCATCACATATAGGCCTATGACTTGTTGAGTTTTCCTCATGATCTGAATCCCAAGACAAGTGAGTGATAACACCAACTGGAGAAATCAAAAGATTTCTATGTTTCCTTATAAGATTTTGGGAAACATAAAAGTCTAGTGGGAGATTACTAGTAAAAAGAAATTTAATGTTTAAGCTTACCAATATTATAAGAACATTTGCTATGAAATAGATGTCCCGATCTACTAAATTAAATTTGCAGAAAATTATGTAAACCAATGTTGTTTTCTGAAAATGACAAACTCACTAGACCTAACTATATTGACTGTCTAAAAGCAATCAAAATAGCACTTATATATGAATGCTTATGGTAGTCAATAACTGAACCTCCTAGAGTAAGGCCAGCCGACGATGTAGATCCCAAACTAATAATTGCTTATAATAAATGCATTGCGAACCTATAAATCGCCCAAGTTTACGTGCTGTCAAAATTAGATAAACAATTGCAAAGACAGCATGAAACATATCTACTCATCAAACCTTTGATAGTCTCAAAGCATTGTTTGGAGAGCAATCTTATTCTGCAAGGTATGAGATGACTAAGAAATTTTCAAAACGAAGATGTCGAAGGGCATGAAAGTGGACGAGTTCATCTTAATGATGAAGGGCTATATTGATAGACTTGCTTAATTAGATGTCACAATAAGCAATGAGATGTAAGTGGACTTGACCTTAGGTCTTTTATTCCACAGTTTGAGACATTCATATTAAAATATAATACGAACCAGTTGAATGTAAGCCTCATGGAGCTGCTCAATATGTTGAGATTAGCCGAGTCTTCATCCAAGGATCAAGGCGTAGTGCTCCCGGTAAAAGGGAAAACGTCATCTTCAAATAGTTCGTAGACAGGAAACGGGTTAACAAGAAGAATAATAAGACTTCTCCAAATAACAAGGGTGAAGGTCATCATTGTCACAGGAAGAGGCACTAGAAACAGAACTATCTGGATTACCTAAAGATCGTTAAAGAGAAGAAACAAAATGGTTCTGCCACCACTACTAATATATTTATAATGCCGTTCTAGGTCCATGTAACATATTATAAATATGAGATCCACATCTAGTATCTAAAACTAATAACCGAAGGTATTCTACCATCATTTGATTTTGAATCACTTGATACATCTGAGTTGTGTTTTTAAGGAAAATGACCAAGCACCACTTCAGTGGAAGCAATGAAAGAGTTAATGAAATCTTGAGTCTCGTACATACTAACTTATATGGCCCAATGCCAAAAGTTACCAAAGATAGAACATGTTATTTTATAACTTTTAACAATGATTTCTCAAGACTAGGATATGTGTTTCTTATAAAGAACAAATCCAATATCTATGAGAAATTTAAAGTATATAAGAGGTTGAAAAACAGATGAACCATAAGATAAAAAACTTTGATCTAATCGAGGAGGTGAATATGTTGGACAAGAGCTCCAACTATACTTAAAAGACGATGGGAAGTTCACTCAGGGTACTCCACCTATACTCTACAACACAGTGGGGTTACAAAAAGAATGAATCAAACCCTACTAGATACGGTTCATTCCATGATTAGTAAATCAAGCTACATCTTTCCTATTGAAGATATGTGCTAGAAATCATAGCACATAATTGAATTTGATACCCACGAAACCTATGCCTAAGATGCCATTAAAGACATGACATGGGAGGAGACCTCACCTCAATTATTTGAAGTTGTGGGGTTATCCTGCCTACGTTAAGAATGTCAACCCCAATAAAATTAAAGCAAGATTAGCCCTTTGTAAGTTTATAGAATATCCCAAGTACAGGGATATATTTTCTACACCATTGAGGAAAAGAAATTTTTGTCAAAAGAAATTAACAGTAAAGTTGTAGACTTAGATGAGATCTGAGAAACAATCATAAAGGCTAAGCCAATGGGAGAATCAAATTCACCAACATACAAAAACAATCCACCTATTGGAAGGTTTAATAGGGAATCTCGTGCACCAGAGAGTTACTACAATTTTCTCGTGGATGGAAAAAAGGAGGATTGTGTCATAAAAGATGGCACCCCTTTCTCATTCCAATAAGCACTTCAGAGTAAGGACTCCGCACTTTGGCTTGGAGCTATGAAATTTGAAATGGATTCCATGTATGAAAAAAATGTATAGACTTTAGATGACATACCCAAAGCGATAAAACTCATCGGTAGTGGATGGATTTTTAAGAAAAAAACTAAATGCAGATGGACAAATAGAGACTTACAAAGCTAGGCTAGTTGTGAAAGAGTTTCATCGAATATATGTTGATTATGTCGAAACATTTTTGCCTATAGTAATGCGTAAGTCCATTCAGATAATGCTAGCTATTGCTGCATTCTACAACTACGAAATATGAAAAATGGACACGTGAAAATGGCATTTCTAAATGGTGATTTAGAAGAGACCGTTTACATGTCATAGCTGGAGGGTTTTATGGTCGGTGGGAGTGAGGGAAAGGCTTGCAAGTTGTTAAGATCCATTTATGATCTTAAATAAACTTTAAGAAGTTGGACTAAGTATTTTGATAAAGTAATCAAATAGTTTGATTTTTATTAGATCACAGAGGAAGAATGAGTATATCCAAAAGAACAAGGAAGTGCTATAGTGTTCTTAGTTCTATATATCGATGATCCGTTACTAATTGGCAGCAACTTTGCATTGTTGCAACCAGTAAAAGCTTGGTTATCCAAGAACTTCTCCATGAAGGATTTGGGAGAAGAGGCCTATATACTAGGTATAAAGATCTATAGAGATAGATCTAGGAAGCTACTAGAATATTCCCAATCCATATACATAGATACCATGCTGAGTAGGTTCAACATAGAGAATTCCAATCACGGAAATGTTCCAACGCAATATAGAATCGTCCTTTCTAAGAAGAACGCTTCTCATGCTGATGAGAAGAAAGAACGTATTAAGAGCATACCATATGTATCGGCAATAAGTTTCATATTGTAAGCCATCCTATGTAATAGATCGAATGTTACTTATGCATTAGGATGCATAAGCTAATACCAGTCTAATCCTAGAGAAAAACACTGGACCGCGGTAAAATGTGTACTTGAGTATTTAAGAAATACCAAGGACTCATTCATTATATATGGGAATGGAGACCTCCTTATGAAGGGTTATATAAACTCTAGCTTCCAAAGTGACATTGGTGATTGTAAGTCTGTATTGGGTTACATTTTTACATTAAACAATAGGGTTGTTAGTTGGAAAAGTTCCAAATAAGAAACATTAGGTAATTCCACGATGGAGGCCGAGTACATTACCCTTAATGAAGAAGCTAAAGAAGCAGCCTAGATGTGCAAATTTATGATTGAACTAGGGGAGATTCCTAACATGGAAGGTCTGGTGACATTATTTTTTGACAACAATGCTATGATGTAGGTCGCAAAGGATCCTAGATCACACAAGAAATCGAGATACATTCGTCGAAAGTTCCACCTCATTAGAGAATTTATCGAGAAGAAAGAAGTCATCATTCTAAGAGTAGATAAAAAGGATAATACTTCAGATACATTCATGAAAGGCTAGCTTGGTCAATTCTTAGCAAACTGATCGAAGGGATAGGATTAAGGTTCCATACTGGTCCAAGTGCAAGTGGGAGATTAACAAAGATTGGAGTATGCCCTAGGGGCGATTCTACAATTTATTGTAAATTATTAACTTTGGAATAAAATATCATTCAAATTAAAAGGTGTTTTTATTTCTATTATATACTTATCATAATGTGTTATGTTAAGTATTTATTTCGCTTAAGAATATTTAACAGAAAATACCTAAATAATTATCATGTGATAGTGATTACAATGTGTTGTAACTATAAAATTTATAATAATAAAAATAGCATATCCTTTTAAATATTACTAGTCAAGATGTTTTAGATAGGATATCAATACATCCCTACAGACCAGAGTACTTAACGCTCTCCAAATATTAGGCAGTGTACTACTCACGATTGTTGGGAGCACCAAGGGGTTACGCGTTGATGATTATGGAATGACTCACTCGATAGTTTTCTATTGGTTAATATAACTAAGGTCATATAGAGAATATTGAAGTGACAATATCACACAGTTCTCTTGACTCGGGAATACTGGTAAACTTCAATGTGGACACTCCACTTTGATTATAGTAAAATCATGGCATGACATACATCAAAGGACTATAGCTGTTTATGAGTTGAAGCATTGAAAGTGGAACACTATTAAATAGAGAATTTGTATCCTCTGTTACATGAGGTTAGTATCAGGGTCAATGGTAGTCAACTCAAAGTCAAATCTCTGGCCATAGCAGTTCGGATAATATTTGTTATTATTGAACCGAAGACTTTTTGTATGGATTATACAAGTTGAATGTGACGATATTAGAATTTTGACCAAATTCCGTAAGTTCTAATGTGATATAATTTTGAAAAAGAGAATTGGTATAAATAATCGTCACAAACAGGTGCCGCTTAAAATAGGGAAATTGGATTAACCAAAAAATGTGCAAGCGAAAATTTCAGTCGAACTATCACACCACTAACTATGGTGATGTGTGAATGTTAATATTCAAATTGTTTGATATTAATCGCAAACTATATATACATCTTTGAGTCGCACAACCGTAATGATAAATTTTCCAAAATACCAATTATTTAACTAATTTATAATTATTGTAAAACAATTAAATTAATTAATATTTATAAAGTTCAAATTATTAAGTTTTATTTGATTTTTAGGTGTTATTAGTAATTAATTGGATGCATGTATAAACGTTATATATTACATATCGATATACGATATCAAACGAAATTTAAATTTGATTTAGATTAAATATTTATTAAATTGGCTTAGGAATATTTGAAGGCCCAACAAGCTCCAACTATGATCGACCATAGGTATATAGAGGAGAGGGATTTAAGTGATTCAAATTGGATTTGAATTGGCTAGTAAGGAATGAGTAAATATAGGAGATAGTAGTTCCACTTTTACCTCTTCCTTTTTGGCTATTTAAACCACACATCTCTTGTTCATTTGCATTCGTTCTTTTTCTCCATCCTTGCTTTATCTTTGCCATGAGCATCAAGGAAGTCTAGACTGAAAGTCCAAAAGAAAATTAAAATGAAAGGTGTTGTTAGCTTCATAGTCCTCTACAAATTCTAAGAGTGGTTTCATTGCAAACTCATAGTGTATTCAAATCATTTATGACACATTTCATAGGCTACAGTGTTTGGTAATATCTTATATTCCTATGTTATTTATAATTATATATATATTGTTTATTTCATTCAAGCTAATAGATCCCTAATGGTACAATGAATTCATATATTTATTTGCTATCCAATCACATGTTTACAAATACATCTAGTTTAGACAAAAAACAACACTGCAAATATCATTACAATGTATATTTCATTTCAACCAGCTTTAATATTTATAAAGTAATTTTCAAAAATTTAAAACGATTTAAATTTATTTATAATAATTTTATAATATACTATACGTAGTTATAAATATAAAATTAGATATTTATAATTTATAAATATAGATATATTTTCATTTAATTTTTTTTATTTCTATATTATATCTAACAATATATACTTTTATTTTAAAGTTTTACATACATACATACATATACACACACACATATATACATATATACTTATTAATATATGGTTAAATTAAAAATATATATACCTTTTCTTCCAAATCCAAACGGATTTGGCAAGAAATATATATTTTATACAATTTTTTTCGGTATTATATTGAATAATATGTGTATATGTTTTAATTAGTATACATATATTAATATATGTTCAAATAAAAATTTATTCAAAAATTTTTGGTCAAAAGTAAAAAAAGGAATTTTTGAAACACACACATATATATATTTTAATTATTAATATATATATATATCTTATATATAAAGCAAATACTTCCCCGGTTGAAGCCTTTTTCGAACTGCCCAAACTACCCTTTATTCAACGACAACGCAGCAAAAATGTTGCACGTACTTAGTGGATACCGTGGTAACTCCCTTTCCCATTGTAACGACCCAGAATTTCTGATATTTGAAATTCGAATATTTAATTAATTTTAAATATTAACAAGTGGAATTAATAAGTCAAATAATTTATTTTTCGAATATCTGGATTTAATAGGATAATTAAATCGATAATTTAATAGTTGAAATTCCAGAAATAATTGAAATCTGGATTAAATGTGAATGAAAATGATTTATAAAGTTATATTAAATCATGTTGAAGTTATAGTGATGTTATAGAACTTTTAAAATTGAATTTAAAGTAAATTTGTGAAAATTGAATATTTTAATATTTAATCGACTAGTGAAATTAGCCATTTTTGGGACAGTCTCAGAATTGGATGAAACTAGTTCCATTGGATCCGTAATATTTTGTTATTATCGGATTTCAATTTTCGTAGCAATCAGAGTTGTCGTTTGACCGTGGCAGCTCGAAACGCATTGAAATTGTTTTAATATTAATTTGGCAAGTTAAATTAGTCATTTTTCAAAAAGTCTCGGATTTCGACGAAACCAGTTTCATCGGATCCATAATGTGATATTATTGTAAGTTTTCAAATTTCGTGTCAATTGGATTTACCGTTTGTCCGGGGCAAGCCAAAACGCCTCAAAATCGATTTAAATCAGTTTAATTTAATTTGATCGTTTAATTTCATAACTTGCACAGATGATCGAATTAGCATCCGAAACCTGTTCCATTGTGTCCGGAACGCGGGATAAACCCCAGAAACGCCGGTCACCGCGCGTAAATTGGAGTTCGGAAATTTCGGAATGAATAGTGTTCGTTTATTTTCTATAAATAGACCAATTTTTCAAAAAAAAACTAGGGTTTAAAACTACAGCCGCCGTTTCATACATATCAATGGCCAGAAAGTTGCCATTTTCTTTCTCAAAATTGTTTCAATCCATGCATTTATACGAAAATTTTTCAACACGAAAGATCGAGAGCTCGTTGAGAGCTACAATCTGAACGGTGGAGATGAGTTTTCGTCGATCGGGGAGGGCGTTTGGAGGCCACGAATGTGAGCAGTTCGTGCTCGTTTTTCTCGAGCTGGGGAGCACCGCGTAGGGCCGGTCTGGGGGCGGTGGCAAGTGGTGGCGGTGGCTTCGACTAGGTGGTACCCGATCGTCAGATGGTAGCATGGTTGAGGAGTATAATTCAACCCTAATCGGCAACGGCTATGGGTTAGTAGGGCTCGGTTGTACGTGTTGGGGAAGAAAACAAAAGGGACGGCCTGGATCTATGCAAGCTGATCTAACGGCTGATGAAGTGAGGGATTAGAAATTTGAAAATAAAATATAAATTGTAATTTATTTATATAAAAATTCGAGTAAACTTTGAAATGTGATATCTCTTTCATACGAGATCGAAAATTGACGAAACAAGCGGCGTTGGCTTCGTTTTGTCGAGTTCTTCGCGATGCAACTGGATTGGATTCGTTTGGAGCTAGAGAAAATTTCGAGTAGAATTAAACGCCCGTTTCATTTTATTCGAAATAAAACGATGGAACGGAATTTAAATCAAGGTGAGAACTCCTCACTCAATTGAATGTTTTGTTTCGATTTAAATTTTAAATAGTTAGATTTAAAATTGCTTGATTGTGTGGATTGAATGATGATTGCTATTTATTGTGTTAAATAGACAATATACGCCGTTATTAAGCGGAGGTTATTTATTAAAAACATATACTACGATAATTTCACATTGAAGTGAAATTGGTATTATATATGTATGTAGCAATATATATATATATATATATATATATATATATATATATATATATTGGAATATGTATATATTGGAGTTGATTTCCCGCATTGTATAGCGGATGAGACCCTATTGCGCCGCATAATAGCGGATAATATTTATGAATCCCATATACCGCGATAATTTCACTGTGAAGTGAAATTGGTATTGTGCTAACATCTGTGGATGCAGGGAAACAGGTTGGAGGGATCCAACTGGATTCCTCACCGTAGTGATTTATTTACAGATATTGTGATATATTCTGTTATCATATGATGATATATGATGGTTGGATGCTGTGATTGACTATTTGATGTTGTTGCATCATCAGATCCATTTTTGAAGTTTAAAAATAACGATTTTGATTTTTAATTGGGATTTTTGAATTATTATGAACGATTTATATAAAAGATGTATAAAATTGATATTTTATAAAGTAAGAATACTGGAATTATAAAACGAGTTTTTATAAGTGTTAAAATGGAAAAAATGGATTTCATAAGTGAACGAAATTTATAGACTTATGATTTGTGAAGTTATAAAATGAATAGATGTTGTAAATAACTGGATTATAAGTTCTTAACTTATAATATAGACTTCTGATATATAATTGAGTTATATAATTTGAATTGGATAATAAAGGAGATTTTAAAATCGAAGTTTTATAAATAGATTTGTAAATCCGAGAAACGACTTATTTTGATAAGTTAAATTTTATAGCTTATTAAAGGAAGTATATTCACATTTGTAACGACCGAGAATTTTTGATATTTGAAATTTGAATATTTAATTAATTTTAAATATTAACAAGTGGAATTAATAAGTCGAATAATTTATTTTTCGAATATCTGGATTTAATAGGATAATTAAATCAATAATTTAATAGTTGAAATTCCAGAAATAATTGAAATCTGGATTAAATGTGAATGAAAATGATTTATAAAGTTATATTAAATCATGTTGAAGTTATAGTGATGTTATAGAACTTTTAAAATTGAATTTAAAGTAAATTTGTGAAAATTGAATATTTTAATATTTAATCGACTAGTGAAATTAGCCATTTTTGGGACAGTCTCAGAATTGGATGAAACTAGTTCCATTGGATCCATAATAGTTTTTTATTATCGGATTTCAATTTTCGTAGCAATCGGAGTTGTCGTTTGACCGTGGCAGCTTGAAACGCATTGAAATTGTTCACTACTACAAAACAGGCCATTTGCATCGGTTGTTTACCCCCCTTTTGCATCATTTCAACAACCGATGCATATGCAACCAATGCAACAGGCTTAACACTTTTGCATCAGTTCTGAAACCGATGCAAAAGGGTCCTTTTTGCATCGGTTGTTACTAACAACTGATGCAAAATATCATGGTTGGTTGCTTGGACACAGCCCCCTCTATTGCATCGGTTTTTTATAACAACCGATGCAAACTAATCCCTCAAAAACCATTATTATAGTACTCAAATAGACTATATATATATATAAAAGAAAAAAACATACACAAATTTTTTTAAAAAAAAAAGATTATTTCATTATTATTTACAAATTCTGCTTTGGTTTACAAATTTTCACCTTCATTTACAACATTGATTTCTGTCATCTCCACTGTGCACACTTCATTTCTTCACAGTTTCCACAGCAACCTCTCAGACCATCTTCAATTACAGCAACACCACATTTCGCCTATCAGTCATCCACTTCTACCTCATTCATATCAAAAATTTCCTACACATTACATAGAACCGACCACCTTGCAAACAAAAAGCTCCTACCATTCAAATCTACTGCTACCACCAACAACTCCAGACTGTTCTCCTTCACCATAAAAATAGTCTCTGACCAAAATTGCCATCTCCACTGCCATTAACGTTCGACCATCCTTCAGACAACTTCACCCATCAGTCTTTGACCACACTTGCTTACAACTGAATCAACCGTGCATATCAGTGCACTGCAACTACCCTACAGCAAAACATTATCCTTCTCACTTCTGACCACTTCTATTCTTCCATTCTCCTGACTTTTCCTCGACAAAACTGCCTGCCATCACCCCAGTTTCAATCAAACACTAGCACTTCCCTACTGCTCCATCATTTACAACAGAGCAACTTCCTCCAACTTCTGTCTCTGCTCTGTGCATATATCAACCCGCCTGCTTTTACATTTAATAACCATTCATTTTCCTGCCTGTCTTCTACATATGCCCTTCAGCACTTCATAGTTTACCACAATCATCTCCCATACAAACACTGCCCTCTGCACAAACCATCACTACAATTGTACTTGCCACCTGGTACTCAACTGTCAAACCACCACTACATCCTACAACACCCTCCTATCTGCCTGCATCACCACACAGTAGACTACATCCTCCAGCCTCAAGCCTACAGCCTTCACCATCACCAACAATGCCATACACTTCTTCATACTCCTGTATACAACTGCCTCTTCTTGATGCAAACTGTGTGCACATATCAACATACCACCCACCTTACTAAACTGCTTCACTGTGCATTAAACTGTGCCCTACTCCACTACCACAGTTTCATTTAACATACAAACACCATCTTCAAACATATACATCCACCATTACCTCCATCGTCACATTCCCATCTCCAGCTTCCTTGGTCACTTTTGTTTTACCACTTACTGCCTGCACTCCCTCAACAGCCAAACAATTGCCACTTCCATCACAAAACATAAACAAATCAACCGCCATTCACTTAACTTCTGTGCACATAATCACTAAAACAGCTGTCGTTCACTTAACTGCCAATAAACCAACCAATCAATTACGCCATGCACATCACTTCTCCTACAACACTTGCATCTCCTACAACTACATCACTACATATATATCACTTCTGCCTCCTGTTTCCTGTAATAGTAAATCCAATCAACATCACATACATGTATTTTATACGTAAGCAAATTCTTATATACATTTAAAAAAAAGGCAAGGACGTAAAGTTAATACATAGGTGATAGGCCACTATTTATAAAACCTATTCTTTAGAAATAAACTTGAAAGTACTTAAACAGTCTGGTTTTTGTTTACACATACATCTACATGACTCATGTAGTCTTCAAGCCCAACGCCAAAATCATACAATATGGGATTCACTAAAGCTATTTCATTGAAAGAAACTGAGATAATAAAAGGTTGATTTTCTGTTAAACTTCAGTCTATTTACATGTATGTTCTGTTATACGGTAATTAAACTCCATTTACCTCAATCAATGTTATTAAAAATCATATACTGCATGAACCAGAAACCTTCAACCGAATATGTTACTGCCATCAAATGATTCATTGGTATGTTCCAGTTTTAGATCACCATTTTTAGGTCCATATGTGGGTTATTACTGTGTTTACATATGACAAAAGTAAGTAAATTGGGTACATTCAAACACAAAGGGAAAGATCTACACCCCTTCTTACTCTTTCCGTTAAAGTCTCCTTTAGTATTTTTATCTCCATAAACATCAAAATGATACAAAACTTTTTACTCTTTGATACATTGGTTACCAAGATTATTTGTATATATAAAATGTATCATTTTGAAATTTCAAACTCAACTGTAACATTTGCAGCAGTTCAAATTAAACTGAATCCCTGAATGAGATAAAAGTTTAGTAATGACAGTAAAGTTTTGGATAGACGGTCTTGATGGTAAAAGGATAATATCTACAAATATAGCATTTTATCATTTAAATATATCAAACTCGAGAAGGGATTTAGGGGATTAAAGAAAACTGTGGATCCTAAATTGTTCAAAAACCAAGCCATAAACTAACCTTTCTTTTTCTTCCCTCCACCCTTCTTCTTTGTTTTAGTGCTCAAAGCTAACCATGCTTTAATTTATGGATCATCGATGGTTTTAGTGGGTTGCAACTGTTGCAACGGATGAGAAGTAATTCTTTCTGAACCATTCGGCATCAATAATACTGTAAACTTTATGTGAGCTACAAGGTCACCTGTGACATAAAAAGAAATGATGATTTGAGTAGAACAATGAGTTGATATCCAAGTATAAAAATCCATTTCATCATCATTTTGACATTAAAGATCATAAACTTCTTTACGTTACAGAACATAAATATTTCCTTGCTCTTTTCATCATCTCGGTCAAAAAACATATCCTGTGTTTAAAGTTATAGTAAATTAATAAATATAGTGAAGAACACATGACTTGATGATTCTTCTAAATTATTTCGTACTGATGCAAGGAACTATAAATTTTGCTGCATATACGGACATGGCTGAACAGCCCAAACTATGGAAGATGAATATGAAAAAAATAAGTTTTAAAGTATAGATGGAAGTAAATTTTTGATAGAAGATTAACCTTACCAGCTTTCTCATGTAGAATAGGATATGGTTGCAAGAGATCATGGTTCATACATTCTAACAACCCAAGCCGAGCTCGCTTCTCTTCCAAAGCCCTAGAGAAAAAAGATCAAGATAAATAACTAATTAACTCCATGATACATGATAAAAAAAACACCAGATCTTAAACATCAAAATATTCTTCCATTAAACTATATGATTGCCATGATCTTTTCTTTTTCAAACATTAGTAAAAAAAATCTTTAGGTGCATTTACCCACTCTTTTCTAATTTTGCTGTATGCAATCACAATACAAATTTTTACCAAAAGATTCAAAACTAATCTGAATGAAAACTTTAGGATTCAACTATATTGTAGAAGTTTATCTAATGAAATTTCATGAGGTACCGTAATGTAGACTTATTCCTCCATGCTAATTATAATATTAGACTGAAACATTCAATGTTTATTTTATTAGACATTCACCCATCTCAAACTTCGTATCAAATTTATTTAAAAATTATTCAAACTTCCCCAATTTTCACTGTAAACAATAACATTTATGAAATAAACATTAAGGGATTAAATATAATATCTATAAATTAGCATTGATTATGTCAAAAATTCCTAAATCTCAAATACTAGCAAATTATGCTCAATCGAGAAAATATAATATAGGAAAAACATTGTATAATTTCAGAAAAGTATCGGCAAAAACCGTGTATTTGACAAAACAACGGTTTACAGAAAATTACATGCAGCTTAACTCAAAGTTATGGTACCTGGATGATCCCTTCATTTCTATAATAGATCACATGGCCACCTAATTCACAGTCGAATTAAAACATTTGTTTTGATTTGGTTTGAATTTCAATTTTTTTTTAGGATTTCAATTTGGAAGGAACTGCTAATTTGGTTTGAAGTTAAAATTCACAGTCGAATTTGATTTGAAGTCGTTCAATTGAACGAGTATAAAGTTGCTTTTTTTTCTTCTTAACAGGTTACGGGGGAAGTGGAGGGATAAATGAAAGCTAAGCGGGAAATGAAAAGTTAAGGGGAGGGAAAATGAAAGTTAGAGTAGCAAACCGATGGAAAATGAATGCAAACTAATGTAGTTGCATCGGTTGAATTTAAAACCGATGTGACTAAAACTATTTGCACGTACCAATTGCATCGGTTGTTGGTGACAACTGATGCAAATTTGATTTTTTATTACCTATTGCTTTTCATGTACCAATTGCATTGGTTATTAATATGGAACTGATGCAAATAGTTCTATTTGCATCAGTTTTTACTTCAACTGATGCAAAAGAGGCGAAGCAATATGCACTTTTTGTACTAGTGGTTTTAATATTAATTTGGCAAGTTAAATTAGTCATTTTTCATAAATCTCGGATTTCGACAAAACCAGTTTCATCGGATCCGTAATGTGATATTATTGTAAGGTTTCAAATTTCGTGTCAATTGGATTTACCGTTTGTCCGGGGCAAGCCAAAACGCCTCGAAATCGATTTAATTTAAATTGAACGTTTAATTTCATAACTCGCACAGATGATCGAATTAGCTTCCGAAACCTGTTCCATTGTGTCCGGAACACGGGATAAACCCCCGAAACTCCGGTCACCGCGCGTAAATCGGAGTTTGGAAATTTCGGAATGAATAGTGTTCGTTTATTTTCTATAAATAGACCAATTTTTCACAAAATTAAAACAAAAAAAAACTAGGGTTTAAAACTACAGCCGCCGTTTCATACATATCAATGGCCAGAAAGTTGCCATTTTCTTTCTCAAAATTCTTTCAATCCATGCATTTATACGAAAATTTTTCAACACGAAAGATCGAGAGCTCGTTGAGAGGTACAATCTGAACGGTGGAGATGAGTTTTCGTCGATCGGGGAGGGCGTTTGGAGGCCACGAACGTGAGCAGTTCGTGCTCGTTTTTCTCAAGCTGGGGAGCACCGAGTAGGGCCGGTCTGGGGGCGGTGGCAAGTGGTGGCGGTGGCTTCGACTAGGTGGTACCCGATCGTCAGATGGAAGCATGGTTGAGGAGTATAATTCAACCCTAATCGGCGGCGGCTATGGGTTAGTAGGGCTCGGTTGTACGTGTTGGGGAAGAAAACAAAAGGGACGGCCTGGATCTATGCAAGCAGATCTAACGGCTGATGAAGTGAGGGATTAGAAATTTGAAAATAAAATATAAATTGTAATTTATTTATATAAAAATTCGAGTAAACTTTGAAATGTGATATCTCTTTCATACGAGATCGAAAATTGACGAAACAAGCGGCGTTGGCTTCGTTTTGTCAAGCTCTTCGCGATGCAACGGGATTGGAATCGTTTGGAGCTAGCAAAAATTTCGAATAGAATTAAACGCCCATTTAATTTTATTCGAAATAAAACGCTGGAACGGAATTTAAATCAAGGTGAGAACTCCTCACTCAATTGAATGTTTTGTTTCGATTTAAATTTTAAATAGTTAGATTTAAAATTGCTTGATTGTGTGGATTGAATGATGATTGCTATTTATTGTGTTAAATAGACATTATACGCCGTTATTAAGCGGAGGTTATTTATTAAAAACATATACTGCGATAATTTCACATTGATGTGAAATTGGTATTATATATGTATGTAGCAATATATATATATTGGAATATGTATATATTGGAGTTGATTTGCCGCATTGTATAGTGGATGAGACCCTATTGCGCCGCATAATAGCGGATAATATTTATGAATCCCATATACCGCGATAATTTCACTGTGAAGTGAAATTGGTATTGTGCTAACATCTGTGGATGCAGGGAAACAGGTTGGAGGGATCCAACTGGATTCCTCACCGTAGTGATTTATTTACATATATTGTGATATATTCTGTTATCATATCATGATATATGATGGTTGGATGCTGTGATTGACTATTTGATGTTGTTGCATCATCAGATCCATTTTTGAAGTTTAAAAATAACGATTTTGATTTTTAATTGGGATTTTTGAATTATTATGAACAATTTATATAAAAGATGTATAAAATTGATATTTTATAAACTAAGAATACTGGAATTATAAAACGAGTTTTTATAAGTGTTAAAATGGAAAAAATGGATTTCATAAGTGAACGAAATTTATAGACTTATGATTTGTGAAGTTATAAAATGAATAGATGTTGTAAATAACTGGATTATAAGTTCTTAACTTATAATATAGACTTCCGGTATATGATTGAGTTATATAAATTGAATTGGATAATAAAGGAGATACATTCGTGATTTTGGACAGCGAATTATCCTTTAAGTTAAATGTTGTAATAATAAGAGTTTGGTTGGGAATTTTATCCACGATTTTGGACAGTGGATAATCTTTTAATAAATGTGCGGAAACATTGAATTGGGTAAGTAAAGTATATTCACGATTTTGGACAGTGAATATATTATTAGATAAAATGGATATGTTTTCGGAGAAGTGATATTACAAAATGAAGTAATTGTTTTAAAAGATGTTTTAAAACGTGTTAAGTATCGAAACATAGATTTCAACAGTTATTGTTGAAATAGACGTTTTGAGGAATAAGGAAATGGTGGACTATAACACTGTTGTTATAGTAAATGGTTTCCGAAAGGAATGTTTTATATAGTATTGGGATTTATATATCTATCTAAATTGCGAATCCCTATACTAGTGATTTTGGGTCGTTGTAACGATGTTTTACGTAACATTCGTTTTGACTCAAATAGATGTGTTTAAGAAAATGATTTCCTTAAAGAATGAAATATATACTTAATTTTGATTTAAGTATATTGAATATTTTCAAATGTTGAAAAATAAATGGATTTTGTGAATTACCTATTATTAAATAGGTATGGAAATGTTTTTCCAATATGAAGTGAAATGTTTGAGATTTTATCTTCAAAGATAAATTGAAATGTGGAAATTGATTTGAAATTGTTTTCAAATAGTTGAAGTGTGGAAATTGTATATCTTGTAAAGATATTTTTGAAAGATAAATAATTTGGAAAATTATTTGGAATCTGATGATGCTGTGCAAACCTATTGATAGTTAAATAACCGACTATCAATAATTACCTTGAATGGGTATTTGTGGTGATTTGCTTGAATTTGAATGCCACACTTATTTTTGAATAAGCGCTCACTATTCGGGTTAGCCGGGAAAGGACCTTTGTGTCGTATAACCCATTCTGAATTAGTGATACGACGATATGGATCTTATTGAAGACCGGTGGTGAAGACCGGGTATTTGTGAAAACGATAGGATGACCTATCGATTGTCTCTGCACCGTTAGCTACAGTATAGAGATTTCCTTTGTGATGGGAAGTTTTATCGGGATTGTGAATATCCGGTTTGCAAGGGCTTCTTTGGAAGTGCCTTCGGTTCTGTTTGAACCCAGAACAGACTTGTATGGTTACATGTCTGACATTATGTTTTGAGATGTAAAGCTGATTTCTTTGAAATACATTTCTGTTGGTGGCAGAGAATTTATTCTCTTAGCTTAACACCCTTCTTTGAGACGTACGAGCTCAGAGGTTACGTAGTTGAAATTTATCAGCGATATATTCCTAATTTGGTAATGTGACATGCTGAGTGTTGCCGTGAAATGATCATTGTTTGACCATTTGTGATATGATCATTTGTTTGATCATTTATCTTTGTGATCATTACTTTGATCATTTGTTTGACCCAAAGCATAGCTTTTGTATAAAGCGTAGCTTTGTGGACGAGACTTCGTCAGGGCCTCAACAACCCGGAAATGGTCGAAACAGGAATGTTGCGGCAAGGTTATGAGGGTCGCGCCCTTTAGGGTATGTCATTTCCTTCTGGAAAGGGGTGGTATCATGGTATGGAGCCCAGATACTTACTCATGTGGACACACTTTATTTATTATGTGTGATGATGTTACCGAGCGCTCGGATAAAGGTCCCAAAGGACCGGGTGATGACATATTCGTGAGTTACCTAGTTACAGGGGTAACTCGGCCTTGTTTGGCAGAGAGTAGTTTGTCTCTCAAGACGTCCAGCCAGAGGCGATCCCATTCGGCAGTAGGAAAGGAAGTTCCTTAGCCTGACCATTTGTTGGAAAATCCAAAGAAACAATACGAATCTTGTACGGTTTTAGTTGTAGAACCTATCATTCACTTATGGTGGCGCCCCACTGTTTGGATGGTAGCTATAGTAGGCATAAATGCGAAATGCCTATGCTGGCTAAGATTTATATTATACTTTCGAAATGTTTTTCCACTATGCACTAATAATAATAAATCCAATGATTTGTGTAGTAAGCATATTTGACTATCATAAGAAGAAATCTCCTCCAATTCTGCGTTTGCATTGTGTGTGTGGCGGGAGGTCTTATGGTAGTTTCATTTTCCAAAAGCATTGCGGGTTTCAATGTTAAAATTCTTTTGTTGTGTGTTTGAAAGATAAACTGTTTTAGTTCTCACACCAGTCACCATGACTGACCTGGAGTTTATTGTTCCCTTCCTAAACTCTGGGTGCCCATCATTTTCCACACGGGCAGTCTAGAGTTAGGTTATTAGGTTATCCTGGATTCAGGAGATGCTGTGGAGCTCATTGGCGAGCTGAATGGCGAGACGTACCATTTGTATATGATATTATTATTCCGTTATGTATTCTGTATGAGGACAAGTTTATATAACTGTGCAGTGTGTTGTATTGTTGTTGTAAACTCTGATGGTGATGTAATGTATAAAATGATATAGTTCTTTGTTTTAAAGATTATTCATTTATCTATTATATATTGTTTCGCTGCGAATGTGAGATTCTGATATTGTTTTCTGTTTCTGTG
Organism: Allium fistulosum; assembly: GCA_030737815.1. Taxonomy (NCBI): domain Eukaryota; kingdom Viridiplantae; phylum Streptophyta; class Magnoliopsida; order Asparagales; family Amaryllidaceae; genus Allium; species Allium fistulosum. The sequence continues at coordinate 505,447,686 of CM060903.1, read as the reverse complement.
TTTTTCTGTTTTTCTTTCCCTTTTGTTTTCTTCTACCTCTTCTTTTTAACCCTAATGGTTCGGTTTTCCGTTCATCTTGAGTTAATCCATGGAGATTAGTGTCTATTCAAGGGGTACGGAAAAGTGGACTATTACATCATGTTGGCTAATAACTGCAAACCCACTTATCATCGTTCTTTCTCCATAAATCTTACCCCTGCCTCTCTCCTTCTCTCTCTCAGCGAATGAAACCAACAAAAATAAATTTAGTTTTCTTTCCTCAAACTTACAACACCGTTTGATTTCAGATCCTAATCGAAGTAAACTTGGAATCAATTCATTTTTTCATGGATTTGTGTTCAAAAAGGTATATTGTCACCCAATTCTATTGCTTTGCTCTTACATATTTGGATATATTTTGTTTCTGTTTTGGTCTTTCAAATACGAGGTTCAATCTTTCAATCCTTATTATGATTTGATTTAGTAGTTTTATTATCTTATCAAAGATTCTGAACAAATTGCAAAAGCTCGCGATTACCAGAGTGTAAATTGGACAGAAAAAAAAATCAACCTCGCTTCTCAGTCCTACATTCGTTTCGTCAGGTATGCTGCCGACGTTTCTTATCATTCCTCTTCTTTTTCCCTTTTGACTATTGAATTTGGAACGTCATGCTGAACTGAATCTGTTCGATTTGGTAAATTCTAATTTCTCACTGTCATTATGTTCTGCGGTTTTTTCCCTATGTTTTTTGTTCGTATCAGGTCCATTTTCTTACAGGATGAATTGGAGAGCTTCTGAATCCAAGATTTTTTTTACTTAAGTATGCTATCGCAGCTTCTTCTCATTCCTCTTCTTTTTCCCTTTTGATTGTTGAATTGGGAAAGTGATGCTTAACTGAATCTTTTAAATTACCAGGATAGCAGGATACCTTCAAACTTTTGCTTGATAATATCGAAGATGGAAAGGTAGTTGATGATAAGGATATTGCTGCCCTGAAGAAGAGAAAGCTTATTACCCTCCAGACATGGAAGGGTTATTCTTTGAAAAAAGGCCCTAAGTATGCACCTGAGAGAAAGAAGCCTGCAACATACCTAACTCGTGAACACTTGCAGAAGGGAGATTGGAAAGATGCGGAGTTCAAAAAGTATAACCTAGATGTACAACAGCCAATTAGCATGGGCTACATGCATCCATTGCTTAAGGTGCGAGAAAAAATTGAGAATATATTTCTTCAGATGGTTTTGAGGAGATGCCTACAAACCATTTTGTTGAAAGCAGTTTCTGGAATTTTGATGCCCTGTTTCAGCCACAACAACACCCTGCTCGTGATTCGCATGATACCTTCTTTCTTAAAAACCCTTCCACTACCAGACAACTACCTGATGAGTATGTGCAGAAAATAAAACAAGTTCACGAGTCTGGAGGTTATGGTTCAATCGGATATCGATATAAGTGGAAAAGGGATGAAGCAGAAAAAAATTTGCTCCGTACTCACACTACTGCAGTTTCTACAAAAATGCTTTACCAACTTGCGCAGAAGCCTTTTACTCCTAAGAGGTACTGCTTGATTGATCGTGTTTTCCGCAATGAAGCCGTTGATCGAACACATCTTACTGAGTTCCATCAAATAGAAGGTGTCATATGTGATCGTAATATCACCCTTGGTCATCTTATTGGAGTGTTAAAAGGCTTCTTTGCGTCCCTTGGCATGACACAACTGAAATGTAAGCCTGCTTATAATCCGTATACTGAGCCAAGCATGGAAATCTTCAGCTATCATGGAGGTTTAGAAAAATGGGTAGAAGTGGGAAATTCTGGGATGTTCAGGCCTGAAATGCTTCATCCCATGGGTTTCCCAGAGGATGTTTCTGTCATTGCCTGGGGACTTTCTTTATAAAGGCCAACAATGATCTTATACGGAATTGACAATATTCGAGATCTCTTTGGACCCAAGGTGGATTTCAATATTATAAAAAATAGCAGCATCTGTCGCTTAGGTTGGTCATAGTAATCTCTCCACTGGAAAGACATTTTACTGCTTCAGATTTCGATTGGAAAGGCATTTTTCTGCTTTGAGCCTCAGAATTTGGCCGATATACAAGGTGGTGGCTGCTTCAATAGAATTTCATTCATTTACAAAGTCGTTGCTGTTGAGTTTTTAATTGAACTACAGAAATATGCAAAAACTGAGATGATTGATCATGTTTCACCATGTGTTGTTTTTTCAGACCTAGGTACTTAAATTATATATATTCTCAGTTAAATATCAAAAAAAAATCTTTTAAATTACCCTTTTTCCCTAAATTTAATTACCTTTTAAATTACCTTTTTCCCCTAAATGTAATTATGGAAGATGAATATATTTCCAAAATTAAAAAAGAATATAGCATGCTACTCGGTGTACATCCAATTTTTTGCAAGTTGTTATGCATATGTCACAGCAACTTAATGTTGATATTAACCATTCTGTGAGCTTTCTTTTCACTCAAAATCCGATAAATTAATGCTTGGTTTTCTCTCTGTGCATTTACTATTTTGCGGTAGAAGAAAAGAAGACAGTTGGTTAACCAAAAGTTATTTCTGATTTACCTGATTGTTCAATTCTTGATGAATACTAACTAATATTCCATAATTTTATTCGCACTTTTAGAAAGAGATTATGTTGCTTTTTGCATTCAAAGTGGTGTTTGTATTCTTCAGGTTGTTGCTCAAAATGGCAATTTTTTTGCTGAATAAATCTTTGCCTTGGTCCATTATGAATGTCCATATATGTTCAAAAGCTCTCTCTAGTAAGTCAATCAAATGTAAGTACAGTTATATAATTACCTTTTAAATTACCTTTTTCCCCTAAATGTAATTATGGAAGATGAATATATTTCCAAAATTAAAAAAGAATATAGCATGCTACTCGGTGTACATCCAATTTTTTGCAAGTTGTTATGCATATGTCACAACAACTTAATGTTGATATTAACCATTCTGTGAGCTTTCTTTTCACTCAAAATCCAATAAATTAATGCTTGGTTTTCTCTCTGTGCATTTACTATTTTGCGGTAGAAGAAAAGAAGACAGTTGGTTAACCAAAAGTTATTTCTGATTTACCTGATTGTTCAATTCTTGATGAATACTAACTAATATTCCATAATTTTATTCGCACTTTTAGAAAGAGATTATGTTGCTTTTTGCATTCAAAGTGGTGTTTGTATTCTCTAGGTTGTTGCTCAAAATGGCAATTTTTTTGTTGAATAGATCTTTGCCTTGGTCCATTATGAATGTCCATATATGTTCAAAAGCTCTCTCCAGTAAGTCAATCAAATGTAAGTACAGTTATATAATTACCATTTACATTACCTTCTTTCTCTAACTATAATTATGGAAGTTGAATATATTTCCAAAAATAAAAAAGAATATAGCATGCTACTCGGTGTACATCCAATTTTTTGCAAGTTGTTATGCATATGTCACAGTAACTTACTGTTGATATTAACCATTCTGATAGAGCAACGGGTACTATTTATATAGCATAATCGACTTTAATCTCAGTGTTTTATGTTAATATTTTAAATACCATAATATTATGTTAGTTCGTTGTATTGTTCGGGATGCAACTGACTTATTAGCAGATTCACTTCCATTTGATGTTTTGTAGTTTATAGTACTCCTTTACGATTCAGTTATGTGCCTGATTAAAAAAACATGTTGGTGATAGAGTAATTGTTGTTTTCATGTATATTGTTATACTCTTTTATATTTAAAAAAATCGTTAACCACATGTATAATGCAAAGTTTATGAAAAACATAAGCTGGATGAGTTATAGAACGAGCTGCAATGACAGAGCTGGAAAACTAAACAGTTAGCATTGTGTTGTACGTAGTTACAATATAGTTATCAATGGAATGTGTGTAACCGAAGTGCTATAAAACTAGAAATTTGGTAAAGCGGTTTATGTATGCATATATATCATGTGTCATGTCATTGTCAAATGTCAGGTTCTTGGCATTTGCATGTTTATGTTGAATGGAGTGAGTTTGTCCAGCAGGTAGTAAACTGATAAAATGAACTATGTATGGAGAAGGGTATGGAAGATAGCTAATCAAGTCTACTAGATGATGAAGAATATTGCTTTAAGGATTCATAATCCGACACGTGAGGCTATGAATGTATTTGCACTTTTTCAAGAAGTATATACCGATTTCTTTTAACCATTTGCATGTTACGAAGTTCTTCAATATGATTTTCATGAAGTTGCGTATAATTTCTTTGTAGTTTCTTGGTATTAAGATTGTGTGATAACGAGGAAGAAAATAAGAATATATTTGGCATCATCAATTTTCTTCTTCCCTGGATATATGATAAATATAATGCATTAATGAATAAATAAAATAAATATCAGTTTTTTCTCTGTGCAATAAGATTCCTACTCTATTGATAACGAGTAATAAATTTATTACCCTTCAATTGTAAACTGGCAACTGACAATGTGTATCTTAATTTGTTGATACTTTAATTTTTATAAAAAAATTAAATTTTTTATACACACTGTTCAGTTTTAAATTTTCTCACTACAACAAGACAATAGTTCACTAGTCTTTAATTATTGATTAGGTTTATATATATATATATGTTACCTTATAGTAAAACGAGGAATGATTTTCCTCGCGTTTTCTTCCCGTACGTCCATTGGACATGCCAGTAAGCTACTAATCAAGTTTTGATATTTGGATCCAAAGTGAATGCATTTAACATGCACTTCAATTTTTTTAGGTGGTTAAAGACATAAAGGTTTCAGACATCATAGTAAGGAAGATACCTAGACAACAAAGTCAATCCTTCCTCCGAATTAGTTACACAAATAATAAGGTTTTAGTCACTTTATTCCTTCTTTCTTATCATATGTTTTACTTTTAGTGTTGTAGTTGTTGATTTTGTTTATAGTGTATAATTGGTGATCACCAAGTCATTGCAATATTCTTTTATCCATGGCTGAGCGTAGTATAAATTTGTTCAACTTATGATAATCGTTATAGTTGATTTTATCTACGTTAACTGTTTTTCCCTAGAAATCATTTTCTTTATGTTTGAGTTTCACTAATTTCATTTAGAAATATTGTACATAACCATGTTTAACTTATTTATCTTAGTTTTTCTGATCCTAAGTTTACCTTCGGCGCTGTTCTGTTGATTAAAAGATTTTGAGGGCTGTTTTGTATTTTTGCATTTCCAGAAAGTACACAGCAAAATGTTATGGTTAGATGTCTCCATTCAACAATATTAAATGGTATACATGTAGCGAAAGCTTATGATAATCTTTTGACAGGGGCATCAGTACTTTAAATGCATATCTTTGATGTCATAAAGGAAAATAAGGGGGGACTTGAGCTATTGAAAACTACTGCAGTCAGAATTGGAAGTACTAGAAAGGTAACTTTATACATCTATTTATCTTCCATGGTTCGTTTTGCACCAAATGCGAGTCTTATGTATTCTTATAGGTGAGGGCTTGGTACTAAAAGAAGGATGTTATAAAAAATTGTTGTCCATATTGATGTTCCTACCTTACAATTCTAGGACAACAGTGTTAGTGCTATCACCTTAGTTTTAAGGAATAGGTAGGGTAAGATAATTTAATTATTTTCACAAAATAATTGCACTAATTAATTCCAATCGATTTATTGGTTATTTAATTTTATGTTCAAAATCATTCAGCTCCCAGACTTAGATTTTTGAGTAGACAATTCAAAGTGTAGGACTGCTCTTTTGTTGCCAATGGTCCCTTACAACATGGCTTCAATTCAAAGTAAGATAATGGTCCTATCAGTGATTATGTAAGTTTGAATACTTTCATATCAGCTATCTGCAATCATGTGTATCGTTATTTGCCTGAAACTGTACGAGTTTAACAATACTAGAAAATATATTATATGATGCAAGTACATAATGATCAATAACACATATATGGTTCTTCCGATTAAGATTGTTGTCCTGTTAGCCCTGTTACTGAAAGAATGCAGTGGTATCTCAATATCGAAATTCATACAAACAGGACCTTTAGAATATTTCTTCATGGCATTTTAAGGAATTTGGACTTCCTCAAGCAACATAAGAATGCCAAAAATCTGGACGTACAATGCAAGGAAGGTTGGATTTTCGAAGCCAAGATTTGACAAACCATCCTCACGTGCATGTCCATTTTGTTCTCTGTTCATATTTATTTCAATTTGTTTGTTTTTAAATTATGGGTTTTTTTTGCTCAATGTTATTATGATATTTCAAAACATTATTCTAGAAATATATGTACTTCTGTATTATATTTGTAGTTAATCTATAATTAGATCTATCCATCTTGGTACAGCAGTTTGTCCCTATTTTCTTAGATATTCATATATAGTTGCAACATCTACTTTTTGACCATGTATATACGTTGCAAGGGTTGTACAATACTTACATTGTAGTTTTTATGTAAATATCGAAGTACTCTTACCACAAAACCGATACCATCAATGTAGAATATACAAATTAATATAAAGGATTAGAATGGGATTAAAATCCTAACCTATTGCTTCAATTGCATACACTTGCAAAAAAAGAATTAGTTTATAATCCTTTTGCTTTCAACTTGAACAATGTTTAATGCTAAGTAGAAAGATCAAGCATTTAGTGTAATGACTGTTTTGTAATCATTCATATACTACATATTTTATTTTTACGTTTACTGAATTTTCTTATGCTTATTACATTATGCCTATTACTAGGGTCTACGACATTTTACTTTTATATGGACTCAACAACAGGAACCCAATATGAATAAGAAACTTTTGGCTGTTTGTTTGAGCAGTACAAAGCGTACTTTTCCATTTTCATAATTGTCTCTAGATTTGTACTTATAAAGTCTAATACGCCAGAATAACTTAGTGTCTATAAGTGAATTATTAAACAGTCAAGTACAAACGATATCAAAAGTTGCAACCTTCGTTCAAATGATATTCTGCAACCGCACAATTCAAAAGTTCCAAGTAACTGCCATAAAAAATTCTCTAAACAACATTCACTTTGTATATAATAATTTCCTCCACATGCAAGCACGTGAAACATTTATCTTTCTCTCTACATATGGTCGGTCTAATTTAAAGAATATTTCCATGTTTGATACAAAAGTTCCATATATACGTCCATGAGACATGGATGCGTTCTAAATTAGACAGTATCCAAAAAATGCAACATTACGTACACGTCAAAGTCATTTTATAAAATTCAAAAAACCTCACAACCACCGTTTCTTAATACCAGTCCCTCCTACGCACGTGCATCGCACGTGCCAGAGTACTCGTAATTATAATGAAAAACCATATAGTTATACTTTTTGAAAATAATTTTTGAAAATTATATATTAGTATATAAATATTGATTATAATTTAATTTAAAATCTAAATGGATATTTACCTAGATCTAAACCTGATTTGAATTTTAAATTAACACAAGGTATTTTAATACCAATTCAAACTATTTTGTATTTGTCAAAATATTTATTTAACTAAAATTATGTATCATTATTATTTTATACATATATGTGTGCATAGTATTTAAATGAAATATGGACAACAAATATGTATATAAAGGGACAAATGTATCCGTTGTGCTGTAAATCTCATCACTTAAATATGTGCACATTAAACCATGTGCACATCTATATGTTGCACATGCATTATACACGTATATGTGTATTTGGTATAGATATACATATGTTATATTAATAAAATAATTTTTTTATATAAACCATTTAAATAAAATAAAAGTTTTAATTAATTTTTTTAAATTTGATCTAAAATAATTAAAATCTCATAGGCCCAATAAGATCCGAAAATATGGAAAAAAAATTAAAATTCTCTGATCTAACCCGTTACATGCTAGTCTAGTTCCATCAATTTCTTCTTCAATTCATATCTTATATGATAGTATATTATGCTTTAGATGAAATTATATTTAACATATATACTTGCTCTTAAGTGCATATACTTGTAGAAAGAATTTAACTCAACTTCACCCATTATCAATTGTGTTTTGTCCAAAAAAATTCGATTACTCCTTATCGATACATCATTGTGTTATATAGCAAGGAGTGACTTTTGAGATTGAATCTCATTCGTTTTTAGGTACTTTTGGAACCATTATTCCATACACTCACATATTCGATCAAATCAAATTCTTTTATTTCGTTACATGTTATGTTTTATACTTTCATTTTATATTCTATGAACTTAACATAGATACACTACGTGTGCCTCAAATACACATGTTCATTCATTAGTGAATTTAAAGAAGTAAGTGGATTCGTTTTGGTGTTATTAGACCTTCGACTTCATACATCTATATGTATCAATTTGAAAAGTTCACTAACTCTTTTATCACTCCTACTAAATGGGTGTTATGCCCTTATTCATTTTAGATACAATTCACCAAAATCATATAAGTCATAATTATATGATTAAAGAATAATTCCTTAAACATATATAGCCTAGTCCACAATTTCAAAATAATGGTAAAAGATATTAGATACTTTTGTATTTCCCATGGATAATGCATCACTGATTTTATGAAACAAATACCGTTATTATAATAGATTTATTTTATATCGAATATTCATAATATTTATAATAAAATTAAACTATATCTATTTTTAGTCAATACCAAAAACATTTGGTTTATTTACGAATATAATTTTTTTTATATCTTTGTGTATCTACTAATAAGTGTTATATGGCATGCTCCTACTATTTTTGTCATTACAATAACAACATATGAAATAATATGCTCCATTCAACCACTTATTATGAGTTGTTTAATTTTATAATGTCACTAGGTCACAGTCGAGCATTTTAGATCAAATATCTTGGTACTAAAAGAAATAACTCTCATAGAGAACAATTTTCTACAAGAAAATTACATTTGAAATAGATATCGTATTTCTCATTCAATGGAATGTCCACTAGTATTTTATATAATTCTCGTATCTGACGTCTCTTCTTAAATTAGAGGTGACGATTCACTCTCTTTACCCAACTACGCCTGTTTTACATCCACTCTCGAACGTTCGTTTTCCTTTCAAATGGTCAAATCATCTAAAGGAAAACCTTACCACAAGACCGTACCAAATTATTTACAAAGGTGCATATGGACATCCTTAACATTTTAAGGACAACGAATACGTTGCACTTAAGTAAACTAATCGAAACTAACATTTTAATGATCAAATTCCTAGGTTGATCATTACTTCTTGGTCTTTTTTTTGTTTTCAGTACAATAAGATTTTCATTGTATTCAATCGTATTGAACACATGATCTTGCACTGTGGTTTACTTTCACATTTCGAATGAACCAATTTGATCGAGATTTTGTATACTACAAACACGACATATTACAATACAACTTTTGTAAGTGATAAAATATGGATAAGATATCCATATTTTTATATCGCTTTAGAGTTCCAAACATATAGAAGACGATAATAGTGCTCAACCAAGGTGTGAATGTATTTAGTAGTTGTATTATTTGGTTCTTGCATAGGTCTTGAAGTGAGAACATGCCAAAGGATTTAACAGTGAGTATATTTTTTATTTCATCGTCATTCATAATTATATTCTTTAGTATATTTCAATTGATAAACAATTTTTATTAGTTTAGTGCACAAATTATTAATGTAGATAATTTTAATTTGTATTGTAAGTATTTTTATAGTATTAGAAAGGTTAAGTACTGATTTTATTTTTCTAATAAGGCTCCCACTAGATTTTATTTTCCTCAAAACCTAAAGAAAAACATAGAAATCTTTCGATTTCTCTAGCGAGTGTTAGAACTCACTTGCATTGGAATTCTGACCTTGAGTTTGCTCAACAAATCATAGGCCCACAAGCGATGGATAATTCTTTATCAGTTATATCATATATAACTCTTAACGATGGTCTTTGTCTTAATCTTAATCACGACCTTGAGTTTAATCAACAAATCAAGAGAGATTATTAATTCTTACCTATCATTTCTCGACAGTCTAAAGATAATGCATGTACCTTGAGTTTGCACAATAATTACATGCATGTATCTTACCTGGTCAAGGCAATATATTAATAATACTACACATAATAGCTCATGCTTGAGTTTGCTCAATAATTAGTGCATATGCAAGTAATTTATCAACATATAAATGGTAGACAATAATTATATTAAAGATTCATTACCTTTAATATGTTTTGAGTGACACTGATTCAAGGAATAATGTATTTTTTATGAAATACTGTAACGACCCATAATTTAGTCACTTTAAAAGTAAATATTTAATATATTTTTAAATAATTAAAAGATGGATTTTATAACTAAAATAGACCTATTTTAAGTAATAACTAATGATAGTAAAGTTGTTTTAAAATTTGATTTAAAAAATAGGTAGTTTAGAGAAAAATCAAAATTGTGACGAAAATCGTTTTTCAGATTTTCGACTTTTAATCGTTCAAATGTTATCGAAAATTTTTATGTACACTAGTGTATATATTTGCACATGTATATAGATAACAAATTCCTTTGCTAATTAATTAGATTAGATAATAATATGTTTAAAATATACTTAAGTTAATAAAGTGGAAGTGGACTTTTCTTTTATAATTTAAAAAGAAATAAAAGCATAAAATCTAAGACATAAGTACACAAAAGTGATGGCATGGAGTGAGAAGGCAGGACGCATGTTACAAGAGGGAAGAGGGGTGTGTTGTCTAACTTTGAGTGGAGGATAGTTACCTAATTTTACGCGGGGTAGTTTAGTAAATTACCAATTTTCATTTTCTATAAAAACATCACCTCTCTTTCCACTTTCCACTTTCCACTTTCCACTTTACTTCATTATTTTCATTTTCCATTTCTTTCTTCCTTTCTACTCTCTTCACTTCTCTTCTTCCATGGATTTCTAAAAAGAAATAATTCCAAAGTTTCTTCTTTTCTCTTTAAATCCTTAAACTAATTCCTAAAACCATTTCTATTCCTCTCCACATCACCCATTCACCAAAAATAAACCCAAAACCCCATTTTTCACCATGGATGACCCTGCTAGGCCAAGGCTAAGCCCACTTGACCTCCCTTAGGTCTTGAAAAGCAAGATTTTCAAGTAGAAGCTAGGTCCGTGTGTTGTTTGCAAGGTCGTGGTAGTTTGGGTGATAGTTCATGTTTGTTTAAGTGAGTAAAGCTCACTTAAAAGCAAGTTGAAAATTTATTATTTTGTTGTAATAATTTAGGTTGGTTACATATGTGCATAAGTGTATGTAATTGTTATTGCTTGGTTTGCTTCCCGCTTGAAAGTGGATGACACATGGTATTTATATAGGGGACTAGAAACCAGTCAAAGTGTTCTTAGCAAATAGGTCGCTACTACACACTTCGAAGTGCATATGAAATGATTTACAAAGGACTTTGTGTAGAGGGACTCAAAAGAGTTCCTCGCCTTTGTGGTTTTTTTACCTGCTTGTGTATATAAATGTTGTGAATGTTGATTAGTATAGTTAACATACTTAAGTTACTTTTTATTTGACATCGAGATCCCATGTTTTCTTTAAATTAGTTTACTACTTCATTTTTCTAAGGAAGTTTTAAAATGTTTAAAAGGATTTTCCAAACTTGATTCTTGTTTTCAAAACTCTTTACAAAAAGGTTTGAAAGTGGTTTGGAATTTACTAAAAAAAGGTGTTTACAATTATTAAGGAAAATGTTATTTGTTTTAAGAATCAAGTGTTAGTTTTAAACAAAGGATTTTTGGAAAAGGTTTAACTTACTAATTTGAAACCAAAAACTAGAATTAAGTTTCAAAGATAATTTTTTAGATTCTTAAAGGTTTTTGTTTTTAAAATAAGGGATTTCTTTGTCCTTACCATTAAGTAACACAAAACTAATATGATAAAATAGTGCTAAAATGTTGACACGTTTTATAGAAAGTAAGTCACCTTATATTTAGCACTAAAAGCTGATGAGTAGACTTTCCTTTATCTATGAGATCTAGAATCAGAGTATTGTAACTAAGGCAAGGCAGGGTGCAACTAATGCCCTAAATTACCTAACTTTGATTCTAGGTGAGGGATAGAGAAGTCGAAATGTTGAAAAGCGATGGGTATAAGAGGGTTAATTTCGATAAACCAGTCATGATTAATTAAGTATATGGAAGAAACTCCATCTTATACTTAACACTAAAGTTCAAGGTAAGGAAGCCCGTTTCCTATCTGTGAGAGTTTAAACAATTCGTGATATAAATTATGGTGAAGTATGCTATGGAGTAGTACTACCATTCCTGAGGTTGATTCCAAAATGGAAGGTAGTAAAGTTATATTTGTTTGTTCGATCCTGGAATAACTTGTATGGATGAATGCTGGCATTGCATTGTTCTGGAGGGCAGTGTTAGCATTCCAAGATGGGTTTGCTAAAAATGGTAATCGTTTCCTTGGACCTCGCACTCATAAATGACTAAAACATGGGATTTTCTTCAGGCTATGTTTTTTCTACCATTAGGGTGTGATCGTCCTTGATCTAGATCAATAGCATTTTTGGATGTATGTTGCGGGCCCAGTACGGTTGTTGATCGCATCCAAGGGTGATCATATTCGGTATTATCTAGGAAGGGCTAGGTCAGTCTTGATTGGTAGAGGGTCCATGTGAGGCCCTCGATACATTTTCTCTAGAGATGTACTGTGACAGGTAGTACCCCGGTAGCATTGTCATTATTGAAATCCATTTTCCACTGCATGCTTTACGGACTTGGATGTATACTAAATATGTTGGAATTTAACTAATGTAACCATTTCGGCTATGAGTCAACATTTATTTTAAACCTCAGACATTATGACAATATCACAGAATTTCTTATAGAAATATTTTGGTTGTTGTAAGGTAAAAACCTGTCCGTGTTTATAGAAATATGTTTTGTGTTTACTCACACCAAACCCATGTCTAACCCAGAGTTTTTCTTTCTTTCCCTTAAACTCTTGGGTGCTCTAATTTTAAGTAGCCAAGTCATAACGAACCAGATTTTCGACCCTTAAAAATCGACACTAATACGTCCACTGTATTACATGTCAAGCATTCAAGTGCCGAAAATACCAATCTGTTAGGGTGAAAGAAGAAGGTAGAGAAAACTAAAACAACACAGAATCTCACAATGTAGCGAATAATATATAATACAACCATGATCTTTACAAAAAGGAAACATCTTTATCCATATATACAACATCAGAGTACATTAGACTTATCCTAAATTTTTGGACAGTTAAAGAAACATGTCCTCACATTGACAAATATACATGTTAACCCGCCCTTTGGCAAGGAAGTACACAGGCGGATTTAACCCAACAGACTTCAAGGTTATCAAGGCCGATGATTCCAGAGTGACAGTTCTTCTAGGACCCAAAGGTAAAGTATAAATGGTAATATGAAGCCAGAGTTGGATGGAGTTGGTAGATAAATGATGTAGGATGCTTGAAATATAAATATTGGTTTGGATAAGTTAGGGATTGGCATGACTTGGTGGAAGCATAGGATCGACATAGCATGGATCAGCATGGAATGGAAGTAGCATAAGGCTCGACATGGCTTTGTAGCGTAGGAGGGATCGGCATACCTTCATGGCACAAGAGGGGTCGGCATAGTTTCATGAAGTAGGAGGGATCGGTATAGCATTGTACAGTAGCATGGATCGGCATAGCTTGGTAATATCAGAGGGATCAGCATGATTGGTTATACAAGGGATCAACAAGGACGAAGTAAAGTGCGGATCGGCATGGTTGGTAGTATATGGATCGGCATGGTCGAGGCAATGTGTGAATCAGCATGGTTGATCCTAGAGGGATTGGTATACATCAATAGCTTAGCAAGATGAAGGGATCGGCATTTCAGGTGGATCGACATACTTTGACTCAAAAAGAAGGGGTCAACATGGTCGGTTGCATTTGATCAGCGTACTTCATTGGATAGGGGCCGTCGTTCATCAATGCCCAAGTACATTCTTGCATTCAGTAATCAATAACTCGTGCTCCCTTATTCCAAATGACATGAAACTTGGGGATTAAACATATTTTATCATGAAGAATCCACCATAGGAATCGCTGTCCAAAAATCAATTAAGGAAGGGATCGGTACCGATCCCTCCTCATGGGGATTTGGGCCGAGCGAACCCTATGGTGGGCCCATATGGATAAGAAGGTCCTGTAGCCGAAGTTTCAGAGAGATGGGTGGTCATGTTCCCCTATAAATACAGCAGGCATAGCTTCAGAAAAGGGATCTTCTTTCTGCTTCTCTTCATCTTCTACCTAGGTTATACTCTGTCGGTTTTATTCTTTAATTCCATGGATTTGTAACTGTAATCAGCAGCATAAACTAATAAAAGGAAAATCTTTGGAGTGGACGTAGGCCGGAGTTAGCCGAACCACTATAAATCTGTCTCCACTTACTTTTTTCCTGATTGTTTTTAATTTTGTTCTTCATTTGTTTCTCTTAATAATTCTATGATTGGATTGGATGCTGGTGCTTCCTTACAATTGGGTGTTGGTAGCCAATTTTGAAGCCAACATTTTGGTGCTTTCACTGAGAAGACTTGCACCAGTGGATTTGGAAGCTAGGATCTCAGATTTGGAAGCTTGGATATTTGGATCTAGAAAGCAATGACTAGGCAATCAACAAGGAAAGCGCTACTAGAAAGGAGCCACTGTAAAGAGAGTCAGGAGGCTTCCTCAGGAGCTGGAGCTAATCAAGCATCTATATACATCACCAGGGATGAGATGGAAATGATGATGGATGCTATGCAGGAGAGGATGTTGAAAAGGAAGGAGGAGGTGATGCAGAATTTACTCCAACAAGTAAGACAAGCTGGAGCACAAAATTAAGGAGTTGAAGCAGCATGAATCGTTGGAAATCAAAACCGAGAACATGAAAATGGATTCAATAGACAAAGGAATAGAATAGAGCAGTCGGGGGCAGTCTCCTGCCAACCTAGAGGGATCATCACCAATCCCCCAAGGCTAGGGGGCATGAACCCGGATCTGGTTGATGATGTTGTTGGAGGACCTATGATCGATCAAGTGGAGCTTGGTGCGAATCGAAATTTGGATGCTCATCCGAAGGAGTACGTTTTGGAATTTCCTCGTAGACTCGGGAGGTAGCTTGGGCATGATGGTGGGATACTACCATTGGAAGACAGTGATAGGTTTGCGAAGATAATAAGATGAGCTATGCGTGAAGGATTAGTGAACATGGATTTGGAGGATGTAAATAGAAGTCCATTCACTCCAAATATCAGGCAAGCTAGGAATCCACTGGAGTTCAAACTACCAACACTTGAGACATATGATGGAAAAACATGTCCCGCTGTTTATCTGACGAGACACATGGAAGTATTGGGGGCATCAGAGGAAGTCAAGGCACAGTGCTTCCCCTTATACTTAACCGATATAGAAGCACTATGGTTCAGACAATTGGAAAGCGGCTCTATTAGCACATGGACGGAATTGATCGAAAGGTTTATGAGGCAGTTTAGGGTCACATCTCGAGACCCAAAAATGTGATGAGTTTGGCAACACTGAAATAGAGGACCGAAGAGTCCCTGAGGAGTTTCCTAACACGGTTTAATGCCGCAGCAACATCGGTAGATCGCCCTGATCCATCCATGGTTTTGATGGCAGCTGTATCTGGAATTGCTGATGGCACGGAGTTCAAGAATTCACTGGCGTAGGACTCACCTATGGATCTTGGGGAGTTTTATCATGAAGCAGAAAGGTTCATGTGGTAGGAAGACGCACGAGCAAACAAACCGGAGGTGAATGCTGTGCAAAGTGGATGATTATTAGGAGATGTAAACAAGAATGATAAAGGCAAATAGAAAATGAATGATGGCATTAATGTGTCGAAGAGGCAATAAAGAGAACCAAAATTCTCTTCTTATACAGAATTTAACCGAACTTTGGAAAGGATTTATTTGGATACTCAAGGACGTCTTCAATATCGAAGGTCGGCAAGGAGGGAACCCTCCGAATGTGAGCGAGCATCATGAAAGCATTGCCTATTCCATGAGGAATGGTCAGTTACAACAATACGTAAGGACTCGGGCTACGGAGGTGGACAGGAGCAGCCACCGTCCACATCGAATGAAAATGGCACTGGATTAAGGCATCATCATCAACTTGTCATCAATTGATCGGGATGGCATGGACTAAGTAACGAACTCCACAGTAACACGGCTAAGTCACTTACACATGTACGAGATCGAGGATGATCCCTAAGCATGCTTTGACATGACGATAAACCGTTGTACTCGGGTTTGTGAAATTCGTTTTATTTCTTCTTATTTATTTTGAACTTTGATTTATTGGTTGTATGAAATTTTATTTTATGGACTTAGGGATGCTTAAGTCTGGATTAATGTAATGAATTACACAGGTCACGGTTATGGCCCTGACCGGAGAGACGGGGTAATACCCGCGAGTCACGAGTCCTTACGTCGGAGAGTGATAGGATGGATTCATACATGGATTATGTCCTCGACTAGGGATCGAGGCCGGAGAAGGATACCCCATGGATTAAGTCCTCGACTGCGGATCGAGGTCGGAGAAGGATACCATACTGATTAAGTCCTCGATTGGGGATCAAGGCCTGAGAAGGATACCCCACGGATTAAGTCCTTGATTAGGGATCGAGGCTAGAGAAGGATACCCCATGGATTAAGTCCTCGACCGGGGATCGAGGCCGGAGAAGGATACCCCACGGATTAAGCCCTCGACCGGAGAGTCAAGGCTAGAGAATAAAACCCAACAGGTCGTCGAGTATAGATTGTGCTCGACAAGGATCTGGAAAGCTCAAGGTCGTTGAGTATGGATTGTGCTCGGCAAGGATTCAGTGAGATCAAGGATTTGGATTAGGCTAATGACCCAAAGAGATCTATGGATTTGGATATGGACCTGAAGCGGTCCCAGATTTAGATAAAACAACCGGAGAGGTCTATGGATTTGGATGTCGACCTGGATCGGTCCCGGATTTGGATAACGATCCAGATAAATCATGGATTTGGTTAATGAATTTGGAATGGATTCAGAATTGGATATCGACTCAGAACAGTCATGGATTTTGCTAATGATCCGAAAAGATCAAGGAATTTGATTAGCAACGGATTGGATTCTGGATTGGATAATATGGCAATCAACAGATTATTGACTTCAAATTTTGGATTTATAGCAATTCAAAACACGCCTTCCTATTGCAAGGCATGTTTTGAAGGGCAAAGTGTTAACCCGCCTTTTGGCAAGGCAGTACACATGCGGATTTAACCCAACAGACTTCAAGGTTATCAAGGCCGATGATTCCAATGACGGTTCTAGGACCCGAAGGTTAAGTACAAATAGTTATATGAAGCCAGAGTTGGATGGAGTTGGTAGATAAACGATGTAGGATGCTTGAAATATGAATATTGGCTTGGATAAGTTAGGGATCAGCATGACTTGGTGGAAGCCCAGGGATCAGCATAGCATGGATCGACATGGAATGGAAGTACCATAGGGCACAGCATGGATTTGTAGCATAGGAGGGATCGGCATACCTTCATGGCATATGAGGGGTCGGCATAGTTTCATGAAGTATGAGGGATCGGCATAGCATTATGTAGTAGCATGGATCGACATAGCTTGGTAATATCAGAGGGATCAGCATGATTGGTTATACAAGGGATCGACATGGACGAAGTAAAGTGCGGATTGGCATGGTTGGTAGTGTATGGATTGGCATAGTCGAGGCAATGTGTGGATCGGCATGGTTGGTTTTAGAGGGATCGGTATACTTCAATAGCTTAGCAAGATGAAGGGATCGACATTTCAAATTGATCGGTATACTTCGACTCACAAAGAAGGGGTCGACATGGTTGGTTGCATTGGATTGGCGTACTTCATAGGATAGGGGTTAGCATTCATCAATGCCCAAGTACATTCTTGCATTCAACAATCAATAACTCGAGCTCCCCTGTTCCAAATGACATGAAACTTGGGGATTAAACATATTTTAACATGAAGAATCCACCATAGGAATCACTGCCCAAAAATCAACTAAGGAAGGGATCGGTACCGTCCGTCCTCATGGGGTTTTGGGCTGAGCGACCCTTATGGTGGGCCCATATGGATAAGAAGGTCCCGTAGCCGAAGTTTCAAAGAGAGGGTGGTCGTCTTCCCCTATAAATACAGCATGCATGGCTTCAGGAAAAGGATCTTCTTTCTGGTTCTCATCATCTTCTACCTAGGTTATACTTTGTCGGTTTTATTCTTGAATTCCATGGATTTGTAACTGTAATCGGCAGTATAAACTAATAAAAGGAAAATCTTTGGAGTGGACGTAGGCCGGAGTTAGCCGAACCACTATAAATCTGTGTCTCTATTTACTTTTTTCCTGATTGTTTTTTATTTTGTTCTTCATTTATTTCTCTTCATGTTTCTGTGATTGGATTGGATATTGGTGCTTTCTTACAACTAGGTGTTGGTGGCCAATTTTGAAGCCAACAATACAGACTCTATAATACAGCAAATGTAAAAATATGTGAATACGTCTTGGCCATCCAGCTCTTGTCCAGCTCCAAAATATCTAGCCAAACCTGGGAAAAACATGCTCGGTCTGACCCGACCATTACATGGAATAACGCCTGGGTCAGTCTTGTAAACCAGCGTGAGTAAAATTCGATAACAAGTAACAACCAAACTGATTTCTACATTTGAAAACTTTTCAAACAAAGGATATCTCGTAAGACCACATCACACATAAAATGGACGGGTTTTTTACCTTACAGTAACCAAAACATTTTATATCAAAATCGAGTGATATTATCATAGTGTCTAGGTTTAAAGTAAATAGATAAAATAGTTGAAATGCTTGCATCTCACATTCCACATACTATGCTCTACAATTGAAAACGTAAGGCGTGTATTGGAGATTGGATTCCAACTAATGACTAGGCTACTAGGGTACCACCCTCCATGGTACATGTAACGACCCGTATTTTTAACACTTTAAAAATACGAATTAAAAAGAAAATTTTGGATAAAAATCCGAAGGAAATAAAATTTTGTGTTGTTAAATGTAAATTACAAGTTAAAATACAAAACTGAATTCTGAAATAACTTATTTGTAAATTAAATACGGATGTTAACTTGTAATTGAACGTAAGTAAGGATTTAAATTTGAATGTAACAAGTAATTAAATTGAATTGAATTTGATTGTAAACAATGAAATAAATAAAATGGTAGATTTAATATTGAAGTTATAATATGGAAATCAACGTAAATGAATGTAATTTAATATTACTGTGAATTTAAATAAGATGATAGCTGAAGAAAATGAAAGTAAATGAATTATAAACTATTGATAATAATGTATAAGTAAATAGTTGATTCAATAATGAAAGTGTAAATCGAAACAAAAGAATTCATTTGGAATTAAATAACTTGAATTTGAATTATAATATAATTGAACGCTGAATCTAATATAATCTTTTATATTGGATTTATAATGGAAAACTAAATTGTAAAAGATTGTTAATTACTGTGAAATTAAAAATGGGATTTGTGAACAATTGAAATTTGATTTAAAAAGTTAATAATTTAAAATTGGTAATTTTATATTGAAATTAAACAGTCGAATAATTTATTTTTCGAATATTGGATTTAATTAGACAATTAAATCGATAATTTAATAAGTTAAATTTCATAAATAATTGAAAATCGAGTTGAATATGATTGAAAATGATTTGTAAAATTTTATCTTATCATATTGGAGTTATAGTAATGTTATAGAACTTTTAAAATTGAATTTAAAGTTAATTTGTGAAAATTGAATATTTTAATATTTAATTTTCGACTGAAAAATAGACATTTTTCGAACAGTCTCAGAATTGAACGAAACTTGTTCCATTGGATCCGTAATAGTTAGTTATTGTCGGATTTCAATTATTGTAGTAATCGGAGTTATCGTTTGACCGTGGCAGCTCGAAACGCATCGAATTGTTTTTAATATTAATTCGGCGAGTGAAAATAGTCATTTTTCAAAAAGTCTTGGATTTCGACGAAACCAGTTTCATTGGATCCGTAATGTCATATTATTGTAAGGTTTCAAATTTCGTATCAATCGGATTTACCGTTTGTCCGGGGCGAGCCCAAATGCGCAGAAATTTGATTAACCGATTTAATTTTAAATCGATCGTTTATTGCCATAACTCACACATACGATCGAATTAGCTTCCGAAACCTGTTCCATTGTGTTCGGAACGTGGGGTAAACCTTAGAAACGCCAGCCGGCACGCTTCGTTTGGAGTTCGGAAAATTTTGGGTGAATAGTGTTTTGCAATTTTCTATAAAAGGCCCTCCATTTCACAATTTGCAAACAAAGGCTAGGGTTTCAAGCCAGCCGCCACTTATACTTCAATGGCCAGAAATGCACGAATCTTCTCCCCTCAATTACTCAAAATCCGTCGATAATTATAGAAAACTTCCAACACGAAAGTTGTAGAGCACGACGAGAGCTTCAAATCCATACGGAGATGATCGAAAACAGAGCTTCGAGTCAACGGGAAATCGAGCATGAAGGGGCTGCGTTTTTCACGCAATTCGAGGCAGAGGAGGAGGCCGAGCTTCAAGCTATTCCAGGTGAAGGTGGAGTAAGGCGGTGGCTTCGAAGTGGTGTAACCTGATCGTCTTCAAGTTGCTCGGTTTGGTCGTGAAAATTCATGGAGTAAAGGCGGCTATGGGTTTGTGTTGTACGTGTTTATCACGTTGAAGAGGAAGATGAAGGGGACGGTCCAGATCTGAAGATGCAGAAATGAACGGCCGTGATCTGATCTAGGGTTAGAAAAATAAAGATAAAGCTGAAATTGTATATTTAAATTCATACAAACTTTGAAAAATCATAACTTTTTCATACGAGGTCCGTTTTGCGCGAAACAAGATGCATTGGAATCGTATGGACTAGCACTACGCTATGCACCTGGATCGGAATCATTTGGAGCTAGAGAAAATTTTGAGTTAAATCGAACGTCGTTCGATTTGATTTAAAGTCGTAAAAATCAAGGTGAGTGTTTTATAACGCTCACAACGTACTAGAATATTCTGATGCTAGTTAAATTTGATATTGTGAAGTGATATTATTTTTATTAGTCGTTGTTGATAAAAATTTAATTGTCATCTAGATCGTCGTTGAATTTAATGTTAGAAATTAAAAATTGACAGTTAAATTAAATAGGAATTTGATTGCGATTAAATTACCTGATATTGATAACTATGAAATTGCTGTGAATTGTATTGTCTATTGGATGATTTATTTGATGGATGCTATTGGTTGATATTTAATTGTTTGGATGTTTATTTGCTTATATATATCCTGTGATACATATGACATTGTGATCGGTTTAAGTGATATATATTCATCTCTGACATTTAACTGAAATAAATAATCACTTGGCCATAGGATAGAAAATTATATACGGACACCGGATTGGCTAAATTAATTGATTTTAAAAGTTGTTTTGAAATTATTTAAATGAATTGATTTTAAGAATAAAATCCAAATTATGGAAATTGAATTATTTTGAATTGGAGCTTGAAATGTTGGAATTTAAACTTGATAATCGAAATTGTTTAATTAATCGAAGTTTAGTTTTTTTAATTAAAAATTGAAATACGGCATAAATTTTCGGAAGTTGATTTGTTTGAAAGATTGGACTTTTATTCGAACTTTGACTATTTCTAAGAAAACTTATATGAAATGATATTTTAGGTTTGAGTTTAGAATTGAAATTTGGATTCAAAAATTTGGTATTGAAAGTAAATTTGATTTAATGTTTAAATCGATATTTTGAAATTGGATTTGGAATTGAAATTGGAAATTAATTGGGAATTGGAATTTAAATCAATTTGGAATTGAAGTTAATTCATTTGGAATTGGAATTGAAATTTAAATTCATTTGGAATTGGGATTGAAATTGGAAATTAATGTGGAATTGGAAATTAATTTGGAATTGGTAATTAATTTGAAATTGGAAATTAAAAGTGAACGAAATTTGTTTATTGGAATCGAAATTTATATGGAATCAAAATTTATTCGAGTTGAAATCAGAATTGAATCGATTAAATCGAAATGGAAATTTGAATTGATTTGGGTAGGAAATTGGGAAGTTGACCGGTTTGACTTTGGAATTTGTTTTAAATGAATATTTTAGTATAAATGATTTAAAATCCATATTCTTTAAATATTGAAATTATTTTGATTTTCAAAATGTTTTACTATATAAACCATTTTTATATTCAAATTATTTTCGATTAAACTATTTAAATATTTTCTATTAAACTATTTTAACTATTTTAATTATTTAAACTACTTTTAAACTACTTAAAACTATTTTCTAAAATTTTCAAGCTGGTCGATAAGGTGAATTGTTTATATTTAAATCTCGAATTTAAATACGAATTGGGATAAATGAAGTTGCAACCTAAATTGAAATTCGAAATTGATTTTGAAATCGAAATGAGATATTGAGGCGAAAAATGATTTTGAAATGAAATCGTATATTTGAATAGATATGATGTTTTTGAAATGGATTTGACTTTGAAGCGAATATGATACTTTGATATCAATTATGAATCGATTTGAAATGTAAAAGATCCAACCGTTGTGAAAAATATAACGTAGTTATTAAAGAGACCGGGATCGGATATGGACATACTCTCTGTCGATACCGAAAACCACTTTAATAACTATATTCGTGGAGTGTTGATCCAGAACGAAGTGGATGGTTTTGGTGAACGTGTTGATTTGAAGAAAGAGAACGATTTTGGATGACCCCTGACATGACTAAAACAGGAGCCGCGCCGGGCCATTGAGGATCGCCATCTCTAGCGGACACACTCCTTCGATACCATGTCTATTACTTTTGTGATTCGATTTGGGTGCACCCCGCGATTTGGGAGTGTTGTTTCGCGGTGTTGGGGTAGTAGCTGCTATGCCCAACATCAGTCCGGATCACGCAACTACTAGTATCCTAGTTGGTATTGCCTCATGTACCTTGTCATACTGATTATCCTATTCGCGACCACTACGTTTTGGTTTGTACCTTGAGTATATGGATTGCCCTCTGGTGACTTCCGGTTTTGGGGAAACTACGGTCTTGTATATGCTCTTGGGAATATAAACTGTGTTAAGGGTGGAATGGGCCATGGCTTAACGCTATTTTAATACTTTTACTTTAGTGTAGACATATTATAATAGCGTATTGTACTACATAGTAGATAGTTTAACGGATCCTTGAGAGATGGAAAATCCCGTAACATCTCTTAAGTTATTGCACTCACGTTGACACTGGATAGGAGATGTCAAACCCCGTAAACATCTCTGACGCCGTCACACTCATATTTTCTTATTCGATTTGACTTACATGAGATATTTTAGTCCTGACTCGAGTGTTTTGTCTTTTCATTACGCTCGGGTCAGCCTGAGCATTTCAGATAAGGTTGAAGATCTATTCTGGAGGACGAAGACGAAGTTTGGTATTATATCATTTGTATTCTACTACCATATTATTTTTCCGCTGCATTATTGTATTATCTCTGATATGTATGTAACTATGATTTATGATGTATAATAATAATCAAATTTATTTATTTAACAGCTTCATGAACTGTTATTTTATTATCATACTTTAGCCTTCCGCTGTGAGATTCTGTGTTGTTTCATTTCCTTTATTTCTTTCCTTTTCTTTTCTTATTTACCCAAATTAACAATCCTCCATTTTGAATGGTTTGAGTTGACGTGTGTGTTTGATCATCGACTTAAACTGTACAAAAAGGCGGGTCGTTACAGTTGGTATCAGAGCTTTGGTTTAGATTACCTTGGCTCTTGTGGGGAATAACTCATTGAAATAGAGGTAAACTATATGAATGAGTTGAGTGTATATGAGAGAGCGTATTTGTAATTTTGATATAAAAATGATTTTATATTGTGTTAATTTGTTCCGTTGAGTATTTATGAATTCTGGTTGGTACTTGGGACGCCAAGGCATCGATAGGAATTTCTAAACACTCGAATAGGACAGATTGACATAATATTGTTTTGGATTATATTCTATATATAAAAGACTTATCTTGAAAATTTATAAATGTTGATTGTATTGGTTGTTAGGAGATGATAATATTAGATTATCATCGTTTATTGTTGATTAGTCAATATTTCTAACTATTGACTATTAGACGATTTTAAGGAATGAAACTTGTAAATATGACTGACAATGAATATAAATGGTAAATAAAATAAAATAAAAATGAATTTAAATTAAGATGGAGAATTTAAATTCCGGTGTTTTGAAAATTTATTATCAAAAATTTGAAATGTATAATATAAGTATTATATGATAGTATATTCGATTAGAAATTGTTTTCAAAGGATTTTCAAATGAAGTAAGTGTTATACTCCCCTCTTGACACTAGAAAATGATTCCGGTGATGAGTGCACGCATCATCGACTTTATTTTCGAGAGTCTAAGTGGGGGAGATCACTTAATTGTTTTTCTAAACCCTGTTTTGATTAAAATTGAATTTTATTTTATACTCTCTATAGTATGACTTGATATATATTAATATAAGTATATATTATTTCAAACTTGATTTGAATTGAAACCGGAGTTGAAATTCTGAAGTTCTTTAATATTTAATAATTTTAAACTATTGAGATAAACAAATACTTGAATCATTACGGATCTTTTGAATTGTGAAATGAGAAATAAACCTAAGAGCTAAGTGAAAATATCAATTGAAGTAGATATCCTTAGAATTAGGAAATTATGAATTTAAAATAAAATTGAAACTGTAAAACTCGCATAGTATTAAATTTCATTCTATAGCATAAATATAACTTACCAAAATATTTAAGAAGTTCAAAAATGTTATATGAATTGTTAATTGGATAATATACAAGTTTTGGTTTGAATAATGAAATATGCATTTAATTAATGGTTTGCAAATATAAATAAAATTGTTAGTAAATAATTGGAATTTAAATTAACATTTAAAGGTGATTCACAATTATGTTAATATAAAATGGAAATACTATATGTGAATGTAAATGTGAAATTAAATTATAGTGAAATTAAATTATAGTGAAATTTAAGTAATGACTTAAGAATTAATTAATTGAAAATTCAACTTTGAATGAAAAAAGGTTGTATGTTGTTTAACTACATTCTATTTGCATAACAATAACTTACCAAATACTTAAAAAGTTTAAAATGCTAATAAGGATAAGTAGAGGAATAATATACCAGTGTGAGAGTGAATAATAAAATGTGAAGATCTATTGATAGTGTAAATATAAAGAAAATTTAAGTTGTAAAATGAATTAAATTTAAAATTAATTAAATATAGAATTAGTAAATGGAAACTAATTAAATTTGAATAAAACTAAATGTCAATAAACTTGGAAGTGTATGAAATTAAAATTTTGACTTGGAAATGTATAATTGATTTATTATAGATTTGGATGGATGTTAATGTTGATATGCATTGGTCGTTAGATGGATGATAATTGATTAAATAGAATTCATTAGTGTTAATGGAATTGAATAAACGGAATAAAATTTTAAATAATTAAATTCAAATTTGAAGCAAAGTGAAATTAAATATAATTGAATTCAAATTAAATTGAAGCAAATTGACTTGAATTTAAATTAAGAATGAAACAAACTTGAATAAATTGGAAACAAATCGAATGTAAACTTATTTCATGGATATATAAGAAAATAAACGACTTTGTGTTTGTGATTGTTTCTTTAGAAAATTTGAAGATTGATGGTTTGTACTTTGAAATAATAAAAGCAAAATTTGAAAAATCCAAAATACTCAAAGAGAGCTGAAATGAAAATAGCCATAACTTTTAAATGGTTGAACGAAATTAGACGATCTTAGACTTTTCAGAAAGCCTGGAAACTGTGCTACATGTTTTGTTTAAAATGTTTTGATAAATACCTTCATCCACTAGGCTTAAAACACCAATATTAGTCGCTGGTCTGTGCGAAGTAGAAATCTGAATCACCTTAGTATTCTCGCCATAACTTTTTACTGGTTTATCGGATTTTGATGATCTTGCCCTTTCTGGAAAGCTTAGAACTTACGCTAAAACTTTTGTTTTAAATGTTTTGTGGTTTTCTGTCATTTAGAGGGTCGAAAACGTGAGTGGAAGTCGCTGACCTGCGCAATTCATTGCCCAGGCTGAGGCGTATCCTTTTAGTAAAACGGCCGTAACTTTTGAACGGATGGTCCGAATTCGATGATTTTGGACATTCCGGAAAGCCTGAAATGAATGCAACAACTTTTGTTTAGATTCCACTTCCAAATTTTATCGTTTAGATGACCAAAAACTGAGATTCGTTTGCTGCCCTGGAATTGGAATTTCAGTTTTGAAGCTAAAACATGTTATATGTATGTTGTTTATGCTAAGTATATCAATCTATCTTTATATGCATGGTTCTAACTTGGTTATTGAGCATTTTAGTAGGTAGCAAAGGGGTTGCGCTTCGCTTGTGGAGCTCGCTTCTGCGCTAAATGCAAAATGTAAGTTAAAATGCTAATAAACGCTTAATAAAAGGTACGTTCTCGGATTACAGTTTATGTTGTGGTATATTATTGTGTTCCCCATGCTTTGGGATGCCTCATTCTTGTAATGAGATGTATATCATGCAATTATTACCACTGTGAAATTTTTCGGTCCTAGCCGCGCAAAGGAGGTGCTGCCGAAATTTTTCAAAAATCCGGGAGTTAGAAAATTTTGTGAAAAAAAAATCCTATAACTAAATTTTGCAAATAAGTCGAATATTTTGAATGAATTATATCTAAATGATGGTTTCTCCTTCTCCGTTCCTTTTCGAGGACGAAAAGTTTTAAGTGGGGGAGAATGTAACGACCCGTATTTTTAACACTTTAAAAATACGAATTAAAAAGAAAATTTTGGATAAAAATCCGAAGGAAATAAAATTTTGTGTTGTTAAATGTAAATTACAAGTTAAAATACAAAACTGAATTCTGAAATAACTTATTTGTAAATTAAATACGGATGTTAACTTGTAATTGAACGTAAGTAAGGATTTAAATTTGAATGTAACAAGTAATTAAATTGAATTGAATTTGATTGTAAACAATGAAATAAATAAAATGGTAGATTTAATATTGAAGTTATAATATGGAAATCAACGTAAATGAATGTAATTTAATATTACTGTGAATTTAAATAAGATGATAGCTGAAGAAAATGAAAGTAAATGAATTATAAACTATTGATAATAATGTATAAGTAAATAGTTGATTCAATAATGAAAGTGTAAATCGAAACAAAAGAATTCATTTGGAATTAAATAACTTGAATTTGAATTATAATATAATTGAACGCTGAATCTAATATAATCTTTTATATTGGATTTATAATGGAAAACTAAATTGTAAAAGATTGTTAATTACTGTGAAATTAAAAATGGGATTTGTGAACAATTGAAATTTGATTTAAAAAGTTAATAATTTAAAATTGGTAATTTTATATTGAAATTAAACAGTCGAATAATTTATTTTTCGAATATTGGATTTAATTAGACAATTAAATCGATAATTTAATAAGTTAAATTTCATAAATAATTGAAAATCGAGTTGAATATGATTGAAAATGATTTGTAAAATTTTATCTTATCATATTGGAGTTATAGTAATGTTATAGAACTTTTAAAATTGAATTTAAAGTTAATTTGTGAAAATTGAATATTTTAATATTTAATTTTCGACTGAAAAATAGACATTTTTCGAACAGTCTCAGAATTGAACGAAACTTGTTCCATTGGATCCGTAATAGTTAGTTATTGTCGGATTTCAATTATTGTAGTAATCGGAGTTATCGTTTGACCGTGGCAGCTCGAAACGCATCGAATTGTTTTTAATATTAATTCGGCGAGTGAAAATAGTCATTTTTCAAAAAGTCTTGGATTTCGACGAAACCAGTTTCATTGGATCCGTAATGTCATATTATTGTAAGGTTTCAAATTTCGTATCAATCGGATTTACCGTTTGTCCGGGGCGAGCCCAAATGCGCAGAAATTTGATTAACCGATTTAATTTTAAATCGATCGTTTATTGCCATAACTCACACATACGATCGAATTAGCTTCCGAAACCTGTTCCATTGTGTTCGGAACGTGGGGTAAACCTTAGAAACGCCAGCCGGCACGCTTCGTTTGGAGTTCGGAAAATTTTGGGTGAATAGTGTTTTGCAATTTTCTATAAAAGGCCCTCCATTTCACAATTTGCAAACAAAGGCTAGGGTTTCAAGCCAGCCGCCACTTATACTTCAATGGCCAGAAATGCACGAATCTTCTCCCCTCAATTACTCAAAATCCGTCGATAATTAGAGAAAACTTCCAACACGAAAGTTGTAGAGCACGACGAGAGCTTCAAATCCATACGGAGATGATCGAAAACAGAGCTTCGAGTCAACGGGAAATCGAGCATGAAGGGGCTGCGTTTTTCACGCAATTCGAGGCAGAGGAGGAGGCCGAGCTTCAAGCTATTCCAGGTGAAGGTGGAGTAAGGCGGTGGCTTCGAAGTGGTGTAACCTGATCGTCTTCAAGTTGCTCGGTTTGGTCGTGAAAATTCATGGAGTAAAGGCGGCTATGGGTTTGTGTTGTACGTGTTTATCACGTTGAAGAGGAAGATGAAGGGGACGGTCCAGATCTGAAGATGCAGAAATGAACGGCCGTGATCTGATCTAGGGTTAGAAAAATAAAGATAAAGCTGAAATTGTATATTTAAATTCATACAAACTTTGAAAAATCATAACTTTTTCATACGAGGTCCGTTTTGCGCGAAACAAGATGCATTGGAATCGTATGGACTAGCACTACGCTATGCACCTGGATCGGAATCATTTGGAGCTAGAGAAAATTTTGAGTTAAATCGAACGTCGTTCGATTTGATTTAAAGTCGTAAAAATCAAGGTGAGTGTTTTATAACGCTCACAACGTACTAGAATATTCTGATGCTAGTTAAATTTGATATTGTGAAGTGATATTATTTTTATTAGTCGTTGTTGATAAAAATTTAATTGTCATCTAGATCGTCGTTGAATT
The DNA here is from genome assembly GCA_030737815.1 of Allium fistulosum. Classification (NCBI taxonomy): domain Eukaryota; kingdom Viridiplantae; phylum Streptophyta; class Magnoliopsida; order Asparagales; family Amaryllidaceae; genus Allium; species Allium fistulosum. Next base: position 505,418,522 of record CM060903.1, on the reverse strand, counting down.
TAATGTTAGAAATTAAAAATTGACAGTTAAATTAAATAGGAATTTGATTGCGATTAAATTACCTGATATTGATAACTATGAAATTGCTGTGAATTGTATTGTCTATTGGATGATTTATTTGATGGATGCTATTGGTTGATATTTAATTGTTTGGATGTTTATTTGCTTATATATATCCTGTGATACATATGACATTGTGATCGGTTTAAGTGATATATATTCATCTCTGACATTTAACTGAAATAAATAATCACTTGGCCATAGGATAGAAAATTATATACGGACACCGGATTGGCTAAATTAATTGATTTTAAAAGTTGTTTTGAAATTATTTAAATGAATTGATTTTAAGAATAAAATCCAAATTATGGAAATTGAATTATTTTGAATTGGAGCTTGAAATGTTGGAATTTAAACTTGATAATCGAAATTGTTTAATTAATCGAAGTTTAGTTTTTTTAATTAAAAATTGAAATACGGCATAAATTTTCGGAAGTTGATTTGTTTGAAAGATTGGACTTTTATTCGAACTTTGACTATTTCTAAGAAAACTTATATGAAATGATATTTTAGGTTTGAGTTTAGAATTGAAATTTGGATTCAAAAATTTGGTATTGAAAGTAAATTTGATTTAATGTTTAAATCGATATTTTGAAATTGGATTTGGAATTGAAATTGGAAATTAATTGGGAATTGGAATTTAAATCAATTTGGAATTGAAGTTAATTCATTTGGAATTGGAATTGAAATTTAAATTCATTTGGAATTGGGATTGAAATTGGAAATTAATGTGGAATTGGAAATTAATTTGGAATTGGTAATTAATTTGAAATTGGAAATTAAAAGTGAACGGAATTTGTTTATTGGAATCGAAATTTATATGGAATCAAAATTTATTCGAGTTGAAATCAGAATTGAATCGATTAAATCGAAATGGAAATTTGAATTGATTTGGGTAGGAAATTGGGAAGTTGACCGGTTTGACTTTGGAATTTGTTTTAAATGAATATTTTAGTATAAATGATTTAAAATCCATATTCTTTAAATATTGAAATTATTTTGATTTTCAAAATGTTTTACTATATAAACCATTTTTATATTCAAATTATTTTCGATTAAACTATTTAAATATTTTCTATTAAACTATTTTAACTATTTTAATTATTTAAACTACTTTTAAACTACTTAAAACTATTTTCTAAAATTTTCAAGCTGGTCGATAAGGTGAATTGTTTATATTTAAATCTCGAATTTAAATACGAATTGGGATAAATGAAGTTGCAACCTAAATTGAAATTCGAAATTGATTTTGAAATCGAAATGAGATATTGAGGCGAAAAATGATTTTGAAATGAAATCGTATATTTGAATAGATATGATGTTTTTGAAATGGATTTGACTTTGAAGCGAATATGATACTTTGATATCAATTATGAATCGATTTGAAATGTAAAAGATCCAACCGTTGTGAAAAATATAACGTAGTTATTAAAGAGACCGGGATCGGATATGGACATACTCTCTGTCGATACCGAAAACCACTTTAATAACTATATTCGTGGAGTGTTGATCCAGAACGAAGTGGATGGTTTTGGTGAACGTGTTGATTTGAAGAAAGAGAACGATTTTGGATGACCCCTGACATGACTAAAACAGGAGCCGCGCCGGGCCATTGAGGATCGCCATCTCTAGCGGACACACTCCTTCGATACCATGTCTATTACTTTTGTGATTCGATTTGGGTGCACCCCGCGATTTGGGAGTGTTGTTTCGCGGTGTTGGGGTAGTAGCTGCTATGCCCAACATCAGTCCGGATCACGCAACTACTAGTATCCTAGTTGGTATTGCCTCATGTACCTTGTCATACTGATTATCCTATTCGCGACCACTACGTTTTGGTTTGTACCTTGAGTATATGGATTGCCCTCTGGTGACTTCCGGTTTTGGGGAAACTACGGTCTTGTATATGCTCTTGGGAATATAAACTGTGTTAAGGGTGGAATGGGCCATGGCTTAACGCTATTTTAATACTTTTACTTTAGTGTAGACATATTATAATAGCGTATTGTACTACATAGTAGATAGTTTAACGGATCCTTGAGAGATGGAAAATCCCGTAACATCTCTTAAGTTATTGCACTCACGTTGACACTGGATAGGAGATGTCAAACCCCGTAAACATCTCTGACGCCGTCACACTCATATTTTCTTATTCGATTTGACTTACATGAGATATTTTAGTCCTGACTCGAGTGTTTTGTCTTTTCATTACGCTCGGGTCAGCCTGAGCATTTCAGATAAGGTTGAAGATCTATTCTGGAGGACGAAGACGAAGTTTGGTATTATATCATTTGTATTCTACTACCATATTATTTTTCCGCTGCATTATTGTATTATCTCTGATATGTATGTAACTATGATTTATGATGTATAATAATAATCAAATTTATTTATTTAACAGCTTCATGAACTGTTATTTTATTATTATATCTTGTTCCTTCCGCTGCAAGATTCTGAGTTTGCTTCTATTCTTTCTTTCCTTTTCTTATTTAACCCCAATAACCATCTGCCTTTTTGAACGGTTTGAGTTGGACATGTGTGGATTATTGTCGACTTGAACGGTCAAAAATGCGGGTTGTTACAGTACACCTCTAGAAAAATGTACCGAGGTCGTACCTAATGACCCCGGCCAACACAGGACCAGCCTACCCTTTGCTGGATAGTACCGAATATATCATCACCCTGGTTTCTTTGAAACCTTTAACCGAGCGCTCCCACATACATAAATTCATTGGTGATTGTGTATATATCTAGAAGGGTGATGATATACCCTAATAGGTGCGACCCACATAGCCCTGCTACATGTCCCCTGTTTTAGTCATTCCTGGTTGATGAGGCTTGAGGCTACATTTTACCTTTCTAAATAGCAATCCATCTTGGAATGATAATACTACCCTCTCGGCGTCAATGCAATGCCAACATTCATCCATACAAGTTCGTTCTGGGTATGAATGAAACCGAAGGCACTAACTCTACTACATCCATTTTGGAATCACCCTCATAATTATTAGCAGTAGCCCTTGCACTTCAAAGAGCACCATCATCAATCATCATCAAGATGTCTTCCACCCGAACATACATGTTGGTTCGGAGTGGTTTTCAGATATATAAATCCGATCCCGATCTCTTCGTACCAACAACCGATAATTTCTGTTTAACTCATTCCTGATTCTTTTGGAAGTAAGTATTTGAGTCCTTGTCGGAAACTTGAATTTTACATTCATACTTCCTAAGTCAAATTAGGCCAAATATGATAGTCGGTTATTTAACTATCAAATAACAACAACAAAATCTAGAGATTTAATTACCCAAAGCAATCACTAAGCCTCAAAACTATTTCATTTATAAATCTCCTTTCCCAAACATTTATCAACATTCATTTACTTATCTCCTTTACATAAGTATATTCACAAAACATTTATAAGATTTCCCATTTCCAAATCTCTTAAATGGATTTAGCTACATTATTTAAATTGGAGAAAAGGATAACTCTAAGCACTATTCCTTCGTTGTTAAGTGTGGAACGGATGTTCCATACCACCATTTTTTAAAGGGTCAACCTCAAGAAACCCAAACCTCGAATTTGTGTTGTAATTATCTTCAATGAATCCTTTTATAAATTTCCCTTACCCATGAAATCCTTCTTGCTTTAACCCATACCTGTTTACAAAACATTTATCAACCTCCAAACTAATTGATGAGACTCTTTATAAATATTCAAACCCGGTTATATAAACTTTTTTATAACTTTCAAACGTTGTATAAAACTTCCCTTTATAAACATCCAAACCCATTTATAAAATCTTTTATAAACATTCAAAACTACTTTTAAAACTCCTTTTATGAATACCCCAAAATTATTCATAAACTTCTTTATATAATATTCAAAACAATTATCAAATCATTCTTCGAATATCTAACGACGAATTTTCTATCGGTTTAGAAAATCATCGATAAATTTCAAATTAAAATAACCGCAAGCGCACGGCATACAAAAGTTAGTACATGGCGAGTACAGGTCGATCCGTAGGGAATTGTTAGATTTTAAAAATCAATTCAGTCAAATTATACCAAATGGAGAGGAAATTGTTAACTACAAGCAAAATGAAGCTAAAGCTAAAATTTAGATGAGATTAAAAACTATGAGATTAGAGAACAATTTAGAGGCAAATCCACTCTCATATGTTTGTAAATCAACAAACAAATAATTTATGATCTCTAGTTTTGATATGAAGTGAAATATTTGTTGCATTTATCATAAGTATGGTTTATTTATGTTATTAATTAACATAACTTAAACCATCAAACTATAATACAACAAATAAACCACTTATAAATTCTCATGAAAATGAAGCCAAAGAAAAAGCTATTTTAAGTATGATCTATTTTCTATTGTAATTAGTAATATAGATCATCAAAGTTTGTTTTTACTTTCATTTCAAAATAAAAAATTAATTAGCAAATGATGATGTAAATTGTGTTTATGTTGAATAAGAATATCTCATTTGCAAATGCAACATAAGCTATCAAACCCACTTGTATAAACTTACATCAAAATCTACTCTCATGAAGCACAAATAAAAGAGATCATAAATCATAGAAATGTTGAAATTACATAAAGTTAGAGAGCTTCATTACCCCTAAATTGAAGGGGTTTAGCTACTCATTTGTGTTATCAAATCAACACTTGAAAATTTCAACATTAAAAAGCAAAGAAATGAAATTAAGCAAAGGAAGAAAAAGAGAATAACTATTAACTACTTGCATAAAAATTAAAGCTACACTACTTGCATAAATGTAAATCTAAGCTATAAACATGAAATGAGAGAAAGCATAGAAGTAAACATCAACATAAAGTAAAGAAAAACAAGTAGAGAAGAGAAGAGAAGAGAAAGATGCTAGGAAGCCATTTTTATTTTATGAAACATTTTGTTTACAACTTGCTTGCTAATTTTCCTAAGTAGAATAAGAGAGTATAAGATATTTATATGTACATAAGAGGGCTATTTATACATGCATAAAATCCTAATTCAATTTTTAGGGTGCTTCCCAAAATGCCCTTTAGGAAGTGTGGCCATCAAGTAACCATTAGCTACTAAGTAATGCATGATTAAAAGTGCATGAAGCTTTAACTTCTACTTAGTTGTCCATTAGCTTCTAATTGTAGATTTAGGTAAGTGGGTGGGGTCCTCCATTATCATGAGCTTGAATTATTTCCCCTGCATTCCTTTTTATTTCCTTGTGCATGCACATATCTTCATGAAACCCTCCATATGCATCCAAATTCCTATAAAAATTATGAAAAATGTCCAAGTAAAAAGTTCCAAATTAACACATGCACAAAAATGACTATTTTGCCACTGTATGTAGATGAATATATGATGATTTGAAAATAATTGAATTTTGGTTTTAAAAATATTAAAATACCCAAATATGACATTTATTTAAATAAAAATAGATAAAATATGGATGTAAATATATGCACATTTACGTGCACATCAAATACCCCCACACTTATCTTTTTATTCGTCCTTGAATAAAGGAAAACTAAGATGAATCTATTTTCGTAGGGAACACGATTGCATTGAGCGTATGCAACAAGCCTTTAAACCTCTGGGTGTCCCCAGTAGCACGAGTGTTGTCTCGTGAGGGTTTTCAGCGGATACTACCCACAAAATCCAAATGCAAAGTGTAAATATTTACAAAATGCAAGATTTATTTACAATGGGATGAATGCAAGTTTTTGAAAATATTCATAAATGAAGGATTTACTTTCAAATTGACACTAATAAGTTAAATATAAGTTATGGTCATTATCTAAAAATTTAAGTCATTTACTCGTCAAACTTTCCAATAACAACGAAATTATCGTAACAAATGGGCTATAGTTTAACTCGTTGTTTCGGTCGATAATACTGTAACTATGAAATAGATCCTTAGTTGATTATCAAAGTTTATCAAAGTGGTATTTTCATTTCTTTCCAATAACAAGTCAAATCAAACAAGTTAAAATAGTGCTTGGATTTCAATTGCTTACTCTCTCTTATTTGAAAATTTTATTGATATTAACAATATTTACATATGCCTAACTCAGGTAAACTGTGCCTTGCGGACTGATGTGAGGGGAATACAGAGCATGGTGAGTAAACGCATAAATGTGAACACTTATCGACTGTAGGCGTTATTAAAAAGAATTTTTATATACATACACCTAACTCAGATAAACTAAGGCTAGATATACCGATCGTGCACTGCCTTTCGGGCTTACGTGAGAAGGGTATAGAGCATGGCGAGTGAACACACGAGTGTGAACACATGACTCTAGGTGTTAAAATATATAAATATATACAAATGTTTTTTTACTTATATGTATATATTTTTTGTTTTTTTTCTATGTTTTTTTTAGAAAGAGAGAGTTTTGCAAAATTATCTTAGCACCATTTAACTTAGAAGATAAAAATTTTATATCCTTTACTTTAAATTTACCACTTTTTTAAACAAAGATTTTCAATTAGAACATACTTCATAATTAACACATATGAACCATCCTATATACTAGTTAAACCATTGTTATTTGTAATCAAACTTCATTTTTATCTTTATTAAGACAAATAAATTTTCATAAATTTCAATTTATTAACCGAAACTTATACTTATCCTATAGTGTTTCTTCAAAAATTAATCAAAATGCTAAAAAGGAAATGTTTTTGAGATTTAGAAATTTTGAGATTTTTTTTTAAGTTAAAAGAAAATGAAAATTCAAAAATGCCATGAAAAATTAAAGAGACTCCCCCCACACTTAATTTTTAACTGTGTCCCCACAGTTAATGCACGATATAATGAGTGTAATGGGGAAAAATATGTACATATTTACAAAAAAGGGTTAACATTCTTACTAGACGTAGCTTGGCTCATGAAGAATCATGAGCTCCTCCTCTTGGTTACAGGGAAATTCCAAGAAAGGTTTCAAACGATGACCGTTGACTTTGAAAATTGATCCATCCCTGGGGTTTTCTATTTCTATGGCACCATGTGGGAAAATAGTTCGTACCACAAATGGTCCGGTCCATCTTGATTTAAGTTTCCCAGGGAATAAATGAAGTCTTGAGTCATGTAAAAGAACTTTCTGGTTAGGCGAAAACATTTTCCTTAGGATTGACTTGTCATGAAAAACTTTGGTTCTTTCTTTGTAAATTTTCTCGTTTTCATACGCGTCGTTCCTAAGTTCTTCTAGTTCGTTGAGTTGTAGTTTTCGATTTTCGCCAGCTTTCTCAAGATCAAAGTTTAAGTTCTTTATTTCCCACAACGCTTTGTGTTCGATTTCAACAGGTAAATGGCAAGTTTTCCCATAGACTAAGCGAAATGGGGACATCCCAAGGTTAGTTTTAAAAGCAGTACGGTAAGTGCAAAGCGCGTCGATCAATTTCTGAGACCAATCTTTTCGATTTTTGTTGACAGTTTTCTCCAAGATTTGTTTTATTTGACGATTTGAAACTTCAGCTTGCCTACAAGTTTGAGGATGATACGGAGTGGATAACTTGTGGGTTATCGAGTATTTTTTTCATTAAAGTTTCAAAAGAACGGTTGCAAAAATGGTACCCGTTATCACTGATTATTGTGCGAGGTATGCTGAACCTCGAAAAGATGTTTTCTTTGAGAAATTTCACAACAATTCTTGGTCATTGGTTTTTCAAGGAACGGGTTCGACCCATTTTGAGACGTAATCGCCAGCAAGAAGGATATACAAGTTTCCAAAAGAATTGGGAAAATTTCCCATAAAGTCGATACCCCAAACATCAAAGATTTTGATCGTAAGAATGGGGTTTAGAGGCATCATATTTTGTCGAGAAATTCGTCCAAGCATTTGACATCGATCACAAGTTTTACAAAATTCAAACGAGTCTTTGAAAAGAGAAGGCCAATAGAAACCACACTGAAGCACTTTTTCCGTAATTTTTCGAGGATCGAAATGTCCACCGCACGCTTGATCGTGGCAAAATGAAAGAACACTCCTGATCTCATTATCCGGAATGCAACGTCGGATGATGTGGTCAGGGCAATATTTGAACAAGTATGGATCGTCACAATAGAAATACTTCAGTTGGGACATGAATTTGCATTTGTTCTGTTTGGACCAAGATGAGGAGTTTCTTAAGTGACTAAGTAGTTCACTATATCAGCGTACCATGGATCGATAGAAATTGAAAGAAGTTGTTCAACCGGGAAGTTTTCATTGATTGGCAAAGAAGATGGTGCATTCGGAAGATGAGACAAGTGATCGACTATGACGCTATCAGATCCTTTTTTGTCCTTGATTGTAAGATCAAACTCTTGTAATAAAAGGATCCAACAAATCAAACGAGATTTAGCATCCTTTTTGGCAAAAAGGTATCGAAGAGCGGTATGGTCAGTGTAGACCGTGATGTGTGAACCTATTAAGTAAGGTCGAAACTTTTCAAGTGCAAAAATGATAGATAGAAGCTCTTTTTCGTTTGTTGTGTAGTTGAGTTGAGCGTCGTTCAAAGTCATACTTGCGTAGTAAATGACATGAAGAATTTTGTTGATGCGTTGTCCTAAGACAGCACCAACTGCAAAGTTTGAGGCGTCATACATTATTTCAAATGAGAGCTCCAAATTGGGCGCGCAAATGATTGGAGCAGAAATGAGTTCGTTCTTAAGAAGTTCAAAAGAAGAGATACACTCAGAGTTGAAATCGAATGGAATGTCTTTTCCAATGAGAGTCGTCAAAGGATGAGCGATTTCGCTAATGTCTTTCACAAAGCATCGGTAATACCAACGTGTCCTAGAAATGATCGAATGTCCTTAACAGATTTGGGAATAGGTAGGTTTGCAATGACATCGATTTTCGCTTTATCTACCTTAATGACTTTATTTGAGATGATATGTCCAAGGACTATGCCATGTTTGACCATAAAGTGGCATATTTCCCAGTTCAAAGTCAAATGTTTTTCTTTGCATCGATTTAGAACCAACTCAAGATGATATAAACAATTGGAAAAAGAATCACTAAAGAGAGAGAAATCGTCCATAAAAACTTCTAGAAAGCGTTCAATCATGTTACAAAAAATGCTAACCATGCATTGTTGGAAAGTAGCAGGAGCGTTACAAAGTCCGAATGGCATACGTCGATAAGCAAAGGTACAGAATGGACACGTGAATGTCGTTTTCTCTTAATCTTCGGGAGCGATTGGAATTTGGTTATAGCCAGAATAACCATCAAGGAAGCAGTTGAATTCATGGCCGGCTAAACGTTCAAGCATTTGGTCGATAAATGGAAGAGGGAAGTGATCCCTACATGTTGCGGCATTTAGTTTTTGATAGTCAATGCAAACACGCCAACCCCTTTGAGTACGAGTTGGAATAAGTTTGTTTGAATCATTCTTGACAACGATTAGCCCAGACTTTTTCGGTACAACGTGAATTGGGCTAACCCATGAACTATCAAAAATTGGGTAAATGATTCTGTTGTCGAGAAGTTTAAGAATTTCATCATGCACTGCATCTTTCATTTTTGGATTAAGCCTTCGTTGATCATCACGAACAGGCTTGGCATCGTCGATTAAATGGACTACAATGGAACGTTAAATTTCTATCGGGTTAGAAAACCGTCGATAAATTCTGAATTAACTTTATACCGCAAGCGCACGGCGTACAAAAGTTAGTACGTAGCGAGTATAGTTTGATCCGTTGGGAATTGTTAGATTTTAAATTTCTAATCAATCAAATTAAACCAAAAGTGGAGATTGTTTTGAAAACTAGAAAGCTAAGCAAATGTTGAGATTAAAAACAATGTGATTAAAATTCAATTTAGAGGAAAATCCACTTTCTTATATTTTTCACATAAATCAACACAAAATCAAATGATGATCTCTTTTTAATCTAAGTAGGATTAGTGATGTATTTATCATAAGCATGGCTTTTTTGAGTTATTAATTAACACAAATCAATCATCAAACTATAATACAACTCCAGTCCTACTTTTTCAAATATCATGAAACAAGGCATAGAAAATGAAACCAAAATCTAGTTTAAGCATGATCTATTTACTATTAATTAGTAACATAGATCATCAAATTTTGATTAACACTTCACTTCATTGCCATGATCATATTTTAGATGAAGAGGCAATTTGTGATTAATGAGATAAGCATAGCCTATTTGTTATGAACAAAGTAGGCTATCAAATTCAACATAAAACACAAACAAACATAACCATCCATTTTCTCATGAAGCACAAAAGAGATCATACATAGAAAATTATGTTGAATCTACATGATAAAAGAAAGCTTCATTACCCCTAAATTGTAGGGATTTAGCCTCTCATTTGTGTTATCATTTCAACACATAGAAATTTTAACATTGAAAATAAAATAAAGTAGAGACTAAACAAAGAAAAAGAAGATTAACTACTAGAAGGAAATGAACTAAACTAAGTGCATAAATGTTAATCTAAGCTATGAACATGAAATGAAAGAGAGCATAAGAATAGAAATGAGCATAAAAGTAAATAAAAGCAAGTAGAAAAGAGAAGAGAAAGAGGTTAGAAAGCCATTTTTATTTCATGAAACATAGAGCTTACGACTTGCATTTTAATTTCCTAACAAATTTCAAAGAGTAGAAGATATTTACATATACATAAGAGGACTATTTATACATGCATAAAATCCTAATTCAATTTTAGGATGCTTTCCAAAATGTCCTTTAGGAAGTGTGGCCACCAAGTAACCATTAGACACTAATTAATCCATGATTAAAAGTGCATGAAGCTTTAACCTCCACTTAGTTGTCCATTAGCTTCTAATTGTAGATTTAGGTAAGTGGGTCGGGTGCTCCATTATCATGAGCTTGAATTATTTTCACTTTATTCCTTTGTATTCCCTTGTGCATGCATATATCTTCATGAAACCTTCTTCCATATGCATCCAAATTCCTATAAAAATTATGAAAAATGTCCAAGTAAAAAGTCCCAAATTAACACATGCACAAAAATGACTATTTTGCCCCTGTATGTAGATGAATATATGATGATTTGAAAATAATTAAATTTTGGTTTTAAAAATGTTAAAATACACAAATATGACATTTATTTAAATAAAAATAGATAAAATATGGATGTAAATATATGCACATTTATGTGCACATCAAATACCCCCACACTTATCTTTCTATTCATCCTCGAATAAAGGAAAACTAAGATAAATCCATTTTCGTAGGGAGCACGATTGCATTAAGCGTATGCAACAAGCCGTTAAACCTCGGGGTATCCCCAGTAGGACGAGTGTTGTCTCGTGAGGGTTTTCAGCGGATATTACCTGGTGTGCACGTAAATGTCCATATTTTTACCACCATATTTAATCTAATTAATTCAAATAAATGATCATATTGGGTATTTCAACTTGTTTTAACCAAAATCCATATTAATTCCAAATTTCACATATTCATCTTCATCCAAGGGCAAAATAGTCATTCTTTGTGCATAAATTAACTTTAGAAAATTTAATTAGAAATTTCCATACTATTTTGTAAGAATTTGATTTCCATTACAAGTGGTTTCATGAAGAAGATTTGCATGCACAAAAAGAACACAAAGGAATGAAGATGGAAATAATTCAATGTGAAGATCATGTAGGACCCTACCTACCCACCTACCCACCTACCTTAATGTACACATTAGAGGCTAATGCACATGCTTATGGAATTAATGGCTTCATGTACACTTAAATGATGATTAATGGATGCTAATGGTTACTTGGCCACCACACTTCCTAAGGGGTAGTTTGGGCATTCCCCAAATTATGGATTAGGGTTTCATGCTTGTATAAATAACTCATTATGTTCATGTAACTCCTTTCTCCCTTAGTCTCTCTTTAGTTTAGTTTAGGCTCACAAATAAATTAAGTTCTCTTCTTTCTTTTCATGGCTACTTAGCCATTTCTTTTATGTAATTTTTTTATGCAATTTTCAATACATGCTCTTTTCTTCTTTTGTTCATTTCCCTTCATGTTGTAGTGTAGATTTACTTTCATGCAAGTAGAATAGTTTTAATTCTTGTTAATTAGCTCTCTTTTTCATTAGCTTTCATTTTTCTTACTTTTTGCTTTCATGTTGCTAGCTACATTTGTTAATCAAATGACAAATATGAGAGGCTAAACCCCTTTAATTTAGGGGAAATGAAGATCTCTAATTATGTAGCTTCAACTATTTGTTAATTCATGCTCTCTTTTTGTGCTTAATGATGATGATTGAAGTGGTTTAATTGTTGTTTTTGCCTTGAATTTGATAGCCTATATTGTTGACATCAAATAGGCTATGCTTAAACAATCACTAACACTAATTGCCTCTTCATGAAAATATGATTATGGCAAAAGAAAGTGATTTGAAATTAAAATTTGATGGTCTATATTTCTAATCAATAGTTAATAGGCCATACTTAAAATAGATTTCATTTTCATTTTCATTGTCAAGTTTCATGAAAGTTAGTAAGTGGTTTAAGGGGTGTGTCAAAGTTTGATGGCTTATGTTGGCCAACTAATAGCACAAATATGCCATACTTATGATAGACACGTCAATTAAAGCACTAATGACCATAAAAGAGAGATCATGATTTCATATGTGTTGAACTACATGATCTAGAGAGTGGATTTATTTTCTAAATTGTCATTTAACTCTTATATTTGCATTATCAAAATTTTAAAAGAAAATGAAATATTAACTTTGCAAAATCAAATGGAGGCTTAAAGACTACAGTGGAACGTTAAATTTGGGTTTACTTATCCAAGTTATATGATTGGTATTTCCTAACATTAGATTTGTAAGAGATTCACACATAACATACAATCAATCATAGGTAGATGTCCAAGTTACAAATATAGATACATCCATTATCAGTGAAAAATGTACATATAGAAATATATTATATATGTTTAAGTTACCATTACCCGCTTATTGAAATTAACTTCCTTGAGTTTATCATGTTACCAATATTTAACATTTGTGCTAAACACAAGCCAACTTACTTCCCATAAAACCTGTCAACGTTTTATAATCACTACTTTAATTCATTTGGCTACTTAATGGTCTAGACGAGAGATCCTTTAATTTGAAATCAATTAGCCTTAAAAAGAAAACTGATTTAAAACATAACCAATTATATTTAAAAATAGCTTTGGAAAGATTAAATTATATTCAATTTTCTTAAACCCTAGTTATATCTTAATTAAATCAAGATTTCATAATTAAACTTTAATTAACTTAATGAACTTGGTTAAGTCCTAATCAACTTCCCAATGAATCTTAGTTAAGGTTTAAACAATTCATTATTAGTTAAACCCTAATTAATTAAAAATTAATTAAATAATCACTTAAATAAGTAATAAATTAATCAACTAATTAACTTAATTAAATAATAATTAAACATTTAATTACTTTTAACTTCATAAATCACTTTTAACTTCATAAATCACTAATTAAAAACTTTATTAATCACTAATTAATCATTAACCTTCCTTAAGTGTTACTCAAACCTTTATCACTTACTTAATTACTAATTAAGTACTAATTACTTTTGATTAATTTATTAAATAAATAAATTATTAAATTATCTAAACTTAACTCTTTTTATGTTACTAATTAAGTTTGAAAAACTTTTGCAAAACAATTCCAAAATGAATCACTTAAAGATGGAAATCGTGAATTTTTTTGTCGAACTGCATCCATAACGACTATCGTTATGAGCGCGGTTCGCTCTATCTTATTTTAAGTGAAATACTTCACTTAAATTCTAGCTCCTACATGTTTTGAAATAATATGCAGAAAGTTTTGAAACAATAAACTAAGTTAAAATTTGAAACCATTTCCAAACTTTGGAACTAGAAATCATAGTTTTGATTTCAAATCAGATCTCACGTCTGTCGCAACACACAAAGTTGTTAACTTTGTTTCTGCTCAACATACTTGATTCTTAAATCACAACCATATATCCATACTACCATACTCTTAAAATCACAATGAAACACACATATAAACATAAGTTTATATGCTTACTAACTCGACAACATAACATCCATAAAATCACCATCGACTAACATAATAACCATTCAATTTTCTCATCATATTATCACCACAATAACACATCATAATAAAGTCAAAAACCTTTCCAAAACAAAGTAGTTTTACCCATTGAAAATCTTTGAATCCTGAAATTCCTTAGATGCACCAAAAATCACTCAAAAATATGTCATCTTCCACTTGATTTTTGGACATATTTCTATTGGATTTTGAAAAAGTGATGAAAATAAAAGTTTTATAAAATTATTTTCTATACATTTAAAAAAAAAATAATCACTCGATCATATTTCGTTTGAAGTAGATATGGTCAAAATAAGTAGAGATATTTTCGGACCTGAATTTCTGAGTTTAAAAGTACACTGCAAAGAAATGAGATTTGACATACCTAAGCTTGAAATTAGTAAAAGTGGTAAAAAAGGTTGTAGCTATTGAAATTTTATATGATTTGAAGAAAAGAAAATCTTGATTTGATGTAAAATAGAGGATGTTATGGCCGAATAAAGTGGAGGAAAATGGAGAAGAAAGAGTTTAAATATAAGTTTGCATCTTTAAAACAATTTAAATCTTTTGATTTTTAAAAAAAAACTTAAAACTAACATAAGAAGCCATGAAATTTTAGTGGAGGAAGTTAGAGAAGATGGAGATGAGAGTGTAAATGAATTTGTGTGAGTATGGACATGTATTTATAGGCGAAGAATTAGATAATTTACTAAATTACCCTTAGATTTAACTATACATAATATGTCATGATGTGTAAGGTCACATCACCTACCTACCCTCCATCTCTTGTCACATCCCTCCTTATTTACCTTCCCTAGGCTTAGGATTTGATGATTATGGTGATTGAAAGGAAAAGACAAGAGGTAATGGGTATGTATTTTGTATATATATAAGTGTATATGTATGTATGTATGTATATATATATATATGTATGTATGTTATAATTTTTAAACCATGACTTGTCACATCACTTTCTAAACATAATTAACATAAGATAATATATTATTAAGTGTATTATTATATGGTTAATTATCTACTATATATGTTTATATATAGTGCATAATGGCGAACAACGTTCCCGACAACTTTCCGGTGTCGAAAAGTCGAAATTCTGGGAAACGTTCTTCGGTCACATTTTCTATTTTCCTACAAATTATCTATTTTGGTAAACAAAATTTAAAAATGATTTTACCATTATGTTATCCCGCCTTTTGGCAAGGCCAGGACACCAAGGAACCGACTAAAGAACAAGCCTAGCTCGTCGTGGATATCGATGAATTTTGTCCAAGTCCGGATCAAGCTACAATTGATATGACGTGACAAACATAGCCATGCAAGCCTGCATTTCAAATTTCAAGTCGATCTGAGTTCGTATGCTTGGGTTATGATCGATTCAAGTTGGAAGGAATTGGCTCTCTTTCGTATCCATCAGATCGGCAGCGCTTTCGTATCCATCAGTGGACCTCAGTTCGTATCCATCCAGCCGATGTCCATCATCCACTTCGCATCGATCAATAATCATGAGTTCGTATCGATCAGGTCAGCCATGTTCGAATCCATCGAGTTCGTATCGATGGACCTCGTACCAATCAACAGCTAATACGACTCGTATCGATTGGTCAAATGTCTGCTTCATAACCATCACGGAAACCTCTCTTCGAATCCATCTGGGCAGATCAGTTCGCATCCATCAGGTAACCTTACTTCATATCCCTCGAAAGGCTCCAGTTTGCGTCGATCGATTTCGTATCCATTGAGAGGCTATGTGGTTCGTATCCATTAAGGAAAAGCTTGTTCGTAACCATCAGCCTTCGTCAGCTCGTATCCATCGATATAACTATTGTTCGAATCCATAGCCAATGACTACTTCATATCCACCGAGTCAACAAGCCTGGGTGACGTGTCGAATTTGATACAAACAAGGCGAGATACATGGATGCGACGTGGCCAAACCGGAGAAAAAGATGGATCGACTCGAGATATGCGCACCGCATTATTACAGAAGCACGTGCAGATGATCGATTCGAAAGGATCAACTCGAGACCATGAAGTCGAACGAAACAGCCAGCGTTGAATCTCACTTCGTATCGACAATATCTCACGATCCAATGATCAAAATCCAATGATATTTTCAGGATTGCTAGCGTACACGCTGAAGAATGTCCTTGCAAAATTCCAGCTCATTTGGACATCATCTTGATCGATACGAAATGGATTCGTATCGATCGCAGATCGAGGCAAAACTTTCTGGAAATGGTCGCGTGGGTCCCCTCACGTGCCAGACCAAATCTCCCGGAGTTTGAGCGAGATCTGAGCCTCCTACGCCTATAAATAGAGCTCCAGAGCCTACAGAAGAGGGATCTTTTGATTCTGAAGCGTCCAGACTCTGCCGGATCAAAACTTGCATCATACCTTTGCTGTCAATTTCGAATTCTAAGCTGTAATTCGCTGTTGTTCGCTGTAATCACTTGTAATCATTGAAAGAGAATCAATAAAATCATCAAAACTTCATAGTGGACGTAGGCGATACGCCGAACCACTCTAAATTGCTTGTCTTTGCATTTCACGTTCTTGTTTGTTGGAGTTTTTGTTAGATAATCTCTGTTTTACATTTATATTCTTCATTTTATCTCTTCAAATAACTCCCGAAGAGTGTTGTGCCCATTTTTGGTACAAACACTTTAGTGCTTTCACTGAGAAAACCAGCTTTTTCTCCTGCTCCTTGGATCTACCATCGATACCGGATTGCATAAATCCAAGAGGAAGATCCAGATATCTGATCCAGAATCCTACCACTCTATCCAGATTTGCATAAAATCTAGGTAAGGACTCTACCACTGAAAATGGTTAGCACAAGAACTGGCGCTACCGCTGCAGAGCAAGAAGGCCGGGATAGGCAGAATCCCACGCAACAGCCTTCTTCCAATCAGGACAATACCGCTCACTCAGATCCGTCAGGGCCAGTCACCCGACAAGAGTTCCAAGTGTTGCTACAGGAACTGACCCAAAGCCGACAACAATTGGCCGAGCAGTTGCGCGCCAATGTTGAATTGACCAACCAACTAAACCACCAGAGCCGCAGAAGGTCCAGGAGGGACGATGTTTCCCGCACGTCTACTGAATGTTCCGCCTCATCTGATTATCACCACAGGTCTACCCATCCCCGGTTAGAAGGGAGTCACGCTCAAACTACTGGATATCAACCCGCCTTGACCGTTGGACAGTTGAGGACAGGGCCGTCGACCAGCTTCCAAACCGGACCCTCGGCGCGGGGAGGCACTGCTCCACAATATACCACGGACAACCGCACTACGACCGCCGCGGTAGAAACAAGGGCAGATGCCCGGAATTTTTCAGAGCCGAACAATCAACAACACGGGCATACTCATGAACCCTATGTCCCAGAAGACGCTGAGCCAAGGAGGCGAAGTATGGACCATCGACAGCGTCCGGTCCAAACTCGCACTGTGGAACCCGACCACACCTCAACTCAGCATGCCCAGAATGTGCCAGTGTCAGATATTTCGACCATGATACGTCACATGATACGTGAGAGTCAGGGGCTCACTAATGATGATTGGGGAATCTCCCGTAGTCATACCCCTTTCACAGATGAAGTGTTACACGCTGAACCCCCTCGGTGATTCAGAATGCCAACTCTCCCAATGTATGAAGGAAATAGTGACCCCAATCAACATATTTTAAAATATGAATGGTCAATGAGTGCTGCAAGGGCTGACGATGCAGTGAAGGGTCGAAGTTTCCCCATCTCTCTAGGGGAATCGCGACAATGTGGTTTACATGCCTACCACCTAGATCCATTTCTTCGTTCGATCAACTGGCCAAGAGGTTTGTAGAACAGTTTCGTATGCATGTTGCTAGGCCCAAAAACGTTAATAGCCTGCCCAGTGTCACTCAAGCTCATGGAGAGACGCTCAGGCGTTACTTAGAAAGGTTCCACGCAGCATGTGTTGAGATTACTAATCCCAACGATAACTCAATCTTGATGGCTTTGACTAAGGGGATTGATCCCGATTCCGAGTTTGGGAATTGGCTAGCTGGAAAACCACCCGCATCGTTGGACCGTTTCTACTCCAAAGCCGCTCAGTTCTTACGGCAAGAGGACGAGAAATAGTCTAGGAAGCAGGACGATGCGAGGCCCAATATTGAGGGAATACAGAGTAATGTAGCAGTCAAACAGTCCGGTGAGAGTTCCGGGAAAGTTCAACTGAATATACAGAACAAGCAGACCCAGCCGAGAGGAAACAATGGCCAGGATAAGAAAAGAGATCAGAACCGAGGTCCACGACGCAGAGCTCAAATGTTTGACAATTACACACCGTTAAATACGTCACTGGAAAACGTGTACTTACAGACTTGCAACACTGTACAGTATAAGAAGCCTGCTCTGAAACCCTCATCGGAGAGGCAGGTTCAAACAGGGAAGTTCTGTAGATTCCATGAAAGCTACGGCCACAATACCAATGAGTGTCGACATTTGTAGGACCTCATCGAGAAGTTGATCAGAGAAAGGAAGTTGGATCAGTTTGTATGTGCGCCGCAGTCTGGTGGAGCGGTCCCTTCGAATCAGAATCGTACACAAAATCAAGAAAGACAGGAAGAACCCGCTCGTACGGGCGGGAGGTTAGTTATTAATACAATAAGTGGTGGTCCCCACCCGGCAGACAGAAGATGGGGGGAAATGGAGTCGTATGCTAGTTCTATTAGGCATGCGGACTTCGAGTGTTGTAGTAATTGTGAAGACGGAACTCCGGTTAAACAGCAAAAGATGATATCTGACGATATCGTGTTCAGGGGTCGAGATGCTGATAGGGTCGAAGCCCCTATGATCGACCCACTAGTCATATCTGCCTAGGTAGGTCCTGCTTGGATGAAGAGGATCCTGGTTGACAGTGGGAGCTCTGTGAATATCTTGCTTAAACAGGCTTACGACTTAATGAAGATGGAGGCAAAGGATTTGAAACCCTGCCTGTCCCGAATCCACGGTTTTAACGGGAGCGCCACGATACCCATAGGAATAACCGAACTACCGGTTGAGTTGGGGGTTGGAGAACGCCGGAGAGTCCGGATGCTACAATTTGTTGTTTTAGAGATTGATTCGCCTTATAATGCGTTTTTGGGTCGACTGGCCCTAACCGAGTTCAGGGCGGCCATCGCCCCTTGGTGTTTGACTCTGAAGTTCCCCACCGATCATGGGATTGGAGTCGTTCAAGCGGATCAGGCCACGGGGAGGGTCTGTTATGTTGCTGAGCTGCGCGGGGCGCAGCGTAAAGAGAAGGGAAAGGGCGTAGAGGAACCTCTCTGCGTCCGTTCTATCGATAATTGACAATTGATGCCTGGGCCTCGGCCCAGGCACCACAACCAATTCCTAAGAGACCTTGACCCTATGGACAATGAGGATAAAGACGAATCTAAGGAGAGCCAAGCTTCTCCGGCCGAACTGACTGTGGATGTCCCAATCAGTGAAGGTGATGATTCGAGGATGCTAAAAGTTGGGTCTCAACTGAGCAAGCAGACACAACAGGAATTGGTTGAATTCCTCTGGGCGAACCTCGACGTTTTCGCCTGGACACACTCTGACATATGCGGGATCTCGCCAAACATCGCAAGTCACTCCTTGAATATAGACCCGCGATATGTTCCTGTCAAACAGAAAAGGCATGGTATGGATCCAGAGAGATCTGCCACCCTTAAGGAGGAAGTTGATAAGTTACGATCGAATGGTTTTATTCGAGATGCCTCGTATCCAGAATGGGTGTCCAACCTCGTACTGGTTCGGAAGCCGAACGGAAAATGGAGAACTTGCGTCGATTACTCCGACTTAAACAAGGCTTGTCCGAAAGATAGTTTCCCACTTCCTTGAATTGACCAGCTCGTAGATTCAACAGCCGGACATGAATTACTATCTTTTATGGACGCTTACTCTAGTTACAACCAAATACCCATGCATTTACCTGATCAAGAACATACCAGCTTCATGACCGACCTAGGACTCTACTGTTACAATGTCATGCCATTCGGTCTAAAGAACGCCGGAGCAACATACCAACGCTTGGTCAACCGGATGTTCGCCAACCAGTTCGGGAAGACTACGGAGGTTTACATGGATGATATGCTAGTGAAATCTCGATTCTCCACGGATCATGTCAAAGATCTGGATTCGATGTTCCGCATCCTTTGGGAATATGGAATGAAACTCAACCCATTAAAGTGCCACTTCGGCGTTGCGTCTGGAAAGTTCCTCGGGTTCATCGTCAACGCTCGAGGAATAGAAGCGAATCCCGAAAAGATCTGGGCAATAAGAAACCTGCAAACTCCAAGAACCATAAAGCAAGTCCAGAGCCTCAACGGGAAGGTAGCAGCATTAAGCAGGTTCATCTCAAAGTCCACCGACAAATGCATTCCTTTCTTTGATCTGATCCGGAAGGGAAAGCGAAACTTCGAATGGACCACGGAGTGTGAGGGCGCATTCCGGTCGCTGGTTCAACATCTTTCTACACCACCGATCCTATCAAAACCAGTTGACCACGAGCAATTGTACCTCTACCTGGCAGTGTCAAAACATGCGATCAATGCTGCTTTAGTTCGGGAGGAAGACAAAGTGCAAAAACCGGTCTACTATGTTAGTAAACGGCTAACCGGGGCTGAAAGAAATTACCCAAGACTGGAGAAACTGGCTTATTGCCTGGTCATTGCCTCAAGAAAGCTCCGCCCTTACTTCCAAGCTCATCCACTTACTGTGTATACTGATCAGCCGTTACGACAGGTCCTCACGCGGCCTGAGTCGTCTGGTAGGTTACTCAAGTGGAACATTGAACTAAGCCAATTTGATATCGCGTACGTTCCGCGGAAAGCCATTCAAGGACAAGTCTTGGCAGATTTCATAGCTGAATTTACCGTTCTAGAGGACTTGCCCGAAACCAGTAAATCCCCCGAATACATCTGGAAGTTACATACTGACGGTGCATCAAACGACCGGTGTTCGGGTGCTGGTGTTGTACTTGAGACGCCCGAAGGCCGATCTATATGCTATGATTTGAAATTCGATTTTCATGCAACCAATAACGAAGCTGAATATGAAGCCCTCTTAACCGGCCTAAAACTTGCCAGAGATTTGAAGATTATCGCTGTGGAAATTTATTATGATTCACAGTTAGTGGTATGTCAAGTATGGAGAGAATATCAAGTGAGAGATTGAAGGCTTGCTGCTTACTTGGCTCAAGTTCAGAAAGTACTGAATCAGTTTGATTATTATGCTATCTATTATATACCTCGAGAACGCAATCAAAAAGCCGATTCATTGGCGAAGTTGGCCAGCACAGGTGAAGCTCAGCAAATGGAACTTGTCCCCGTTGAAACTTTGGCCTCCCCGAGCATCGATCAAATAGAAATGAATTTTGTGTTTGAAACCGCTCCCAGTAGAGAATCATGGATGACTCCGTATCAAAATTACATTGAGAATGGGACGTTGCCTGAACATAGAAATGAGAAAAGACAAATTCTGCGAAAAGCTTCATGGTTCGTAATTCAGGACGGAGTCATGTACAGAAGAGGTTATTCTGTTCCCCTCCTCCGATGTATCGCACACGACGAAATCAGACGAGTGTTACATGACGTACACGAAGGAGCGTGTGGCGATCACACCGGTGGGCAAGCTCTTGCTAAGAAGATACTCCGATATGGGTACTACTGGCCGATAGTGAACCGAGATGCAGCAAACTATGCCAGAAAGTGCGATAGATGCCAGAAGCATGCCCGAATTCCAAGAGCCCCGCCTACCGAGATAACTCAGATGGTCAGTCCCTGGCCATTCGCGATGTGAGGCATCGACATCATCGGCGCTCTACCTCTGGCAAAAGGTGGTGCGAAGTACGCCATCGTCGCCGTCGACTACTTTACGAAGTGGGCTGAAGCTGAAGCTCTCGCAACCATTACGACAAAGAAAGTGATAAATTTTGTGGTTCGCAACATCATCTGTCGATTTGGGCTCCCGCATACCATCATCACCGATAACGGAGCCCAATTCGAGAGCGCAGAATTCAAGAATTTTTGTCAACGGTTTCATATCCATAAAAAGTTCTCGGCAGTCGCACATCCCCAGGCAAATGGGCAGGTTGAAGCTGTCAATAAAGTTATTAAATCCATCCTCAAGAAATGGCTGGAAAAGGCCGGGGGCAAATGGGTTGACAAACTTCCTATTGCGTTGTGGGCTTATCGAACGACTCACAAGACTGCAACTGGGCATACCCCGTTTTCCCTATCTTACGGCTCAGAAGCCGTTATTCCGGTTGACACGGAGGTGTTTTCCCATCGCGTAACGTACTACGATCCGAAAACGAACGCTATACTGCTTGCCGAATCTTTGGATCTATTGGATGAAAAACAGGAAGAGGCTGACCTGAGAGCAGCCGCATATCGAAGTCGGGTCGCCCGATTGTACAATACCAAAGTTCGACCTCGAACCTTTGAACTCGGCGACCTTGTTCTCAAAATAATCTACCCGGTTCCTTCACACATGAAACCAAACTGGGAAGGACCATATGTAATTACACGAAGACTCGGAGATGGCATATTCAAGCTATCGACCGTTGACGGTCTCGATTTGCCAAGGGCCTGGAACAGCGAGAGTCTCCATCGCTATTACGCATGACAGGCTTCATTTATTTCATTATATCTTTCTATTTAGCAATTTGTTTCTGCATTTCGAAATTTGAATTCTGTAATAAGGCAACTGACTTTGCCGCCTTTTCTTATTTCAGCAATAAAATGCCATCTCTTCGAGCCAGAGCTGTGATTCATTAAGTACGATATACGACATCACGATGCACGAAGAGCTAAATCCCATCACGCAATGGGACTTATTCAAATGGAGAGTGGCTGTGATACGACCAGCCACTCGCTAAGTGAAACCCGAGCTCGGGGGCAAGCCATTACACCAATATTGATAGGATTGACACATGACAATCCTACACCCAACTCCGTATTCCCAGAGTGCAAAGCGGAGTATAAACATTCGACTCCGTGTTCCCAGAGTGCGAAGCGGAGTATAAACATTCGACTCCGTATTCCCAGAGTGCGAAGCGGAGTATAAACATTCGACTCCGTGTTCCCAGAGTGTGAAGTGGAGTATAAACATTCAACTCCGTGTTCCCAAAGTGCGAAGCGGAGCATAAACATTCAATTCCGTATTCCCAGAGTGCGAAGCGGAGTATAAACATCTAACTCCGTATTCCCAGAGTGCGAAACGGAGTATAAATATCCAACTCCGTTTTCCCAGCGTGCGAAGCGGAGTATAAACAGTCCACTTCGAACTCCCGGAGCGCGAGTCAGAGTGTGAACGCTAACTCCAATTCCTCAGGATATGAATTGAAGTATTAACGTCAATTTTAAAGTTCCCAGAACGTGAACAACCGTTCATGAGATGACGTCCCCAGAGTGTGGATGGCATTATTCATAAGGAAATAAGTGTAGCTCGCTCGTTCGATCCTCACTCCTTGCGATCCCATGCTGATCATCATAACTTAACCCCAGAGCTGGGGGCAGGTTCAAGTGTTAATCACTACCCGAAACTGCATACTGTCCAAATCCGACTCAATCTCCGTTCACAATTCAAGTCCGAGATTTCTGGACTTGGCAGACGAAACAAGCTGTGCTTAAGCGTCAAAGTAACGCGAGCACATCGGACTAAAGTTCGGACACCGCAATATTTGAGCGTAGAAGAAACATAAGTTGAAACAAGAAGACAAAATTTTATTTCAACTAATCAAAAGCAATGGTTCATACACGAGCCTTTCCAAAATATTCCTACTAGCAGGGGCCGAACCCGCATCTAAACACGGCCTACAAAAAGAAAAAGATAACAAGATTCCTGACTGCAAAAGGGAAAAACATGAATGAAAAAGTCTATCTAATCTCTCTGCTTCCTCAGCTTCTTCTTCCTCGAAGAACCACTGGAACCGCCAGTGATCTTCCGTTTAGAGCTTCTCTCCTTGGACAAGGTTCCCTCGGATGATGGCATGATGTCGACATCATCCTCCGAGCTAGAACCGATGGAGATGCTTCCCGCAGGAGGAGTTGGAGGAACAAGGTCTACAGCCGGGGGCGGGACTGGTGTACTAACATCAACAAGCGTACCCCCGGGAGATACAGTCATAAGGGGAGTAGGGCCCTGTGCTACTGCTCCGCCTTCTAAGCCGCCACCGTGCGCCGCCGCCGCCATTTCGGCATTAATCTCAGCCAACATCATTGCTTCATGTTGCGCTCGGGCCTCACTATGCGCTGTAACGGTCTGAGCTAAAACATCAGAAGCAGATGAGAATCCGCCCAGGCCGAACGATAAGTCTACGAAGGGATCACCCTGCCGGCCGAGGAGCTCGTTTATCAT
Organism: Allium fistulosum; assembly: GCA_030737815.1. Taxonomy (NCBI): domain Eukaryota; kingdom Viridiplantae; phylum Streptophyta; class Magnoliopsida; order Asparagales; family Amaryllidaceae; genus Allium; species Allium fistulosum. Next base: position 505,393,969 of record CM060903.1, on the reverse strand, counting down.
TTGTTCATCTAAGGAAAGTGAGCTCCCCTGAGTTACCTCGATCGGCGCGACTGTCACAACGGAGGTCGCCTCAGAAATGATGGCCTCCGGCGCTTGGCATGATTCCTGGGCTACGGAAGGCGCCGCTGGTGCAACTTCAGTCACTGATTAAAGAGATAAGAAACGTTTGTTAGTATACACTTCTATACGCGTTCTTCAACCCAAATGTACAAGGGATTAGTTCAGAGTACCTTCCTCGGTTTGGGTCAGGGTCGTCTGAGTGGTTTCAGAAGGATGCTCCTTAATAGAAGATAGATGTGGTCGGTCTGGGTCATATGCCGGTATAGGATGAGAATCAATCAACGAAGTTGGCTTATATTGAGATGACACAACGATCTCAGAACTCGTAGTATGGTGCTCAGCACCAGAGCTTTCTCCGGCTTCCTGAATCTGGGCACCAAGCCTCTCTTTCTCGTGAGAAATCATGGAGCCATAGAGAACTTTCTTCTCGTCATCATTGAGTATGCGATTCTCCAGCTCGAATTCGTCGATGGCTTCTTCAGGGCGCCCAGATTTCTCCTCCTCAACCAGTAGGTTCCAGGCGTTGTAGAGATGCGTTGGGTAATCATCGAGCCATGTCAGATCTCGATGCCTTAGCACGTTGGAATTGTAGGTGACAAGTAGCTCTTCTACTTCAGCCTCAATCCTAGCCTCCGCCTGTCGCACCTTCTCATCAACCCCAGCTTCAGCTTCGCGGACTTTTTCCATAGCCGCTTCCTTCTCCTTCCGGAGCGCCGCCGCCTGATCACAGGCCTCCTGAGCAGAGACATTTGCCGCATCCTTCTCCCTCGCCATATTGGAGAATTTTGATTTCAGCTCATTAAGCTCTTTAAGAGCGGCGTCTCTCTCGGCAGTAATGGTGGTATTCCTGTGACCCATGTCTTCAATGGCGGTATAGTGCTCTTGCTTCATCCTGGTCATGGCCGAGTTTACCTCATCGACCTTTTTCAGAGCTTCCATTTCAGACTTACGGGAAGACTCAGCCTCAGTGTTTAGCACCTTCATAATCCGGTCTTTTTGACCCAACTCCTTCTCAAGCTTTTCAATGGCAACGGCCCGATCAAATGCTATTTTGGATGCTTTCCTTGCGGCCCTTGCCCACTCCTTATATTGGAAAAATATGTCCGCAACATAATCATGGATAGTGTTTTCAGTTGATGGCGGAATCCTCTTCAGATGTGGAGGAAAGACATAACCGTCGAAATAGATATCGGGGAATTCCTTCCTCATCTATGTAAATTTAAGTGCTCCTTCCCCGGTCGGATCAGTCACGACCGGTGCATTAGTTGAGGAGGTGGCTATTTCAGTCCCACGCGGAGGATTGGGCTTTGGAGCTTGAGAAGATGGCTTAGGCCGTGAAGTTTCGGAAGGACGGGCAACTACTACCGTGGGCGGTACGGCAGTCCTGGGAGGAGGAGAACGAGATCGGGATCGGCGCACGTATCCCCTGTCTCTGTCATACTTCTCCTGACCAGAGTGTCCTGAATCATAATCCCTTTCTCCCTCTCTTCCACATGGCTTGTAGTAACGGCGTTTGTTGCGCAGACTTCCCATCACAGAACTTCGTCCAGACATCGTACCTGAAAAGCAAAACACGGAAAATCAGTAGCCGTTTACGATATGTTGTTTATGGTTAGGAAACGGTGTTATGCCGTGAAGAGTGTATGGATGTGTAACCCCCTGAACCAACCAGAAGTGTCGATCGCGCTAATGGGAAGAGGTTCGCTGACGTCGAAGGTATGTTGCGGTTCATCCGATTCAACGTCATGTTGTTCGGACGCAAGGTCCCGAATTGGAAGGTCAGCGAGACCTTCGAATGGGTTGTTAGCTTGCAAGGAGGGCGCCTCCGAGATTTTAACTCCTGAAGGAGGGCGGTATAAGACCACAGACTTCCGTCTCCCGGATTTAACCTGTTTAAAGGCCGCAGCCTTGCCTTTTCTTTTTTCATCGAAATCCGGGGTCCCGTCGGTAGGCTCGACAAAAGGCTCCTCATCAGTATGAGTTCTTTCGGAGTCAGGTTCCTCGATTATTACGACTTTGGGTTTTTTCCGTTTGACTTTCTCTCTGGAGACAGTCTTTAGCGCGCCATCAAGCCTTTTGCTCTGCCTCCGCCCAATCAGCCCAAGAATTCTAAGATTCCGGTCCGTCAACAACAATTCAATATTCCTTTCTTCACCCGGAATTTCCTGAAGAACCCGGACAATCTCTTTATAGTAACTGCCTTCAGGTCGCTGGATTATCGCTTAAAGAAAAAAAAAAGCAAATATGAGTTCGATTTCATTCATGCGTTGCCTTGACAACTACTTGGAAAAGGGGCGATACTCACGTCTAAACAGCCATCTTCTGGCGAACCCTGGAGGACAGCAAACATAGAACCACTCCGACTTGAAGTAGCTCAGCCTAGTCCACGACCCCGTGACCACTTGGCAGTTTCTTACAGACTCCAAGAATGTGAAAGATGGACTGTCAGTTCGGCTTTTGAAGTTGAACAGGAATCTAATCTCGGTCGGACGGGGAGGTCGATAGAGGTACTCCATGAATGCGATGAACAAGCTATTGAGTGAAGCATATCCATTCGGATGTAACTGGGACGGAGCAATTTCCAGGTAAGCCAACACTTTTCTTATATAATCGTTGAACGGAGGAAGTGTCCCGGCTGCGCATGCATGTCGGTTAAAAGCAGTATATCCCTCCGGGGGATTGTGTGGTCTGTCGTCCGGTCCCGGCAGTATTACATCGTCCAACGATAGGCCATGCCTTAAGCATATTCTCCCTAGCATATCTTCGGAGATATTGGACGGAACAGAATCAGGTGGACTATTGATGAAGGACGCGCCAGTCAACTCGTCCGGGGCTGGACCGATAACTTCGGCCTCGATATCCAGAATCTCAAGTCTGAGAGGGGTTGGATTCTGAGTTTCTTGTTGCTGCGAACTTGACGGTTCCATAACTGGCTAACTCACGAGAAACCATCATTAGACGATAAAAAGCCCATGTGTTCCCCAGTGTAAAGTGTATGAATGAATTGTGCAGTGCGAGTGTTGTGCGTGATTTGAGCGAATTCTGCAGAATTAAAGAAAATATGCAAAATACAAAACTTCAAAGTCCAGTAGGAGTGACCGTCATCACTGACCGTCACAACCATACCATCAAGATACTAGAAATCGATTCAAGTTCAAGTCCGATATCGCGTTGTTATGTTACAGTTCCATCAACGAGCTTCGAAAGGCAGTCAAATATGCGATTCTGTGTTCAAGATCGGTTATGCAAGGTGGAAGCTCGTCGGAGTTGAGTGTCAAGATGTGCAAGAGTTCACTAACTTCGTCGAATTTCAGTATGGAATCGAACGCTGTTCAGATTCTAGTCAGGTTGGGGACGCAATATTTTTCGTATCGACCCTGTTTGAATCGATACTTTCGTATCGATCAGGGGCAACTTGATGCTTTTCGTATCGATAGGCATCGAATCGATAACATTTCATATCGATCGGAGCAGTGGATTTCGGATCGATCAGGATAGCTTGCCTCGTATCGGCCAAGGGTTAACGACTCTGTATCGATGACATCCATTGGCTTCGTATCGATTCGAAGCTGTTGATCTTGTGTCGATCACTCTTGGTCTTTGTATCGATCGTGGGAAGAAGAATTTCGTATCAATCATGCAGGCCAAGTACTCGCATTGATCATTTCAGATCGACACAAGCCACAGCCATCTTCGATCGATGCGAACCTCTTCATCCCCTTTAACTTTTCAATCGGTACGGGTATCGATACAGGGTCATATAATCTGGGTCGTTTCGAACCCTCCTGTCCCAGATCGACACGAACTAGAGGTGAAGCAATTCCTCCAAGCCTCTTTCTTCTCCGACTGATACGAGCATCGCCATGGCCATCCTCGACCAAGCTATGGCCCAGATCTGGCCTTGACGCTGCCAAAATTGATAATCAACAAGAACGTGATGGATCTGAGATTTGAACTTCGTCGCTCGAATTTAGTCGTGATCGACTAATTACCTGAATTGAAGTTGGAATTCGAAGGATTAAAGAATAATGTTTGATCGATTCGAAGATGGAGCGCAGTTCTCTTTTTTACCAAGCTCCTGGATCGATGCGAAAGTAGAAGGCGACAGTAAAAAGTGAAAATGGGCTAAGTCCCAGGTATTTATATGGAGCCTAGGGGTAAACCGGGTCGATTCGTATCCCAGTCAATTTGACCGGTCGCAGCCAGTTAGACGACAGATTGACACGAATGCTCCTTTCGAAACCACCGGCTTTCACCTTCATCGAGGCGAAGTTATCACAAGACTTCATCGATTCGAAACTCACAATGAAGGCTGCACCAAAGGCATTGAACTCCATCGATTCGAAGTGTCCATTTTGCAATCATCAACTCGCAACAGTGCAGGTCTATCGATGCGAACGTTGATTCCGTATCCGTCAGAACAAATCGATACAAACGATCATTTCGTATCCATCGGAGATTATCGATGCGAATGAACATTTCGTATCCATCAATTCGACCCGCATCGATATAAAAAAAAGCTACTTTTCAACTTTTTACATCGATTCAGGAGAGGATCGATACAAGAGGATAGTAAAAAACAACCATCAAGCATTGTTTCAACTCGAATTTCAGATCGGTTCAGGAAATAATCGATACGGAATTCGGTAACAAACTAAGCTGGCAACGACTCGTGAACACGCAATGTTAACGAAAGTCAGCTAATCATTATCACACAGCTGTCAATTACAGCGATACAGAGTACAACTTTCGACAAGAAATACGATAATTGTTCAGAGAGAGATCACGGCTTTTCAAAGCACGTCATGTTTCCACAAGACGTACTTTGGGGGGCAAATGTTATCCCGCCTTTTGGCAAGGCCAGGACACCAAGGAACCGACTAAAGAACAAGCCTAGCTCGTCGTGGATATCGATGAATTTTTTCCAAGTCCGGATCAAGCTACAATTGATATGACGTGACAAACATAGCCATGCAAGCCTGCATTTCAAATTTCAAGTCGATATGAGTTCGTATGCTTGGGTTATGATCGATTCAAGTTGGAAGGAATTGGCTCTCTTTCGTATCCATCAGATCGACAGCGCTTTCGTATCCATCAGTGGACCTCAGTTCGTATCCATCCAGCCGGTGTCCATCATCCACTTCGCATCGATCAATTCTCATGAGTTCGTATCGATCAGGTCAGCCATGTTCGAATCCATCGAGTTCGTATCGATGGACCTCGTACCAATCAACAGCTAATACGACTCGTATCGATTGGTCAAATGTCTGCTTCATAACCATCACGGAAACCTCTCTTCGAATCCATCTGGACAGATCAGTTCGCATCCATCAGGTAACCTTACTTCGTATCCCTCGAAAGGCTCTAGTTCGCGTCGATCGGTTTCGTATCCATTGAGAGGCTATGTGGTTCGTATCCATTAAGGAAAAGCTTGTTCGTAACCATCAGCCTTCGTCAGCTCGTATCCATCGATATAACTGTTGTTCGAATCCATAGCCAATGACTACTTCATATCCACCGAGTCAACAAGCCTGGGTGACGTGTCGAATTTGATACAAACAAGGCGAGATACATGGATGCGACGTGGCCAAACCGGAGAAAAAGATGGATCGACTCGAGATATGCGCGCCGCATCATTACAGAAGCACGTGCAGATGATCGATTCGAAAGGATCAACTCGAGACCATGAAGTCGAACGAAACAACCAGCATTGAATCTCACTTCGTATCGACAATATCTCACAATCCAATGATCCAAATCCAATGATATTTTCAGGATTGCTAGCGTACACGCTGAAGAATGTCCTTGCAAAATTCCAGCTCATTTGGACATCATCTTGATCGATACGAAATGGATTCGTATCGATCGCAGATCGAGGCAAAAATTTCTGGAAATGGTCGCATGGGTCCCCTCACGTGCCAGACCAAGTCTCCCGGAGTTTGAGTGAGATCTGAGCCTCCTACGCCTATAAATAGAGCTCCAGAGCCTACAAAAGAGGAATCTTTTGATTCTGAAGTGTCCAGACTCTGCCGGATCAAAACTTGCATCATACCTTTGCTGTCAATTTCGAATTCTAAGCTGTAATTCGCTGTTGTTCGCTGTAATCACTTGTAATCATTGAAAGAGAATCAATAAAATCATCAAAACTTCATAGTGGACGTTGGCGATACGCCGAACCACTCTAAATTGCTTGTCTTTGCATTTCACGTTCTTGTTTGTTGGAGTTTTTGTTAGATAATCTCTGTTTTACATTTATATTCTTCATTTTATCTCTTCAAATAACTCCCGAAGAGTGTTGTGCCCATTTTGGTACAAACACATTATTATTTAATAATTATAATAGGTTTATTTGTTAATAAAAACTTATTTATTTATTATTTAAAATTAACTTGAATTTTCGAAGAAATATATAAAACCAATGATATCAATGGTCGATGTCATAAATACATTTTATTTTCAAAAATAAAATAAATTATTTTATTTCATAATCTTGTTTGAATACATATATTAGTGTATGAATCCAGAGCCGTGCACGATCCTTATTGTTTAAAAGCAGTTTTTTTGATAAAACGATTTCCGGCTGTTTTATCGATATTTTACCAAGGACAGTATTTACAAATTATCAATATTTTACCTTGGTAATTTGTCCACAAATATTTTTCCCAAACAAAATAACTATTACTATTTACCACTTAAAACATGATTATTTCTTACTTTTAAACTCATATCTAAATATTTTTAAAATAAATATAATTTATCCAAGTGATAAATTTGCGGGTTGTTACATAAGTAGTCCAGGTTGTTACGGATGCATTTTGGAGGAGTATGGAACAGAAGGCTTCACCGTTATTAAGTTATCTATATTATTTCCGTTATGTGTGTATAGTATGTATCAGCTTGTCGGGGCAGGCGGTTACAATTGTCCCTGGCTGAAGTTAGTATCCGTAGTAACTTTGATATTTCATTTTAGGGGTGATTGTATGTATTATCTTATATTCTATTATATATGATTTCATGTGTTGTGAGATACTATGTTTCTTTCTTCTTGTCTTTTCTTTTCTTTTACCCTAATAACCTATCTTTCAAACACCTAGGTGATCGGCACACGAATACCGTGGATGTATTAAATGTCATCTTTAGTAGTAAGAAAGGCATAAGATTACACATGGCATCAGAGCTTAGGTTGAGTGAACACCTAGCCCTTGGTTGGGCTTAACTCATTAGAGATAGAATTAGTAATACCCTAGAATGAGTTTAGTTTATGAGAGCGCGTATTAGTAATTTTATCCATATATATATATTCAAGTTATTTTGATTAATATTTATATGTTTGATTTAGTACCCCTTTTTCCTTAGGATAATCTCTTCTATGTATTTAAAGTTATCTTGATATATTCAGGCAATAAGAAATGAGTAATAGAGAAAGGCGTGGAAGGGGAAGAACTGGTAGTACTACGACCACCGATTGTCGGGCTCCAAATGTTGGAAGGGTGGGAGTGGTGGAAGAGGTGGCACATGTGCAATCCCATGTTAACTTTGCAGCCTTGTGCAAAGACTATACCAATTTAGTAGGGAAGTCATTCAAGGGCATATAGTGAAGGATTATCTGCTAATAAAGAAGGGTTGGCAAGCTAAGGTTTATGCCATCAAGGAGGAACCATCAACTTCAAAGGATGTGAAAGGAAAAGGAGTTCTTGAAGGTATTTTATATAATAATGGCATTTTAGTTCGAGTATTATTTGATATAGGGGCTTCCCATAGTTTTATTTCTAAAAGATTTGTTGATGGATTGCAACTTACCTCAAGGATTGTAGAAACCCCTATTTGTGTGTCTAACCCCATAGGTGATGCAACAAATCTGTGTATGATTTGTGAAAATGTACATGTTACTTACCTTACCCACCACTTTTCATATGACCTGTTTTTTTATAGATTGTGTAATGGGTTTGATGTTTTACTCAGTATGGACTGGTTATCAAAGTATGGAGCTATTCTGACTATGTCAAGCAGATAGTTGTGTTGAATGCCGAGTCTGGAAGGGTATTGAAAGGATATTGTGTGATAAGCCAAACAAGCTAATGAGTAGTTATCTTGATGCACTTGATTCATCCCAAAAGGAGTTACAATCAATATTAATTGTTAAGGATTTCCCAGATGTTTTTGAAGAAGTTAACATTCTACCTCCACATCAGGAGATTGTGTTTTGTATTGACTTAATTCTTGGTTGGAAACCTGTTATTCATCATATCCGTAAAATGGCCCCAAGAGAGAAGGAGAAGTTGAGGAATCAAATCGGCGATTTGTTGAGAAAGGGACTGATTAGATCATGTCGCTTATGTTAGGGAACAGCTGTAGCATTCATTGCAAAGTCAGATGGTTCTCTAAGGCTTTGTGTTGATTACCGTGAGCTAAACAAGCAGAGAATTCGAAACAAGTATCCATTATCCTGTATAGACAACAAGATCAACCAACTTCATGGTGCTAGAGTATTCTCACTGATGGATCTTTCCATAGGATTTCACTAATTAAGGATAGCAGAGGATAGTATACCCTTAAACGTATTTAGAGGGCCGGATTGTTTCTACTAGTGGATGGTTATGACTTTTGGGCTAACCAATACAGCCGCCTATTTTGTAGATCTTATGAATCGAGTTTTTAGAGACGTGCTTAAGAAATTTGTGTCAGTCTTTATAGATGATATTCTTATTTATACCCATACCAAGGAGGGACACAAACGCCATCTAGAAGTCGTGCTTGGAACGTTAAGGAAACACATTTTAAGAGCTAAATTCTCGAATTGTCATTTTTGGCAATCAGAATTAAGCTTCCTCAGACATGTTGTGTCTGAGGATGGTATTTCGGTTGATCTAGAGAAGGTAGCAGCTGTTCAAAATTGGAAGACACCATAGACTCCGATGGAGGTCCGAAGCTTCTTTGGGTTAGCAAGATATTGTAGGAGATTTATTTAAGACTTCTCCAAGATTGCCTCGCACCTGACAAAGAAGGATCTTAAGTTTGTTTGGACTTCAAAGTGTGAAGAAGCATTCATTGAGTTAAAAAAGAGGTTAGCCAGCGCTTCAGTCTTAGCTATTTCGGATGGCAGTGAAGGATAGATAGTGTATACGGATGCTTGTGGCATAGGTTTGGGTGCATTTTTGGTATAGCATGGAAGAGTGATTGCTTATGCTAGTAGATTGCTGAAGCCTAATGAGCGTAATTATGCAACTCATGACTTGGAATTATTAGCTGTTGTGTTTACATTAAAGATGTGGAGGCATTACTTATTAGGTGAAAAGTTCGAGCTCTTCACGGATCACAAATCCTTGAAGTATCTTTTCACGTAGAAGGATTTGAGCATGAGGCAGCAAAGTTGGTTAGAATTTCTTGTAGCATACGATCTTGATATTTTATACACACCTAGAAAAGCTAATATGGTAGCTGATGCTCTAAGTAGGAATCCAGTTTCGGCTCATTTGGAAGTTGCTCCAACTCTCCTCGAAATAATTGCAAGAAGGCAAAGGAAAGATAGTCGTTTAATATATATCATTAAGTATATAGATGAGGGGTATTGTTCAAGCTTTAAGATCGATCATTAGGGTACATTATGGATGAACAGAAGGATATGTGTTCCGAATGTCGATGGTCTTAGGCAAGAAGTATTGGTAGAATACCATCAATCCAAACTAAGTATCCATCCTGGTGTTTCAAAGATGATTTGAGTTATGAAGCGAGTATTCAGGTGGAAGGGAATGAAGAGGGACATTTCTATTCATGTTAGCAGATGTGCAAATTGCCAGCAAATCAAAGATGATCATCAAAGGAATTCTAGGCTATTGCAACCACATAAAATTCCTAATTAGAAATGGGAGCAAGTATCGATGGACTTTATATATAGTTTTCCTAGGACAAGAAAGGGTAATGTCAGTGTGTGGGTTAACCTAGATGGCACATTTTATTTTGGTAAAACAGACGAGAACTGCAACAAGTTTGGTAGATATTTATACGAAGGAGATTGTCCAGTTGCACGGAGTTCCAAGTAGCACTGTAAGTGATCGAAATCCAATTTTTACTAGTCGGTTTTGGAAAGCATTTCAAGCAGCTTTGGGAATGAAACTGAGTTTGAACACTGCATATCATCCTGAAACTAATGGTCAGATAGAGAGTGTGAATTGGATTTTGGAGGATCTTTTGAGAGCTTTTATCTTGGATTTCAAAGGATCATGGGAGGATCATCTTTATTTAGTCTAGTTTTCTTATCGTAGCAATTACTGGGCAAGTATTGGCATGCCACCTTAGAAAGCTCTTTACGGACGGCCATGCAAATCACCTACATGTTGAGTGGAAACCCAAGATCGATTGTTACTTGCATCCGATATGATTTGGGAAGCCAGGAAGAAGGTAGCCGTAATTAAAAGGAAGATGGAATACTCAGGATAGACAGAAAAGCTATCCCGATCATAGGCATATGGATTTAGAATTCTCAGTCAGAGACTTTGTGTTTGTGAAGATTTCTCCGATAAGAAGAGTTATACGGTTTGGGAAAGCAGGAAAGTTAGCACCTTATTATGTTGGACCTTTTAAGATTCTTGAGAGGATTAGTTCGCTTGCTTATCGAGTTGAGTTACCTGAGAGATTGTCGGGGGTACAAAATGTTTTTCATATATCTTATTTGAGGAAGTATGTGCATGACCCATCATTAATTATTAAGCCAGCTGTTCAGAAAGATTTGGAAGTGTGACCGAAATAGACCATAATAAAGCATACAGTTTGCATTGTTGATCAAGATGTAAAACAATTGTGTAATAAAGTCATGAGTTTGGTTAAAGTTTAGTGGAGCAAATATCCTAGAGACTGCACTAGTGAAACCGAGGATAGCACGAGAGAAGCTTATCCTGAGTTGCTATGGGTTGAGTAGTCTGGTTAGTGTGTCGATAATGTACTCACCACTTATGGTATAGTCGCTTTGTATTTATCTCTTTTGTATGTGTTTCATCGTATATGATATATATATATATAAATATATCCTTTCTGAGTTATCTTTTTGCGTGTTAATTTCGATAAAAAAATCTTTTAAGAGTGAGAGAATGCAACGATCATAATTTAGTCACTTTAAATGTGAATATTTAATATATTTTCAAATAGTTAAATGACAGATTTTATAACTATAATAGACCTCTTTTTAGTAATAACTAATGATAGTAAAGTTGTTTTAAAATTCGGTTTAAAAATATGTAGTTTGCAGAAAAATCGAAATTGTTACAGAAAATCGTTTTTCGGATTTTCGACTATTCATCGTTCAAAAGTTCTTGGTACTTGTTATGCACACTAGTGTACATACACACACACACACACATATATATAAATAAAATGCCTTTGCAAATTAATTAGATTAGATAAAAATATGTTTAAAATATACTTAAGTTAATAAAGTGGAAGTGGACTTTTCTTTCATAGTTAAAAAGAAATAAAAGCACAAAATCTAAGACATAAGTACACAGAAAAGAAAGAAGTGATGGCACAGAAAAGAAAGAAGTGAACGCAAGTTACAAGAGGGAAGATGAGTTGTTGTTTAATTTTGAGTGGAGGGTAGTAACTTAATTTAGGGAGGGGTAGTTTAGTAAATTACCAATTTTCATTTTCTATAAAAACAACACCTCTCTTTCCACTATCCACTTTACTTCATTATTTTCATTTTCCATTTCTTTCTTCCATTCCACTCTCTTCACTTCTATTCTTACATGGCTTTCTAAAAGAAATAATTCCAAAAGCTACTTCTTTACTCTTTAAATACTTAAACTAATTCCTAAACCATTTCTATTCCTCTCTACATCACCTATTCACCAAAAACAAATCCAAAGCCCCTTTTTTCACCATGGCCAAGCCCTCCTAGCCGAAGGCCAAGCCCACTAGACCTCCCCTAGGTCTTGAAAAGTAAGATTTTCAAGTAGAAGCTAGGTCTGTGTGTTGTTTGCAAGGTCACGGTAGTTTGAGTGAAAGTTCGTGTTTGTTTAAGTGAGTAAAGCTCACTTAAAGGCAAGTTGACAATTTATTATTTTGTTGTAATAATTTAGGTTGGTTGCTTATGTGTATAAGTATATGTAATTGTTATTGCTTAGTTTGGTTCCCACTTGAAAGCGGATGACAAATAGGATATAGACAGAAGACTAGAAATGAAGTCGAAGTGTTCGTAGCGAATAGGTCACCACGACACACTTCAAAGTGCATATGAAATGATTTACAAAGGACTTCGGATATAGGAACTCAAAAGTGTTCCTTGCCTGTGGGTTTTCTATATGTATGCTTGTGTATAAAAACATTGGGAATCTGCTTAGTATAATTAACATACATGAGTTGGTTTTTATTCGACATTAAGATCCTATGTTTTCTTTAAATTGGTTTACTACTTCATTTTTCTAAGGAAGTTTCAAAATATTTAAAAGGATTTTCCAAACTTGATTCTAGCCTTCAAAACTCTTTACAAAATGGTTAGAAAGTGGTTTGGAATTTATTAAAAAAGGTGCTTACATTTATAAAGGAAAATGTTATTTTGTTTAAGAATCAAGTTTTAGTTTTAAACAAAGGATTTTGGAAAAGGTTTAATATACTAATTTGAAACCAAAAACTAGAATTAAGTTTCAAAGATGATTTTTCAATGATTTTTAAAAGTTTCTATTTTTAAAATAAGAGATTTATTTGTCTGTGCCATTAAGTAGTACAAAACTAATAGTGTTAAAATGTTGACACGTTTTATTGAAAATAAATCACGTTATATTTAGCACTAAAAGCCGATGAGCGGCCATTTCTTTATCTGTGAGATCTAGAACTAGAGTTTATAACTTAGGCAAGGCGGGGTGCAACCAGTACCCTATCTTACCTGACTTCGATTCTAGGCGAGGGATAGAGAAGTCAAAATGTCGAAAACGCGATGAGTATAAGAGAGTTAATTTTGATAAACGGGTCATGATTAATTAAGTATATGGAAGATACTTCATCTTAAACTTGACACTAAATTTCGAGGTTAGGAAGCTCGTTTTCTATCTGTGAAAGTTTAAGAAAGTATGTCATGGCAAGGGTAGTTCTCTAACTTGTCTGACTTCATTGTTAATCGAGGGATAGTACGAGGTTGAAATCAAAAAGTGATGATAAATATATGATGTCTGATTTTCCTATGCAAACTATATACATACACCAGATAGTGGTTTGTCCATTATTGACAAGTTGACCTACTTTGACTTAGGAAGTATATAAAAGTTCGCAATTTTATACAGTTTGAGATCCCTCGAGAAAGACTCATTTCTATGAAGCGTAGTTCGCTTTTAATATTCGACATCCCAACGGGGAATCTTGTATTTGTTCGCATACTTCTAAAAGAATCGGAATTAAGTTAGCCGGGAATTCATCGCTTTAGTTTGGAGACACCGGTTTCAGATAAGTATAGTTTATCCAAACCACTTCAAACTAACAAATGATTCATAGTCTGAATCATGGTGAAGTATTCCATGGAGTAGTACTACCATTCCCGAGGGTGATTCCAGGGTAATAAGGTTTATATGATTGCTCGATCCCGAAACAATTTGTAAGGATGAATGCTTGCATTGCATTGTTATGGAGGGCAGTGTTAGAATTCCAAAATGGGTTTGCTAAAAATGGTAAGCGTTGCCTCAGACCTTACACCCGTAAATGACTAAAACATGGGATACGCTTCAAGGCTATGTGGTTCGCTACCATTAGGGTGTGATCATCCCTGATCTAGGTTGATAGTATTTTTGGATGTATGTCGTGGTGGGCCTAGTACGGTTGTTGATCGCATCCTAGGGATGATCATATTCGGTACTATGTAAGAAGAAGTAGGCCGGTCTTGATTCATAGAGGGTCCATGTGAGGCCCTCGGTACATTTTCTCTAGAGATGTACTGTGACGGGTGGTACCCCAGTAGCTTTGTCATTGTTGCAGTCCATTTTCCAGAACATGCTTTACGGACTTGGATGTATGATAAATATGCTCGAATATAATTAATGTAACCATTTATGCTATGATTCAATATTTATTTTAAACCCTATGCATTATGATAATATCATGTAATTTCTTATAGAAATGTTTTAGTTATCGTAAGGTAAAAACCCATCCGTGTATATGTGTAGCATGACCTTACGAGATATCTTTATTTTGAACAGTTTTGTAAGTATAAAAATTCATATGTTTTGCGTTTACTCACACCAGACCTATCTCTGACACAGATTTTTTCTTTCTTTCCCTTAAACTCTTGGGCACTCTAATTTTTGAGTAGCCAAGTAGTCCAAGTTGTTATGGATGCATTTTGCAGGAGTATGAAGCAAGAGGCTTCATTGTTATTCAGTTATATATTTTATTTCCACTATATGTTTATAGTATATATCAGTATTATAGGGGTGGGCAGTTATAACTGTCCCTCGCTGAAGTTAGTATATGTTGGAACTCTAATATTTTATTGGGAATGACTGTATATATTATCTTATGTTCTATTATATATAATTTCCATGCGTTGTGAGATTCTACGTTTCTTTTTTTGTCTTTTCTTTTCTTTTACCCTAACGACCTATCTTTCGGACACCTAGATAATCGGAACACGAATACCATGGATATAATAAATGTCATCTTTAGGAGTAAGAAAGGTGGATCGTTACAAATACCCTCGTGATTCAAATATCGAATACATCTGAAATCACGATATATGTACAATACGTATGTGTCTATTCCAAAAATCTATTTGGTTTTCTTATAGTTCCACTTATATAATATTCATACATATATAATTATATAACATTAATTTATTTACAACTATTATATTTTAACTAATTTATATAATTTTTATACGTATCATATTATTTCAATCATATTTAATTAATTTTAATTCTTAATTTCATTACTAATTTAATTAAATTTCATTTAAATTTTCAAAAAATTTATTTTATTCATCTTAAACCGTTTCACACGAATAATCAACTATAGCTTTTATATTTTAATATAAATATATATGCACACAAATTAATTAACTATTTATTTAATTATTTAAACATTTTAATTAAATATTCAATAAATTTCATAAGTTAATTTAATTTAATTTTTCAAATCAATTATGCAAAAATTAAAACATTTTAAATTATTTAACTATAACCTATATAGTTTAACTTATATATATTAAATATATATATACACATACATATTATACATATATTAATTAAATAACTTTTAATTATTTATTAAATAAATTATTTATGTTATTAAACATTTTAAATTAAATATTCTGAGTAATTTTGAAATTTTTTATATCATTTACCTTAAACAATTTTATGATAAACACTGTAACTTTTATAGTTATGCATGCATACATACATGTATGTATATATATATATATATCCACATATACATATATAATTCTCTAGTTAATTGACTTTCAATTAGTTATTTATTTAACCATTCATATTAATTAAATTTAAAAATATTGGAAACTAATAATTTTTTTTCAAAGAAATTTTTGAGAATTTTAATTTATCTGTAACATTTATAAAAAAAATTATATTTTAAAGTTAACATTTAAATTTAAAATATATTTTAAATTTTCAAATCTTAATTTGAAAATTAGCTAAGGCCCAAATAACTCTAGGCCTTACATCTAGGCCAATCATTTGGACTTACTCCACCCATTGGACCTGGCTAGTAGCTAGGAAGGGAAGAATACTTACTATTCAACCCTAAGGCTTGACATTACTATTCTAGACATCCATTGGACATATATGTTTAATTATTTGGACCTAAATAATGATTAATTATACCAAGTATAATATTTTAGCTCTGAAACCATTGTTGGAACTGGACTTTTTTGCAGTAGGTGAAATGGATAAATTCAATAAGAATTTCTCTAGGTGGATCATAATGGGCCTATAAGATCTACTAATCAACATTAGATGCAAACTATTGTTTAATAAAATCATATTTTATCATATAATTAATCTTATTAATTAAATATATTTAACGTATATATGTATAAATATATCTAATATATATGCATACACATATTGATGTTATATTGGGTATGACATAATGATATATCATATGATAACATGGTTAATATATATATATATATATGTATAGATATTTGGATTTATATCTACCATGTATATATTGGTCATTCATATATATTAGTTGCCTTAATTTAATTGTTTAATGTATATATGTATATATAATATTTTGAAAAAATAAATTAATAAAATAAATTCGTAAAATATCTAACATTATTTAACTAACGTAAAATTATAAATTCAAATTTAAAGTTAAATTATCTAAGTTTGATTTGGTAGAGTATGTTTAAATTCAAATTTTGATCAAAGTAAATTAATTTCCAATACTTTAATTGATAAAATGTTACTATTATAATATATATATATTATATGGTTGAAAAATATTTAATTAATTTAAATGTACATACATATTAATTTAACTCTTTTAGTATATGTAGATATATACATATATATAACACGGTCAGAATTTTTTTAAATAAAAGCAAAAGTTAAATTTTATTTTAATATATATATATATATATTAATATTAAATATAAGATTTGCATATTTGAAAATAATTTAACTATATACATAATATATGTATATATAATATATCTTTCAACCATAATTTTTTAATAAATAATCGAAAGGAATTTTAAAATTAATATACATAGATATATATATATATAGTAAGTTTAAATAAGATATTAATGTATTTTTTGTTTAAAATTGATTAATTAGAGAATAATTATTCAATATTATTAAAAATTGTATATTATGTTTTTTACATGTATTAAAACATGCATATGGCCAAAACTATAATTTTATACATATATATCTTAATTTTTAATCTAATAGTTAAATTAGATCGTATCATTTAATAAATAATTTAAATTGTGGAATTATTTATAAACCAAAGTGGGAAGATAATATATGTATGTATGTATGTATGTATGTATGTATGTATATAAAACCATGATAATAGTGTATGATTGTAATATGAATACTATGAATATATATAAATGTAGGCCTATCAATGGATACTTCCAAATGCTTATAATGCTATATTTGCATCCCCAACTAAAATCATATTCAGATATTGGATGTCTGCTTCCGTGGATACAAACAGATATCAAATAGTTAACATATTTACCAATGATTGATAAATCAAGAAAAATAAATAGAAAATATTGATTTAATATAATTTTTTCAATCCCGTTGGTTATTAAATTGGGTAAAGTAAACAAATATGATGATAATAAATAATTTAGGGAATTGTCAAATGGACTCCACTTTTAAATAAGAAGGGTTTTTAGTGGTTCGGGTCACAAAGATTTGGTTAGACTTTGGTAATGGGTCACCGCGTTAGTGTAAATTTTCTTTCAATGAGGTATGACTGAATTTTTTTGCCACCATCAAAAAATGGAGTCCACTTAACATTAGCCATAATTTAAGCATTTAACATGCATCAAATGCCATGTAATATGAACTTCTAATAAAATAATAAATACATATCTTTTATAGTACTAAAATACACATAATTCAAATTATAGTCTTGAAAAAACTGGATGGATAATTTTTTGATGCGGATGCCTTGGTATTCACATCTGTATCCATTTTTTTGGATATCGGATATTTATCCACTTCATGGATAAAGATGCAGAAGGATTTAGGATTTTTCGAGTACCCATTAACATCCTTACCTAAATGAAGACAAAGCCTTTGAGCACTCCATTATCTAAGTCGTCTCTAGACTTCAAAATCAATAGTTGTAGATGCAACATTCAGTGTAAAACCTCATAGATCCAAGTAGTTGTATGTGGAATGATGGAAGATAGGCTCGGCTATGAGAGTAGGGGATGGCGGCTAGGGATGTAAAAGAAAACCAAGAGAATGTCCAAAAATGAATAGAGTGAATCTGTGTTTATAGAGGGATACAAAGAGATATTTGAGTAAATATCTACCACCTTTTTTTAATGTAACCATACTAATTCAAACTTCACTTAAATCCCTCCTTTTTACAAAGTATGGTTGGCCCCTATATAATGTTGTGGCAATCCATGTCATTTTCCAATTGCTTATTTCATATGTAACTAATTACATACAAATCAGACATATAACAATTATATATACACATAACTAATTACTAAAAGAGCCTAAAACATTTCTATGAACTATGCCACTTAGTGATGGCACCCCAAATACTTAATATACTCATAATTAATATTTCACTAAATATTAATTAGTTTATCAATTTAGAACCATTATAAACTAATTAAATTACGTGGTATATCGAAGACTGAATAGATTCAGTTGTGCAACTCACATGTGTAAATTTAGTCAGCAATTAATATTGAACAATTTGAATATTAATGTTCACAAATCACCTTTGTCGATGGCATGATAGTTTGATGAAATTATTGCTTATAGATCTTCAGTGGTAAAATAATATTTTACTTTTAAGTGGTACTTTTAGTAACTAAAATTTACCCATGTTTACTTCGTCAAAACTATAACACTTTAGGTATACGAAATATGGATTGATCAAAATTCCAATATTTTCCACATTTAACTTGATTTGTCTATAAATAAAGTCCTTGGTTCAATAGTAACATTTACTATCAACCGTATTACTCTAGCTAGAGATTTTGACTTTGTGTTGACTACAGTTGAACGTAAACTAAGCTCATACAACCGATGAGACGAATTCTTTATTAAATAGCACTTCACTTCCTATTCTTCTACTTAAACTAAACTATACTCAGTCAATGGTCCCAGTCCAATGCTTTAATTATAATCAAAGATGAGTATGGTCACACCCCTTATTCTAAAACCCAAAGATGGAACCCCGATATGTTATAGTCATCTTGGAATTATCTTTCGACGATAGAGATGAGATCGGTTATATTATACAATCTTTTGTAAATAGAGTAAATAATTACTGTAACATCCTGGCCAGGAGCATAATGAAATGAACATAATGAAATATATTTTTGTGATTAAATTTGGATTTTTTAGTAAAGAAAATGGAATTTTGGATTTAAAAAGAGACTTTGGAAATTAACGATGGTTTTGAATATTAGAAATGTTTTGAAAGTAAATATAACGCCCCACTCCGAGACCAACATTAGCAAAGAGTATTACTAGGTAATACCTTCTGCTAATACGGAGAATAGAGCTGGATAGGAGCGACCATCTATAGCCTTGTCTTAACTATCTACTGGATACATTGATAAATGCAGCATATATATATTTTTTCCTCATGTGAATCGACATATCCAATAGATACTTAATACAAAACTATAATAGCTATAAGATCTATCAGAACAAAATATAACAACTCAATGTAAAACATCACATAACAACAGAATGACATACATATGTTTGAATACAAATACATCTCCAGTACAAATCCAAAATGATACAACAAAGTGGTATGACGACCACTACTCATACATGAGTCCAAATGAATAGTACATAGATCAGAGTGTCAATAGATAAGGACAACAAAAAGCTAAATAAGATAGGCTAGCGGATATGCAGAAAGCAAAGTCCATGCGGAAGAAAAAGCAAATAGGCTAAGTCCGAAGTACCTAACCTGAAACACCTCAGTCTGACTTGAGTATAAAATACACGGGTCAGGCTAACTAAACAATCAGTTAGATAAGATAAATGATAATGAACATGCAAGGTCATAAAGTACCACAATAATCTCTAAAAGAGATAACACGATCATCTAACAAAAGATGAATCATAACAAGCCTCATATCATAGGCAACTCAAATAAACAAAGGATATGAATATCCCAAATCAAGCCAAAAAGGCAAATAACAAATACCAATGAAGGTAACACAAGTTTCCACAAGGTAATCGCTATGTATCGTGTGGTTCAAAGGACCTACTCCAATAGACGATAATATAGGGAAATATGAATATCGAAGAAACAAAAGATGCACGTGCTCAGTACTGTATAAACAAGAATCCACAAGTCCGAAGGCGACAAACCCAAGTATCTCTCGAGCGGTGACGCAGGACCAACTCCAAAAGCGATACTATAGGGCAACAAACCCGAAGGCACAAACCCGAAGGCAATAAACCCGAAGGCACAAACCCGAAGGCAACAAACCGTAGTGGTGAAGGTCCGGAGGCCCAGTACTTGACACCGCTAACTGGCAATATGTGTCACAGACCCCTCGGATAGGAACCCGCAAAGTGTTAACGTGTGTCTCATACCACACGTTCGCACTAAACGGTTTACTAACCTTTAGTCAATTCTACACTCAAAGCAGTACAAAGTTTACCTCATCTCATCGGTAAACCAGACCCGAAGGTCAAAACGATCAAACGAATAGATTAGGAATTAACTGAAAAGATAAAAGCACGTGTTCATAGCATGCATTTTATCTAATCACTTAATTCTCCTCCCTCTTCGCTCGAAGTGCAAAAATGTATGTTTTATATAAAAATTAAGTTGAAGAAAATGAGTTTTAGGATCGTTTCGAAATCGCTTTAGAAATTGCATTTGACATTCTCTTATTACAGTGTATATAATATTTATACTAAACCATAATATATAATAATAATTTCATAAGCCCATTTATTTGAAAAACATTTTTAAAATACATTATAATACCTGTGTATGAAATCCAGAAAGAAATATCAAGAAAACATCGACATAAAGGAAATTACACCAAGTATTATCCGTTTAAAACAAGCTGCGACTCAATATTCGATAGCAGGTTTGAAAAAGTAAACTGTGTCAAAATGACTTGAAATTCTGCATGAGTGTAGTTCAACATTCCTACTTCAATCTTCAACAAGAATCATTCAAATCCGATTTGAAATGAAGAATTTGCTTCATTTCAAATTTGTACTAAAAACAAGGTTAAATCGCTGAATTCCAGCAGGCTGCGAATTCAAGTTCGACATCAGTTTTGAAATAGAAAACGAATCCAGAGTGTCATGAAATTTTGCAAGAATATTATTCAACACTCCTACTTAAATCTGCAAAAATAATCACTGAAATATGATTTGGAACGAAGAATCTACGTCGTTTCAAAGTTAGACTAAAACAGGGTTAAATCGCTGAATTCCAGCACGCTGCGGGTTCAAGTTCGACAGCAGTTTCAAAATAGCAAAAGAACCCAGATTGTCATTAAATTTTGTAGGATATAATTCAGCACTCCTACTTCAATCTGAAAAAAGAATCACTCAAATCTGATTTGAAACGAAGAATCTGTGTCGTTTCAAAGTTGGACTGAAACAGGGTAAAATCGCTGAATTCCAGCAGGCTGCGGGTTCAAGTTCGACAGCAGTTTCGAAATAGCAAACGAACCCAGATTGTCAGGAAATTTTGCAGGAATGTAACTCAACACTCCTAATTCAATCTTCAAAATAATCATTTAAATTTGATTTGAAACGAAGAATCTGCATCGTTTCAAAACTGGACTAAAACAGGGTTTTAAACGTTGAATCTCAGCAATTTCAACTTACCGACTTCATTGTTTTAGAAAGCATTTGTGATTCCTCACCTTTCTAGAAATTAGCAGTAGATTAGCAAGCAAAGATGGAGATTTTAGGCAAAATTGAAGCTCAAGAACCTGTAAAATCTCGAAACAGAAACATACAAGAAGAAAGAAAGAACATTATAGACAATCCAATTATCAAATTCATATTTTGATGAAATATTTGTGTTTTGGAATGGAATACCTTTTGATTTCTCTTTAGATTTGATAAAAGTAGTAGCTTATTTGAAGATATTTGAAGATTAAAAGCTTTAGGTTTAAAAATTTGGAGGAGTTTGCTATTTTCTGGTTTCTTTCTCTTTCTGGAGAGGAAGAAGATAAAATGTGCGCACAGGAGATATCTTTCTCATTTCTGGCTATGCAAACTAATGGGCTTTGAACCAAATCAATTAACTAAGACTATGTTAATTAATTAAACACTAAAACTAAATATACACACTTATGTTAATAAAACAAATGACATTTTCTTCAAGTTTTTAACACAAACAAATCATGTAAACATATTTACATGCTAAATAAAATATTTTACACTTAATAAAAAAAAGATAAAATTTAGTTTTAAAAATTATTTTTAGTATTAAAAACTCTTATTTTACATAAAAAACCAATTTACACAAATAAATGCATTAAACACCATTTTTAGCTCCAACAATTTTTATAAAAATTATTTTCTTGCATAGAAAATGTAATAAATCATTCTAACATCAATTTTATAACCAAAACTTATTTTAAACAAGATTTTAACTTTTTATTTATAATATACACATATTAAAACAAATACTTCTTTTGAAAATTAATAAAAGAAGCATTTGGCGATAATTACAAGAATCATTGCATTTCACTAATTAAAAATCATATTTCATTCATATTTCTCACAAACAACCAAGATAAAGTTTTAAAACTTTATTTTTCTCATTTTATTTTCGAAATCCGTTGTTTATGTGAAATAAACAATTTTAAATCTCCAATTTTGATTTTAGTTCATAATATTAAATCATAACTACCGTTAGAATTTAATATTTACAAGTAATCTCCAAAACCAGGGTTGTTACAGACTCCCCCCTTAACAAAATTGTGTCCTCGCAATTTCTAGAGAAGAATTTGTATTCAACTTTTTAATTTCATCAAAAGAAAAGAAAAGAAAATAAGCTTGAGATAAAGAGACATTCTCACCATCGATATGCGAAGGTAGAAAACCGGGATAGGATCGCTCGATAAATTCTCTGATTTACCAAGTGCAGTCATTGGGATTAGCGGACCATTGAACTTTAATGAGCGGCACGTCCTTGTTTCGAAGGCGTCTCACCTCTGAAACAAGTACGTGAATAGGCTGCTGCACAATAGATAAGTCTGGTGAGATCTCGCAGTCTTGCACAATATGCGAATCAATAATAGAGTCAGAATCGCAAAGACACTTGCGAAGCTGAGATACATGGAATACATCATGAATTCCGAAAAACTGAGACGGAAGAGAAGCACGATAAGCAACATGGCCGATGCGTTCCATAATAGGAAACGTTCCTACATAACGAGGAGCCAATTTCCCGGTGGAGCTGAAACGCACAACCCCCTTCATAGGTGATATACGGATGAAAACAAAATCACAAACAGAAAGCTCAAGAGGCTTCCTACGGTTGTCCGCGTTGGATTTTGATGGCTCTGTGCCTCTTTCATTCTCTGACGAATAAGATCAATCTTCTCAGAAGAATCACGAACAGAATCTGGGCCAAGAATAATCTTCTCACCAGATTCCAACCAACAAGAAGGTGATCGACATGGCCTTCCGTATAAAGCTTCGAAAGGAGCCATACCAATACTGGACTGAAAACTATTGCTGTAGGAGAATTCCACAAGATGTAGGTGATCCTCCCAACTACCACCGAAATCTAGAATGCAAGCACGGAGAAGATCCTAGAGAATACGATTCACCCATTCAGTCTGTCCATCAGACTGCGGATAATATGTCGTGCTGAAGTTAAGCTTTGTTCCCAAAGCTTGCTAAAGACTCTTCCATAAATGACTCGTGAATAACGGGTCACGATCACAAACAATCGAACTAGGAACACCGTGAAGTCTCACGATTTCCTTGATATATAACTTGGCCAAATGAGAAGCACTCCTATTAGACTTAATAGGAATGAAATGAGCTGATTTAGTGAGGCGATCAACATTAACCCAAATGCTAGAATGACCCGATCTAGAACGAGGTAGGCCGTCAATGGAATCCATCGAAATCTGATCCCATTTCCACAATGGAATCTCTAGAGGCTGAAGGAGACCAGAAGGGCGCTGATGTTCGGTTTTGATACGTTGATAAGTCATGCAATTACTCACATAACTCGCCACATCGCGCTTACTTCCTTCCCAATAATAAAGGCAATGCATATCGGCATACATCTTACTACTGCCAGGATGAATGGTATATTTAGAACGATGACAGTCATCGAGAATGTCATGCCTAAGTGCAGAATCAGAAGGCACAACAAGATGGTTCTTCTTGCGAAGACACCCATGAGAATCAATGCTAAAATCCCTCAAATCCTCGCCACGTGACTCAGACTCACGAATTTGGATATGGTGCACAAGATCGAGATCACGCCGCTGAGCATCGGCAATACGATCCAATAAGCTAGGTCGAGCCTCCAAACTGAATAATAGAATAGATGGAGCTCGATCATGAATAACACAAAGAGATAAGGTCTCAAGAACATCCCACTCGGCAAGCATCATAGAAACAACTGCCGAATGTTTGCGACTAAGCGCATCAGCAACACGATTTCCCTTACCAAGGGTATACTGGATATCAATATCATAAGATGCAAGAAACTCGAGCCAACGCTATTGTCTCATATTGAGTTCCTTCTGAGTGAACAAATACTTTAAGGATTTATGATCGGTATAGAGAATGAAGCGCCCGCTTAAGAGGTAATGGCGCCTGTTTGTACCAAAATTGGGCACAACACTCTTCAGATGTGTTTGAAGAGATAAAATGAAGAAATTAAATGGAAAAAGAAGCAGATCTAACAAACACACCAATAAATAGATAAGAAAATGCATAGAAACACACAGATTTAGAGTGATTTGGCGAATTTCCTACGTCCACTATGAAATGACTGATGTTTATTAAACTTTACTCACTGATTACAAAATATTACAACATTACAACTAAAGTTTAATGGTGATTCCAGCAGAGTATCAGCATAGAGAAGCCAAAAGTCTCTTTTCTGTAGGTCTAGGGTTGCTATTTATAGGCGTAGGCAGCAAATATCTCACCCAGATCTCGGGAGACCTCTTCTCTCACGTGGGTGGGCCCACATGATCGATCTCATGTGGGTTGCACTCGGTCCGTGATCGATACAAACGAATTTCGTATCGATCAAGATTTGGTCCAATCGAGTCGAAATTGGGCATGAACGTTCTTTGAGGTGTATGTAAGCTTTTGTGAAAATTTCGTAGCATTTGGACTTGTAGATTGTGAGTTATGATCAATGCAAGTTAAGGAAAATAGCTACAATTCGTATCCATCAATGTGAATAGTGAAGCAATGCGAAAAGGATCGATGCAAACAGGATCGATGCGAATTTGACAGCCTTCAACAAATTCAAACTTGCATCGATCATATCTTGAGCATACGAACTCCAATTGACTTGAAATTTGGAACGTTGGCTTTAGCTTTGCTTGTCGTGTCATATCAATTTTAGCTCGATCCGGACTCGGGCAAAATTTACCAGTATCCATAGTGAACCTATGTATAACCGATCTCCAGGATTAACTGTCATTGGTTTCTAGTCAAGTTCTTGGTGTCACGGCCTTGCCAAAAGGCGGGATAACATTTGCCCCCCAAAGTACGTCTTGTGTGAGCATGACGTGCTTTGAAAAGCTGCATCCTTCATTCTGAAAGAGTTTTATCTGATTCGCTGAGTAGTTTCTATCTTTTCATCAAAAGATGTAACCTTTGATTGAAACGACAGTGATGTAGATGTCGAACTGTTGATTGTCAATGATCATGTAGTGTTTTGTTGTAACTGAGTGTTTAGTGCTAGCGATTTGTTGTTCACTATTGTAACTGTCACTTGGTGAGCATCCAACTCCTGTAAATTTTGAAAATTGAATATTAGTTCGTCATACGCGTACGTATGTTAACCTGACTCCCGTTAATGTTTGCACATAAAGAGTCGTTGTCAAGTTCTTTAGTTTTTGTTTGGATTGAGTTTCGTATCGATCCTCTCCTGGATCGAAGTGAAATTCGAGTTGAAACAACATTCGATGGTTGTTTTAAGTCCTTCCTTTGTATCGATCCTCTCTTGGATCGATCTGAGATGTTGGAATGTATGCTTCGTATCGATGGATACGTAATATTGGGTCTCGGATTGATGGGTACAAGAGTAATGCTTTGTATTGATGGAGTTGAACGATCTAGACATAATCATGCAGTGATGCTTCACAGAGGATATGCCATTTCTCATTCCTTTATTCAAAAAGAATCCCCAATTATGGATAACTTTGATAGGAGTCATCCATGACTCCTTTTCTAGATCCATCTCTAAGATCAAGTTGATCTTCATATGTCAATGCTTGGAATAATAAGTATTTCAACTGGGACAAAGTCTTTTTGCCGCGCATCCCCGGAACTGGCTAGCTTGGCCAGTGACTTGGATTTTTCATTTTGTTCTCCGAGGATGTTTGTAATGGTGTAATACTCGAAGTCGGCCAATATCTCTTGGACCCAGCTGAGATAAGGAGCAAGACGTTGCCCCCTAGTCAGATAATCTTCCCTGACTTGGCATACTACTAACCAGTAATCACATAAGACATGCAAAGTTTCCACTCCTAGTTTTCTTTCAAGTTTGAGCGCCAAGGCTTCATACTTAGCTTCGTTATTTGTTGCAGGGAAGTTGAGCTTGAGGGCGTAGCAGATCGACCATTCCTCAGTAGTCATTAACGCAACTTCGACGTTAAAAAGCCGATCATCGAAAATTCCATCTATGTATGTTCTTCATTGGTTGGACGGTTCCCCATTGTTCTTCGGATAATCGTCTGATGTAGTGAATTCAAATATGAAGTATGCTAATGTTTGACCATGGATAGCTCTCCGAGGGAGATAAGTGATATCAAATTGGCTTAGCTCGATACTCCATTCGAGTAACTTTTCAAACATCTAAGGTTTCTATAGGACCTATCATAACGGCTGGTCGATATAGACGTTAACGGGGTGAGCTTGTCAATAGCTCGCTTTCATCGTATACTGGTCTTTGGATTCGTTTCTCTTCTCATAGTATTGTGATGCTTATGGCGTGTGTTGACACGGCCCAATTGATGTATAAATCTTCGCGATCCAAAGGTTTGGGTAAAATGGGAAGTCTCTTTAAGCGATCTATCAGAGCTGGAATTGCATCAACGTAGTTGTTAGTTCATTCAAAAGTTCTCTTCCCTCTCTTGGTCATGTTGAAGAAGAGAATTCACTTTGAAGATGGTCCTAGAGTTGGATCAACTTAGGAAGGTAATTTTCTGACTTGGGCTCCGTACCTGCTTAGTTGTCCTTAGTACATGGGTGTCTCCAATTGTCGGAATTATCTGGAAATTAACCTTGATTCCACGAGAATTAATGATGAAAACAAAGAATCTTTCTGATATAATGGCGAAAGTGCATTTCAAAGGATCGAGTTTCATCCTGCATTTTTTGGAGAGCACTAAATATCTCTGCCAAGTCATCGATGTGGTCGTTTGACAGTCGTGATCTCACGAGCATATTAACCATATCTACTTTCATCGATCAGCTGATCTGATTTTTGAATGATCTGTTAATCTGGTAAGTAGCATAAGCGTTCTCAAGTTTGAATCCAGGGATTTCAGCATAGCACTATAGGCCCAGGTCAATAATGAAACAGTTGTATTCCTGGTCTGGGACATGCTTCAATATC
The DNA here is from genome assembly GCA_030737815.1 of Allium fistulosum. Lineage (NCBI taxonomy): Eukaryota > Viridiplantae > Streptophyta > Magnoliopsida > Asparagales > Amaryllidaceae > Allium > Allium fistulosum. Next base: position 505,366,426 of record CM060903.1, on the reverse strand, counting down.
TGATTGTATCTGGAGTTTGCATCCATGGATGTGAGTAATTCATGTCTGATGGTCGGGTCCATCAGTTGGTTGATCATTGGAAGTGGAAAGCTGTTCTTTGTCATACCCTATGCAAATCTGAGTAGTTGATGTATGTCCTCCACTCTCTGTTCGTTTTTCTTATAAGTAAAGAATTGGATACTCATTTTGGTTGGAGGGCATCATGGATAAACCCACTGGTTTTGAGCAGATTCGCCTCCTCTTTAAGTGCAACAGATCTCTGAATCCATGTCGCATCATTTGTTTTTCACCGAGACATGCCTCGGGTCGACATTTAATGTAGAGTTCTTCATGGCTGGCGAGAGTCCATATATATATATATATATATATATATATATATATATGAGATCAAGTCCAAGCAAACACATCAAGATTCACCTGAAGTAAAACAGTTGATTCTTTCATCATCATTGTGCAGAGTTGTGATCTGATCTACAATACTCATGATGGGTTGTAGGCTCTTCATGTGTTTATTTGCAATGGTAAATGATCAGGCTTATAAGGACGTTGAATCAAAGGATTATTAGAACTCATCCTTGTACTGCATGTTGCTACATAGCTGGCTCTAGGTTTGAGATTGAATTTACTTGTGTTTCTGAATGATGCTCTTTTCATTCAATGTACTCGCGATCCATTGCTCATTGTAAGGGCCGGAATGATGATCAGTTGCCCATGAGTTCGGGTATTGATCTGATGATTCTATCTCTAGGCATCCTTTCGGTCACAACCTAGAGTTGTTATGAATATCAGGAATGGGTCATGGGTTCAAGTTGTCATAGTCAACTCTTGGATAATCACTCTTTTGCCCCCAGTCTCGGGTTGGCGGATGCATTACGCGGATGGTCTAGTCTCGTCCTAGCTGTGTTTATACTGTAGTTCAAGCTTTAAGAACCAGAGTTGATTGATGAATGGTTGAATCATATTAATCTTATCTTCTTGCTCGTGCCCCCAAGTCTGGGGAATATCTCGATAAGTGGTAGGGTAGATAATGTCTGCTTCAATTTTGTATTCTATACCATTGAACCATGGGACCGAGTTAACCGATGGAAGGACGAGTCATGCTTATCCTGCATTATGCTCTAGTTCTTTCCTCTAAGCAGAATACATTGTTACTTTGCCGACATTTAGACATAAGCTAGATTCTGGACGGTCAATGACATTCACCTCGCTGCTTATGTCGCCATACTTTGGGCAAAAACTGAAGAGTGAATCGTCCAGTCAGATCCAATGCAGGATTGATGCTCCCCTTGTTGAATCCAGGGTAAGAATTGGTGCGTGGACATTTAGGTTGCACTTGTTGTTAATTTCTCGTTTAGTCAGATCGTGTTATGAGTCAAAGAATGAATGGTCGCATTGCATTCTTTTGGAGTTGGGCGATCAACCACGTCCATTTCAATTTACGTTATCCGTTAGATCTAGGGATAAAGTCAGCTCAAGTGCAGTCATGTCATGCTCATTTGGTCTCATGCTCTACCTGACGGATTGAAGGAAGGCGACGGAGGATGAATGATCAAGTTACACTCATTCGTGGTTTGTCTTCTATCCATGCTCTGTTGGTCAAAGGTATTCGATGGACGTTCGGGTCACATCGATTTGTAGTCGAAGAGGATCGATATTGACCGTCGATTCAATGGCACGATGTAGAATGCTCGGACCTCGTTTCCTATCGATCCAATGGTATGATATGAAAGGTGCAGATCGATATTGCCTGTCGATCCGGTGGTACGATATAATTGGTTGCCCCAGAACTTCGGGCATCATTCTGATTGATTAGCATTAGGGTCTCCTTGTAGTCGTTGCCTTAAGTTGTAAATGACGCTAAGCTGGAGATGTAGCGAGTCACCTTTCTCTTCTTTCGGTGATTTGTACTTCTTCCCCAAGTCTTGGGTTAGCAGAGTTAGTTTGTGGATAATCTAATTGCACCTGTAGTGAGTTTACACTCCTCATGTCGAGTTTAGGTCAGAGTTGGTGAATGAATGGTCGAATCACATTTATTCGTTTGTCTATTCTTGTAGCTACACTTTGGGGATCAGAGTCAGTTGAAGGGCCATTCATCACACCTATTTGATGTTTATACCACTTTCGACACTCTGGGGACTAAGATTTTTTTGTAGAAAATGGTCGGACCGCGTTTTCCTCAATCGATTCCTATGCCTCCAGTCAAAGGCAAAAGTCGAAGTGTGGTCGGACAAATTACAACAACTTTAGTTTGATGCTTCTCCCACTGAACTGTAGGAAGGAATTGATCGGCGGATGGATAGGTCACATCCGTCCATGTTGCACACACAACCCATCGGATCACATGCGAGAGTTAGCAGATGAACGATCATGCCACGTTCATTTGCGGTTGGATAGTAGTAATATCAATTCAGAATAGGGCATCCAGCTAGGTCCGTTTTTCAAATCTGCATCTCCCTCTCGAATCAAGGAAGAAATTTTGTCTTGTAGGGTTGGAGTGCATCCCTATAAATTTATGTTATGGGTCCCGTGCCGAGGACAAGAGTTGATGCATGGATGGTTGTGTCACGCCCGCTTAGTGCTGGATGGTCAGATCGCATCCAATTTTGTGTGTTAAGTGTGCCTCCATGTCAGGGGAAGATTGGAAAGCAGATGGTCGAATCACATCTGCTTTTTGTACTACAGAACTTGTTGAGGAACCAGAGCCGATAGATGAACAGTCGAATCGCATCCCTTTTGGTATTTATATTCCAAACCATGCTTTGAGGACTAGAGTTGGTTGATGGGTTGTCAGTCAAATGCATTTGGTATTTATACTCCAGTCCGCGCTCTCGGGACCAGAGTTAGTTGATGGGTGTACTCCAGCTCGCACTTTGGGAATCTGGAGTTAGTTGATGGGTGGTCAGTCACAACCATTTAAGTGTATATACTCCAGTCCGCATTCTGGGGACTTAAAGTTAGTTAATGTTTATACTCCAGTTCACACTCTAGGAATCTGGAGTTAGTTGATGTGTGGTTAGTCACACCCATTTGGTGTTTATACTCCAGTCCGCGCTCTCGGGACCAGAGTTAGTTAATGTTTATACTCCAGTTCACACTCTGGGAATCTGGAGTTAGTTGATGGGTGGTCAGTCACACCCATTTGGTGTTTATACTCCAGTCCACGCTCTCGGGACCAGAGTTAGTTAATGTTTATACTCCAGTTCGCACTCTGGGAATCTAGAGTTAGTTGATGGGTGGTCAATCACACCCATTTGGTGTTTATACTCCAGTCCGCACTCTTGGGAGCAGAGTTAGTTGAAGTTTATACTCCAGTTCGCACTCTGGTAATCTGGAGTTAGTTGATGGGTGGTCAGTCACACCCATTTGGTGTTTATACTCCAGTCTGCGCTCTCGAGACCAGAGTTAATTAATGTTTATACTCATGTTCGAACTCTGGGAATCTGGAGTTAGTTGATGAGTGGTTAGTCACACCCATTTGGTGTTTATACTCCAGTCCGCGCTCTCGAGACCAGAGTTAGTTAATGTTTATACTCAAGTTCGCACTCTGGGAATCTAGAGTTGGCCGATAGATGGTCAGTCACATCTGTTTAGGCATTTGGATCCCGTTCGCACTCTGGGAACAGGAGGTCGGTTAAGGTTGTGGATGGTCAGATCACATCCACCTTGATTTGGCAAGTGAAGTCCTAGATGGATGGATCCATCCCCCTCGAGTTTGGATTTGGAATGTTGTACTCCATCTCGCACTCTGGGAACTGGAGTTCATTCGAGGATTGTCCTGTTTCAGTCCCTTTTGATTTAAGTATGTCAGCCCATGAGCTCGGGTTTCACTTAATAAGTGATTGGTCGGATCTCGATCACTTTCCACTTATCCAACCTCAACGAAGGATAATATTTAGTTGATGGACGGTCGATCTACATCCACTTTGAGCTGTGTATTTTTCCTTAAGTCAGGGGCAAGAGTTGGAGAGCAGACGGTCGAGTCATGTCCACTTTAGGCTTTGCACTCTTTCGGTCGAGTTGAGGAAGAGAGTCGAAATGATGGCTCATGATGGTTAGCGAGTAGGCAGTTAGTCGTTGATGACTTTAAGTTGAAGCTTGGGCCTTGACGAAGTTGGTTTAAGGCATGATTGTTTTTGTCGAACCACAGACGCAAGCTGGAGAGTGAATGGTCAAATCATATCCACTTTAAACATATGTTCTCAAATTACCCCAAGTTCTAATGTAGGATTGGATGCGTAGACGGTCATGTCACATCCACCCTTGGTGTGATTCCAATTTTACTGGGCATCAGAAGAAGCATAAGTATTTTGGCGAGGTTTAAGTACAAGATGGAGAGTACATTGTTGGGAAATATCACTCCAAGTCTTCCCAGATCTCTAATTAAATTGCATATGCGAGTGAGTGGATGGTCAGTTGCATCCACTTTGTACTAGAGTCTTGACCTTGACGGTCTCTTCTGCTTTGATGCTTTGCCCCTAGTCAGGGGCATATAGTAGCCCATGAGTGGTTGAATCATGCTCGTCATGATGATACCTCAATGATTTGATCATAGTCCGCGGAGGTTGTTTTGCACCCAACCTTAAGTACTCGGTTACCTGCACCATTTGCAATTAGTTTAATTCAAGTCGGTCATATCCCATAACATAAACGAAATTGAAATAGAAATAATTCAAAAGAGATCAGATTAAATCTCATTGATAATTGAAGCGGCGTCATATGCTCGCTATTGTACTTCGGTCCAGCCCTTCATAGTTTGAAGTCTAATGCAAATGGTTCAATTTGACCAAAGTTCTTGATCGATAGGGGTCGGGTGTTCCCGGTCCTTCGTTTTATGGGGCTTGCATATATTGTCGGAGCTATCCTTTTCGGAGCAGCCTTACGGCGTTGGCGTCCATGGTAGCCATCTAAAGAAGAGGAGTTTTCGATCTAGAGTATGGAGTTGGTTCCCTCCTTATCTCGCCATGTTGATCCTTTATCTGATCCATCAACTCAATATTGGCCTGGACATGTTGGTGTAGTCGTCGGCGGCAGCTACCCACTAGTTCTCTTATAAAAGTCTGGAAATAAGCTCTGGTAATGAATTCATTTATGGGTATTGGCAGAAACTGGTTATGGGCTTTGGATAAATTTGTTGGCTGCCAGCGTCTTCATTCCCTTCAACAATATGAGAAGTAAAACTAGCATGTCTAACCACGATTAACAGTGTTCTTTGAGGAATGGGGGAAGACATCTGCATTTGATGGCAGTCATCACTCTTAGTGTAAGCCAGGCGCAATTCTCACTTCATGAGGTAGTGCCGGGGGTTATATTTCCAAAGTACACTGACGTAGTCAGCATGTTGAATTTTTGCTGGAAAATCTGCATGTAGGATGGTTTCAATAAATAGGTCTGGACTGGGAAAGATACTTCTATCAACATTATCAGGTCCATTTTTTGGCTACGGGGTCTTGTAATACTGGTGAATGATGTATACATGATTGCCCAACATTTGAGTGGTTGGTAATGCCGATTGGATGGTGAGTTGGTTAAGATGGGCTCATAGATTGGTGATTATTTCTAATTTTCACCCAGGTAGGAGGCCCATATAAGATAGTGAGGAAGTCCTCTTAAGGTTGTATGTCATGCTTCTAGTCATATGGACACGGTATGATTAAGATGCGGGCATTTGAAGATGGTTCAGTGGGGACCAGCTATGTTTTGAGTTGGCAGAGTAGACAGTGTTGGGCGGTCGTCATATTAGCCATCGTACCATGGTTGTCGATTTAGGAGTTTAAAAGCTGGTCAATTGGGGAAAGTTGCAGTCCACCTTAGAAGCGTGATATATTAACCAACTCTAGTTCTTGGCATATTAGCTAGGTTCTCCAGCCTCTGAGAGCACCGGTTGAGTAGTATTTCTTTATTCATTCCTTGATTGCAATTCAGCATTTGATGTTGTGATCCCCTATGTCTTGTTCATTCATGGAACAATTAGAAGTGTGGATGGAATGTTTCTTCATTAAATTGAGCTTTGAATTCACTATGGGGTGCTTTGAGCCTCTTTTTCGGAAATTTGGGTCGTACCCAAAAATAATTTTTTTTTAAATTTCGTATCGTTCTCAGCAATGTATGAACGATACAAATGTAGGTGAAATTGAACGATCTGAAAAGTGGACAATTGGATCGATACATAAGGCTCACAACTGGACTGATACGAAGTGGATGTGAGTATCAATACGAATTGGACGTAGATGGATCGATACGAACAGCGTGTGAGTATCGATACGAATTGGGCGCAGATGGATCGATACGAACAGCGTGTGAGTATCGATACGAATTGGACGCAGATGGATCGATACGAACTGTGTGTGAGTATCGATACGAAATACACATGGCTAGATCGATACGAAGTTGATCGATATGAAAACCGATCGATACGAAAAGTGATCGATACAAAAGTCGATCGATACGAAAGTTGATCGATACGAATAGTGATCGATACGAATAGTGATCGATATGAAAGTCGATCGATACGAAAGTCGATCGATACGAATAGTGATCGATACGAAAGCTGATTCGATCATATAAATGTTGATCGATATGAAAACTGATCGACACAAATTGTGATCGATACGAAAGCTGATCGATACGAAGTTGGATCGATACGAATGTTGACATATTTTCTGGATGCCAAAACATGGATACGAAAATCTTCATATTTTCTGGATACGAAAATATGGATATGAAAATCACTATATTTTCATGGATACGAAAATATGGATACGAAAATCACCATATTTTCATGCATACGAAAATCACCATATTTTATGGATACGAAAACATGGATACGAAAATCTTGATGAACGCAGTTCCTCTTAGATCTAGAGCAATCTGAATAGAATAGAAGGACCCACTTGACGATAGGTCTGAATCTCCTATTAAGATTTTTACAATCCAACGACGGTAGTAGATCCACAGAGCAGGAGAAAAGCTGGGTTCTCTCAATGAAAGCACCAAAGTGTTTGTACCAAAATTGGGCACAACACTCTTCGGATGTGTTTGAAGAGATAAAATGAAGAAAGTAAATGGAAAAAGAAGCAGATCTAACAAATACACCAATAAACAGATAAGAAAATGCACAGAAACACACGGATTTAGAGTGGTTCGGCGAATTGCCTACGTCCACTATGAAATGACTGATGTTTATTGAACTTTACTCGCTGATTACAAAAGATTACAATAGTACAACTGAAGTTTAATGGTGATTCTGGCAGAGTATCAGCGTAGAGAAGCCAAAAGTCCCTTTTTTGTAGGTCCAGGGTTGTTATTTATAGGCGTAGCCAACAAATATCTCGCACAGATCTCGGGAGACCTCTTCTCTCATGTGGGTGGGCCCACGTGATCGATCCCATGTGGTTTGTACTCGGTCTGTGATCGATACGAACGAATTTCGTATCAATCAAGATTTGGTCCAATCGAGTCGAAATCGGGCATGAACATTCTTTGAGTTGTACGTAAGCTCCTGTGAAAATTTTATAGCATTTGGACTTGTAGATTGTGAGTTATGATCGATGCAAGTTAAGGAAAACAGCTACAATTCGTATCCTTCAATGTGAATAGTGAAGCGATGTGAACAGAAGCGAGCGAACAGGAACGATGCGAACAGGATCGATGCGAATTTGACAGCCTTCAACAAATTCAAACTTGCATCGATTATATCTTGAGCATACGAACTCCGATTGACTTGAAATTTGGAACGTTGGCTTTCATAGCTTTGCTTGTCATGTCATATCAATTTTAGCTCGATCCAGACTCGGGCAAAATTTATCAGTATCCATAGCGAACCTATGTATAACCGATCTCCAAGACGAACTGTCATTGGTTTCTAGTCAAGTTCTTGGTGTCACGGCCTTGCCAAAAGGCGGGATAGCACCAAATCTTCATAGCGAAGACAATGGCGGCTAACTCAAGATCATAAGTGGCATAGCGAACTTCATTCGGACGCAGTTGCCTAGAAGCATAAGCAACTACCCGATCCTTCTGCATAAGAACAGCACCGAGACCACTTCCACAAGCATCGGTGTAGACAACAAGATCATGATTCCCCTCGGGAACCACAAGAATAGGAGCATTAATGAGAAGTTCCTTCAATGTCTAAAAGAAAGCTTCGCACTTGTCGGACCAAATATAACGAACGCCTTTCCGAGTAAGGCTAGTAAGAGGAAGCACAACACGGGAAAAATCCTTAATGAACCGATGGTAATAACCCGCCAATCCAAGGAAACTACGAATCTCATGAACATTCTCAGGCCTCTTCCAATTCTGGATAGCTTCGATCTTCGAGGGATCGACTGAAATGCCCTCGGAAGATACAACGTGGCCTAAGAACTTAACCTTATTCTCCCAAAAGTGGCACTTGGAGAATTTGGCTCTGAGCTGATGCTGACGAAGAGTATCCAAGACAATCCTCAAATGGTGGGTATGCTCTATCTCGGACTTATAATAAATAAGGATGTCATCAATAAACACAAGGACGAACCTATCGAGATATTCCCGGAATACTCGATTCATAAGATCGACAAAGAAAGCAGGAGCGTTCGTCAGACCAAACGGCATAACAAGCCACTCAGAAGAACCATAACGAGTGCAAAAAGCTGTAAGAGGAACGCTATCCTCCGCAACTCGTAACTGATAAAAACCAGTGGCAAGGTCGAGCTGAGAAAAGACCTTAGCACCACTCAATTGATTGAACATATCGTCGATCCTAGGTAATGGATACCTATTCTTGATGGTCAACTCGTTAAGCCTGCGATAGTCAATGCAAAGCTTAAGAGTACCATCGGAATTCCTCACAAATACAACCGCGGCACCCCACGGTGATGAACTAGACTGAAACAACTTCTTGGACTCAAGCTCTAAAAGCTGCTTCTTGAGTTCCTCATTTTCTTTTGTAGACATCCTTGTGGGAGGACGACTAATAGGCTATGCACCTAGAATGAGATCAATGTGGAACTAAATTGCCCGCTTGGGTGGCAAACCCAAAACAGGCTCAAATACATCAGAGAAGTCACAAACAATAGGAATACGAGATATACCATCAGCATCTCGTGAGTCTAGAGAATATAAAGCCACTTCGGAATTATCCACATTCCGAAGAACAAGTGATAGCTGAGTAGACGAATCTGGATGTCGAAGATATAAAATTCTCTCAGAACAAATAATCCTGGCATCGTATCGCACTAGCCAGTCCATACCCAAAATCATATCAAATCCCAAATAAGAAATAAAGTGCAGATTCGCATGAAAAGAAAAGCCACATAAAGCAATCTCAATATCATTACAAAGCAAACTAAGGGTTGTGCATACCCCGATAGGATTTGCAATCCTTAGTGAACTAACCAAACAAGAAACATCCTATGGAACAGCATCAACGAGCTCCTTCGATATGAATGAGTGTGACGCACCCATATCGAAGAGGACTCGAATAGAACGATCATGAAATAATAAAATACCTTCAAGAACAGAAGGAGATGTACCTCTGGGTTGAGAAGAACCTCTAGAAGTGTAACGACCCGCTATTTTGGACCATTCACATCCATTATAAGTGTATAGGTAGACACTCATGCCGGAATTGAATTGCTCAAAATACCGCATTGTTAATTTAAATTTGGCAAAACTGAACATATACAGTAAATAAATAATCACAGATCACAGACACAAAGTAATAAGTGCAGCGGAAATGAAAGAGATAGTAGTTCATGAAGCTACTATATAAATGTATAAGTTACATCAGAGTTAAACCAGATACAACGGAAGAGTAATACGATACATCAGATACAAATCAGAATACATCACTGGAATCATCGAATACTGAAAGCAGAATAGATGGCTGGATCTTCAAGCAAAGCTCCAACTTCAAAGGTGAGTCTCGAATACTGGTACACTCAGTCTGACCCGAGCGTAAAGCAAAAACACAAGACACTCGAGTCAGGATTAACATTCTTATATCAATAAATCCAACTCAAGTGAAATAGCAATTGAAATACAAGTAACTCAAAGGATGTTTGGAATAACCATCCTTTAAGGATATGTTAAACTATCTACTATGTAGTAGTGTACGATAAGTAGATAATGCCTATCAGTAATATAAAATATCAAACTAGTGTTAAGTCATGGCCCATTCCACCCTTAACACATTTTTATTTCCAAGAGCATATACAAGACCGTAGTTTCCCCAAAACCGGAAGTCAACAGAGGGAAATCCATATACTAAAGGTACAAAACAAATGGTAGTGGTCGCGTATAAGGATACAAGTATGACAAGGCACATGAGGCAATACCCAAGGTAGTGAAACTACCGTTCGCCTGATCCGGACTGGTGAGAACACATCGTCGTAGCAACCGCAACACCGCGAAACAACACTCCCAAAATCAAGGGTGCACCAATCGACAACAAGTAATGAGTAATTCGAAGAAGTGTGTTCGCTTGAGGTAGCTGACCTCCATTTGGCCCGGCACGGCTCCTGTTTTAGTCATTTCCAATTTGACACAAGTGTCAAGGCTATCCATTATCGTTCTCTTTCTTCAGTCATCACGTACATCATTCCAACCACTTCATTCTGGATCACACTCCGCGTATAGTTATTAAAGTGGTTTTCGGTTTAGATAGAGAGTATATCCATAACCGATTCCGGTCTCTTTAATAACTTCCGTAATTATTTCACCGATTGGTCGTTTATATATTTCAAAATCAAATCAATTTCAATTTCAATTAGAAGTTGTAAATCAACATTTCATTTGTCTTTCGAAATCAATTTCCAAAATTTACGTTTCAAAACTTCCAAATTACCATTTCAAAATCCTATAATTCAATTTCCATTTTTATTTAAAACAAATCAAATATTCATTTAGATTCGTATATAAGTTTCATTCCGAAATCATTTAAATTAATTTAATTTAACATCCAAATCAATTTAAATTCATTGATCGATTTTATTCAATATTCATTAAGTAAATTTGTCATTCAAACAATTTTTATTAAATTTCCAATTCATCAAATCAATTACTTAAGTTCAACTTCATTATACAAAACATCAAATTGAATTAAATTAGATTTGTCAAATAAATTCTTTAAATTACAAGTCTTACATTAATTTCAATAAATCACATTTTATTTCTTGTTAAAGAAATTCAATTTCACTTATTTATTTACTTAGTTACAATTTCAAAGCTTAATTAATAAAGAACTAAATTTCACTTTTTCAAGAAGTTCAATTTTACTTAATAAAGAATTCAATTCAATTTTAATCATTAAATAATTCAATCTTATTTAATTATTAAATAGTTCAAAACTTAATTATTAAATAGTTTCAAAGTTTAATAATTTCAAACTTAATTATAATTTAAAACTTAATTATTAAATCATTTCAAACTTAATTCAATCATTTCTCAAATTAAACAACGTTCTTTCATCAATTACATTGTTAAAATTTTGTTTCAGATTATTAAATATTAACATTTTACTTTCATAAAAAAACAAATTTCAACTTCATTTCAAAACCATGTTATTTATTCAAATAAAATCTTCGTTTACTTTTAAATCAAATTATTGACCAATCGGGTTTTTATTTAATTCTCTATCCAAAGTCAAAGTTCAATTTGGATATTTATCATTTCAACCCGATTCCAATTCAACTCAAAATCAAAACATAATAAAGGGAACTTGCAGTGTGATAACTGGGATGGTGTCAAAGTAAATAAACAAGCAATAACAACAATCAATAACAATCCAATAATCAATTCAAATAATCCTGAAATAATCGTATTAATTCACATTGTTGTTTGTGCGAATTAACATAATTATTTCTAGAATCTACACTATCATTTCATGCAGATTAAAGATTATTACATTACGGTTTTTCACTTATCATCTATTTACAATTTCATACATCATCAGTTTAAACAACATACAATTGATGGTTCAAGGTGTAGTTAACACTATTTTCTACGTGTCAAATGATTAAACATTTAAGGGGTCATGTTAACAAATTTAACTAACCAAATTCAACACATATGTCGATTCAAATTTAAATGGTTAACTATCATATAACAATTCAATTGCATATTAATTATCACTTTATACATTTCAATTTTACATCCAATATAAACAACAAACAATAAATCAATCATCAACCAAACTGGATTATCATCGTATAATTAACAAATAATGGTGTCAGATGTCATAGGTGAACTGATACAGGTAATAGCATATATAACAGTGTAAATAGCTAACAACAGTATATTTCAATTATCGTTTCAATTGAAATCAAATTTAATAAATAAAAGAATGTTAATCATGAGTGAGTGCTCACCTTTCGAGGCTAGGGATGATTTGACGGGTAAAATAAGCTACGAATTCCAAAGCAATGCTAGTTGGACATGATTCGATGAAGAAAATAGGCACGACGGACAAGGCTGATAAAAGGAAAATTGATGAACTGAATCAGAATCAGCTTGATATGTACAGAATTAAAATTTATATTATATTCTTTATTATAACTTAATTAAAAATCAATACAACAACTTACAAAAATTTTAGTTTAAAGTCTATATATGTTTCAGCATTCAAATAACTGTATGTGTACAGTTTAAGATCAATAATTAAAACAAATACACTATGTAGACAATGATATGTACATGCAGATCATAACAACAAAATATCTATATAACATAAACACTAAACTCGCATATATATAAGCTATAAATATACCTAACAGTAAATCTCATAAACTAATACATTACTATTTTAATATATCGGTAAAATACTTATCAAATAATTGGTTCACATAACATCCATATATATGTTATAAAATTTGTTACAAAGCTATTCCAACCTCAGAATACAACAAGTGAGCAGTAAGCAACAAAACAACAACAAAAAACGACAGAGCTTTCCTATACATAAATCTATATATACTTCCATAAGTTTACATGAGAGTGGCAAGTTATTACAAACTACCTATTTTTTTTTATACCAATGCATATGTCATAAAGTCTGACATTGGCCAGAGATACAAAACATACTGTAAACATTTAAACTGGCATATTAAAACTACACCCATTTATACAAATGCAACCTTCTTAAACTATATATGTATATTAAATAAACATATAAACAACTTAATATATTATTGCAAAAATATATTTATGAAGATGTATAACAGAAATAGGCAAATCTCGCATAAAATATAACATACATATAAATCTACGTTTAACACTTTTGAAACTTAAGTATATTTTTAAAATACCTATATATAAAATGAACCATTCACATACTGTCACATCTAATATGATATATATACCTATATTTTTAATATTTTAAATATAGATAACGCATGCAGACCTATATACATAGGTACAAAAGTTATCAACTACATCCCATCTTGCTTTATAAATGAGGGTGCAAATAACAGACCAAAGCTTTACAATATACATGCCTATACCTAACTGCAAATAGAATTTTGTAAACATCTCTTACCTGTGCACGTATAAACTGTATATACTATTATAATATGACACCCAGCACTTTTAAACTTGGTTTATAAACTAATATATGCATAACCTATATAATAGACTTATGTGAATGGCTTTATATAAATATGTGACAACTGACATTGTATGGTATAGTTTATATATAACTAGCAATTTAATTATATAAAACATATATGTATACCATACCCAAACTCGAGTTTAGTTGGAGGACGGAGGTCAGATGAATGAAGGCAAGCTGGAGGCGACCGTGAAGGCGAAGTGGCAGAGGGTGGTGCGGTTTCCGAATGGAGGGGAAGAGAGCACAGAAAAGAGGTGCATGGGGATTTGAGGCCGAAGGGTAAAGCTTGGCAGGTCGCGGTCGGCGGAGGAAGGCCGGAGAAGGATGAGCTGGGTAGGGCGAAGGAGTGGGTGCTTGGAGTCGAGGAAATTACGGAAGGAGATGAGGAAAAGAATGACGGTGGTTCTCGGCCTGGGTTGGGCTGCACGCGATCTTGGTGGAGGGCGGAAGTCGGTTACGTGGGGTGGAGGTAGCGGAGGTTGTGGGGTGCTGCTCACGGTTGTTGCGTGTGTGGTGAACACGCGGGTGGGAAAAATAGTGTTTGGCCATGGTCATTTTCTTGGAACAGAGAAGAGGTAGGGATAGATCTGGAGGTATGCAAGTTTGATTTTTGAAACATTCGTGAAGAACAGAGAGAGTGGTAAATGCAGCCAATATTGACTATTGAAGTCTTCAAAATGAAATAGGAAAAGCCACGCATGCACGGCAATCCAGAAAATAATAAGGGCAAACGCCTCGTTTCAAAATTTTAAATGCTCACAGTCATTGAAGAGCTAATACAGGTACGATGCATTGGACCGTTACGCAGTTTCTGTTGCGTACCGGACTCAAAATACGGAAACAAATATGCTACAGAGATTAGCACGACGAGACGATCAAAACGGCATATGGATATCAGTGATACGATTGAATTATAAAAATTCGAACTTTTTCTACTGCGGAAAATGCAAAAAAAACACAAAAAAATAAGATCGACGGAGCTAAAGAAGTCCGAATTTTTGAAAAACGAAAAATGACGTCTTGCTCAGAAGATGATTTAGAATTTTTCTATGTAAAAATATTTAGGTTCCGAAAACATTTTATTTTCATCGCTTTTTAACTGATTAAATTAAAGTAAATTTACGCGCGAAATAAACTTTCATATTTTCGGATGGAAATTTACCAGTTGCTATGTTTAACTAAACGTATTCCGAATATCAAATTTATATTTCAAAATTTTACCGTTTAAAATTTCACAAAAATTTCAACTAATTACGTTATTAAAAACCGGTTAAATTTACGGGTTGTTACAAGAAGCCTTAGTAGCATAAAGCTTGCCAGACTTGGCACTAGCAGGAATAGTAGGGCATGTGGAAACATAATGACCTTCCTTCTTGCAATAGCGGCAGAAGAGAGGCTTAGGACAAGCTCGAATCATATGATCAGGAGAACCACAATTGAAACACTTCCGAATGGAAGGTGTTCTAGTAGACTGAGTCTGAGAGTTAGAACCACCAGTCTTCTTCTTCTTGGAAGGAAAAGACTTGGACTTCTGAAATGGAAACTGCTTCTTGTTTGGGTTCTTGGGAACCTCCACCTCATCACTACTGTCTTTCTCCTTCTCAACGGCTTCAAGGTGAAGCACCGAGTCAACTAACTCCTCAAAAGATAGCTTGAGCTGGAGCATCAAAACTTCTTCAAATATTTCTTCAAACCAGAAACAAACTTCAGATTCTTCTTATAGGAGGTGCTAATATACTCGAGACCATACTTGGACAAGGCCTTGAAAGAAGAAACATACTCAGAAACAGAAGACTTCCCTTGCTTCAACTCGAGGAAGCGAGAGGCTAATAAAGCTTTCTCAGATTTAGGAACGAATTTGAGCTCGAATCGTTCCCGAAACTGAGCCCAAGAAAGAGTAGACTCATCGAGCTCGGCTATGAGAAGCTCGTACCAATCAAGGGCATGCTCTTGCAATAGGCTAGATGCTACAAGAACTCTATTGTGATCAGAAAGATCCATGCGAGAGAAGATCCGGTCGCACGTACGAATCCAAACTTGGACCTCAAGAACGGACTCGGAGCCTTTGAACGGCTTTCCTCCGAGATGAGAGAAATCACTGCATAAGCGCGCAAAGACAGACTTGCATGGAGGAGAAGCTCGAGTAGGAGTTGGGGGCTGAGTGCTCCTAAATAACTCCATAAAATGATCGGCAGACATATAAACGCCGTCCGGATGCGAGCCGCTGGATTGCCTAGCATTCGAGCGTCGTCCTCTGCCTCTTCCAGCCATGAGCTGAAAGTTAAGAGAAGAAAAGAGTTAAGCAGAGGATAGAGATAGACAATTCAATATGGAATACTACGGATTTAAAAGTGCATTCCTAGATGTATTCCTAACTTATCTATCCCAAGGCATGAAGGAAAGATTTGTAACACTTGTATTATACCAAGATGTACCGTACTATATAGATATGTTCTGTGTTTATCATATTTTGTACACAGCCTCGCTTTGATCCCAAGCTGTAACGCCCCACTCTGAGATCCACATTAGCAAAGGGTATTACTAGATAATATCGTCTGCTAATACGGAGAATAGAGCTGGATAGGAGCGACAATCTATAGCCTTGTCTTAGCTATCTACTTGATACGTTGATAAATGCAGCATATATATATTTTTCCTCATGTGGATCGACATATCCAATAGATACTTAATACAAAACTATAATGGCTATAAGATCTATCAGAACAATATATAACAACTCAATGTAAAACATCATAGAACAGCAGAATGACAAACATATGTCTAAATACAAATACATCTCCGGTACAAATCCAAAATGATACAACAAAGTAGTATGACGACCCCTACTCATACATGAGTCCAAATGAATAGAACATAGATCAGAGTGTCAATAGATAAGGACAACAAAAGGCTAAATAAGATAGGCTAGCGGATATGCAGAACGCAAAGTCCATGCGGAAGCAAAAGTAAATAGGCTAAGTCTGAAGCACCTAACCTGAAACACCTCGGTCTGACCCGAGTATAAAATACACGGGTCAGGCTAACTAAACAATCAGTAAGATAAGCTAAATGATAATGAACGTGCAAGGTCATAAAGTACCACAATAATCTCTAAAAGAGATAACACGATCATCTAACAAAAGATGAATCATAACAAGCCCCATATCATCGGCAACTCAAATAAACAAAGGATATGAATATCCCAAATCAAGCCAAAAAGGCAAATAACAAATACTAATGAAGGTAACACAAGTTTCCATAAGGTAATCGCTATGTATCGTGTAGTTCAAAGGACCTACTCTGAAAGGCGATACTCTAGGGAAATATAAATATCAAAGAAACAAAAGATGCACGTGCTCAGTACTGTATAAATAAGGATCCACAAGCCCGAAGGTGACAAACCCAAGTATCTCTCGAGCGGTGACGCAGGACCAACTCTAGAAGCGATACTATAGGGAAACAAACTCGAAGGCATCAAACCCGAAGGCACAAACCCAAAGGCAATAAACCCGAAGGCAACAAACCGTAGTGGCGAAGGTCCGGAGGCCTAGTACTGCACACCACTAACTGGCAATATGTGTCACAGACTCCTCGGATAGGAACCCGCAAAGTGTTAATGTATGTCCCATACCACACGTTCGCACTAAACGGTTTACTAACCGTTAGTCAATTCCACACTCAAAGCAGTACAAAGTTTACCTCATCTCATCGGTAAACCAGACCCGAAGGTCAAAACGATCAAACGTATAGATTAGGAATTAACTGAAAAGATAAACGCACGTGTTCATAACACGCGTTTTATCAAATCACTTAATTCTTCTCTCTCTTCGCACGAAGTGCAAAATTGTTTGTTTTATATAAAAATTAAGTTGAAGAAAACGAGTTTTAGGAACGTTTCAAAATCGCTTTAGAAATTGCCTTTGACATTCTCTTATTATAGTGTATATAATATTTATACTAAAATATAATATATAATAACAATTTTAAAATCCTATTTATTTGAAAAAAAAATTAAAACACATTATAATACCTGTGTAAGAAATCCAGAAAGAAATATCAAGAAAACATCGAAATAACGGAAATTACACTCAAGTATTATCCGTTTAAAACAAGCTGCGACTCAATATTCGACGGCAGGTTTAAACAAGTTAACAGTGTCAAAATGACTTGAAATTCTGCAGGAACTTAACTCAATATTCCTACTTCAATCTGCAAAAAGTATCATTCAAATCCGATTTAAAACGAAGAATCTGCATCATTTCAAAGTTGGACTAAAACCAAGGTTAAATCGCTAAATTCCAACAGGCTGCGGGTTCAAGTTCGACAGCAGTTTCGAAATAGAACCCAGATTGTCATGAAATTGTGTAGGAATGTAACTCAACACACCTACTTAAATCTACAAAAATAATCACTCAAATCCGATTTGAAACGAAGAATCTGCGTCGTTTCAAAGTTAGACTAAAACAGGGTTAAATCGCTGAATTCCAGCAGGCTGCGGGTTCAAGTTCGACAGCAGTTTCGAAACAGCAAACAAACCCAGATTGTCATGAAATTTTGCAGGAATGTAATTCAATACTCCTATTTCAATCTGAATAAATAATCACTCAAATCCGATTTGAAACGAAGAATCTGAATCGTTTCAAAGTTGGACTAAAACAGGGTTAAATCGTTGGATTCCAGCAGGCTACGGGTTCAAGTTCGACAGCAGTTTTGAAATAGCAAACGAACCCAGATTGTTATAAAATTTTAGAGGAATGTAAATCAACACTCCTTTTTAAATCTGCAAAAAGAATCACTCAAATCCGATTTGAAACGAAGAATCTGCGTCATTTCAAAGTTGGACTAAAACAGGGTTTTAAACGCTGAATCTCAGCAGTTTCAACTTACCGACTTCATTGTTTTAGCAAGCATTTGTGATTTCTCACCTTTCTAGAAACTATCAGTAGATTAGCAAGCAAAGATGGCGACTTTAGGAAAAATTGAAGCTCAAGAACCTTTAAAATCTCAAAACACAAACATGCAAGAAGAAAGAAAGAACATTATATAATCAATCCAATTCTCATATTCATATTATGATGAAATATTTGTGTTTTGGAATGGAATATCTTTTGATTTCTCTTTAGATTTGATAAAAGTAGCAGCTTATTTGAAGATATTTGAAGGTTAAAAGCTTTAGGTTTAAAAATTTGGAGGAGTTTGCTATTTTCTTGTTTCTTTCTCTTTCTAGAGAGGAAGAAGATAAAATGTACGTACAGGAGATATCTTTCTCATTTATGGCTATGCAAACTAATGGCCTTTGGACCAAAATCAATTAACTAAGCCTATGTTAATTAATTAAACACTAAAACTAAATATACACACTTATGTTAATAAAACAAATGACATTTTCTTCAATTTTTTAACACAAACAAATCATGTAAACATATTTACATAATAAATAAAATATTTTACACTTAATAAAAAAAAGATAAATTTTAGTTTTAAAAATTATTTTTAGTATTAAAAACTCTTATTTTACATAAATAACCAATTTACACAAATAAATGCATAAAACACCATTTTTAGCTCCAATAATTTTTATAAAAATTATTTTCTTGCATAGAAAATGTAATAAATCATTCTAACATCAATTTTATAACCAAAACTTATTTTTAAACAAGATTTCAACTTTTTATTTATAATATACACATATTAAAACAAATACTTCTTTTGAAAATTAATAAAAGAAGCATTTGGCGATAATTACAAGAATCATTGCATTTCACTAATTAAAAATCATATTTCTCACAAACAACCAAGATAAAGTTTTAAAACTTTATTTTTCTCATTTTATTTCCGAAATCCATTGTTTATGTGAAATAAACAATTTTAAATCTCCAATTTTGATTTTAGTTCACAATATTAAATCATAACTACCGTTATAATTTAATATTACAGGTAATCTCCAAAACCAGGGTTGTTACATTAAAGATAGTAAATAAGGTCAAAAATCTTACTTGAATATTTCAATTGAGATAAATATAATAGATCTGAATTTATTTTGGAAAGAATTTTAAAATATTAGAATGTTTTTAAATATTGATGCATAGTTAAAAATGCGTTTTTTCAATTTAAAATACTTTTAAAAGTCTAGGTAAATAAAATGCAATGGGTAGATATAAATTGTTTGACAAATAAATAAATGTTTTAAAATATTTTCAAGTATTAAAAATGCATTTTAAGCCGTTGAAAAATTGTTTTCAGTAAGAATAAATCTGAGAAAAATATCACTATTGGTTGGAAAACTTTTATATGTATAAAAATACTTTAAAATGATGAAGAACAAGTTAGTAACATAATACAAGTAAGGAAACGCCCTTTATTTTATTAAAATGGGCTTGTTGTGTTGTTAAGTGGCCCAAAACTCATTTCTAATGCTTTAGCTAGCTATAAGGATTCTCTAACTTAACTCTCACTTCCAAAACAAAGACCTAAAACTTTTAAAACTTTCAATTATGGCAGCCATAACCCAGGGTTTGAGAAAATAAGCGTTTTTGACTAGTTTTATATCTAAATTCAAGTGGGAAAATTGCTCCTAATCTCAATATATTACCAAATATTATTTATTATGTCAATTTTCAAATTTTGATGTGTATTATAGTCCAGGTTAGTAAGCTAGTAAGGGGTTTTTGGCTTTGAAGCAAGGGAAAAGAATATTCTAGCTTCAATTTGCAAAAATAAGTTACTGTAACTACCCCTATATATCTTGCATGCATGATTTAGTGCTAAATTATGATCTTATTTATGTATAATAATCTGGTTATGGATGAATAAAGTAGATTTGTGCTGGAATAGGATGGCGTTTGTTGTAATTTGTTTGAAAGTGAAGTTTTCTGTGAATGCTTCCTAATATAATAGTTTATAAGTTATGGTCGAGAATTTTTCTCGTATTAAAACAAGCATAACTTTCAATTCCCTAAACCAAATTTAACGAATGTTTATTTTTTGAAAGATGGTTCAATTAGCTAAAACTTCAATGCTTACCACTTTTGGAGATTTTGTCGCTTGATAACCTTAAATCTTATTTCAAGTTGAACTATTTTCGGGTCTATAAGTTTTGGACTTAGAATTTTTCTTGTGGTAAAATAAGCATAGTTTTCGATTCTTTTAACCAAATTCAACATTTTTTATATTAAAAAGCTGGTGTTATTATCAAAAACTTTAATGTTTACATGAGCCCACATAGGGATCAAAAACATAATACAACATAAATAATTGTGTTAAGCCTAACATATGAAGATGATGACATAAACATATAGTACATGGAATCAAAATAACAATTAATACTCCTAAGCCTTCTTCATCTTCGACTCCTTTATTCGTCCACCCCCAAAATGCATCCTTCCTACACCCATAAATTCAACCTACACGAATGAGTACCCATGAGTTTATAGAGAAAATAATAATAAAAACACGGTAAGACATATAGTTTAGTATGAGCAATATATTACCCAAAACATAGAACATGTTTTCTCCTCACTATGACACAAAAGATAGTGAGACCATGCCTCTAATGCATGGAATAGGTTTTCCCCTCACTATAACAAAAAATTCGTTTAAAACGACATAGCAAATCATCAAGATCAAGGTTGTCTAAATTAGGCTAAATAGTCATTTCACACAATCTTCCATTAGTTATCATACACAATCAAACCAGAACCCGAAATACTCTACTCTAGGCTGCCACTAAGGCCTTATGCCTTGCACAATAGATGAACCCTCACTGTTTCCTATATTTTATTAAACTCATTTTTAGTTTCGGCTACCACTTAGGCCCTACACCTTCGCTTTCATTATTCGACTGTCAATTCAGGCCCCGCGCCTACTTCGCTTTCGTTTTTGGCCGCACTTTAGTCCTTACACCTACGCTTTCATATTTTGATTAGCACTAAGGCCTTACACCTACTCCGCTTCTGGTACTAGACAACCACATCTGGCCTTACATCCCTTACCGAATCTTTGATTGCCACAAAATGCCTTGCACCAATTGCTTTTGTGTCTCAGATGCCACCGTAGGCCTTACTCTACACTTTTGATTACAGTGGCCACTTAAAGCTTTAAGCCAATGATTCCGGTTGTAGAAGTCACTAAGGCCTTACAACTACATTTAGGGTTTCGGTTGCCACCAAGGCCTTACACCTTTGTTTTCATTTGTAGATTTCACTGAGGCTTTACTCGTTCGTATTTTAGTCCTTGACTTCCATCTAAGGTCTTACGTCAACTGCCGAATACACTACCTAACTATTGCTATTAGGATTTTCACTTAGTTATATGTTAATCTAAGTTGTCACGTTATCATCAATGTTTTAAGTATTAGTTTTGACCCATTTTATCCTTAGTGTACATTTCTAACCCTAAAAGTCACTAGTTTCGGTATTAATCATCTTGCCTAGAGCTACAATACTCTATGCAATCATTACCCTTGGTCTCATCTGGGGAATCCTATCTTAGTTTAGCATTTGTGACTTCTGATATTTAAATCTTTAAATTTATGAAATCACCTCCTTAACTCAATAGTCAAACTTAGGTTTCAGAAATTGCCTTCTCTACATAGAGTCCATCCTTAACCTTTGTCACCCTTCAACCTTCGGTACACATTGGGAATCGTTCTTTGCACATCTAACACTAACTTTACACATGCCGCCTCTTGATTTATTTGACTTAGTCCTTTTTGATGGTTATTTAGTACTTTATTGACACGTATGACATAAAATGGGGATCTGGTCCATCGACCCTGAATTAAATGCTTTATTAATTAAAACCTCAAAGCCCTATGCATTTTCCTTCTGGCACCTAATTTATCCCTTTGGCTAATCCTAGTTACTTTTGAAAATTACTTATGTTATTTTCCGGATAATTATACAAATATGTATATGTATTTTCTTACATACAACTTTCTGCACTTCCTATTTTCCACCATTAAATATATGTATGTGTTTTTATATATCCCTTTGGCCAATTCAATTAATTCATAACAATATATTTACTTGTTGGAAAATTCTATAAATAAAAACCCATCTCTAATAATATGTTCCTAATATCATATTCATAGATTTTGTAAATCCGAAGAAGCATGAGAATTAACCAAGTAAATTCGGTCGTGAGAAGTTTAGCGAACAAAAAGGAGATTAGAGAATAAATCATTCACTTAGATTTCTTAGTAAATTGACGTTTCTTGTTCTCTTAGCTTTGATCTTCTCCTTTTCCGTTTTCTTGGTTTAGGCCACAACCACCATTACAAAGCTCCAGGCTTTCTATTTTAATTTGAATGAGGAATAAATTGTATAAGACAGATGCAGATTTGAAAAAGTATTATTTTTCTTTATGGGCTGTTGGCTCATTATTCCTCCTTCTCATTTAATTTGTTTTAATTAAGATTCTTTAAATAAAATTCCCACAAATAAATATACACCTAAATACTTATCATATTTCATTATTTAATTTCACTATTAATTTGAATCTTTATTCACATAATTAGTTCTTTAATTAATTATTTATTACTTTATGGGGTGTTACGGGCGTCCTCCCTAGTAGGAATTTCGTCTCAAAATTCAAATAAGGTATAATAATGATTCTCAACCAAACCCATACGTACTCTAGCATATACATATGAGTTTCATACCCTGTTTTTCAAACAAATGTACTAGTGCGTCTACCAATACATAACCATATAAACCATAATGTCATGTATACATATGGTTTATACAAAACATTGCAAACTTAATAATCTAAATAAATAATTTGAGATAAGTCCTCTTGACCATAACTTCTATTTCCCATATACAATTATCATGGTCCTCACTCCACTGGACTTGTACAAGCTACACTTCCTCAATTTGAAGTTTCTTTACATCTCGATCTATAATCTAAATGGCTTCCATCCATGTGTCATATTCAATTCAATCACCAAACTTTCCATAGCTCTTGGAACCATAGCATCACTGGGATCTTGGACACACTTCCTCGAATACAACACGTGAAACACGTTAGTATCCTAGCAAAAGCACTCGGCAATTCAACTTCATAAGCCACTTAGCCAATTCTTTAAGTATCGAAAATTAGTCAAAATATCTCGGTGCCAACTTTCAGGCCTTTCCAAACCTTATAACATCTCTCATTGTCAAACTTTGACAAACACATGATCCTCTAGATCGAATTCTAACTCATTCCACGTCCCATCGACGTAGCTCTTCTGCCTTGACTAAGCATTTTTTTCATCCAGAATCAATTTTTTCTTCTTTGAAGCTTCTCTTACAAGATCCGGTACAAGAACATGTCTATCTCCTATCTTGCACCAACTAATCGGCAATCTATAAGGTCTTCCATACAACGCCTCAAAAGGCATCATACCAAAATATGGATTGATAACTATTATTGTATGAAAATTCCACTAAGTGCAAATGATCTTCTCAAGATCCACCGAAGTCTAATATGCATGCTCTTAGTAAATCTTAAAGTACCTGGTTGACTCTCTCGGTCTGACCATCTAACTGTAGATGGAAAAAGTACTCATACATAGTTCTGAACCCAAAGCAATCTTTAGGCTTGGTCATAACTCTGGCAAAGAAAGGGTCTCAGTTGCTAACTGTAATACATGGGATTTGATGAAGTCTCACTATAGTCTTAACATATATCTTGGCAAATATGGTTGCTATCCTCATGGACTAAACTGGAATGGAATGAAAATTCTTAGTCGGTCTATCTAATATGACCAATATACTTTCATTCCCAGCCCTTGTCCTCGGTAAACCATCAACAAATTCCATCAAAACTGAATCCCACTTCCACAATGTAACTTCTAAAGGCTGCAAAAGCCCACTTGGCTTTTGATATTCTGCTTTAACTTATTGGCATGTGAGGCATCTCTTTATACATTCCCTAACATCTCTCTTTATCCATTCTCAGTAGTAGCTCTACTTCATATCTCGATACATCTTATTACCCTCTGGATGAAAAGGAAACTTTGAACTATGATAATTCATCCAAAACCAACCGTAGGTCTCTACCAATCAAAACATACAACCTTTCCTTCTTTCGAAGCAAACCCTACTTATCGATACTGAAGCCTTTTAGCTCTTTGGTCTCGGCATAACTCTTCAAGCCATTAATCCTTTCGGCACATAGTAGGTCCTCTTTCTGTCCTTTGGTAATTCTCTCCATGAGAGCTGGGTGGACGCACGATAATGCCCGTAAAGGTGTACTTGGACAAGCATGCGACCAAAAAATGTATATTGCAAGTAGCCAGGGTCTCTTAGACATTCTATTCCTTAATCATAGCCAAAACACAACTTTATTACTTTCGACTCAAATCATCACCAATCTTGTTTGTTTCCTATCCTCGAGATAAACTTTATCATGGAATCATACGATGCCAAAAACTCCAACCATCTCAATTGTCTCATATTAGCTCCTTCTAAGAGAAAAAATATTTCAAAGATTTGTGCTCAATAAACAACTCAAACATTTCTCCAAGGAGGTAATGTCTCCAAATCTTTAGTGCAAAGATAATTGTGTTAGCTCCAAATCATGAGTTGGATACCAAACCTTATGGGATCTCAACGGTCTAGACGAAGATACACCTTTCTTCTCTACACTAACACAACTCCTAATCTTGAACCCAAAGCATCCATGTACATACCTTTTACTCTGTCAATCGAAGCTTTAACTCTCTGAATGCTACCTCACACTCCCTCATCCAAATATACCTTTCATCCTTCTGGGTAAGTCTGGTCAGTGGCGCTGTTATCCTAGAGAAGTCCTTAATAAATCTTTGAAATTATCCGCCCAACCCAAGAAACTCCTTATCTCTATAACAGCCTCGGATCTCTTTTAATCATTCATGGTTTTGGCTTTTGAAAGATCTACATCCAATCTGAAATACCCCCACACCCCTTAATATACCCAAAAGGACACAATAAAAGGCGTGGTGCATTGTAGGTATAACTAAAGCTAATAGAGACTAAGATTCACAAGACAAAAATAGATAAAAACAACGGAAACTTAAAAAAATAACTTAATTAAAACAAAACTTCATAATTGCTTCATGAATAAGTCAAATAACAAATACCACATACATGTCTAAAAATCTAATATGTCTCATGAAACATAAACTCATAGTCTCAAAAATCGGAGTACATAATATCCATCATAATAAGCCAGTACATAGAAAGAACAAAAGCTAAAAGAAAAGATATACATGGTCGCAAACTCCTCTAAGAAATCTCCAAGCAACTGCAATCTACTGTCCTCTCCCTTGATTTCCTAAGGGGGGCAAAAGGGGGAAATAGAGGAGTGGGTCAGACTAAAAGTCTGGTGAATGATAGTAATTACTAGAGTCTTTAAACAAAGTAAAAGTAATAGACTCTATAACGGTTCTAGTATATAAAGAGGAAACAAAGGAAATAGGAAAGAGATAAACTAGAAATAAATACAATTAACTATAAGATAGGTTAACTTTGATTGTTTTCACTTGTCCTTCATTTCTGCTTTGATTAGGCTGAATTCATAATCCTGCAATTAGAATGTAACCCTAATTCTACCCTTTTTGATCTGCCTGCTACTCCATAGATCTTATTACGGACTAGACGCTATATAACTCCCTACACAATAGCCAAGGGTATCTACGAAAGATGCACAAAGCACCCACTGTGGATCCGGACGCCATATATCGCTCCCTACACAGAAGGCAATGGTGTCCACAAAAGACACCCATACGAAGCGCTTGGAACTCATAGCGATTACTGAGCACCAGAATGGAAGTTACACGCGTAACTGCCACCATGCCCATGCTACCTTTTGCTCCACCTATTGGGTCTTCTTATTACCTCAACTCCAGCATAAGCGTGCCCCTCATCTCACTTCAAGCTAATGTGAGATCACTGTGTGTCCATAGAAACTATAGTGGAAATGCTGTTGGTACTGACCCGTCATCCAAACAATATCAAGTTTCGCCCCTTACCCAAATCCCCCATGATTTGGACTTCTATTTGACCAATTACTAGCATTCTTATCATAAGCGTGCCCTCATCTCACTTCAGGCTAATGTGAAACATCTTTTTGTCTAATAGGGAATGATATATGGTACAGGTTCTACTTTCATCTTTGCTTATTAACTTAGATAAATTATTAAAATAAGCCTTTATTATCATTTTTACTTTCTACGCTTATTAATTTAACCCAAGTCCTAAAATAAGCCTAATTCTATTCTTTTTCTTATTATAACCTACGTTATAATCATGCTTATTACTTAACCCAAGGTCTAAGTGTGAAAATAAGCTTCTTTCATCTTTTACTCTTTTTTAGTTATAATTCTACGTTATAACTAAGCCAATTAATTTGTCCAGTTCTAATCATAATTAGGGATAATTTCAGTCCAATTCCATTTATATTACAGTCTTTATAATTTACATCTCATAATTATAAATAGGCTAATCTCTTTAATTCAGTCCAATTAATATCATAATTAGGCATAATTTCAGTCTTAATTCCATTTTATTACAGTCTTTATAATTAACATCTTATCTTTCGTTATTTTAGAATTCTTATAATTTAATCCAATTTCACGTTAATTCTATTCTAATCCATACGCTAAGAAGAAGGAGAAATAAAAGAAAACTGAAAATAGAAGAAAATCCAAGGCGTAGAAAGAAGATGTAAATAACGCATAAATAACAGTAAATAACTAGAAAAAATATAATTAACATAAATAACTAAAATTAACTGAAAAGAATAGCTAGAAAGAAATAGATTGAAAATAATTCTAAAAACTGTAAATAAAACTGCTAAAAAGGTTATTCCAAAAATCATAGTAAAACTACAACTATTGGAAACCCTATTATTTTAAATTACTTAAAGAAATCTTAAAATAATTAGAATCACTCACCTCTGGTCCTTAGCTCTTCCCTTTAGGCCTTCACGGATCCACTTGGAGTTGTTAAAATATTTTTATTAAAAAGATTCTCTCCTTGGAAAATTATTCCTTTTAGGGTCCTTCCTGAAAAGGTGAACCTAAGCGAAGAAAATCTAGAATGAGAAAAAGTCTTAGGCCTAGGGTCTTATTTATAGGGGTAGAAGTGGATCTCAGACCGTTGGATTTGGCGATTAAATAGGACGAAACCACATCATAGGCTGAATAGGAGCCATCTGATGGAAGCACAGAAGGACCAGATTGATTAAAAGAACGCAAAACAACATGGTAAAATCCCACAGCACGAAGGAGTTCTTCCTTCACTTCATTCTCGTAGGCAGGTCGACCATCAGGTCGACCGCCCTTAGTACCAGGTCGACCGGCCGGTCGACCTGGACCTTGGGATGGTCAACCTCTAGGTCGACCCCCCTTTAATTTTTTCTATTTTTATCTTCCTTTGATTTTTGTTTAATACTTTTCTCCTCCATACTAACTCGGATTCTGACGTTCTATATATGGAAATTGACCGGAAAATTACCACAGACACAATGGTGCAACTCCCGTGGCTCAATTTTGATAATTTCACAAAGTTATTTTATTATTTAGTTAATTAATGAATTAATTATTACGGGTTAAATTTCGGGTTGTTGCATTCTCCCCTCCTTAAGGCATTTCATCCCCGAAATATCTAAAGATAAAAGAATGTACTAAATGTTTCCATCCACTTCTACAACCAACTACTCAATCATCAACCATTCATCCATTGTCCTTAAGTTTTTCTAATGCAATTTATGATACTTATGCAATTAGTGTAGTGTAAATGTCCCTACCTAATTCAAAAGATTAGGCGGTCCACTGATTCAGTTGACCTCCTTTTATGCAATCATGTATGTGCCATGTATCCAAATGAATGCGAAAATTTTCTAATGATAACTGATAATTCTATATATGTGCTACAAACATCATTCAAATGCAACAACCATGTGAAAATCATCCATTTATAGCAACCATGTAAAATAGAATAAAATGCGCACATATCCATATGCAATGCTCTAGTGTCCTAGTTAGGTCGATCCCTAAAGAATAATAGTGCCTAGTATATCTATATGCATCTGTTAGCATCCACTAGCAAACACTTACAATCACTAGCATACATCATTCGTAACATGTTCTATTAACATGTTTACATCAACTCCTACCATCCATAGGTTAAATCCTAAGTTCTACCCTCCCAAAGGATAATAAAGGAAAGAACCTATTCAAAACTAAAGATGGAAAATGGAAATTCTAAAACCTATTATCAAAGAGACATGGATATGAGATACGAATTTTCTTCTAATCAAATTAGTCTTCTCTGAAATCTCTCTAACCATGTTGGAACCCAGAAGCAACCTTTCCGTAGACTCCAACCAACATGAAGACGTCTTACACGGCCTTCCCAAAAAGAGCTTCATAAGGTGTCATTCCAATGCTAGCTTGAAAACTACTACCATATGAATTCCAGTAAAGAAAGATGCTTTTTCCAAGTTCTTCCAAAATCAAGAATACTCATTCTTAACCATGCTTGTCTTACTATCCTACTAATTTCATTTTACTGTTCTTCATGAATCAACATTCCTAGGTTCTTACTGGTGTCCTATACACTTTACGGAAACTTCCATTATTACTTCTAAAAGTAATTACTGCTATCTCCTTACACCTTTTCCGTTACTCCTACGAAATGATTCTTATCTACTCCACATTTAAGAGTTTCGTTTGGTATTTATCACCTTGTTTTAAAAACTAAGGTTTCTAAAAAATTTAAAACATCAAATCCCAAAATCTTTGTCTTTAAAAGTGTTATCTTTTAGTTTCTATTAATTTCAAAAATAGTTGGTCACTTAATATTATTTTCCAATCCTAGAGGAAAAAATTTCCAAATTTTTAAGTCTAAAACTTATATCTCTCTTTCTTTTAAAGACTTTTACAGTTTTCTATAAAAATTTGAATTTTCAAATTTTACTTTTATTAAGTTTTTTATTTCAAAAACTTATTTACTTTTTCACCAAACCATTTTCTTTTAAAATATCTTTAAATATCCTATATATGTTTTCAAAATAGCTTCTTATTACACCTAACAATCTCATATCTTAATGTATTGGAACTACTTTCTCTTATGAGAAGTTATTAATGCTAAAATCTTCTATGAACCTTTCAAAAGAGAATTTCATGTTTATGTGAAATTACAAGGAACTTATTTTATATTTTTCGAAATAGGCTATACAAAATATGGTGCTTTTCATACCTTGTATATCTCTTTCATATATTCCTTGTAACTTGCACAAAACATTTTTATCAGTTTCATAGAAAATCATATCATTATTATTTTCATTCCAATAGATTAAAATACGTTTAAATTATAATCTTCCATGATAAATATTTTCTAATATCTAACTTACACATTTTCCTTTCAGAAAAACTCATCCTCAAAACCGTTATAATATTTCCATAACTGCAAAAATACTTCCTTATACTTATTAATAGTAAGTGTACTTTACAAACCATTTCGTTTCTATACTTAGAAATTACCTTTTTAAAATACATTTTTATTTGGGTTAAAACGAATGTTGCGTAAAACACCGTTACTATAACTCAAAAAAATACTAGTGTATGGATTCAATTAAATAAATACCAATAAATCTCATACCTACGTAAAAATATTTCTCTTGAGAGTCACTTACTATAACAATAGTGTTATAGCCTATGCTCCACTTATTTTCCACGAAAACATTTATTACAATAATAAAAGTTGTAATCTACGTTTTCGATACTTGATACACTCTAGGTTTTTATGTTTAAAATCTGTGTTTACTTATAATGAAATTAGTGAGTTATGTATATACTCCATAATTCTTTAAAAAGAATTCCAATTTTTCATTATATAAAAACCAACTTAAATTTCATACCATTCTTCAAAAACCCCATGTTTATTTTTTGAAAGAAAATATTAACAATGAAAATTTTCAATTCCAAAAATTACAATTTTTTCTGTCAACTTTTTAAATTTCGAAAAGTTCATTTTATTGGGCTTAGCATAAAGTGGGTTTTCCTACTTACTACCCTAGGAGTACTTTTCCTAAACTAAAGGCTTTTACTCCTATTCCTCTTGTATACTCGTATTTATTCTATGGCATCACCGTCAAATCCACTTGTTTGAGACAATTATAATTTCTGCAATTACCTACACATGGACTTTCTTCTCTACTTATCTACTGAGTTTTATTGTACGTTTCTAATCTTTGCCTACCTCTCTTTGGATTTCCATAATCTCAATCCTAAATGTACAAAACTATTTCTTAGATCCCTATCATGTGTAGACATTCTCTATGCCCCAATAAACGCACTTCAAAAGTGATACTCCAAGAACTCTGTTCTCAACTGACGAACACGAAGCGTACAAAAAACCTCCTTTAGATGAATAACATGCTCTTCCATGCTTCTTTGAAAACACCAAAATATCGACCACGAATACCACCACGAACTTTATTTTAGGACATCTCTAAAAACATGGTTCAATAAATCAATAAAATAGGCTGGGACATTGGTTAGCCCAAAAGTCATGACTAACCACTCAAAGAATCCATCTGGTGTCCTAAATGCGGTCTTATCAATGTTATCATCAGCGACCCTAAGCTGATGAAATCCAGTGGCTAAATCAAGCTGGGAGAATACTAAAGAGCCAACTAACTAGTTGAAAAGATCATCTATCCTAGAGAGTGGATAATGGTTCTTCTTTGTGAGCTTACTCAATTCTCTGTAGTCAGTGCAAAGTCGAAGAGAACCACCTGCTTTGGTAGCGAAGATGACTGGCACTCCTTATTCTGATATGTTTCTTCTTATGAAACCTTTCTCCAAAGCTCACGGATCTGCTTGCTCAATCCCTTTCTTTCCCTCGGCGCCATATGCCCTATGGGTAATGCTACTGGCTAGCCAAATAAATCTTGAAGTCAATCTCTCTCTTAGGAGGGTAGTCCCCTAACCTCCTCAAAGATGTCTGGAAAAATCTCTGACGACAGGAACCGAATCTAACTTTGATGATGATGAATCGAGGGAATAAAGGAAGCTCAACATAACTAACCCTTGCGGGTCGCAAGAAATCTTGAGAGTCCTACTGATGCATGTCT
The DNA here is from genome assembly GCA_030737815.1 of Allium fistulosum. Lineage (NCBI taxonomy): Eukaryota > Viridiplantae > Streptophyta > Magnoliopsida > Asparagales > Amaryllidaceae > Allium > Allium fistulosum. Next base: position 505,334,733 of record CM060903.1, on the reverse strand, counting down.
CCAGTCTAACGACTCTCCTTTCACAATTTAATATAGCTCCATAGGTGGATAGCCAATCCATTCCCAAAATCATCCCATACCCCGAAAATCCCAAAATATAGGCATTATAGTCAAATTTTACGCCTAGGATATAAATTTTCAAACCCCTACAAACCATAGACAAGAGTGTCGACCTGGGGTTTGAAACCACAATGGGGTCTACTGCTAAAGAGATGTCTAAGTGCAAACAATATACCAAAGAACTAAAGATGAAAGAGTATAATGCTTTAGGATCAAAAAGAGTTTGAATGGGAAAATCAGAAATAGAAACCAAATTTTCCTACCACGATCCGGTCCGCTGCTGGAAGGTGTTACATCCAAAGCCTGAATCTGCACTGCAGGTGCACTCGCTCCCTGCCCCATCTTCTGAGGACAAAACTTATTAAAGTGACCAAGCTGTCCACAATTGAAACACCTTCCCTCCATTCCTGCCTTCTTACAGTCTTTTGCGTAATGACCATTCATTCTACAGCGCTTACATTTCCTATTTTTCTTGATTTGCTTCTGAGGTGCCCTTTCTTTCCTCTTATCCGTCTTGTCCTTCCACCACTGTTTCTTAGAGCTTGTAGGAATCTCCTTAAGTTCTCCCTTCAGCTTCCAATAAGTAGGTTGAATTCGCTATCGGTCCTCCAAGCCTAACCTCCTAAACTTTCGCTCCATATCTTCCAACCTAGCTTGTGTCTCCTTGAAATCCTTCGTGCTAGAAAACATTCAGCCCCCTATGCTAGTGAAGTCCTTGCATAGCTTAGAAAAATTGGCTGGTGTAGGTGGATTAAAGGGATTTCCACCTACCGGTGTTGTATTGGGCGCTTGCCCTTGCACCTCTGGTACCGTAGCTTTACGGAACCAGTCAGCCATTCTATGCAAAGAAAAAGAAACTTAGGCTCGAAAGAATCGAAAGAAGGTTGAACTGGACTTTGAGGGGATTTTTATAAAAAATATTTTATACTTAAAAACTATTTCTAAGAGTTCTTTTCTGAAAAATACTTCTAAAACAAGTTATTTTGGAAAATACTTTACTTTTAAAATAATTTTTAGGAATCCTGTAACCTGAGGCTCTGATACTAAGTGAAACACCCCCACACCCCTTAATATACCCAAAAGGACACATTAAAAGGCATGGTGCGTTGTAGGTATAACTAAAGCTAATAGAGACTAAGATTCACAAGACAAAAATAGATAAAAATAGAGGAAACTTAAAACAATAATTTAATTAAAACGAAACTTCATAATTGCTTCATGAATAAGTCAAATATCAAATACCACATACACGTCTAAAAATCTAATATGTCGCATGAAACAAAAGCTCATAGTCTCAAAAATCAGAGTACATAATATCCCTCATAATAAGCCAGTACATAGAAAGAACAAAAGCTGAAAGAAAAGAATACATGGTAGAAAACTCCTCCAAGAAATTTCCAAGCAACTGCAATCTACTGTCCTCTCCCTTGATTGCCTAAGGGGGGGAAAAGGGGGAAAAAGGGGAAAATAGAGGAGTGGGTCAGACTAAAAGTCTGGTGAATGATAGTAATTACTAGAGTCTTTAAGCAAACTAAAAGTAATAGACTTTACAACAGTTCTAGTATATAAAGAGGAAACAAAGGAAATAGGAAAGAGATGGACTGGAAATAAATACAATTAACTATAAGATAGGTTAACTTTGATTGTTTGCACTTGTCCTTGATTTTTGATTTGATTATGCTGAATTCCTAATCCTATAATTAGGATGTAACCCTAATTCTACCCTTTTTGATCGGCCTGCTACTCTATAGACCTTACTGCGGACCAGACGCTATATAACTCCCTACACAGCAGCCAAGGGTATCTACGAAAGATGCACAAAGCACCCACTGTGGATCCAGACGACATATATAGCTCCCTACACAGAAGGTAATGGTGTCTACGAAAGACTCCCATACTAAGAGCTTGGAATTCATAGTTATTACTGAGCACCAGAATGGAAGTCGCACGCATAACTGCCACCATGCCCATGCTACCTTTTGCTCCACCTATTGAGTCTTCTTATTACCTCAAACTCCAGCATAAGCGTCCCCCTCATCTCACTTTAGGCTAATTTGAGATCACCATGTGTCCATAGAAACTATAGGGGAAATGCTATTGGTACTAGTCCGTCATCCAAACAATATCTAGTTGCGTCCCTTACCCAAATCCCCCGTGATTTGGACTTCTATTTAAACAATTACTACCATTCTTAGCATAAACGCGCCATCATCTCACTTCAGGCTAATGTGAGACACCATTTTGTCTAATAGGTAATGCTATATGGCACAAGTTCTACTTTCATCTTTGCTTATTAACTTAGATAAATTAGTAAAATAAGCCTTTATTGTCATCTTTAATTTCTACGCTTATTAATTTATCCCAAGCCTTAGAATAAGCCTCATTCTATTCTTTTTCTTATTATAACCTACATTATAATCATGCTTATTACTTAACCCAAAGTCTAAGTGTGAAAATAAGCCTCTTTCATCTTTTACTCTTTTTTAGTTATAATTCTATGTTATAACTAAGCCAATTAATTAGTCCAATTCTAATCATAATTAGGCATAATTTCAGTCCAATTCCATTTATATTATAGTCTTTATAATTTACATCTCATAATTATAAATATGCCAATCTCTTTAATTCAGTCCAATTAATATCATAATTAGGCATAATTTCAGTCTTAATTTCATTTTATTACAGTCTTTATAATGTACATCTTATCTTTCATTATGTCAGAATTCTTATAATTTAATCCAATTTCGCGTTAATTCTATTCTAATCCATACGCGAAGAAGAAGGAGAAATAAAAGAAAACTAAAAATAGAAGAAAATTCAAGGCGTAGAAAGAAGATGTAAATAACGCATAAATAATAGTAAATAGATTAAAATACTGTAAATAAACTGTAAATAAATGGAAAAGCTATAATTAACAGAAATAACTAAAATTAACTGAAAAGAATAGCTAGAAAGAAATAGACTGAAAATATTTCTAAAGACTGTAAATAAAACTGCTAAAAAGGTTATTCTAAAAATTGTAGTAAAACTACAACTATTGGAAACCCTATTATTTTAAATTACTTAAAGAAATCTTAAAATAATTACAATCACTAACCTCTGGTCCTTTGCTCTTCCCTTTAGGCCTTCACGGATACACTTGGGGTTGTTAAAATATTTTTATTAAAAAGATTCTCTCCGTGGAAAATTATTCCTTTTAGGGTCCTTCCAGAAAAGGTGAACCTAAACGGAGAAAATCTAGAATGAGAAGAAGTGTTAGGCCTAGGGTCTTATTTATAGAGGTAGAAGTGGATCTCAGATTGTTAGATTTGGAGATTGAATAGGATGCAACCACGTCATAGGCTAAATAGAATCCATTGGATGGAAGCACGGAAGGACCAGATTGATTAAAAGAACGCAAAATAATGTGGTAAAATCGCACGGCACGAAGGAGTTCTTTCTTCGCTTCATCTCGTAGGTGGGTCGACAGCCCTTAGTGCCAGGTCGACCGACCGGTCGACTTGGACCTTAGGATGGTCGACCTCTAGATCGACCCACTTTTATTTTATTTTTAATTTTTTGTTCTCTTCCTTTGATTTTTGTTTATTCCTTTTCTCCTTCATACTAGCTCAGATTCTGACGTTCTATATATGGAAATTGACCAGAAAATTACCATGGACACAATGGTGCAACTCCCGTGGCTCTATTATGATAATTTCACAAAGTTATTTTATTATTTAGTTTATTAATGAATTAATTATTATGGGTTAAATTTCGGGTTGTTACACAATCCCTCCTTCGTAACCACATAACTTAGGAACATGACTTCCTACCTCTAAAAATTGCACTTGGAAAACATTTCCTTCAACCTGTGTTGTTTCATGGTCTCTAATAATAGTCTATGATGAACTTCCTGATTTTCCTCATCCTTAGAATATAATAAAATATCATTCGTAGAGGACAACATAAATCCATTCAATTGGTTGTGAAAGATTTGCTTCATACGATCTACAAAGAAAGCTAGAGCATTGGTTTGCCCAAAGGGCATGACTAACCACTCATAAGAACCATACTTTGTCCTAAACACAATCAAAGGAATACGCTCTTTATCATCTCCTAGTTGATGGAACCCTGAAGCCAAGTTTAACTATGAGAATACTCTAGCTCCATTCAACCGATCAAATAGACCGTCTATCCTTAGTAGAAGGTAATGATTCTTCACCGTTACCTTATTCAACTTCCTATAGTCAATGCACATTCCTAAGTGATCCATTCAACTTCTTCACAAATACCGTTGAAGTTCCCTATGGTGAATTACTCGATCTAATGAATCTCATATGCTCAAGTTCCACCAGTTGCTTCTTTAACTCTTTTGTCTCCATAAGCTGCATTCCTCTAAGAGGTTTGCTAACAGGTTGTAACCTTGGTACCAAATCAATACGAAACTCAATCACTCTTCTGGAAAGTGGTCCCATTATTGGTTCAAAAACACAACAAATTCTCATACCATAAAAATCTATTTATCTCTTCTAGACATAATGAAACTTTAGACCTTCCTTCCATCTTATCCAAAGGTACCGTGACTCTGTCTCCTCCTTTTGGGTTCCCAAGGGCAATGATTGTGATGACCCACCTTTTTGGATGGTTTAAATCGACAATAAACCACACATGTAACCTCAAACCATTCAAAAGGGAGGATTGTTAATAGGATACATAAGGAAATAAGAGAAAAGAAAAAAACACAGAATCTCACAGCGGAATGACAAAATATAATACTCAAATAAACAGTTCAGGAAGCGGTTTTATAAGATGCATTTGATTACACAATTTTTTCAACAATCAGAGTACAAACAATGACATACAATAATGATGCAGCGGAAAAATTACTAATAATATAATATACCAAACTCTGTCTTCGTCCTCCAGAAATCAAGTCTTCAACACTGAAATGCTCAGGCTGGCCCAAGCGTAATGAAAAGAGAAAACACTCGAGTAGGAACTAAAATATATTATGTAAGTTAAATCAACAATAAGTAAATATGAGTGTAATAGCTTCAGAGATGTTTATGGGATTTTACATCTCCTATCTAGTGTATAACGTGCGTGCAATAACTTAAGAGATGTTTCGGGATTTTCCATCTTCTAAGGATCCCTTAAACTATCTATATGTAGTAAAATACGCTATATATATGTAGTGTCTACCAGTAAAGTAAAGTATTAAAATAGCGTTAAGGCATTACCCATATCCCCCTTAACACATTTTTATAGGCATCGTAGTCTATACAGTACTGTAAACTCCACCATAAACTGGTGGCCTATCAGGGAGCACTCCATAGGTACGACACAAACCAAAATCGTAGTGGGCTTGATAAGGCATATGACAAGGCATGCGAGGCAATGCCTAGGGTAGGATTCTACCATTTTGCACTCTTGGACTGGTGGTAATGCATAGCAGCTACTACCACCCACCTCGAGACACACTCCCATAATCAAATCAAAGGTGGCCACCAAACAATCATAAAGTAACAGATATGGTATCGAAGAAGCGTGTCCGATAGGGGGAGCGACCTCACTTGGCCCGGTATAGCTACCGTTTTAGTCATATCAAGCTGACCCGAAGGTCAAGGCTACGTTCTTACCACATACCAGTAGCGTTCGCAAAACAATCCTACTTCATTCTGGATTCTCCACCACGTGCACAGTTGTTAAAGTGGTTTTGGAATTGGCAGAGAGTATGACAATATCCGACCCCGGTTTCTTTAACAACCAAATGCTTATTTCACACCATGGTCATTTTATAAACATTTTTAATAATAACTCCAGAAAACAGTTTATACCTTCATATCAAGATATCCATATACTTATTTAAAAAGTATAAATATATTCATAAATGCCGAGGAAGATTTCTTTCAATCAATTTCAAAAATAATTTATAAATCTCTCTTAAACCATTTATAAACTATTTATATGCTTTAAAACCATTTATAAAGCTATTTATAAATTCCAAAACAGTTTACAACTCTTTCCATTTTCATGAACTTCTACGCAAATTCCTTTAAAATGCTTCCAAATTCCTTTATACAAGTTCTTTTATAAAACCCTTTATAAAATCCTTTAAAACCCTTATAAACTCCTTTATAAAACCATTATAAAATTCTTTATAAAAATCTTTTATAAAATCCTTTTGTAAAATCCATTAAAAAAATCTCTTACAAAACTTTTATAAATTCCTTACAAAACCTCTTACATTTTATTTATTAAAGTTATTATAAAATCTATATTTATTATATTAAATAGAATTTAAATAAACCTCTTAAAACTATATTAAATATTTTATTAAATTAAATTTTATATAAATCTCTTAAAACTATAATAAATATTTTATTACATTAAAATTTAAACCATTTAAAATATATTTTTAAACTAAATAAAATTATAAGTAAAAATCTTAAATTTACTTTTTAAACCATATATTAACTTATAATTTGAAATTTTGAAACATATAAAATAAATTATTTTCTAAATATAAATTTTTACATTAAATCATTAAATTAAATTTAAAAATCAAACTTAAAAATCAAACATACTTTACCATTTAGAAAATAATTTCAAACCGACCAAAGTGTCCGTATATAATTTTCTACCCTATGGTCAAGTGATAGGGTATGTATCATTTCAACCCAAAATAGTTAAATTTTCCAGGTATATATCATTTCAACCCGTATCCCGAATCAATAATTTACAAATCAATAAAATCGCTCGGGTATGTATCATTTCAACCCATAACGATTTTCCTTAATCTATAAGATCATTCGGGTATGTATCATTTCAACTCATAGTGGTAACAGGGTTATAAACATCCAATAATCCAAAATGTCAACAAATAAACATCCATCGCAATCAACATCCAAATTAGCCAATAAATCACAACAATTAACTGGTTATCATTATCAGGTATTTAACTAACAATTTAAATTCAATATTAATTTAAATGGCAATTTAATTCAATATAAATTCAAATTAAATTTAAACGACAATTTAAATTACAAAACAGCAATCAATAAATTTCTTTTTACATCATAAATTTAATACAAATAACATAAGAAGGTTTAGTATTTATGAGTGGGTTATATCACTCACCTTTGATTTCTAGTCAATTTAAAATCCAAATAAAGTCCAAAATTCCAATGGTCTCCAAATGCAGCCAAACTAATTTCAGGTTGTCCAAAATTTCGATACGATCCCAATGGAAGAAACCGCGTCCAAATCTGAGTTCGTATGCAAAAGTTATGGTAGTTAGAAGATTTAAATTTAAATTCTAAAAATAAAACAAACGAAGGGAAAAATCGTAATTATCGTTACCTCTGAAAAACCCTAGCAGCACAGTAACGAACGAACCCACTACACGATTGAACCTACTACATTCAATCGCCACCCTCTCTCCAAACGCCGCCGCCTACTCTCCGTTAACCTCAGATCAGACAACGCCATCCACATCCCCACCTCCGGCCAACCACCACTGCCACGTGCGGCCATCCACCGCACCACCAGGCGCACAGCGCCACCGCTCCATACTTGGCCAAATTCTGGTGATCTACAGTGCCTCTAGCATGAACGAAGACAATAGATTGGCTCCTCTCATCGCCCTCTATGACGCAGTACTCGCCGATTGCTTCGAAGTCGAAGATCCACCGCTGGAATCGAAAACCTAATATGGACGGTCGAGAATAAAATAATGATTTCTGGCCTAACCAAACCTCTAATCGACAAACGAATTGCAGATGTAGATTACATTCATCGAGAGCTTTCCAATGATGTATAATACGATAGGTTTCGAGGAGTTTGAATTTTAAAGTTGGATTTAAAATTGGGAAACTAGGGTTTTCTGCCATTGGGAAGGAAGAGGAGATAGAAATAAGAAGTACGTACATCGTACAAAAATTAGAATAGACTGCTAGGGTTTTAGAACATATATATTTATATAGACAGAGATGGATAAAAACGAATGCACAGATCAAATTGGGTCGTAATGATAACAGCGACTTGGAAAGCCTGTTTCGTTCCCGAAACAAAAGTAGGTCATTCCATATACCAAAAATAAGTTTTCGATACTTTTAAAATCAGTTTTAATCCCTAATTCCATTGTATACAGAAGTTAGCTTTCAAAATCAAATTATATTCATTTAAATTTCGTTAATCGATTTCTACGCTTTTCGAGCTCGCACGATCAAACAATAAGTCTGATCGCTATGAAACTTGAAATCCTATAATAATTCACTACTACGGATCCAATGAAACTAGTTTCGTCGAAATCTGAGACAGTGGCCAAAAAGACTAATTTTCACGTTAATTAAATAAATTATTATTAAATTGATTTAATCACCTTTAAATTCAAATTTAAAAGTTAACCATTTTACCATCCTGGATTAAACAGGAATTACACAGAAATTAATAATCTTTTGAAATTTAATTTTCCATGTTAATTCCAAGATTTAAATACTACATTAATTTCAGCATTCAATTACAACTGTAATAAATCCATTCATTATAAATTAAATCCCAAACAAATTCATTTATTTTGATTCTCACTCTTATTATTGAATCAACTATTACCTTATGAATATAATTATCATTAGTTTACATTTTATTACATTAATATTCTACAGCTATCATCTTAATTCATATTAACTGCAATATTTAATTACATTAAATTTCGTTGATTTCCAAATTAATTCCAAACATATTAAATAATGGGATGATAAATAAACAATTGTTACTTTTAAGTAATTTAATCACATTTATAAATTTATTGTTTACAAACAAAGATTATAACTACTTACCACATCACTGATTTCATATTCTATATTAACCAATTTCAATTAATTACATACAATCTCACCCTTAAATACAACGTTTAATTTATTTCCTTATTTACAATTATAACCAAATTAACTTTATAATTATTTCAATTGATTGAAATTACACTAAAATAGTTGTCAATAACATTCAAACAACATTATTAAATCTTATTCTAATTATTTTTCTCATTAATAAATCATAAATATTAATTTCTCACAATATTAAATTTCAAAATCTTATTTAATTTAATAGTTTTAATTATCAAAAATACAGGTTGTTACAATGATTTTCTTGGCAAAATAAACTGTGGCATCATTCTATACTAACCAATCTGTACCCAAACTACCATGCACCCAACGAAGTCAAACACAAATGGATCATAAGAATATAGATGGTCACACAGAACAAACTCTAGGTTGGTGCACTTTAACCCGAGAGTGGCATATCCACCAATCAGATTAACCACACATAAAGAAGTAACTATACAGGTAACATCTCACCCTAACTACCAACCACTTCTTTTTAAATGCAAGAATGTGTAGCTCCACTATCTAATAAAATTCTAACTGAAAAACTGGAGAACAAAAGCATACCTTCCAACACAACAGTATTTCCTTCACTACAACAAACTGGACATTTAACAGCATTTAAAAACTACAAAAGGTTTTAACAGCGTTTTTAACTACGTTGTGTAACGACATGCCATTATAGGTCAAGAACATAACATAGCAATAGTGAAAACGCTGTAAAAAGTCTGTTTTTAATAGCGTTTGTCTGGTCTTATAGCGTTTTTGCTGATGAACTAAAAACTTTTCTAAGCGTTCAGCTTCTGCTATCAAATACATTTAACAATTGTTATTACTTGCTAAGCTAACTTATTTGTAGCATGTAGCTATTGCTGTGTTAAGCATATATAGCTTTAAGCTTTTGCTATGACAACTTCTTAACAGGGTTGAATACATTGTTGTGAGTTCTTTTTACAACGTTGTCAATGCAATGAAATTGATTTACAGTGTTTTATAAGCTGCTATGAGTGTTTTTTACTATGTTTTTTCATTGTTACCGAACCCATTTTATAGGTGTTACTAAATGATGTTGACAAATACCACAACGTTTATTAAACATTGCTGAAGTTTACCAAAACATTTCTAAATGCTGTTAAAAGCTTACACAACATTTACAAACGCTGTCGTTTAGGGATTTTGCATTCCTCTTCAACATATTACATTTTTGTACACATCAATCATAATTTATATACCAGCACATTTGAAATCAACATGCACATTTTATAATCAACATATTATATTAATCACGCATTTGATAATCAATATATTATATTAATCACACATCTCATAATCAACATGTAACATTACATAATTAAATTACGCAATATTCTTACATCAAAACATACATAATATGTCCATAATATTGAATAAACGATGCAAAACAAGTAGCAATTATTGATCAAAAGTAGTAATACATACAAGCATGCAGACCAAAATGAAGTTCTGGCATGAAAAATAACTTTGAATCCAAAACTTTTTGCAATATGTTACTACTTTATTTGCATCAAAGATATCTATCTACCTGCAAAGTAAAGGTTCAAAATTAGCAAAAGAAAACAGAAATCCAATAAATATAGTTTGAAAAATAGTTTATGTGAGTGGTAGTAACATGAAATTTAGTCTGGGAACAAATGAAAAGTGCTGAAAACAAACAACTATCCGGTAAAAAAGTGCTGAAACAGTGGTAGCATGAAATCCATTTTCAAAAGAGAACCAATATTGTGCATTTACCTAATATTTGTGTAACATGAAATAGCAGTAAAATGAAATGCATTTTTCCATGGCCACCAACCATGTTTAACATTGTTACATGATATATCAAGTTAACAAATGTGAAGCTTGACTCTATACTATAGTTATTTATTGTCATTAAAAATACAATGCATAGTCAATGTCATCGCTAAGTGTGAACTGCAGGTTTGGAAATAGCACCCTTTGTAATAACAAGCCTATCTTCTCCTATCGGTGAGTAATCCAATTAATTTTCCTTAGATTTTGCATCTAACACAGTACCTTGGTTTTTACATATGATAAATTAAGGGCTGGAACTTGTTTGCAACTTCATTGCTACTAGTAACAAAGTGGTTGGACTAAAAATATAACTCCTTACGCTTATTCCTTACAGTTCTTGAAAATATGTAAAGAACTTAATTGGTATTGGTTGGCTCATACAAAGTATGTAAATAACTTTCAGTGTTTTTGTATTGATTATATGTATTTACAGAAAATGAACTAGCCAAAACAAAGTATATATTTTTAATAAAGTTTTGATAAAAAAAAGTGGAAGAAACAGTCACCAATTTGAAAAGCCCCTACTTTTTGCTTGACGGGATCCATCAATGGGAATACCTTCATTAAAATGAGTTTGACTAAAAATTGTTGAAAATAAACTTGGTTTTTAGGATACGTCGATTACGTTGAAAATTTTAATCTTTGTATTTATGGAAATGTCAAATTAAGAAAAGGGGAAAATCTAAAGTTAACTAATATGTAATTTGGAGAATTTTGGAAAATAGACTTTTGTCAAGATGATTAAAAAAAAGTCTAGAGAATGTATTACGCTATAAATTAGAATGTTTTCTCTCATCTTTTGTATGAAAAAGCAAGACATAAAAGTTGAAAGAAAAATAAAAGTTTATTTCTCCTTTACAAAATATTCATCTCTCATTCTCCTTGCAAATTGTCAGTTACTTCTCCTTCTTCTTCTTATAGAAATTTCCCAACAAAAATAATACCGCAAGTGTGCAGATTGTAGGAAAGCAAGGCTACAACTAAGTGAACCTAATGTTATAGCATGAGAACAGGTAATAATATGAAGTGCACACAAAGAAACAGGTACACACACAGGAGACAAATAATATAGATGATGTACTACATATCAGACTTGGAGCAAAAAGTTCCATGAAAAGAAATGCATAAAAGTGACCAAAAAATTTCCATATGTACCGCAATGATACAAAAACTATTGAAATGAACAGAAATGCAATGAAACTTAAGTGATCAAAATTAGAGTGCATCCCCCGAGGTACAATGGCATATGTAAATTAAGACGCTTGTTATAATGCACCGAAGTGTCTTTGTTTTTGCTTCAGGCTTAAGCTAAAGTGAAGAAAAATGTAGTAAAGTGATTAGGACTGCACATATATATGTTTGCTTTCCTAAAATTTCAAACTTGCTTTTTCCCATTGACTTATCTGCATTATTTTTTGTTGTGCTTGAGATGGTAAAAAGAGTGTAGGCATCATTTTCTTTAAATATGACATACTTCAGCATTATGGATTTGATTTATGAGAATGTCGAAGTACCCTAATTTGCACCTTCATGTCAATAATATGACATACTTCAGAATTATTATATTAGTACTGCTACTAATTACTACTATTGCTATTTGTATAAGATTATTGTATTAGTACTAACATAACTCGGTGCAATTTGTCTATGCCAATTCGTCCGCACTTTTGCACTTCATATTATCTGCACTCCTTAATGCATGCCTATCACCAACTTCCTCACTTTGACTTCGAGACATCTCTTGGTTGTAGCATACTTTGCCTTAGGCTCTGGCAATCTTACCCTCCATTCACAATTGGTAGCTTACCATACCAATTAGTGTTATGCACTTCTACCTTGACGCAACTCCCTTCTTGCCTGCTCATGGTGCAGCCTCGATTCATGGGGCATGGATGATTTATACCATTCTCTTCAATAAAGGTCTCCCATTGTTGCATCTTCAAACTATCAACTCTGCCATACTTGTTCACCCTTTACGTGCAATTGCAGTTTTCTCAGTCATGCATTTGTGTTGTTCTCTTGTTCGATATGCCCTTAGCTTTGCTCAGACATTTATAAATGTAGCTTATCATCGGAGTTTCTGAATGCACCTCTACTTTTTCAGCAAATTCTGCTTCATGCCTTAGTTTCAAACTCAACAGCACTTAACTTTATATCATTCTGTATCGGCACTACTATTCAACTTCATAGTCAAGTCTGGTTTAGTCTGAGCCTGCGTCGTCAGTATTACTGACTATAACAGTGTAGATTAAAGTTTCAAGGTTGCATAAATACTGAAGCAAACATCACTTCATCACTTCAGTTGCTTCCAGTCAACCAATTCAATACATTATGCTTAGCTATTCACACTACAATCCAGTCCCAAAGGTTCAGTCAACTTCTATTGCCTACTCATTGTAGCCATTCAGCAGCAGATTATATCATAAGCCCCTATCATTCAACATTTCGCATTTGATGCTTATAAAATTCATTTCAAGCATGTTTACATATTAATTTTTTTTCCTCCTATCTCTTTTCTTTTTTTGATCATCTATGCGATGATCATACATCTACACTCATATCATCTACTTATGTATAGTCACTAGTCAAATTATTTGACTTTTGCTTTATTAATTAATTAATGAAGACTCTGCTCACAATGAGGATCACTTTTTCACCAAAAAATATTCATATTAATTCATACATATAATTCTATAATACATATACATGTGATGGTATAATAAGTTTACAAGATATTATAATTGTTATATATGTGTGTAATTTATATTTATTCATAAACTTATTATATATATGTTAATTTATTATATATTAATTCATATATAATTCATTTCTATAATACATTTAATAAGTTATCAAGATATTATAATTATTATTATTTATATTAGTTCATATATAATGTAATTAATTCATATATGATTTCATATAATATATATATATATATTATATAATTTAAGTGAGTACATTACATGGATCTAAGCTAGTACATTACATGTGTATAATCTACATATATAGTTTATCAAGCTAGTATATTACATGTATCTAAGACGTGCATGAAAAATAAGTGAATATTTAATCAAATACATCCACTTTTGGCATAAATAACCGATAGTAGCATAATTCACAGACTGCATCATATAAACTTCTACAAATTAGGTAATCACAGTAGTAAAGTACAACATAGCCCTTCAATTAAGCAATGCATACATCAACAAATAATTAAATAAAGCTTAAAGATAAATATGTAAGTTTATTTCTAGTATGCCAAGGTCCAATCGAACTAATATAATAGCTATGAATGCATTATTATAGATATACTAAGTTAATTTTCATTCTCTTATCAAGACCGTAAATAGATTGACCTCAAAAATTATTTTCGTTTCAAATTAATTAACCTCAAAAGTTAAATGGGGACAACTTCGTATTCCTAGTATCTTATTCTTGAAGCCATGAATATATATCATGTCTAATAATACCTTACCTTGTTTATTTAAATAAATTCATAGCTAATGGACACTAATTCTTCCAAGTACACTTGTGAAGTATGTGTACATAAGGAGAATTCACCCAACTAATTACTTACAAATTTTGAAAATTCTTGCTGAATAATATTGTGCATAAGGTTATACCATGACTCACTTTATATTCATATTAGATTCTAAGCAAAAGAAAGAATATTGACTATTAAAAAAGGAACTTCACTTCATAGTATTTTAATTGTGACTTTGTGTTATTTTGGGATGACCTAAATACAAATTTTGAGTAGTTATTCATGTCCACTCTTAATCGGTTTTGCCCAGTATTGCATGCTCAATGTTCATTGGTGTCATTTGTTTGTGTCGTGCATTGTTTATGAAGTGAATTCAAGTTGGTGTCATTCAAGTGCTTTCACCTAATTTATGTTCAGAAATTAATGCTATGGATATCTTCTACAACTGAGAATTACAAAGTGCTATAGATTAGAACAAAGACTTTAGGCACACATACCTCTTGCTCTCAACTTGTCCTTGAACACACACTAGACCCGAGCTTCAGAATGCACTGCTTTTGATGGGACTTCCTGCATTATTTATTATACTCCTTTTGATGGGACTTCTTTGAATCTTCAAATTTCTCATCTCTTCCGAGAATTATGCTTAATACGGGTTAGAAAATAAGTTCTCATCTCTTTCAAGATAAGAAGTTGATTGACTGGTATTGACTGCTATCAGGAAAAAATAAAAATTCAATTGATTCTCATTTAAAATGATATATCAATAAATATGAAGGAACTTCAATTACTATTGTGTGTATGAGAATAAACGAGGATATTATAAATAAGAAAGTAATATTTTGTAATACCCGTCTGAATATTTGAAGAACGGTGAGAGTAGGATAAAATTCTTTCTTTGCTTGCATTATTTTTGCATTGCTCGGCAAGGTTCCATCCACATGAACAGGGAATAAAAAGTAAGCTTCATGTTGCCATGATCCTTGTTGGCTACCCTAAATATAAAGTAAAAAATATTTATGAACTTGTTCATTTTGCAACTAGTAAAAAAAATAGAGGTTAACTAAAAGTTAATAATTACATATCATATATAATTACAATATGTATCTAACCATAAATAGCATGCCCACTATCCACCTACTACCAAATTTACACACAACGATCCATGTATTACACACTAAATGCACTGGTAGTAAATACAATACTCGGTATGATACCTGATGGATACACTTGGGTATGCATTGAGTGTTTACTATTCTTTAAAAGACTATTTAATTTCTCTGATATGATGAATTATGAGTAATTCCGGTAAAAACATCAAATAAAGTTTAAAGTTTAAGTTTTAAAAATTATAGACTATCTTTGATTAATATATAATATGTTTACCAACATATTTTAGATTTTGGATGTTTCTTGACTAGTTGTATCCTCGGCATCATATAGCATTATCAATCATACATTTCATGTTGGAGAATGAAAACTTGCCTGATCATAAAATAGTTTGCTTTTATTTCATGTACATTCATATTAATATTGTTTGATCATAAAAGACATGTAGCCATTCATAGCCTCACAATATTAATAAATGTGGAAACGAATTCGGATCATTTAAACATAAGTATAATGGGAAAATGACTATAATGCCTAATCTTTGATATTCTCATTGTAGTAAAAAATTGCATTAATGACTACAATGCTTCTAACAGTACCTTTAAACACCTTGACTAGGGTAAGATCAACAAAGAGAAGATAAGTTAATATACATTTAAGAAGAATAGTATTCGTTTGCTAATCTCCATATTTAACTAGTTTACTATGGTGTATCCTATATTTCAGTTGTCCAAGTTGAATCTAAGCTTTATTCTAGTACTTTTAAATACATGGTAGAGATGGTTTGAAATAATGACAGTTATGTTGTTTTTATTGTCATGGATCTAATTTTTTGCATCTTTATAAATTTTGATGTATGCATCTCCTTTATTTATCAAATAGCTATTGTTGTTAATGGTTTCTTTACTTATTATCAAAAATGTATCACAAATACCAATTATTGTTAGTTTAGTTAATTAATTAGTTATAAAAGAGTGATATTTCAAAAACCATATTTATACATATCAAAATAGAAATGGTTTATTTTTAGTTGAATAACAGTTTTCTTATTATTTGTGTAACATGTACCCTAGCTCGGATATTAGCATGTCATTCCTATGTTGTACTTGGTAAGTTTTCACTGTGATTTTATGATTCATATTTGATTATTATTATTGGAACCATAAGTGTCTAGAATTAAAAAAAGACAAAATTTCTCATGGTGAACATCATTAAAAAATATATGTAGTAATTAGAAAAACTTCTATGATAGCAAGTTAAACGATACATACACCAATTATGAAAATATTTAATTGGAAAACAAAAATGTAAAATGTGAATTGCCATACCCATTAGCAACACCTTTTATGTATAATACTTTTCATTCAAAAGACATGTTCTTCCTTTTTTCCAAACACCTCATCAAAAAGCTATGTTTTCAAGATTTCACCAGGATCGAGGATAGTTCATTGAAAGCTAGTACAAAAGTGAAGCATAAGTAATATGTTATTTTATGATAGATATATCAATAAATTAGTATACCATATGCTTAGTGATCCATGAACATCCGCAATAGGTAATTATTAACCATCTTAGAGCAATAGAACTGCTTTTACATGTAGTTTGAATAACATACCAAGAATTTGTCCTTCGAAAGTAATAAAATAAAATGTGTTGCAGTTAATATGATGAAGTGGTATGCATTAGACATTTTTGCTAGGCATTTGCAACACTTTGCGTTATATAAGTAATTAGGATATAGATTATTAGTTACATTGCATGTTTAATCTATTTGCAAAAAAAAAATCTCAATTATTATCGTTTTCTACACATAGTAGATGCACTGTAATAAACATGCAACATACTTGTAATTGTAAAGACCATAATCTACTTCAATCTTTCATTATAAAAAATAGATATGCTAAGGAGGCATAAGTATGATTTTTACTGGTAAAAATGCAAATAAAATGATAGAATGAATTTAATCAAACCTAGAATAAACACTCTCTGCAATAAAACTAGTGTTGTGCAGTGTGCGCATGCTACCTTGATGCAATATACATTCCTTCCCTTTTCACATCTAAGGCGGAGATGTTAAAAAGGTAAAGATGTGTATGTTTAAATGGAAAAACATTTTATTCTACAAGCAATCATATTTAATAAATTATGGTGCAAGATAATTAGTTGCATTATTTTTTCATAGAAATATAACCATTTCTTTCTCTCTTATAGGTTGAGCAATAAGAATGATTCCATATAAATCACTATGTTATACGCAATAGGGAAACTTGCATTATCATGGCACTAGAGTGTAGGTTTAACAATTTATGTGCAAAATGTATACATGTAGAACTATGAAATTAGTCTAAATAAAACAATAAATATTGCCATTAGAAGTTTAGTCTGATTTGCTAATTTGGATTTTTCATAATAACCCAACTAATACCAACAAAAGTATCATGCCTAACCGCACAAAAACAACAAAACCAAAACATAAAATTCTTCCACAAAAAACATATAAAATAATAAATCACATAATTTTTTAGAACTGTCCCATTTTTTATTTGATGCTTACAACAATCCAAATCCCTTGTTTGTATATAGACATAAGCAATTTTGCAAGTAAACAGAGGGGAAATAATTAAGAAGTACCTGATATTATAAATCATTTTCTGCAGCATACTTGATCTAGAAGGCGTGCCCATCAGGAGAAAAGGTAGCGATGAGGGGATCGTAGCCTATTTGAGTACTCTATGATTCAGTCAGTGGGCTTTGAATTAGGGTTTGATTTAGTGGTATTCGTACTTAATTGGATTTTACGTTTTTTTGTAAAGAGGAAAAAAGATAGGGAGAGAACGAAGGGTGAGCATGAAAATAAAGCTTTCTGTTTGTTTGCCGCTCAAAATCAACATGGCCGCCTAAATTTTTTGCAGTTGGGGAAATTCCACCTTGACACAGCGTTTCGAATTTATATTTTTATATAATCTAAGGGGATAATAGCACCTAGGTTAAAAACGCTGTACAGTATTGCCAAGAAAAGCATGTTTTGTTGTAGTGCTTTCTCCTTGGCAGAAGGTCCTCCTTTCGGTCCTTCCAACGCAAACAACCTTGTCGGCCTCAGCTTTAGACAATCATTGTTCTTATGGCCCGGCATATCACAATCGAACAACTTAACCTTGGCCTTTCCATCTAGTTGCAGGCACTTTGATGCATAGTGGTGCCCCATCTACCCCACAGTTGTAACAAGTAATCTGCAAATTATCCGTTTGGCTTCCACCCTTCTGGTTCGTCCTCTTCGGCCACTGCCCCTTCTTCCCTTTTTGGTATGGAGCAAACCTCTTCTTTTGTTCCACTTCTGGCTTTACCTCCACCTTTCTCTCCTATCGGTACATACCGTTGTACCTTTGGGTCATGTCTACTACAAACTCAAAAGGAGATGCCAAGTGTGCCATCACCTTAAGGTTCAACCTTTGCTTCAGCCCCCGAATAAACTTCTTGTTCTTCTTCACTGGGGTGGTAACTAATTCTCGGCCATACTTTGTTAAGGCATTGAACTTTTGGACATACTGTTCCATAGAAAGATCTCCTTGTCTGAGATAAATGAACTCGACCCAATAGCACACTTCTCCGAGACTCAGAGATGAGCTGAGTCTCAAACCTATTCCTGAACTGCTCCTAAGTAATCTTCTCTTTAGGATACTCCCCAGTCACTGTTTCCCACCAATCCAAAGCATCTTCATGCAATAGAAAAACAAAACAAGCCAAAAATAAAAGCAAGAACTACGCTACCATAAAGCAAAATAACATCTTAAACTTCCTAAAATCAATGCAGTCCAAACCCTGGACCGCACCGCCATCCTCATACAAGGCAGCGCCCTCATACCCACAGACAGTGGCATCATCTCCTAGGTCACAAACCATTTTCAAAACGTATGCCACTTCTCATAAAGCCACCATGCCTTAATAAGCAGGAATAGCGGCTTATATGATGTGACACTAAGCCAACATATCACTACGGATCTTGTCCAACCCGAACCAGGTCGGCCTATGCAGTACACGTCAACTTAGATAAGAAAAAACAAGACTGTTTCATAATAGTACTACCATGTTTCTCAACCTTCATAATTATGAAAATGCAAAGTATAAAAGCAGGTCACCAAGATGTATATGACACATTACAAAAACAGATAATAACACAGCCCACCAAATGAACAATGAAGACAACGTTTCAAATTCAAAGCATCCTACCTAAATTAAAATCTGCCTACCTAAAGAAAACTTTCCTGCCAATGGCTATGTCAGCAATCTATGCACATTACAACAAAACAATCAACATTAGAAGGACACATGATAACATCTAGCGATGGAGGAAGGATGTAGAAAAGTGACGTCAACAATCCGTGAAAGATTTTCTACTATAAATGGAAAAGCATTACAGTAGAGAAAGGAAATTTGGAGGAATTCTCTGACAAATAACTTTACATTCATGTACTCCTTCTACCATTAAAATGATTGTACGAGGAAGAAGATTGATAGTGAAAGATTTGACCCATGGACGTAGGATTTTATGAAATCCAAACCATGTAAAACCCTATGTCCTTTACTTTATTGTATTTATTGTTTTCCATTTTTAGTAGATTCCATTTAGCTTTAATTTGGCAAAGTTTATTATGAAAACCAACACGGGTATTTTAACAAACAGTGAAAGCATCTCTTCTTGATTGTGTAAGCATTCCACAACATAGTCACTACGTTAAAATAAAATTTAATATTACTTGAATTTGTTGATTCAGATTTAACAGGATAATCAAAAATATAGTCACCCTATTAGAAATTTGATGTTGTGAGATGAAAAATCTCACCAACATTTTTGATGCTGTAAGGAGGGCTTGAACCTCTTCAACAAAATTCATGCACGTTTTCCTTAAACACCACCATAACACCATGAATCTTACTGATTCCAACACTCCTTCTAACTAAGAACAACTTCATCTGACCTCAAAAATGCCAAAAAGGCAACTCCTTACCTCTAACTCCCAAACCAAGGCAGGTGCTTCTACAGAGCCCCCCTCGGATCCCGTCCTAGTTGCTCTTCAGGCTTTCACAAACCAGCTAAACGAACGCATAGATGGGATAGTGAAATCCATGGCCCAATATCCGACTCTTAAACTAACCTCCCCTTAGCCCTTCCATAGCTCATCCCTATCATTCACTAACTACACTTATTATGCAACATGTGAATGATAACGACAATCTTAGAAATACGAACGGTGATGGTAGTCTAAAGAAACAGATACCAAGCCCAAAGGCAAGATTCAAATAAATCCCTATACCAAATCGTAGCCTGCGAACATCAACCTATTACTGTTGGAAAAGCAAATAAGAACTGCCCATGTGGACAGTGATGTTACCTCACTATACAAAGATGGCTCATTCCAAATAGACCCTAAGGAGGATGAGATTAGTCAATTGAAAGCTTACATAGAACAGCTGGCGAGACTTTGCAGTAGAAAAACAGAGAGCAAGTAAGGGAAGAGGGTTCTTTCCTTTTTAGTGAAAGTATTATAGAGGAATACTTCCCTGATAACTTCAATGCCCCCATCAATCGATAAATTGAATTGGACTGCTAACCCTGATGATCATATTTGCACTTTTGAGTACTGCATGGACATTCTAAATATAGGGAGGATGGCCAGATGCAAGCTCTTCCTAGTATATCCGGCTGGGGTAGCTTCCAGATGGTTTAGGAGGTATGGGCTAGTGGAGGTTCATTCCTGGCCACATTTAGCTGTAGATTTCTTATAACATCTCAACTCTAGGAGAGGGGATTCTCTAGAGGTGAATACCATATCCTATGTGAAGTAGAGCGAAAATGAAAGCTTACATAACCTTATAAAATGCTTCAAATCCGAGGCTCTTCGAATTGGAGTAAGTTGTAAAGAAGTGTTATTGATGGAAACACATGTTGGAATCAAAAGGAGCACCGCTATATGGGATAAGAATAACAGGATGTCATACCATAGCATGAAATCTTTCTATGAAAGGGCCAGTGGCTACATACAAATGGAAGAAGCCAGGGCTA
Source organism: Allium fistulosum (assembly GCA_030737815.1). Taxonomy (NCBI): domain Eukaryota; kingdom Viridiplantae; phylum Streptophyta; class Magnoliopsida; order Asparagales; family Amaryllidaceae; genus Allium; species Allium fistulosum. The sequence continues at coordinate 505,313,321 of CM060903.1, read as the reverse complement.
TATAATTTCCTTTATCTGAAAAACTTTTGCTCCCCATAATGAGAAAAGGAGGGGCAGAAGGATACAATCCACCCTCAAAGCAGTAAAGAGAGTTTAACTTAGTAGTTAAAACTCCCCTCATCCATACACCTGGTTAGATATATAAGATGACCAAAACTGAATTGGCATACAATGTCCAGAACAAGAGGAAGAAGCCAGAACAAAACATCGGGAGAATATTGTTGCTTCCACAGAGCCACTGGATACCATACTGATAACTACCAACACTTGAGGAACGAAATTGAGAGACTGATTCAAAAGGGATACTTATGCAGCTATCAAAAAGAAAGTAATGGGGGAGAGAACTGAGAATCTATCTCCAGATCCAAATGAAGGTCTAGCAAGAAACTCCTCCAATCACATAGCTTCGATCCATGGAGGACCATACTTCATTGGAAAGAGCAAACAAGTATAGGAGCGGTATGTACAAGGGGCTAAAGCAGAGCAAAGAACCATATTCCATGTGAAGAAAAATCCTGCTCATGACATAGTCTTAATGCTATTGACGTTGCAAGGATGGTTTTTCCACATCAAGGCCCACCGAGTTATGGTGCAGATCTCAAACTGCACCTTGAAGAAAATCATTATGGATTCTGGGAGCTCTGTTAATGTTATTTTAAATCTATAATTGACAAGTTGAAGCTTCCAGCGGAAATACTTAAGCCGAGCCCTGAACCAATTTACATCTTCGATAATATTACGACTGTTTCTATCGGGTCAACACGTCTTCTCATCACCATGCCCCTATTTCCAAATCATTCTACAAGACGTTCCTGATCGTTAATCAACCGTCTTCGTACAATGCATTCTTGGGAAGGCATGTACTAATTGACATGGGGACTATAGTTTCCCAGAAAAATTTACTTATGAAGTTCCATACACCTACTGGAATAGGATCAATTAGTCGGGAACAATTGTTGGCTAAAGAATTGTACAATGTAAATCTAAATTCTAGCAATAAAATTGTTTAAAACTATTAGGTCGCCTCCTCTAACAATTTTAATAATGATAACGAAAAAGAAATCAAGCCAGTTCCAAGAATTGCCTCGATACAAAATACCAAGACTGATGTTTAAGCAGGTCGTTCTACAACCGCAACATCGGTAAGGAGGAAAAAGAGGAGGTATATGCACATGGTCAGTACTGATTCTCAATCTATGCACGGTATTTTTTAGAAGGAGGTCAGAGACAGACTTTCTTCATCGCAACCCAACATAAGCAAAAAGAATAAAATGAAATAAATCTGAGATTAGGGGAGACAAGGAGAGAGTTGGAGCCATTGGATGATCTCAAGGACATACATATAGATCCTAAAGATCCTTCAAAGGGTCTCAAGATAGGAAAAAACCTCAGTGTAGAAACCAGAACATAATTGATAGACTTCCTCAAGAGATCAACATATGTTTTTGTTTGGACACACTCGGACATGGTAGGAATAGACCCAGCTATCATCTATCGTGCACTCAACATCGATCCTAGTGCTCATCCAATCAATAAGAAGCACAAAACTCTTAACCAAGAAAGGTATAATACTCTACATGAAGAAGTTAAGAAGCTGAAGACAAATGGGTTCATCAGGGAAGTGTATTACCTAAAGTGGATCGCCAACTCGGTTCTTGTAAAGAAGTCCAATAAGAAATGGAGAACTTGCATAGGTTACACCAACCTCAACAAGGTATGCCCAAACGATGGCTTTCCTCTACCTAGAATTGATCACTTGGTGGATGCAACTAGTGGACATGAACTACTCTCGTTCATGGATGTATATTCAGGTTGCAACTAGATGGCTATATTTAAGCCAGATTAGGAGCATATCGGTTTTGTGACGGATAAAGGCTTATACTGCTACAAGGTCATGCCATTCAGACTCAAAAATGCTGGAGCAACCTATCAAAGGTTAGTTAATATGATGTTCCAAGATCAGATTGATAAAAACGTTTTAGTATATGTGGATCAAATGCTTGTTAAGTCAAATGTAGCACTGATTCATGTTTAGGATTTGGAGGAAACCTTTGCAGTCCTGAGGCAATATAAAATGAAGTTAAATCCCTTGAAGTGTACTTTTTCCATTTAGTCGGGAAATTTTCTGGGGTACATAATAAGAGTCTGGGAAACCTAGAGTAGACTGATGCTATAAGAAAGATGAAAGTCCTAGAAAAGCCAAAGGCTATCTTGAGCCTAAACGATAGAGTAGCCGCTCTAAGCAGATTCATTTCCAAAGGAACCGATAATGTATACCATTTTTTAACCAAGTGAAAAAGTGACAGAATTTCGAATGGACCAAAGAGTGCAAAATCACATTCCAGAATTTGAATGATTATCTTATCAGTACTCATATCCTATCAAAACTGGTAATAGGTGAGGAATTATATATGTATTTTGCTGTAATTGATAAAGCTATTAGTGTTGTAGTAGTTCGAGAAGATGAAGGGACTCAAAGGCCTATATACTTGACAAGAAAGCGCTTGTCCGGGTAGAGCTCAACTACTTGGTCATTGAAAAGTTAGCCTATAACTGGTCCTCGCCGCAAGAAAACTACGGCCATACTTTCAAGCATATTCTATCAAAGTCCTCATAAACAAACCGCTAAAGGAAATTCCATATAAGCTAGAGCCGTCGGGTCACTTGCTAAAATGGGCAATGGAGCTTAGTCAGTATGATATCACCTACTGTCCATGAAAAGCAATCAAAGGACAAGCAATAACAGATTTCATTGTGGAATGCACGCTACCACTAACCACAATATGAGGAAGAAACGCACACTCCATAGTTCTGGCAATTATTTGTGGATGGCATATCAAATGAACAAAGGGAAGCTATCAGATATGTATTGGTCACTCCATATAAGTAGAAATTATATAGGGCAAGGCAGCTTGGGTTTAAAGATATTAATAATATGGCAGAATATAAGGCTCTCCTCGCAGGTTTAAGGATGGCTCAGGTAATGAAAGTAACCCATATTAAAATTCATAGTGGTTCCCAATTAGTTGTAAATCAAGTGCAGTAGAATTACAAAAGAATGAGACAACCTTACCTAAATATGTAGAATTACCCAAAAGGTTGCTAGAGCAATTAGATCAATTTGATATAGAGCAAATCCCACATGAGAAAAATTCTTCCACGGACTCATTGGCTAAACTTTCTAGCGCTAAAGTAGTGAAGGAAATGAAAGCTATCCTAATAGAACATCAATATGAACCAACCATTATTGAGGCCAAGCAAATACCGGTCCTAACCGGGGCAAAACAAGCTATAGTTGGATGAGATCAAGGCCAAAACATAGTTGAAAATCAAGGGCAGACTCCACCTATGCCTATCCCTCTACATACAAAGGGAGGGTCGTGGATGAACCCATCAACAATTCTCGGTAATCTGAATCCTTCCCCTTAACAAGCAAAATTCGATATCAGGCTCAGTATTTCTCCTTCTTTGATGGTATATTATACAAGAGAGGGTACTCTACCCCTTATCTTAGATGTGTTTCCAAAGTGAAAGGAATACGAGCCTTGGGCAAAGTACATAAAGGTTGGTGCGGAGACCACTCTGGACAAACTAAGTTAGCAAAGAAAGTGCTAAGACACGGCTACTACTGGCCTACTTCACTTTAAGATGTGCATGAATACGTAAGAAAATTTGATAGACGCCAAAGATTTGCCTACATCCAAGACAACCTTCTCATGAGCTCATCCCATGAATACGTAAGAAAATTTGATAGATGCCAAAGATTTGCCTACATCCCAAGACAACCTTTGCATGAGCTCATCCCATTAGGCAGCCTATGACCATTTGGCATATGGGGTAAAGACATGATAGGACCACTTCCTATGTCTAATGGAGGGCCAAAGTATGCCATAGTGGCAATAGACTATTTCACCAAGTGGGAGGAAGAAGAACCCTTAGCTATAATTACTACAAAGAGTTGTGAGGAATATAATTACTAGGTTTAGGATCTCCCATAAAATAATTTCTAATAATGGAACCCAATTTGAGTGTGGGAGTTTGCAGAACTTTGTGAAAGAAATAGGATAATAAAATGTTTTTCTTCTATCACACACCCACAGGCGAATGGACAAGTTGAAACAGCAACAAGACTACTAAGAAAATACTCAAGAAAAGACGGTAGAAGGCTAAAGGAAAGTGGGCAGAGGAGTTATCCCTAGTACAAGTGGGCCTATAAAACCTCATCCGGATCCCCAATTGCTCACACACCTTTCTCCTTTACCTATGGCTATGAAGCAATGCTCCAATTGAAACAAATATCCCATCGCACAAAAGGTTATCATATGTGGCAGAACAGAACAAGGAATTAAAGAAGCTGCCATCGATCTGATTCAAGAAAGAAGAGACGAGGCAACTTTCCAGTCTGCAGCATACCGATAAAGGATGGAAAATAATTACAATGTTTGGCTCAAGAGAGAAACTCCTGCAAAACTGATCTAGTACTAAAAAAAGTGATGGCTAAAATGAAAGACCTGGCAGATGGTGCTTTGGTCCCAAATTGGGAAGGCTCGCTAGTTGTAGTGGAAGACTTAACTAATGGAGCTTACCGACTCTCAAGACCAGATGGAAATCTAGTTTCGAGAACTTGGAATTTCGAGCATCTCAGGCCTAACTTTGTATAAGAAATTTATTTGTATAATAAAATAACAAGTACTATAATTATTGTGAGAAGTAATAATACAATGAACTAGATGTTGGGATATTATATGACCGAACCAGTATAAAAATCTCTTTGTGTTAATTTAACTAACATAGCTAACAACATTAAGTGTATCATCCAGGACTTAGCTTATCAACCACATGTTGTGATGGATATAGGGATATTAGATAGCTAGAACTAGCTATTAAAAGACCTACACATTAACTACCAAAGGGTTGTAAAATGCACGATCTGACTCCTCAGTCAAAACACAACCAATCTGCACCATCAACGGAGCAGACCATGTCCAGGGCATGTTAAGGCATGAATGCAAAAAAAACAAGTTCAGAAAGTGTAACGACCTAGAATTTTAGTGGTTTGAAATTGGAATATTTAATTGATTTTAAATGTTTAAAAGTTAATTTTATATATATAATAACTTGAATTTCCAATATAACGACTTATTGGATATTTAATTGCTGAATCTAATAATTGAAAATCATTTGAATAATATTAATCTAGGATTTTTTTAGACAAAAATGATTTGAAGACTTATTAAACTTCTATTGATAAGTATAATGGTAATAAAAACTTTTAAATTGGTTTTAGAAGTGATTTAACTAATTTGGAAAATATCTCATTTAATTAACGAATAAAAATAGCCTTCCGGGGCATAGTCTCGGATTTCGATGAAACTAGTTCCATTGGATTCATAATAGTGTATTATTACCGGATTTCAAATTTCGTAGCGTTTGGAGTTACCGTTTGGTCGTACGGGATAGAAACGCGTTGAATTTAATATCGAAAATTTAATATTATAATTGGGTTCAAAAAGCTATCTTCTCCATACGATCGAATTAGGCCTCGGGACATGTTCCATTGCGTCTGGAATAGGGATATAACGTTAGGAACGTCGGGTGGCACACCTCGATTGGGATCTGAAATTTAGGGCTTGGTATTTTGTAATTTTAAATTAATATATTTCAAATCAAATTAATTACAGCCGTTTTAACATCCCTTCAGCCCACTCAATACAGAGACAAGCCACCCTACCATGTACGAGCTACTTTCTTCCTTGATTTATAATCGCGTGCGTTCCCTCTCTTCAATTCTAAATGCACAAAACAAAACAAAAAAGGGGGGAAGTTCAAAAATCAAAATTTCAGCATTTACAAAACGAAAAATAGTGAAACAAATTTTAAAAATCCAATTTTTTCTATGCTTCGATTTGGGAGGTTCTTGTGAGGTGCGGCGATGATTTGGGCAACTTGACAGTGAAAGTCGAATAGGCAGAGAGACTAGGGTTCCACTTTTCTCGACCTTCGATCGACGATTTAAGACGTAGGTGGTTTCGTTGGGTTTCTCAGGTCATTTAGCAGCTGCGTGTGGATTTTTGAAGGGTGCGATGTCGATTTGGGAGGTGCGACATTTTTTTTGGCTGTAGGTAGTCGTGCCAGGTCACGATGTGGTGGAGTGATGTTTGAGTGTCAAGTCTGGGTCAAGCATGTGGGGTTCATCGATGGAAGTGAGATGATGGTTTTTATTTGCATCATCGTCGACTGGATGGCCGTATCAGTGATTTGCATGCACGGCTAATTGGGTCCGTGCGTACACAGTGAAGATAGAAAGGGGAAGAAGAAGAAGAAAGTGGGACGGTCGCGTGATGGGCTGTTGGGTTGTGGGTAATTTATTTAATCGAAATTAAGTAATGTAATTTGTTTTTAATAAATTCAAATTCTTAGAAATATCATATCTCATTCATTTTAGGTCCAATCGAGACGCAGTTGTTTGCGTTGCATTCATATTGACGAGTATGACTCATAGGAATTGGATTGACTGAATTTGGAGCTTCTTGAATTTTCAGTTAAAATTCGAACGCGTTCGAATTTAATCGAAATCAAAATGCGGAAACGACAGCAGAAAATAAAAGGTGAGTGTTTTAATGCTCACAAGTACTAAAATATTTTTATGATTAGTTAAATTAAAATTTATGATGTGATTTAAATTTATTGATTGTTGTTTGATTGACTAAATTGATATTTAAATCGACATCGGAATTAATTGATAGGATTTGAATTGATAGTTAAATTGAATTAAAAATAATTGCTAGAAAAATCCCTGATTATCGATAATTGGTTGATTGTTGTGATTATTGACTGTCTGGATGATGGATTGAGATGGATGCTATTGATTGGTATTTTGAATGTTTGGATGTTTATTTATGTTTAATATATCATGTTATCATATTGTATATTATTTACAATATACAAAACTGTAAATTGAATTATTTCGAACAAATTAAGAAATAGGTTGAAATGATATATACCTATGGCATTTATTTTGGATTGAAATGATATACATCCATCCCTGAATTAAAATTGGAATAACCGATTCACTTGGCCATAGGATAGAGAATTATATACGGACACCGGATTGGTAAAATTAAAGGATTTTAAAATTTTTGTTTTGAAATTTATTTAAATGAATTGATTTCAAGAAAATGAAAATCGAATTTATGGAAATCGAACTATTTTCGAACTTGAGCTCGTAGTGTTGAAATTTAAGTTTGATAACGGGAATGTTTTAAATAAATGAAGTTGAGATTTTGAAGTTATAATCGAAATATGATGTGAACTTCAGAAATTGATTTGTTTTAAAAGATTGGACTTTTATTCGAACTTTGAATATTGCTAAGTAAAAGTGATATAAAACAATATTTCAGAATTGAGCTCGGGATTGAATTATATTTGAGGATTTGGATTTTAAACTGGATATTGATGTTAAATTTAATTTAAGCAATTTAAATCGATATTGAAAATCAAACTCGAATTTATATAGATCGAAATGGTTTAAAATTGAGAATTGAATTGAAATTAATTCAAATTAGAATTGAATTGAAATTAATTGGAATTGAAATCGAAATTGAATTATTTGGAATCGAAATTGAAATTGATTAGAATTAAAATTATAGTCGAAGTTAATTCGAATTGAAATCGAAATTGAATCGATTTAAATGGAAATGGAAATTGAAATTGATTTGAATTGGAAGATTTGGAATTGAATCAGTTTGACTTTGAAACTATTTTCAAAATAAATTATTTTATTATATAAACTGTTTTAAAACCTATCATTTTAGATGTTCAAATTACTTTAATTTTCCTAACTATTTTACTATATAAACTAGTTTCAATACTCAAACTATTTTAACTTTTAAACTATTTAAAAAATTTCAAACTATTTTCTAAAAATTCAAACTGGTCAAAATGGAAACTGTTATATTTAAATCATAGATTTAAATACGAATTGGGTTAAAATGAAGTTATAACCTAAATTGTAATTCGAATTGAATTTTGTAGTGAAATTGACGCACCGAACTAAATTGATATATTTTTAAGTAAATATGATGATTTTGAAATGGAATTGATTTTGGAGCGAATATGATATTTTGATATCAAGTATGAGTTGTTTTCGAAATGTAAAAGTACCAACCGGTGTGTAAAACGACGTTTGGTTATTAAAGAGACCCGGGCCTCTTATTGGCATACTCTCTGTCAATATTGGAACCACTTTAACAACTGTGTACGTGGAGTAATGGTCCTAAATGAAGTAGTTGGATTTGGCATACGTTTGTTGGATTTAAAGAATGAGAAAGATGATGGATTGGCCTGACACTTGTGCCAATTTGAATTGACTAAAACAGGAGCCGTACCGGCCAATGAGGCTTGCTACCTCTAGCGGATACACTCCTTCATATTACCATCATTTACATTGTGATTGATTGGTGCGTACCAGTGGATTTTGTGGAGTGTTGTGTTGTGGTGGGCCGTTAGGGGTTACCACCAGCCAGGAAGGGTAAACTGGTAGTATACCACCTTGGGCATTGCCTCGCGTGCCTTGTCATGCTTTTATCCCTATACGAGACCACTACGATTTTGATTTAGTGTTGTCGTATCACGGCGCATCTCTATCCACCGACGGTTTACTGGTGTTTTATATGCAAACTTTATGACAATGCTTAAAACTGCGTCAAGGGGGATCAATATAAAGCCTTAATGCTATGAAAATGTTTATTTTACTAATAGACACTATCTACTATAGCGTATTCTACTATATATAGATATTTTGACGGATCCTTAGGAGATGGAAAATCTCGTAACATCTCTTGAGTTATTGCACGCACGTTATACACTGGATAGGAGATGTGAAACCCCGTAAACACCTCTGACGCCATGGCACTCAAGTTATATGCGATATCGATTTGACTCACATAAGAATATTTTAGTCTTGACTTGAGTGTTTGCCTTTTCATTACGCTTGGGTCAGCCTTGAGTTTTTAGCGCATTGAAGATTATTCTAGAGAACGAAGACGGAGATTTGGTGACGCAGCGGATTAATCAAAACAATGTAGATCGTTGAATGTAGCAATCGGTGGATTGGAAGATGCTGAAATGCCCAAATTCGTTGATCCGAAGATACCGAATTCTAGCTATCCTGAACTCGTTGATCGCGCACGATACCGGGTTCGAAGATCTTCAATTCTTCAAGCGTTGATCAAGCGCACTTGATTCCGCGAATCGGCTTCTACAATCGTTGAATCGAGCGCACTCGATTATCCGAAAGAGGAGATAGGAGATTACACTCAACTACCAATTTGGAATGAAAGCACAAAGCAATCAAAAGAGAATTTTATTCAATATTCAACAACCTTTACAAATGACTCACACTTGCTATTTATAGCTTTACAATTCAACACGCAAAAACTTCAAAAAAATACAAGTACTTAGGTCGGAAACGACCTACGACCTAACATGGCGCGACCTAGAACAGGCGCGACTTAGCATAGGTCGGCAGCGACCTAACAACAAATAGTCACAACTCGTTACAACCTTCAGCGACTTAACAACTTAGACAAAATACAAACAGACAAAATACAAACAGATAACTACTTAAGTCGTTGCCGACTTAACAATGCTACGCAACTCAACTTAGTAGCGACTTAAGGAATCAACGGTCCAGCTTAACTCGGCAGAGAAAAACAACGGCAACAGGCTTCCGCGACTTAAACATGCGCATCCCAGTTCAGCGACTTAAAGAACTCAACGGTAGAGATTAACTCGCAGTAGATTCAACGGCATCCAGCTGTAGCGACCTAAAAAGATAAGCGGTTCCAGACTTTCTTCGCGACTTAAGACTTTGCGACCTAAGCCTTCGTGACCTAAGTCCTTGCGACCTAAGCCTTTGCGACCTAAGTCCTTGCGACTTAACTCCTGCTTCATTAGGTCGTCCACGACCTAATACTTCACCAATTTGCTCTGTTTTCTTATTTCGTAACTCGGTAAGTCGTATACATGTTAACCCGGTAATTCGTTCCAGCATTTCGTTAACTTGCACCTTCCCACTAGGTCGTTGCCGATCTTCACTAAGTCGTTGGGACGACTTAAAGCTTTTGTTAGGTCGGTTGCGACCTAGAACTTCATTTTTCCACCATTTCTCACTAAATCTTAACTCGGTGGCTTCCTTTTTAAGTCGTACCCGACTTACCATCATCATAAGTCGCACTCGACCTATGTCTTCAACTTTCTGGGCTGCATCATCCTCCCCAGGTTGAGAGAAATTCGACCTTGAATTTGTAAATTCATCTCCATCAGCTCGTTCATTCCCGTGATATGGTACGAGATGCTTAACATTGAACACGTCAGATGTATACACATCATCTGGCAGCTTCAGTTTATAAGCATTTTCATTGATTCGTTTCACAACTTCCACCGGACCAATTTTTCGTGCTTTCAATTTATTGTACGCGCCTACTGGAAAACGATCTTTCGTTAATACTGCATAAACCAGATCACCTTCATGAAATTCAACATTCCTTCGTTTCAAATCTGCGGATTGTTTATACTTCTCATTTGCTTTCTCTAATCGTTCTTGAACGATTTTATGACACTCCGACAACCCTTCAACAAAATCAGCAGCTTTCTTAACTGTCCCCTTTGAGTGTGGTATCACAGTTAAATCTAACGGTCCTTTCGGTAAGCTCGTATAGACAATCTGGAATGGACTGAACCCCGTACTTCGATTCACCGCATGATTATGAGCAAATTCTGCCTGGCATAGCTTCACATCCCAACTTTTCAGATTATCTTGAACAAGACACCTCAACAAGTTTCCCAATGATCTATTAACCACCTCTGTTTGTCCATCAGTTTGCGGGTGATAAGCACTACTAAACTTCAGCTTTGTTCCCACCATTTTCCACAAACTCAGCCAAAAGTGACTCAGAAATCGAGTATCTCTATCCGACACAATAGATTCTGGCAATCCATGAAGTCGATAGATCTCCCTGAAAAACAACTGGGCAACATGAACAGCATCCGCCGTCTTCTTACAAGCAATAAAATGTGCCATTTTCGAAAATCTGTCCACCACCACATATATGGAATCGTTACCACGATGTGTCCTCGGTAATCCCAGCACGAAGTCCATACTCACATCAACCCATGGTTTATTTGGTACAGGTAATGGCATATATAAACCAGCATTAGTCGCAGTTCCTTTCGAAACCTGACAAATATGACAACGCTCCACAAACCTTTCCACCTCTTTCCTCATTGATGGCCAAAAGTAGGACTGTGAAATCAACTGCAAGGTACGGTCTCTCCCAACATGTCCCTCTTCGTGTAACTCCTTGATAATCTTCATTCTCAGACTACCCTCCGGTATGCACAATCGACTTCCTTTAAAAAGAAAACCATCTACCATCAAAAACTCATCCGTCTTTCCCTCCTTAACTTTATCAACAAACTTCATGAAGTAAGGATCTTCAACAAATAATTCCGGCAACATTTCAAACCCCGTCACTTCAACTTTCAGCGTAGTCAACAAATGACTCCTCCTACTCAAAGCATCAGCCACTCGATTTGTCACCCCTGACTTGTGTTTAACAACAAAAGTAAACTGTTGCAGATATGCAATCCATGATGCATGTCTTGCTGAAATCTTATCTTGCCCTTGCAAATGCTTCAATGCTTCATGATCAGTATACAGAACAAACTCTTTCTGAAATAGATAATGTCTCCAGTGTTTAATAGATTGCACAACAGCATAGAACTCCACATCATATGTACTGTACCTCATCTTCGCTCCTGACAACTTCTCACTGAAATAGGCAATTGGACGTCCCTTCTGACTCAACACTCCTCCAATTCCAACCTTGGATGCATCAGTATGTAGTTCAAACACCAACTGAAAATCTAGTAATACTAGAATTGGTGCAGTCGTCAGCAATTCCTTGATCTTCCCAAAAGCAATCCCTGCTTCCTCTGACCATGAAAACTGTTTGCCTTTCATACAATCTGTAACAGGCGCCATCACACTACTAAAGTGTGGAATAAACCTTCGATAAAATGAAGCCAACCCATGGAAACTACGTACTTCCGTTATCGTCTTGGGTTGCGGCCAATCTCTAATCGCTTCAACTTTACTTTGGTCAACCTGTATCCCTTTCTCTGAAACAACATATCCCAGAAATAACACGCTATGCGTCGTGAACACGCATTTCTTCGTTGCAGCATAGAATTGTTCTTGTCGCAATACCATCAGCACTTCTCTAAGATGATTCAAATGTTCCTCTGGACTCCCACTGTAAATCAGAATGTCATCAAAATACACCACCACAAATTTCCCAATGAACGGTCGAAAAATCTGATTCATCACCCTCATGAAAGTACTTGTTGCATTGGATAAACCAAATGGCATGACCAACCATTCGTATAGACCCTCCCTGGTTTTAAAAGCAGTCTTCCACTCATCTCCTGGTCTGATACGAATTTGATGATATCCGCTCTTCAAATCAATCTTCGAAAATATAGTGGCTCCGCTTATTTGATCTAACAAGTCATCCAACCTCGGCATTGGAAATCTATATCTCACGGTAATCTTATTCAATGCTCGACTGTCAGTGCACATCCTCCACGTCCCATCCTTCTTGGGTACCAATAAAGCTGGTACAGCACAAGGACTCAGACTCTCCTGCACACGTCCTTGCTCAAGCAATTCCTCTACCTGCCTTCGCAACTCTTCATGTTCCTTCGGACTGATTCGATAATGTGGTCTGTGTGGCAACACAGCACCTGGAACAAGATCTATCTGATGTTGTATATCCCTCAACGGTGGCAACTCCGTTGGTAACTCCTCTGGAAATACATCGTCAAATTCTTTCAAAACTGGTTTAACTTCTTCTGGAATTTCAACCTCTTCACTGCTTTCTCGTCCAATCAACAAGAATACTTCTGGTTCTTCCTCAACCTCCTTAACAAACTCCTTCAAAGATAATAAAGTTTTCAGCTCTTCGATTTCTTCTGACTTACTTTCTCCTTGTGGTCTCTTCTTTGGAACTAGGATAATCTTCGTGCCTTCAAACATAAAACTGTAGCTATTGGTCCGACCGTCATGTTGTACTGCTCGATCATACTGCCATGGTCTTCCCAATAATAAATGACAAACATCCATCTCTACGACATCACACCAGATTTCGTCTTTGTATTTCTTCCCAATAGAGAATGGAACACGAACTCGTCTATCCACTTTCACTTCTCCTCCTTTTCTCAACCATGCTAACTTGTATGGACTCGGATGTTTCTCTTTTTTCAATTTCAACTTTGTCACAGCCTCGGTTGAAATAATATTATCACAGCTTCCTGCGTCAATCACAAACTTACACACCTTCCCCAGAATAGTACATGTTGACTGAAAGATATTACTCCTCAACCAACTAGCTTCTTCCTGCTTTGGTGTTAAACACGATCTCCTCAGCATTAGATTACAACCTTCGTCTCCTGACGCAATATCCTGTTCATCCTCCTCAGCTGGATTAGAACAATCTCCATCAACATCCTCATCGTCAACTTCCACAATCATGGTTCTCTTCTTTGGCTTTGGACACTCACTGCTTTTATGACCCAATTCCTGACAATTGTAACATTTGAACCCATTGTTAACCCTTGTCTTCTCAACCTCTTTCACCACTGGTCTACTGATAGGTTTAGAAACATTAGAACTTCCTCCAACACCCTTCGCTTGATTGTTAGAATTAGTAAACACACCACTTCCTCGTCTCCCTTGTTTTTCCCAAGCCAACGCTTTCTGATGTGCTTCTGCCACAGATCTTGGATCGAACATATTAACCATATCCTGAATCTGCATTCTCAATCCCCCAATGAACCTAGATGTCAGCTGCTCTTCTGTTTCCATAATATCGTTCCTTGCAATAAGTTGATAGAATTCATCAGCATAGTCATTAACTGTCTTTGTGCCCTGCCTCAAGTTCTGCAAACGTTGATACATCAAAGATTGATAATTGTAAGGTAAGAACGTTGCTTTCATCAATTTCTTCATCTTCTCCCAAGATTCAACTTTTGACTTCCCCATACGTTCACGTGTAAGCTTGGTTTGCTGCCACCATGCCAAAGCTCTACCCCTCAGCCTCGTAGCAACCAACTTCACTCTACGATGTTCTGGAACTTCTTTAAAGTCAAAAATCTCCTCAACATTAGCCACCCAATCTAGAAATTCCTCTGCTTGCATACCACCTTTGAATTCAGGAATTTCAGTCTTCATCCCCGACTCCCACTTGTGATCATACTCAGAGTAATTTCTTCCTTGACCTCTTCCTTGAATACTACCACCATCATACTCCTCTTCAAAATCAGATGCATAACGATGTCGATTCTGACCACCAACATCTCTACTACCATTACGTCTTCCACCTTCATCCCTTCTATCGACATTCCTCCGTTCACGATCATTCACGTTCCTCCCACGCCCTTGATCATTTTCAACACTTCTGTCTCGATTGGAATGTGGCGAGACTCTACTACCCCCATGGTTAGATTCTGGTGAAACCCTTCTCCGATTTTGATTCATCTCCGTCATAAGCCTCTCTAACCGGCCAATTCCTTCGTTAAGCTTTTCATTGATTCTTTGTTCCATCTCATCAGCTCTTCTCTTCGATACAAAGCTTCTATGTTTTGGTGGCGATTAGCTCTTCTTGGCGGCATACTTGAAAATCTTCCAACACTTCAAAATTCAAACACAATTCGGACTTTGATCCAAAATGAAACGGATCGAAAACTTCCACTTTGTAGCAAATCGCGATGAACACGATGGACAAAGTTTCGGCCTCCAATGCAAATCCGAACTTCAATCTTCAAACAATGATGAACACTTCTCTTGCTCACGGCTCAACTTCACACTTCTCGGCCAAACAACTTCAACTTCTAAATGAATAGGCTCCAAGACTCGATCCAGCTATGATTGGCTAGAACAAGCTCTGATACCAAAAAACTGACGCAGCGGATTAATCAAAACAATGTAGATCGTTGAATGTAGCAATCGGTGGATTGGAAGATGCTGAAATGCCCAAATTCGTTGATCCGAAGATACCGAATTCTAGCTATCCTGAACTCGTTGATCGCGCACGATACCGGGTTCGAAGATCTTCAATTCTTCAAGCGTTGATCAAGCGCACTTGATTCCGCGAATCGGCTTCTACAATCGTTGAATCGAGCGCACTCGATTATCCGAAAGAGGAGATAGGAGATTACACTCAACTACCAATTTGGAATGAAAGCACAAAGCAATCAAAAGAGAATTTTATTCAATATTCAACAACCTTTACAAATGACTCACACTTGCTATTTATAGCTTTACAATTCAACACGCAAAAACTTCAAAAAAATACAAGTACTTAGGTCGGAAACGACCTACGACCTAACATGGCGCGACCTAGAACAGGCGCGACTTAGCATAGGTCGGCAGCGACCTAACAACAAATAGTCACAACTCGTTACAACCTTCAGCGACTTAACAACTTAGACAAAATACAAACAGACAAAATACAAACAGATAACTACTTAAGTCGTTGCCGACTTAACAATGCTACGCAACTCAACTTAGTAGCGACTTAAGGAATCAACGGTCCAGCTTAACTCGGCAGAGAAAAACAACGGCAACAGGCTTCCGCGACTTAAACATGCGCATCCCAGTTCAGCGACTTAAAGAACTCAACGGTAGAGATTAACTCGCGGCAGATTCAACGGCATCCAGCTGTAGCGACCTAAAAAGATAAGCGGTTCCAGACTTTCTTCGCGACTTAAGACTTTGCGACCTAAGCCTTCGTGACCTAAGTCCTTGCGACCTAAGCCTTTGCGACCTAAGTCCTTGCGACTTAACTCCTGCTTCATTAGGTCGTCCACGACCTAATACTTCACCAATTTGCTCTGTTTTCTTATTTCGTAACTCGGTAAGTCGTATACATGTTAACCCGGTAAGTCGTTCCAGCATTTCGTTAACTCGCACCTTCCCACTAGGTCGTTGCCGATCTTCACTAAGTCGTTGGGACGACTTAAAGCTTTTGTTAGGTCGGTTGCGACCTAGAACTTCATTTTTCCACCATTTCTCACTAAATCTTAACTCGGTGGCTTCCTTTTTAAGTCGTACCCGACTTACCATCATCATAAGTCACACTCGACCTATGTCTTCAACTTTCTGGGCTGCATCATTTGGTTTATTATTACTATTATTATTCCTGCATCATGTTGTCTATTGCATTACTTTATTATCTCTGATGTATATATAACTCTGATAAATGTTGTATAAATTATAATCAAAATTTATAATATAAACAGCTTCATGAACTGTTTATTTGATTATTATATTTTTATCGTTCCGATGCGAGATTCTGTGTTTGTTTTCTTCTTCTTTTCTTAATTAACCTCATTGATTATCTATGTTTCGGATTGTTTAAGTCGGACATGTGTGGATTATTGTCGATTTAAACCTTCCGAAATGTGGGTCGTCACAGAAAGCATGAATTGAATGGTGTAAGTACCTGCACTGAAGTCGATCAAAAATGGTAGAAAAGGATGATGTATGGAGTACAGAACAATAAGCGAGATAGGTACAATCTCATAATCTATACAAAGCTTGCTAGGTAAAAACAACAGTTATAATCAAGTTTTATCTACACCCACTCTTTCACACACCATACACATACAAAGGATGTAAGAACTAGAGTTTAACACTAAAGAAATTACATACATTTAATCAATGACTATGACAAAAAAATTACATCATCGATCTGAATCCTAGTCAGAATGGTCACTGACGATAACTCCTTCTATCATGGGAAAGCCTTCGGGTGCAAACTACCTTCAAGTGATGAGCGCAGTGGGTAACAAAAAGTCTTTTCCAAAGTCGGAAGGCAGGGGAAGACCTGCCAGATCAGAAATTACCACTGATGAGCGGCGTTGGGTGCTACCAAAAGTAACACGGGCATAGTAGTTAGCCCCCGACCACTGGTTACCAGGTCATGTTCCTCAAATACGTAGTCGAGCATATTATAGAGAAAACTTAAATCTATGGTAGGTGTAAAATACACGAAGACATCAATTACATGTTTTAGGGAAATCTCTGTTATAATATTTTAGGGAAATCTCTACCATAATGCGCATAACCTTTTCCTCATTAAGATTCTCAACCAAATCAGATTGTGCATACGTAAGAGGGCCGGGATAGAAGGAATAGATAGCCAAGGTCAAGGAATTATGATCTGAGCGTAATATCTGTTCTTCAAGACAATTAATCTGCTCAATAGCAGTACTGCACAAGCGCTCAAAATCATCCAAGATCCCCGCTTTTGTCTTCTTAGTTTTCTTTGAAAATGAGCCAAACAAGTTGTGAGAAAAGGAGTGTTTCTCTACCTTTACGCCACTAGTTGATCGTTCAATAAAAGTTGATAAATTTCGTCGCATATCGATAAATCGATGTCGTATTTTAATTTGGATATTGTTTTATATTATTTTATAAGTCAAATATGCTTGTTTTAATTATTTAAAGATAATAACAAATCAATTTTGAAGTTTTGTTTACATGAATAAATAGTTTAACAAAAATGTCAAAATGTGACCGGAAAACGTTTTATCAAAAATCAACGTATTGTCGACTAAAATTTGCCACTGCGTTGTCGCACCTTTGTTAACATGTTTTAACATATATATTACACATTTTAATAACTAAATATGTTTACTTTTACTAATTATGATTAGGAAACTTCTAGAACATCATCAAGAAAAGTAAGTAAGTTTAAGAAAAGTCAAAAGTAAACATCAAATCCAAATCACATCAAAATTCAACAAAATAATAAATTTTCTTTACTTAATCTTTAGGTGACTAAGACATAAAGTAAGAAGTGATAGTATGATGTTAAGGGTTGAAAAAATATAGCTTACTTTAGTTTGAAGTAAGGGTGTTTTGGTAATTTGATAAGAGGTTAAATTTGTAAAATTCCATTCTTTACTTTTTCTATAAATATCCACCTCCTTCTTCACTTTCATTCACACTTCTTCTTCTTCTTTTCTCAAGCTTCTTCATCTTCTTTCTCTCCTCTTTAATGGCTTCTAATCCATAGAAAAAATTAGAAAGAAATAATTTCAAAATATTTACAAAATATTCAAAAGAAATCAATGTTCATTCTCTTCAAATCAAACTCATCTTTTTTCCATATTTTACCTCTTCTTCCCTCAACCATAACTTCTTAAAAAATGAACCAAAACACAAAATTTTTTTTTTCAAATCATGTACTTTTCCAGTGGCTACAAGTTTAATGTTGATCACTTTTCCCAGTTTTGAGTTTTGCTATACTTGAATCTCAATTCTCTGAAGTACATTTTCGAGCTTCATTTTTGTCAATCCGACAATACCTCTTCTTCATTCTATCATATCTCCCTCAAAACAACTTGGATTCAAATAATTATTTTTTTCAAATTCAATAGAAAATAATTTTCAATGAATTTTTAGTTAAAACCTTCTCTATATTTTGAGATATAGAGGGCCTAAAATTAGATACTAGATAACCTATTTTTCGGATCAAAATCTGAGGAATTCAAGTTCAAAGCTCTACCGCTTCTTCTCTATACTTTCGGCCAATCTCCATCTCAAGCCTCGGCCAAGCTATTGGAAAGAAGGGGGTGTTGTTTGCTAGTATGTAATGGAGTAGAAAGTAGTTAGTGAAGTTTGGTTGATTAGAATGTTTGTAGGAACTTTATCGCTTTGGTTTATGGTGAGAAACTCTATTTCACATCTATATATATATATATATATACATGTTTTATGATATGTTATGATTGCTATGGATGCTTATATATGCTTTGATCATCAAGTATTGATTGTTTGATATGATTGTTAAATTTTTTTTACCAAGCCATGTTAATACATGTCTATAAGCACAAAGGAAATCACTTTCCTTTTGAAAATGAAATAGTGTATATGGAATGCTTAAACCTTTTGGAAATAGTTTTAAAATGAGTTAGAAATGGTTTATAAACATTTAAATAAGTTTAAAGAAATAAAGAAAAAAATCAAAATTTTATCTTGTATATTTTAAAATATGTCCAAAACAATTTTCCAAAAAAATCGCGCTTTTGCTGCAAAGTGACCAAAGTTTAAAATTGATATTTTAAATGTTTTAAAAATATGAAATAAATTCTAAAAATCATTTAAAATGTTTTAAAAGAGATTTAAGTTGAAAAGATGGATTTCTAAATGATATAAAAGTAATTTTGAAGAATATAGCTTTTAAAATATATTTGCAACACTTTTCGCAATGCTTTTCGCAGCAGTTTTTAATAACTTTTGAAACGTAGTTTTAAACTTAACAATTCTTTCCTAAATCTTTTTTGAATGATTTTA
This sequence comes from Allium fistulosum, assembly GCA_030737815.1. NCBI lineage: Eukaryota > Viridiplantae > Streptophyta > Magnoliopsida > Asparagales > Amaryllidaceae > Allium > Allium fistulosum. The sequence continues at coordinate 505,293,898 of CM060903.1, read as the reverse complement.
AAAGAATAATTAAGTAATTTAAAGATGATTTGGGAGTTTTAATAAATGGTTAAGAGGAATTGTTTATAACACTTAAACAATAATTAAAGAATATTTAATATAATAACAAATTGAGTATGCGGAAACGACTAGTACATTTGTCCCGCCTGTGAGAGCTAAACGGTAAAACAAGATGTGTAACTAAGGTTGGGAATGAAGCAACCAGTGCCCTGAACTTACCTGACCTTTGCTTTATCTTTTAGACGAGGGGTGGAACAGATCGAAAGGAAAGCCTGGATGCTCTAAAAGAACATATTTAAAGTTTTTTCCAAGATAAAAGAAAAGACCTTCATGATGTAGGATTATTTGCCACTAGTCCCTGGAGGTGAAATTTACCATAATTAAGGTGGTAGTAATGCTCTGTAATGAAAATCTTCGATTTGCAAGAATATGATTTGAAGTTAAGAAAGAAATCATTGATTAGATTTAATGAATGATTTGGAAATATTGTCCCTAAGTTAAAAGTTATAACTTGAATATAAGAAATCTTTGATTAAGATTTAATGAATTATTTGGGAATGTTTTCCTAAGTAAAAGATAAAATGATTTGAAATTATTCAAAGATAAAAAGAAAGGTAAATAAACCAAATAATTTGATAAATGAGGCTTAATAATTCATGTGTACTCATATTCACTTTTTATCGATAATTGAATTTCGAAGGAACTGGGGTCGGATTTGGGTGATTCCTATCCGAAAACCATTTCGAACCAATTTACATGTTCGAAGAATGAAGATATTTGAAGACGGAGATATTGAGACGAATAATAGTGAGGGACTACTTGTTGATTAATTGGGGATAAACTCTCGATTCACTATATTATAGCAGTGGTCTCTTTGTTATGAAAAACCTCAAAACCACAAGGACTTCTCACCTAGTAATGGCCGAGGAAAGTACCTTTTGTTTCGTTCGGTTCGAGAACGAACTTTCATGGATGAATGTCTGACCTTGCATTCTAAATCACAATGAGTGACCTCTATAATTGTATATCTGTTTAGTGGCGGAGAAGATACCTTCTCTCAGCTTAACATCCTTCTCTGAGACATACAAGCACAGAGATTATACGTTTGTAGAAATCAGTCATGTGAATGTGGAATGGCAATGTGGCATTCAAAGTGAAGAAGATGTGCTATGTGAAAAGGTAATCGTAGCCTCGAGCCTCATCAACCAAAAATGACTGAAACAGGGTTAGATGCAGCATGGCTAAGTGGGTCATTCCTAGTTAGGGTATGATCATCCCCTTCTAGATATATTTTTTTCCGTTATGACGTTCGTGATGTAAATTAATGTGGTTTTTATGCTAGAGCGCACTCGGTTAAAGGTCGGTAATGACCGGGGGATGATATATTCAGTACTATCTAGTTACAGAGATAGGTCGGTCTTGTGTTGGTAGAGGATCCTTTGTGATGGTCCTCGGTACATTCCTCTAGAGATGTACTGCCGGAAGGTAGTCCCTTCACCTGGTCATTTGTATGGAAATCCAATCTCCAATAAGTGCCTTCGGACTTGATTGTAGAACCTAGTATGCTAGAATTTAATAATGGTAACAATTTCGGCTAAGATTGATAAGTTTATTTGAAAATGTTTTCAAAGAGATGTCATTAAAAATAATATCAAATGTTTTGATATAAAAGTGTTTTAGTTATCGTAAGGTAAAAACCCGTCCGTGTTTATGTGTGGGCGTGGTCTTATGAGATACTCTTTCTTTTCAAAGGATTTTATTTCCAAGGCTGATATATGACACTGTCATTTATTATCGAGTTTTTCTTATGCTGGTTTATCAGGCCTGATCTGGGTATTTTCAATACTCGAATCAGATCCGAGTAGTTTCAGGTTTAGTCGAAGACGGTTGGAGTATCCAGAGGAGAGCTGGAGATATTCATCTACGTATGGACGTATTCTATTATCCTTGTCTATTTGTTTGAACTTTGATGTTTATCAGCAATTGTAAGGGTAGATGTTTATAACTATCCAAGTTGAATTTAGGTTAGACTCTGATATATGTAATTTAAAAGTTTTCCGCTGTAAAGATATTGTTCAATAGTATACATTATTCCATTCGTGTGAGAGTCTGTTCTGTCTATTTTTCTTTATTACCCTTCACGTTCCGTCTTTTCGTTCAATTTGAGTTAGACATATGTGGTTTATTGTCGATTCAAAGGGTACGGGAAAATGGGTCGCGACAAGACTGACCTGAGCTTCTCTTCCAATTCAGCTATCTCCGAACGTTGCTTAATGTTGCAAGCATGCTGTCGAACAGTAGCTTGTTTAGATTCTTCCAACTCATATGCTTGTTCATCATACCGAATGCATAATTCCTTTCGAGCATCATTAGTAATAAACTCTTGTTCCCTAATAAGATACACATTAGCAGCATCAAGTTCTTTGACCCAGGTTTCATAGTCTTCAATGATAAATGAAGAAGTTGGTTCTTTCAAATAAGGAGTAGGAAGGGCGCACGAAGGGTGGCTACTTTCAGGAAAGTCAATTTGAACAACCTCTATTTGAGAAGAGAGTGCTCCCACATTTATTAATAACACAAGACAAGATAACAAGAATTGTCAAACATTTATTAATGTATCACAAGAAGATCCCTACAGTTTGAGTCTAGATTATGCTCCCGCATTTTTTGGGTTCTGCTCTGCATCAGAATCATCAAGTTCCAACTCTACTTGAGCCGCCTCAGAAAGGGAATCAGGAATCCTCTTACGTTCTTGGGACCATTTCCTCCTACAGCAATCCAAGGCATCTTTTATGGCTTCAGGGTCACCAAGAAAATCCAATTTAACCTCTGTATCCATCACATCAGTCTGATCTGGTAAAAACTATCTTTTCACCTAAGCATAGATGCTGTACAGAACATTAAAGGTGGTGATAACAAGATCTTTCTTCGTCTCAACATGTTTCTTCTTAAAGTCCTTTTCTCTCTCCTTCCATCTATCAACTCTTTCCCTCACCTTGTTGGCAAGCTTCTCAGCTTCCTTATGTCTCTCATTAACCCAATCAAGATGTTTGGTGACCTCCTCTAATCTTGTTCTGGCATCCCTCTCCCTTTGCACACCCTCATAGATGTCTAATTTCAATTTATTAATCTCCACCTAATCCTAGTCGACCTCACTTCTAGATTTAGGAGTCGCTTATGCAACTCCATCGTAGAGCTACACCCTGAAAACAGCATAACAAAGCATAAAAAATACTTCTGAATTTCCACTAAATTAAGTCAATCAAAGGATAACCAACAAACTTACTTGAAAAATACTATGACGAAAGCTAGAAAAAAGGTCCTCGGTAAGTGGAGGATGAAACGTCATTCAAGCAAAGCGCAAGGCAGTCACATCGTCGATGAGAAGGCAGCCCATCTGGTCGATCAAATAAGTAATAAAGCCTTCCCCCAAGTTGTGTGGGAAGCAAGAAGAAGGAGGAAGCGCACGAACATGGGACACTTAGATTGGAGCAGGTGGAATAAAACCAAAAGAAAATGGAGAGTTGACCCTTCCCTCTTGGTCAGGTCGTCAATCACAATCAGATCGTCCCCAGGTCTCTTTGTGCCTTACTTTTTCTTCAGAGTAGCTATCAATTTTGAAGACATGTTACCTTCATAGTTTAAGCAACGATGCGCCTGATATACTATATGGTGCATATAAAAAAGAGGGGAAGAGAGAGACAGATAAAAAACTAACTAAAATACATATAACCAAAGTATACCACTTGGTGTAGCATCGTCAAAAGCATAAATGAAAATACAGCGACAAAAATGGTGATGTGGGTGGAGGAAGTTATATCTGCACAGTAGGTCAACTATGAACAAATTCGAATACTTATGAACCTCTGCACTACAACCAAGTGCTATCATCCTACGAGATGAAAAGAGCTCCCGTTCGCTTTTGGTAAAATTACAAAAATTAACTAAAAAGAATAGAAAATTTAGGTCGATGAAGGAAGTTTTAGGAGCTGAAATAAGAAACGAAATGAAAGGCACTACCAGGTTCTCTAAACAAAGAAATAAAGCCGTCTTGGTTTGAGATGAAAAAGAACCGATTCGGCCAAATATATATCTTGCGTGGAGTTGTTGAAAAAAGAGATTTGGTAACTTGAATATAATAGAATCTGATGCCTCCCAAGGTTAGGCTCTTACGCAACGAATATAAAAAAAATTTCATGACAAGAAGGAAGGGTTGATTTTTTTGCGTATAAGATGTAAGTGCATATTAGGAGGTGGTAAGATATGGGGACTAACTGAATGGGGGACAAACCGACCACAGCCAACCATTCTTTTATGATGGGGTGAGGAGGAAGATAAAGGTCACGGTGAATATGTTCTAAAGTAAGGGAAATATACCCCACTAGGGCCAGATGAATACGCCTCGAGGGTGTAGAAATCCTATATTAATAGCCCTCAATTCCAAACTTATTCAAGAATTCTTCAACCTAGCTTCCCTCATAGATGGTCGAAATAATATTTAAAAAGGAAAAGTCGCGACCCAATGAACTAGGAAGATCGTCAGAGGCCACTGATAGCTAAAAGAAAAAATAAATTAAAACCAAAGCTCACGAAATCCACTTCCATGCAAACAGTAGATATGTAATCGTATTTAAAAGATGCTTCAAATTAAAAAAAGAATTAATTAGACAAATATAATTAAGGTTCTATTCTAAAACTTGAAAATTCACAAAGTTGTACGAACAATTTTAGGATTAAGCAATAAATAAATAAAACCCTAGAAATGATCCTCCCAAAATAATATATATATATATATTTATTTATTTACCAGTTTAAACCTTGAATTTCATCAAATCAATTAACTGACAACCTAAGATACAGAAAACCAAGAGAAGAAGAGAAATGGAAATAAAAATCTTATAGGTTAACAATGATCGAAGCTTGATAAAAGGAAATTGAGATAAAAGCTGAAAATCGCTAAAGTTTTTCTTTTCTTCCCCTTTATTGGTGAGCAAGTAAAAATGGTACAAAAGATGAAAGAGGAAATAAATACTAGTTAAGTTAATAATCTCAACCCTTGAATTCAAATGATGCTTTAATTAGGTCCATTAGATAGTCATGATGAAAATGGATCTTCATAAAAAATTAAGCAAATCTCATGAAATGAATCAAAGTGTTGATCACGTATGAGAGCCCTAGCCACACATATAATGACATCTGTAAGAAATATTAAATGTGATAGGACTGATGGATTAGACGGACTGAAGAATGGACGTTGTAAATTACAAATCCACGCTAACATAAGTTAGCACAGACTTAGGGGGCAAGTGTTCCACTCCATTTTTGATCACAACGTATGGGGGCATAGCCCAGTTACTTAGCGAACTACGGAGTATAAGGAACCGACCTAATAAAAGCATGTAGCGGAACCCTAAAAGACATTATGCGCGAAGTTTGGTAAAATAAAATGAACATGGTTATAAGATTGGCCAAAACCATAACACAGTACTTCTCTTGAATAGCAAATAAACCGTAATATGAAGTATACTACATAAATCCAAAGCATTTAGAATAATTATAACATTGTAACAAACAACATAGTCCTAAAGTGAGTTCAAACCGCAAAGTCGCATGGAAGTTGCGATAGACGTAAACACGAATCACATAATGAACTATGCAAGTTTTAATAATAAGACACGTTATGAAAAACAAACAAGCCAAAAATATAAACAAGAATTAAGCTACCATAAAGCAAAATAATATCTTAAACTTCCTAAAATCAACATAGTCCAAACCATAGACTATGCTGCCATCCTCGTACAAGACAGTGCCGTCAGACCCTCAAATGGCTCCGCTATCTCCTAGGCCACAAACCATCTTCAAAATCTACACTACCGCTCATAAAGCCAGCATGCCTTAATAAGAAAGAACAATGGCTCCTATGATGCAAAACTACGCCGATATATCACTGTAGATCTTGTTCGACCCAAACCAGATTGGCCTGCGCAGAGCACATCAACATAAACAAGTACAAACAAGACTATTACATAACAACATAGTCATGTTACTTAATCTTCATAATTATCCAAATGCAAGGTATAGAACTATATCATCAAGATGTATATGATGCATCACAAAAAGCGAATAACAATACAGCCCAATAAATGGACGATAAAGACATCGTTTCAAATATAAAGCATCCCACTTAAATTTAAATCATCTCACTTAAACTCAAATCTTCCCTTCTAAAGAAAACTTCTCCGCCAATGGCTATGTAAGCAATCTGTGCAGATTGCAAAAATCAATAGGAGAATGACATATGGCAACATATGATGATGGAGAAAGGATGCAGAAAAGTGATGTTAACAATCCATGAAAGATTTCTTCTATAAATGGAAAAGCACCATAGCAAAGAAAGAAACTTTTGGAGGAATTCTCTAAAAAAATTCGAACCACGTAAATCTCTATGTCCATTACTTTACCGTGTTGTTTTTCATTTTTAGTAAATTCCATTTAGCTTTAATTTAGCAAAATTTAGTACAAAAACTAACCCAGGCATTTTAGCAAACAGTTAACGTGCCTCTTCTTGATTGTGTAAGCATTCCATAACATAATCACTATGTTAAAGGCAAATTTAATATTGCTTGAATTTGTTGATTCACACTTAAAAGAATAATCATAAATATATTCACCCTATTAGAAATTTGATGTTGTGAGAGGGAATATCTCACTAGCATTATACTTTTGAAACAAATTAATAAATAAAGAAAAAGTCACTCGATTTGCTTAACGTAAGACTAAGCTACCATACGAACGGTTGAATACTAATGAAGAATCTCCAAGTATTATAATTCAAAAGTATAAGGAAGAGCATTCAAGAAAGGAGATCTAGTTTTGAGAAGAGAAATGGACAACACTAAGGATCTAGCAGATGGCACACTGGGACCAAACTAGAAAGGACCACTAGTTATTCATGAGGTTATTCGCCCACGAGCTTATCGATTAAGTAAACTAGATTGGAATGAAATATCTAGAACGTCGAATGTTGAGCACTTAAGACCATATTTCACAACATTGGATGAAAAAAATGGATTAACAAAAGACTTTTCCTTTCTCTAAATGTTTTCCCCCAGAATGAGATGCGATATGTCTAACTTGACTCCTAATCTGACAAGGTTAGCGAGACTTGTTAGGAAGAAACACACCTCATACCTAAAAGAGGAGATTTAAGCCTTTGGTACCATTGCAAGGCTTGGCCAAAGCAACCATTCAAAGAGTGCAGGTCAATTAAGCCTTTGATCCCACCGCCAGGTCTGGTCAAAGCACCCATCCAAGGGAGATGGACAAGAAGCCTTTAGTCCAGCCGTAAGGCCTGGCCAAAGCAACCATCTAAAGAGTGATGGTCAAATAAGCTTTTGATCCCACCATCGAGCCTGAATAAAGCACCCATCCAATGAATATGGATGAGAAGCCTTTGGTCCCGCCGCAAGTCATGGCCAAAGCAACCATCAAAAAGTGATGGTAAATTAAGCATTTGATCCCATCATCGGGTCTAGTGAAAGCACCCATCCAAGGGAGATAAACAAGAAGCCTTTGGTCCTGCCACAAAGCCTAGCCAAAGCAACCATCGAAAGAGTGATGATCAATTAAGCCTTTGATCCCACCGTCGGGCCTGGTCAAAGCACCCATCCATAGGAAATAAACAAGAAGCTTTTGATTCTGCCATAAAGCCTGGTCTAAAAGGCACCTAAAGAGTGGTAATCAATTGGACCTTTGGTCACATCGCTAAGTCCAGTCAGAGCACTCATCAAAAGAAAAACTACAAATAGAAATTCCTATATTCAAACCAGTTCTTCAAAAAGTAATTATCTAAAGAAGAATGAATGATCAAACTAAAAATAGGCAAGGACAAAGCAAATTTCCTATAGGATATAGGAAATTTCCACCTTGATATAGCAACAACTAATTTTGATGAAGATTATTTTCAAAGATTTCAAGAGGATTTCCTTACTTTAATGATCTATTTTCTAAAAATCATACTTTTGCGATTATATATATAGTTGATCTTTGTATAAAATGAATTTTATGTTTATAAGAAACTTTTTTGGTAAACCAAAGTTATTAAAAGATAAAGAGCGCAAGCACCCGTTAATGGAAGAGTACGACAAAAAAAACAAGAATAGAAGTTTAATTAAGCTAAAACATTAGAAAACTTCTTATAGGAGGGAGGCAAGTGTTATACCCAAATTTCTAAGGATAAGTATAAAATGGTGCTATTGGAAAATGAAAGACAAAGCTATCAGAAGTTGACAAATATAGATCATCAAATAATGAAAAAGTAAACGTATTAAAGAATAAAGGTGAGCCATTACAAGCTAACTCTACAAGTAATCAAAAATTGATATCGTTGAGCTATCAAACATTGATCCCACACATCAACAATAATTAAGATGTCATACCCATTATATGTGGATTCCATAAGGAATCAAAAATTGAGAATTCTCAGAAGATTAATGGAGGTGGCACTAAAGCTTGAGGTATTCAAGCCATCGTGTGATGAATATCAAAGCCATCGTAGGTCCATTTATAAGGGTTATCGCATGAAGAATTTGAGAGCCGTCATAGGTTGATTCGTAAGAGCTATTACATAATAAATCTAAGATATAATGGCCATCACGTGGTGAATATAAAATATATCAAATTGCGACCCATGAAGCCATCGAAAGATAAGATATTCAAGCAATCGCGTGGTGAATATCAAAGCAATCAATGGTTGATTTATGAGGGTTATCGCATGGTGAATCTAAAAGCCATCATGGGTTGATTTATTATAGCCGTCATGTGATGAAGAAACAAGTTATTAAAGGATTACGAATTGAAGCTATTACATGTTGATAAAGCAAGCTATCGAAGGGTGATCGTTTGATGCTGCCACATGATGAAGAAACAAACTATCAAAGGATGACAACTTAAAGCTATCGAACGATTATTGTTTGAAGCTATCACATAATGAAGAAACAAACTATCAAAGGGTGATGACTTGAAGCTATCACGTGCTGATGAAATAGCTATCAAAGGGTGATAGCATGAAGTTTCACATGGTGATGAATTAAGTTGTCGAATGGTGATATCTCTATGTTGTCGCATGTTAACTAATCAAAGTAATAAAAAATTTCCACTAGCTATGCGGCAAGCTGTGATTGAATCATCAATACCATAACTTCTTAATCTAGAAAGGAAGACGTGTCACATGCCGCTTCGAACATGTGCCACATAACAGATCATGACCATCAATTTTTGACAAGGTTCCATGTGTCAAGATCTAATGGCTCAAGTTCTCTATAAATGGACATGTACCTATACTTAAAAAGGCAGCAAATTCTAAATCTTCTCCATCCTCATTCTTTACATTTTTTCTCAAGTGTGCAAGAAAGAACTTGAAGTTGGGATTTCCATGGTTGTTAGGTCAAATTGAAATCATAGCTTTGTAATCAAGGACTTGTACTTTGGACAATTTTCATATTTGACTTCCTTGAATTTTGGCTTACATATATGACATGATCCATACCTTGTTACATGACTCTTGATTTCGATTTTCTTTTACGATTAAAGACTATTGGATTGTAAAATGAAACAAGGACTCTCTTCCAACTTAGATGCTTGATTTTGCATAAGGCACAAATTTTAGACTAACAACCATGCTTTCACTGATTGCAATAATATGGGATGTCATTGCCAACCAGGAGTAGGTCATCGATGTATATGATTATGAATGCTATAGCACTTCCATGTTCTTTTCAATATACGCACGCTTCCTTGGTATTATGACTAAACCAAACTGTTTGATTACTTAATCAAAACACTTATTCCAACTCCTTAAAGTTTGCTTAAGGTCGTAAATCAATCTCAACAATTTGCAAGCCTTGTTATGGCTCCCACCGACTTAGAAACTCTTAAGACTGCGACATATAAATGTTTTCTTCTAAATCACCATTTAAAAATACCATTTTCTTGTCCATTTGCCCTATTTCATAGTTATAAAATGCGATAATAGCAGGCATTATCAGAATGGACTTAAGCATTGCTACGGGAGAGAACGTTTCATAATAACCAACCCCTTGAATTTGACGAAACCATTTTGCAGCCAATCTTGCTTTATAGGTCTCTACCTTTCATCTAGCTTTTTCTTCAAAATCCATTTGTAGCCTATGGGTTTTATCTCTCCGGGTATGCCTACCAAAGTCCATGCTTTATTGTCATACATGTAATCCATCTCGGATTTCATAGCTTCGAGCAAAAGTGCAAAGTCTTTACTCCTATGTAAAGACCCACAAAATTGATATTATTGATATTAAATTAATTAAAAATGGATTTTAATAAAAATGTGAATTGGTTGTCATTTTTATCACTGTTACATAGGTCTTTCCAAGCGGATCAATTTTGTAGATAATTTTATTAGATTTGGAGTTATGGTTTATACAATAGACACGTTAGAGGGTTTCAATTAGGTACGTAGTTAATTTTGGGCCAAACGGTTACACATAACTAAACCCACCCCATTCCTACATAATGATTTTAAGAAACTTTAGAGGGAAGATGTTACATCGGTCTCTCTTCCCTAATTCCAGAATTTTTCCTAATCTTATTTTAACGGTGGATGATTTTCGCTAATTACAAATTATATCAAAATTCAAATTGTTCGAACCCTATGATATCATATATGAATTTGAAATTCTTAATGAGGCAAAGGGGTGTCCAAGGTTCATTTTTCCATTCGACGTTTTAGTTGACTAGAAATTGACGAAGAAGTTTCAGCCGTTCGTTTTAGGTTTTTTGATTGAACGGTGAATTACAACAATTGGACAATCGGAGGGCATTAAAGTGTAGAGGAGGCAACGAATAGTAGATCAACTGTGTTAAAGACGTCATATTTTGCTAGAATTTGGCTGTGAAATCATGATGGTCATAATTTTGTGCTAGCGAAAGGCAGGGCCAGAGGTCATCATGATGGTTGATATGGATGTAGATTTAGATGGCGGAGCCGGTATTGGGGTCTGATTGGGGTATGGGCCAACGATGACGGTAGTGGTCGGTGATGAAGTTCGATGCCAAAGGACAATCCAAACATGAGCTGTACCATAGAACACATTTTCTTTTTATTATTTATTTAAATTAATTATTAAATTATCGAATCACCACTACAACTTCTAATCATCGTATCTTTGGGTACGAACTTCGATTCACTCGTAGTTTCTTCCGTTGGACTCATCGCAGAATTTTGGATAATTTGACGTTAGGTTTGCTAAGTTTTGAGGTAGTTTGCAAAAGTTGCAAAAGCGCATAGGTACGGTTTATTTATTTTTATTAATTAATGTTTAAAAATATTAAATGCATACCTATTGATAAAAATTAATATTTATTGATATGTGACGATGATTGTTCTATTTGATGTTTTGGATGTGTTGTCCCATGGTTTGGATGTTTGTTGTTGATTTAGTATCATTAGATGTTTGATTATGGTTAATTATGAATTTGGATGGAAAATAAATAATTAGTAGAAATTGGATGGAATTATAAACTATGGATAAATTAATGAAGATAGGATTATTTATAGATTTTTGATTGGTATTTATAAACAATAATGATTTAACAAATTTTACTGAAATTAAAATAAAGGATTTAAAAAGGTTATTATTTATGAATTTCTAGGGAAATTCATAAATAATAACAAAATATATATTTCAAAATTGAAATTGAAAGATATATTTTTGTTTATAAAATAAAGAGGAATTTAATAAATAGTAATATGATTTTGGTAAAATTGTCTTATTTTGAGTAAATAACAATGTAATTGATTTTATGGTTTTTTAGAGGAAAATAATATTATTATTATTTGTTTAATAAAATAAAATTGATACTTGGCATAATAATAATGACGGTAAAAATGTATTCCCTAAAGCATTTTGATTTAACTTGTTACTTTTTAAGATAAGTAACAGTAAAAAGGAGTTTTAAATAACTTGTTATTATTTCGAAGATAAATAGTAATTTTTTTGGAAAATATCTAAGAGATTTATATATATATCATTATTTTGCATAAAATAATAATATTATTGTGTTGAAAAGTAATTTGCTATAAATTACTATTTTTGGTGAAAAATACGACATTTTAAGTGATTTGAACCAATGAGATTATTTTTGAAGTATTTATCATTTTGAAGAATTATTATTTTTAAGATAAATAAAGGTGTTTTTTGTAATAAACAATAATAAAACAATTTCTTTTATACTTAAGGGAAAATAATTGTTGTAAGCACAACGCTTGGATGGACGTAAAATGTGATTGGTTGTTAATTTGAATTATCATATATGTTGTTTTATAACGATGAAATCACATTTGGATGCATGTGTGATTTTTTGCCATTATTACTATGTTGTGTATAGTTAATTATAATTCTATTTTATTGATGTTTTTGTTAATAATATAGTGGATTAGTACACATTTTGTGATTTGGTGTTTGTGTATTAATATAGTGGGTTAGTACACATTTGATTGACTTATACTTACATTGATGGCATATTACTAATAGTTGATAATTAATATATGTATGAGTATATATGTTGTGATTGGTTTATTTGATATATGGGGTCGACATTGAGTGTTGTCAAATGTATGCGACGTTTAATGGCTAAGTGTGCTACTATTGTTATTACCACATACTTGTGATGATTGATTGTAGTGGTTTAGTAGGAGTGGTGTTTCTTGCTTACATAGGTTGCATTGGTTTTATTGGTTGCATGGATGTTGTGGTTGTTACGTTCTAATAAGTATTTTAATGTAAGAGAAGAGCATGAAACAAAATTACATAGGCTTGACCCCGAAAGGGTACGCATGCAGTCTTTTTCTATGAAATAACTCTTGGTTCCCTTATGGTCGGAGTGTACACTATAGAAATTGGCGTAGTCCAAACGTAGTTGACAATTATTTTTATTTATTACATATATACACATAGACACACACACATACATATGTATGTATTTGTTGAATTCGCGGGTTGGGAAAAAGGTGGAGTAAAGATTCTGGTAAATTGTCGTATTTGCAAGACGTTGGTTCGGTATATTTTCCTTTCACTATAGTCATATTGTTATTCATTAATTGTGATTAATATATTAAAAAATTTGTTGTTATTTGATGTGTTAAAATTGTGTAATATATTTAATTTTTGAAGAGATGGTCTTGTGTAGTGATTGTGTTATTGGGTTAACATACATTTATATTGGTGTTTGATTCTACTGTGAGGTTTCCCTCTGATGTTCATTATTTTAGATTTTTATTTTATATACCTACTGTAAATTGTCTTTAACATTCGAATTTAGTTGCACACATACACTAACATCGTTTATAACTGATTTTAGATATTATATTGTCGATTTTGTCATAATTAGTATCAAAGCTTAAGTTTAGTGATTCCCTAAGCCTTGGGTAGGTTTGACCATTTATGGTATGATGATTTACACCATAGATTGAGTTAGAATATAGGACGAGAGAGCATTTTAATTGATGATTTTTTGCTTTGTGTGTATTAGTTGTTTGTTTAACAACCATCAGGTCACCCTAAAATGATGATTATTTATGATCACCCTTGAGTGGAAAATAAATAAAGTAGGAGTGGGGTAGAATGAACATTTATAAAAGGGTTTAAGTGTTAGTTATAAATCGAGTGGAACGCACACGATGTTAAATTATAACTGAAACCTGACCTTAGTAAGATGGAATCACTTTTTATTTTTCAATAAATGATATTTGTTAGGAAAAATTACAAAATCTATTTTTTTATTGTAAAGATATTTTTTTAAAAGAAGAAAAATGTTTGTTTTTGAACATAAAGTGATTTGTTGAAATATTTGGTGAGAATAAAGTATTCAATCTGGGAGATAAAATATTTTCAGGAAGATATTTTCATAAGGAAAAGTGAATATTGTAAAAATATTTTATTTGAAAATAATTTTAGTATAAAGGTGTTTTAATGATATTGAAAGATGAATTCAGTCTCTGAAGAAACATTGTAATGCGATAAATCTTGATTGTTTCTAAAACATCCATTGGAATGTATTTCTATGATAATATTATAATTTAGAAATGCTCTATCAAAAGTGGAAAAAATTTATCTATGGAAAGAGAAATTTTTGTTGATAAAATTTTTATTTGAAAATATTTTTGTGAAAGGATATTTAGTTTAAAATATTTTATTTTGAAAGAAACAGTACTACATCTTAGTTAAAATTATTTTTAATTTTGGAACATCCTTTGAAAAAGATATATGTTGAAATGTATTTTGAAATTATAATTTAGAATACGTTATAAAAATATTTTGTTGAGATTTATCTTTAGAAAGAGGTGTTTTTGTTGAAAAATAGTTTAAAATAAGTACTATAAGTTTAATGGCGTATTTATTTAAAAAGATATTTTGATGGAGCATTCTTTTTATTAAATATACTATGATTTGAAGAAGATTTATTTTAAAGATGCTTCAAAGAAAGTTTTTTCCACAAAAATATATTTTGTTTTGAAGAAATTATTTTTCTAGATAGAAGTATTTGAAAATAATACGGTGGAAATATTCTTACTTTAGAAGTTGTTTTAGTGATGGAAATGTTAGAAAATATTTTGATGGAAGTATTTTATTTGAAAAGTATATTTTTGACTAAATAATGTGAGGAAATATTTATATGAGAGAAATGTTTTATTTGAAGAGTATCTTGGATTTCGGAAAGCATTTTATTGAAAATTTATTTTTGGATGTAAGGATTTTCATTTAAAAGGTGCTCTTTGATGAGTGATGATCTGTAAGGAAAAACATTTTTTTCCTTTAATAAAGGATTTTGGTTGGAAAGGACCTAGTTTGAAAATTATCTTTTTAAGAATATACTGGAAATATATTATTGAGAAAGGGTGTATTATAAAGTATCTAATTTCACAATACTTCGATAAAATATTTTATCGAGGTGAAGATGATTTGATTTAGAAGTAAATTGTTGAAAAAGTAAAATATTTACTTGAATAACAAATTTTGGAGGTGTTTATTAGAAAAGTATTTTATTGCAAAGATGATTTAGTGAGAAATCTCGTTTGAGAAGTGTAAAGTTAAACTTTGTAACATAGGATGTAAGACGACGGTGTAAGATAAGTTTTGAGTTTGCCCAACAGCCATTAAGAAAATGTTACCTTTATGACTTTTTTGTGCCACTTTCTCTAATGAACCATAAAGACGTCTAGTTATTCCCTTCCATGGAGAGAGTTGGGATATGATGTAAGGATTGTCCATTTCGATGTTTGGTATAGTGTCCTTATTATTGTTTACTTTAGTTGATTTGTTTGCACTAATCTATTCCTTGCTAAGTTATGTTTGATTCCTTGTTTGTATTATACCGTTTGGCCGTTTTTTTAATTAATTCATGTCATGCTTGCTTGAATTATTTTCTTTTATTTGTATTGTGTTAATTTCCCGATTTTCCATAGTTAGTTTTAATTATTTGTTTGTTTGCTTGTTTGCTTGCTTGTTTGTCTAATTGCTTGTCTGTCTGCCTTGTTATGACTATTGTATGCTATGTTATCTTAACTTCTATATATGATAAATTTAGGATGAGGTTGTTATCAAATGATAACTTTTAGTGGGATGTACACTGGAGAAACTAGTAGATTGTTAAGGAATGTATTTGGTATAGTCGTAATAGGATAGCATAGTTTTCTCAGTCAAGAAAGACTAGATATTCAGTATGACTAAAGATTTGATGATGTTCCTTGAATCCTTGTAGATGAGGATAGTGACTAGAAAATTTTGGTGAGTAAAGGCTTGATGAGTACCACTGATGAATCAAAATGATGGTTAGAGAGGTTCATTATACATTTACTAAAATGTGTGTTTCAAATTTTGTTTATTCAAATAATTAGCAGCTTCCATAAATATTTTGAAAAAAGAGTTTCAATTTTGAATTTTTTTTATAACACAATGTTTTCTCAAAAATTATTTTAAACTTGATTTAAAACGGTAAAAATATTTTGAGAAGTTATCTTATAAAATGGCGGTAATATTTTAGAAAGAAAAAAAATTGGTTTTAAACTTTGATGAAAGCTTTAATTTAAAAATGAAAATGTTTTAGTAAATGCTTTGCTTTAAAGGTATACCAGAACTCTCCTTGCTAGTAGACCCTTTTTTGGTACTTTGGGTGGGTTATCATTATCACCAAATTAAGAAACTACCATAAGAGGATTTTGGGATCAGATTTTCCGATGAGATCTAAATATTGAAAAAGATAGGACCTGATGTTGATGTCTTGGACTTAATGACTCAATGATGCGAGATGTAATGATGACCAATAAGGACAAGTTCTAGGACGCAAACTTATGATATGAAGCTAGAATGCTCTCTACTATGGATACAAAGGGTGCTGAGAGATCATTAATACTCAAAGGTTTCGATGTATGCTCATAAAGAAGGGGTATGTGAGGATGCTCACCTTGGCTAGGATGTGCCTTAGATTCTTCGAATGAGACATCTGTCTTACCTTGGACTGCTAAGACATGCAACTTTGTTCTTGGCCTTTTTAATCACATGGATTCGAGAATATAGAAACTGAGGCTTAAGTAGTCTCTGACCTAGGATGTGGTTATATGAGTTATCATATATCCCAAAGTACAATACTCTTATGGTAGTGAGTATTCATTGATCTTATGTTGGCGGTCATTTCGAAGAGACCTTGTGATGTGGGTCTGAGATCGAGGATTGATGCAGCTATAGTATGAGTGGTTAACTATATTATTTTGAGAATGTAGCCATGACTAAACACATACCATTTTTAAGCATGTGACCCTGAGTTGGTGCATACAATATTTTGGATGGATAAGTATGAGATGGTGCACCAGTTAGCTTGAGGATGAGATTATGAGGAAGTTCGTCGATGGTTTTATGGATACACATATTATGATGGATGTGTAGTCAGTTTAGGGATTAGTATGGCTATGTTATTGGTTGGTATGATAGTGCGATGATACCATTTTTTGAGTGTGCATGCTTTATTTTGATAAGCTATGCTGATTGCTTATTTATATTCATTTATTTGTACATGCATGTTTAGATCAACTTATGTTTTGTTATGGATTTTTGTTATGGTCAATTATGGTTGAAATGTTTAGAAGCATGATTGAGTTAATCTATGATTGAGATTGTTTCATCCTAGTTGACGAAGTGTTATTTTACATGTTATAGTTTGGATTGCATGATCGAGAAAGTGTACGTGTTACTATAGTATATATGTGTAGAAATTTGAATTTATTTTTATAGATGAATTTGATTCTATCATGGTTGATGTTAAATGGTCATTATGCACTACTATGTAATTAGTCAATTCATGATTGATATATTTCCCTATATTTTGCGATTAAACGCATGATGATGTTTTGTTGACTTCCTTGAGAGTTGTATTTGGGGAATTGTGACAGCGCAATTCTTTTAAAGGGGGAATGTAACGACCCTCAAATTTGATATTGTTGATATTAAATTAATTAAAAAGGGATTTTAATAAAAATGTGAATTAGATTTCATATTTATAACTGTTGCTTAGAGTTGATATATAATTTTGATAAATTTAGAGTTACGGTTTGCGAAATAGAGGCACTATAGTGTTTAAGAGGGTATACAACAACTTTTGGGTCAAACGGCTACACATAACTAAACCCACCTCGTTGCCTACATAAATGATGTTAAGAAACTTTAGAGAGCAGCCATCACATCAGTCTCTTAATCTAATCTTAATTGCGGATGATTTTCGCCAAGTACAAATTATTTCAAAATTTTGAATGCTAGAGTGTAGAGGAAGTCATGATCAGTAGATCCATTAGTTCTGATTATGTTAAAGAAGTCGGATTTTTACATAATTTAGCCATGAAATCAAGGCAGCCGTGATTTGGCACTGACGAAAGCTGGTGCCAGAGGTCACCCCAATGGTCGATATGGATGCTTATTTAGGTAGCGGAGCTGGTGATGGGGTCCAATTAGGGTGTAGGCGAACAATGGTAGTGGCAACTGGTAATGAAGTTCTGTACTGAAGGATAATCAAGGCATGAGCGATTTTGTACGATACGTTTTATTTTATTATTTGGTTAAATCAATTATTAAATTAGCAAATTGCTCCTACAACTTTTGTCATCATATCTTTTGCGTATAAGCTCTGATTCATATGTGGTTTCTTCCATTGAACTGATGGCAAAAATTTGGATGATTTGTCACTGGGTTTGTTGTTTACAAAATCACATTGGTATGGTTTATTTATTTTAACTAATTAAAGTTTCAAAATATTAAATGCATGCCTATTGATGAAAAAATAATTTTTATTTTTATTTATATGTGGGTCAGTACATATTTGATTAATTTATACTTGCATTGTTGGTGTATTACTAATAATTGATAATTAGTATATGTGTGAGTATACATGTTCTGATTAGTTTATTTGATGTTTGTGGTTGACACTGAGTGTTGTCAAATGTATGTGGTGTTTAATAGCTAAGTGTGCTATTATTGTTGTTATCTCATACTTATGATGATTGATTATGATGGTTTAATAGGAGTAGTATTTCCTACTAGTGTTTCCTACTTACACCGGTTGTGTTGGTTGTATTGGTTGCTTGGATGCTCTGGTTGCTATGTGCCAACAAATATATGGATAAAGAAGAAGGGATAGAAACAGAAATACGTAGGCATGATTCTGAAAGGGTACATAGGCACTCTTTTTCTATGAAAAATAGCTCTCGGTTCACTTATGGTTGGAATGTACAAAAATTGGCGTAGTCCAAACATAGTTGACCATTTTTTCTTTATTATATATATGCATATTTGTTTATAGAATTTGCAGGTGGGGCAAAGGTGGGGTAATGATCCAAATAAAAAGTTGTATTTGGAAGATGTTGGTTTGGTATACTTTCCTTACACTACAGTCATATTATTATTCATCAATTGTGTTTAATGTATTGAGAATGCTGCTATTATTTGATGTGTTAAAACTATGTAACATTTTAATTTTTCAAGAGATTATCATATATAATAGTTGTATTATTGGGTTAACATACATTTATATTGTTGTTGATTCAGTTGTGAGATTTCCCTTTTATGTTTGTTTTTTATATTTCCGTTTTATATACCCATGGTCCATTATCTTTAACATCTGATTTTGGTTATGCATGTATATTGACATCATATATAACTGATTTTAGATGTTAAAAATAGTGGGTCATCACACCATAGTGCTTGTCGAAATGTAAGAAGAGTGTTGTATTGTAAGGCATGGTCCTCTTTCTCACCATCCGTGAGAAAACCATTGCATCTCTCTGATGTGTGAGATTCCTTGTTTGACCTTCTAGTTAGTTGCATGTTTTCGTTTAATGGTGAATCTGATTCTCTCACTAATTCAGCTTCTATGTTAATTTCTCGGATCTTATCCAAGTCTACAACTTCGCTTTTCATTTCTTTTGATAGAAATTCCTTTCCCAAATAGACAACATGTTTAGAAACAATAAACTTTGCTCCTCGGTAATGTTGAAAATATATCCCATTAAATTCATGGGATATCCTATAAATTTACATAGTGTCGATCTTGCCTCATGTTTATTGCGGTCAACGTTCTTAACATAGGCTGAATATCCCCACACATTCAAATAGTTGAGTTAAGGTTTTTTCCCATGTTATATCTCATAGGGCACCTTAGGCACAAATATAATAGGTATAAAATTCAATAGATGCGTTGCGATTTCCATTGCATATCCCCAATAGGAAAGTGGTAAGTCGGCTTTACTCATCATGGAACAAACCATATCTAATAATGTTTGATTCCTTCTTTCTAAAACACCATTGTGCTGCAGAGTATAAGATAGAGTAACCTGAGAGAAAATCCATTATATTTTAGGTAATGTCAGAGCTCTTATCCCACATACTCACCTCCTTGATCTGATCGAAGTATTTTGACTTTATGATTCGTCTAAGTTTCTACCTCATTCTTATACTCTTTAAATTTCTTATAGATATCAGATTTATTCTTCATAAGGTATGCGTATCCTAGTCTTGGAAATCAATTGCAAAAGTTACAAAAGTAAGAAGAATTATCTTTGGTAATTACAGGCATTAGGCCACATACATCAGTATATATAAGACACAAAAGTTCATCGACTTTGTCATTTCTCCCACTGAATGGGTGCTTGATCATTTTTCCTTTTAGACATGACTCACAAGCATAAAATGATTTAGAATCAAATGATGGAAAATAACATTCAATTTTCAATCTATGCAGTCGTTTGTCACTGGTATGACCCAGCCTACAGTGAAATAGATAACTATTATTTATGTCAACATTAGAAGAATTATTAATTGCACAAATTCAATTAAGATTAAGTACACAATTACCATTATCCAAAAAACCATCATAGATATTATTTCCACCAAACACAATATTCATAAAACTATCATTACAATGAAAATCATAACCAGTTTCGGTAATCTTGGAACAGATATAATACCACAAAAAAAGTTCCTTACATAGTATAAATTTTTCAAGACTAAACCATAACCACTAGGCAAAAGTAAATGATAATCTCCAACTATAGTTGCATCTATAATAGATCCATAAGTAACTTGAAGCCTCATTTCACCTTTTGTCACATGTTGTTTGCTCCTAAGTCTCTATAACGAATTACAAATATGAGTTCCAAAACCCGTATTAAATACTAAGATAATTTAGCGATTGCAAAATAGTTATGAATCATAAACACACTAGTCTCTTTGACAAGTTTCAAGTAGTTCGAACAATTTCCTTTCCAATGCCCCTTCTTGTGACAATAGTGATATTCACCTTTGTCAGTAGGAGCATCCTTCTTACTCTTATGTTTCTTCGAACCTTTCAAAGATGACGCCTTTCCCTTTACAACTAATATTAAGTTCTGAACTTTGAGCAAACCCTCAGCCGATCTCAACATATTGAGCAGATCGATAAGGTTTACAGTCAATTGCTTCATATTCTAATTCAATATGAATGGAGCAAACCATGGAGTTAGCGAGCTAAGGATCAAATCCACTTGCATTTCATCGCTTAACTTATTGTCTAGCTCAAAAAGTCTACCAATATAGGCTTTCATTATCAGAACAAAATCCTCAACACTATTGCCCTTACTAATTTTCGTATTGAACAACTTCTTAGTAATCTCATACCTTACGAAATGAGATTGCTCCCTAAATAAGGCTTTGAGGTTTTCGAAGATTTTGTGGATAGAAAAAATTTCATGCAATGGCTTGTCTAAAGTGGACATCATGAAAACTTGAGAGATTGCACAATTGGCCTCCAAGTATTATAAGACAACTTCCTTAGGATCAACACCTTTAGTGGGTTTCTATCTTAAATATTCTTTTATCGACGACCATTACTTTTCGTTTGTAAGTGCTATTTTGATTGATGTTAACCAGTCAAGTTAGTTAGGTCGGTAAGCTTGCTATTTTCAGAAAATAGTCTTAGATTGTCATTTCTTTACAAATTTTATTTAAGTATTAGGACAATTTAAATATAGTAGATGTTCTTACAATATTAGATAGGTTAAATGGTTACATTTTATTTATCTAATAAGCTCCCGCTAGAATTTTATGCTTCTCAAAACCCTATGAGAAAACATAGAAATCTTTTGATTTCTCTAGTGGGTATTAGGACTCACATGTATTGGGATTCTTACCTAGAAGAAACTCAACAAATCATAGGTCTGTATGCAATGGATAACACTTTATCAGTTGTATCATATACAAATCCTAAACCATGGTCTTTGTCTTAATCTCATCTCGACCTTGAGGACACTCAACAAATAGAAAGAGATTATTCACTCATACCCACCATTTCACGATGACCTAAGTATAATGCATGTATCCTTATGGAACGCAATAAATACATGCATGTATCTTACCTTATCTAGTCAATATATTAATAGTAGTACTGATAACATCTCTAGCTTGAGAAACTCAAAAACTAAAGAGTATGCGAGTAATCTATAAAGAGTATGCAAGTAATTTATTAATATGTAAATGGTAGATAACAAATCATATCAAAGATTCATAAGTTTTAATATATATGCTAAGTGATATCGATTTAGGGAATAATGTATTTCTTTTGAAATACCCTCATGGTTCAAGTGTTAGACACATCTGAAATTACGACATATGTACTATACGTATGTATTTATTCTTTAGACTTAATTTGGATTTCCTATAGTTCCGCTCTACTTAATTAAAGCATTTTTAGTTTGATTTGATTCTATTAGTTAAACATATTTAATTAATTGTTTAATTAAAATTTTAATTAATTTAATTAAAATTTCAACTAGTGAATTTTAAATTATTCATCATTAACAATTCAGAACTGAAAATGGACAATAACATTTATAGTAATTATATACATATTATTTGCGCCAAAAATGGTCACAAACAACCAGTTGTATATGAAAGAATGAATTTCCAAAAACAATATCCAAATAGATGATAAGCACGTAAATCATAGAATAGATTGCATAAAGGTAAATGAACACGCAAGTTTTATAGTGGTTCGGCAAACTCCGGCCTATGTCCACTCCAACTGTAAGATTACGAGTACAGTTGTTTTTGCCTTAGAAAAATAATGGAGGAAGAGATAAGAAGTGATGAAGGAGTGCCAACCGAAAAGTCCCTTGCAATGAGCCAAGTCCGCTGTATTAATAGGTGAAGACGTGCATAGATCGGGCTGAAATTTCGACAGAAGAACCTCCAGGCTCATATGACCCGACCCATAAAATTTAGGATCGATCAGAAAGAAAAATAATAATTTAGTCGATCATTCCATATTTATTCCAATGGAACTGCAATCGTTTTTATGGGGTCCCTCATGCCTCTAGTCCAAGCTTCCAAAGTTTCGCGCCATTCCGACATACCGTTTGTAAGATATCGATCGATCTTCGCTGTTTTGACTAGGAATTGGATTATTGGAGATCATTCCATACTTCATCCTTTTGAACTGCAAACGATAATGTGGGTTTTCTATGATATTAGCTACTTGCTCTCCAAATTTTGTGCAATTTCAATGTACCGTTTGTGAGATATCGCGTTTTCCGTAAAACTATGGATCGTTATGCTGATTTGTACGATCGTTCCAATAACGATCGGCCTAATTTCCAAGATTTCATCTTTTTGAGCTATGATCGATCATGGGGGTGCTCCATGATGTAAGAGACTTGCCCTCCAAATTTCGTACAATTCTGGCATACCGTTTGTGAGATATCCCGTTTTCCGTAAAACTATGGATCATTATGTTGATTTGTACGATCATTCCAATAACGATCGGCCTAATTTCCAAGATTTCATCTTTTTTAGCTGCAATCGATCATGAGAGTACTCCATGATGTAAGAGACTTGCCCATCAAATTTTGTTTAATTCCAATGTACCGTTTGTGAGGTATCGCATTTTCCGTAAAACTATGGACTGTTATGGCTGATTTGTACAATCATTCCAATAACGATCGGCCTCTTTTCCAAGATTTGGGAGTTTTGTCATATGATCATTTTTGTAGGGCTCCACTCTTTAATATAGCGATTCTTTGAAAGTTTCAAGTGCATTAACTTTGCCGATTTTGAGATATTGATCGATCTTCGTTGATTTACGCTATTTAGGGATTGTCCCCGATCGATCAATATAAATTCTTCGTTTGCCCATAACTTGAGCATACGAACTCCGATTGACTTGAAATTTGAACTATAGCCTCACAGGGCCTTCCTTGTCCCTTCATATTGATTGCACCTTGATTGGGATCCATTCCAAATTCGCCCAACTATTGTCCTTAGTTCCAAACATCATCGATTTTCGAGCCTGATAACTGTCTCTCCGGGCTTCCTACCTTGATGATCATAGAAGCCATTTAGCCAAATTTTATGATATACTACCTAGTAAAAAGGCAGTATAATATTTCCCCTCCAAAATATGCCTTGCGGTAGGAAGACGTGTTTTGAATTGCCTTAAGTCCAATGTTCGAAACCCATTGATGACCTGTGAATAAATCTATGATCTTGCCTAATTGTTAAAAACGGCCATTCAGGACCATTAATCAAATTCGTAGCCATCTTAGGCTGATGATGATCGCACGGGATCGAGTGTTTGTTCGAGGCGAAATGAGATCGTTCGAGATCGAATGCCTGTTTGAAGCGAAATGCGATCGTTCGAGATCGAGTGCCCATTCGAGGCAAAATGTGATCGTTCAAGATCGAGTGCATGTTCGAGGCGTAATGTGATTGTTCGAGATCGAGTGCTGCTCGAGGCGAAATGTGATCGTTCGAGATCGAGTGCCCGTTACCGACAAAATGTGAACGTTCAAGATCGAGTGCCTATTCGAGGCGAAATGTGATCGTTCGAGATTGAGTGCCTGTTCGAGGCGAAATGTGATCGCTCGAGATCGAGTGCCTATTCAAGGTGAAATACTTATTTTTCACATTCAAGTGAGTTCTGGAATCATTTGTTATGGCGGCTTATCACCATCTCAGAGCATGCCTAGGGACTGACCTCGATCCCGTACATGTGTAAGTGACTTTGTCATTTTAATGTGGAGTTTCTTCTACTTTATGCCATCCCGATTAAGAGATGACGACTTGTGCCCTTAAGCCGGGTTCGCTCCAATTTTTGGCCAATGATGGATGCTCCTATTCCATCACCGCTATCCATTTCCTTACAAAGCCATCCAAATTCGTGCCCCAAGTTCCAGGGGAAGTAGTGCCAATCCATGTGAATAGATGCATGCTGATCCATCTTCCTTGGTCGGGGCTTGCCTCTAGTTTGTTCCAATCCATATCAAGCCAGCTAGTTTCTGTTCCAAGTCCCGATTCTGGTTTTCCTCGGCTCCTGCTGCTCCAACTCTATGATCCATATTTCCAACGTTTCATGCTACTATATTTCCTTAGTTTTACGCTCTAGCTTATCCAATCTATTGGAGTAGATCCTACATCATCTCCTCCCGTCTCTTTAGCATCCTCTCCTGCATAGTATCCATTATTATTTCCATTTCATCTCTAGTGATGTAGATATATGTCTGTTTTTCTCCAGCTCCTTAAGAAGCCTCCTGACTCCCTCCATGATGGCTTCTATCTGCTAATGCTATCATTGTTGATTGCCTAGCCATTGCTTCCTAGATCCAAGTATCCAAGCTTCCAAATCCAAGATATTAGCTTTCAAATTCATGGGTGCAAGTCCTTCTTAGTGAAAGCACCAAAATGTTTGCGCCAAAAATGGTCACAAACACCCAGTTGTATATAAAAGCACCAATTTCCAAAAACAATATCCAAATAGAAAGATAAGCACGCAGATCACAAAATAGATTGCAGAAAAGTAAATGAACACGTAAGTTTTATAGTGCTTCGGCAAACTCTGGCCTACATCCACTCCAATAATCTTTTATTCATACTGTAACAAGTACAGTTGTTTTTGCCTTAGAAAAATAATGAAGGAAGAGATAAGAAGTGATGAAGGAGTGCCAGCCGAAAAGTCCCTTGCAATGAGCCAAGTCCGCTATATTTATAGGTGAAGACGTACATGGATCAGGCTGAAATTTCGGTAAAAGAACCTCCAAGCCCATATGACCCGACCCATAAAATTTGAGATCGATCGGACACCAAACAATAATTTAGCCGATCGTTCCATACTAACTCCAATGGGGCTGCGATCATTTTTATGGGGTCCCCCATGCCTCTAGTCCATGTTCCCAAAGTTTGGCGCCATTCCGACTTACCGTTTGTGAGATATCGATCGATCTTTGCTATTTTGACTAGAAATTGGATCATAGGAGATCATTCCATACTTCATTGTTCATTTTTTTTGAGTTGCGAATGATCATGTGGGTTCCCTATTATATTAGCTACTTGCTCTCCAAATATTGTGCAATTTTGACTACGTTTGTGAGATATCGTGTTTTCCGTAAAACTATGGATCTTTATGCTGATTTGTACGATCATTCCAATAACGATCGACCTAATTTCCAAGATTTCATCCTTTTGAGCTACGATCGATCATGGGGGTGCTTCATGATGTAAGAGACTTTTCGTCCAAATTTCGTGCAATTCTGACGTACCGTTTGTGAGATATGGCGTTTTCCGTAAAACTATGGATCGTTATGCTGATTTGTACGATCGTTCCAATAACGTTCGGCCTAATTTCCAAGATTTCGTATTTTTCAGCTACGACTGATCCTGGGGGTGCTCTATGACGTAAGAGACTTGCCCTCCAAATTTCGTTCAATTCTGACATACCGTTTGTAAGATATCGCATTTTCCATAAAACTATGGATCGTTATGTCTGATTTGTACGATCGTTCCAATATTGATCGGCCTCTTTTCCAAGATTTGAGAGTTTTGTCATGTGATCATTTTTGTGGGGCTCCACTCTTCAATATAGTGAATCTTTGAAAGTTTAAAGTGCATTAACTTTGTAGATTTTAAGATATTGGTCGATCTTCGTCGATTTACGTTGTTTTATGGATCGTTCCCGATCGATCCTTATAAATTCTTCCTTTGTCTATAACTTGAGCATACGAACTCCGATTGACTTGAAATTTAATATGTGGCCTCATAGGGCCTTCCTTGTCACTTCATATTGATTTCACCTTGATTGGGACCCGGTCTGAATTCGCCCAACTATTGTCCATAGTTCTAAATATCATCGATTTCCGAGCCTGATAATCGTCTCTCCGGGCATCCTGCCTTGATGATCATAGAAGCCGTTTAGCCAACTTTTATAATATACTACTTGGTCAAAAGGGGGTATAACACATATATCATTATATATGTATATTATTGATTAATTTACTTTAATTAATTAAAATAAATTTTTTAATTAAAATAATATTGATTAAATTCAAAATTTTATCATCTTTTACCTTAAACATTTTAAGATAAATATACACACTTCTTTATATATGTTTTAATTTAATTAATTAACTTTAATTAAATATTTTATTTCATTTAACAATCATATTAATTAAAATTAAATTTCAAATTTTCAAATTTAATCATTTAAATCCTCAAAACGAGTTTGGAAAATTTGAATGCATTTTAGAACTTTAATAAAATTTATTTCATATTTTAAGTTCAACTTTTGAATTTAAAAAATATGTTTTAAATTTTCAAAAAAATTTCGAAATTAGGCCAAGGCCCAAATTTAATTCGGACGTTTATATTGGTGACAAACTTTGGTCTTATTTCATTCTTTGGGGCAGGATAGTTGTATGGTAGGGTAGAGTACTTGATTATCCAAACATAACCTTCAACACTACCTTTATAGACACCCCACTAAATGGGTATGCTATAATCAATTAGCTCTAACATTGCTAATTTAGACCGTATAGATCATTGAGCTCAAATACCATTAAAGGAACCGGGCAAGGTTGCAAAAGGTTAAATCGATGAATTTCAATTTTTTTTCCTTCCATTTTGATCTTTTTTGGGTCTATGAAGTCTAAATGGATTTTAGATCCAATCTAAACTATTTTAAATAAAATCTTTTTTATTTAATTTGTTAATGTTTTTAATTAGGTTTTAATTTATAAGTGTATCGTGTATACACTTGTTTGTGTAAAGTGCACTCGCTATAGATAAGAAGTGTACATGGTTAATGTGACCGTATGTAGGTGCTTCGATTTACACTGCAACAAATCCATTTTTCCTTTTACATTAGCCTTTGTTGTCTATGGTTTTTATTTAATATTATATACATATATATAATAGACATGGTGGGAATTAATCACAAGGGCCTCTTTAGCAAGTGAAATTAATTTCTAGGACACGCAACTAAAATAATTACTTTTAAGGACAATACACAAAATAATTAGTTTCTATGGCCTAAAAACCTATGAAATTATGTCCTTGAAAGTAATTGGACAGTTGACTTTGTCCTTGAAAGTAATTATTCTATTGACTTTGATCTTGAAAGTAATTATTTCAGATGCGTGTCCTAGAAATTAATTGGACTGCAAAGTTTGTCCTTCCAGTGAAATGCCCCATAGACATATATATATATATATATATCTGTGAATATATATCTGTGAATATATATATATATATATATATATTGAAATTAATTTTGACTTTTATATATGTCTTGAAATAAAAAATTAACAATTATAAATTTAATTTCAATTAAAGAAGAGTTTGAGAATAAATTTTACAGTTTTACACAGAAGTCCATTTTATGAATTTGAGTTAAAAAACATACACATATATGTTTCCCTATATAAATTATTGCACGTAATGTTTTAAATTTAAAAACAGCTTATGTATGTAAAGTTTCTAATTTATTATATATATGTGTGTGTGTGTGTTTAAATTTAAAGTTAACAATTTAAATCAAATTTTAATTTAGGAATGAAATAAAAGATTTATGATTCTATACAAAAGTCCAGTTATGAATTCTAGATTGAATTTTTTTACTCTTATGTAAACAATATCTAAAGAATTACACTCAAAACATCAACCATATAACATAAGAAATCAATATCCAATGTAAGTTTAAAAAATTAACACATATGGTTTATTTATGTTTGTGTATACAAATGTTATAAAATTATAAAATAGTTTTTCAATCAAAAATTAGTTTTTCTTCAACTATAGATTTCAAAAAAATAAAAAGGAATCACACGACTTAGGCACATGTAAATTCACTATAAAAGTACTTAAATCTAAATTATACAAAGAATATCAACAAATAATCAAATGAGATAAAAATATCTAAAGTATATCAATCATGATGAACATATAGTCAATTGAGATGTAGAACAAAAAGGAATTCTTTTACATGATGAACATATAATCAATCGAGGTAGATAAAAAGGGATCTGAATTATTTACTACAGGATGAGCATACAAATAGATGAGATGAAGTATATAGAATATAAACCATGTGAACAAGACAAACATACGATTAAATCAAATTAGAATGGTACCTTATGTTGTAGCCAAAATTTATGCCTTGAATGATGAACGAAGCTCCTAGATTCAATTAAATCAACTATTGGATTTTGCTAGAATCAAGAGACAACAACCAGCTTTTAATTTCGATTTTGGTTTTGGAATGTTTTATGCCCTGGAGGCCATGGTTTTTCTGCTAGAAAAGATGGAGGAAGAAAGCAAACAATTGATCGATGGAATTTTTAAAGAAGACAATAAATGATAATTAGCGGCTAAAGATCTTTTGCCTTCATTTAGTTACTTCTTTGCCTTTTCAAATTAAAATTTAAAACTATTCCTCGCCCCCTTGGCCAGCCATAGCTTAAGAAAAAATGGATATCAAAATTTCCTAAGCCCATTTAGTATTTATTCTATTTAAACTCAATTTAATTATTCTACCAATATCGTATATTGATATGCGTATACATAACTTTTATATATAATCATTTCATTAAATACTAGTGATATTAAAATCTCAAATAAAATTTAATAATTAATATTTTTTAAATATTGATTAATTTAATTAATTTACAATAATTATAAATTAATTAAATCGTGTAGTTTATTTGGAGTGTTCATCATCACGGTTGTGCGACTCAAAGTTATAAACTTTAATATCGAACAGTTTGAATATTAACGTGCACACATCACTTTAGCTAGTGGTGTGACATTTTGGTGAATTTATCATTTACACATTTTTTTGGTAAAATCCAATTTCGCTTTTATAAGCGGTACCCGACAGAAATGGTTATTTACACTAATTCTCTTCATCAACACTATATCATATTAGGACTTATGGAATTTGGTTCTGGTCAAAATTCCAACATCGTCTCATTAAACTTTGTCCGTTCAAACACAAAGTTCTTCGTTCAACAGTAATATTTATTATTAATCGTACTACTCTGACCAATGACTTTTACTTTGAGTTGACTATAGTTGATCGTAATACTAATCTCATATAACTGAGGAATGAATTCTTCATTGAGTAGTGTTTCACTTCCAATGCTTCAACTTTGACCCAATTATAGTCGTTTAATGGATGTCATGCTAGGATTTAACTATAATCAAAGTAGAGTATTCACATTGAAGTTCAACGGTATTCTTCAGTCGAGAGAACTGTATAATATCGTAACTTTGAAATTCTTCGTTTGACCTTAGTTATATTAACTAACAGAAAACTCTCAAGTGAGTCATTCCATAGTTATCTAATAACTATCAATACATAACCCCTTGGTCCCAACAGCAATAAGTAATACACTACCCAACATTTGAAGAGCATTGTGTACTCAAGTCTCAACTGATGAATCGATATCCTATCTCGAAATATCTTGGACAATGATATTTAAATAATATATTATTTTAATGTGATAACTTTTTTATGATTACAATACATTGTAATTGCTATCGCCTAACATATCATTTAAGGATTTCTGTTTAATATACTTAAATTATATAATTAATTAACATATCACAATATGACAAGTATATAATAGAAAGTCAAACACATTTTATTTCGAACGAGATTTAATTATAGAGTTAATAATTCACAATAAATCATAAAATTTCCTCTAGAGCATATCCTAACTCTATCATGAATAAATTCAAAGATACAAAAATCAATTGGAAAACATCAAAGTCAAATTTGTTAATGAGTTTCAAACTTTATTCTAGATAAATTTGTTTCATACAAAATTTTTTTTTTTTGGATATGTCACTGAGTAATGCTATTGCTGATTGAGTTGTACTACTATATATGTTTTATAGTTTTCATTTGGTTAAAGAGTTTAGTAAAAAAAATAAGTTGAAAAATCAATTTAACGTACAACTATTGTTGCAAGTAACTCAAAGGGTGATATTAAACGAAAGAGAAAGAAGTTTAGATATTTATCACCTCTATCCATACCCTAAACAAGGTACAATCCACAGTTCTGGATTGTATTTTGGGAGCTTTGATACCAAATGTAACGGTCCGTACCTAAGTAACACAAATATCGTCCTAACTTAGCGACCTACGTCTCATGGACCTAGTCGTGGTGTAGGGTTTAATTTCTCAAAATGCATTTATATTATATTATGATGAGGTGAAGACATGGTATATATAAGCACCTCTTCTAGTGTTTTTTCTTGCAACGTGGGACTATAGCCTCCTAATGGAACCAGTACCGCATAAATTCGAATCCCGTCTAAAGCACTAATTTACATTAGTGTTTGTGGGAACCATGAGCACTCAAGTTTGATTCCCACAATTTTCGTTATTTTGTGGGTTGATATTGTTTGCTTTTATTTTTTTTTAAAAGTTCACATATGAAACAAAATTTAATGCTTATAAGAGAGATTAGAATAAAGATATGTGCGTGATGGTAGCAATAATATCGATAATATACTTGGACTAGCATAGTTGAAGATATAGATATTCAACATAATGTTGTTATTTTTTTGAACATGTTTCATCAATGCCAACAAGTTTCAATCTCGAAAATTGAACTCGTGATATTTAATCTCGTATTCTGAACTACCAATCGACCGAGTCAACCTTGTGGCAATATAATGTTATTATTGGTGACAATAGATCATGGAAGATGAATCAACATGCCAATTTGTATTTGTGAAGTTTCGTGGGTTGTTTTTTCTTCTTTTGAGAAAAGTGCCAGCATGCTAGGATCATACTGTGGTAGTGCTTTTACTTATTAGTATTAGATTTTTCGCATTTGTATGCATAACGGTCTATACGCACAATGGTGTGGTTAGAAAAGTCTCAGATGTGAGATATATAACGATAAGTTCACATAATCTTATCTATCTTGACCAGATAGATCATTGTGATTGCACTTATCAAACTAGAGAGGACGTAAAGAGTGACAAATGATGGTCATGTTAACATGGACTGTGTATTGAGGTAAACCGGAATTCAGCATCTCATGGCGGATGTTCCATCACTTGCATTTAGCGATAGTGTTTTTTAACATTCAATAGAGGCACTTACATATGTTTGATTTATAGAGACAACTTTTGGTTGTGATAATGATCGAGTCATGCTTAAGTTGTTTGCTTTTTGTATTAAGGCGTTGTGTAAATTTCTGTGTCACAAAATCACAGCAAGCATGGTAGAATTTTTATGTCAAAACAGCTAAATTACTTTAATTGGGCTAAACAGTTTGATTTGGGTTTTGCGTTTAATCAATTGTCGGCCTTGTGAGTAACCGAGGGCCGCAATCATGTGCGCGCACATGACTAGTAGCTGCATATGATTATCCAGTAATGTGTGAAACTTAGGTGAATGCATTGAAAAGGGTTAGCACCATAGAGTTAGATTTCTCTTCTTCAAACTTTGTTTTTGTTCTCCCAACACAAAGAAATGGTTTCTAATGGATTTTTTTAGACATATTTAGTTGTACATAATTTCTTTATTATATTAATTTTTCATATTTTTATTACAAGCTTTAGTGTTATTTCAGTATGGGTAACAGATAACAAATATGTATTAATGAAAGAATTTTAAAATAATCATGCTGTCTTGAACGCAAAATATATTTTATGTTACTCTCTTGGACATCCGATCTAACTTTTTGGCACCGCTGTCTGGAAAAAAAAAATATATCTGTGACCACTAATTTTCCTTCACACTGCAACATAATCGTATTTTCCTTTTTTTTTTTTTTTTTTTTTTGATGTTCTGACGGCAGCCTTTTTATTTCCTTTACAGAACGGTCTTTGTTTGAATTCAAATGCATCTATGTTTTGCAAAAATCATAATCAAGAGTAACAGTTAAGATCACTTGGGTAAGCATGCCTTACATACTTATCGGACATTTATAAAACCGTGTGTGTATATGTATATACATACATATATGTATATATGTATGTATATATGTATGTATGTATGTATATACACACAATGTGTATATAAAGTTTAATTACTGGCCCATCTTTTGCAAAAATCATTGTAGCGTGGTTTATAGAGTTTTCACCCTAAATGGTACAAAACAACCCAATGGCTAAATGGTAGCTCTGCAAATTTCCTATCGTAGAATGTTCAGATTTGAACCCATACAAAAGATCCGGTTGTATACATTTTCTAGGAAGAAATGGTCATCGAAATTTTAATATATAGCAGTTGTTATATCCAATGTAAAACGCCGGCTTAGTTAGTAATAGGTTGAACAAGTCGAGTTTCATTTACGTCCACTATATATAATGCATTAGTTATCCCCTCTGCTTATTCATTGAAACAATCAAATAGCAAAAACATCATAGCATGGAATGGCTGATGAAGAAAGCCACACTGATGGTTGCATTTCTTCTACTGCTAGTGCTACTTGTCAGTTTGGGAGAAGCTAAAACCTATTTAGACTGCGGAGAAAAATGGAGCACAAAACCAAACCGCGGGTACAGAGATAACGTGAATAGGGTTATAGGAAGAATGAGGAAGTTCACGATTAAGAATGCAGATTTGGTGTACAGAACATACGAGACTGGTCCTGAGGTGTATGGTATGGCATTCTGTTCTACGGATAACAAGAGGAAATGTGGGCCTTGCATTAACAGTGCCTTGCGCGATATCAGGAAGTGTGGGAATGTGTTCAGTGCTACCGGTACCAGAGTTGATTGCAAAGTCAGATTCGATTACTTCCGGTTCTTTTGACACTGCTATTCTTTATGTGTGCTTGATTTTCTTTTCTTTTTTTTTATGTGTGTGTACTTGTATAATTGTATTAAGTGCCTAATTGCTGTGTGTATTTAGTTAGAATTCTTCAACTATAAAATGAATGTTTGTAAGATTTGAAGCTTGGAATAAATTACAGTACTACCAGGAATTGAGAATGTCTGAGTTGAGTTTGTTGTACTTATGAGCACAGTACTATAGCTACGTTTGACATGGGGCAACGCAACAGTTTTGAATTTGGCTTCAACTCCGTTCCCACTGTGACAGAGAATAGTAAGCTCGAATTATGTACCCATCAGCCAGCATACATAATATTGGGGATAAGTAGTAAACAGGTCTGTTATGTTATTATAATGGGCACCCTACTAGAAAAGCTCCTTGTAATGATCGATCAAACTAACCGATTTGAAACACCTATTATGTGTGAACAGAAAATAAAGAGGGGATTGTGAATTGACAGCATAAATTCAGAAAATCCATCGAAAGCAATATCAGAAATCAATCCCAATCCAAAACTCGATATAGCATCAAAATTGGAGAAGTTAGCAAAGAGGAAAAAAAAGAGTTAAACCGTGAAAAATAGACTGAAACCTTGTTTACAAAACTTAATATTAGTTGGAAAAGCCCCGACGTACCACACAAATTTATACCCGAAACATGCTTCAAATCCGCACAAAAATTAACCCTGAAGCATCTATGTCATTTGCTTAAACGCTCTAAAAGAAGCACTCGAACGCAGTCCCAAAAGAATGCTCACGAACGCTCCAAAAGATTGTTCACAAGGAACGTTCATAGGCATTATGATGAAGCACTAAGCCTCCGTAAAGGAGTGCTCGTTTGAGCATAACACACCCCTTTCCCCCTCACTCTAGAGTTTGCTCTGCAGTAACCCAAAGGCATATCCCTCCTTTGCAAAAAAAATAAATAAATAAATAAATAAGAAACAATGAAAATAAAACAAAGAATGGGAAGAAAAAATTTATAAATAAAAAGCCTTTGGTCAAAATTCCCAGGGGTTCGATCTCAAAAAATAAATTTCCAATAAGAAGAAAAGCGACTCCAAACAAAAACAAAGTGCTTAGAAAGAAAAAACGCATTGTAGTAAGCTTTCGACCTACTCCAAACAACTATAAATCCATATTCTTAAACAAAACAAAAAAATTAAAAAAAAAGATCGAATTTGAAACCCAAAACCAACAAGAAAATAAATTAATATTACATCAACTCCTTACAAAACAATGAAATTCCAAAGTTTACTCATTACACTGCCGAAATTTCATCTTACTGTCTTAATTTTTGTAATCGAATTTCAACCTTGTAAAAAATATATAAATATAAGAAAAGAAATATATATGAGCAAGAAATTGTGTGTGTGTGTGTGTGTGTGTGTGTATATATATATATATATATATATATCAATATATGTCAACAACTATCTATATAGTTTTGAAATGCTTTAAGGGATTAAGATTGATTTTGACAAGAGTTTCGTTTTAGTGTTGGATGATGTCGATAAAGTTGAAAATCTTGTCGCTAATACTCTCAATTGTATTATCTTGAAATTCCCTATACAGTATTTAGGGTTTTTTTAATCAAACCGAATAAGCTTAAAATGAAGATGATAAATAATAATTGATAAAATTAATACAAACTGTCTAATTGAAACAATAGATTTCTATCTAAAGCGGGCAAAATCATTCTTATTAATTCTGTTTTATCTGCTCTGCTGATTTACTAGATGTTTTTCTACCATTTTCCAAAATGGATCATCGACAAAATAGATAAAATTAGAATAAATTTCCTTTGGAGCGGGGATAATATTGAAGGAACTGGACAAGCTCGCAGAGTTAAAGAGTAAATTTCAAAAATACTATATTGGATTTTTTATATAGATTTTTTATAGGCCTATGAAATCTGAATTCATTTAGATCTTATTTAAATTTGCTTTTAAATAAAATCAATATTTATTTAATTTATAAGTTATATTTTGATTTTGATGTAAAAAGGGAATCAATAAGGTAAATGTGTGTATCATATACACATGTGTGTGTGTGCACGTGTAATAGTCACAGTGTACATGGTTTATTTTGCCCGTGTATAAGTGTTGTAATTTACACTGCAACGGACAAGTTGGGCCCTACGTATACATAAGTATTGTCCTATATATATATGTGTGTGTGTGTAGACACACATACACATATACATATATTTGAATATGAAACATGGGGTGTTTATAAATGATATAAATTTACATATTCATTTACATATATACAGACTTATAAAATTATGGTATAAAATATCAAAATTTCTAACCATCAATAAAATATTTGTAAATTAAATTGCAATTTTAATTTTAAGATTCCAACTCCAAATAAAGCAATCCTTGAATAAGTAATTATTGACAACAAATAACTATTCATATTCTACATACTTATGACGATAAACAAAAATGCACTTTAAATACACATTAAATATCACTTAAATACACATTAAATACACTTTAAATCACATTAAATGCACTTTAATATTACATAAAATAACTTTATAACTAAAAGGATGTATATATATAAGTATATGAATATAAAGATAAAAGTTCCAAGGAAGAAACAGTTGTTGATTCCACGATAGAGGCCAAGTGCATCACCCTCGATGAAGCAGCTAAAGAGGTAGTCTAGTTGCATAAGTTTTTGATAGAGCTCGAAGTGATTCCTAATACTAAGAATCCTATGGCATTGTTCTGTTATAACAATGTGACGATGCAGATCGCAAAGGAGCCCAGATATACAAGAAGTCATAGCATATTCTTTGAAAGTTCTACCTCATTAGAGAATTCGTATAGAAGAAAGAGGTCATGATACAAATGGTAGATACCAATGAAAACATAGCAGATCCATTCATGAAGGTCTAGCTTAGTCGGCCCTCGAGAAGCTGGTTGAAGGGATGAGATTGAGATTCCATAATTAACCCCAAGGGCAAGTGTGAGATTGATAGAGTTAGGGGTATGCCTAGGGAAAATTCTGTAATCTATTCTCATTTGTAATAAAGTTTCTGTTATATATTTGTTGTAACACGTTATAAATAAATATAAACTTAATTAAAATATATTTAACAGAAAATACATAAGTGGTGTGTTTGAGATAGTAATTACAAATAGTTGCAATCATGAGTGTTGTATCATAATATTATAAAACACATCATTTTAAATGTTCCTAGTCAAGATGCATCGAGACTGGATATCGATGTACCCGTGGAGACTAGAGTACGTAACGCTCTCCAAATATTGGTTAGTGCATTACTCATGATTACTAGGGCACTTAGGGTTTATGTACTGATAGTTATTGGATAACTATGGAATGACTAACTCAATAGTTTTCTGTTGGTTAATATAACAAAGATCAAACAGAAAATATCGATGTGACTGATTTACACAGTTCTCTCGACGTGGATCTTCAATATTAAAGTTTCACTTTGATTATAGTCAAATCATGGCACGACATCCATCGAGTGACTATAGTTGGGTTGAGTGGAAGTATTCGAAGTGAAGCGCTATCAAGAGATGATTCATCTCCTCAGTTATATGGAGTTGGTATCACGGTCAACTCAAGTCAACTCAAAGTCAATATCTTTGGTCAAAAGTTTGATTAATTATAATTGTTATTATTGAACCAATGACCTTTTGTTTTGACTATAGAGTTGAATATGGATGATATTGGAATTTTGACCATTACCAAATTTCATAAGCCCGAGGACTTTAAATCACATTAAATGCACTTTAAAATTACATAAAATAACTTTATAACTAAAAGGATTTATATAGATATAAGTATATAAAATAAAGATAAGAACATATATATATATATATATATATATTTGTACATACAATCACATATATGGTTACAAAACATTCCTTGCACAAAACAAATTAACAAAACTTTCATTTTCCTCCTGTTTATTTTAAAATAAAATAATTTTTTTATATGTGTATGTGTGTGTGTACACACACAATTAGCATCTAATAAAATATGTATGTGAATTTAATTTTACATATGTACATACAAACAATTAAACATATATGACTAAATTTAACAACTACATTGTAACGACCCGTAAATTTTAACGGTTTTATAACGTAATTAACTGAAATTTTGCTTGAAATTTAATAATTAAAGTGAGAAAAGAAAATTTGATATTTGGTATGCGTCTATTTAAACATAGCAAATGGTAAATTTTCATTAGAGAATATGAACGTTAGTTCTGTTGTGTAATTTTCAATTTCAATTTAAAATCGGTTAATTTGGTGAAATTAAAATGTTTACAAAATCTAATATTTTTTTATATAATAAAATTGTAAATTATTTTCTAAGTGAGACATCATATTTCGTTTCGTCAAATTTGGTTTTCTCTAGCCCCGTTTATCTTATTTTCGACGTTTTAACAGCATTTTCAGGAGCGAAAAATCGAGTTTTTATAACTTGGTCATATCGCTCATATCTGTGTATCATTCTGTTAATCTCGTCGTGATGATCTCTATAGTATATTCATTTGTGTGTTTCGGTGTTCAGTACACGGCGAAACCGTGAAATGGTCAGCCATATCGGTACCCTTTTTTTGAACCTTTGGTGTTCATTTTGTCTTTTGGTATATCCAACGTAAGAAATTGAATGGTCACTCAGCTTTTAATATATTTCCGATTCAACGTTCATGACGTTGCATTTTCCCAATTGTTTTCATATTTTATTTCTGGTTGCTTCCATTTCTTTGGTTCCATTCACGAAAAAAAAAAATTCAAGTTTATATATTTTCCTGGGTTTGTATATTTTGCTTTGTCCTGCATCTTCGTTTGTCTCCTTCTTGCTCACCTCTCATGGCCGGCTGCTAGCTTGTTTCCCCAAACCCATCATCTCCTTTCCTAGCCGCCTTTTATGCTCGTCCATTGGCCGCCACTCTCTGTTGTGCTCCTCTTTTATAATAAAAAAAATTGATGGCAAAGCATGTATATATAAAGCTTGTGATCTGCTCGTGTCCTTCTCCTTTTTCCCCAAGGCAAAACCATCCGCTTCACTAAGCAATGCCGCACCCTACCTCTCTCCTGAAACCGAACAACAAGCCCCACCTAGCCTATGTCAGCACTTCCCTCTGACCCAAGTGGCAACCGAGCACCACCCTAACCAAACGTAGATGTAACGACCCGGAATTTTCGAACCCGAAAATTCCAGATAGTTAGAAGAAAAAGAAAGAGATAGAAGAAAGAAACAGAAAGAAGAAAGAAGAACAGAGGACACAACATCTCACATTCGCAGCGGATTAAATATAATAATAAATAATAACAGTTTACAAAACAATATTATATCTGCCGATTACATTTTAATACATCAGAGTTACACATTTATACAGACACTGGATATACACAATTATCAAGTCTCAGATATACAATAATATAACACAGTAGAAACACTCCATACGTTCCTGCCATCCAGCTCGACTTCTGAACTCCAGAACGTCCTTACCTGAAAATCTGTAATACTCGGTCTGACCCGAGCATTACATCAAAGTAACACCCGAGTCAGGCTGGAAACCAGCGTGAGTAAACCCATTTAAATTGAAATACTAAGGTTGTAAAACCTCTTTGAAACACAGGGTAACTCGTACCTCACTACGAGTTCTTATCTTGTTATAGCTAACACTTACTACACAAATCAATATCTAAGTACCGTTACTTAGTTTCAATGGTCTAGTTTACTTAATTTATTCCATTCCAGCCAATTTGATTTACAAATCAATCTATAAAGAATTATAGATTACCAATTCGAAGTGGTTTCGGATATTTCTGATACCCGACTCCGGTCTCTTCGAATCCAATATCATCCTAAATCCAAGTTGTTTAAGTGAATTCGATTTAATTTAAATACAGGGTGTCACATTCACACAGCAATTTATCATCGATAGATAACCCACATTATCGCAGTTCAAACCAAACATATCATATCACAGTATATCACAAATTATCAGACTAGATATTAATCCAATCCTTCAATAAAATTCACTCATCCATAAGCAAGATTAATTATATCATTCTAATTAATTTAATTAACACGAAGTAAATTAATTACTTTTGAATCCTGCTTAATTAACCTTAATCAATATTTAATTAAGTAATTATCCTTTAAAATAATTATTCTTTAATTTTAATTATATCAAGTAATTTATACCTTAATTACATTAAGTAATAATCCTTCATTAA
The DNA here is from genome assembly GCA_030737815.1 of Allium fistulosum. Lineage (NCBI taxonomy): Eukaryota > Viridiplantae > Streptophyta > Magnoliopsida > Asparagales > Amaryllidaceae > Allium > Allium fistulosum. The sequence continues at coordinate 505,253,985 of CM060903.1, read as the reverse complement.
GTAATTATACTTAATTAATCTCATTAAGTAATTATACTTTAATTACTCACCATTAACCACTTAACTCATGATTAATTAATCCTTAATTAATACTTAATTAACCTTTAATTAAGTAATCGAGTTTTAATTTAAAATAACACATTAATTAATTAATTTATTAAATTCAAATCTATCCAATAAACCTTTTTAAAATCAATTATTATTTATCACATAGATTTACTAAAAACATTTAAGTTAACCCATAATTGGAAACATTCCTTAATTAATTACACAATTACAATATTAAAGTTTGTTTAAATAGACTTTTGAAATAAAGGTTATATATGTATATAAAACACTTTAAAAATAAATTAATTTGAAATAACTTCTTTAAAAACTTTAACTATTTCCAAAAACTAGTATAACTCATTTATTATAAATTAGGAAAATGTTTAAAACTTGATTAAGTTTAAAATTTTGAAAACTTGTTTTATTTTTAAGAACTAAAAGCTATTTTTAACTAAATCTTTCCCAGACCCAAGCTGTAAACTCATTAACCCGAGCCAAACACATACTTGCCTGAGCTCAACTTCGGGTTTCCTTTCACAATTCACGACTTCGAGTAAATTACGTTTTTCCCCGACCACGAACTCGAGCACTCCTCTTCTTCCCCAAACTTACAACGACACCAGATATACACTAACACACGCATCTCCACTGTGCACGTGCACACATCACCGGCAACGCTCCGGCACCTTCGACCCCTATCGCCAAGTCAACTACGACATCTTCAAACCATCGAACTACTCAGCAACTCGATCGATCACCAGAATCAAAATCGAGCTTCCAGTTGAAATCTGGAAACTCACATCACCAGAAATCTCCCCTGAACCATCGACGCCGATCACCGGAGTCTTCCAAACTCCCTCCATAGCATCGCCAGCCAACACACTACAATCCCTCGAGCCTAGGTGAAACTCGATCACCCATAGTCACCGCGCCGACCATATTCCAACCTCGATCCTTAAACCCTAGTTTAACCTCGACTGGCCACCACAGTCGTCTAACATCCCTCCGATCATTTTTGCCATCATCTCAGATCATCTTGCAAGCTTCAGCCGAGACCCCGAACTTACTAATGCCGTCGATCACCAGAGAAAGCATGAAACCCAAATCCCGTTCATCTACCAATATCTCTCAAATTATCCCAATTAAAATCATGATTTTTACTTTAAAAATCCTAAAATTTGACGATGATTCAGCATATATATATGAGACATTAAATTGTTGAAATCACATTTTATCCAATTCTGAGTTTTAATGTAAAAATTCAAATTTCAGCAATTTATAAGTTTGTTTAACTAAAAAAAAACTTTAGCTTATGTTTTAACAAACATTATTTAACTACCTAAGTCTAACAGAGACTAGATCAAGAAAATTGGGATTTGATCTAGAATTTAAACTCTGTTCTTTTAAACAGAGAAGAATTACTGGTACTTCAATACATGCACACAGTTTATATTTATATATTTACAATACATCATCATGCAAACAATTTTACATCAAACTTCTAAATTTTATTCATGCATCCAGATTTAAAATTAAACAAAGTTGGTTTTACTTACTTGTATATCAGAACAGAGAAGATATACTCATGTACATGCAATGCACAAAATTTTCTATATACATATACACATGCATTCACCTTAAAACAAACATGCAACATAAATTCAAACATACATCACAAATTTTACTTCAACATTTATCATATGCATTAGACTTAAAACTGTTTAAAGCTTTTAGTTTACTCACTGGTTTTTAGATAACAGAGACAAGATATATATATAGCCATATATACGGGTAGTTTCAATCATATTCCAGAAAATAATCATCTAGGCAAACATATTACATCCTATCCATATAATTTTATCACTTGCAAATAGATTCGAACTGATTTTAAAGTAAAGTTTACTCATTGGTTAGGTGATGAGCAGAGAGCAGGTTTTGAGTTTTTAAAACTGGAGATATTTTTTTTGAAATGATCTGGAAACTTTAGTATTGCAACTGATCTGAAGCTTTGAATTGTTGAAGTTGAATTGAATCTGATCTTGAATCCTTGATTTGATCTGTTACTTTATTTGAGTTGAATCCTACTTGAATTTGTGGAGATATTGTTTGAATTTCTTTGATTTTGTTTTACTGGATTGTGTGTTACAGGTTTTAGTTTTGTTTTAGAGAATGGCTGATAAAAGAAATGGAAGAGGGGTATAGAGATGTTTTAAATTCTTAGTTTTATCCTTTATTAGTTATTATTTTAAAAAAAAAGAAAAAGAAGAAAATGACACATGTTCATTTTCCTATCTTAAAATTCCAACACTTGTTAATATACTTACTTACTAATTAACACTTGTCTTTGGGTATATATTACTTATTTTACATTTGTAAATTTTATGCATAAATATGTTTTTATATATATGTATATATTTTATATCCAATTTAATTTTAAGATATTTATTCTTTGAATTTCCAATTCAAATTCAAATTTTAATTAAATATACAATCAACTCATATATATACATATATATATAACAACACTTTATTATTTGTTTTAAAAGTAGAATTTGTCAAATATTAAATAATTTATACTGAAGATTATCACATCTAAATTTGTTAAATTTATAAATCAGTATTTTTAAAATTTAAATCAGATAACTATCCAATTATTTGATGTCCGAAAATCCGGGATATCACATTCCTCCCCCTTTAAATCTTTTCGTCCTCGAAAAGGAACGAAGCAAGAATTTTATTAAAATGATTATTACAAGAAAAATTACTCTTTGATAAATTTTACTATAAACTCTTTTTATTAAGAAATTTTAAAACACTTTAAGAAAAATCCACATAATATTATTAAAATGACTTTATTAAAATACTCTTTATAACTCGATGTCTTCAGAAGTCCATCCTCGTTCTCACAGAAATTCGGTCATACGTTGATCAGACGTAAGACTGAAAATCTATAAGTACTTAGCAGACCCGTTTTCAACACCCAGTGAAAATACTTGGAAAATAATTAATTGAATATATAGAAAACATTTTTGAAATAGAGGAAATATCTTTGGTGAGAATGCTCTGGAAATCATCACCCCCATCCATGGTCGTAGTTAACCCGATGGTTACGTTGCCATCCCGGCAAAATCCACAGATAACTGTAGGTCTCCGCGCTCCTCGATTACGCCATGGAACCCGCTACAGATCGCAGTTATACCCGGGCCTTACGTTGCTATCATAGCACAAACCCATATAACTGTAGGCATCAGCGCCACCGAATTTCGCTGCCAAATAATGAAACTTCTCCCACATAGGTCGCAGTCTACCGATATAAAATCAAACGTAGACACTTGGCTCTCAGCGGCACACACGACTTTCGCTATGTTACCATAGTGTCACAGTCTACCGATATAAAATCAAACGTAGACAGTTGACTCTCAGCGGCACACATGACTTTCGCTATGGTCTGCAGTAGATCGCAGTGACATCGAGTTACATTGTCGTCACAGAATAACCCAAATGCCTCTGTGGGCACCAGCCCCTCGACTTTCGCTACACAAATAATCCTCAGGAACTAGTTTTGTCCGGACTCCTCACAGGATCAACTTTAGAATCCCCCCTTGGGGTTCAAGGCAGTACCACCCAGTGGCACTCCTGAGAAGTTCATTTCAAGGAAGCGCCTTTTTCCCCAGAGCTATACTCAAAACATTTTATACTATACATTTATAGTATCTTCAAATCATACCCTTTATGATTTATCAAAATCTCCTTTACACAAAATCGATTACCAAAATCGATAATTCTCAAATTAGGCTTTCCAAATTCCCAAAATTGATTTTCCCAAAAATCAAAAGCCTTTTCCAAATTCATAGGTTCCCAAAACCTTTTTCAAAATCATTCTCATAAGATCCTTTATATATATAGATATAGATATATATAACTTTGAAAACTTTGGATCATTTCAAACTTTGTATAAAACCTCTTTTATACTTCAAATATTTCAAAACCCTTTTCTTTTAGCAATAGATTCAAAAAGGGAAGATTTACCTTATATAACAAGGATATATAACTTTATTTTATTCTAAATCAAATATTCACATTTGATAAATCTTTTATAAAGTTATTAACCATATTTCTTTTCAAAAACCATTTTACAGTTCTTATCCCCAATCTTCAATATCAATTTCATTCAAATCCGTACGATGCACACATATCATCCGTACACAATATCAATCTGATCACTCAATCGATCACACAATTTCACTTCCGAACTAGTATCGTCCACCCGACTTCCTAGTGCGGACTCAGATCTGGTTTCTTGATCAGAAACCGTCATTCTCCTTGCATAGTCGTAGCCACGATAGAGAATATCCAGAACCAATCAACAATCCATATCCAGGTTCGCCGTCGAAAATCGAGCGAAAAAAATCCCAACTCGGATCGATAATACTATCTCGAAATTCTGTGCTCGAATCTGGATCAAATCACTATGCGAATAGAATAATATACGTATATCCTACGTATTTATCTTTATTGGTTATTAGCCAAATCAGTTTCCTTTTCTATTCATATTTCCTTTAATTTTATTCACTTAATCTCAGTTGCTTCCATTTCCAATTGAGTTATTACTTCAATTACAAACAGTCTGAACTCTGACCTATTTAAATTTAAAAATAACTTGAAAAAATTTAAAATGGATAAGTAGTTGAAAAATAGTTATTAGTTTGTAAAATATCTGTAAAATAGTTAAGTAGATATAAAAATAGTTAGATAATTGCAAAATAGATTTAAAATAGTGATTAGATGTAGGTAACTGAAAAATAGTAATTAGTTTATAAGACAGTTTCAAAATAGTTAAATAGTTCCAAAATAATTGTAAAATAAGTATAAGATAGTTTGGGGTTTAAGAAGAAAGATTGTATAGTACATAGTTTGGAAAAATATATTTGTATTAAAACAATTTATTTTGAAACATAATCCAGAGCCAAACTGTTTAAATTTCCAATCTCCATTTCCAATTAATTTCCCATCAATTCAATTTAAATTTCCACTTCCTTTAAATTGACTCAATACTTCAATTTTCATTGAAATTGATTTAATCCCAATTCAAGTTGAATCAACCTTAATTCCTTTCCAAATTCAAATCAAATTCCATTTGATTTTTAATCTTATTCAACTTTAATCACAATTTCAATTAATTCATATAAATTTCAAATTGAACCAATTTTATTTATTTCAATTCCAGTTTGAATTAATCTCAATTCCCATTTGAATTTGAACTCATTCAACTTAAATTTTATTTCAAATTATTTCAATTCAAATTTTCCATTTAAACTTATGTTTATCCATCTTCAATCACAATTCTAATTAATTCAAATCAAATTCAATTTGAACTAATTCTATTCAAATCTCAAATTAAAACCATCTCGAATTATATAAATTCGAGTTAAAATTTTTAAATGTTGATTTAATCCTTTAAATCAAATTAACCTTTACTTTTTAATTTAACAACTTAAATCTTTAAACCATTTAATTTTAAATCCAAATTCCAAAATTCTATTTTAAAATTATCTTTACTTAACTTATTATAAAGTTCAAATAAGAATTCAAAAACAATTAAATTTCAGATTCTAATTAATTATCCATTTTCAATTTCCAGATCTCAAACCCATTTTGAGATCACTCATAACTCCCATTTCAAATCAACCATTTAACTTCCCAAGTTAAATTTAAATTTCATCTTGAAATTTCCAATTCAAGTTGTTCAATCTAAACTTATTTAACTTCCTTAAGTTAAATTATATTTACTTAATCCGGTCAACTTTACACAATTTGAATTCCCATTCAAATTTTAAACTTCAGATTAATAATCTTTCCCCTTTTAAGTTTAAAAACTTACTTTACTTTGGGTTTTACATCACATTCCAATTTAAAACTCAACACTAAGTGTTCATTTCAAATCATCATTGGTATTATGTATATTCCTCATATATACATTTTCTTTACACACCAAGTTATACTTTAAATTTTAAACCATTCTTGGTTTAATTCAAAAACAAATTTCTTTAAAACAATCTCAAGTTTTCTGGACTTAGATTTAAAACTTCACAATTTTAAATTATCTTCAATTCCAATTTATAAGTTATACTCACTTAAATGTTTACTTCCCTAAACATTTCATTTTGCTAAATCATTAACAACATTCATTATTAAACACAATTACCATTTATGATAATAACCAAGATTATCATATCTGGAAACCAATTCATTATTACCTTTATTCTTGATAACATTTCTACAAATTCAAGATTTTAATTTTAGTTTGAATTCATTTCAAACTTGTCTTTATTCAATTTTAATTTGGCTTTATTTCTATTACCACTTAATTTAATTCCAATATTTTAACAACCAATTACCTTAATATTTATTAGAAAGAAATATCATTTTATATATCAAAATATATTCTTATATAAAATGATATTTCTTTCTAATAAATATTAAGGTAATTGGTTGTTAAAATATTGGAATTAAATAGGATTTAGTAAAAGATTTTAAAATATTCTTTCTTTGTAGATATCTCATAGTAAATTTGTATATATATATATATATAAAAAAATTAATATAACCATAACATATAAATATAAAAGCTTAAGAAATTAATATAAAATGGATAAAAACAATTGTAAACTAAATACATGGAAAATTTACAAGTGTAATAGAAATTAGATCATGCATAGACAAATGTAAGCAAACTAACCAAGTGTCACTTTTATTTTAATTTTCCTTTATTTTTAATAAAACCTATTCTAACTTATATAAACTTATATCTATTATCTTCAATTCTTTTCCTACCTTCTTTCCAAAAACTCAAAGAACAAAAGCCTGTAACCATTTTACTAACCTGAGAAAACCAAAACCCAAGCCTAAGATTAAAATGAAATGGAGATTAAAACAAAGTTCAAATCTGAAAACAAAGCAAATCTGGGAAGCAAGATCAGTTTCAGATTCAAATACAATTCAGTACGATCAAACATGCAAGATCAGATCAACCTAGTTTTCAAAAGTTTTAAAATCAAATATCATTCTGACTTTCTTCTCAGCTTCTCTGTTTCCAAATAACAGGTGAGTAAACTTGAATCTTATAAACTAAATCATCTGATGCATGTGATAAGTAATTGAAGTAATGTTATAGAAATGTTTTGCATGGATGAATTAATATGTTTGCATGTATAAAAATATGAAGTACTTTGTGCATGTCTGTGTATATAAGCTCCGACCTCTGTTTTTGTTTAATAGACCCAAATAGCATTCAAAAATCCAATTCTCTTCATCTAAGCAATTATAGGTTATGGTGACTAAAGAAGATTTGTTTGTATTGATGAAATCCTATTTTTAAAAAAATAAAATTCAAGTAAATTTATTAAGTATTTCTCTGGAAAAATGAATTTTACAGTAAGAAACAAACCATATCATAAAAATCGATTATCTTAATTTTCTGTTTCTCTTACATAATCAAATTCGTTTTTGAAAACTATGATTTTTGGTGGTAGATTCTTGATTTTTAGGTTAGTAATTTGTGAGGAATTGCAAGTTGAACAGAAACCGGGTTTTGGGTGATTTCTCGGCGATCGAAGATCGGGGGTAGTCGGGGTTGTTGTTGGAGGAAGCTTGTGGGGCGAGGAACTTGGGAAAATTAGTGGGTGAATTTTTAGTTCGCCGTGGAGGTGGTACGACGATGGAATAGGGTTTGTCGACCAGTTTTGATCAATGATGTTTCAGAGGGAAATTCGCCACTATGGGTGAACCGGACTTGACCGGAGCGAGGGAAATTGTAGCGTAGGATCGTGACGAGGCTCGAGGTCGATCGGCAAGGACTCAAGTGGTTGTAGGTGGCGATACGTGGTGGTTGTCGTTGGTCGATGGGTTCCAGTAGGTACTCGAATGGCTCGTTTTTCCTTTTGGGATCGATTGGAAGTTCGGGGTGGTGAGAATCGTTGGCGAGGAGATGGGCGACTTGCTGGAGGTCTCAGCGTTGGTCGGAGAAGCGTGGGCACAGCGTGCACGTGCACGTGCACGTGTATCTTTATATATCTGGGAATGTTGTTAATTTGGGGAAGAAGGAAGAAGCACGGGTCGTGTTCGAAGTAGAAGGTGGTTTTCCTCGAAGCAAGTATAGTGCGTGAGTGACTCGGGCCTTACTCGAGTCTTTTTGGCTTTGAACCCGGGTTTGTATGGAGTTGAATTAACCTGATGATTGAAGGTTAAAAACAAAAGTTTTATCAAGTTTTAAAGTTATTAAAGTAACTAAGTTGTCGAGGAAACTTTACCAAGTTTTTTCAAAGTAAAGTATTAACAAGATAAAACAAGTTTTTTTTTTTAATTTAAATATTAAAGATTTAATGTTTAAATTATTTTGATTTTATAATTGAATCCTAAATGTTTTCTAAAGAAGATTTAATGATGTAATTAAGAATTTAATTTAATGAGATTTAGATAAGTAATAAATTCAGATAAAGAAATTTCTTAAATTAATCAAGGTTGTGATTAATTAGAAGATAATTAATTTAAGTGATTAATTGAATGATAATGACGTAATGTGATTAATTAAGGTTAATTAATGTGTTTAATTAAAGATTTCTTGTTAAATGTAATTAATTAAGGGAATAATTAATTAGTGGAAGTAATTAGAGGATCGTTAATTAATGTAATTAAGGGTTAATTAATTAATGGTTAAAGAATAATAATTTTATGTAATTAATTAGAGAATTAATTACTTAATGAAATGATTAATTAATTTGTTAATTAAAGGATTAGTTAATTAATGAAAGTAATTAAAATTACTTAAGGTAAGTAATTAAATGATATTTAATTAAATTGATTAATTAAAGGTTAATTAATTAATGTAAGTAATTAAGAGTTAATTAATTAGTAAGTTAAATTAAATTAATCTTGCTTATGAATGATTAAATTATATTGAATACCTTTGATTGTTATTGACTCTGGCATGTACTTTGTAATGTTCTGTGATATGAAATGTTTTTGGTTGAACCATGATAAATATGAGTTATTTATCTATAATGGAATTGTTATGGGAATATGACATTCTGAAGTTAAACCAAATTGTTGAAATTTAAAACAACTTGTCTTAGGAAGATGATATTGAATTCGAAGAGACCGGGGTCGGATATCAGTATTATCCGAAACCACTTCGATTAGTGATCTGCTATAATTCTTTATAAATTTGATTATGGAATCAAATAGGGTGGAATAGAATAAATTAAGTAACATGACTATTTTAACTGAGTAACGGTACTTAGATATGGTTGTGTGAAAATAAGTGATGATTTTATAAGTTGTTTACTTATAGTAAGGTACGAGTTACCCCGGGTTTATATAAGTTCTATGAATTGAAGTTTCATGTTAGATGAGTTTACTCACGCTGGTTTCCAGCCTGACCCGGGTGTTACTTTGATGTAATGCTCGGGTCAGACCGAGTATTACAGATTTTTCAGGTAAGGACGTTCTGGAGCTCATGAGGCGAGCTGGATGGCAGGAACGTATAGAGAGTGATATATTGGTATTTATTGGGACGAGTTATTTTAACTGTCCAGTGATTGTGAGATGTTGTAACTCTGATATATTAAAATGTAATTGACTGATACAGTTTTCTTGTATAACTGATATTATTATTTGATATTGTATTTTAATCCGCTGCGAATGTGAGAATCTGTGTCTTGTTCTGTTTCTTTCTTCTATCTCTTTTCTTTTTCTTCTAACTATCTGGAATTTTCGGGTTCGAAAATTCCGGGTCGTTACACTTGGTATCATAGTAAATTTGTATATATAATAATTAACTAATTAATTTATGAAAAATTAAATTATTTATTTTATTAATTTGTATATAATAATTAACTAATTTATTAATTTGTATATATAATAAAATAAATAAAAGAAACAGAAAGAATAATTAATTTATGTAATTAATTAGAGAATTAATTACTTAATGCAATGATTAATAAATTAATGTAATTAACTAAAGGATTAGTTAATTAATGAAAGTAATTAAAATTACTTAAGGTAAGTAATTAAATGATAGTTAATTAAATTAATTAATTAATGGTTAATTAATTAATGTAATTAATTTAAGAATAATTAAGTAATTAAAGGATTAGTTAATTAATTAAAGGAAATTAATTAATGATTAGGTAAGCAGGATTTAAATGATGATTAAGTAATTAAATTAATTTATTTAAATTTATTTGAAATAATGTGACAAATAAATATTGCTTATGAATGATTGAATAATATTGTATACCTTAGATGGATAATATCTCTGATATATGATGTTATGATATGTTTGGTTTAAACTGTGATAATATGGGTATCTATCGATGATGGATTACTGTGTAAATGTGACATCCTGTATTTAAAGTTTGAATTGTATTCCATTTGAATAACTTTGTTAAGATGACATTGGATTCGAAGAGACAGGAGTCGGGTATTAGTTAATACCCGAAACCACATCGATTTGAAATCTTCTATAACTCTTTATAAATTTATATGTAATGTCAATAGGCCGGTTTGGGATAATATGGATCATTTAAACTAAGTTGTATACTTAGATAGTGTTCTGTGAAAATAATTGTTGACTATATAAGTTGTTTACTTATAGTAAAGTACGAGTTACCCCGGGTTTAAATAAGTTCTATGGATTGAAATTTCATGTTAGATGAGTTTACTCACGCTGGTTTCCAGCCTGACCCGGGTGTTACTTTGATGTAATGCTCGGGTCAGACCGAGTATTACAGATTTCAGGTAAGGACGTTCTGGAGCTCAGGAGGCGAGCTGGATGGCAGGAACGTATGGAGTGTATTCCGCTGTGTATATGAGACTGTGTAGTCTGTATAGATTGTAGTCTGGAACAAGTTGTATAACTGTCCAGCTCATGTATAAATAGTTATAACTCTGATGTATTAAATTGTAATTGACTGATTCAATTTTCTTTGTGTAAAGAATATTATTTGATATTATATTTTATCCGCTGCGAATGTGAGAATCTGTGTCTTGCTCTGTTCTTTCTTCTATCTCTTTTCTTTTTCTTCTAACTATCTGGAAATTTCGGGTTCGAAATTTCCGGGTCGTTACAGTAGACCACCGCCTCCACGCACTCAGACTTTCCCCGACCTTCCTCTGCCCTCACCGCATACTTGACAACCTCCATCCTCCCACCTGACCGCCACCAACTGACGCATCACCTTCCTCCGCCTCCTCCACAGGTCGAACAACCCATGCAACTACCGACAGCTTCAAGCCCTATCCACCATCACCTTATCTCCAACCTCCCTCCATGCGTCCCCTCCCCCTTTATCTTCTCCATCACCGAAACCCTGTACCATCCACACAGTCAACCCATGCAAGTCCTACCACTTTCGGCCTCCGTTCCTCTCAGCCTCACTGCCACGTTATCCCCTTAGCCGCAGCAGCTCACCCGCGCCTCATCTCCTCACCACGCCTATGCAGCCTCGCATTGCTCTATCAGCCTCTCCAACTCCGTCGTTCCCTTCACCGAGCCCATGCATCAAAACCCCTCCCTCCTTGTGTTTTACCATGAATTCGAGTATATAATATAATGTATATAAGTTACATATATTTGTTGCTTCGTGCAAACCCTATTTTTCCTATTTCCCTTTGCTTGTTGCCTTCTTTGTGTTATATATATAACATAAAATAGTGTTTCAAGCCTTCGTATTATATATATAATATATAAAATAGTGTTATAAAGTTTATTGTTTACAGTTTTATATTAAGGCCTTAATCGATCTTGAATTATATAAGTGTCAACGTATTGATTTATGTATATAATAGAGATATATTGATATTTGGATTTATAAAATACATATATAAAGTTTTAAAATATAATATATAAATATTTTGATCTTTATAATATATAAATGTGTTTTCATTGATGAGAAGCTGCTTGATTTTAGTATTGATTTTTAGATATGTTATATATATAAAGATTTTGATTTTTATAAGTGTTTTAAATTAAATATTGATTTTTATATAAAATTTATATAGTTATATATGTATATTTCATACAAATATATATATATATATATATATATATTGCTTCATTAATTCATGTCCGTCGTGCTCAGCTTTGTTCGTTGAATTCGTGTCCATCGTGTTTTGCTTTGGAATTCGTGCTTGGATTCGCTGCTCATTTCATTGTCAAACTTCTCTGCCTCAAAAGGTGAGCATCACTCATGATTAACATTCTTATATTTAATAAATTCAATTCACATTGAAATGACAACTGAAATACGCTATTAAATTTGAGTTGTTAAGTTATTTAATTGTTAAATATGATATGCTATTATCTGCAGTTGTTTACCTATGACATATGACACCATAGCCTATTGTATATATTATAGTTAATTCGTTACTGATTATATATGCCTGTTGTTGATATGTTATATTTTTATCATATTTGTTCTCACTCTACAAGTTCCCTGTTAGTTTAGAATTCCCTATGGGTTAAAATGATACATACCCGAACAATATTATAGATTAAGGGAAAATAGTTATAGGTTGAAATGATAAACCCAAGCAATTTTCATTTATTTTAAATTTTGGGATTGTGGGTTGAAATGATATATATCCGTAGATATTTAAATTGCGGATTGAAATGATAAATATCTGTATCACTTGACCATAGGATAGAAAATTATATACGGACACCGTTGGTCTATTTTTAAATGATTTCATGAATTTTGAGAAGAAAATAGTTTAATAAATATTGATTTTAAAATTATTGATCTTAAATATAATATATAGATATTTTGATTTTAATACGTGTGTAAAATTTAGATAAAAATTCTATGTCTTAGCAATTTTAAAATTATAAGTTAAGTTTTAAAAATGTAATTTATAAAATTTTACTTATAACTTTATTATTTCAAAAATATATAATAAGATTTAAATTTGATTTAATCATGATAAGATTTAATTATATAATTAATATAATTAATATAATAAAATTTAATTTAACTAATATAGATATAATATGTTTAAATGTTTTAAAAAAATTATATTAATATTTTTAAGTTAGATTTTTGTAATAACTTTAATAAATAGAGGTTGGAAAGGTAAATTAAAATTGACTTGAAATTTTAGTTGGTCAATAAATGAAATAAGAACTGATTTGTAATTTAATTAGTTAAGAATTGAATTTAAATAAGAATTGATTTTGAGATTTTGAAAGGTATGATTTTATAACTTGATTTGGTAAAAAGTGATTAAATGAATATTTTCAACTTTAAATAAATTAGAGATTGAATATTTAATATTTACTTAAATTTGTAATATGTGATTTTATGTAAGTGTTATTAAAACTGATTAAGTGAATATTTTGAATTTTTAATAGGACTAAAGTTGAATTTTGAAATATAAAGGAAATTTATTAAATTTAGTTATTGTAAATGTTTGAATGATTTAAACTTTAAAACCTATTGAATTTTAAGTGGTTTAAATTTGTAGTTCGAACCTGGATTTGAAATCGGTTAAAAATAGTTTTAATGAGAATTCGAATTGAGATTGACTTAAATAAAATTTTGGAACTAAGTAATGGATTTGAATTGGTTTATGAAATTGGAAGAAACAATTCTAATTTGGAAACTATTTCAGTATAATCTCTTTAAATAAATATAAACTATTTTAATTTACAACTATTTTTATATATAAATTATTTTAATATATAAACTATTTTGATTTATAACTATTTTAATATATATATATATATATACTATTTTCAATATCTAAACTGTTTAAGTTGGAAGGGTTATGATTTCAAAGGTGTTATGACTTCAAAAGTGTTATGATTTCAAAAATGTTATGATTTCAAAAGTGTTATGATTTCGGAAGTGTTATAATTTTGAAAGTGTTATGATTCTGGAAATGAATATTATTTAAAGTGAATAATGATATCGAATTGATATGGTTTTGAAATGAATATGATATGAAGTATGAACTATTTGAAATGAATTGACCACGGTGTGAAATAAGCGTTTGGTTGTTAAAGAGACTGGGATCGGATATTGTCATACTCTCTGCCAAAACCGAAAACCACTTTAACAACTGTGTACATGGTGAAGATTCCAGAATGAAGTAGGATGGTTGGCGACGGTTCTATATGAGGTATTAACGTAGCCCTGACTCCTACGAGTCAGCTTGATGTGGCTAAAACAGGAGCCATGCCGGGCCAAGTGAGGTCATTCCTCCTATCAGACACATTTCTTCGATATCATTTTATTACTTTGTGATTTGATTGGGTGCACCTTTGATTTAGGAGTGTATCACGAGGTGGGCGGTAGTAGCTTCTATGCGTTACCACCAGTTCGGATCCGCAAAATGGTATATCTACCCTGGCATTGCCTCGTGTGCCTTGTCACATGCTCTACCGTGCCTTCTACGAGTTTTTTTTGTACCGTACCTATGTGGTGTCCTCTGGGTAAACCACCGGTTTGGTGGAGCGTACGACATTGTACTGACTACGGGAATATATAAAATGTGTTAAGGGGGATATGAGTAACGCCTTGATGCTATTTTAATCGTTTACTTTACTATAGACATATTATAATAGCGTATATTACTATATAGTAGATAGTTCCACGGATCCTTAGAGGATGGAAATCCCAAACATCCTTTAAGTTATTTGTATTTCAATTGACATTTCACTTAATTTAAATTTAATGATATAAGAATGTTAATCCTGACTCGAGTGTTTTGTGTTTTGCTTTATGCTCGGGTCAGACTGAGTGTCACAGCATTTGAGACTCACCTTTGGAGTTTGGAGCTTCGCTTGGAGATCCATCCATCTATCCAGCTTTCAGTTATTTCAGTTTATTCCAGTCATTTATGTTCAGACTCGTCAGTTGCTTATGTATTAGAGATTCATTGGTATTTGAAATTCTATTGTATTTTGTTTTAGACTCTGATGTTTTATAGTAGCTTCATGAACTACTATTTATCTATTCCGCTACATATTGTTGTAATACTCTGTGTTTGTGATTCTATGATTGATTTATTTACTGTATATGCTGAGTTTTGCCAAATATGAATTAACAATCTGTTGTTTTGAGCAATTCAAGTCCGACATGTGCGGATGCGAATGGCTCGAAATAGCGGGTCGTTACATATTGAAATTGCAATTTTCTATGTTATAAATTAAAAATATGAACAAATTTAGTTGATTAGTAAAACCATATGATTATGCAATTACATATGAAATATCTGTATAGATTAAAGTTATCCTAATAAAACTTATTTTCAGCTATTATCGAGATTAAAATTAAAAAGAAAAATACAATTATGATTTCATCAACAAAATCATATTTCCAAACATATAAAAATGACAAAATTTTAATCAAAAAATATACACATACATTTGTTCATGTTTTTCATCTTATGTAGACAACATATATGTGTAGGCAATCATGATAATGGATAAATTAATTAAATAAGAGCTTGCGATAATCAGTTATAACCGATTTTAAGAATTTGTAAATCAGGATAATACTTTGTTATTGCCCAAGAGAACACCTTGAATGTTGAATCTATTATACTCCGCCTGAATTCTATATCCACTTCCAAAAGGCGCAACTCTTTTGAGAATGCTACACACCATTTCCTTTTTCCCTTTTTATTGAATTTGTGTTGTGTTTTGCTTGAATTTTGAGAGAGAGGAAGGAATTTTCGACCATGGTAGAAAGGGGGGTGGTGGCTGAAACCCTATAATAGAATTCAAATGAAAAGAAAGGCAAGAGGTGTATAAATAGCATACGAAAGAATGGACTTAAAGATGGTAACATATCTTTCATTTCTCTACCATTTTCGCACCTTCTGGAATCAAATTCCATGCCAATTCCTCCTTTCATGTCCAGCTACACATGCCTTCCTATTGGGCCTAGATTCACTTCAAGCCAGATCAGATATTTTACATTCAAATCAAATCTAAATGTACATCGATATCGTATATTGACAAAGTGTGTATATAACTTTTATATTTGCACTACTTTAATACTGATCAACACAATTCAAATAAAAACATGATTCAATTGGGACTTATTTCATACATACGGGAATGGAGACCTTCTTATGAAGGGATATACAGATTGGAGTTTTCAAAGGGATATAAATGATTGTAAGTCAGTGTCTGATTGTGCTTTACGCTTAACGACAGAGTCGTTAGTTGGAAAAGTTCCAAGGAAGAAACAGTTTCTGATTCCATGATAGAGGCCAAGTACATCGCCCTCAGTGAAGCAACTAGGCAATCTGGATGCATAAGTTTTTGATAGAGCTCGAAGAGATTCCTAATACTGAAAATCCTATGGTTCTATGATAACAATGTGACGATGCTGATCGCAAAGGAGCCCAGAGTACACAAGAAGTCATGGC
The DNA here is from genome assembly GCA_030737815.1 of Allium fistulosum. NCBI lineage: Eukaryota > Viridiplantae > Streptophyta > Magnoliopsida > Asparagales > Amaryllidaceae > Allium > Allium fistulosum. The sequence goes on along the minus strand of CM060903.1, from coordinate 505,237,500 downwards.
ATATTCTTTGAAAGTTCTACCTCATTATAGAATTCGTATAGAAGAAAGAGGTCGTGATACAAAGGGTAGATACAAAGGACAACATAGCAGATCCATTCATGAAGGTCTAGCTCGGTCGGCTCTTAAGAAGCTGGTTGAAGGGATGGGATTGAGATTCCATCATTAGCCCCAAGTGCAAGTGTGAAATTGATAGAGTTAGGGATATGCCTAGGGGAAATTCTGTAACCAATTCTCATTTATAATAAAGTTGTTTTCTTTCTGTTATGTATTTGTTGCAACATGTTATAAATAAATAAAAACTTAATTAAAATATATTTAACAGAAAATACATAAATGGTGTGTTTGTGATAGTAATTACAAATACTTATAATCATGAGTATTGTATCATAATATTATAAAGCACATCATTTTAAATGTTCCTAGTAAGATGCATTGAGATTGGATATCGATGTACCCATTAAGACTAGAGTATGTAACGCTCTCCAATATTGGTTAGTGCATTACTCATGATTACTAGGGCACCTAGGGTTGATGTACAGATAGTTATTGAATAACTATAGAATGACTCACATGATAGTTTTCTGTTGGTTAATATAATTAAGGTCAAATAAAAAATATCGATGTGACTGATTTACACAGTTCTCTCGACTGTGGATCTTCATTATTAAAGCACCACTTTGATTATAGTCAAATCATGGCACGATGTCCATCGAGTGACTATAGCTGGGTTGAGTGGAAGTATTCGAAGTGAAGCACTATTCAAGAGATGATTCGTCTCCTCGGTTATATGAAATTGGTATCACTGTCAACTCAAGTCAACTTAAAGTCAAAATCTTTGGTCAAAAGTTCGATTAATAATAATTATTATTATTGAACCAAGGACTTTGTGTTTTGACCATAGAGTTGAATAGGGACGATATTGAAATTTTGACCATTACCAAATTTCATAAGCCCAAGGACTTTAAATCACACTAAATGCACTTTAAAATTATATAAAATAACTTTATAACTACAAGGATGCATATAGATATAAGTATATGAATATAAAGATAAAAATACACAAGCACACGCGTGCACACACACACAGATATATATATATATATATATATATATATATATACATACAATCACATATATGGTTACAAAACATTCCTTGCACAAAAAAAATTCACAAAACTTTCATTTTCCTCCCGTTTATTTTAAAATAAAATAATTTTTTTATATGTATATTTGTGTGTGTATACATACAATTAGCATCTAATAAAATATGTATGTGAATTTAATTTTACATATGTACATACAAACAATTAAACATATATGACTAAATTTAACAACTACATATTGAAATTGCAATTTTCTATGTTATAAAATAAAAATATGAACAAATTTAGTTGATTAGTAAAACCATATGATTATAGAATTACATATGAAATATTTGTATAGATTAAAGTTAACCTAATAAAACTTATTTTCAGCTATTATCAAAATTAAAATTAAAAAGAAAAATACAATTATGATTTCATCAACAAAATCATATTTCCAAACATATAAACATAACAGAATTTTAATCAAAAAATATACACATACATTTGTTCATATTTTTCATCTCATGTAGACAACATATATATGTAGGCAATCTTGATAATGGATAAATTAATTAAATAAAAATATTATGATAATCAATTCACTACAAGAAAAATATCATTTTACAACATGAATTTTGCAACAGTTGTTGAAACCGTTGTGGATAAATTATTTCTTTCATAACATTTTCTTTTAAAAGCATTGTAAAAGGCTTTTTGAGACAACACTTGTTTTGGCAAATGTTAAATTAACATGTTTCAACAACGTTTCTTGATATAACTGTAAATAACTATCTTTAATAACATTTTTCTTGTATTGCAATAATTTATAATGTTTAATGCTTGTCGTTGAAGTGCTTAAATTCAATAATATTGTAAAAGCAATAAAATATAATAACCTTTGTTAAACATTGTATATTTATGCTTGCAAACAGTGTTCTTTTGATGTTTTGATCTACTGTGTCATCTATTTGTGTTCCAAAAGTGTTCCTACGTGTAAATTTTTATATTTGTATTTCGAGCACAATAATTTGTGTTCCAATACTTAGGTACCGTTCTTTTGCTGAAATGGGCAGTCGGCGTTGGCGTCTGCGTCGGACGCGTCAAGCGTAGGCCTCACGCCGCTGCCCAGTTCACAACAACGGTTGGAAACGAAGCATTCGCGTCACACGCGTCCGACGCAAACGGTTCATCCCCAACCGCCATATTTCCCATCATTCCCTATATATATCAAACCATTTCTCAACCAAATTACCAAAAATAAAACCAAACAATCTGAAAATTCAGCAATTTCTACAAACTTCGTCGTCGATTTTTTCAGATAAATTCTTTTATATTTGCGTTTTTCGTATTATTATCTACCATATATATATATTTTTTAGATTTTTTTGAATTGCTTTTTTCAGAATGTCTAGCCACTTTGCTGCTTCTTCTACCAGAACCATCGTCGACTAGAATGCCAACAGGCAAACGCATTCATCGATGTCTGTTTCGAAAACATTAATATGCGTACCCACTGTGTTGCACAGTGGTATGAAGATATCACAGTCCTGTTCAACGAAAGAACTGGTCTCTATTACAATGCTGGGCAAATGAAAAACAAGTTCGATAATCTAAAACATGAGTGGAGCCCATGGAACAAGCTGCTACAGATTCCAGGTGGCCATTGGAACGAAGAACATGATACGGTCAGTGGATCCGACGAGTGGTGGGATACAGCTGCAGCAAGGTACCGCAAATACAAACATGCCTCGCCTGCTCGTCTTAGGCAGTTGTACGTGATTTTTGATGGCTGCATCCGAACCAACAAATGTCAGTTCATAATTCCACAAAATCCACCCATTAAGCTACAGTTCGACGCTCAACTTTATGGCGACTAGCTTAGGGGTGATGCTGCGGAGATCTCCAGTTGCAGAGCGCCTAGACAGCAACGACCCACTGGTGGTCCTTCTAGGTCTGTTGGCAGTTTTTCGCATGATCTGACTCTTGCTAGGTGCATGGAAGCGAAGCAGGACGATGACGATTATCAAGAATGGAGGTCGCGATTTGTTTGGCTGAGTATGATAGCAGAGGTTTCAATCCTTTGCATGCCCTGTTGAACAACCCCGAGCAGCTTAAAAAGACTGTTATTTATTTTGTTAGGTAGTTGATAAGGAGAAGCTAGTTCGTTTTATATGTATTTTATTTTCTGCATTTTTATTCGGTACTTTTATTTCTGCATTTGTATTGTGAGTTCTGAACTATGAATTTTTATTTCTGCATTTGTATTTTGTATTCTGTATTTAAAAGTAATTAACGTAAATAAAATAATAACATAAACAAACAATAAAATAATAACTTTGCCTCTTTCGCGTTGCCCCTTTCGTAAAAAGAACGGACTCCCCTTTCGCGAGCTTACCCCCTTCCCAGCCCCTTTCGGTTTTCCCTTTCGTTTGCCCGTTTCGGTTCGTAAAAGAATGCACCCTTAAAGTGCACTTGACAAAAGGACTTAAGTTCTATATTTTTAAAGCATGAGTTGCACCTGGATTTCTATTACTTAACATGTAATTACTTACGGATTTTTTTCCGATTTGGCCTCGTTTTTAAACTTATTATCGCAAATAACCTTGTTTTAAAACTAATATAAAATATAGCCCTGTTTTGACAAGCTCAGCACTAACCTGACCAAAATGCACTAACGACTTTTCAAAAGTCGGTAGTGTAATTTTTTTTAAGAAAAAAGCACCGGCGACTTTTCAAAAGTCGCCAGTGTTTTTTCTTAATTTTTTTTAGTTGGCTCCTTTTGAAAAGGCGCCAACTAAAATGAAAAAAAAAAATTACACCGGCGACTTTTGTAAAGTCGCCAGTGCATTTTGGTCAGGTCAGTGCTGAGCTGACCAAAACAAGGCTATATTTGATATTAGTTTTAAAAAGGGGCTATTTGCGATAATAAGTTTAAAAACTAGGCAAAATCGAAAAAAATCCATTACTTAATAAAAGTAAAACCATGACATGGATTGCCAGGCTAGACCGTTAGATTTTATCCAAGGATTGGTATTAGCCATCGATGACACAAATTAATCCATGACGGAAAGGAGGCAGCGACAAATTTCTTTTAACCTTTTTACATGTCTTCTAATTTAGGTTTCCTCATTCAAAATCCCTAATTTAGCAGCCATCATCCTAATACTTTATGTTGATTGAATGAATTCTTCATTAAATTTCAATTTCTTCTCTCCATCAATTGTTGGATATGACTGGTGTACATACTTTTCTGCAGTTTCCAGATCTGACAACTAAGGTTTTTGAGGGTTGGGCTGAAGGGAAAATAGGGAATTCAATTTTACCAACAGATGAGTTGCTGGTGGAGTAGGAAGGAGGAGAATATTGTTATCAGTGTCACTAATCAGGTACCATATGATTTTTCAATCATTTCATTTTTATCTGTATGTAGTTTTATTTTATTTTATTTCACTTTTTCGGTATATTTTTCAGTATCAACTGTTTATGGTAGTCTTGCTACTGAAATTGAAGTTTTTTATTTTAATATTGGTTGACAAACTACAAGAAATGTTTGTTCCCACATAAAATTGGTTGAATTTATATCTAAGATTATTGATGAGTAACATTTTATTGTTTGCTAAGCAACCTACTTTATACTTCAGTTTTAGTTTCTTGACACATATCGTTTAATAATATATTACCTATCTTTTTTGTTAATATTTTCTAATTTTGTTACATTTTTCACATAATTGAAGTCTTCATTATACGGAGATAATTGAAATTATATTTTTAACTAAATAACTACATCTTTAACATATGTAGATTATGTTTTATACAAACTAACGTATCAAAAATCTTGTTAATTTTTATCATGAATTTTTAAGTAGTAAGTGGGCGTATAATGATTAAATAACTTTTAAGGTAAGTATAAATGCATCAATCAACTGTTAGAACAATCACATATTTTAATATATTATGGCCATAAAAGCGTAAACTAGCTTACCAACTTGTAGTTAGCAATAATTTTGAAGCCACCGTCATCTTAGTTTAGTCTCATGTTTATCTGAATGTCACCATGGTTGTATGATGCCAATATAACAAATAAGTAAGCTGAAATTTAAAACTAAATTAACGCAGAATGTATTACAAATTGGTGTTGGTTTTTAACCTACTTCTATCTAATAAATATTCGTAAGGTTGGATTGAAAATACAGACAAGGTTAACATTTCACTTACTGTTTAACATGTTTTACCAACTAATTTAATATGTTTTACTAATTAGTTTTACGCTTCGCCGTTGCTGATGGTATCGCTACAAATCTCTCTTTATCATGTCTTCAGGTATTATTAGAATCTATTATGTTCTTATGTTTTCATATTTCATTCTTTCTATGTTTTTCATTTTTTTGTATGCTTAATTATCGTACAAAGAAATAGAAATTGTTTTGTGAAACTGTTTATGTCATTGCTTAGTGATGGTGTTAATATTTTATATTGACATGTGATTATGTAAGTAAGTTAGATAGTGTTTGGTTTAAAAACGAATTTTGTGTTTTTGGTTTTCAATATGTATGTCAAATATGAGAAGAATAGAGCGACGACGGAGGGAATGAAAGAAAGACGGATGGGAGGACGAAGGGGATAGAGCGACAACGGAAGAATGAATTGTTTTTACGTGCTTGTATTATTTCCCAAAACACGGAAAATAAAAAAAGTTGTTTTCTATTTTGTATATTAACTTCGTTTTCCAAATTGGACGTTTTTTGCAATATACATGCGTCACGTGAATTTTTGTATGGACGAAAACTAAAAACTAAAAACAACAAACCAAACACTACCTTAGTTTTCCAATTTGATTTTTCATTTTTCTTTTCTTTTTCATGCAAATTTAAAATATAACTGTCTTTAAAAGCAATATCTATGAAACTTCTTTATGGCTTTCACATCGATTATTTACTTTTGGATTGAGTATAATTTTGTTGATTTCGGAGTCAAACGTTCCTTCCAAAATTTTATTTTATTTTTAAGTTGATAAATTTTGCATTGATTATCCTTTTTGGCTGATTCATTTTACTTGCTTTAGAGCAATTACACCCAAACCATCAGTTGCTAATTGTAAACTAAATTGTCAATGGCCAATTTAATCTAAAGGTTGGCAATTAAAAGGCACTAATAACATGCGATTGGTTGTCAATTTATTTACTAATAGATAAATCTAACCATGACTTTTATACAAAATAATGGGACCAAAATTGATTAGAGTGGTGTGAGTTATGAACTATGGATTAATTATGGTAGAACACTTAAATTACTCAAGTAACCGCTGACTAATTTTTGATAACTTAATTGGCAATGAAAAATTACTACATGGGATCCTCCAATTGCATTTGGTAGTTTACATGGGTGCATTACTATTTGCTTTCTAAATTAACAATTGCTTTAGCAACTTGTTCACTAGTGCAAGTGCTCTTAAATGTCAAATATTTCTTCTGACTAATTATTTAGTTCATTGGATAGTCATTAGGGGTATATTTTTGGTAGGTTCTTCAAAAAATGAATTTTTCACTCTCTCTCGGTCTAATAAAACTTCTAGCTGATCTCAAAAAGAGCAAAAAACTTATTTTGTCTCAAACACTTGACTAAGAATATTCTCAAATGATATTGTTGACTTATTACCTTAAACCATTCACTGTGAATATTCGTGTTAACATATTAATGAAAATACTTACATTAAAATATGAGCTGTTATATTTAATTCTTAGATGATATTGAGATTTTCTCATATAAACTAATCGCTAATCATCATACTTATAGTGCTAATAGTTTAAACATTAAACTAAACTTAAGAGGATTAATATTTTTGTTGACATTTAGATGATTTAAAATGAGTAAAAGAAGTTCAAAAGATTGATAAAAAGCTGTGTGTATTCCATGATTTTAAAAAACCATATTTTTTTAATCCAAATTTGCAAAAATAAAGTATGCCGGATTTTGAACTTATTTGTGTTTTAAATTTTTTTCAAGCTGTTGGTGATCCACGTTATACTTGCAATGAGCAGTTAAAACTTAAAATACATATACTTATAGTAAGTATTCCATATTGTAGTTACAACAATAGTTTGAATCAATTTAATAGTAAGTGCATGAAACTACATGTTCACATTTATCAAAATTATGCTTACAGCTTACACTAATTCAAAGTTGTACAATAGAAAGGTTATATGTTGTATCTCATAATTTTATGTTTTTGAATAGACTTAGAATTATGTGTGGTTTTGATTATACTTAATTTTGCCAATAATTTGTTAACTTTTGAAACTTAAGTTATTTTTTTATGCGTAGAATGTCGAAATAAAATACGTCTCTTACTTTTTTTTTATAAAAACTTAAATTTGAACGAGCAAATAAAACACGTTTCTTTCTTTTTTTCATCGGAAGTAATATGATGCTACATCAAATTTTTTTAGCATTTTACATTTAAGTATTTGCGTTATCACATTATAACTTAATGACTTTAATGTAACGGTTCAAGTTTTATGATATATTAATTATAGTATGAAAAATAGGTGAAAGACAATTAGATTGGTAACATCGACATTATTAACAATGAATTTAACTTTGGCTAATCTGAACTAAGGGAGAACATTTCAAATTGTACTAAACAATCAATAACTATGCAACGGTTGGACTATTGAATTTCAGCACTTTCTAAGGTTTCTACACATACTACTTTCTGAGTTTACATTGATATTTCTATATGTTCAGCCATGTGCATATCAAAGGTTCGCATGAAAAGTTCGATAAATGAGCAACTATGGTATGTCCATGTTAACTGTGTTTTATTTCTACAACAACAATTGATATCATCTTTCTTTCTTTGTTTTAGCTCATGTTTTAATCATTATCACCGTGTGCATAGTATGAGATTGATCTAGCCTATTTTTGATACTCAATATTTTAAATTCATTAATTCACTTTATTTAATTATTTTCTTTAACCAAATATATATATGGCTGTTGAAAAAGTAGAAAATGGTGATGCTCTAAGTATTAATGGGAAAAGTATCTATTTTACACATTCCTTTCACTAAATTATATTCATTGCTCCAGTAGCTTCTTTTTGAGCACATGCTTACTCTTCTAAACTTTTAGTGCTTCATTTTATTAAATTAGGCATGTTATCGATCTCCATTATTGTGTTGTAGTATCCGTAGACATATAATGGTCAATGTATATTACATTTTCAGGAACAATGAAAAGAGTTGCTTGGCGCTTTTTTGGACTTGTTGATATTTCAATAGGTAGCTCAAGTACTGGAGACATCACCATAACTGTGAAATGACAACTTCTATTCTGTAATGCGTTTATCTTTGCTTACAGGCAATCCAATATTGTAGTAGATGGTAGGATGTATATACTTAATGTAATAATTTACTATTATCTTAATGCAATACTCTTATATTTTGTGAATAATTTAAAAGTGTTCTTATCTATATTGTACCGTTAGTTATTATTGTGACAACTGTAAGTATATGAGTAGTTGATATTACCTAATGCATATGTAAGTGTTGATAAAACACAATTAAAAATATTGATATGCTGTTTTAGACCGTATTTACATTGTTTTCAAATCATTGTTACTATTATATTGGCAACATATACAAAATGTCAAGAATAATGATTTTTGCAATGTTTCAGGAACATTGTTTAAATGATTAACACAATGGTTAAAAAAAGTTGGGTTGAAGCTTTCAACAATATTGGTAAATTATTTTCTAATCATAATACATAATATTTACTGATTATGGTAACTATTGGCGTAACAATGAAAAAGAAACATTGTTAAATCCATATTTTACTACATTTAAATAGTATTATATTTAGGTTAGTCAATAATTTATGATTTTTTGCAACATTTGTAAAATATGGTGGAATGCACTTTTACAATGTTTATAACAACCTTTTCACAAATGTTGTAAAAGAATTCAACACTTTTACAACTATGGATATAACAACATTATGAGAAATGTTGTTAAATTATTTTAACAATATTTATTCTTCATTGTTCAAATGGTTTTTTCTTGTAGTGATTATAACCAATTATAAGAATTTGTAAATCAGGATGATACTTTGCTATTGCCCAAGAGAACACCTTGAATGTTGAATCTGTAATACTCCGCTTGAATTCTATATCCACTTCCAAAAGGCGCAACTCTTTTGAGAATGCTACACACCGTTTCCTTTTTCCTTTTTTTATTAAATTTATGTTGTGTTCTGCTTGAATTTTGAGAGAGGGGGAAGGAAGTTTTGGCCATGGTAGAAAGGGGGGTGGTGGCTGAAACCCTAGAGTAGAATTCAAACGAAAAGAAAGGCAAGAGGTGTTTAAATAGCATACGAAAGAATGGACTTAAAGATGGTAACATATCTTTCATTTCCCTAGCCATTTTCACACCTTTTGGAATCAAATTCCATGCCTATTCATTCTTTCATGGCCAGCCAGGCATGCCCTCCTATTGGGCCTAGATTCACTTCAAGCCGGATCGGATATTTTACATTCAAATCAAATCTAAATGTACATTGATATCGTATATTGACAAAGTGTGTATATAAATTTTATATATACACTACTTTTAATACTGATCAACACAATTCAGCTAGGACTTATTCCTTACATACGGGAATGGAGACCTCCTTGTGAAGGGATATGCAGATTGGAGTTTTCAAAGTGATATAGATGACTGTAAGTCAGTGTTCGGTTATGCTTTGCGCTTAACGGCGGAGCCATTAGTTGGAAAAGTTCCAAGGAAGAAACAATTGCTGGTTCCACGATAGAGACCAAGTACATCGCCCTCATTGAAGCAGCTAGGCAGTCTGGATGCATAAGTTTTTGTTAGAGCTCGAAGTGATTCCCAATACCGAATATCCTATGGCATTGTTCTGATATAACAATGCGACGATGCAGATCGCAAAGGAGCCCAGAGTACACAAGAAGTCATGGCATATTCTTTGAAAGTTCTACCTCATTAGAGAATTCGTAGAGAAGAAAGAGGTCGCGATACAAAGGGTAGATACCAAGGACAACATAACAGATCCATTCATGAAGTTCTAGCTCTTTCGGCTCTCGAGAAGCTAGTTGAAGTGATGGGGTTGAGATTCCATAATTAGCCCCAAGTGCAAGTGTGAGATTGATAGAGTTGGGGTATGCCTAGGGTAAATTCTTTAATCAATTCTCATTTATAATAAAGTTGTTTTTCTTTCTATTATATTTTGTTTTAACGTGTTATAAATAAATAAAAAATTAACTAAAATATATTTAACAGAAAATACATAAATGGTGTGTTTTCGAGTGTTTTCGAATGTTTTCGATAGTAATTACAAATAGTTGTAATCATGAGTATTGTATCATAATATTATAAAACTCATCATTTTAATTGTTCCTAGTCAAGATGCATTGAGACTGGATATTGATATACCCGTTGAGACTAGAGTATGTAACGCTCTCCAAATATTGGTTAGTGCATTACTCATGATCGATAGGGCACTTAGGGTTTATGTACTGGTAGTTATTTGATAACTATGGAATGACTCACTCGATAGTTTTCTGTTGGTTAATATAACTAAGGTCAAACAGAAAATATCGATGTAACTTATTACATAGTTCTCTCGACTTGAGAATACTTTGGATCTTCATTATGAAAGCTCCACTTTGATTATAGTCAAATCATGGCACAACATCCATCGAGTAACTATAGTTGGGATGAGTGGAAGTATTCGAAGTGAAGCCTATTCAAGAGCTGATTCGTCTCCTCAGTTATATGGAGTTAGTATCATGGTCAACTCAAAGTCAAAATCTTTGGTCAAAAGTTTGATTAATAATAATTGTTATTATTGAACCAAGGACTTAGTATTTTGACTATAGAGTTGAATATGGCCGATATTGGAATTTTGACCATTACCAAATTATATAAGCCCAAAGTGATATAGTTTTAACGAAGATAATTGGAGTAAATAAAAGTTAATACTGGATAACTCTTAACAAGGTAAAATTAAATTTTACAGAAACCAGTTAAGTGATAAATTTAGCCAAAATATCACACCACCTGCTAATTGACGTATGAACGTTAATGTTCGAATAGTTCGATATTGATCGCTGATCAAATATACACCCAATAAGTTACACAACCAAAACAATGAATTCTCTTTTAAATAAACGATTTAATTAATTTATAATTATTTTAAATTAATCAAATTAATTAACATTTATGATTAATAATTATAAATTTTAATTACGTTTTGATAAATAAATATTACTAGATATATTTATCATAGTTATAAATATATCAATTGATATACAATATCGATAAGCGATTAAATTAGATTTAATTACATAACATTTTAATTGGGCTAAAGTGGGTTTATGGCCCATTATATGGGTAGTATTTTTGGCAACAACTATGTGGAATGGGAGACTAAAATTAGGCTAGAAAGGGCTTGATCTTGGATGGCTGAGATTAAAGGAGAATGAGTATGAGATTAGATCCACACTTCTCTTCTTTCTATCCACTATATAAGCATCTCTAACCTAACATGATTGAGATCTTTTTAGGACCTCCTCCTTTATGCTTGCTGGCCGAAAATTCCCACTAGTCTATCCATCTCATAAAGCTCAAATCAAGTTAATTCAATCATCATCCGATGATTAGTAGTCAACGGTTCAAGAATTAGCACTCTATTGAATCGAAAATAGTTCAAGGGGCAGAAATTGACTTTCCAAGGTGTAGTTAAAGGCATTAGTACTGAGGTATAATTTTAATTATAATATATAAGCATTTAAGCTTAATTATATCGTTTTATTAGATAGATATGTTATCTGTTGTTGGTTAGATGACGATTCTGATATGCAATGATATTGTCACAAAATTGTTTGGTTATATGTAAGTATATAAAATAATAAAATAAATTTTTTTACGAAAATTAATAAAGGTCGGCATGGCTCTGTAATTAAAAAATATATTTTTTTATTGAATTAATATATATTATTTAAATAGATTTATATAGTTTAAAATTAATTACAACATCATACTTTAACCATGTAAGTTCATATAATTTTATATGTAGAGTTTCAAAGCTATGATAATTTTTGGTAGTGATAAAATGTTATATATTTTTTTAAAGGAAAGGTTCTACTATTAATGACGAATAAGAACCGTACAATAGCAGGATTCGCCTCCTTAAAAAACCTTGCCATTGTGACAAGGATAAAGAGCACGACATCCTCTATAAACAACTCTAATACAGTATAAAACAAACAAAACAAGAGAAATAAAAAAACAAATACAAAGCAATAACACACGCAACTACAACCAGCCGACCCAATTGGGTATAATAGACACCTCCACTTCCAAATACCACCCAACCCGGCCCATCACACCATAAGCATACAAACCCTAGTCAAAACCTTTCAACGCCGCAGTTTTATCCAGGGTCATCTAACTCGATTCCCCATTGCATAAATTTATGCTTCTCTGTCAGAGTTAATTGTCGATGGCGGAATCGTCTCTGTAATTGCAAGTGAACATCAATTTCAATCAGTTTGCATCGTTGCTCCTTCGAGCGGCTTTTCCCTTCGAAGCGTCGCCTAATCCTTTCGATCCATATGTGGTGTGTGGTTGTAGAAGCCGCCACATAAGCCAAGTGTTGGAGCCCTGACTTACTTGCAAAGCTACGACACAATCGGGAAAGCTGTTGCTGTAGTGAGCATTCCGGTGTAGGCTGAAGATCTAACTTGGAAAGCAGTGATTTCCACAGATAAGTGCTGAATTTACAATCTGTAAATAGATGCTGATGAGTTTCGTTGTGCTTTTCGCACAATTCACATTGAAACATTCATCCTCCATGAAATAAGTCGATCAGCTGTAGGAAGATGGTGTATATAAGCCATATATGTTGTATAACAAAACTTTCTACCAGTTTTGTTATATATATATATATATATATATATATTATTGTTATCTAAATATTATTTAAACCAATTTATTGCATAAATAAATTATATTAATTCAAATATGACATGAAAATTTTATTTTACAAAATAATATTAATAGTAAAGACACTCTAAAAAAATAAAAACATTTTTATTTTTAAATTAATTTTAAATATCAACCGAGAACAGGAAACTAAATTTTTATATCGAAAAATTGTGAATTTTTTTTCAAAGCATAAATATCATTTAGGATTTACTAGAAATTTAAAATTCAAAATAAAATATAGAAATAAATTCTTATTTAATATGTTAGTAATTTTAATAGGATATTTAAATATAATTTTTTTTTAAATTAAAAAAATTACATTTTCATAGCCGCATGCAAGACTTGGTCTTTTATAATTATAAAAACATTCTAAGTATTTCATTAACATATACATATATATATATACATATATTATTTATTATGCATATATTTGTATATATTAATACTTAAATAAAAAAAACTGTTTAATATATATATATATATATATATATATATTTGTATGTACATATAAGTATTACTTATGAAAAAAAATTATAAAGGTTTAAAGATAATTTTATTTATATTTGAATATGTTTATTATATATTATGTACATATAATATTAATATTATATTCATAAGATTATATATATATGTAAATGTATTCATATAGTTATGTGAAATTATTTAAACATATATGTGTGTGTGTGTATTTGTAATATTTACATATAAATAATAATTTATATACACATACATATATTTGAATAATATATTTGCATATTAGATGAGATAACATGTCCCTTGCGATGTAAATCCCAATATCTATACGCGGGCATGTTATACCTTGCATAGATTGATATGTTACACACGCACACACGCACGCACACACGCACGCACACACGCATATATATATATATATATATATATATATATGTGTGTGTGTATGATACAAATATATATGTATGTATATGATACACGCATATGAATATATCATAATATAATTTAAAAAAACTATATAATTATAAATTTAAATAAAATTTAAAAATGTTCTAAATAAACTAGACTTCATAGGCCCAATAAAGATTTAATAAGGGAATTTTCTTTTGAAATTCACTCATAACTTCCGTTGTGTGATGGCCTAGTTCCAGCAGGTTCTAGTATAAAAGTGATTTAAATGAATCAAATTTAACACGATGTTTGTATATATACTCTTATATTATAATAGAGTATATTGTACATTATGATATACGTTATATATGTAATGGTTTTGTGAAGTCTAGTAACATGAAGTTAAAGATGTTTCTATAACATTTTTGTAAAAGATTTCTCTTTAAAAAGTAAATGTTAAATCAAAATTAACTTTAATTGAAATGTTACACACACACTCAAGATGGAGTATGTTACATAGGAAAATGGGTCGTATATCTAAATTATTTGAGTAGTTAAAAAACATAAAGTTAAGAGGGGTTATAATACTTTTATCGTTTTTGCCTCTTTAACTAGTTTTAAAGAAGATAACTTTAACCTTAAAGACATTATGCAAATTCCCATAAATCAATAGAAGTTGTATTATAGTGTTTGAGAAGAGAATTAACATCTTATGGTTAAATTGAAAATATCATTAATTCATATAGGTTAGGAATTGTTATGCTAAGTAAAAGATAACAGTTAGTGGTAACATTTGCTTGATTTTGTTGCATTTATTGTATTTGACACAATCCCCTTAACTTATAAAATCATGTTTGTAACGAAATGATAATTTTCAAAGGGTGAATCTAACTTATCAACAGTTGGCTTTCGACCATTGACTTTGACTTAGGAAGGATTTAAAAGAGATGTTAATTCATATGGTTTGGATAACCTCTCGATTAGGCTCTATCATTCGTATGAAATGTTTTTCTCTTTAAGGGTGATGTGTTTGGAAAATTTTGGTGAGACTTTACCATATATGTTGTTCGCTTCCTTACAAAAGAACTGGAATCGAGTTAATCGAAATTGCATCGGGCGAGGGCTTCAAAATAACCAAAATCGAACAAGTATATTTAAGTATAACTTGATCAATACCACTTCGAAACTAATAATAAGTTAAGTAGAATTAGAATGATGATGTTCTTAAGATCCACAGGCAAGTGCATAGAAGAAATCATGTTCGAGATGTTGAGTGCTCGAGATTGGTTAGAAAGATCGAAAGCAAGTTTGGACATATAAATGCGTTGGAAACTTGGAAAGCACGTTGAAAATGACTAAAGTTGACTTGAAAAGAGATAACATTGAATATGTGGGTTCCTACCATTCGAATATATCTAGTTTAGAGATATATCCAGTATATCAAGTCTAGAGAAACACGGTTCTACGACTTTCAAGTGTACCTAGTTTAGGGATATACTTTGTCATGGGATTAAGGGATAGTCCACCCTTGTCATATTGCAATTTGACATGTATGTGTGTGTTTATGTGTGTGTCACATATAGAGGAATGTTTAATGACACCGGTCTTTTGGTGCACCCCTATCATATTTTTAAGTTACACGATTTTAAATGCTATAAAATTTTGTACATGTTCAATCTACCTTATGAATGTTATCTCTACAGAATATGAGATCATTTTGAAATTTCTAGCCTCGTCAAAATAATAAATCAATATTAACCGTTAAAACATTTATTTTGGCTTGAAACATCAAGTTTATCATGTTATATATATTTAAATGAGCTCAAATTTTATGGAGATGGTCTTAAGTATGATACAAATATATCCACAAAATTTCATAGCATTCAAAATCGTGTAACTCAAAATATGATAGAGGTGCTAAAGAGATGCTCCAAAAAGGAGTGCCATTGAACCTTACACACATTACGAAACTTAAACACCTTGATGATCTATATTCTCTTAGTATTATTTTGTTTGGCAATTATGAGGAGAAAACCCTATTACGTGCTTAAATGACGTGGTATGATAATGTATTGTGATATATATGGACATGTTACATAAGATACTCACATAGTACTTAAGTCTCAATTGAAGTTTATATTTTTCCTTAAACTCTGAGGTACTCATTTGAATAGGCTGAAAGTACAAGACTAGACTTGACGTTCTAAAGATGACTAATGACGAGCATGAGGCTTCAAATGGATCTACAATTTATTATTTTCGCCGCATTAGTATATGTATATGTATTGATATTAGAGGGACACAT
This sequence comes from Allium fistulosum, assembly GCA_030737815.1. Taxonomy (NCBI): domain Eukaryota; kingdom Viridiplantae; phylum Streptophyta; class Magnoliopsida; order Asparagales; family Amaryllidaceae; genus Allium; species Allium fistulosum. The sequence continues at coordinate 505,221,239 of CM060903.1, read as the reverse complement.
TGATATAACTATCCATAACCGAGAGTAATACTTATATAATTGACCTTGCAACTTTGAAAACTCTATTTAAAAAGTGACCACATGTATCATCTATTGTTTTTACTATATTATGTTTCATCTATACGATGTAAGTGGATCCTTTGGTTTTGTACTTTTTCTACAATGATTTTGCATTAGGATGCTTAAGTAGATACAGGAGTACTAGTGGATGATATTAGTTGTCGATCTTCGATACCAGAGAATGGAATGTTGTTACAAGTGGATTCTTCCCTTTTAGAAATTACATTAGTAAAACCACCTGAATGGATTGTGTAACAGCCATTGTTTTAAATCTGAAATTGTAAAGAAAATTTCGAGACGACCTGTCGATTGAAATTAAAAAGATTTAAAATTCTAATAACTGATTAAGCTGCCAAATCATGAATTTTGGAAAAAAAAGTCTCAAACTAATGTCTAGGATGAGGTGATGGAGATTTAAAACATTGATCGCAGCCCTAGTGGAAGTCCGCATGGACAAACACGTTCGTAATAATATATGATATCTTACAGTCCTATATATTAATTTAAAAATTGAACGAAGAGAGGATGAGTTTTCTGCTTATGCTTGGAAATAAAACATAAACCCGACATCAGATAGCAGCTAAAATACAGTTCAGACAAGAAAAGCATGAATGCAGAACTACACAACTAAGCAACTAAAAAAAAATTGTCCATCACATCAGATTGCAAAGAAATGCAGAACTACGAAGCAACAACGGGCTAATCTTCTTTTGCCTTGATATTTCTTGCCTTCTTGTTCTGTTTTGCTTTGAGAATACCCACAAATCCAAATTTCTTCCTCTTCATAGAATAGTTTTTACCAGCAAACTTAGTGTTAGTATCGACGCGTGAAGGAGACAAAGCTTCATGTCTTTTGCTCAAAATTTGACCTAGTGAGATTTTGGGCACCACATTTTCTTTACTATTTTCATCAACTCCAGTACCATCATACTCTTCAGGTCCTAACAATTTCTGACTGAGTATTTGCCCAATGGACAATGTACGTTTATTCAAGTCAATATTCTTGGATTCTTTTCTGTGGTGGTGACTTGAATTTTTAAATTTCGGAGAGATATTAATACATCTTCTCTTTTGAATTTGCTCTGATCTCCATTTTCTAAGAGCTTCTTCACCTGCCTGTTTTTCTCTATCTGCCTCCTCAACTCTAATCAAAGCCTCTTCTAGTAATACTCTACTTGATCTAATTTCAGCTTCAGCTTTTTCTACATCCTTTAGTAGCTCATGTTTTGACTCATTTGCTTGTTCAACTTCATCCATAGCTTCCTCAATTCTCTTCCTTGACATATCTTCAGCTTCTTTGGCTTTTTGAGTCAGTTCATTATATTCTTCAACTGAGAGGGTTATAAACTCTCTGGATGGGTTATTGCTTCTTGTTAAAGACTCTATTGTTGCTTTGGCTGCCTCTTCCATTTTCTTTGCAGCAAAGAATCTAGTCTCAGCTGTTTTTAAACTACTTTTTGTTTCTTCAATCTCTAGTTTAAGTCTTTCAACTTCAGATTTAGATTCTTCTTTCATTTTTCTGAATTTCTCAATTTCAGAACTTAGCTTCTCAATTTCCTCAGAAAGATCCACAGTTTTTTCTTGTTGCAGCTTCATTGTACTTTGATCAAGCTCTTTTTCTAAGGAAGAAATACGATCAGTGTTTTTACTCATATTTTCATGTGTCATTTCAAGCAAGGCTTTCTCTTCAGCAATCTTGGTTATGAGCATTTCCATGGAGGATCTAATGCTGGTTATATCACTTGTTTTCTTATTGAGATTTAGCTTTGCTTGCTTCAGTTCCATTATAACTGATCCAGGAGATTGCACTGAACAAATACGGGGATTGTCTAAGTGCTCAGTTTCTGATATTTGATAAATTTTCATTTCTGTGGTGTCAGAGCTTTCATTAGCTTCATCATTTAGTATTTTCAGTTTCAAACTGTTGACGATTTCTTTTGTCATGTCAAGTTCCTTTAAGATATCAAAGGTTTCTTTCCTTTTTTCAGCGAGCTCACTCTCCAACTGTGCAGCTTGTTTCTTTAAAATCCTTGCATCATCATTTACAACTGCAAAATGATTCTGAGAAGAAAAAAACATAGTTCAACAAATTGAAGAAGTGTGATCCAAAAGAAAGTGAATATTCATATATCTCAAACAGCAAATTAATAAGCAGCATAAACCACCTATATAAGAAGACAAAGCACAAATGCAATTTGTATATTCCTAGTACTTTTATAGCAATCATAGAGATTTGGAAATAAGACATCAAATGATTCCGATGGCTTGTTCATGTCAGTATGTTTAAATTACAGGTTGTATTGACATCATGAGCAAATAGGATATGCAACAAAAAGGACTAAACACAGACAAATTCAATATGGATGTTACTTATATAAGAATGTCATGCCCTCAAATTTGAGTAAATACATAATAATGGTTGTGACCTACAACCAAGGTTTTAAATCTCGACAAGCTTGGTTGAGATCTCGTTTTTGCAAGCCATTCGAAACATGAAAAATCGGATACATCTCGCTGCAACTGAATCTCGGACGAGATATTCAAATCTCGGACGATATCTCGGACGAGATCGATTTACGAGATCTCGGCCGAAATTATATGTTTTTGAATTTTAGTTTTTGAATGGACTAGGCCTGGAATATATGCCTTGTTGGCTAGGCCCAAATTTCATGCTTTATTTCAACAAACAAGTTGGACTGTCAATTACATTTCCAACCATTCATTTTTTTCTACTCTCAAGTCGCAAGTACATGTCTAGGGTTTTTCTTTCTCATTTGAAATGTCGATTTTCTTCCTAAAATGCGGTTCTTCATCCTCAAATCCAGTAAGCCTTCAAGCTAAGTTCTTTTCTTTCTGCAAAAACATTCTAAACCTTAATTATTTTGTACTATTTCCTTCTCTAGTTCCTCTCTTCCATTCAAATTTCTATATTTTTTAATTCATTTTCTATTATATCATTTACTGAAATAAATTCACCACCGTTAACTTCCAATTTCATATTAACTTCCAATTTCATAGCAAAATTCAAAATTTTGCAGTTAATCTAATTTTTTTGAATTAGGTCTTGGTATGTTCTACTTAATTATATATTTCTTACCGTGAATTTGTTTTTTGCACAATTAACTTGAAATGCCAACGTTTCTTATTAATTCAAATCATTCTTTTTAAGAGACGTTGAAAGGTCCTGCTGTTATTTTATTTTCAATTCTTGTTCAACATAGTTTTTTAGCCAATATATTGTATATTTGTCGAAATATATATTCTTGTTAAGAATGATATTAAGTAATGAATTCAACATTTCAACTTTACATATTTTTGTTTAAAAGAATTTTCTTGCTTGCTTGAATGTAAACCAACATTAGAAATATCAAATAGTCCGAGATTGAAAATCAAATAAGTTAAATCATTTTTGTAATTAGTATTTATAAATTTAGTTGCATACTTGAATGTAAACCAATATTGAAAAATATCAAATAGTTCGAGACCGTTCCAAGATGTACTTTAGGTCCAAGATGAATACCCGATATACATTTTTCTCGCCCGAGATCTCACCCAATACAAGATCAGATCCCTAAAATCATCGAGATAAAACGTGACCGAAATCTAAGATTTAAAGCCTTGCCTACAACCATGTTAAGGCAGAATAAAAGGGTGATCTAAATCATATATTATTTATGTATAATTAGATGAAATTTGAAAATCTTCCCAGTTTGAACTTTGTTGCACAAAATACCTTAATGCAAAATAATGAATGAATGAATAGAGTATGACTGTAAGGAGCCATAATAATTAATACTCAGTCTTACCAAGTTGCCAACATTATACTTCGGAAAAAGCTACATTATAGTGATGAATGCCAGACTGTTCATTCATGATCATGGTCGGGCACAAATAATTTTGCACCTTCGAACATGGTGTTCTCAAAGAAAATACAACTATGGCATAAAAATATCCGGAATTGGAATGTACAAATGTGTTTGTAATAAACTATTATATTTAGGCATACCTTTAATAATAGTTGTAATCTTTAATGATAGTTGTAAATTGTAATAGCTTTGGTGTCACGTTTTTTTGGTATCGATGTGAGCTACCAAAAACGCCCTTCTATGTATTATCAAATCTTAACAACCACTTAAAAGTAGGATCTAATATTAAATTTCTTTTACAAATTCAAACGCCTCTAAAAGTAGGATCTAATAATTAAACATGATTTACAAATTCAAAACGCTTCTAAAAATGGATCTAAAATTATATTTTCTTTACAAATTCAAAATATTTTTTTACAAATATACACATCTTATTATCACTTGAAAATAAAAAATCATTTTTTTAACTGATTTAAACATTTCTTTAATAATAGTCGTAATAGCTTTGGTGTCACGCTTTTTTTGTATCAACGTGAACTACCAAAAACGCCCTTCTATATATTATCAAATCTTAATCACTTAAAAGTAGAATCTAATATTAAATTTCTTTTACAAATTCAACCGCCTCTAAAAGTAGGATCTAACAATTAAACATAGTTTACAAATTCAAAACGTTTCTAAAAATAGATCAAAAATTATACTTTCTTTACAAATTCAAAATATTTCTTTACAAATTTACAAATCTTAATATCACTTCAAAATAAAAAAATCATTTTTTTAACTGATTTAAACATATATAATTTATAAGAAAAACATTTCACGCGCGATGTGCATGGCATAACACTCGTTCTAAGAACATAAACGTCTCTTAAACCTTTCTGGATATTACACCAAAATACATGCATAATTAGACTTAGCTCCTAATAATTAAGCATCAAAATCAGAAATACATCAGCAGTCAAAATATAAAGATCTTTGAAGCCCAAATAAATGCCAATTGCCAAGCTCAACAAGCACAGCTCAACAAACTATTTTGTGTACTCATATTTGGGTCTTGACGACATCAAATTTTGAGTAAACCCCAAAAACAATACACAAAAAATAAAACATAAAAACAAATATAAAAAAAATAAAAAATAACAACCTGGGAAGGGAATAGCTGCTTGAGCGGAGGCTTCCACTTGGCACTACCACCAAATCGATCTACTGCTTCTCTCACAGACTCAAATGGCGCCGACGTGTCAATATCAACTCTTCCAGCGATATCCGAAACCCTAGGCCGCGCTAGTGTTTCCGGTTCTCTGCCTTTTGCTTCCATACTATTAACTTATGACTTGCGTAGCAATGATGCTTAATAATTTTGATTGAGATATACGTAGCAATGTGAAACTGAAAATTGGGAAATTTCTTGGAGAATATGAACGTTATAGCAACCAGAAGCAGCAACTCTAGCGCATCTGTTTATCAATAGGATTTTGTCGCGACATTACAGGGATTTAGCATCATATGTGTGGGTTCCACTTTTTGGAGGGTGTGCATTTCAAATATTGTTCAACGTTGGCCTGAATGGATTTCAAATCGTTGGTATTCATTGAAGCTGAAAAGTTATAGTTATCATTTTCAAAGTTGGCCCGCTAACCCGTAGTATTGATTTGGGTCTTGACTGGACTGGACTTTTAATTTCAATTTATAATAACTTGGGAATACTAGTACAACCATTATAGAAAACCGACCGTAAATTTATGTAATTAAAACATAAAATATTGATTATGATTTTTCGTTTATTCAATCAAACAAAAAAAAACTATGAACAATTTGGAATTCTAGATTTAAATTTGAAAATTAAGCATGTGAAAAGATGAATTTTGCAACCTACTCACCCATTCAATATATTTGTCTAGGAAACATCCAAAAATACAAAATTTGAAAAAAAGTAACTCACAATCATTTTCAATTCAAATGCATAACATTTATTTTGACATTTTACATGTTAGCTACTCACAACATCCATTATATCAACACATGAGGATCCAAGAGCGAACAATTCTGTCAACTTAGAGGATTTGTTACATGTCAAAGAATGCTGATTACACTCTTCCAAACTGTAGCAGCATCAAGAAAAACATCAAAATAATTAACCAACAGACCCAATAACAACTACAAACACAACTAAACTTTGTATTCACAACCAGTATCATTGATAATCTTCTAGGTCACTTCTCTTCCAGCCAATACGCAACTCTTATAAAGCATAAAACCTTTAGATTCAGCCTTGTTTGGGCATGTCTTAGACTTCTAAAAGAAAAAATCTCACTTCCCTGCATCAAAGTGTTCCACTTCAAAATCTTCATTCCATAAAAATATGTGATCATAAGCTGCAAAGATGTCTGGATGCAAAAAGCGCTTTGCATACCACATTGGAAAGTGAAAATGACATGCTATGATAAATATCAAGATGTAAATTTTGAATAAAAAATAACGGTAAGAATTAACAGATTTTTGTCATTTTGTTTGCTTATTTACATTGACAAGAATAGCACACTTTGACCGTTCATATTTATCTCACTCACTTGTTCAACTGTGACAACCGCCCTACACCACTGATGCTCATATAACCGAATAGTACGCTGCTGGAGCATTCGGCCGATGTAGAACGATTGTCAAGGGAAAGAAAAAAAAGCAAAGAGAGGAATAGAAAAGAAGAGAAGAGAAAGAAGAAAACATCACACAATCAAATAACCTGTCGTATATCTCACGGCGCATCAGATATAATATAATGGTCATCACGGATACAAACAGGTGAGACAGTAATAACTACATGAACCATATAAGCAGAGTATACAGGCTCATACAGTTATACAAAACGGTAATAGAGTTTATGCAACTGATAAATAAACTCAACTGATAAATTATCTCTAATAATAGTAAGTCAAACACTATCAAGGCTCCATAGTATCACACAATGGAATAAATAATAATAAGTCGAAAATATAAGTATGAGAAAGCATCACCTTCTGCTAGTCCATATGCACAGCTCCAAATGCTATTATACCTGCTATTTAATCTACTCATTTAAGAGTACCCGAGATAATAAGAACCAAGCATAAAACCTCGAATCATACAACACTCTGGTGTAACTTGTAAGCGATAAATAATCTAAAAACAATATAAAAGTCGATATAGTGTATGGAACGGAGAGTATGGAGAATCATACCTGACATATCCCTACATCCAAAGAGTTAGCACATAACATAGAATATATGCTACTCTATCATAGTCATCATGGGTGTATTGCACGTCAAAGTACTAATGGGTATCCGTGTATCTACATCAAAGATAACTACATCATGTGACATATATATAGTGACAAATAAAAAAAAACAAACATAGCATCCATCATCCATCCTCACATCACTCACTCAGTGCATTTGATATATGATACTCGTATACTCCATCTCGTCATTAAGGACTACTCAACGTCCCCGACCACACGATTCATCAGGGTACATATAGGCTCTAACATCAACGAACTTTGCCATATTGTCACTATGTCCTCTCGTCAAGGACTATAGTATATAACCCCACCTAGGTCCTAACGTCAACTTATTATGGGGTACGGGAAGATCGGGTCCTAACATCAATAGACTCTAATCACATCCTCATATACCCTTATCTCATGAGCGTGCAACATCATCTCGAGTATCAATAATCCTTTGCATACGTCATCACTAGCAGAGCACATCTTGGGGCTGTCCTTACAACTTCCGTCTGAAGTCGTCGTGGTTGGAAATTATTCTAGAAAGCTATTGTCAATCATAGAATGTCATCATGCATCCCATAACCTTCCTTTACAGTCCTTTTAATTCGACTACTTTGCATCCCGAAGTGTAGCAATCCATCGTCAAAGTCATCACTTCCCATCACAGAATCATCATCGTCGAATTGTGAAGTCATCGCGTCGAAGCGTCACATCTTCGCTTCACTGCCAAAAACACTCGTCAAAGAACAATAACACCAAAATCGAGCGTCGAATGAATGAACGAACCATCATATCATGCTTCTCGAAGCCTTTCCATTGTCCACCTCAAAATTGGCCAAATCGGCCATCATCAAAGTGGTAGATATCAACCACTCCAAAGTAGTCGATAATGACAACTTTGGTCGTGTACTTAACCAAAGTGGTTAAATACAAGAGAAATGAAAACGTCCGGCATCCATCTCGAAATCCGAAGCACATCCTCAAGTCCATCTTTCATCTTCAGATCAATTGACGTGCATGAAACTCTATGCACGAAATCCTATCCTATGAGATATTTTCTAACACTATATCACCTTCGAACGATGTTTTCAACAAAAACAAGAAAACTAGCATACATACAACTAACAAGCATACTAACATCTATAATAGTCTACATACACCGATAATGACACAATATAATACATCCAAGCAACCAATGGAGAATTAATATAAAAAATAGCCTAAATCTATCAATATCATCAAAATAAAGCGTAAATGGTGAAATGTGATATTTAATTTAAAACCATTGTAAAACACTTTTAATTCTTTTTATAAAATAAGGTATAGGTTTAAGTATTTTAGAAATCACATTTTAAAGTTAGAAATCATTACAAAACGTCGTTTTAATACTATACTAACGATCATAGTATGGTGAGAGACAATATCATCCATCTCAACAAAAGCTGTCCAAACCAATGCCAAGTCATAGAGCTCTCCATCACGAGCACAACGTAAGAAACTGCGTCCAAATACAATCTCGTATGAGCAAGATACGAATTAAATACGAATCATAATTAATAAAATAATTAATTAATTAACTAAAATGTTAATTACCTCCACCCTCTCCTCCAACAACTCTAACCCGCTACCTACTCGGCCACCCCCTTCAAAGCTTTACCGCCGTTGTCGTCACAGGCGATCATCATTGTTGCACCACTCCAAGTGAAAGCCCTTGCCAACCCCGACCTAACACCGCCAACCTTGCTTGCCCTAGTGCCTCCATCGACGAGATCGAGCTCACCAAAACCGTCCTAGTGGCCTCCACTTTGCCGCCGCCTCGCGCCACCACAATCCCATCCACCACCGATGATGCACACTACCTACCCCATGCACCCTTTTCATGTTGGACCCATCGCCTAATTCGGCCTATAGTGGCCTGAGAAATCTCGGCCATTAGATTGGGTGATGGGTTTGAATGGGATTGGGAAAGTGAGGAGAGAGGAGGGGTCCTTATACTAATAAAAAATGAATTAATTAATTCATTTGAACATTTAATACTTGTACGAGTTATAGGAACCTTGGATTGGAACGATTCTCGAACCACGTGAATCCACATATTTTTCTCTTTCCAACGATATAAAATACGTCACATTCCGAGACTACCCATGGGAAGGCTAATTTCATGCGTATCGAAACGACCCAAGTACCAAAAAATCTGCAACTCCAAATGAGACGTGGTCACTATCGTTCATATACAAATACCCCTATTCCAAACTCAATGGAAAATGTTTGGGGACTTAAGTCCATCATATGGAGGAGTTAGCTTCTTAGTCGCTCGATTTACGAGTCGAACCTGACCTTCTAGCTAGGAATCCTTCGGTCGGAATATATCAATGATTAGACTCATTCAAGCTCCCTCAAACCGTTCAGACTCAATGGAAGTGGTCTCGAGTCCTGATTTAGTCGTATGTGAAAATCATATTTTTTTGACCTTCAATTAATTAACGATTCAATATTTAAATCAATTATTTAAATATCCAATCATTAAAAATATGGGTTGTTACATCAACCATCTTAGTGAAAGGCAAGTTTTTTATTATTATTAATTGGCTAACTAAATATATCTCTATGACTGTGACGCTTATTGATTCACACTAAATGGTTTTTATATCATATATTGAAAACAAACTGGATATTACCTATGTTGGGTTGTACATCATACCTTGTGATAAAATCACCATCCCCACTAGGCAATTGCACTGGAAAATGATACTTTTTTACAGTTAATTCATGACGTCCTTTAATGTATACTTCTATATTTATGGATAAACAAGAAATATAAGAATACATATTTCTATAAATGTTTCAAATGCCAAGAGATTGAATGACTTACTAGCCTAAAAAAGTCAATGTGCTAAACTTTCTCTCAATCAACCACCGTATCCAAATTGTTGTTGATGTCAACACTGTAAGATGAAAATATAAAAAGATAATTTAGATTAGTGTCCTAACACATCTCTGTATCAATAAATTGCAAATTATTCAAAATTTACTACATCATGTAATACTAAAATTGAGAAAGTATGGGTCCTATAAAGACTCTTATTTGATGCATAAACATGCACATTGCATGTACAATAACTATTATAGTATAGCATTAGTTTTTTACCTGTAGGTAATCATGAATTTGATTAAATAATTTGTCCTATGGTTATTTTAGCTTTACACAAAATCAATACAAAAAGAAAAAAAACACACATGAAATATTTTGTACACGTGGATAGAAAAGACATACAAAATAGAATGAATAAACTAATCATGATTCAATACTAAAATTCAATCATGGTTTCACCTGGATCAGGCTGTTCTAAAGTGAAACCTGAAGTTATAGCCGAGTAAACTATCTGAGCTCTTTTGAGGACTGTTCCATATGTTGTGTTCCTATCAGGACAGAAAAGTGTGGAGGTGTAGTTGCATATGACCTTTTATAGCAAGGAAGGTCTCCCAGATATATATCGTAAAAAAGCTAGAGTTAAAATATACTTCATGAATTGAACGACTATTACTAATCAAATTCTACATATGAACAAACTTTGATGGTTCATTGGCATCTTAAATAATAAATAAATGAAATTATGTTGCATTCTATCAAATAAATAAGAAAACATTGTATTTTATATGCTAAACTCCATAAAATCTGAACATAATATACGTTGAAAATATGGCATACCAATAAGTTTATAATTTATAGAGAATTTGGTAGTAATAAGTCAACCATAGAGAAAAACATACTTTATAAATACCATTTAATTTATATTTATTTCATTCCCCTATATAATATAATATGCACATATTTAGTATTCATAAATTACTGTTGTGTTGGTATATCTAGCCGATTAGTCTATGTTCATTATGAATTTATCAAAACGTTTAAAGTACATCGTTATTTCAGATTTGGATTTGATTTAAACCTATAATGTATTAACACACATCTAAATGTGTCGATGTATAAATGGAAATAAAAATAAGATGCTAAAATAGAACATGGAGCATTGATATCATGAAAACTCAACAGTTTAGCTCCAAAGAAGAAGATAGCTTGCAAATACAAATAAAGTGTAAAAATAGTCAAGACAAGGGCTTTTTATAAAACATATCCTAGTGATATAAACATGTGATCATTTTTGACATCTAACTAAAGAAAGAACCATTGAAAACTAAAGTGAACCATTGCAATCATATGTAAGGACCAGGTGATATTTTGCAGGAAAAATACATATTTCAAGTTTGGTTGGAGTTAAATTGATTTATGACGTATCATATTCTTATAGGAAATTTTGCTACTTTGGCCTACTTTTTGAAAAATATAGCAAAAATATGCTAGTTTGAAAAATAATTACAAAAATAGACCAGTTTTGGTTTTAACGTGGGCGAATTTTCAAAAATCGCCAAAACCGATATCAAGGAACATTGTTTTTCAATTTGACGATTTTTGGGAAATCGTCAGTTGACGATTTTTGAAAATTCGCCAAAGCATTTTTCCAGAAAAGTCAAAACAGACCTATATTTGTAATTAAGTTTCAAATAGACCTATATTTGTTATTTCTTTCAAAATGTGGTCTATGTTTGCAAAATTTCCATTCTTATATCGTGAAAGTTTGTATTGGTAAACCAATAGTTTAAACTATATAATATATATTATATGACATCTCAGTTTAGTAATGGTCAAGATATCATGTTAGAGAGAAAAACAAATATGAACTAAGACTGAAGGAAATTGATGCTGACCTAAAATAAATTATATATACTCATTTTGTCCCATGATGAAACAAAATCAGTATAAGCTACCAATAGCACAGAAGTAATTCATATTCGGCGATCACAAATAAGATCACAAAGGTTAATTGTTCATAAGGATTATGCTGTAAATAACTCCTGAAGCATCATTTGAGAAAAATATGAGTAAATTTATGAAGCCATGATCATTATCAACTGATATACTTTGAGTAATTATAATTATACTTAAAATAAGATAAATATTTGTTATAGTGCATGCAACACTAACTTAATTAAGAAAACAAAAGTGATATAGTTAGCATGAAATTGAACTTGTATTAAGATGGTAACTATGTATGAAAAAGTCGATGTTTTTTATGTTTTCTTGAACAACCTTATACAAGTAAATATAATAAAAACCAATCAAAAACTGCAAGTTGGTATTCAGCTTGCGAGCAAAGCTTGAATTTATTATAGTCGTATAATTGTGCAAAACTATATAGTAATTATGTATGATGAGTAGTAAAAGACTAAATTACCTTCAGTTATTGATGACATATCATCAAGCCGATAAAGTTAGCAACAATATCTCCACCAAAGATGTATAAAACCAATCCCCTTGTAGCATGCTTACCATGTGCCTCCGGGCTATTATCTTGCACCTGCAGCAATGCGTGGGTAACTTCTGAAATGAGAACAATATTATTTGGTGTTTAAATTTACTTTTAAATTTGAATCTATGATAGAGACATTTTGCAACCTAAGATATGGCGTCTCAATAAGCATGTCCTCCATTATTTTATAAAAACATATGCTAAATTATAAAATGTTTCGCATTTGGTACAGTTAAACCACTATATAATATGGAATTTCAATTTTTTATTACTAATACCAATACGACACAGTATATCTAAATATTTTGACATGTTTTCAATTTTTTTACATGCATATTTGAGTGTTTCTAATTACCTAGCTGCTTGTCATACTTACGTAATGTGTACATAATGCCCCTCTGGTGTATCTTTGCTTCCTATGGAAGTTTTACAATAGATAATTTGCCAGTAAGGTTACCTTCAAGTATGCCTGTTTGCAGTATAATTTAGTATACAATTGAGCAATATTTTAACTATTTAAAGTTGAAAATATGTTTTGTTTCCATTACCCTATAGTTGACAAAAATTGACTAGTGGTTACAAACCGCAATCAAGTCTTTTTGCTTGCTTCCCTATAATGTGATTTTACTCAAATTGGTTAACAGAATTGCTGCGAAATTATGCTCAAAACTTCATTTCTAAATAATCTAAACTACATATGTTAGCCTAGAATTATACTAAACTTGTGTGTACCCTAACAAAACATTCACAGAAAGAGAGTATAAAACCAAACCTCAGTTTGCAAAAACTAACATAGCCATACGTAGAAAGGCGAAAATCTAGCGCTAAGCAAGTTCGATCTTGATGCAGCACGAGCGACATACCTTAAGTCGCTCCTCCTTAGATCGCGAACGACATACCCTAGGTCGCGAACGACATACCCTAAGTCGCTCCTCCTTAGGTCGAGAACGACATACCCTAGGTCGCGAAGGCCAACTCGCGAAGCCTTATGTCGCTCCAGAATTCCTAAATCGCTCTAGTAGGTCGAAGCTTGCTTATGTCGCTGCCGAAACTTGCTTATGTCATTGCCGAAGCTTGCTTATGTCGCTGTCGAAGCTTGCTTATGTCGCATTGTTTGTTAAGTCGTATGTCGTTAAGTCGTATGATGTTATGTCGCAATGATGTTAAGTCGTGTGATGTTAAGTCTTAGGTCGCATTGTTGTTAAGTCGTATGATGTTGTAACTCGTATGAATTAAGTCGTGAATCGTATGTGTTGAGTCGCATGTGTGTGTTGTAATTTCCTATAAATAGGGGTGTGTTGTCATTTGTAAAATGGTTGAATTTTTGAATAAATTTGTTGAGAGCTTTGTGCCTCCATTAAAATTGGAAGTTGAGTGTGATCTCCTTTCTCCATCTTCGGATATTCGAGTGCGCTCGAATCAACGAATTTGAAGCTGATTCATGGAATCTCGTGCGCGAGATCAGCGTCGAAGAATCATAGATCTTCTAATGCGGTATTGTGCGCGATCAACGTGTTGAAGATAGCTAGAATCCGGTATCTCGAGAGATCAACGGATTTGGGCACTTGGGTATCATCAATTCATCAATTCATCTTGTTTCATCGATTCATTTTCCCGCAATTCGTGATTGGATCCTGGATAGATTTGACCGCTGGTTCAGATCTACTTCCGTGCTGCGTCATTTGGTATCAGAGCAAGGAGACAAACTTTTCCAAGGTCGTTGGGTGTGAAGTTTGTGTTTGGATTTGTTGAAGATTTGATCATGCCTCCGAGACGTGCTAACCGCTATCAAAATATTGAAGATTTGTATAGAAGACAAGAAGCTGAGTAGATGGAGCAGCGTATCAATGAAAAGTTCAATGAGGGTATTGAAAAATTGGAGAAATTGATGAACGACATGAATCAAAATCAAAGGAGAACGTCACCAGATTCGAACCAGGGTGGAAACAGGGTTTCGCCATCGGTTTCGGAAGAAAGGAGGATGTCACCCCAGTCTTATCGAGATAGGAGAGAATCATCAGTTTCAATGATGCGAGACCACAATGGGTACCAAAATGCAGAGGGAAGAACTCAACGTGGTTTTGAAAATGAACCATATCGTAATGCTGAAAGACAGGGTAGAAGGGATATGCGTGGTCGTAGGGATGTAGATGGTCAGGATCGATATCGAAATACATCTGATTTTGAGGAAGATGGCGATGGAGGTAGTAGTCATTATCGAAATCAAGGCCAAGTGCGAAATCAATTTCGGGATTCAGAAAATGATCGTAAATGGGAGTCAGGTATAAGGATGGAAATTCCAGAATTCAAAGGTGGTATGCAAGCAGAAGAATTTCTTGATTGGTTGTCGAATGTTGAAGAAATTTTGGAATTCAAGGATGTGCCTGAGAATCACAGAGTCCAATTAATTGCTACAAGACTAATGGGAAGAGCTATGGCTTGGTGGCAACAAACTAAACTAACTCGGGAGAGAATGGGAAAATCAAAAGTTGTCACTTGGGAGAAGATGAGAAAGATGATGGAAGCGACTTTCTTGCCGTACAATTATCAATCTCTTATGTATCAACGTTTGCAGAATTTGAGACAAGGGACGAAGACAGTGAATGATTATGCAGATGAATTCTATCAATTGATTGCAAGGAATGATATTATGGAAACCGAGGAACAGCTAACAGCTAGATATGTTGGAGGGTTATGAATGCAAATTCAAGACATGGTTAATATGTTTAATCCAATGTCTGTTGCTGAAGCACATCATAAAGCTCTAGCTTGGGAGAAACAAGGGAGACAAGGAAGTGGTGTGTTTACGAGTTCCAACAACCAGAATAAGGGTGCTAGTAGCAGTGCAAATGTTTCCAAGACAGTCAATAAACCAATTGTCAATGAAGCCGCTAAAAAAAGGTCAATAACAGTATTAAGTGCTATAATTGTCAGGAGTTTGGCCATAAAAGTAATGAATGTAAAAAGCCAAAGAAGAGAGCATTAGTTGCAGAGGAATGTGAGGATGTGGAAGCTGAAATTGATTATTCTCATCCACCGAAGTTTGATGAAGATGAAGAAGTTATGTCAGGAGACGAAGGGTGTAACTTGATGATGAGGAGGTCTTGTTTAACGCCAAAGCATGAGAATGATTCTAGTTGGCTGAGAAGCAATATATTTCAGTCTACATGTACTATCTTGGGAAAAGTTTATCGATTTGTTATTGATGCGGGAAGCTGCGATAACATTATTTCTGAAGAAGCCATCAAGAAGTTAGGGTTGAAGACTGAAAAACATCCTAGACCTTATAAACTGGCATGGCTAAAGAAAGGTGGAGAAGTGACAGTGGGAAGACGAGTATTTGTTACATTTTCTATTGGGAAGAAGTACAAAGATGATATATGGTGTGATGTTGTCGATATGGATGTGTGTCATCTACTATTGGGAAGACCATGGCAATATGATAGAGCTGTACAACATAATGGTCGCACCAACAGCTACAGTTTCATGTTCGAAGGTACTCAAATCACCTTAGTTCCTAAAAAGCGTGAACAAAGTGAAAGCAAGTCAGAGAAGAAGTGGAACCAACTAGTCTATTATCTTCGAGAGAATTTGTTAAAGAAGTGGAAGATAGTGCTGAATTGTTTATGTTGATTGGGTATGAAACAAGTGAAGATCTTGAAATGCCTGCGGAGGTTAAACCGGTGTTAAATGAATTTGAAGATGTCTTTCCTGCGGAATTACCCAAGGATTTACCGCCACTAAGGGACATACAACATCAAATCAATCTAGTGCCAGGTGCTGTTTTACCGCATAGGCCGCATTATCGTATGAGTCCAAAAGAGCATGAAGAGTTGAGGAGACAGGTTGAGGAGTTGCTTGAGCTAAGGCATGTTCGAGAGAGTCTCAGTCCTTGTGCTGTACCAGCTTTGTTGGTGCCAAAGAAAGATGGTTCGTGGAGAATGTGTACAGACAGCAGGGCACTCAACAAAATAACTGTCAGATACAGATTTCCTATGCCAAGACTTGATGATCTATTGGATCAACTCAGTGGGTCTGTAATCTTTTCCAAGATCGACCTTAAGAGTGGGTATCATCAAATTTGCATAAGACCAGGTGATGAATGGAAGACAGCATTCAAGACTCGGGAAGGATTATATGAATGGTTGGTCATGCCATTTGGTCTATCTAATGCACCAAGTACATTTATGAGGGTGATGAATCAAATTTTCAGACCATACATCGGGAAGTTTGTTGTAGTCTACTTTGATGATATCTTGATATATAGTGCTAGCATAGAGGAGCACATTCAACACTTGCGAAAGGTGTTAACTATTCTTTGTCAAGAACAGTTCTATGCAGCGACGAAGAAATGCGTGTTCATGACGCCGAGTGTTTTATTTCTGGGTTATGTCATGTCCAAGGAAGGGATACAAGTGGACCAGAGTAAAGTAGCCGCAATCAGAAATTGGCCACAGTCCAAAACTATAACATAAGTCAGAAGTTTCCATGGGTTAGCTTCATTTTATCGAAGATTTATACCGCACTTTAGTAGTGTGATGGCTATTGTATGAAAAGAAAGCAGTTTTCATGGACGAAAGAGGCAGGATCTGCTTTTGAACAGATCAAGGAACTTTTAACATCAGCACCGATTCTAGTGTTGCCAGATTTTCAGTTACTATTTGAGTTACATACAGATGCGTCTAAAGTTGGAATTGGAGGAGTGTTGAGTCAGAAGGGTCGTCCAATTGCCTATTTCAGTGAAAAGCTTTCTGGAGCAAAGATGAGATACAGTACTTATGATGTAGAGTTTTATGCTATTGTGCAGGCCGTGAAGCATTGGAGACATTACTTGTTCCATAAAGAATTTGTTTTGTATATGGATCATGAAGCATTGAAACATTTACAAGGGCAGAATAAAAATGCAGCTAGGCATGCATCGTGGATAGCTTATTTGTAGCAATTTACATTCGTCGTAAAGCACAAGTCTGGAGTAACCAATCGTGTCGCCGATGCATTGAGTCGGAGGAATAATTTACTAACAACCATGCGAGTAGAGGTGATGGATTTTGACTTACTTCCAGATTTGCTCACTTCAGATTCATATTTTTCCAAGATCTTAGACAAAGTCAAGCAGGGAAACATGGATGGATATATGCTGGTTGATGGTTTTCTATTCAAAGGAAATCAGTTGTGTATTCCAGATTGCAGTCTGCGAATGAAAATCATCAAAGAATTACATGAAGAAGGACACGTGGGCCGTGACCGTACTATGCAGTTGATCTCAAAGTCTTATTTTTGGCCATCAATGAGGAAGGAGGTTGAAAAGTTCGTTCAGAGGTGCCATATTTGTCAAGTTTCAAAGGGACCGCAATAAATGCAGGTTTATATATGTCGTTGCCTATACCTACTAAACCATGGGTGGATGTTAGTATGGACTTTGTATTGGGATTGCCGAGAACGCAACGTGGCAATGATTCTATCTACGTGGTGGTTGATTGGTTTTCAAAAATGGTACATTTTATCGCATGCAAGAAGACAGCAGATGCAGTTAATGTCACATAGTTATATTTCAGAGAGATCTATCGTCTTAATGGGTTACCTGAATCTATTGTATCGGATAGAGACACTCGTTTTCTGAGTCATTTTTGGATGAGTCTATGGAGAATGGTCGGGATAAAGTTGAAATTCAGTAGTGCTTATCATCCACAGACGGATGGACAGACAGAAGTTGTGAATAGACCCTAGGTAATCTATTGAGATGCCTCGTAAATGACAATTTGAAGAGTTGGGATTCCAAGCTGTGTCAAGCTGTGTTTGCACACAACCATGTAGTTAATCGTAGCACTGGGTTCAGTCCATTCCAGGTCGTTTATTCAACAATGCCTAAGGGACCATTAGATTTATCTACAATGCCACAGCAGAAAGGAGTGATCAAACGAGCTAGTGATTTTGTGAATGAATTGCAAGAGTGCCACAAGGTCGTGCATGAACGATTTCTTAAAGCGAATGAGTAATATAAGCAATCCGTGGATATTAAGCGACGAAATGTTGAGTTCAAAGAAGGAGATTTTGTATATGTAGTATTGACTAAGGATCGATTTCCTATTGGTACTTACAACAAACTGGCTGCTAGAAAGATTGGCCCTTTGGAAATCGTAAAGAAGATTAATGAGAATGCTTATCGGTTAAGATTGCCAGATCATATCCATACTGCTGACGTTTTCAACGTCAAACACTTGATTCCATATCATGAGAATAAGCATGTCGAAGAAGGAGAAAGTGTGAATTCGGGACGAATTCTTTTCAACCAGGGGAGGAATGATGCAGCGCGAGCGACATACCTTAAGTCGCTCCTCCTTAGGTCGCGAATGACATACCCTAGGTCGCTCCTCCTTAGGTCGCAAACGACATACCCTAAGTCGCTCCTCCTTAGGTCGAGAACGACATACCCTAGGTCGCTCCTCCTTAGGTCGCGAAGGCCAACTCGCGAAGCCTTATGTCGCTCCAGAATTCCTAAATCGCTCCAGTAGGTCGAAGCTTGCTTATGTCGCTGCCGAAACTTGCTTATGTCGTTGCCGAAGCTTGCTTATGTCGCTGCCGAAGCTTGCTTATGTCGCATTGTTTGTTAAGTCGTATGTCGTTAAGTCGTATGATGTTATGTCGCAATGATGTTAAGTCGTGTGATGTTAAGTCTTAGGTTGCATTGTTGTTAAGTCGTATGATATTGTAACTCGTATGAATTAAGTCATGAGTCGTATGTGTTGAGTCGCATGTGTGTATTGTAATTTCCTATAAATAGGGGTGTGTTGTCATTTGTAAAAGGGTTGAATTTTTGAATAAATTTGTTGAGAGCTTTGTGCCTCCATTAAAATTGAAAGTTGAGTGTAATCTTCTTTCTCCATCTTCGGATATTCGAGTGCGCTCGAATCAACGAACTTGAAGCCAATTCACGGAATCTCGTGCACGAGATCAACGTCGAAGAATCGTAGATCTTCTAACGCGGTATCGTGCGCGATCAACGTGTTGAAGATAGCTATAATCCGGTATCTCGAGAGATCAACGGATTTGGGCACTTGGGTATCATCAATTCATCTTGTTTCATCGATTCATTTTTCCACAATTCGTGATTGGATCCTGGATAGATTTGACCGCTGGTTCAGATCTACTTCTGTGCTGCGTCGGATCTGTTTAGGTAGGGTTTCATAAGCATGATTTGGGATTTCAATCTATTTAGAGCTCCAATGCGTTAATTTGAGTCAAAATCTATTTGACATTTAATTTTGGCTTCTTACAGCAGGCAAACAGTAATGACCTATAATTTAGTCATTTTAAATAGAAGTATTTAATATATTTTTAAATGATTAAATAATGGATTTTGTACCTTAAATAAAATTCAAATAAATGTCTCAAGTGTATTTTTTTACGGATTTAAAGTGTTAGTTTAAAGACGGTTCGAGTTATAAGACAGTTAAGGGTACCGATTTAATTAAGAATAAGAAACAAATTGGAACTTTTCTACTCTCTGACTGGACCACACTTTTTAAGCTTATCCCTGCCTGATAAAGTAAATGAGAACGATTACTTCTTAGGAAAAAAGAAATGAATTTTCCAAATAAAACAAAATAGTATAATAACATGCCTTATAAAACAAAATAGTATAATGACCTGCCTAATAAAACAAATAGCATAATGGTATTCCATGCGGATGGTTGTCATTGGACCAAAATATGGTCGAATCAGGTTATGCCATGCTGATGGTTACCATTAGTGCAAAATATGATCGAATCAGGTTATGTCAAGCGGATGTTTGCCATTGGACAAAATATGGTCGAATTAGGTTATGCCATGCTAATGGTTGTCATTGGACCAAAACCTAGTCAAATCAAGTTAGGCTATTGAGGTTAGGTAATTACAAAAGTACCCTTCTCTTCACATATAAATACTCAAGTCCATATCTCATTTTAATTCATTCATAAACTAAAGAAAGAAACCAAATACCCTCTTCATATTCAAGGCAACCGAGGTTTCCATTTGCTTCACCAAATCAAAAGGATTTAAAGTTTAAGTGGTGAGTATAACTTATTCTATGAGTATAATTAATTTATTTTAATTATTTTACAGTGAGTTAATTGTTCTTTGATTTAAAGGAATTTGAAATCGATTCAAGTTACTTTAGTTGATAATAATACCTCAACTTAAATGACTTCATTTCTAACCGATGAAGAGTATTTGTTTGAAATCGAAGACTGGAAATAAGTTTATGGAGTTGGTTTTTCGATTTGTTTTAACAAGACTTTGTTTAAACAAGGGATTTCTTTGTCTATGTCATTAAGTAACATAAAACAAATATGATAAGTAGTGCTAAAATGTTGACATGTTTATGGAAAGCAAGTCATCTTATATCTAGCACGAAAAGCCAATGAGTAGACTTTCCTCTATCTGTGAGATCTAGAATCGGAGTGCTCAAGGCAAGGCCTGGATATGCAACTAGTGTCTAACTTACATGGCTTCGATTCTAGGCGAGGGATAGAGACGTCGAAATTTCAAAAACGTGATAAGTATAAGAGAGTTAATTTCTACAAATAGGTCATGATTAGTTAAGTATATGGAAGGTGCTTCATCTTATATTTGACACTAAATTTTGTGGTATGGAAGCCCAATTCTATCTGTAAGAATAAAGAATGTTGACAAGTGAAGGTTTTTGAGGTAATAATACCCCAACTTGTCCGGCTTAATTGTTAATCGAGGGATAGCATGAGGTTGAAATCAAAAGGTGGTGGTTAGTATATGATGTCTGATTTTCTATATGAAAACTATATACTTACATCAGATAGTGGTTTGTCCACTATCGACAACTTGACCTATTTTGACTTAGGAAGTATGTGAAAGCTTCGCATTTCATACGGTTTGAGATTCCCTTAGGAGAACTCATTTCGGTGAAACATATCTCGCTTTAAGGGCGGATATCCGAGTTCTCCTTGGGACTCTTATATCGTCTGCTTACTTCTAAAAGAACCGAGATTGAGTTAACTAGAAACTTTCAATTGTTGGTTTGCAGAGATTGGGATTTGAATAACCATGAGTTCTCTAAAAACTACTCTGAATTGGCATATGTATTCGAATTGAAGGCATCTTGAAGACGATGGAATCAAAGATGGAGTTCTTTGAAGTGCAAATGCTACTTGCTACTAATCCTGAGGATATTTCCAAAAAGGATGTTGTACAAGTAGTGCCTTCGATGAAGGAATTAAGCCAGCCTATAGCGGAAGAAATGAGTGAATTTCAAAAAAAATTAACCTATTGGATCTTAGTTGAGCCTATGAAGCCTAATTTAATTAGAATATTTCTAAATTTGTTTTCAAATAAAATCTTTATTTTATTTTATTTAGTTAAAGGGAGTTTAAATAAATTTAATTTTAAATGTATAGTGTATCAAATACAGCCGACATTTATTAATAAGAGTTAATATATATAGGGAAGGAAACCTCTCATTTCCTTCTCT
This sequence comes from Allium fistulosum, assembly GCA_030737815.1. Lineage (NCBI taxonomy): Eukaryota > Viridiplantae > Streptophyta > Magnoliopsida > Asparagales > Amaryllidaceae > Allium > Allium fistulosum. Next base: position 505,199,201 of record CM060903.1, on the reverse strand, counting down.
AAAACAAGTAATTAATTGAGAGCATTAATAAAATTTAATGTATACATAGGGAAAGAAACCTTTTGTTTCTTTTCCTAAAATAAGTAATTAATTGAGAGCATTAATTGCATTAAATGGAGAGATGAACCTTTCATTTCTCTCTTTAATTTGAATTGATTAATTAGATTTAATTTACATATATATATATATATATGTGTGTGTGTGTGTATCAAATACACACGCATGTGTGCGTGCGTGCACACAAACACACACATATATATCTCTGTGTGTGTGTGTGCACGCATGTGGAACATGATAATCCATGAATGGTATAATGTGCCCGTATATAGATGATGGGATTTACATTGCAACAAACACATTAGCTCATTTTACGTATACTATAATTTTTCCAAATATGTGCTTGTACAATACGGCAAAACAAGATATTAATATATGTAAATGAATATACATATACATGTATACATAAAATATATATGTATATATATATATTATTGAATAAAACATTTTCTGCCAGAATAAATTAATGTAAAATTATTATATGAAAAATTACAAGTTTTAAATTTTTAGAAAATCTAGAAACACATTTTGGGCCCAAAATAATTTATGTAATTTTCTCAATTAAAATAATACTTATCATTACATAATTAATAACAGCCCAAAATCAAATTAATTCTTAAAAATATGAAATCAAGTTGAAAAATTCTAAAACTTTTTTGAACATACCTAAGACATATATTAGGCTTAAGAAAAATTTATGAAATTTTCTTAATTGAAATTATATTTTCAATTAAATAATTGATTGCAGGCTGAGAACGAATTAATTATAAAAATTATTAAATTAAGTTACAAAAGTTTTAAATTTTTTATAAAGATACCTGAGACACGTTTTAGGTTTAAGAAAATTTTCTTAAATTTTCTCAATTGAAACTATATTTTTAATTAAATAATTGATTGTAGGAAGAAAGTAAATTAATTTAAAAATATTAAATTAAGTGAAATTTTACAGTAAGCTGATTGTATGGTACAACAAATTTAAAAAATATAAAACTAAAATTTTGAACCATTAATTATTTTATACATAATAAAAACACAAAAAATCATTAAATAATAATAAAATATTTATATACATATTTAATATAATATTTTTATATTTTATGATTCATAATAAGTATAAATCATCATAATAAAATTTTAAGAACAAATATATACGATATATAATCATATATACAATTATACATATTGACAATTTGTAGATCTCTGTATATTTAGTCTAAACCTATATATATATCAAAATTAATTTTTTTAGAAATTTAATTCAATAATAAATCAATAAAAAAATATTACCCATAACCAATCCAATTGTAACAAACACATGTATCCACAAAAAATCTCACATAATCTAAACAATAAACAGATCTGAATACAAATAAATGGTTTGGATGTAAATCTACTTTTATATGATAAACTTGATATAAAAAAATAATAATAAATTAAAGTTCACCTCTTAATGAAGACTTTGAGTCCACGTTGAACAATAATTTCTCTTCTTAGAACAATTCCCAATCCGTCAGGTTGCTGATCCAAGATTGGAGTCCTTCTGTTACAAATTAGTATTTTTTTTTCAATTTAAAGTAGATTTGAGAATTTTTGGGATTGTTTTAGAGGATAGTTGCTGCCACTAAAATGAAGAAGAAGAAAAAAGTGGCGTCTCAAAAAAATGAAATTAGCCCGAGATTAGGGTTTTGAGATTAGTATTTATACGCATAGGATAAAGGAGCAAACTATGTAAGTTTCTCACTAGATCTTAGCAAACATCTCCAAACCCTAATCCTATGTTGTAGCCGCCTACAACCTCTCTCAAACCAATACCTATCCTCTCCAAATCTCAAGGGTTGTGAGTCCATTTAACCCAAATTAAACATGTACAATCATATTTAACCTATTTTATTATCGATATCTCATATCGATCAATATATTCATAACTTTTATAAATATATGCAACAATTTTATTTCTCAAATCACATTAAAATTTCATAATTAATATTTCATAAACATTAATTTCTTTATTTAGTTTATAACAATTATAAACTAATTAAATCGTTTGGCTTAAAGAGAATTCATCATTTCGGTTGTGTGACTTTTGGGTGTAAATTCGATCAGCAATCAACGTCGAACTATTCGAACGTTGACGTTCACACTTCACTTAGCAGGTGGTGTGATAATATGGCTAAATTTATCGCTTACTAATTTTTGGAAAATCTTATTTAAATTTAATAAGCGTTACCAAGTTGGGATAATTATTTACACCAATTCTCTTTGTCAAAAGTATATTACTTTGGACTTATTGAATTTGGTAATGGTCAAAATTCCAACATCATCCACATTCAACTCTATAGCCCAAACACAAAGTCCTTGGTGAAATAATAAGAATTATCATTAACCGAAGTACTTGGCCAGAGATTTTGATTTTGAGTTAACTTAAGTTGACCGTGATACCAACCCCATATAATTGAGGAGACAAATCCTCTCTTGAATAGTGCTTCACTTTCAGTACTTCCACTCAATCCAACTATAGTCACTCAATGGATGTTGTGCCATGATGGGGCTATAATCAAAGTGGAGATTTCATATTAAATATTCACAGTATTCTCAAGTCGAAAGAACTGTGTAAATTATTCACATCAATATTTTCTGTTTGACCTTAGTTATATTAACCAACAGAAAACTATCGAATGACTCGTTCCATAGTTATCCAATAACTATTAGTACGTAACCCCTAGGTGCCCCCAGCAGTCATGAGTAATACACTGCTTAATGTTTGAAGAGCATTACATACTCTATTCTCAACAGATGCAATGATATCCAGTCTCGATGCATCTTGACTATGAACATTTAAAATGGTATATTTAATTTTATTATGATAAATTACTCACGATTACAAAACTTTGTAACTACTATCATAAAACATACCATTTATGGATTTTCTATTAAATATACCTTTAATTAAATTAATTAATTGATATAACCACATTATATCAAGTATATAATAGAAAGATAACATCTTTATTTCTAACAAGATTAGTTAACGAGTTAGATATATGTAACAAATTACATAATTGACCATAGGGTATACCCCTAACTCAATCATTCAGTTTGTTCATATCCTAAACAACTTGTATGGATGAATGCAAGTATAGCATTATTGCTTGGAGTTCCGTGTCTGCATTTCAAGATGGGTTTGATAAAATGAAAGGTAATCGTTGCCTTGAGCCTTGCACCGGAAATGACTAGAACATGGGATATGTAGTAGGGCTATGTAGGTCGCACCCATTAGGGTATGACCATCCCTAATCTAGATCGATATTTATTTGGATATATGCTTCGGGCCTAGTACGGTTTTTGATCGCAACCGAGGGATGGTTATATTCGGTACTATCGAGGAAGGGGTAGGTCGGTTCTGTGTTGGCAGAGGTTGTAAGGTTTGTAACCTCGGTATATTTTCTCTAGAGATGTACTGTGCTAGACGGTACCCGGTAGCCTTGTCATTGTATGTAATCCATTTCCAATACATGCCTTTACGGACTTAGTTATATACTGAATATGCTGTTGAATGTAATTAATGTAACCATTCTGGTTATGATTAAATATTTATTTTAAACTCTAGACATTATTATATTATCACAAGATTTCCTATAAAATGGTTTGGTTATCATAAGATAAAAACTCGTCTGTGTTTTTGTGCAGCGTGGTTCTATGAGATACCTTTATTTCAAAAGGGTTTTATAAACATAAAAATTCATATATTTCAAGTTTACTCACACCAGACTCATGTTGCCGAAGTATTTCTTTTTTCCCTTAAACTCTTGGGTACTCTAATTTTTGGGTAGCCAAGTAGTCTAGCTTCTTGCAGATGCAATTTGGAGGAGCATGGAGCAGGAGGCTTCATCATTATCTAGTTATCTATTATTTCCATTGTGGTTTGTATATAGATGTGTATCAGCATTATAGAGGCAGGTAGTTATAACTATCTCTGGCTGAAGTTAGTACTTATTGAACTCTGTTGTTTCATTTTGGGATTAACTCTATGTACTATCTTATGTCTATTATATATGATTTCCATGCATTATGAGATTCTATATTTCTTTCCTTTTGTCTTTTATTTTCTTTTACCCCAATGGTTTGCCTTTCGAATGCTTACATGATCGGCACATGAATACCGTGGATGTATTAATTGTCGTCTTTAGGAGTAAGAAAGGCGATTCATTACACTTGGTATCGAAGCATAGGTTGAGCGAACACCTAAGCCATGATTGGGTCAACTCATTAGAGATAAGGTTAGTAACACCCTAGAATAAATTTATTCTATGAGAGTGCGTATTTGTAATTTTTATCCGAATATTTATATATTTGAGTTATTTTGATCAATATTTACATGTTTAATTTAATAGCCTTTTCCCTAAGTTAATCTCATCTATGTATTCTAAAAGTTATCTTACTATATTCAGGAATAAGAAATGAGTACAAGAGGAAGACGAGGAAGGGGAACTGGCAGTACTATGACCTCCAATGGTTGAGCTCCGAATACTAGTAAGGTAGGAGTGGTAGAAGAAGTGGCGCATGTGGAACCCCAAGTTAACTTTTCATCCCTATGCAAAGACTATACCAATTTGAGCAGGAAGTCGTTCAAAGGTACATAATCAATTATCGAAGTTCAAGCTTGGCTTCATTCTTGTAAGAAGATCTTTAAGGGACTTGGTATTTCTAATGAGCAAAAGCACTTCCTGGCATCTTGGCAATTGCAGGAAGGAGCTTACGCATGGTGGGATTTAGTTACAATAAATGTCCTAGAGGATGGCTTTCCTTAAGCGTGGTTCAAAGTATTTTAAGATCGGTATATGCCTACAGCAGGGAAGACCTGTCTTTACAGAAGTTTTCTAGATTTTAAGTAAGGGGAAATGACTGTAGTTGAGTATGAGACTAAGTTCAATGAGTTATCCCGCTTCGGTCCAAGATTTATTAATACTCCCTTTAAAAAGAATGAAATGTTTATAGCTGGGATGAAGGAAGAATTTCATGGGAAGATGACTGCACACCTGAAAGGATCTTTTGTAGACCTAAGGGTTTAAATCGGTAGGACCGGACCGGACAGAGATGTGTTTAGTTTCTGTCATAAATAAAATCGGACCGGACATGGACCGGATGAGATTTATATTCATACAATTTTTGCTGTCCTAGCTCGTGTCCTAAATGAAATTGGACGGACATGTACATACGTTTTTGGAGACGGACTCGTATGGACACGAACGGACATTGATATTTACATCAAATTTTATGTTGTTTAATAGAATTTCCATCAGCTATATTATTTTTATCAATGTGTATTGAAGCATAAGCATTTTATGAATCCTTACTCAATTAATCGACCAAATAATTGCTATATATGTTTTGAGAAACATAGAGGATATACTGAATTATAAGAAATTCAGATGAATTCGAACGAACATGGACCGGACGAGATTTTTGCTCGTACAAATTTTGTTGTCCTAGCTCGTGTCCTAATTGAAAATGAAACGAACTCGGACAGACGTATTTTGGTTAGGACATGAACGGACATCGGTCACTCGTACAAAATTAACAGCCCTAGACCTCATGGATATAGCTTTGCATTATAAAGTCCTCGATAAGAAGAAGCTAGCAGCAGCATCAAGCAACAACAACAACAATCCCAACAAGAGGAAGTTCAATCAGCAAGGAAAGAAGTAGTGGGGAGGAAAGCTAAGAGGAAGGGCTCAGGATGATGTTACAAGGATTATATTTGTAATATTTGTAACCAGAAGGGCCACATTACAAAATTCTGTAAGAATTCCAAGGTTCAGAAGCAGAAGATGGACCTATTTCTCATATGGTTCAAAAGATACTTTGCTACAACTGTCAACAACCACGGCATATGGTGAACGATTGTCTGTTGATGAAGAAAGGGAAACAAGCTAGGGTTTATGCTATCAAGGATGAACCATTAACCTTAGAGAATGTGAAAGGGAAAGGAGTTCTAGAAGGTACTACATATGTTAATGACATTCTAGTACGAGTATTATTTGATAATGGTGCTTCCCACAGTTTTATTTCTAAAAGATTGGTTGATAGATTAAAACTTTCCTCAAGGATTATAGAAACCCCTATTTGTATGTCTAACCCCATAGGTAATGCAACTAATCTATGTATAGTTTGTAAAAATGTGTGAGTTACTTACCTTACCCATCCTTTTCCACAGGACATGTTTGTTCTAGAATTTAATGGGTTTGATGTTTTACTCGGTATGGATTGGCTAGCGAGGTATAGAGCTGTCTTAGTTTATGTTGGAAGGACGGTATCTTTAAAAATCAAAATAAGGAGAATTGTTGAAGTATCGTGTGAAGAGACTAACAGGCTAATGGGTAGTTTCCTATATGCACTTAATTTGTCCCAAAAAGAGTTAGGGTCTATATTAATTGTTATTGAGTTCCTAGATGTTTTTGAAGAAGTAAACAGCCTACCTCCACATCGGGAGATGGAGTTTTGTATTGACTTAATTCCCGGTTGGAAACCTGTTATTCATACTATCCATAAGATGGCTTCGAGAGAGAAGTTGAAGTTAAGAAATTAGACAGATGATTTGCTGGGAAAGGGACTGAGTAGGTTAAGTCGCTCAAGTTGGGAAGCACCTGTAGTCTTTGTTGCAAAAGTTAAATGGTTCGCTAAGGCTTTGTGTTGGTTACCATAAGCAAAACAAATAGACGGTTCAGAATAAGTATTTTCTACCTTGTATAGGACGACTTATTTCACCAACTTTATGGTGATCATGTATTCTCATAGATGGATCTTGCCATGGGATTCCTCAATTAAGAATAGTAGAGGATAGTATACACTTAACAACATTCAGAGGTCTGGATTATTTCTACGAGTGGTTGGTTATGCCTTTTGGGTTGACCAATGCACCCACCTATTTTGTGGGCCTTATGAATTAAGTCTTTAGAGATGTGCTAAATAAATTTGTATTATTCTTCATATATGATAATTTTATTTATTCCAAGATCGAGGAGGAACATAAACGCCATCTAGAAATTGTGTTAGAAACGTTGTGGAGGCACGTTTTAAAAGCTAAATTTCTAAATGTCATTTCTGGCAATCAGAAGTAAGATTCCTCGAACATGTTGTGTCGGGGGATGGTATTTTGGTTGATCCAGAGAAGGTAGCAGCTGTTCAAGATTGGAAGACACTGTAGACTCCAACGGAGGTCTAAAGCTTCTTATTCTTGGCGGGATATTATCGGAGATTAATTCAAGACTTCTCCAAAACCGCTTTGCATCTAACAAAGTTGACAAAGAAGGATATTAAATTTATCTGGACTCTAAAGTGTAAAGAAGCATTCAATGAGTTAAAGAAGGGGTTAACCAGCGCTCATATCCTAGCTATCCAAGATGGAGGTGAAGGGTTGATAGTGTATACAGATGCTTATGGCGTAGGGTTGGGTGTGGTATTAATGGATCATGAAAGGGTTATCGCTTATGCTAGTAGGCAACTGAAGCCTCATCAGCGTAATTATGCAACACATGACTTAGAATTATTAACCGTTGTGTTTGCATTATAAATGTGAATGCATTACTTACTAGGTGAAAAGTTCGAGCTCTTCACGGATCATAAATCCTTGAAGTATCTTTTCACGTAGAATAACTTAAACGTGAGACAACAACATTGGTTAGAATTTCTTGCGGTGTATGACCTTGAAATTTTACATACGCCTGGGAAAGCCAATGTAGTAGTTGATGCACTAAGTAGAAGGTTTGCAGTTTTAGCTTATCTAGAGTTACTCCTACTATCCTTGATAGGATTGCAAGCAATCAAAGAGAAGATAGTCATATAATGAAAATTATCAAGGACATAGGCGAGGGACATTGCTCGAGCTTTCAGAATGATCACTGTGGGATATTGCGGATGAATGGAAGGATATATGTGCTCAACGTCGATGGTATTAGGCAAGAAGTATCAGCAGAATACCATCAATCTAAACTAAGTGTCCATCCTGGTGTTACAAAGATGATTTGGGGTATGAAGATTGTATTCTGGTGGAAAGGAATGAAGGGGGATATTTCTCTCCATATTAGCAGGTTTATGAATTTCCAACGAATAAAAGGTGACCATCAAAGGACTGCTGGACTACTACAATAACTCGAGATTCCAAGTTGGAAATGGGAGCATGTGACGATGGACTTCATAGACGGTTTTCCTAGGTCAGGAAAAGGTAATGAAGGCATTTGGGTTATTATTGATCGACTAACCAAAAGTGCGCATTTTATTCCGATGAAGTCGATTAGAAGCGCAACAAGCTTGGCACAGATACTTTCATGAAGGGGATTGTTCGGTTGCATAGAGTTCCTAGTAGCATCATAAGTGACCAGGATCAAATTTTTACTAGTCAGTTTTAAAAAGCATTACATGCAGCTTTAAGAACAAAGCCGAGTTTAAGCACTACATACCATCCTCAAACTGAAGGTCATATGGAGAGAGTAAATCGGGTTTTGGAGGATCTTTTGAGAGATTTCATACTGGATTTCGGAGGGTCATGGGAGGATCATCTTCATTTAGTTGAGTTCTCTTATAATAACAGTAACTAGGAAAGTATTGGCATGGCGCCTTATGAAGCTCTTTATGGTCGACCATGCAAATCACCATTGTGTTGGGTTGAAACTGAAGATCGATTAGCGCTTGGTCCCGATATGATTGGTGAAGCTATAGAAAAAGTAGCTATGATTAGAAGGAAGATGAAGGAAGCACAGGATAGACAGAAGAGCTATGCCGATCAGAGGCATAATGACTTGGAATTCTCAGTCGGGGACTTTTTTTATGAAGGTTTCTTCGATGAACGGAATTATGCGGTTTGGAAGAACAAGAAAATTGGCACCTCGATATGTTGGACCCTTTCAGATTCTTAAATGAATTGGCCCGCTTGCTTATCAAGTTGAGTTACTTGAGAGATTGTCAGTCGTACATAATGTTTCCATGTATCTCATTTGGGGAATATGTGCACGATCTGAAACTAATTATTGGGCCAGCTATTATAGAAGACTTAAATGTAGAGCCGAACTTGACCACTATAAGGCATTCTATTCACATCGTGGATTATGATGTAAAACAATTGCATAATAAGGTCGTGAGGTTGGTCAAGGTTCAGTGGAGCGATGATGCTAGAGACTGCACTTGGAAAACCGAGGATAGTATGAGAAAGGCTTATGTCGAGTTGCTAATATATGAGTAGTTTGCATATATTGTATCGATAGTACTCACCGTCCATGGTGTAGTCACTTATCATGTATCTCTTTTATATGTGATTTCATCGTAAATGATATATGTTTTTTTGAGTTATCTTCTTTGAGTGTTAATTTGGAGACGAAATTCTTTTAAGGAAGAAGAATGCAACGACCCGTAATTTAGTCACTTTAAATATGAGTATTTAATATATTTTGTTAATGATTAAATAATGAATTTTATAACTACAATAAAATTTGGATAAAATGCCTCGAGTGATTTTTTTTATGGATGTAAAATGTTAGTTTAAAGACGGTTCGAGTTATAAGGCGGTTAGGGGTACCGATTTAATCAAGAATAAGAAGAAAATTTAAACTTTTCTACTTTTTGATTGGACCACACTTTTTAAACTTATTATTGCATAATAAAACAAATGAGAATGATTATTTTTAGGAATTAAGAAAAGAATTTGCCTAATAAAAAAAGTAGTATAATGACCTGCCTATTAAAACAAAATAGCATAATGATATTCCATGCGGATGGTTGCCATTGGACCAAAATATGATCGAATCAGGTTATGCCATGTAGATGGTTGCCATTGAACCAAAATATGGTCGAATCTAGTTATGTCATGCGGATGGTTGCCATTGGACCAAAATCCGTTCGAATCAGGTTAGGCTATAGAAGGTTAGGTAATTACTAGAGTACCCTTCTCTTCACCTATAAATACCCAAGTCCATTTCTCATTTTAATTCATTTACAAACTAAAGAAAGATACCAAATACCCTCTTCATCTTCAAGGCTACCAAGATTTCCATTTGCTTCACCAAATCAAAAGGATTTAAAGTTTAGGTGGTGAGTATAACTTACTGTGTGAGTATAATCAATTTATTTTAATCATTTATAGTGAATTAATTGTTCTTTGATTTAAAGGAGTTATGATATTGATTCAAGTTACTTTAGTTGATAATAATACCTCAACTTGAACGACTTTATTTATAATCGACGAAGAGTGATTATTTGAAATCAAAGACTAAAAATAAGTTTATGTAGTTGGTTTTTCGATTTGTTTTAATAAGACTTTGTTTAGACAAGAGATTTCTTTGTCTATACCATTAAGTAACATAAAAAAATATGATAAGTAGTGCTAAAATGTTGTCACGTTTATGGAAAGTAAGTCATCTTATATTTAGCACTAAAAGCCGATGAGTAGACTTTCCTCCATTCGTGGGATTTAGAATCGGAGTGCTCAAGGCAAGGCTTTGATATGCAACAGTGCTCTAACTTACCTGGCTTTGATTCTAGGCAAGGGATAGAGAAGTCGAAATGTCGGAAACATGATAAGTATAAGAGGGATAATTTCTCTAAATAGGTCATAATTAGTTAAGCATATGGAAGGTACTTTACCTTATACTTGATACTAAATTTCAAGGTATGGAAGCCCATGTCTTTCTACGAGAATTAAGAATGTTGTCAGGTCAAGGTTTGAGAGGTGACAATATCCCAACTTATCCGGATTCATTGTTAATCGAAGGATAGCACGGGTTTGAAATCAAAAAGTGGTGGTAAGTATATGATGTCCGAATTTCTATATGCAAACTATATACTTACACCCGGTAGTGGTTTGTCAACTATCAACGACTTAACCTATTTTGACTTAAGCTTCATTTCATATGATTTGAGATTAACTTGGGAGAACTCATTTCGGTGAAACGTCTGTCGCTTTAAGGACATATATTCAGCTTCTTCGTAGGACCCTTATATCGTCTGCTTACTTCTGAAAGAACTGGGATTGAGTCGACCAAAAATTTTCAATTGTTGGTTCGGAGAGACTGGGATCGGATAAGCATGTGTTATCCAAAAACCACTCTGACCTGGCATATGCATTCTAATTGAAGACATCTTTAAGATGATGGAATCGAAGATGGAGTTCTTTGAAGTGCAATGCCTATTTTTTGTTAATCCTAAGGGTAAGGGTGATTCCAAAAAGGATGTAGTAGAAGTAGTGCCTTTGATTTGTTTATATCTTGAACAACTTGCATAGATGAATGCTAGCATTTCATTATTACCTAGAGGGCAGTGTTAGCATCCCAAATGGGTTTGCTAAAAGCAAAGGTAATCACTACCTCGAGCCTCACAACAAGAAATGACTAAAACAAGGGATATGCAGCAGGGCTATGTGGGTTGCACCCATTAGGGTATGATCATCCCTGATCTATAACGATATTTATTTGGATGTGTGTTTTGGGCCCAGTACGGTTGTTGATCGCAATCGAGGGATGATTATACTCGGTACTATCTAGGAAGGGGTATGCCAATTCTGTATTGGCAGGAGTTGCAAGGTTTGTAACCTCAGTACATTTTCTCTAGAGATGTACTGTGACATGCGGTACCCCAGTAGCCTTGTCATTGTATGGAATCCATTTTCCAATACGTGTCTTTACGGACTTAGTTGTATACTAAATATGATGTTGAATGTAATAATGTAACTATTCCGGCTATGATTAAATATTTATTTAAACTCTAGACATTATTATAATATCACAAAATTTCATATGAAACGGTTTGGTTATCGTAAGGTAAAAACCCATACGTGTTTATGTGCGACGTGGTCTTACGAGATACCTTTATTTTGAAAGGGTTTTATAAATATAAAATTCATACACTTTGAGTTTACTCACACCAGACCCATGTCTGAACCTGAGTTTTTCTTTTTTTCCCCCCTAAACTCTTGGGTACTCTAATTTTTGAGTAGCCAAATAGTCTAGGTTCTTACGGATGCAATTTGAAGGAGCATGGAGCATGATGCTTCATTGTCATCTAGTTATCTATTATTTCCGTTGCAGTTTGTATATAGTTATGTATCAACATTGTGGGGGTGGGCAGTTATAACTGTCCTTGGCTGAGGTTAGTACTTATTGTTATTCTAATGTTTCATTTTGGGAGTGACTGTATGTACTATCTTATGTTTTATTATATATGGTTTCCATGCATTATGAGATTCTATGTTTCTTTCTTCTTGTTTTTTTTTCTTTTACCCCAACGATCTACCTTTCGGGCACCTAGATGATCAGCAAACGAATACTGTGGATGTATTAAGTGTCGTCTTTAGGAGTAAGAAATGCGAATTGTTACACAAACCTCCCTAATGGCTGGTTTGATTAAGGGGCCTTTTATCGTTTGAAATAAAGTAATTTAATTTTTTCTTTTAAAAAGCAAAAGTCAAAATGACTACACAAATGGATAAAAAATAAAAACTTCAACAAATTTCTAACTTGCTTTGTTAGAAAAAAAATTTTAAAATTTTAAAAGTTCAAATTTCTAAATTTGAGTTTCAAAATTTTCAGATTCAAAAATGCCAAACTAATATTTTGATTTTCTAAAAATGTACAAATTTCCACTACAGGAAAATAGGCACATGGAAGAAGTTGCAAAAAAATTTATTCTCAAGGTCAACAAGTTTGCGTTTTAGTTTGAAGGACACTTTTTAATGTAAACAGAAAATGATTATTACAACTATCATTCTGTGATTTACACTAAAAAGTGTCCTTTAGCCTAAAGAACAAACTTCTTGTCCCAGAAACTAAATTTTTCTCCAACTTTTTCCCTGAGCTTAAAAACTCCTTTCCACTATTTGAATTTTCTAATTCACAATTTTGTCTCAAAAATTACAAAGTTTAACTTATAAAAATTTGAATTATCAAAATTTCTAATTTTAAATCTTGAATTTTCAAAATTTTAAATTTATGATTATGAATTTCCAAATTTTGAATCTATAAAATTTTAAATTCATAAATTGAAATTTCAAACATCAAAATTTGAATTCCTTGAATTTCAAACTTCAAAATTTGAATTCCTCGAGTTCCAAAGTTCATATTTTGAACAATAAAGTTTAAAATTTGAATTATTGAAATTTCAAATTTGTCATATTTTCATTTTCAAAATTGAATATTTTAATTCGAAACTTGAAATATCAAATTTTGAATTTTTAGAATTTCAGACATTTAAAAATACAAATATCAAGGTTTGAATTATCAAACTTTCAAATTTACAAATTTAAAGTTTCAAATTCGTTGAGTTTTAAAATTCAAAATGTTTAAATTTAGAAATTTTAAATTCAATTCAAGTTTCAAATTCTAAATTTTTTTATTCAAAATTTGAATTATAAAATATTGAATTTTAAATTTTAAATTTGCTTCGCAATTTTCAAATTCAAAATTGTCAAAAATTGAAGTTCCGAATCTAAAATTTGAAATTTCAAAATTTGAATTGTCAATCTGAAATTTCAAAATTTGAGATTTTGGTCTCCAAATTTTCAAATCTAACCCTTTAAAAATTTGAATTTTCAAATGCAGATATTCACTTTTTGAGTTTTTAAATTCAAACAGTTTGAACTTTTCTTTTTTTGGCAAATAAGTTATCTTTATTATTTGAACTCTTTGACTTGTAAAAGGAAAATAATTTTTGAAAGAAGCAAAAGTGTGTTTTCTTTTGTTTTCTAAAACGACCTACATGACTGTAACAATCCGTCTTTTCGATACTCAAAAGTCGACGCTAATACATTCATGGTATTCATGTGCCAAACATCCAACTGCTGGAAAGACGACTCGTTGGGGTGAAATAACAAAGAAAGAAAGACAAAACAGAATCTCACAACATGACGAGTATTATATAATATACCAATGGTATTTACATAAAAAGTAAATTGAACTTTAATATATATACATCAATCCGAGTATAATTACCCTATCATTAGCTCTTAGACAGTTATAATAATCTGTCCTTACAATTGCTGATAAATACAAACAAGAACAAATATCGAAAGATAAAATAGGGTAATACGTCTTGGAGAATCCAGCTCGTCTCTTTAAGCTCCGAAGGTGTCCAGCTCAATTTAGGAAATATGCTCGAGCTGACCCAAGCATTATAAGAAAAAATAATGCCCGGATCAGTCTGGTAAAACTAGCATGAGAAACGGAATCAAATGGATTATTATAATTTATAAAACATTTAAAAATATATGTATTTTGTAAGACCATGATGCACATAAACACGGGTGGGTTTTTCCCTTACGATAACCAAACCATTTTATTGAAAATCTTGTGATACTATAATAATGTCTAGAGGGGAAAATAAATATATAAAATAGCTGAAATGCTTGCATCTCACATTTCAACATGGTCGGGCACAACCAAGTCCGTAAAGGCACGTATTGGAGATTGGATTCCAACATGGCAAGGTAAGGGACTACCTTTCGTATGGTACACCTCTAGATAAAATACACCTGAGGTCGAACCTATCGACCCCTGCGAACATAGAGTCGACTGCCCCTTTAATATGAATCACCTGATTACAACATCCCTCGGGCACCGTGCTGCAAACATTGCCCAACGGTCGCCCGCGCGCACACCAAAATCCATGAAATCGACTCCTGATCGAGGAATGATGCTCCTAATGGTAGCTCACCACATAGCTTTGCGAGCATCCCCTGTTTTAGCCATTTCCTGGGTTGTGAGGCCTGTGAGGTTTTGCTTTACCTTTTCCTCTCTTAGAAAATCCCATTGGAATGCTAACACTACCTTTCAGGCGCAGTGCGACGCCAGCATTCGTCCATACCAGTTGTTCAGGATAAGAACAAACCAAAGGCACTACTTCTACTACATCAATTTTGAAATCACCTTCAGGATTAGTAGCAAGTAACCCTTGCACTTCAAAGAGTTCCTTTTTCGATCATCTCGAACCAGTCTTGAACCTTTTCCAAAGCGTCGAACGTGCATATGGTTTTGAAGTGGTTACGGTTTCGAGTCATCTCATATAAGTACACTTCCTCACTTACCGATCGCTCCAAAACCAATCGATATTTCTAGTAAACTCGGCCTTGTTGTTTTGGAAATAATCAGACAATACATAAGAGCGGAGATCACCTCCTAACCATTTAAGCGGATGGATTTCCTTATCATTTGTCCTACGAGAATAAAACGAGATTTGTATGCACAGTACAACATCATCGAAGATGACTATGCTATATAACTCCCGTGTTTCTACTAGATATTTCCAAGTGATATTTTTGGCCAAGATTTGATAGTTGGCTATATAACGATCAAATGAACAACAATTAACATAGATTTAATACCATGTGGGATCCACTGAGCCTCTATTAATTAATCTTTCATTAATTAAAATCTCCTTCAATTATTTGATTCAAAATACCTTCATAAAAGGTATTCACAAGCCCCTTATACTCTTTTCAATACTTGGAAAAATATTCATATACTTATATTACCGATATAAGTATAATACAACATTATACTTCCAATTCTTAGAAAACATATTTATATACTTATCTCAACGGTATAAGCATATTTACAAAACTTAAGAAAGATTTCTTCTTTTCTAAATTTATGTTTAAATGGGCCAAAACAAATATCTTTTAAAACCATTACTTGCTACAAACCAAACCCACCATCCTTCGGTATTAAGTGCGAAAATAATGTTTCCATACCACCATAATGAAGATGGATTATTTATCAAAATCAAATCTGATTCCTTTTATGAAATTCCCTTTTTATAAGCCTATTTCATATTTATAAATCCTTTTATAAACCTCTGAATTAATTTATAAAACTTCTTTTACAAATCTCTAAAATGATTTATAAACTCCTTATAAAATTCCTTTACCAAATATCGTTTATATTTTCCTTTACAAAATATTATTTGCATACCTCTTTAAATAATTCCTTTTCACTAAGTACAATCCTTTTTATAAATTTTTTTATCATTTATAAACACCTTTATTCAATTAAAGAATTAATTACTTTTAAACATCATAAATAATTAATTAATTAACTTTAAAACAACATTAATAAGATAAGAAATTAAATTAGACGCATCATTAGTTAAATAAATTTAAAACAAAACTAAACCAATTAACCAACATCATTAATAATATAATTAAGTAACTTAAAATACCATTAATAATATAATTAATATAACTTTAAACATCTCTAATAAAATAATTTATTAACTTACTTTAAACCATTATTTATAAACATTTAACCTCAAATTATTATACAATTGAAATTATTTCAAATCTGCAACTTTACAAATTCGGAAAGAGGCTTATCGACCATAATGATACTGAAGTCATTCACTTTAATTTGACTTTCCAAGTCACATAAATAGAATTTACATAAGCAGCATATACATAAATCAAATCCATAATTAACTGTTAATAGTTCACACATCACTTTCCCCAATATTAATTAATCCACATATTAATTAACTGGCACGTGAATAAATGTCCAATTTAATATAATAGTAGAACGGGGTTATATTCTGCAAAACATATTTCATCAATAATTTGTTCAATTTAATTATAGCAGAATGGTGTTTTATTTTGCTAAAAAAATGTCCAAAATAATCTACTTAATTAAAATTAACAAAATGGTGTTATATAGGCAAATAGATTATCACCAATAAGGTATACTTATTTTAACTATGTTATTACTTAAATAACGCAATTATATGCAGTCAGTATTATTTTATCATTAAATTACACTTCACTAAAACTAACAACTTTTTATACCAAAGCTTCTTACTCGACAATACGAGTCTAACACAAAAATCTACAAGTCAAATGGGTTTTGTTCGAGCAAGATATTCCATTTTAAAGTTGACAACTGATTTATATAATTAAAAACAGATGATTTAAAATATTTCTCACCCATCCATACTTAATCCCAACAACCCGCTCACTTGCAAAGCTTACTTGCTATGCCTTCTTTCCCAAAAACAATTCAGATGCCCTAATTAAATTTGCTAATTCCTGGAAACCCATGTACACATGCAAACCGTGCACCATACACGCTGATTCCCAACTCCAATCTCCTATCCAAGACCACCCGTAAGTCCCTCCTTGCCTAGCTCGACACAACCACCACCTTACCCATGCCTTCGACTGCACCAAACAATTTGCGACCATCACATCCAAAAACGAGCATTCCAGGATTCAAAAACACAACTGAAAAAAATGGAGCTTCACCACACCTAGACTACCCGCAGCCACTACCGCCTATGCCCTCGCCTTTGCCACTCATCAACTCACCTCTAAACCCACCAGCGTCGAGCGTGATGCTCCCATCACTTGCCAGCGATGTGATAACCCAACCCCAAAAAAACAGTACTAAACCCTAACTTCACCTCGTCTAGCCACCTCAGACCATCGCGCAACCCGTGAATAGTACCACAGCTTCGCCATTACCCAACACTGCTCCCAATCACCTCTGCTTCACCCCACGACCATCCCATCATCGAAAATGAATTATGACCAGAAAACAACCACCACCTCCCCCATGAGGATTTACACCAATAAAAATCACGCGATCACCTCCAAATCCCACCTTGACCATACGAACCCATCCATACCTTCATTTGCCATTCCGAGGTTGACGAAAAACTACTATATCTCAACCTCCACTATTTTCGAGCAAATCCCGCCACTACGTTCGACGAAACTTCGAGCTATCATTTTTTTAAAATACTAGAGGTGGAAATAAACAACTTCCATGTTCAAATATTTTGCTAATTTTGATTGTAAGGAGAGATATAGATTTTTGAATGAAAGGGGAAGCTTTGTTTTTATTTCTAGGTACTTAGAAAAACAGAAGAAGAACAAAACAAAGATGCAAATGCAAGGAAGAAATAAAAATGAAAATGAGGTGAGTGAGTATTGATGTATACTTATAAGATGAAATAAAATAAATAAATAAAAATAAAAGAACAAAAGGTTAAAGACCCAAAATACCCTTAAATCACAATTTCTACTCCTTCATCCTATCCAAGCCATCAAAATGTCATCTTTCAAAGACAAAGAACTAACCAAATGAAGATATGTTGGATTTTAGAGCGATCTTGGCACTTTTTTTTCATTTACACTTAAGCCATCACTTCGATTTTTAAATTTTCATGTCCATCTTTTGATATTTTCAAATTTAAATATAATTAGTTCTTATTATTATTATTTTACTTATTTATTCATTTCAAAATAGAAGTGTTTCCTTTAAACATTTTATATGTAGTTTTTAAAATATAACAAAGATATTACAACCTTTTACAACTTGTAGTTCAAAAAAAAGTCGAAAATCTGGAATACAGTTTTCGGTCATATTTTCAGTTTTTAAGCAAAGTACCTATTTTGTAAACAAAATTCAAAAATGAATTTTTCTACATCAGTTATTAATTTAAAATAAGGTTGTTTAATTATTAAAACCTTTAATTGAATATTTAAAAAAAATTAAATATTCCCAAATCAATTGATAAAATTTCGGGTTGTTACATTTTCCCCCTTAAATGAATTACGACCTTGAAATTTCATCTCACAAACAAAGAAGGAAATTAGTTAAACCAAAACTTAGCCTCTTAACATCCCATAACTATTAATGAAAACAAAAATACAACTTAGGTTAAAAAGTTATATAATACGCTACTATATCCTGAGGGTATATACAGCTGCCTGAATTAAACCTTTTTAATTTGAATTTATTTCCCTGGGAAAACTCAAGATCCAAATACCCGGTTTTATTATTATTTCAAAACTTCTTTTTTGAAATGAAACTATATATTTTCACTATAGAATATATATATGTATGTATGTATGTATGTATGCATGCATGCATGTATATATATAGCCCGAGTAACCCCGAAATGATACTAAGGAACTGGGTACTACCAAATAGTATCATATATTCCCCGACCAAGAAAGGTAATATTCAAGAGAGGTGCTTACCATCCGAACACATCTCTTTCCAATTTTAGTTATCTTCGAGCCACTCGAACCAGTTAAATAAAAATATTTTTCTTCTTTTCAAAATTTCCCTTTGAAATAATACTATATACAATTCTTCACAAATAGTTTTAACAAAATATCTATTACCAACTTGCTTTGGGTTTGTTCGGATTTGAACTTGTTTCGATTGTTCAATGATAAAGGGAATAATTTACCAAGTGCACTACGATGTTCGCTTAGGAAAATATCTGATCATCACTCAGAAGATTATTCAGATTATCACAAAACAAATCGAAACTCATTTCCAGAATCCACCCGAAGAAAATATTCCTTCCCAAAAACTCACTTTCCAAAATATTCATACTTGTAAAAACTTTCAAGAAATACTATTATTATTTTTTCCAAAAATGATTTGAATTAATAACCTACATATCTTCTTTTGTAAGTCAAATCATGCTTTTGGGATTGAATCAAAATATGCTTTATCCAAAACAAATCTATAGCAAATTGCTATGGTAGTATTTCCCTACTTAGAAACTCGAAAATGAACACTAATGATGCTATAGTCATAATCGGAATTATTTTCCAATAACAGAAGAGAGTTCAGTGCTTTCTATCTCCTTTAAAATCCCGTAAAAATATTTCTATTAATAAATACTTTCAAATAATACTAGTATTATTTTTCCTAAAATCTTGTAAACCATTTTCCTAAAACACTAAGATTTAAGTTCTGAAATTCTCTGCTTAAATCCTTTTTATTTATAAACCACACTTTTATAAATCGATTTTATAAGAACATCTTCTTATATAAAATCATTCCTAAATATTTAATCTAAAATATTCTAGCTTTCATTTGATAACATCTTTATTAAAATCCAATTTTAACCCAACATTATCATCAAACGCCTTATAGTCAAATTGTGAAACTTAATTCATAAGGTGTTCATTTAAATGAACCCGCGTTTTCTATTTACCCAACCTATGCTTTTAAAAAGGAAAGAAAATTTGCAGATAAATTCACAAACACTAGTCAATGCCCAAAACCGGGTGAGCATGACTAATCAAACCCTAAATGATAATAATTTAATATTATCATTTCCTATCCAACAAACATATTAAAAATAACTATATTAGTTTTTCAAAATTATTCCTTTATAAATATAATCTTAGGTAAAATTATTTTATTTTACTCAGTTTAAAACTATACCGTGTCGATTGGCCTTGTTTAAGTGTTTAGAGATCCCTATCAATAATGTTAGCTACTCATATTGACCAGAATCTATAAACCACTTAACAGATCAATTAACAAAATATAAGCACCTTTATAGCACTAACAAATATGTGCTCTCATACATATATACACTCCGGCTCATTCTAGGGTGTACTAACCCTATCTCTAATGAGTTTACCCAACCAGTGCCAAGGTTCTTGCTTAACCTTCAGCTCTAATACCAATTATAACAGCCCGCCTTTTCGGCCCTTAGAAATCAATAGTAACACATCCACGGTATTCGTGTGCCGAACATCTAAATGCCAGAAAGACTCGTTGGGGTGAAAGAAAGAAAGATAGAAAAAATTCTCACAACGTGAAGAGTAATATATAACATACCAATGGTCTTTACATAAAAAAAACTTAACTTTAATATACATACATCAATCACGGTACAATTACCCTATATTCAGCTCCTGGACATTATAACAACATGTCCTTATAATTGCAGATAAATATAGACAAGAACAAAAAACGAAAGATAAAATATGGTAATACGTCTTGGAGAATCCAGCTCGTCTCCTGAAGCTCCGAAACTATCCAACTCGATTTGGAAAATATGCTCGGGTTGACCCGAGCATTATAAGAAAAAATAAAGCGTGGATTAGTCTGGTAAAACCAACGTGAGAAACACAATCAAATGGATTTTTAACATTATAAAACCTTTCAAAATAAAGGTATCTCGTAAGACCATGCTACATATAAACACGGACGGGATTTTCTTATGATAACCAAACCATTTTATAGAAAATCTTGTGGTACTATAATAATTTCTAGAGGAGAAAATAAATATATAAAACAACTGAAATGGTTGCATCTCACATTTCAACGTAGTTGGGCACAACTAAGTCCATAAAGGCACGTATTGGAGATTGGATTTCAGCATGGCAAGGTAAGGGACTACCTTCCGTATAGAACACCACTAGATAAAACTACTGTAGCCATTTCCTGGATTATTAGGCTTGTGAAGTTTCGCTTTACTTTTCCTCTCTTAGCAAATCCCACTTGGAATACTAACACTACCTTCCAAACATAATTCAATGCCAGCATTCATCCATGTAACTTATTCAGGATAAGAACAAACCGAAGGCACTACTTCTACTACATCCATTTTGGAATCACCCTCAGGACTAGTAGTAGGTAACCCTTGCACTTCGAAGAGCTTCGTCTTTGATTATCCCGAACAAGTCTTGAATCTCTTCCAAAGCGTCGAACGTGCATATGATTTTGGAGTGGTTAAGGTTTCGAACCATCTCATATAAGTACACTTCCCCGCTCATCGGTCGCTCCAAAACCAATCGATATTTTTGGTAAAATCAACCTTGGTTCTTTTGGAAATAATCAGACAATACATAAAAGCGAAGGTCACCTCTAAATCGTTTAAGCGAACAAATTTCCTTATCATTTGTCCTAGGAGAACAAAACGAGATTTATACACACAGTACTGCATCATCGAAGATGATTGTGCCATATAACTCTCGTGTTTCTCCTATATATTTCCAGAGTTATATTTTTGGTCAAGACTTGATAGTTGGTTATTTAACTATCAAATAAACAACAATTAACATAGATTTAATACCATGTGGGATCTACTAAGCCTCTATTAATCAATCTTTCATTAATTAGAATCTCTTTCAATTATTTGACCCAAAATACCTTCACAAAAGATATTTATAAATCCCTTATACTCTTTTCAATACTTGGAAAAACATTTATATACTTATCTTACCGTTAAGTATATTACAATATTATACTTCCAACTCTTAGAAAACATATTCATATACTTATCTCAGTGGCATAAGTATATTTACAAAACTTAAAGAAGAATTCCTTTTTTCTAATTCATGACTAATGGATGTTCAAAACACTATAGAATTACCAAAAAAATGACTAATGGATTTCTATAACCCTCTTTCTCCCTAAATAGGTTTCATAAACTTATTTTATAGTACTTTTGTTTTGTTAATAAATTAAAAAGTCAAAAAAAATTATAAAATAAATCTCATTTGCCTATTGACGATTGACTTTTTATATTTTTTCCTTTTCTTCAAACTAAAATCGACCTCCTATTGGGATGCTCTTATCATATTAGAAATTTTCATTCTACATTTACTCCTTTTCTTATATTCTTAACGGTAAAAATTATGTTATAGACATTTGTAACTAGTGGTACCAAGTAATCTTGAAGAAGTGGACATTATTTGTGTTCCTTTTTTCAGTAAAGATTATACTCTAGCTCTTACAATTATCATAATTTTAGTCATACCAGACTACCAGTTACATGTAAATTTATCAACATATGAAAGTAACCAAGTATACCTTAATTTATTTTTAAAAACAACAAACTTAACATATCGCAAATTAGGCTATCATAGATTTATGTATCAATTGTTGGATAATTACAACAAAAATCAAAGTTTTTCATTGTTTAACCTCTTTCATTCTTTGTTAATGAGAAATCTTTCTGTTTATGGGTTATTTGTTACGATTGATGGGCTCAAGAGAGAAAAATAATTTATGGTTTACTTTTTTCCTCTCACTTTTCTCTCTTCTTTAAAAAAAGAATACAAATTTACAGTAAACAAAATATCTTCTTCAACTTCTCTCTCTATAATTTCATCTGAAATAAAATCTATCTTTCAAATATATTTAAAATTCCTGTGTAGTAACTTCTACGAATCTCCAATTCCTTTAACCTTGAGTGCACAATTTTGAAGGATCATTGTGTTAATGTAACACCCTGTAAATTGAATGATAATTAATTTAAAAGAAATTAATTAATAATTATTAAAACTAAAAATGGGGTTTTCATAGACGTCAAAATTTGGCTACTAAACTTGCACTGTTGTGTTCGTGATGATTTTCTGATCAATTTTCATATATGAAGTTTTACGATCGAGATTCAAACCAGAAAGTTATCAACATTTGAAGATTTGAGATTGGAAACAATTTTATATGCAGTTAAGAAAATGAATATAATTAATTAACGTTAACTAACATTTAACGTTTAGGAAAATTTAACATTCAATCAGATCGATTAAATCATTTCAATTATGGAATAAAACATAAGAAAATCAATAACTAACATATAAGGGCAACCGACCGACCCCTTATTGGGATTGATCGGCCGCTGGTGGTCAATCGGTGGAAACATAGCGGTCGATCGGTGATTGTGTTTCCATTGGTGATTGCTGGCGGCTGTGTATTAAACCTAGGCTGAACAGTCCAGGTTTAATATAGTCTATTCTAACAGTTGGCATTGATTCGAGCCCCAATAAATATAGGTCCAACCCCTTACTTTTCTTTTCATATTTTTCTAAAGCAACGGTGAAGCTTTGCCATTTACTTTTCTCCACAAATTCTAAAATCTACATAAACTAATATACACACACGCATAAGTGTAGAGTAGCAGAGGATAATAAAGAAGAAGAATAGGGTAAAATTGAAGCATCAAAGCCAAGTTAAATTGTAAATCTAAATCCAATTCAAATCTCTTCTCAGATCTAAAATCCTAATAAATGTGTATATGCTTTTGATACATATTTTGGTAGAAATAAAGGGAGTCAATCAATAATAACGGATTCAGATCTAGAAATTTGTAAGCTTAGAGGTGAGTAGAAAATTATATATTTTTATATAATATTGGATTTATATTGTTGTAAATCAGTTCCTTGTATGCCTAAATGTAAATTTTAGAGTTATAGGCTTAAATATACATATACAACGAAATTGAGGGCCACACCTACATTTTTGTGAATTGTTAGTGTTTATAAAATATTGCGTATATTTAAATCTTGAAAGTAAGGGTGAAAGTAGTCACTAATTTTATGAGATAATTCGTTTATGATATTATCTAATAATTCCATGTTTGTTAGTTGAATGTTATTGTCTAATAATTTCATGTTTTTTAGTTGAATGTTATATGTTATTAAACATGAATTGAATGTTGTTATAAATTAGATTGGGGATTTGAGTAGCATTTTAATTCATCAGAATGAAGTGCATTGCAATGTAAATCTATAAATTATTCAGTTTTGTAATTATGTACAAAAGTGTACTGTTTGAAATAATAGGGAATATGCTTAAAAGAAAGAGATGTGCAAAATATGGATGTTTACCATATATTTAACCATCTATTTCAGTAATAATAGAAAAGATAATTTCTTATAATTCCAAACATAACACATGTCCTCCTTTAGATAATTTATGGTAAATTACAGTGTTAATATTTCCTTTTTGGATTCTAACGCATTAATTTGTAGAAATTCCCAAATATAAACCAAAGTATTTTAAGTAGAGCTAATAACAACAGTTTAATTATCAATCTAATATACGTGATTTAAGATGAGTTAGAGCATAAACAATAAGCGATGAAGAATAAATACAGCAATGAGGAATTATGTAAATTATAGTAATTAAAGAAATGTAGTTAATAGATGAAAAGGAATAGCAAACTATATCTAATAGTGTTAAGTGGAAGTTACGAAGTAAAGATATTTAATATATTAAAGTGGAAATAAGCGGTAGATGACATTAAATGGCATTAATGAAGAGAGAAGTAAGTTATGAATACCAACAGTTGAATATAAGAGGTGCAGTAATTTTATAGAATTTATATATCCTTAAGTATACGTTTATGATGGATGTGAATTATTTGATCAAGAAAATTACTTAAATTAATTAAAAATGATGCAGTCATTAGTAAGGTTTGGAATGCAAGGCCAGTAGTGATGCATGATAGAAGTCTGCCATCCGAAAAGGACTACCAATAGTTGTGTATACATTGTATGTGAGACATCTCCGACTATTTGACTAGTGGGAATATACGTTCGTGTATAGGCGAAGGGAACATACTAAAGTGGAGCTCGCCTCAGTTTGAAGTGTTAAAGGACCAAGTGGGGTCTACTTCAATCCTTATGGGTGTATTAAATAACAACCGGGCATTTCCTTGATTGTATTAGGCAATCTAAAAGAGGACGATGACCATAGGCTCGACGCTATGTCAGCAGGGTTGGTACCATATATGCGAGGAGTAGGGCTGTGCACATAGGTCAAGATTGTCATTGATCCTGGAGCGGTCACTAGGAAAACTTGGGTTACACCTAGACGGACTACACCTCATGCTAGTGTAGGTTTCGTATGGGACATTGCACCACCTCAAAGTTGTTTGTTAGTTTTTTTATAATTTGGAGGCAAGGCTAGACAACCCCTATATGAGTCTTTAAGATACGATAGTCTGAGAAGTTGAGCCATCAATAGTCCAAGGAACTAAGTCCTCAATATACGATAGTCCAAGGAGCCAAATCCTTGATATGAAGTGGCTAGATAAGTTTTCGAGACAACTAATCAGTTGTAGTGCCGTTATTAGGCACTAATGGGAGGTTCCTCGATGTAACCTGGTAATTCGGCCTCGACACAGATGGTGGATACTTGGTACGGTGCAGAGTTACGGATACAAGAGGGGAATGTATCCTAGTCCATGGGAGAACTGTCATGCTTATACATACACACACACACACATATGTTGTTATAGTATACCTCGAGTAGGTGGGGCATATCATATGCATACATGAAGTTAAGACAACTAAGTCTAAATAGTAGACTGGACACGTAATGGAAGACAATTGGCATAAACTAGTGTTATGGATAAAGTATGTAATTTACCAATCACCAGAACATTGTTCCTACCCCCCTCCTCATTACAACCACATGATAGATTTAGAGGGACATATATCGACACAAGACGTGAATAGTGGAAGGATAGATTTCCTTATGCATGCTCGACACTGACAATGGTACTAGATACCATTGGCATTAGCCTAGGTCATTAATTATATGTTCTATTATACTTTACTATTCCGCAGTGAGTTTTTATCGATAGTGCTCTTATATACTCTTGTTTATTTGTAGGATACCATCACCAACGCATGTACTCTAGTATACTTGAGTTTTCGAAAATACGGGCCCACTAAGGTGCGGGTTGTTACATTGGGTATTAAACTAAGGTTAATCGATCATAGAAATTAAAATATGCTGAGTGAACATATTTGTATTTTTACCTATAATCATATATACATTATGTGCCAAACTTTACAGATTTCGATTATAGAAGTAGTTGGAACCATATTCTAAAAAGATAGATAAGTCGATTATGGGTTTGAATATTATATAGAGTTAAGAATATACGACTATCCCGATCACTCCATGAGAGATAGGTTGTATTGAAAGGAAATGACTTAAGAAGAGCATGGATGCGGCATATAGAAGGGTTCCTGAAGCTGGATGGTACTTGACTCCCTTGTTGGGCCTAGGCTTCCCTATGATAGTATATTCCCACAGGATTACCGATTGATGGTATATGTTAGATCCAAACATATAGGAAGTAAAGAATTTATACGCTGTAGATATCTGAAAGAAGGAATCCAAATAGTTTTCGAATGAAGGCATGAAGAAATCACTCCAAGACGATAACCAAATTTTTAATACACTCTGAAAGGAGATAAGTCAGAAATAAGTGGAAAGGTGGACAAGTTCCAAAAGAATGGAAAAATAAAACCACTTTCAGTCAGAATTAAAAAAATGTTTGAAAAAAATATATAATATATTTGAAGTAATTTTCAAGAGACCTATTTAAAAGTAGAAAAACTATATTTTGAAAAGTAAGAAAATATTAAATTTTATGAAAAATAAATATGTTTTATTAAATAGAATTTCTGGTAGAAGTAGAAATTATTTGGTTGAAAATTTCAATTAAAATGGGTTTTAATAAAAAGATAATTTTTTTGAAGAAAATAAAGTAGAACTTATGTATAGCTCATCAGTTTTTCTGATATGAATATTTTTAAGTTTAGAAATTTTTTTAAGAGGGTGGACAATAGAAAGTGGTACAAATTTTAAATGGGGTAAAAAGAACGGGAAAGAAGACAAGAACCCAAAAACAATGCGATAGGCTAACGCGCCATAGGTAGGCTAATGCACCGTAGTAGGTATTTTTTAGAAAAGTCGGACGAAGATGAAGAAGGCAGAAGCAGAACGAAACAATGTTAGTTATAAATAATAATTATTCGATCTAGCATGAATAGGGTCCCGGTTCAACTTGGCCCATATAGGCTTGGAGCGGTCGACTACCCTAGTTCAACTGGTCAATCGGTAGCGGTCGACCACCCTAGTATAACTGGTCGACCGGTTAGCGGGTTTCGAGCGTGACCCGAACCTAAAATGCAACATAAAGTCATAGCCAGGTCGAGTTGCCCCATCATTTCTCTTGATTTCTGTTCTTCTTCACATCCAACCACCTCCTCTTTCTCCACAAATCGAGTGACCCCAACCTCTCCCATTCCAAGCGACGATTGCGACGACCCCCACAACCCAAAGACAACCGACGCTCCACCCAAACCATCCCCTAGATCCAGATCTAAACCCCCTACCAAACAAAATCAAGGCATCTCCACGAAGCAACATCTCCACTTGCTACCCAAATCTGGCCCCGTAAGAGATCGCATGGCTTCAGAACGACAAAGAAAAGATAAAAGGGTATGAAGCATCGATAAATTTCGCATTTCTGCAAGGATGAGCGATGAAGTTTGAGGACTTCACCGCTTATGATTTGGTTGGATTGTTTGCGGTTACAGGATTATTATCGATCCTTAGCCATGATATGTTTGAGCGGGAATGCTACCTGCGATGCATGCGTCTATCAGATGCTAATTTGGAGTATTCACTTGACGAGGATGTCAACAACTTTACATCCATAGTGAAGGGGGCGAAGATTCGGATGACTAATGAGCAGTTTGGAGGTATTCTACGCATCCTAGTAGCAGGAGAGGATTTGGAGGATATTGAGCCATCCGATTTAGCGATTCTACAATAGATCTTCCATAGGAGAGTAGGTATTTGGCGAATAGACAACATGCGGGACCAAACCCATCTGGTCATTCGCATAATTCAGCATAACATCATTCTCAAGACAGGCAGCTTCAACCAGATCTACCCTCTGGTACAGAAGGCTATATACACTATTATAGATGGTATTCAGGTGAATTGGGCCAAAGCCATTATGTGCCATTATGTAGGCCCGGGAGTTGGGACGCAGAGGAGCTACAATCTGTATTGTCATCTTTTTACTACCGTTTTTAGATAGTACAAAGTTAGTCTTCGAGGAGAGCAGGTGCAGACGATGGCCCTTGCACCATTGGATAGGTCCTCCCTTAAAAGGAGTAGGACTAGAATTAGAAAGGCATCTGTAGAGTTTGGAGCATATGAGGAAGCAGGGCACGTGCAGATGCAATGGGCTCTATGGCCAGATATGGAGGCTGTAGAGCCACAACCATAGGTCCCTGAGTATGTAGCAATCCAAGATTCTTAGATCCGAATGGAGGTTGAGCTGTAGGAGATACAGGCTGATCAGTAGCACCAGGATCGTGAGCTTGGGTGCATGGCTACCATGCTCCGATCATTGAGGGGTTACGATAGTGGTTCGGGCTCTTATGGAGGATAGCCGAAAGGTAGTAGTAGTAGTTGTAATTTTCTTCCAATGTTTATTTCTTTTAAGTTAGTTAGGTTGTAAGCATTAGTTATCTCTACTTGTATAAAACGCGTATGATATTTTGTAAGAAAAGTTCCTATTTATTACCGTGTTAATTTTCTAGATTATCCGCTATATATTGCAAAGCAAAATAAATAAGTAAATCTCATGTAAACACTTAACTAATGCAAAGTAAGACTGGAAGTTTATAAAATAAATTAGAGAATTTATGAAATTAGCTACAAAAAATAAAGTTAAGTCAAGTCCTAAAAAGTATTAAAAGTTTGGGAGATAAATTTTAGCGAGCAAAGGACAAAAAAATTTGTTGCGAAACCACGGGTCACAATTTCTGTCTTAAAAGCTGAACTTTATAATGAACTTGTGTGATGATTATTATTTTAAAATAAAATTTTATGTTTCCAAAGTTTGAAAATTTACCGTGTAATACGATAAAGTCGATCGCAAAGGTTAACCCATTGACTAACCCAGATTGCGTAGGATGAGGCTTAATTTGTTTTGGAAAGTAAGAAAACCAAATACTTTTGAAAAAAAATGTTCAAAAATCTTTGACTTTTAAAATAAAATATTTTTGTATAAGTTTTGAAAAAATGAGTTTTTATTTTAAAACTTTCTAACTATTTCAAAATTTAATCGAAAAGGAATTTTGTAGGTAAAAGAGAAAAATTTCTGATTTTTGAAATGCCACATGCGTAGCATAGGGAAAGTCGATGGGTTAGCAAAAATGAATTCTACCATTCAACATAAATGACCGTATGAAAAATACAATTAACGACGAGGAACTAAATTGTTTTAGCTTTGGAATTTCTTGTTCTATACCTTGTTAATAGGGGAACAAAACTAATTTTGAAATAACCGTGCTTTAAAATATAACAATAAATTTCCTTATGCGGACTGTACTTGGAAAAGTTGGAAAAAATTTGGGGGCAAAAGAGAAGCTTCCAAGGTACAGTGAAATAGGTACATAAGAGAATGATAGAATTATGAAATTCTCCATCTAAGCCTCTTTTCCGTGCTTAAGGATATAGGTTTAGAAAACTATATTTTCAAAATTTTGGATGTTAGAAATGGTGTGCTGGGTATTGAATGGTAGGGATTGGATGCTAAAATTGGTTGCACCATATTTCTATCCGTAATGGCGTAGGGAAATTTGGATGTGAAAACAAAGATTTTGATTTTTGAAACTTGTATACATATAAAATTGCCGGTATATATAGGTATTTTGCACCACATTTTCAAAATTGTTTTAAAGAACGCATTCATATAGGAGGCATCGATTTTCTATTATTCATCATACATATCATATGTATTGTGATACACCGTGCATTTGCACATAATTGGCTGCAAAATTGGTTGCACGCTAATGGGTTGGATAGCTTAGAATGGTTGCGCGTATGTTACAAGATGAAGTCCTTGAGGAATTATGGGGACGAATTTTTTTAGGGGGGAGAATATAACGCACTATAAATTGAACGATAATCAATTCAAAAGAAACTAATTAATAATTATTAAAACCGAAAATGGAATTTTCACAGACGTCAGAATTTGACTACGAAACTCGCACTATTGTGTTTGTGGTGATTTATAAAATTTTACGATCGAGGTTGAAATGAAAAAGTTATTAACGTTTGAAGATTTTAGATTGAAAATAATTATATATGTGACTAAGGAAATAAATAACTAATTAACATTATAGAATACTTAACACTTAAGAAAAAATAACGTTAAATTTGATCGATTAAATCGTTTTAATTAGGGAACAAAATGCAATAAAATCAACAACAAATATGAAGGCAATCGGTCGACACCTTATTAAGACCAGTGGACCGTAGCGGTCGACCGGTGGAAACATAGAGGTCGGTCGGTGGTTATTGGCGGATGTGTATTAATACTAGGCCGAACGACCCGGATTAAATATAATCTAATGGTTGACATTGATTCAAAACCCTATAAATACATGTCTAACCCCTCGCTTTTTTTCTCATATTTTTTGAAGCAACGACGAAGCTCTGCCATTTTCTTTTTCCCATAAATTCTAAAATATGTATAAACTATCATCTATATATGTAAGTGGAGAATAGTGGAGGATAATAGAGAAGAAGAATAGGGTCTGATCAAATCGTCAATGCCAAGGTAAACTGTAAATTTAAATCCAAATCTATATTAAATTCAAATCTCTTCTTGGTTCAAAAATTCTAATAAATATGTATATACCTTTGATACATATTTTGGTAGGAATAAAATGAGTCAATCAGGAATAACGGATTTAGATTTGAAGATTTGGCAGTGTTAACGCTAAAAAGTGAACGCTAACACCCGGTGTGTGTGGTAGAGTTGTGAAAGCACCACCCGTGTGACGGGAACAGAATTTAAGCAGTAAAATAGTGAAAAAGCAGTAAACGACAGCAGTTTATAGTGGTTCGGCTTGAGATCGAGCCTACGTCCACTTTGAATCTCTTTATTACTGAATCTGATTACAAGACGATACAATGCACTTATCAAAACAATACAATTCGATCACAAAGACAATCTCGACTACTAGCTCAAACTTCAATGATGAAACTTGATGAATCCGTGTTGGATGTAAGAAATTCCTCTCGAAGCTTGTTGTAGTGACTCGAATATCTGGAGATCTTCAATTGTGGAATGAGTTGAGAGCTCGGCAGAGTAACGACGCTTGAAGAAATGAATGGCCAAAAGTCCCCTCAATGTTGAAGGTAGTGGGGTATTTATAGGAGCTGAATTCTGGACAGGAGTTTCTGCAAAGTCATAAGTCGTGACCGACTTAGGATAAGTCGTGACTCGTGGTTGACTTATGGTAGCCTGTGGATGACTTGCTGAACCCAGCTCGTAACTTGATAAAAAGCAAGTCTTAAGTCGTAGTCGACTTATCATAAGTCGTAGGTCGTGACTCAATAGGTAAGCTTGTCTATTCCAGATAATAGCACAAGTCCTGAATCGCGTACGAGTCAACTAGATGCGGCATCTCATCTACCTGCTTAAGTCGCTCACGATATAAGGTATGTCGTAAGGCGTTATGTTGTTAGGTCGCTGATCCTCTTGAGTCGTTAACTCCTTAACCCGGTAGGTCGTAAGTCCCCATAGGTCGTAGCCATCCTTAACTTGCAAACTGTTAAGTCGGAGCTTTCTTAGGTCGTAGCCTGTTAAGTCGGAGATTTTCGTAACTCGTAACTAGTTAAGTCGGTCCTCTTCTTAAGTCGGAGCCTTCCCTAACTCGGAGCATTTCTTAAGTCGGTAACCTACTTAAGTCGGCTCCTGTTAGGTTGGACTTGTTGAGTCGGCACACTTTATAAGTCGTACGTGTTTAGGTCGGAGACTACTTTAACTCGTACACTGTTAGGTCGGAGACTACTTTAACTCGTGAACTGTTAAGTCGGACCCTTCCTCAAGTCGTCTCCTGTTAAGTCGCGAACAAAAGAGGATTAGCATTTGCCCCTCGAAGTGTATGCCTAGTTCGTAGGTCATATTCTTCGATTTTCTTAACTTGCTTTTTGGTTAGGTCGGAAGCGACTTAACATAAGTCTTAGGTCGTACACCGTGTAAGTCGACCCACCTTCCAGCGTATAAATAGTTGAATCATCCTTCCTCCTCCTCATCTGTTCTTCTATTCGAATCAGCCATTGACGCAGTTCCGAGCTTCCCAAAGATGATTTAAACCAACCGGTTGCCGATCATCCTTATTTCCTTATCACGTAAGTGGATTCGATTGCTATCCATTCCTCGATTATCACCAAATTATGAATCCCATCTCCACCTTCAACCCACTTTTCTTATGCCGTGCTTCTCTGCAATTCTTGTTTCAATTGATTACTGATGGGTTTGAGATGGCTTGTCCTGGCTTTGGACAATTGGTCAGAACAAGACGATGGATAGCAGCATTTCAGTTTGACTGATTCGTGGTTTGTGATGGAACGACATTACACCGGGTTTATGGTGATTTCGGGATGATTAAATGCGTTGAGGGAACGAGAGTTTTGGTTGGAGGAGAGGCTAATGGGTTAACGGGTTAGGAGTTAGCGAATTGATGTATTGGGGAGAAGACGAACGACTTAAGGTCTTTGCGTTCTGAATAGAAATCTCGAGACTTAAGTCCTAAGTCATATACGACCTAAAGTAGGTCGTAGGTCGGCAACGACCTAGGACTTGGCAATTTTTCATTCTGCCTTGAGACCTTCTTTCTTATGCAGTACGACTTAATAGATTGATGGCTTAACTTAACTCGTAGCTTGCCCCTTAGGTCGTGGACGAGTTAGCAGATGTGTTGTTTTAAACCGAAGCTTCATATCTCTATAAGTGTTATGGCTGATGACTCAAAGAATTAGAGAACCAACGACTTAACTTAACCCATAGGAAATCTTTCTTAGGTCGTCGCCGAGTTAGCACTTGAGTTATCGGCGACTTAACACTTGACACTTTTAAGCTTTGCCTGGACTTTGAACTGTTGAATTATGAACTGTTGAAAGCTAACAACCTGCTTAATACAACATTCATAGAAATACTGGGACGAATATACTGCCACTGACCGCCCACATCGAATGTCAGATTAGTTGATAAAGAAAAAAAAATCAAATTAAATGAACTGTATGAGTGAAATGCTATACAATAACCAATTCAAGTGAAGTATTAAAGCAAAATCGTAACAGTCAACTGAAACTGATTTGTCTGCATTAACACTGCACTTAAGGATTAACAAGTTCTGAAATCTTGTAATCGACTGATTGTCAGCTAGTTTAATTCCAGTTATACTTGCTTTTTTTATTTTTATTAGTTTTGCACAGCACTTCACACTTTTTAGGAAACGTGCACCTTCACTTTTGATCATTCAGCTGATTGTGTAGAATGTCTTCTCCACAAGAAGAAATAGAGCAAGTTGAAGAGACTTTTCCAGTTGCTGTTCCGTTGAATGATCCTCCAGAAAGGGTCTCAACCACTTTGAACTACAGAACCTTTAACCAGTTGTGTATTCAATTTGGAATTGCTGAAGCAGACGCACAACTACCCGGGAAGCCTGATAATGCTGCTAGACCTCCTCATGGTTTTATTGCGGTAAATCGACAAATGTGCCAGAATGGAGCTATCCCTCCTTTTAATGACTTCTTGCGAACACTTCTTCTACGATTGACCATCTCCCCTTTCCAGCTGCATCCCAATGGATATGCTATCCTGATGGGACTTTGTGTGCTCTTTAGGAGGACACTCGATCGTCTTCCAAGCTTCGACGAAATTTGTTATTTGTGCTCTTTTGCTAAAAACAAAGACCACCCTTCCATCACAGTTGTGAGAAGTGCCAGAAATCGAAAGCTTATCATTGGTCTCCCTGAGAGTGTTCACAGTTTTCTAAGCCAGTTTTTCTATGTTCGCTGCCCTCCGGGATTTTACACTATCTGGAGAGTAGGAAGTAAGATCATTTGTCTCTGTTTCTTATGCTCTTTCGACTTTGCCGAAGTCCGAGTTGTCAAGTGTTAACTTTGCCTTTTTTTTTTCTTTTCAGCACTTCCTCCTCCTTCTAGAGATCCCATTCACAAACCGACTTTTGAGAGGCTTATAGCGGTCCCAGTTGAAGAGAGGACTATTCAACTTTTATTGACAGACGAATTTTTACATCACTTCGGGCTTTTAGACTCTTCCCGCTTTATTCAGCCCCGTGAAGTTTCTAATTCTTCAGCACAGACAGCAGATGCCCCAGCTTCAACAGGAGAGATGGTTCCAAAGGAGCCAACTGTAGACACTGCATTAGTAAAGTGTTCTACTTCTATCGATGTTACGGGATCGTCCAGCAAGACGGCGCTTGCTCCAATTATTGAAGAGGAAGAGAACCCTCGAATTTTTGAAAAGTCAGCCGACGTGGAAGTTGAAAAGGAGAATTCTACTGAGCGCCATGGTGATGACACCTTTGATGACTTGAGTGACATAATGATAACTTCTCAAGAGCTTTTTAAAGACGATACTTCAAAAGCGATATCTCCTGTTGTTGAAGCAACTTCTTCTTTGCGACAAACCACAACGCCTTTTGTACAAGCCGTCGCGGTTCCCACACAGAAAAGTGGTTTGTAGTTCGACGCGCATAGCTTACACGCCACACACACTTAGGATTTTTGGCACTTATATGTACTCAGCTTCTTCAATTTGAAAATTTCTAAGACTTGTCTTTTTTTTTAATTTCAGGTTCTCTGATGGGGCGTACTGGCTCATACTATGACTCATTTCAGCGCCATGGAGGCCGTGCATCTTATGACTTTAGGAAATACCTTGGTGACCAGAGAGAGACAGATGAGGAAAGGGCTCGAAGGAAGGCTCAAGAAAGGCGGGATTACGAGCAGTGGCAGAGAATAAAAGACGCTGAGCGATATGATTCTTCTCACAGAAGTGACGATTCCCATAAGCGAAAGTCTTATGATGACAAGGGGAAGACTCATATTGCTGACGAATCGAGCAAGCAATCCAAGCCAAGTGATGCGTCTACAATTTCTGAGAAGGCTGATGCTCCCATTTTTCCTAATATCCCGTCTGGCTCTCCTCCTTTAAAGAAGTCTGATATCCAAGCGATCATCAACAGACCCCAGTATCAGGTTAAAGATGGCCCTCCAACACTTCAAAGCCGATTTCCGAATTGGTGCTTAAAAGGAGTGCGCTTTGACCTAGATTTGGTCCCGATCGATAAGCAAGACATGCTGAAAAGTCTTGATGCAGTTAGGCTTAACATTGAGAGGATGTCGCAATGGCAGAAACTCGTCGATGAACTCCAAAGAGTCAACCATATGAATCTCGAAAACATGCTGACTATGGAGAATGATAAGACTGAATGGGCTAAAATTTGCAAACAACATGATGCCGAGATGACAAGCATTGCTGATGATAATGCAAGGCTTGAATCTGAAGTCAAGCAGCTTAAGGAAAATCTCGCCTCTTCTTCTGCATCACATACTCAAAAAGAAGAAGTGTTTCAAAAACAAGTGCGGGATGCGCACGCTGCTCAGAGGGATGCTGAGATGAAATTTGCAGCTGAGCAGTTTGTTGTTGAAGAATACCGCAAAAATAACGCTCAGTTGCAAGAAACAGTTAGCTCCCAGAACGTGGAGATTTAATTGCTAAAGTCTCGACTTGCTAAAGCTGAAAAAGAGCGTGATGAGGCTGTTGCTGGTCGAGCTGCAGCTGTTGCCAAAAAAGAGGTAGCCGAGCAATCGCATGAGACAACAAAAGCTAACATCAGCTCCACCTTATTTGATTTTTATCTAAACAGCGTTCTGGGTCATGGGAGCCTCTCTTTTCTGGGTCCTGACTATGAGGTTACCCTGGCTGAAGTATGGGAAGCAGCAGTTGACATGCTTGGCGGGGCCGGCTATGATGAGGCGGAACTCGAGGCACGCTATCTTGACGAAGAAGCTCGTGCTGCTCTTGCCAAGGGAAAAGAGCAACTTGCTGAAGCCAGAGCTGGAATAGTGGCAGAAGAACATCTAGAGAGGAAAATATCTTTAACTGCCCCTGTCCACACTTCGACTTCGACCGACGTCGATATCGTTGGTTCCAGCTCTCACTTTTCTTCTCCTGCAAAAACCGTCGAGGCTAAGCCCGTCACAACCGAGTCTCCCCTTACTCATATCGAGGAGCAGAGCCAAGAAGACACTGAGGCTGATAAATTTGAAATTGACTTGTCAAAACCGACCTCTCCAGGTAACTTCAAATCAGATCTGGCTCAAGTGGATTATTCATTTGATTCAGTTGATTTGGATGAATTCTTTGCTTATTACTTAAGTCCTGGTGATCCGAAGTTTTCTCTTTTCTCAGAGAATACTGATTTTGACTTCTTTCCTTCTGTAGCGGAAGCTCCTGGCGCTGCGCACACTTCCCCTCTTCCAGCTATACCTCCTCCAACTCTTCAAGCTACTCCGGCTTCTCAACCGGGGTCGCAAGAGGAAAAGATAGAAGCTCTCCAAGGCTTGGAGGATCCACCCGCTTCTCAAGAACAGAAAGCGGAAGGGACGGAGGACAGCGAGAAGACTCTGGAGCGGTCATTAGATGACGATACAAAACTTTCCAAGCTGCTGACTCCGGGAAGTGAATCTTCTTCAAAGAGAAGAGGAAAGCGTGCACTAAAGAAGAAAAAGAGAAGTGCTCCAGCTGGGGGAGACAAAATAGAAGAAGACCCAATCACTCCTCCTTCTCCATCCCGCCCGCACCGGATTCCGAAATTAAATATCAGGCCAGGCAAAGGCTCCAAAGGTAGCGGGAAGAAGGAATGACAAGCTGGATTTTCTACTTCTTATTTTGCTTTTTGCATGCGTCGACCGGAGATTGTGCGGGTACCGGTCCCCGCTTCTTTTTATAATCTGCACAATGTAAAAAAATTTCATAGCATTGAATAAAATAGCTATTTTACTTGTACAAATTCTTGTGTATGTGAGAACGCATCTGTTTCTCATTTTTAGTGTAGAATAAACAATTCCTTTTACTTGTACAAACTTTTCTGTCTGTGTTTGAGAATGCATTTATTCCACATCTATTTTCCGTGATATTGCAATGAACTTGTGGTATGTTGCTTGCGTGTTACTTTTATTAATATAATTGAATTGTATAGTATTGCCCCCGTATCACAAGTGCATTGCAACATTTCTAGCTTTTATAAGACTGATACTGTTATTTCAGAGAATAACTATTCCACTTTTAATGGAAGAATCATTCTTCTTTTAATAGATCATATCTCGTGTTTGGAGAAATTTTTACTTTCTCTTTCTTTCTGAAGAACACTTCAACTTTCGGGGATGATCACTTTTATTTGTTAAAAAGTGGATTTTCCTATTCAGTGAAGTGAACTTTCTGAAGAATTTTTTGATTTGTTTAGTGCTTCCGAAGAAGGCTTTGTTTTTGTGCCTCTGAAGAGGGCTTATGGTCTCCGAAGAGAAGTGATTTTGGTCTCCGAAGAGAAGCGATTTTGGTCTCCAAAGAGAAGCGATTTGGCATTTCAGCTCTGGTGAAGTGGGCCTCCGAAGAGGAGCATTTTGCACTTCTACACGGGTGAAATGTGCCTCCGAAGAGGGCTTTTTAGCATTTCAGCTCTGGTGAAGTGGGCCTCCGAAGAGGAGCATTTTGCACTTCTACACGGGTGAAATATGCCTCCGAAGAGGGCTTTTTAGCATTTCAGCTCTGGTGAAGTGGGCCTCCGAAGAGGAGCATTTTGCACTTCTACACGGGTGAAATGTGCCTCCGAAAAGGGCTTTTGCCTCCGAAGAGGTCTTGTGATTGCCTGGAAGTTACTTTCTCATGGTTGAATGGATCCACGGGGCGGACGCAAGTTGCTTGATTGGATGTTCGTTTACACAAATGATCACAATTAACTAACAAGGGCCCTGTTCCTTCAGCTTGGGAAGGTGCCCCTCCGGTGGTTCCACCAATCTTTTTTGATTGAGGAGAGCACTTTCATTTTTGGCGTGCCTCGTTAGAGGGCTTCGTTGAACTTTGGGAAGGAGCATCGGTTGGTTGGTGTGCCAGGAAAGTTGCGTCTCAGGGGCGAGTAGATCCATGGTACGGACGCAAGCTGCCTGATCGGATGCATCACGATCAGTTAGCAAGGGTCCTGTTCCTTCTGCTTGGGAAGGTGTCCCTTTTGTGGATCTACCGGCCTTCTTATTGAGAGGCATACCTCCTTTTGGCTGCTTTTATGTTTGCCGGCCCATGTTTCCTCATCATCTGCCTATCTGCGATCCTTTATTATCGTTTCCAAGCGCGTCTTCCTTTCTTTTGCAAGTAAATTGCTTTATCCGAAGAAGTAGACTTCACTGTTAAGTGACTCCACAGGGTAAACACAAGTTACTTGGTTGGATGTCTTTTAATATTGACGACCGCAACCAGTTAACGAGTGCTTGACACAGTGGCGTTGCCAACTTTTTATGTAAAGTTCCTCTTGTATGGGATTTGAATCTGGAATTTTTTGTTGCTTGGTATTCGCTTAATAAGTGATTTGTAGGGCTCGCTTGGCTTTGCGATGGGTGAGCTTCGCTTTAATGACCTACAATATTAGATCGACATTTTAGCAATACATTTAGAGTATTTACACATCGAAATATAACAGGCATTTTTTAACAGAAAACACAGAATTCATAGTTTTTTCACTATTCAATCATACTGATTTCTCAGCGGTTTACAATGCAAAAGTTACACATCCATTATTATTTTACAAATTTAAGCAATGTTGTTAAGTAAAAAATGGATGCTAGTGATTTTTGTTTCAGAATTTCCGGGCTGATTTTCCATTTGCACTAGATTCGCAGCTTTGGATTTGTATGCCAGTGAAAGTGAAAGATGCCCCAGTCGCAGTTTTGTGGACAATTAGTAATCGTCCCAACTTCTGCCTGCTGGGTGTGGACCTCCTGTGACAACATTAATGACAAGCTTTTCTGAATCTTGCACTGCAGTGTTGTTGCGAGAATCGGATTGATGGGTAGGACGTTGTTGACCCCAAATGGATGAGGTTGGATCGACTCCGCTTCTCTTAACGTATTGTTGGAGTTTACCCTGCTTCAGCAATTCTTCAATCACATTCTTTAATTGGCGACATTGGTCAGTGTCATGGCCAGGTTGATTGTGAAATTGGCAGAATTTTCCATTATGCACTGCACCTCTCTTCATCTCAGGTGGCTTAGGATACCTGACAACGTCCTTTGTTGCAAAAAAGATATTTTTTGGTGTATCGGTTAAAGGAGTAAAATCTGAAAGATCGAAGCGGCGGAGTTTCTTCTCATTCCCCTGATTCTTTCCTCCGTCGTTTTCCCTTTTCTGATTCTCAGAATTTCTTCTGTTAGAAGCAAGTTCATTATTATTGTCCTTGGCAACTAATACTTTTGCTGAGGCGGAAAGGTTTTCCATGCGCATGAATTCATCGGCCTTTTTATAAAACTTCTCAAGGGAATTTGGTTCCTTCATTTTTAGCCATTTTCCAAATTCACTCGATTTATCGATGGCTCGCACCAAGTAGGTCAGGATCATACGCGGTTCTACATTATCCACTTAGGCTACAGCTATATTGAAACGGCTTAAGAAAGATTTGATTGATTCTCCGGGAGCTTGTTCAAGACTAGACAGTGACATTATATCCTTGGCTTTTGAAGCATACAATCTGAACTGTTCTTTAAACTTTTGCGTCAAGTCGGAGAATTGATCTATTGACCGAATTGGAAGCTTTGTGAACCAAAGTAAGGCCACACCTTCCAAGTACACTGGAAAGTATCGACACTTAATCTCGTCTGACGCTCTTGCACTAGTCATATGCCAATCGTACTTGTATAGGAAATGATTAGGGTCACTCGTTCCCCTATAGGCTTGGATAGTAGGAGGTGTAAATTTCCTTGGAAATTCCGCTTTCAAGATCCTTTTCGTAAACGGAGTTCTGCTTGGTGCAAATCCCCGGTCGTTCTCGTTCTCTTCCCTTTGCATGCTCTCTTTCATGATGCGGCTAACCATTTCGGACAGGTACCCTTTATTGTTCAGAGACATTTCCGGACAGGCATCAGTCCTTCTCTCGGAAGCTTGCCCGGGCACATGTTCACGATAAGTTGGCTGCGGCATAGAACCCTCAGCTTGGAAAGGTGGCATTTCAGGAAAGGTTGTTTGATGGTTTTCTAGTTGACGATTTGCCCCGAGCAGAGCAGTTAATCTATCCATCATCAAAGCGTTTTGAGCTTCAATTTGTTGGTATAATCCAGAAACTGCGTCATCTAATTCAGCTCTGGTGACTCCAACGGTAGGAGTTGCTTGGTCTGCTGTTGGGGAAGCGGAAGTCCCTTCATGAGCATTTCTGGATCTGATAGGTCTACCTCCTCTTCCAGGAGCCATTATTTTAGATCAACTTCTGGTTTTTAAGAGAGGTTCTTTTTATGAGTTTTTGCGAAGCAACGATGAATGATCGCCTGAGTTGGTTTCTCAGTGAAAGCACCAAAATGTTAACGCTAAAAAGTGAACGCTAACACCCGGTGTGTGTGGTAGAGTTGTGAAAGCACCACCCGTGTGACGGGAACAGAATTTAAGCAGTAAAATAGTGAAAAAGCAGTAAACGACAGCAGTTTATAGTGGTTCGGCTTGAGATCGAGCCTACGTCCACTTTGAATCTCTTTATTACTGAATCTGATTACAAGACGATACAATGCACTTATCAAAACAATACAGTTCGATCACAAAGACAATCTCGACTACTAGCTCAAACTTCGATGATGAAACTTGATGAATCCGTGTTGGATGTAAGAAATTCCTCTCGAAGCTTGTTGTAGTGACTCGAATATCTGGAG
Organism: Allium fistulosum; assembly: GCA_030737815.1. Lineage (NCBI taxonomy): Eukaryota > Viridiplantae > Streptophyta > Magnoliopsida > Asparagales > Amaryllidaceae > Allium > Allium fistulosum. The sequence continues at coordinate 505,158,027 of CM060903.1, read as the reverse complement.
ATCTTCAATTGTGGAATGAGTTGAGAGCTCGGCAGAGTAACGACGCTTGAAGAAATGAATGGCCAAAAGTCCCCTCAATGTTGAAGGTAGTGGGGTATTTATAGGAGCTGAATTCTGGACAGGAGTTTCTGCAAAGTCATAAGTCGTGACCGACTTAGGATAAGTCGTGACTCGTGGTTGACTTATGGTAGCCTGTGGATGACTTGCTGAACCCAGCTCGTAACTTGATAAAAAGCAAGTCTTAAGTCGTAGTCGACTTATCATAAGTCGTAGGTCGTGACTCAATAGGTAAGCTTGTCTATTCCAGATAATAGCACAAGTCCTGAATCGCGTACGAGTCAACTAGATGCGGCATCTCATCTACCTGCTTAAGTCGCTCACGATATAAGGTATGTCGTAAGGCGTTATGTTGTTAGGTCGCTGATCCTCTTGAGTCGTTAACTCCTTAACCCGGTAGGTCGTAAGTCCCCATAGGTCGTAGCCATCCTTAACTTGCAAACTGTTAAGTCGGAGCTTTCTTAGGTCGTAGCCTGTTAAGTCGGAGATTTTCGTAACTAGTAACTGGTTAAGTCGGTCCTCTTCTTAAGTCGGAGCCTTCCCTAACTCGGAGCATTTCTTAAGTCGGTAACCTACTTAAGTCGGCTCCTGTTAGGTCGGACCTGTTGAGTCGGCACACTTTATAAGTCGTACGTGTTTAGGTCGGAGACTACTTTAACTCGTACACTATTAGGTCGGAGACTACTTTAACTCGTGAACTGTTAAGTCGGACCCTTCCTCAAGTCGTCTCCTGTGAAGTCGCGAACAAAAGAGGATTAACAGGCAGCTTAAAGGTAAGTGAGAAATTATATAATTTTATATCATATTGGATTTATAACGTTGTAAATCTATTCCTTGTATGCCTAAATGTAAATGTTGAAGTTATAAGCTTAAATATACATATAAAATGAAATTGAGAACCGTGCCTACATATTCTGTGAGTTGTTAAATTTAATTAAATATTGCATACACTTAAATATGGAAGTAAGGGTTAAAGTAGTCCCTAAAGTTTTAAGATAATTAATTACTAAGATTGTATGATGATTCCAGTGTTGTTAGTTGAAGGTTATATGTTATTAAACATGAATTGAAAACTGTTATTAGATTAGGACTTGAGTAGCAATTTGTTCATTTGAATGAAGTGTGTTGCAATGTAAATTTCTATAAATTATCCAGTTTTATAATTATGTATAAAAGTGTACTGTTTGAAATAATAATGAATATGCCTAAAAGAAAGAGGTGTACAAAATAGAGATGTTTACTTTACTTTGTATCGCCTATTTCAATAATAGCAGAAAACTAATTCCTTGTAATTCTAAACATAACACAAGTCCTCCCTTTAGATTATTTATGGAAAATTATACTATTAACATTTCCTTTTGGGGAAGATATAATTCTAGCGCATTAAAATGTAGAAATCCCTAAGTATAAACCAAAGTATTGTAAATAGAGTTAATAATAACAATTTAATTGTTAATCTAATATACATGATTTAAGATGAGTTAGAGAATAAACAATAAGCGATGAAGAATCAATACAGCAATGAGGAATTATATAAGTTATAGTAATTAAATAAATGCAGTTAATAGTTGAAAAGGAACAACAAACTATATCTAATAGGGTTAAGTGGAAGTTAAGAAGTAAAGATGTTTAATCTATTAAAGTAGAGATAAGCGGTAAATGACATTAAATAGGATTGATGAAGCGAAAAGTAGGTTATGGATACCAACAGTTAAATATAAGAGGTGTAGTAATTTAATAGAATTTATATTGCCTCAAGTATACGTTTATGAAAGGTGTGAATTATTTGATATATAAAATTACTTAAATTATCTAATAATGACGTAGTCATTAGTAAGGGTTGGAATGCAAGGTCAGTAGTGTTGTACAATAGAAGTCTGCCCTCCGAAAGGAGCTACCAGCAGTTGTATATACACTGTAATAATGTGAAACACTTTAACTATAGGACCCATGGGAGTATACGTTCGCGTTTAGGTGAAGGTAACATACCAAAGTAGAATTCGCCTCAATTAGAAGTGTTAAAGGGAAAAGTAGGGTCTACTTTAATTTTTATAGGAGGTATTAAATAATAAGTGGGTATTTCCTTGATTGTATTAGGCAATCTAAAATGGAACAGTGAGCGTAGGCTTGGTGCTATGTCAGTAAGTTGGTACCATAGATGCGAGCAATATGGCTGTGCACATAGGTTGAGATAGTCATCAGTCATGAAGCGATCATTAGAAAGACTCGGCGCAACACCCCATAAAGTTTACGTCAGCTAATTAATAATTAATTAGGTTCTAAAATTGAATTTGTGCAAACTATGGAATTTGGCCACGAAATTTGTGCCATTGCGTTCGTGGTGAAATTTTGATCAAATTTCATATTTGGAGTTTTGCGATTGGAGTCAAATGAAGAAGTTATGGAAGGCGGGGACTTAGATGACATTGAGATCTCAGACCTTGAGATTTTGCAGCGTATCTTTTCTAGAGACGTCAATGTCTAGAGGTCGGACAATTTGCAACCTACAGCTCGCCACGTCGGGCGCATCATTCAGCACAACATCATTCCGAAGACGGGGAGTCTTCATCAGATCTATCATTTGGTGAGGAAGGCCACCTATGCTATCATTGGCGGCGTAGCCCTAAATTGGGCCCATGCCCTGATGCCCCAGTTAGTCGATCAGGGAGTTGGTACTCCATGGAGTTACTTCCCGTATTGCCACCTATTCACTCTCATCTTTAGGCAATATAGAGTAAACATACAGGAGGAGTTGGTACAGAGGAAGGTCCCACCTGCCATTGACAGAGTCATCCTCGAGAAGATGTCTATCCCTCTGCCACTAGCAGTAGTGGATCAGCTGAAGCAGGAGGCGTAGCCAGGATAGAGTACCCAGGGACTCCAAAGTCCCAACGTTATCACTATTTGGCAGGTCCAGACCGAGCTCCAAGGGATCCGGGCCGGCCAGCAGGAGATGCGGGCCAAGCTATAGCGCGAGAGCCGTGAGATTGGGTTATTAGCCGCCATGCTACGCCCTTTCTTAGGCCACGACAATGGCTCGAGCTCCCACAGAGGGTTGAGACCATCCCGTAGTTTGTAGGTAGTGTTTTAGGTTTAGTAGTGTTGTTGTTAACTTTTCCTTCCATTTTCTTTTAGGGTGTTTGTGTTGTAACCGTTAGCTGTCTCTTATAAAAAGGCACATACGGTATTATGAGATTGTTCCTATTCATTTACTATGCTGTTGTTTTTGGATATGTGAACTGCTCCTGTATGTGTATACGGAAGAAACAGTATAAATATGTAATCAAATAAAGATATGTAACTAACGGTAAATACAATATAAGACTGGAAGTTTGGAGTAAATAGTAAATTTTAGCAAACGAAGGGCTTGTTAAAGTTGTTTCAAGAATCACGTGTAACATCCCGCTTCCGGAGGCTCAAAACTAACTGCTACGGATAATGCAGTCATCCATAGATGTTATTTCCGAGTGACTGAAATTGAATCTTGAAACTATTGGCAACACAGAAGCACAAGAATATGAAAAATTTTAAATTTCAACAAAACAGAGTTTCTCATTTCTTATGAATTTCAATTTAAGATTTAATTACATAATCCTAGACGTTAACCACGCTCAGATCACATATACATGTACAAAATACGATAAAAGTGACATATGAGGATGTCCCTTTATGATGATCAGAGAACTAATAAATATGAAATTTACAGTTCTTAGTACATCACAGCGGAAAACACAAAATAGCCCCTATATAGCTAACACTGCCTCCTACATGTCTTCGAAAGCTTATTCGTCCAAAAAACCTGAAAGTCTCCCACTCTCGGACTACTCAAATTAATTTTGAGTACCCGAGAGTTTGTGGAGAAACACAAACTTCGAGTCAGGCAATAGTCTGGTATGAATAATCTTCTATCATCTCTTATCATAAATAGATATCTAGTGAGACCACGCCGCTTAACGAAACGGGTTTTCCCCTCACTAGTATCCAAAACAAAACATGCAAATCATTTACTATGCCCCTACACCCAAAATGATTAGTCTTAACATGATATGAAATAAAGCCATAAATCATATACATTGGAAATCCTATCCACCCATTTATTAAATATCCCATTAAAAAGCAATATATTAGATTTCCCATCTAAAATCAATTTATTAGAGTTCCCCTCTAAAATCTTTAAAATGATTATCCGTTAAAATTTTAATAGGATTGCCCGTCCCAAATTCATCAAAATAAATGTTGATTATCCATCGTACACTGTTTTATAAAAGTCGGTGTGAGCTATCCACCGCACACTCCATAGCTTTCCTAGGATGACTATGAACCCTTGGGTGCCAAATCCCGAGGCTAACCACTTCTGGCAAAACATTCTTTTCTTTAGAAATTTGATGTGGGCTATCCACCGCATATTCCATGGTTTTCCCAGGTTAACCAAAAACTCATCACTTGGCCAATTAAAACATCATGATCCCCATGATTATTTATAAAAATTCATGATCCCCATGATTATTTTCCCCAGGTATACCACCTGTTTAACTTATTCCCATTGGTAGCCCCAATTAGGTTAAATTAAATATAAACACATTGATAGTCCCAATGTATATTTTCGAAAGCATATTTCTATTTGTAACCCCAAACTATGTATTGAAAACATTAAACCCACCCCGGTGTCCCCAAGGTTTTATAACATTCAATTAAATAAGGATCCCACTTACATATTCAAACAAAGATAAGTATTTTATGCTATAATCCTTTGAAGTATCCCCTTAGAAGTAGCCCCTTCGAATTAGCAAAACTTTACTCAAGAAAAATGGCTAAAAAACAACCCTTTACAACGCTTCGAATGAAGTCCCATTCGAAAGCAAATAACCCTCCGAAGTTAGCCCCTTCGGAAGCCTTCCTTTCGAAAGCATCACTAAGTCATACCTTTCGACCTTGTCGAAAGGTCCTACCTTTCGACCTTGTCGAAAGGTTTCTTTTCGACTTAGTTGAAAGGTTCCACCTTTCGACCTTGTCGAAAGCCTGGGGTATCCCCCCTTATAAAAACATTTATAAATCTTTCAAAAGGAATGAAACTCAAAACCTTTCGCAATCATTAAAGGTAACCCCTTCAAAACCTTTCGAAATCCATTTAGAAACAACGAAGTGTTGGTGTTAGAACCAACCCTTCGAAAGTATACTTCCGACCTTGTCGGAAGGTTTACCCTTCGACTTTGTCGAAAGGTACATTTACTTTAAAAACAATGGGAGATTCAGAAGTAACCCCTCCTTCTTCCCCTTCTTTCCCTTCGGCTTTGTCGAAGGCATCCCTTCAACTTAGTCGAAAGGATTAAAACACCTTTTTAGAAAACATTTTAAAACAATTCTCTTGAAGGTTTAAACTTTCGAAGATCCCCTTCGAAACCCCTTCTTGAATATACAAAAAATTTAGTCTTTTATAAAATGATAGAGTCGAAGGATCCCCCTTCAACTTATTCGAAAGCAATTATGTTTCTATTCGAAAGCAAAGGAAGAAGCTTCCCCATCCCTTCGCCCCTCTTCCCTTCGACACCATGCCCACCTTTCAACTTAGGCGGAGGGTAGTTATTTACCTTCTGTCTTAGATGAAAGGTACCTTTCGACTTCGTCGAAAGGGTAAAAGCGGGCTTGTTGGATTCGAAGGCAGAACTGGGCCTACTGAAGTGATGTTTTATCTTGCTTGTCTAATTTTGATTGGCTGAGGAGCCTTCTTCTGTACTTCCAAATAGTAAAAAGTAAACAAAAGTTAACCTTTTTCTTAAAACACTATTCTTCTTCCCCAATTAAAATTTTGAATTGCAGCCTTCACTCCGAATTGACTAATTCGAAGGTAATTTTGCAGTTTAGCCCTTAGGCTTAAATAATTTAACCGACTTAGTAAATCACTATGGAAAATCCCCAAAAATCACCAAAAATCTGATAAATCATATACTTTAACACATTAAAATTTCAAAGCATATGAAGATCAAAACAACTCGGAATTTAAACAAAACCGAATAAAAACGTGTTAATTAGCCTATTAACATTTAAAACACCTATGTCTTATCCAAACAAAGGTTTAAATGGTTATATCCTAACCAAAATCACAAACATGAATCGGGTATAACCCATAACCGATCCAAACATAGAAAAATGAGATGATAAACATGATTATTCACCTTGATTAGTTGATTAGAGAATGAAATAATTTCCAAGCTTTAATTCCTTAGCTTTTTCTTCAATTTATGCTCTTCCTGGAGCTTTTAATGGCCGACTGAAAGTTGGTGAGGAGTTATGAATGAGAAAGTGAAAGTTTACTAAAGTGGAGGAAGAGATATATACTAAGAAATGTAGCCCCATTTCCAAGTTTACCCCTTAGGAAAATTCCTCCTTCTAAATTTAGTTAAGTCTTATTTTAGTTCATTCATTAAGACATGGCTATTGGATTTATTAATCTCATCTCCCTAATTATTCACATTATTCTATTTAATTTATCCAAATTAAATATCCTGAATAATGTTAATTAAAATTCAGGGGCATTACATCATGGGTCATTGTTCCTATTCCTTAAGAGATATTTTTTTTGAATAAATAAGTATGTTGACATTTTAAAATAAAATGTTGAGTTTTCGAGATAAAAGTTAATCAAGAGGTGTTATAGTAGAACTTATGCTTTAGCGCATGACTAACTTCCGACTACCTTGAAATGTGGCTTGAATAATTTAAATTTTTTGAAAGGCAAGTATTTTGGAAAAAAAATCGCTTGAAAAAAGTTTTGGCTTTTAAAATTATTTTCGACACTTAAGTAATTTTTGGGACTTTTTATCCATATTGGTTTGAAGGAAAATTTATGTCTAAATATTTTTGGAAATTGATTCTTCAAGCAACATACAAATTTGAAAGTCAAAGAGATTTCTATGGAATTTTTGATTTTGAAAGTCACATGCTAAGTGTAGGGAAGATATATAAATTAATAAATGCAAATTTAGCTATGCATTTAGGGATGATGATTCGATAAGACGCAAAGGATAATAAGGGAAAAGCAGTTTTTGCCTTGGAATTTCTATTTCCATACCTTGTCGACGACGTGCGAGAGTCCATTTTTGGATTCAATTCCATTTTAGAGCTTAAAAATATGCCTTCTTATGCATTTTGTACGTGGAAAATTTGAAGAAAATCTGGGATAGCGAGGAAATTTCTGCTGTACAACGGGAATTGGTAGCTTATAGAATGGTAAGAATGTAGAATTCTCCACCTAAATTCCTTTTCTCGGCGTATGAGTAACGTTTAGGAAGTGATATTTCGACGTGTTAGATTTTTGGATGGTAGGAACTGGATGAAAAATTGCTTGTACCATGCTTCTATTCGTAGGAGTAGGGGATTTTTGGTGAAAAGATTTTTCAAAATCTGCATACGTATGGAACTTTCAGTATATATATAGGTTATTTGCATTATATTTTCAAAAATGTTTTTAATAGAAATGTATTAATGTAGGAGGGACAGATTTAGGATCATTTTTCATATATGTTTTCTATGATTGTGATACACTATGCACTTATGCACATTTGGTTGCAAAATTGGTTATACGCAATTTGGTTGAGTAGTTTAGGGAAATTGCGAGTGGTAACCATGATTTAATCATTGATGTAATTTTGGGGATGAAATTCTTTTAAGGTGGGGAGAATGTAACTCCTCGTAAATTTTTACGTTAATTAATAATTAATTAGGTTCCAAAAATGGAATTTATGCAAACGATGGAATTTGGCCACGAAACATGTGCCATTGCATTCGTGGCAAAATTCTGAACAACTTTCATATTTATAGTTTCACGATCAGAGTTCAAACGAAAATGTCACAGATGATAAACGATTTCGGAACAAAAATAATTAAATAATAAAAGTTAACGCTTGTAATTAACTATCAGGACCCACAAGTTGAACTCCTTTATTGGACTGGTCAATATAGAGCGATCGACCTCTATAAAGGGAGCGGTCGACCGATCCAATGGGTGATGGCTAGGGTTTGCTTTGGCCCAACAGCCCGGATTTAATATATTTTAATCTAACGACCGTGTTTGATTCATATGCCTGTAAATTCAGGCCTAACCCTCTCTTCCCTTATCATATTTTCTAGAGAAATCAACGAAGCACCGCCATTTCTTCTTCTCCACTATTCTTCCAAATTATAAAATAAATTATATTAATACAAATTGGAGAAGAACATAAAATAAATAGAAGAAGAGAAGAAGCGAATCAAAGCTACGTGATAACAAGGTAAATTCCAATATAGTAAATTTATATTCCCTTCCAACTCTAAATCTCTTCTCAGATTTGAAATTATAATATATGTATATACCCTTTTTATACATATTTCTTGGATTAAAAAGGAGATGGAGTTGAATCAAAGGATTTAATTTAGATATGGAGATTTAGAATGCTTTCAAAAGGTGAGTGGGAAATTTATAAATTGTTTATGATATTAAAATCTATCTCGTTGGCATCTATTTGATTTTTATACCTAAATCAATAAATATATGTGAATTGCATGCTCAAATTAAATGTATAAAACTATTGTCTACCTACAAATTATTATTTGATATTCTAGGGAATTTGACTGGAATTGTTGTTTACACCCAGGTCTGAAAATCAGTCCTAATGAAGATGAATATTGATTAGATGTGTAATTTATTTCAGATCTGCTATCGGGTTGTAAAAATATTAGTGCAGTTTTGATTCTTACCATAATCTTGTTAGGATGTAAATTTCTATGTTTGAATTGAGATCCGTTAATTTTCATAAATTGGTTTGATTTCTCTTATTTTCATAGAAAAATACAGCATTTGATTTGGCAAGAAATAAATGCAAATAAAAGAAAGAGATGTGTAAAGTACGCAGTTACTCATTATAGTTTACACTATCTATTTCAAATAAAAAGAAAAAGAACCATTCCTTGTAATTTCAAATAAGGTAGATCTTTTATTTTTGAAAAGTTAAGGCCCCGTTTGGCTTGTCGTTTTTAGTTTTGTGTTTTCGTCTATACAAAAACACGTCCGTTGTATGTATAGTTGAAAAACAAACAATTTTGAAAAATGAAATTAACATATAAAATAGAAAACAAGTTTATTTTGTTTTTCGTGTTTCGAGAGATAATAAAAGCACGGAGAACAATCAAACTCTTTTGTTGTCCGTTGGTCGTCCCAATGGCTAAGAATTATAAATCTTCTTCTCTTATTTCTTGCTATTTCTTAGTGCAAGTTGAAAATACAAAACTCAAAATACAAAATGAAACCAAACGGGCCCTAACCTTTTTGAATCTTGTAAATTTATGAAAATTATGATGGAGAATCTTTTTAGAGATATAATTCCAATAATTAAATATGGAAAAGGATATTCTAGTTAGAAGTTTATAGCTAGGATTGTAGTTAAGGGAAAAATATATTTATACGTATTTAACCGCACTAATCAATAAAAATAAAACTTAACTTATATGACGATTTACGCACAGTATTCGCTTAAATGATAAATTGAACGTATGAATAGATCGGGTATTGAACAAAGGAATTAGGACAGAAAGTTAGAAAAGGTTGTAACTCCAATCAATATGTAATAAATGTGAAATGAATTTGGAAGTTACAAAAAATTAATAGGGTAAGTGGATTAATGGGACTAATAAATAAAGATGATAGGCTAATAATTGTCGAATAGTTAGAGGAGAATTACTAAATGGAGTTTAGTAAATAAATGTCTTAGAAAATGTGCGTTGGAATAATAATAATTTATTTTGGACAAGTTGACATTTATAGAAAAAGTGAATAAAAGGGGATAGTTAATAATGGTCATTTAAGGTTGACATTATTGCCTTAAATAAGTTAGATAATATTAGTAGGCTAAGTCTAATATTTAACTTTTGAATTAGAATAATAATAGCTTAGATTAATTAATTGGGATTAGTGGATTGGATGTGAGGTCACTAGAGTTACACAACAGAAGTCTGCCCTTTACTTTGAGGCTACGAGCAGGTGCGTGCACTTCCTACTGATGTGAGATATCTCCAACTGTAAGACCCATGGAAAATGAATATGTGAGCATATGACCTATTTCTGGCTGGAGGTATTAAGTGGTTGTTTGAGGGCCTACCTTCTCCCTAATTAATAATTAGATAAATGGTCCGAGTTAGCCATTACGAGCGGTAGTGGATATCTCGAGGAGGATCCGCTTCGAGTTTGAGGCATTATGTGACTACTATAGAATCCGCCCCTCTTATAAAGAAGTATTAAGTGGCATGGTGAGATTCTTAGTGATGTTAGGGTTAGGTATTGACTGATAAGGACCTGCCTAAAATATAGGTATTAAATGGTTAGAAGTCTGCTTAGTCCTTATTAATGAGGTATTAAGTGGCTTAGGTACCATTTCTTTCATAACTAAGATATTAGTGACGATGGATACGTTAGTAATATGGCTATTATGTATTATAAAGCCATAATTAGTGGTCAAAGGTCTCTACAGCTAAGACTAATAGACCAATGATGACGATGCTAGGAACCTGCTTCATATTTGCAAGTATTAAGTCGCCGACGGACGTATGTCAATATTTTGTACTTTGGAGAAAGTTAAGTAGACGAATCGTGTTAGATAGAAATACCATGCGTGCAATATTAGGTTAAACGAATTAACCGTAAACAATAAAAATAATAATTAAATGGAAACCTATCAGTATAAATTTATGTTACAGAAAAGTATAGAATTTTCAGTCACCAAAAACGTTGTTCTAACCCCCTCCTCATTAAAACCCACGTGATAGATTTAGTGGAACAGGCATTGGAGCAAGACGTGACCGGTTGATGGGGAAGTTTTCTTATCTCTCATGCTCGGTGCTGACAAGGCAAACTAGTGTCCAAGGAATGCTATTGATTCCGAGGTAGTAGCCTCAATCAGTATTTATATCCTATTATATTTTCCATTTTGCCGTGAGTTTAGATTTATCAATCTCTGATATGCTCATGTTTATTGCAGGTACCATACAAACAATCTGTACTCTAATGGACTTGGGTTTTAATTTTGTCGGAATTTAGACCCATTAAGGTGCGAGTTGTTACACTCAGGTTATGCCTAGATGGACTACACCTCCTACTAGTATATGTTCCGTATGAGAATGCACCCCCTTAAAGCTAATTTGTTTGTAGCTAGGAAGCAAGGCTAAATAACCCCTAGACGAGTCTTTAAGATACAGTAGTCCAAGGAGTTGAGTCCTCAATAGTCCAAGTAAACGGGTCCTTAATATACGAGATAGTCCAAGGAGTCGAGTCCTCAATATGAAGCGGCTAGATAAGTCTCGAGATGAATCATAATACGGACAATCAGTTGTAATGCCATTATTAGGCACTAACAGGAGGTTTCTCGATGTATGTTGGTGATTTGGCTTAGACATAAATAGTGGATACCTGGTGCGGTGCAGAGTTATGGATATGAGCAACGAATGTATCCTGCTCCATAGGAGGACTGTAGTATTTGTATATACATATATGTATGTAGTTGTTGTATACCTCGAGTAGGTAGGGCATATCGTACACGTACATGAAGTTAAGACGACCGAGTTCAAATCGTAGACATAACATATAATTGAAGACAATCGGCATAAACTAGTGTTATGGATAAAATATGTAATTTACTAGTCACCAGAACATTGTTCTTACTCCCCTCTTCCTTACAACCCGTATGATAGATTTATAGGGATGGATACTGGCATAAGGAGGGAATGACGAAATGACAAATTTCCTTATGTATGCTCGACACTGACAAGGATACTATATACTAGAGGTATTAGCTTTGGTCAGTAATTATATGTTTTATTATACTTTACTATTCCGCTGTGAGTTTTTATCGATAATGCTTTGATATACTCTTATTTATATACATGATACCAACACCAACGATCCATACTCTAATAGACTTTGGTTTTCGATTTAGCGAAAATTCGGATCCACTAAAGTGCTGGTTGTTACAGTTAATCTTAGGGAGCAGACAATAATTATCGATTGCACCATAGTCGTGCCGAATTTTGCTTTAAGGCAGTGGTCGCATCCATGACACAACTCTCATCATTTTTTCTTTATTGTTCCTACCTATCACTTTCCAACAATTCGAAAGTGAAATTCAATCCATTTTTCATCAAGACCGGGCTATTTGAATTTTGGAGCAAAGATCAGAATGTTATGATGATTTGTGAATAAGAAGAAAATCAATAATTTTGTGCAAATTTCAATTGAATCTGCGATATTCAAATCACTAGAATGGTAAGAAGTAGATTAAATGATACCGAGGTACGTTCCACTTTTACCTTCTGTCTTCTTGTTTGAATTATTTTTGGGTTTTGACAATGACTACATATCATTGATATTGTTGAGAATGTATCATATTTTAAGAAATTGCTTTGGTTAAAGTTATATGTTAATCATAGTAGCATATATGCTATGGTGCAAAAATATATTTACTAACGTATATAAGTTTATGATAAAAGTAATTATTAAGATTGTTGTTAAGTTTTCTAATAGATTATGGGAATAAAGAATATATGCTTGAATATTTTTATATGCTCATTTGGACATTATAATTTGTATATTTGATTTAAATTACTACTTTCTGTATATGAAACACTGTAATGAATTAGATACGATGTAAAATAAAATCCAAATTAGTATATTTTATTATTAAATATGACACAGGATAAAGTTAATGGCCACGGGTTGGATTAGTATGAATTTATCGTTAATTTGAGTTGAGAAAAATGTAAGATTATATGTTTTGTGAAATCGAATTAATCCAAATTAAAAACTTTCCATTTATAAATGTTTCAACATGGACCATTAATTTGAAATGTAAGCATTTAATGAAAAATTAGTAGTATGAAACTTTTATAATTATGAGGCAATGAAACTTTTGATAAAACATATAAATTTCGTCCTTCCATTTCTAGAAAGAGTTAAAATAACATTTACAGGTCATAAATGCTTGTAAATATAACATTGTCAATTTAACAACTCACTTCATTTGCTTAAGCATTCATTATGGTTTGTTTGATGATAAAATATAAGTATTAAAATGGGTAGACTTCTAAGTGTATTTATATGAATTATTTTTAATATATTTAAGAGTTGAAAATAAAAGGACAATCATCTATTTATTACATGGAGTTAACTTATAGGTTGGGCTTTACTTGTAAATGCGCAAATGTGTAAATAACATATAAGCAAGTGATAAAAATATTGATTTTCTTTAATTGTTTTACTAACAAGTTTTATGCGCATTAAAGGCATGTGATTTGAATTTTTAAATCACATAATTTGACTAATTAATGGAAGTAGATTACAAGCATTTAATGATATATCTAATATTTGAATGAAAAGTGAATATGATTGATAAATCATTATAAAAAAAAGGAAACCAACTCATGAGAGACTATATGTTTATTAATTTATGGAGTTGGTATAATAAGAACATAGATCCAATGATTTTAAAGATTGTGAGTTTTTGTAATATCAATGTCATCAGTAAACCTATTTTAGAATTCTTCTCCTGACCCTATTATATCTATTCCTAAAGCTAATGCTTCCTCTACTGCACTAACTATTATAGAAGTGGATGACTCTCCTTCGGAAAATGAGATTTTATACTAGGACTTTGATGAGCGTGCTTGGGTTCATTCTAATACGGAAATGAGGTACGATCCAACAATGAATATGTTTGACATAACCCACACCTCTTAATATATCCAAAAGGATACATTAAACGGCGTGGTGCGTTGTAGGTATAACTGAAACTAACATAGACTAATTCTCACAAGACAAAAATAGGTAAAAACAACGGGAACTAAAATAATAACTTATTTAAAATAAAACTTTCATAATTGATTCATAAATAATGTCAAATACCAAATACAACATCCATATCTCAAAACCCATCATGTCTTATGAAATAAAAATTCATAGTCTCAAAATCAGAGTACATAATATCCCTCATAATAAGCCAGTACATAGAAAGAACAAAAGCTGAAATAAAAGAAATACATAGTAGAGAACTCCTCCAAGAAAACACCAAGAAAAAGCAATCTAATGGCTTCTCCCTTGCTTGCCTATGGGGGAAAAGGGGGAAATAGAGGAGTGGGTCAGACTAAAAGTCTGGTGAATGATAGTAATTACTAGAGTCTTTAAGCAAGATAAAAGTAATAGACTCTACAACAGTTCTAGCATAAATAAGGATAATAAAGGAAATAGGAAAAAGGTAAACTGGAAATAAGTACGATTAAATATTGTTCAATTTATAAGATAGGTTAACTTTGATTGCTTACACTTGTCCTTGATTTCTGCTTTAATTAGGCTGAATTTCTAATATTGTAATTAGGATGTGACCCTAATTCTACCATTTCTGATCGGCCTACGACTCCATAGGCCTTTCTACGGACCAGCCGCTATATAACTCCCTATACAACAGCCAATGGTATCTACGGAAGATGCACAGAGAAACTACTGTGGATCCGGACGACATATATAGCTCCATACACAGAAGGCAATGGTGTCTACGAAAGACACTCATACTAAGCGCTTGGAACTCATAGCTATTACTGAGCACCCGAATGGAAGTCGCACGCATAACTGTCACAATGCCCATGCTACCTTTTTCTCCACCTATTGGGTCTTCTTATTACCTCCAACTTCCAGTATAGGGTGCCCCTCATCTCACTTCAGGCTAATGCAAGATTACCGTGTGTCTATAGAAAAATAGGGGAAATGCTGTTGGTACTGGCCCTTCACCCAAACAATATCTAGTTGCGCCCTTTATCCATATCCCCCGTGATTTGGACTTCTATTTGACCAATTACTAACATTCTTAGCATAAGCGTGCTCTCATCTCACTTCAGACTAATGTGAGACACTGTTTTGTCTAATAGGGAATGCTATTTGGTACGAGTCCTACTTTCATCTTTGCTTATTAACTTAGAAAAATTATTTAAATAAGCCTTTATTATCATATTTACTTTGTACGCTTATTAATTTATCCCAAGTCTTAAAATAAACCACATTCTATTCTTTTTCTTATTATAACCTACGTTATAATCATGCTTATTACTTAACCCAAGGTCTAAGTGTGAAAATAAGCTTCTTTCATCTTTTACTCTATTTAGTTATAATTCTAAGTCATAACTGTGATATCCCGGGGTTTTGGGCAATTTAAATTTAATAATCTGTATTGATAATTAAATTGGATTTATAATTTTCTTTATAATTTTAATTTAAATTGGTTAATTTAATATTTTAAAGGTTAATAAATATATAATCTGGCATTATTGATAAGATTTATTTTCAAAGCTAATAAAGTTTTACTATTTATAATATATATATTGTTATATATTGTGAATAGGATATCTTTTGTTTTAAATTAAAGATGAATTTTCAAATTTGTAATAAATATGTATATATATGTTATAATTTGGATTGTTTGAAATTTAATTAAATCTATTAATAAATATATATGTATGAATTGTGATTTTAAAAGCTTTGTTTTAAATTTAATATTTTTCAAAAGGTTAATTTAGATTTAATTCAATTGTTTTCAAAATATAAGACAATTGTTTATTTTAAACGTGATAGTTTAAAAAGGGGTTTAATCAAAGTTTTATTTTAGTTTTCTTTAAAGTGTTAAATTTTAAATGGTTATATAAATGTTCTAGATTTTAAAATACATGAATAAGGAATTTATTTATATTTATAATTAGTTTTAACATATTTTCTTTTAAAGGTAAACTAATATTTATTAATTAAGTAACTAAAAAAGTAAGTTTTATATTAACATTTAAATTAAATAAAAATTTATTTAAAATTACTTAGGACATGTGTTAGTATCTTAACACATGATAATAACAATTGTAAGCATAAGAGCATTTCAAGTTAACAAGTGGCAACATTTTCTTTATTTAAAATTTTATTTTATAAATAATATAGTTAAGAGAAATCTGGTTTTTCATTTTCAGTTAAAATCTTTTCCATCTTCTTTTTCTCTCCATCTTTCTAAATTCAATAGAAAATCAAAACTGAAACCAAAATCAAAAGAAAGTAAAATCAAACAATTATCTCATCTTCAATCTGGGTTCAAGCAACTAAATCAAGCTCTGTAATTCAACATGCAAATGAAGTTCAACAGCAACTTCAACACCAGATTCAACATAAATAAAGCATGCAAAAGGATTTCAAATCTCAATAACAAAATCAAGAGCAGTTTCCAGAAATCAGAAATTTAAAAGCCTGTCTCTCTGTTTTGATATTAAGGTGAGTAAATTTCTTTTAAAAACAGTTTTAAAAATGTTATTATACTTGGATGAATGTGATGAAATCTTGTAGTAATATGGTAGATAATGTTGCATGAATGTATGGGTATGAATGCATGTATATATATATTGATATGCCTGTGAATGACTGTGAATATGTACATATATAAGCTCTGTTTATATTACAGACTCAACTTCTCTAAAGGAAAATTCAATTGCTCTTCATACAAGTGATATTAGGCTTCGAACTTTAAATGAAAAATGATTGTAAGATTGTAACTGCATTTTTAAAAATGAATTCAAGTGTTTATATTAAGAAATTATTTCAAAAATAATATAGTTACAGTGAAAATCAAAAATGGGTTAAAAATCGATCATGATGATTTCAATTTTTGATTATGGAACCTGATGCGTAGTAGAAAATAATGAATTTAGATAATTGAATCATGATTTTTAACATAGGTTTCATAATTTTTAATTTCGTATTTAAGATGAATTTGGGGTTTTTACGAAATTGGGACTTTAGTGGATTGTAGGTTATCCACGCTATAATTTGTTTTGAAACTTGGATCGAAGTTTGTTTGTGGATTGTAGAATGGGGGAAAAATGCAGTAGAATTTTTCTAATGACAGAATTGTTCGAATTCGAGTGGAATAGGGTTTTAGCTATCGTTGTTGAAGCTGAGGTTCATCGGGAATTCTCGTCATCGATAGGTGACCGGAATCGTGCGCATATGGGGGAAATTGTAGCTTGTGATGTGGAGGTTCTATGGTGAGGACGGCGAGGTGTAGCAAGGTCGAGTTCGTCGGCAATGGAGTAATTAAAGATTAATTAATTTGATTAATTAATCAAGGTTAATATAATTAATTAAGGAGTTAATTAATTAAGATAAGTAATTACAAGTTATTAATTACTGTTTATGATTAATTAAGGTAAATTAATGAATGTAGTTGATTAAAGATTAATTATTTAATTAACTAGAAGGTAATTAATTAATGAAGTAATTAGAAGATTATTAATTAATCAAGGTTGATTAATAAAAGCAATTAATTTAAGTATGATTAATTAATTGTAATTAATTAAGGATTAATATAATTAATTATAGTTAATTAATTAATGAAGGTTCATTAATTATTGTAATTAATGATAGTAATTAAAGGTTAATTACTGTATTTGGTTAAGGATAATTAATTTGTGAAATTAATTAAAGATAATTACTTAAATGTAATTAAAGTATAATTAATCAGGGTGATTAATTGAAATGGATAATTAGAGAATGATTAATTAATTTATTTGTAATTAATTAATGATTATATAAGTAAGATTTATAATGAAGTAATTAATTTAATTAATTTTAAATTAATTAAGAGATGAAGTAATTAATTTAATTCACTTTAAATTAATTAAAGATAGAGATAGTTAATTTAAATCAATTTTAAATTAATTATGTTATGATTAAGTAAATCATTTCTTATATAAGAATGAATGACATTGATTGTCTTGAATGGATGTAATCTCAGAAATGAGATAAGATGTTGTGTGATATGAATGCTTGGTTGCATTATGATGATAATATAGATTAACTATTGTGATATTGATATGGATTACCTATTTGGTTATGAATCATCTGTTTAATTGATAATGTGATTATCAGTTGTGAATTGTGAATTATCTATCTGTATGAATATAGATAAGTTAAATTGTTTAAACCTTTAAACAACTTGGCCTTAAAAGATACGTTTTGGATTTCGATGAGACCGGGATCGGGTTTCCGTATACCGGTATTCCAGGTCTGGAGACCCGAATACCACATCGATCCAAATTTACGATAGGTCGTGAATCTCAAGTGAAGATGAAGATTCAGAGTGCAAGGGTTATTGTCGTTAACTCTGAGGGTGATTCCAAAACGAGTGTAACGAGATAATGCCTTCGGTTTCGTTCGAACCCGGAACGAACTTGTATGGATTGAATGCTTTCAGCACATCGTCAGGCGGACGATGAGCATTCTAAGTGATATGTTCTGATTAAAGGTAATCGAAACCTCAAGCCTCATCAACCGGGAATGGCTAAAACAGGGGAGGTGCAGCAAGGCTTCGTGGGTAGCACCCACTGAGAGCAAGATAGATCCCTGTCTAGAGGTCCCTTTTCTTTTATTCGGCTTAGTGTGTGGTTGGTCGCGCCAACTACGGGATTATCTTGTTCGGAATTATCCAGTAAGGGATGGTTCCGGCTTTGTGTTGCAGGGGAGTGGGCGTACTCCTCGGTACGGTGATCTAGGCCACGTACTGTGACGGGCGGTACCCCAGTAGCCCTGCCATTGTATGGAATCCAAACTCCAATAAGTGCCGTACGTATTAGTTGTGCCCAACTATGTTGGAATGTGAGATGTAAGCATTTCAGCTATTTCTGTAATTTACTTGAAAACCCTAGACCCTATTATAATACAATCGGATTTCCTATCAAATGTTTTAGTTAGCGTAAGGTAAAAACTTACCCATGTTTATTTGTGGGGAGTCTTACGTGATACTTTTGTTTTCAAAGGTTTTCAAAGTTAAGCAATCTAACCGTTTACTCACACCAGACCCATGTCTGACCCAAGTGTTTATTTTCTGTTTTATTAAACTCTTGGGTACTCAAATTTGTATGAGTAGTCAAGGGGATTCAGGTTAGTCTTGACGAATTCTGGAG
Organism: Allium fistulosum; assembly: GCA_030737815.1. Taxonomy (NCBI): domain Eukaryota; kingdom Viridiplantae; phylum Streptophyta; class Magnoliopsida; order Asparagales; family Amaryllidaceae; genus Allium; species Allium fistulosum. Next base: position 505,138,971 of record CM060903.1, on the reverse strand, counting down.
GAGCTGTGGAGCAGGAGGCTTCAGCGTGTAGATATATAGAGTTTCCGCTGTGTATGATGTATCGTATTTATGTAGTTGTGTTGTATAATAGACAGAAGTTTATAACTGTCTATATTGTGATGTATAAATCGTGTACTCTGATGTATATGGTACTATGTAATATCTTATGTGATAATATATTTCTCGTTCCGCTGTGAGATTTCTGATGTGTTGTTGTTCTCTCTTTTTTTTTTTCTTCTATCCCTTTCTTTCTTCATAACGATGCGTCTTTCTGGGCAAAGAAAGCCGGGTCGTTACATATGGTATCAGAGCTGGAGGTTGAGTGAATACCTAGGCTCTGAAGTGGTGTCTATCTTGAGAGCGCGTAATTATTAGTTATATAAAAATGATTTTATATTGTGTTAATTGATCGGTTGAGTGGTATATGGATTCTGGTCAATACGAGTAGCTAACGTTATTGATAGGGATCTCTAAACACTTGAACCAGGCCAACGGACACAATATTGTTTTAAAGAGGTAAATGAAATAATTTTACCCAGAAATAATTTCTATATAAAAAGGTATCATTTTAAATATATATATATTTCTACCTATTTGTTGGGTTACCTGTTCGGGTTTTCCAATATAAGTTATAAAGGTAGATAAGGTGGTAGTGTGAGTAACACGACTACCAATAGTTAGAATTTGAGTGTTGAGGTTGGAAGGATATCTGACGAGACTGTAGACCTAATACTGTCTCGAGTGAACTTTGTTATGGTGTAAAGATTTCACCGATCTCTGAAGGAAACCAGTTATGGTTTAGAGTTTATCTTTGAAGTTGGATGAATAGAGTAGATCTATTGGATGAGCTGAAGAGAGTGATGGTATTTTGGTAACCTCAGGAAGTAGTAGCTGGAAGTAGTAGCTGTGTGATGAGACACGGTGGCTATGGACATTTCTGAAGATGTTTCTTCTGGAACAAGTTTGAAGAAGTGAGTCTGCTTCGGTGTTGTGGCTGAGTCCAGTGGGGTGTTTCTGTTTGCTTTGAGGTCCGAGTTTCTCGAGGAGTTTCGGATAAGAAGTCTTTGGCGTCTGTGGCAGCAGTGCGGCTTGGAGTGTTCTGTGTTGGCAGGAAGTTTCTGTCTGAGCAGTTTTTCTAGAGATGGAGTCTAGAAGCAACTGAGTGAATCCATTTCTTCGATGAATTGGATAGATAAGTGTAAGCTGTTCTGATTAGTGAAGAGAGAACAGTTATCTTTGGAAATTAGGCCGAGCTGATCGCAAAAGTGACTTGCGATTGTTTAAGTATTCTTTTGGGTTATTGAAGATTGAGATTCCGTATCGACTTGATTCCAGAAGCGATACCGGTGGTTATTCTGGTAGTAGGATGGTTCCTAGAAAGAAGAGTTGGTGTAGCAGCTCAGAAATTTTTAAAATGGATTGGTCATATCTATTTTTCAAGTTTGGATTTCAGCAAATTTTGGAAGGATCATCTTGTTGATAGGATCTAGAGATCATTTTGTTCTTGGTCCAGAATTGTTTCAAGAAGCATCAGCGAAGGTTAAGCTGATCAGGAAGAGATGAGGTAGCCCAGGAATCGTCTAGTGAGTTATGCAGATATGAGACAAGGAGTTTGGAATTCGGAGTTGGAGATTGGAAATTGTTTAAGTTTTTCTCCGATTATAAAGCTATAAGATTGGTAAGTCTGGAAGCTAGCACTGAAGTATTTTGGATTTTCCCTGTGTTCTCGAAAGGAGTAGTTCTTTTGTCTACAGGATTGAATGGCCAGTTGGATATCTGGAATTCATTGTATTTCACGTATCTCTGAGGGAGTACGTGTATAATGCATTGCTAGTGTGGAATCTGCAGTTCAGATGGATTGGAAGTTGAGCTAGACTTGAGTGTGATCTGATATTTTGTTCAGATTAGTGAATCTTGAGAAGAGAGGAGCTCTGGATCATAGTGGTGTAGTTTGTTGAGCTTTTGTAAGAGCGAGTCTCCCGGTGATTTATATCCGGGGAAACTCTAGATAGTGTTAGTAAGATTTATTCTGATTTGTATCAGGATAATTAGTTAGGTTTAATTGTTTGATTGGTTGCTTTGGTTGTTAGTAATTGGATGATAGGTATGCTTTGCTGTTAGAGATTGAAATCTTTGCTGGATTATTAAATTATCTTTGTTTTTAATTTCGGGGACGAAATTATTTTAAGGGGGGAGGAATGTGATATCCCGGGGTTTTGGGCAATTTAAATTTAATAATCTGTATTGATAATTAAATTGGATTTATAATTTTCTTTATAATTTTAATTTAAATTGGTTAATTTAATATTTTAAAGGTTAATAAATATATAATCTGGCATTATTGATAAGATTTATTTTCAAAGCTAATAAAGTTTTACTATTTATAATATATATATTGTTATATATTGTGAATAGGATATCTTTTCTTTTAAATTAAAGATGAATTTTCAAATTTGTAATAAATATGTATATATATGTTATAATTTGGATTGTTTGAAATTTAATTAAATCTATTAATAAATATATATGTATGAATTGTGATTTTAAAAGCTTTGTTTTAAATTTAATATTTTTCAAAAGGTTAATTTAGATTTAATTCAATTGTTTTCAAAATATAAGACAATTGTTTATTTTAAACGTGATAGTTTAAAAAGGGGTTTAATCAAAGTTTTATTTTAGTTTTCTTTAAAGTGTTAAATTTTAAATGGTTATATAAATGTTCTAGATTTTAAAATACATGAATAAGGAATTTATTTATATTTATAATTAGTTTTAACATATTTTCTTTTAAAGGTAAACTAATATTTATTAATTAAGTAACTAAAAAAGTAAGTTTTATATTAACATTTAAATTAAATAAAAATTTATTTAAAATTACTTAGGACATGTGTTAGTATCTTAACACATGATAATAACAATTGTAAGCATAAGAGCATTTCAAGTTAACAAGTGGCAACATTTTCTTTATTTAAAATTTTATTTTATAAATAATATAGTTAAGAGAAATCTGGTTTTTCATTTTCAGTTAAAATCTTTTCCATCTTCTTTTTCTCTCCATCTTTCTAAATTCAATAGAAAATCAAAACTGAAACCAAAATCAAAAGAAAGTAAAATCAAACAATTATCTCATCTTCAATCTGGGTTCAAGCAACTAAATCAAGCTCTGTAATTCAACATGCAAATGAAGTTCAACAGCAACTTCAACACCAGATTCAACATAAATAAAGCATGCAAAAGGATTTCAAATCTCAATAACAAAATCAAGAGCAGTTTCCAGAAATCAGAAATTTAAAAGCCTGTCTCTCTGTTTTGATATTAAGGTGAGTAAATTTCTTTTAAAAACAGTTTTAAAAATGTTATTATACTTGGATGAATGTGATGAAATCTTGTAGTAATATGGTAGATAATGTTGCATGAATGTATGGGTATGAATGCATGTATATATATATTGATATGCCTGTGAATGACTGTGAATATGTACATATATAAGCTCTGTTTATATTACAGACTCAACTTCTCTAAAGGAAAATTCAATTGCTCTTCATACAAGTGATATTAGGCTTCGAACTTTAAATGAAAAATGATTGTAAGATTGTAACTGCATTTTTAAAAATGAATTCAAGTGTTTATATTAAGAAATTATTTCAAAAATAATATAGTTACAGTGAAAATCAAAAATGGGTTAAAAATCGATCATGATGATTTCAATTTTTGATTATGGAACCTGATGCGTAGTAGAAAATAATGAATTTAGATAATTGAATCATGATTTTTAACATAGGTTTCATAATTTTTAATTTCGTATTTAAGATGAATTTGGGGTTTTTACGAAATTGGGACTTTAGTGGATTGTAGGTTATCCACGCTATAATTTGTTTTGAAACTTGGATCGAAGTTTGTTTGTGGATTGTAGAATGGGGGAAAAATGCAGTAGAATTTTTCTAATGACAGAATTGTTCGAATTCGAGTGGAATAGGGTTTTAGCTATCGTTGTTGAAGCTGAGGTTCATCGGGAATTCTCGTCATCGATAGGTGACCGGAATCGTGCGCATATGGGGGAAATTGTAGCTTGTGATGTGGAGGTTCTATGGTGAGGACGGCGAGGTGTAGCAAGGTCGAGTTCGTCGGCAATGGAGTAATTAAAGATTAATTAATTTGATTAATTAATCAAGGTTAATATAATTAATTAAGGAGTTAATTAATTAAGATAAGTAATTACAAGTTATTAATTACTGTTTATGATTAATTAAGGTAAATTAATGAATGTAGTTGATTAAATATTAATTATTTAATTAACTAGAAGGTAATTAATTAATGAAGTAATTAGAAGATTATTAATTAATCAAGGTTGATTAATAAAAGCAATTAATTTAAGTATGATTAATTAATTGTAATTAATTAAGGATTAATATAATTAATTATAGTTAATTAATTAATGAAGGTTCATTAATTATTGTAATTAATGATAGTAATTAAAGGTTAATTACTGTATTTGGTTAAGGATAATTAATTTGTGAAATTAATTAAAGATAATTACTTAAATGTAATTAAAGTATAATTAATCAGGGTGATTAATTGAAATGGATAATTAGAGAATGATTAATTAATTTATTTGTAATTAATTAATGATTATATAAGTAAGATTTATAATGAAGTAATTAATTTAATTAATTTTAAATTAATTAAGAGATGAAGTAATTAATTTAATTCACTTTAAATTAATTAAAGATAGAGATAGTTAATTTAAATCAATTTTAAATTAATTATGTTATGATTAAGTAAATCATTTCTTATATAAGAATGAATGACATTGATTGTCTTGAATGGATGTAATCTCAGAAATGAGATAAGATGTTGTGTGATATGAATGCTTGGTTGCATTATGATGATAATATAGATTAACTATTGTGATATTGATATGGATTACCTATTTGGTTATGAATCATCTGTTTAATTGATAATGTGATTATCAGTTGTGAATTGTGAATTATCTATCTGTATGAATATAGATAAGTTAAATTGTTTAAACCTTTAAACAACTTGGCCTTAAAAGATACGTTTGGATTTCGATGAGACCGGGATCGGGTTTCCGTATACCGGTATTCCAGGTCTGGAGACCCGAATACCACATCGATCCAAATTTACGATAGGTCGTGAATCTCAAGTGAAGATGAAGATTCAGAGTGCAAGGGTTATTGTCGTTAACTCTGAGGGTGATTCCAAAACGAGTGTAACGAGATAATGCCTTCGGTTTCGTTCGAACCCGGAACGAACTTGTATGGATTGAATGCTTTCAGCACATCGTCAGGCGGACGATGAGCATTCTAAGTGATATGTTCTGATTAAAGGTAATCGAAACCTCAAGCCTCATCAACCGGGAATGGCTAAAACAGGGGAGGTGCAGCAAGGCTTCGTGGGTAGCACCCACTGAGAGCAAGATAGATCCCTGTCTAGAGGTCCCTTTTCTTTTATTCGGCTTAGTGTGTGGTTGGTCGCGCCAACTACGGGATTATCTTGTTCGGAATTATCCAGTAAGGGATGGTTCCGGCTTTGTGTTGCAGGGGAGTGGGCGTACTCCTCGGTACGGTGATCTAGGCCACGTACTGTGACGGGCGGTACCCCAGTAGCCCTGCCATTGTATGGAATCCAAACTCCAATAAGTGCCGTACGTATTAGTTGTGCCCAACTATGTTGGAATGTGAGATGTAAGCATTTCAGCTATTTCTGTAAGTTACTTGAAAACCCTAGACCCTATTATAATACAATCGGATTTCCTATCAAATGTTTTAGTTAGCGTAAGGTAAAAACTTACCCATGTTTATTTGTGGGGAGTCTTACGTGATACTTTTGTTTTCAAAGGTTTTCAAAGTTAAGCAATCTAACCGTTTACTCACACCAGACCCATGTCTGACCCAAGTGTTTATTTTCTGTTTTATTAAACTCTTGGGTACTCAAATTTGTATGAGTAGTCAAGGGGATTCAGGTTAGTCTTGACGAATTCTGGAGGAGCTGTGGAGCAGGAGGCTTCAGCGTGTAGATATATAGAGTTTCCGCTGTGTATGATGTATCGTATTTATGTAGTTGTGTTGTATAATAGACAGAAGTTTATAACTGTCTATATTGTGATGTATAAATCGTGTACTCTGATGTATATGATACTATGTAATATCTTATGTGATAATATATTTCTCGTTCCGCTGTGAGATTTCTGATGTGTTGTTGTTCTCTCTTTTTTTTTTCTTCTATCCCTTTCTTTCTTCATAACGATGCGTCTTTCTGGGCAAAGAAAGCCGGGTCGTTACAATAACTATGTCAATTATCTTTAATTATTCCAATTCTAATTATAATTAGGCGTAGTTTTAGTCCAATTCCATTATTTATTACAGTCCAATTCCATTATCTATTGCAGTCCAATTCCATTATTTATTACAGTCTTTAAAATTTACATCTTATTTTCTTCATTCAATATTCTTACTTATATAATCCATATTCGCGTTTAATTTATTCTAATCCATACGTGAAGAAAAGAGGGATGAAGAGAATAGACGCTTACATAAAATCCAAAACGTCGAAAAAGATGTAAATAATAAAAAATACCAGTAAATAAACTTAAATACTATAAATAAATTGTAAATCAATAAAAAGCTATGCTTAACAGTAATAAATTATAATTAACAGAAATAAACTAAAATTACTGAAAAGAATAGCTGAAAGGAAATAGTCTGAAAATAATTCTAAAAACTGTAAATAAAATACTGAAAAAGGCTATTCCAAAAATCGTAGTAAAACTAAAACTATTGGAAGCCCTCTTATTTTAAATTACTTAAAGAAATCTTAAAATAATTACAATCACTCACCTCCAGTCCTAAGCTTTTCCTTTGGTCTTCCTGGATCCACTTGAAGTTGTAAAATAATTTAATTTATAACGATTTTCTTCTTTGGAAAAATTATTCCGCTTAGGGTCCTTCCTAGAAAGGTGAACCCAATTGGAGAAAACCTAGAATGAGAAAAGGTGTTAGGTCTAGGGGTCTATTTATAGTAGTGGAAGTGGATCCCAAACTGTTGATTTTGACGATTGAATAGGATGCGACCACGTCATAGGCTGAATAGGAGCCATCGGATGGAAGCACGGAAGGACCAGATGGAATAAAAGAATGCAAAACAACGTGTATGAAACTTCTGCTGACTCATTGCCGTGTCAAATCTTACAATGCGCCTTGTCGGTGCCTTATCTTATATTTAATTCAATTAATTACACCCTCAATAATATACAAACTATAAATAACGTTTTCTTCTCCTCGATTAATTTCTAATTTATGCATTTTATTTCAGGTTAAATTTCCACACATCTCTCTTTATTCGCATGTTTCATTTCAGTTTTCAACATCCCATTTAATTTACATGTTTACGTCTAAAATAAAAAAATAAAAAAATATATCAATATCTTTCCACATTTACATCTGAAATAAATAAATTAACATGTGAATTATTATATCTGCATTTTTTTCCATATTCACATCTGTTGTAATTAGATAAATAACATATGTCCACAAACGTGTATATATGTTGTGTATTAATTAGTAACCTTATTCTTTACCTTTAAATTTAGCAATCAATTACATTAATTAGTATAAACGTTTTTATGTTCAAAAACCAAACGGACTCTTATTCCTTACTAACAAAGAAATAACATACCTTATATTTTCTGTAAGAAATGCAATCATTTCATAATACACTATTGCCTTTTCTTTTCAAAATATAACGTTTATTTTATTAAATGCCTTCTTTTTTTATAAATATATGGTTACATTTTCTCTCAAAACATGCATTTATTTCCATTTAAAATGTTCATTCCATTTTGACACAAATGCAAGTTCTTATATTAAACTCAATCATTACAATTTAATAACTCTTTCCCTTTCTAATTGAAACATTTCAGTAAATCTACTGCCAATTAATTTCAATACTAATTTCAAACGAATTCTAATTATAAACACTATTTCTTTTCACTTATAATCATTTATTAATTTCTCCTTAAATTTCAGGTTGTTACATTCTCCCCTCGTTAAGGGATTTCGTCCCCGAAATCTCTAAGGGTAGAAGAATGAAATAAATGTTTTCATCCAAGTTCTACAACCAACTACTCAATCATCACCCATTACATTCATTGTCCTTAGGTTTTTCTAATGCGATTTATAATACTTATGCAAATAGTGTAGTGTCAATGTTCCTAACTAATGCAAAAGATAGGCGGTCCACTGATTTAGTCGACCTCCTTTTATGCAATCATGTCCGTGCCATGTGTCCAAATGAATGAAAATTCCCTAATGATAACTAATAGTTCTATATGCATGCTACAATCATCATCCAAATGCAACAACCATGTGATAATCATCCATTTATAGCAACCACGAAAATAAAATAAAAATGCAAATGCGCACACATCCATATGCATATGATTTAGTGTCCCAGTTAGGCTGATCCCTAAAGGATAATAGTGCCTAGTGTAAGTATATGCGTCCATTAGCATCCACTAGCAACACACTTGCAACCACTAGCATACATCATTCATAACATGTTCTATTAACATGTTTACGTCAAATCCTACCATCCATAAGTTAAATCCTAAGTTCTACCCTCCCAAAAGAAAATAAAGGAAAGAATATATTCAAAACTAAAGATGGAAATAGGAAATTCTAAAACTTACTATCAAAGAAATGCGGATATGAGATACTAATTTTCTCCTAATCAAACCAATTTTCTCCGAAGTACCCTTAACTACGTCAGAACCAAGGCAATCCCTCTGTAGACTCTATCCAATGCGAAGGCGACTTGCGCGGTCTTCCATAAAGAGCTTCGAAAGGTGCCACTCCAATGCTACCTTGAAAACTACTTTCATATGAGAATTCCACTAAAGAAAGATGCTTTTCCCAAGTTCTTCCAAAATCAAGAATACCAATTCTCAACTATGCTTGTCTTACTATCCTACTAATTTTATTTTACAGTTCTTCATGAATCAACATTCCTAGGTTCTCACTAGTGTCCTATACACTTTATGAAAACTTCCCTTATTACTTTTAAAAGTAATTACTGCTATCTCCTTACACTTTTTCTGTTACTCCTAGGAAATGATTCTTATCTACTCCACATTTAAGAGTTTGATTTGGTATTTATCACCTTGTTTTTAAAAACTAAGGTTTCTAAAAAAATTAGAACATCAAATCCCACAATCTTTGTCTTTAAAAGAGTTATCTATTCAGTTTCTATTAATTTCAAAAATACTTAGTTACTTAATATTATTTCTCAAACCTAGAGAGAAAAACTTCTAAATTTTTAAGTCTAAAACTTATATCTCTCTTTCTTTTAAAGACTTTTACAGTTTTCTATAAAAATTTGAATTTTCAAATTTTACTTTTATTAAGTTTTTTTCATTTCAAAAACTTATTTACTTTTTCATCAACCATTTTTCTTTTAAAATATCTTTAAAATGTCCTTTTTCAAATCATCTTCTTATTATACCTAATAGCCTCATACCTTAAGGTATTGGAACTACTTTCTCTAATGAGAAATTCTTAACGCTAAAATCTTTTATGAACCTTTTAAAAGAGGACTTCATGTTTATATGGAGTTACAAGGAATTTATTCTATATTTTCGAAATAGGCTATACAAAATATGGTGCTTCCCATACCTTGTACATCTCTTTCATATATTCCTTGTGACGTGCACAAAACATTTTATTGGTTTCATAGAAAATTATACCATTATTCTTTTCATTCCAATATATTAAAGCATGTTTAATTTATACTTTCCTATGATAAACATTTTCTTATACTTATTTAAATAATAGATGTATTCACAAATTACTTTATTTCTATTCTTAGAAATTACCTTTTTAAAATAAGTGTTTATTTGGGTTAAAACGGATGTTGCGTAAAACACCGTTACTACAACCCAAAAATACTAGTGTATGAATTTAATTAAAAATAAATACTAATAAACCCCACATATTATGTAAAAACATTCCTCGGAGTCATCTACTATAACAATAGTGTTATAGTCTATGCTCCTTTTATTTTTCACGAAAAATTCTATTACAACAATAAATGACCTATGTTTTCGATACTTAATACACTTTATGTTTTTATATTTAAAATCTTTGTTTACTTACAAAGAAGCTAGTGAGCTATATACACTCTATAATTCTTCAAAAAGAATTTCACCTTTTCAACAAAAAATATATCATATAAAAACCAATTTTAAATTTTATGCCATTTTTCAAAAAGACCCAATATTTACTTTAAAAACATTGACAATTATACTTTTTAACTTTTCTAATTCTAACAATTTTATTGGGCTAGATATAAAGTGGGTTTTCTTCTCATTACCCTAGGAGTATCCTTCCTAAATTTTGATAATACCATTTCCTTACCAAAGTCTTTTACTCTAATTCCTCTTTGATGCTTATATTTTTACTCTAAGGCACTTCCATTAAATCAACTTATATGAAACAATTATAATTTCTGCAATTATCTACGCATGGGCTTTCTTTTTTTCTTATCAACTAAATCTATCGTACATCTCCAACCTTTCCCTACCTCTCTTTGGATTTCCATAATCCGAACCTAAAAAAAACCATTCTCAAACTCCTATCATGTGTAGACCTTCTCTATGCCCCAAGAAAAGAACCTCTTTAAAGATGTCTGGGAAATTTTTGAAGACTGGAACTGAATCTAACTCCGCTGATGATGAATCGACGGGCTAAAAAAGCTCAACATGACTGACTCCTACGGGTAGCAAGAAACCTCGAGAGTCCTATTGCTGCATGTCTCTTGTCTAACAACTCTCCTCTCACAGTCTAAAATCGTTCCATAAGTGGATACCCAATCCATTCCCAAAATCATCCCATATCCCAAAAATCCCAACACATAGGTGTCGTAGTCAAACTCTACGCCTAGGATAAAAATTTTCAAACCCCTACAAACCATAGATAAGTGTGCCGATCCTCTTATGGGGTTTAAAACAACAATGGGGTCTACTACTAAAGAGATGTCTGAGTGCAAACAATCAAACAAAGAACTCAAAATGAAAGGGTGTGATGCTCCAGAATCGAAAAGAGTCCGAATGAGAAAATCAAAACTTTCCATGGTGACTTTCCTACCTCTATCTGGTCCACTACTAGAAGGTGCTGCATTCAAAGCTTATACTTGCATTGTAGGTGCGCCTTCTCTCTGCCCTTTCCTATGGGGACAATTCCTACTCATGTGACCGGGTTGTCTGCAATTATAGCACTTTCCCTTCATTTTGCAGTCTTTTCCATAATGACTAGTCACCCCACAACTATGGCACTTCGCTCCTTGCTTGATTTGCTTCTGAGGGCCTTCCCTTTTCCTCTTATCCTTATACCTCTTCAACCATGGCTTCTTAGAGCCTTTTGACTTAGGAACCTCTTTAAGCTCTCCCTTTGGTTGCGAAGATATAGGCCGAACTCTCTGTTGGTCTTCCAAGTCTAATAGCCTAAACTTTTGCTCCATACCTTCCAACCTAACTCGTGTCTCCTTGAAATCCTCCGTGCCAGAAAATGTTCTGCCCTCTATACTAGCGAAGTCCTTGCATAGCTTAGAAAAATCGGCTGGTGTAAGTGGATTAAAGGGATTTCCACCTACCGATGTTGTATTGGGCATTTGCCCTTGCACCTTTGGTACCGTAACTTTACGAAACCAGTCAGCCACACGATGCAAAGAAAAGGAAACTTAGGCTTGAAAGAATCGAAAGAAGGTTGAACTAGACTATGAGGGGATTTTTATAAAAACTTTTTTGTACTTGAAAACTATTTCTAAGAGTTCCTTGGAAAATACTTTTAAAACAAGTTATTTATAAAGAAATATTTTACTTTTAAAATAAATTATTAGGAATCCTATTACCTTAGGCTCTGATACCAAATGAAACACCCTACACCCCTTAATATATCCAAAAGGATACATTAAAAGGCGCGGTGCGTTGTAGGTGTAACTGAAATTAACATAGACTAAGATTCACAAGACAAAAATAGGTAAAAACAGCGGAAACTAAAATAATAACTTAGTTAAAATAAAACCTTCATAAATAATGTCAAATACCAAATACAACATCCATATCTCAAAACCCATCATGTATTATGAAATAAAAATTCTTAGTCTCAAAATCAGAGTACATAATATCCCTTATAATAAGCCAGTACATAGAAAGAACAAATGATGAAATAAAAGAAATACATAGTAGAGAACTCCTCTAAGAAAACTCCAAGCAACAGCAATCTACTGACTTCTCCCTTGATTGCCTATGGGGAAAAGGGGGGAAATAGAGGAGTGGATCAGACTAAAAGTCTGGTGAATGATAGTAATTACTAGAGTCTTTAAGCAAGATAAAAGTAATAGACTCTACAACAGTTCTAGCATAAATAAGGATAATAAAGGAAATAGGAAGAGATAAACTGGAAATAAGTATGATAAATATTGCTCAATTTATAAGATAGGTTAACTTTGATTCCTTGCACTTGTCCTAGATTTCTACTTTAATTAGGCTAAAATCCTAGTACTGTAATTAGGATGTGACCCTAATTCTACCTTTTTGATCGGCCTGCTACTCCATAGATCTTTCTGCTGACCAGCCGCTATATAACTCCCTATACAGCAGCCGGTGGTATCTAAGGAAGATGCACAGAGCAACTACTATGGAACCGGACGACATATATAGCTCCCTACACAGAAGGCAATTGTATCTACGAAAGACACTCATACTAAGCATTTGGAACTCATAGCTATTACTGAGCACCCGAATGGAAGTCGCACGCGTAACTGCCACCATGCCTATGCTACCTTTTGCTCCACCTATTGGGTCTTCTAATTACCTCCAATTTCCAGCATAGCGTGCCCCTCATCTCACTTCAGGCTAATCCGAGATCACCGTGTGTCCATAGAAAAATAGGGGAAATGCTGTTGGTACTGGCCCTTCATCTAAACAATATCTAGTTGCACCCCTTATCCAAATCCCTCGTGATTTGGACTTCTATTTGACCAATTACTACCATTCTTAGCATAAGAGTGCCCTCATCTCACTTCAGACTATTGTGAGACACCGTTTTGTCTAATAGGGAATGTTATTTAGTACAGGTCCTACTTTCATCTTTGCTTATTAACTTAGATAAATTATTTAAACAAGCCTTTATTATCATCTTTACTTTCTACGCTTAATTTATCCCAAGTCTTAAAATAAGCCCCATTCTATTATTTTTCTTATTATAACCTACGTTATAATCATGCTTATTACTTAACCCAAGGTCTAAGTGTGAAAATAAGCTTCTTTCATTTTTACTATATTTAGTTATAATTCTAAGTCATAACTATGCCAATTATCTTTAATTAGTCCAATTCTAATTATAATTAGGCGTAATTTCAGTCCAATTCCATTATTTATTACAGTCCAATTCCATTATCTATTGCAGTCCAATTCCATTATTTATTACAGTCTTTAAAATTTACATCTTGTTTTCTTCATTCAATACTCTTACTTATATAATCTATATTCGCGTTTAATTTATTCTAATCCATACGTGAAGGAAAGGGGGATGAAGAGATTAGATGACGCTTACATAAAATCCAAAACGTCAAAAAAGATGTGAATAAACTTAAATACTATAAATAAACTGTAAATCAATAAAAAGCTATGCTTAACAATAATAAATTATAATTAACAGAAATAAACTAAAATTACTGAAAAGAATTGCTGAAAGGAAATAGACTGAAAATAATTCTAAAAACTGTAAATAAACTACTAAAAAAGGCTATTCCAAAAATCGTAGTAAAACTACAACTATTGAAAACCATATTATTTTAAATTACTTAAAGAAATCATTAAATAATTACAATCACTTACCTCCGGTCCTAAGCTTTTCCTTTGGTCTTCCCGGATCCACTTGAAGTTGTAAAATAATTTAATTTATAATGATTTTCTCCTTTGGAAAAATTATTCTGTTTAGGGTCCTTCCTAAAAAGGTGAACTCAATTGGAGGAAACCTAGAATGAGAAAAGGTGTTAGGTCTAGGGGTCTATTTATAGGTGTGGAAGTGGTTCTCAGACCGTTGGACTTGGAGATTGAATAGGATGCGACCACGTCATAGGCTGAATAGGAGCCATCGGATGGAAGCACGGAAGGACCAGATGGAATAAAAGAATGCAGAACAATGTGTATGAAACTTCTGCTGACTCATTGCTGTGTCAAATCTTACAATGCGCCTTGTCAGCGCCTTATCTTATATTTAATTCAATTAATTACACTCTCAATAATATACAAACTATAAATAACGTTTTCTTCTCCTCAATTAATTTCTAATTTGTGCATTTTATTTCAGGTTAAATTTCCATGCGTCTCTCTTTATTCGCATGTTTCATTTTAGTTTTCAACATCCCATTTAGTTTACATGTTTACGTCTAAAATAAATAAATAAACAACATATCAATATCTTTCCACATTTACATCTGAAATAAATAAATTAACATGTGAATTGTTATATCTAATTTTTTTCCATATTCATATATGTTGTAATTAGATAAATAACATATGTTCACAAACATGTATATATGTTGTGTATTAATTAGTAACCTTATTCTTTACCTTTAAATTGAGCAATCAATTACATTAATTAATTGGTATAAATGTTTTTATGTTCAAAAATCAAACGGACCCTTATTCTTTAGTAACAAATAAATATCATACCTTATATTTTCTGTAAGAAATGCAATCCTTCCATATTACACTCTTGCCTTTTCTTTTCAAAATATAACGTTTATTTTACTAAATGCCTTCTTTTTTTTATAAATATATGGTTACATTTTCTCTCAAAACATGAGTTTATTTCTATTTAAAATGTTCATTCCATTTTAACACAAATACAAGTTCTTATATTAAACTCAATCATTACAATTTAATAACTCTTTCCCTTTCTAATTGAAACATTTCAATAAATCTACTGCCAATTAATTTCAATACTAATTTCAAACGAATTCTAATTATAAACACTATTTCTTTTCACTTATAACCATTTATTAATTTATCCTTAAATTTCAGGTTGTTACAAAGTTTCATATGTTTGTAGGTAAAGAAGGCGAATCCAGTAGACTCTTTTATCATGTTGAGGGGGAAAGTCTGACTCTGACAATTGCTGGAAATGAAGGACATCACAACTGGAATTTATTTTTGGATGCATCTTAGGGTAAGAACTATCTCTATACCACACTCTCGTGGTCGATTGATCCCTTACTTGCAATCTCTTCTCCTATGTTCTTGGCTCTGGTACTGATGTCGATGTCAATGTCAATAATGACTAGGGAACTAGTGTCCTTCGGTTAGTAGTTTAGACCTATCTGTCTAACTCCTGTACTTTTATTTTTTTTGTTGTATAGCTGATTCGAAGCCTGTTTCGATCACATGTTCTTAAATGGGTTGAGTAATAATTGTGGAAGGCACACTTAAAACGCCGGCTAGTCTTGCTAAAAAAACAAGCCTATTTTGGAAAACAACTATTCTGGATTTAATGTTAAAGATAAGAAGTTGTTTGTGTATACAGTTTTTGTAGTGGAAAATATATGTTAAATATATCAAGATGTCATACTAAGTCAATTACGAGAATAAAGAAATTACGAATATTTAGTTCATATATTCGTTAATTCATCCAAAAGAAGGAAGAATGTTATCATCTCAAAGGCATGAGTATGTTCTAGAATTTGATTACTATGTTAATATTAAACTCATCCATATTGTTGTGCATACATGTATTTGACAATACAGTTGAAATATATTCTGAAAGGATTTGAAATATTTACTTTATGTACATGAATGAATTTACTAAAAGCAAAGAAATAATAATGAGTTACGAATTACAATATAATGATGAATTTTCCCACTTGATATGTTTTTAAGCTTCTTTGATTTTATATAATCCATAACCAATTTTTGGTGATGCTTTTGAGATGCATTTGATGGATTCTGCCGTTTGATACGAGCGTGAGCTTCTTTACTTTTATATAATACATAATCAGTTTTTGGTGGTGCTTTTGAGACGCACTTGATGGATTCTACTACTAACGTGAGTTTGAGCTTCTTTGTTTTTATATAATCCATAACCAGCTTTTGATGGTGATTTTGAGACACACTTGATGGATTCTACTATTTGTTATGAATTTGAGCTTCTTTGCTTTTGTATATTCCATAGCTAATTCTTGGTGGTACTTTTGAGATGCACTTGATGGATATACTGATTTATCTTAGTTTGAGCCTTTTTGCTCTTTTCAAATCCACAACCACCATTTGTGGTGCTTTTGAGATGCACTTGATGTATTTCAATAGTGTATTTGAAGCAATGCCTTATTACTCATATACAATTCATAACCGGTATTGTTGGTGCTTTTGAGCCGCACTATATCAATTGTGTTTATTTATTTTTTGAGGTTGAATCTTTTGCCCTGATTAAGTCTATAGTCGTAAGTGGTTGTGCTATAGTGGAGCACTTAATGGACTCACATACTTGAGTGTGAAGGTGGACCACCATCTATGAGAGACTGGAGCTCTCTAGAGCACTTATGAGTTCCCAAGGTAGGCGCATGACAATTAAAAGTGCATACTAATTGTGAAATTTGTAGAAATTCAAATTTTAGTTCGTATTGTGAGATCTCAACCCAAATCTTTGTAATTCAAAAAAAAATCAATACTTGGATTAAGTTTTGAACTCGCTTCTTTATGTATCAATTCAATTGAAAGACACTGATACTATGTATTCAACTTTATTCTTGTCCAAGTTATTTCAATTCATCTTCTTTGATTTTTTTTAATTAGCGAGGGATTGTTGGATAACTACAAAAAAAAATCAAAGTTCATTACTTGGTCTTTAGCATTCTTTATTAATAAGAAAATGTTTCTATTTATGAATTGTTTATTCATTATGATTGATGGACTCAAGAGAAAACAATTTTTACATTTATTTTCATTCTATCTATTTCCCTTGTTTTTAAAAAAAGAATACAAGTTTACAATAAACAAAATTATTTTCTTCATCTCCTATGTCTACAATTTTATTTCAAATAAAATTTATCTTTCAGATATATATAAAACTTCTACGCAGTGACTTCTATAAATATCCAAATCCTTCAACCTTAAATGCATAAGTTTGTAGGTTCATTGCGTTGACCTTGAAGTTTGGATGGTAATTACTGATTGCTCCATAGTCATGTTGAGTTTCGCCACTACGAGAAAAGTTGATTTGATTTTTAAAAACAAATAGATAAACTTTATTGGCAAATTCTATTTCAACCCGAGTATTTACTTAATAGCCCCCCCAAAAATTAAAAAAGTTTGTAAATCCAAAAAATAACTTAGTAGCCCCTACCATTTCCAGAACTACTCTTCCTATCTTCATGAAGATACAACAGCCTATGATTTTTGTTTGATGATAATAAACATATATATATATATATTCGTTTAAATGTATTTGCACTATTTTATTTTGTCACATAATTAAATAAATATTTGTCGAATAAAATAAATAGCACAGAATTCAAATTCAAACTAATATTTTATTACAAATTCAAATAGTATAAATTTGAGCTCTCACTACATTTACACAATGTCAATTACAATACAATTTCGATTACATCACAATTTTTCAATTTACATATTACTCCTCACTACATATTCACTCAACACTCTTGTTTTGATCTTCAACTCTATTCTAGCTTGAATCCAGCATCTGAGCTATCTGCAAAATAAACACTGACATAGTAAAATTGAAAAAGAAAATATTTTGCAGTGCAAATTAAAGTGTGTGTTTTGAAAATGTTATTTGCCTCAGTTATTTGGGTTGTTCGTCATCATATTTCTTTTGAATTCATCTACATGAACAACTTGTGATATGCACAGTGTATTACTATACATGCCACAAGGCCGTGCACACCGATATACACTTGCGTGTTAGAACTACAGGGACAGGTGAGCACAAGGTCAATGTAACGACCAGTTTTTTTATTTGTTGCTATGTTGAATGTTTTGATTTGATTTCATCGATTTTTGTTATCAGCTTTGATCGTTGAATTCGTGCCGATTTGTTTTGCTTGGATTCGTAACTCAATCTCTATGTACGTATCAGTGTGTGTATCCGTGTCATCTTCTCGTGCATCTCTAGCCTCGAAATGTGAGCAATCACTCACGATTAATGTTCTTTTATTTATTAAATCTGATTTTAATTGAAACGACAATTGAAATGCTGCTGTTAGTTAATTACACTATTATATATGCTATTACCTGTATCAGTTCACCTGTGACATTTGACACCATTATCTATTATTTATGAAATGATAATCCAGTTTTGGTTGATAAATGATTGATTGTTTGATTTTTGACATTGGACGTTAAATTGTTAATGTAGGAAGTGATAAAAATATGAAATTGAATTTGATGTAGAATTGTTAGCGACTTGAAACTGATATATATGTTCAATTTAATTAAACAAGTTTGTATAATATGACCCCTTTAAATGTTAAAATTAATTGACACGTAGAAAATAGTTAATTACCCTTGAACCATTTGAATTTATGTTGTATTAATTGATGAAGTATGAAATTGAATAATTGATGCCAAGTGTAGAATTGCATAGAATAATTAGTGTAATAATCTTTAATCTACATGAAATGATAGTGTAGATTCTAGAAATAATTATATTAATTTGCACGGACAACAATGTGAATTAATACGATTATTTCGGGATTATTTGAATTGATTATTGGATTGATATTGGTTGATGTTATTGATTGTTTATTTACTTTGACACCATCCCAGTTATCACACTACAAGTTCCCTTTGCTATGCTTTGATTTTGAATTGAATTGGAATCGGGTTGAAATGATAAATACCCAAATTGAACCTTGACCTAGGATAGAGAATTAAATAAAAACCCGATTGGTCAATAATTTGATTTAAAAATAAAATGAAGATTTTATTTGAATAAATAATATGGTTTTGAAACGAAGTTGGAAATTGAATTTTGATGAAATTTAAATGTGAATATTTAATAATCTGAAACAAAATATTAATAAGAAATTGATGAAAGAATGTTGTTTAATTTAAGAAATGATTGAATTAAGTTTTGAAATTATTTAATAATTTAACGAGATTGAATTATTTAATAATTAAATAAAATTGAATCCTTTGATAATTAAAATTGAACTTTTTAATTAGTGAAATTTAGTTTCTTTATTAATTGAGTTTTGAAATTGTAACTAAGTAAATAAATAAGTGAAATTGAATTTCTTTAACAAGAAATAAAAATGTGATTTATGGAAATTAATGTAAGACTT
Organism: Allium fistulosum; assembly: GCA_030737815.1. NCBI lineage: Eukaryota > Viridiplantae > Streptophyta > Magnoliopsida > Asparagales > Amaryllidaceae > Allium > Allium fistulosum. Next base: position 505,119,591 of record CM060903.1, on the reverse strand, counting down.
GTAATTGAAAGAATTGATTTGACGAATTTGATTTAATTCAAAGTTGTAAGTTTTGATTTAATGAAGTTGAACTTAAGTAATTGATTTAATGAATTGGAAATTTAATAGGAATGGTTTTGAATGACAAATTTTCTTAATGAATTTTGAATGAAATCGATGAATGAGTTTAAATTGATTTGAATGTTAAGTTAAATTAAATTAATTTAAATGATTTTGGAATGAAACTTATATATGAACTTGAATCAATATTCGAATTGTTTCAAATGAAAGTTGAAATTGAATTATAAGATTTTGAAATGGTAATTTGGATGTTTTGAAACGTAAATCATTGAAATTGATTTAGAAAGACAAATGGAATGTTGATTTACGAATTCTAATTGAATTGAAATTGGTTTGGTTTTGAAATATATAAATGACCAATCGGTGAAATAATTACGAAAGTTATTAAAGAGACCGGAATCGGTTAGGGACATACTCACTGTCTAAACCGAAAACCACTTTAATAACTATACGCGGAGTGTGATCCAGAATGAAGTGGTTGGAATGATGTACGTGATGATTGAAGAAAGAGAACGATAATGGATAGCCTTGACACTTGTGTCAAATTGGAAATGACTAAAACAGGAGCCGTGCCGGGCCAAATGGGGGCTAGCTACCTCGAGCGGACACACTTCTTCGAAAACTACTCATTACTTGTTGTCGATTGGTGCACCCTTGATTTTGGGAGTGTTGTTTCGCGGTGTTGCGATCGCTGCGGCGATGCGTTCTCACCAGTCCGGATCAGGCAAACGGTAGTTTCACTACCTTGGGTATTGCCTCATGTGCCTTGTCATATTTGGATCCCTTTATACGCGACCACTACGATTTGTTTTGTGTTATACCTATGGAGTACTCCCTGATAGCCCACTAGTTTACGGTGGAGTTTACAGTGCTGTATAGACTATAACGCTTATATAAAATGTGTTAAGGGGGATAATGGTAACGCCTTAACACTATTTTGATATCTTATATTACTGATAGGCATTATCTACTTATCGTACACTATTACATAGTAGGTAGTTTAACGGATCCTTAAAGGATGGTTATTCCAAACATCCTTTGAGTTACTTGTATTTCAATTGCTATTTCACTTGAGTTGGATTTATTGATATAAGAATGTTAATCCTGACTCGAGTGTTTTGTGTTTTGCTTTATGCTCGGGTCAGACTGAGTGTACCAGTATTCGAGACTCACCTTTGGAGTTGGAGCTTTGCTTGAAGATCCAGCCATCTATTCTGCTTTCAGTATTCGATGATTCCAGTGATGTATTCTGATTTGTATCTGATGTATCGTGTTACTCTTCCGTTGTATCTGGTTTAACTCTGATGTAACTTATATATTTATATAGTAGCTTCATGAACTACTATCTCTTTTATTTCCGCTGCAATTATTACTCTGTGTCTGTGATCTGTGATTTTTTATTTACTGTATATGTTCAGTTTTGCCAAATTTAAATTAACAACGCGGTATTTTGAATTATTCAAGTCCGACATGTGCGGATGCGAATGGTCCAAAATAGCGGGTCGTTACAGTTGGTATCAGAGCTTTGGTAGCTCTAGGCAGAACTTAACATATAGGGTAAATGTATTTACATAATCACTTTCATTCGAGTTTGAATCTCTTCCTATTTGACTCGATTCTATTGAATTTTGGAACGTTCCCTACGATTCCAAAATTCATTCGTGTCCCTCACTATTCTTCTTCTTTCGATTCTGGAGCATCCCATAACTCCACTTCGAATGATCTTTATAATGAGTCGGCGATCTCGCCAATCTCAAATTGATTTGAAAAGGAGTGAAACTCCTTTACAATAGGCATTGATTTACCAGAGATTTCTATATCCTCGGTTTACGATGCTATCTATTCCCTGCTATACCTGAATTCCATCTCTTGAGATCGAGTGTTGATTTACCTCGGAATTCAGCATTGATCTTATTCTTGAAGTTACGGACGACCCAGTTAAGGTTGCCCGTGAATTAAATAAACTCATCCATCTTCCGATTGCGGTAATTGAATTATCTTATCTTCTGTTTCAAACTTATTTTCGAATCAAAATTCTCTTTGATTTTATTTCTCGCTATACATGTTTTGAAATCTATTCTTGTATCGTCGAGCGAGGAATTGTATTTGTAAAATTATATTTAAAATGTTTTAAAAATATATTGTGTTGTTTGAGTTGTTGATGTTGATTTGGATTTTCGATCGATTCGTCCGATCAAGGCTATCGATAGGATTTCTAAAACACTTTAACAGAGCAAACCGACACAATATCGTTTTCAAATTTGATAAACAAAATAAATTTTTGAATGATTATATTATATATACAAGTATAAAATTTTTTCTGAAATTAATTTGTTAATGAGTTGTTGTCCGAAATGATAATATTTAATTTTCATTTATTGTTTTATAAACCATTGACTATTGCATAATATGAATAAATGAATTTATAAAACTTGGATATAATTTGATTTAGAATTTGAAATGAATTTAAATCAAGAATTTGAGAATTTAATTTCCGAAAATTTCAAACCTTGGTTTTAAAGGTTTTAAAATGTATTATCTAAAGTAATTTTCGAAAAAAAAAACATTTCATAAAATTTTTAGATGTTTAATCAAGTGCTCTTCTCTTTGTCGCTGGAAAATAATTTCGGTGATGACGGCCGCATCATCGACGTTCATTTTCGAGTTTCGAAGTGAAAAGACCATTCAGTAGTTTTGCTACACTTTGTTAGGAAATTTAATTTGATTTGAATTTCTGTGGTATGACCTGATTTATTATATATATAAAGATTTAATTTTGATTTGATATATACTATATATATTTATCTCAAAATTGTTTAAAGTAAATCGGAGATTTAAATTCTTAAGTTTATGATTTAAAGATGTTTTCAATTATAAATAAAGCTAAATTTTGAATAAGTATTTAAATTTGACATAATTGAATTTGAAAATTTTATTTGTATAGTATTAAATTGCATTTCAAAATAACTTACCTAAATTATTCAGAAGTTAAAATGTAATTGGATAATATACAATATAAAATAATTTTATAACTAAAATTTGAGTGTTTATAATAAATGTTATACACTAAATTTTGATCATAAAGATGTTAATAGAGTTAGATAGGATAATAAGTAAAACTCAGTTAATAATGAAATAAATTTGTTTTGAAAGAATTAATAAATTGAAATTTGATCAACTTATGAAAATACCTTGAATTTAAAAGCAATTAGTAAATATAAATTAATTTAAATCAAAACTTTTATGGTTTAAACTAATTTATATGGGTTAAATATATGTGATTAGATATATTAAGTAGAATAAATTTAACAATAATTTGGAATAAAGAAGAATTTAAATTGCTGAAAAAAATATGATTACAATAAAAGACAATTCAAAATTTATGGTTTTAGAAATTGTAAATTGAAGATAATTGGATAATAAGATAATGAATTTAGAAATAGTTGAGATTGATTTTAGTGAAATCAAATGGATTAAATCAATTATTGAATATCAATTAATTTAAATTTGAATTTATATGGTTTAAATTAATTGCTATTTTGTATTTCAAATCTGTTTTTCTGGTTATTTCTATTCTCCTACCTCGTTCCTTTTCGGGGACGAAAAGTTTTGAGTGGGGGAGAGTGTAACGACCAGTAAATTTTAACTGTTTTAATAACGTAATTAGTTAAAATTTTGTGAAATTTTAAACGATAAAATTTTGAAATATAAATTTGATATTTGGAATGCGTCTAGTTAAACATAGCAACTGGTAAATTTTCGTCCGAAAATATGAAAGTTTATTTCGCGCGTAAATTTACTTCAACTTAATCAGTCAAAAAGCGATGAAAATAAAATATTTTCGGAACCTAAATATTTTTACATAGAAAAATTCTAAACCATCTTCTGAGCAAACGCTATTTTTTGTTTTTCAAAATTCGGACATCTTTAGCTCCGTCGATCTTATTTTCTTACGTTTTTCTTGCATTTTCCGCCAGTAGAAAAATTCGAATTTTTATAATTCGATCGTACAACTGATATTTATATACCGTTTTGATCGTCGCGTCGTGCTGATCTTTGTAGTATAAACATTTGAATATTTCGTAGTTCGGAATGCCGCGGAAACAGCGAAATGGTCATTTGTATCGGTTTCGTTTTGAACTTTCTGAATTCCTTGTCTTTTCGTTTATCCACGGTGTAGATTCCAATGGTCTTCAGCTTTTAATATTGCCTTGAATTCAAGCATCCCGACTTTCAAAATTTTCTTTTATTTCGTTCATTCCCTTTGGAAAGAAAAGGTGGCTTATTTTGAACGTTTGCTGCTGTCATTATTTTACTTCATCTTCATTCCATATTTACTTCGCCACCATCTCATGGCTATCCACTCTTCTCCTTACTCCGCTCTACATCTACTCGACAACAACTTGCACCCAAACCCCGACTACACCCAAAATCCGCCTCGTCTCAGACCATCTTCCCTTCGGCCTTAGCACCTCCCCGCCTCCTTGTCTACCTGCCGTCCTCTCTCTCTCACGCCCAGATCCGGCCTTCACCGCCACGCAAGCCGCCTCTCCAATGGTCACATCACCAAAAATCCGCTCCACCCTTCAAATCCGAGGTCAAACACACGTCTCGGCCATCATTTTTCCCCCTCCGCCCATGACTTCTCAACTAAGCAAGATACCCTATGGCCACCGCTTCCTTCCTCCTCCATGGTAGCACGCAGCCGAGCTTGTATAGCTTTTCTTTCAGGGTATGTTTATAGGTACTGCATATATATGTGTTAAATATAATAATGTTTGTAAAGTATATAAAAAATATTTTATTTGCCGTGGCTTCTATTTTACTTTTGGGTTTGCTGGGGGAAAACATTATAACACATACTTTGAAAACTTTATGACATATTTACATGTTTCTTTGAATAGATATTTGTATGTTAAAGCTTGTAAGGAAACCTTCTCTTATCTCAAATTGTTTCAAAATAGTTTATATATGAATATTGTATTTTTGGAAATATATGTAGATATTTTCATATTGGTTTCAGTAGTGATTTTATATATTGTATATATGTGTTCGTAAGTTATGAAAGTTGCTTAAAAATATTAGTATATGAATTAGTTTATTTATATATACTAGAGTTTTGGTTGGGTTTTGAAAGTACATAGTTATATTTAAAATGTATATATAAAGTTGTGTGTATACTTTGCCTTCTGGGAATAGTACAGCAAGTTACTCTATTTATATAGGCTGCTCACACATATATATTGTTTGCAGTACAAATGGGCAGTACGTGTTATAAGTGTAGGTAATAATATAGTTATATTAGTTGTTACAGTGTTTTATAAGTATTGTATTATATATTTTCATGCTCTATAATTTTGAATCTACTTAGTTATAGCCTAGATATATGTCTAGTTTCTTTATATAATATGCTATGGTAATATATTGCATATGTTTGGATATTTTATTTTATTTTATTTTATTTATTTTTCTGAACAGCAGTTAGACTTCATGTTCACGATATCATATCTCACTCATGTTTTATCGGAATGGGTTGATTCTATTTTTAAAAAGGAGTCGAAGTTACCTAGTTTATGCCTGTCAAATTTCAGTAAAATCCGACATTGTTTGATTAGTGGTCGAGGATCTGGAAGTTAGGCCCAGGCAGCTGTTCTTTTGTACTTGAAATTATTTTACACTGCTGCAAACACGACCTGAGTTCATGTTTGACGCATTTTATCTCTTCCGTCTTACGTCGGAATACAGTGATTCCTTTTTTGTTTAAAAGATAAAGTTTTCTACTTTCTGTATATAAAATTTTAGCTTCATACGAGGTGGTTCATTCCTCTGTTTCTTACCTGAAAGTCAGACCCAGAGTGATTTTCAGACCTGAACATTTGACAGTCGCAACATGGCCTGAGTCTATGTTCGTGACATCGTAACTTTTCTCGTCTCTTGTCCAAATCAAGAGATTCTTTTGCAGTTTGAAATACAAGTTTTAATCTTTATTCATACCAAATTTCAGACCATTTCGATCTCGGTAGCACATAGAATTATATTGTTAAACTTTGACGCAGGACATGTTTTTTTATTTGTTGCTATGTTGAATGTTTTAATTTGATTTCATCGATTTTTGTTATCAGCTTTGATCGTTGAATTCGTGCCGATTTGTTTTGCTTGGATTCGTAACTCAATCTCTATGTCCGTATCAGTGTGCGTATCCGTGTCATCTTCTCGTGCATCTCTAGCCTCGAAATGTGAGCAATCACTCACGATTAATGTTCTTTTATTTATTAAATCTAATTTCAATTGAAACGACAATTGAAATGCTGCTGTTAGTTAATTACATTGTTATATATGCTATTACCTGTATCAGTTCACCTGTGACATTTGACACCATTATCTATTATTTATGAAATGATAATCCAGTTTTGGTTGATAAATGATTGATTGTTTGATTTTTGACATTGGACGTTAAATTGTTAATGTAGGAAGTGATAAAAATATGAAATTGAATTTGACGTAGAATTGTTAGCGACTTGAAACTGATATATATGTTTAATTTAATTAGACAAGTTTGTATAATATGACCCCTTTAAATGTTAAAATTAATTGACACGTAGAAAATAGTTAATTACCCTTGAACCATTTGAATTTATGTTGTATTAATTGATGAAGTATGAAATTGAATAATTGATGCCAAGTGTAGAATTGCGTAGAATAATTAGTGTAATAATCTTTAATCTACATGAAATGATAGTGTAGATTCTAGAAATAATTATATTAATTTGCACGAACAACAATGTGAATTAATACGATTATTTCGGGATTATTTGAATTGATTATTGGATTGATATTGGTTGATGTTATTGCTTGTTTATTTACTTTGACACCATCCCAGTTATCACACTGCAAGTTCCCTTTGCTATGCTTTGATTTTGAATTGAATTGGAATCGGGTTGAAATGATAAATACCCAAATTGAACCTTGACCTAGGATAGAGAATTAAATAAAAACCCGATTGGTCAATAATTTGATTTAAAAATAAAATGAAGATTTTATTTGAATAAATAATATGGTTTTGAAACGAAGTTGGAAATTGAATTTTGATGAAATTTAAATGTGATATTTAATAATCTGAAACAAAATATTAACAAGAAATTGATGAAAGAATGTTGTTTAATTTAAGAAATGATTGAATTAAGTTTTGAAATTATTTAATAATTTAATGAGATTGAATTATTTAATAATTAAATAAAATTGAATCCTTTGATAATTAAAATTGAACTTTTTAATTAGTGAAATTTAGTTTCTTTATTAATTGAGTTTTGAAATTGTAACTAAGTAAATAAATAAGTGAAATTGAATTTCTTTAACAAGAAATAAAAATGTGATTTATGGAAATTAATGTAAGACTTGTAATTGAAAGAATTGATTTGACGAATTTGATTTAATTCAAAATTGTAAGTTTTGATTTAATGAAGTTGAACTTAAGTAATTGATTTAATGAATTGGAAATTTAATAGGAATGGTTTTGAATGACAAATTTTCTTAATGAATTTTGAATGAAATCGATGAATGAGTTCAAATTGATTTGAATGTTAAGTTAAATTAAATTAATTTAAATGATTTTGGAATGAAACTTATATATGAACTTGAATCAATATTCGAATTGTTTCAAATGAAAGTTGAAATTGAATTATAAGATTTTGAAATGGTAATTTGGATGTTTTGAAACGTAAATCATTGAAATTGATTTAGAAAGACAAACGGAATGTTGATTTACGAATTCTAATTGAATTGAAATTGGTTTGGTTTTGAAATATATAAATGACCAATCAGTGTAATAATTATGAAAGTTATTAAAGAGACCGGAATCGGTTAGGGACATACTCACTGTCTAAACCGAAAACCACTTTAATAACTATACGCGGAGTGTGATCCAGAATGAAGTGGTTGGAATGATGTACGTGATGATTGAAGAAAAAGAACGATAATGGATAGCCTTGACACTTGTGTCAAATTGGAAATGACTATAACAGGAGCCGTGCCGGGCCAAATGGGGGCTAGCTACCTCGAGCGGACACACTTCTTCGAAAACTACTCATTACTTGTTGTCGATTGGTGCACCCTTGATTTTGGGAGTGTTGTTTCGCGGTGTTGCGATCGCTGCGGCGATGCGTTCTCACCAGTCCGGATCAAGCAAACGGTAGTTTCACTACCTTGGGTATTGCCTCATGTGCCTTGTCATACTTGGATCCCTTTATATGCGACCACTACGATTTGTTTTGTGTTATACCTATGGAGTACTCCCTGATAGCCCACTAGTTTACGGTGGAGTTTACAGTGCTGTATAGACTATAACGCTTATATAAAATGTGTTAAAGGGGATAATGGTAACGCCTTAACACTATTTTGATATCTTATATTACTGATAGGCATTATCTACTTATCGTACACTACTACATAGTAGGTAGTTTAACGGATCCTTAAAGGATGGTTATTCCAAACATCCTTTGAGTTACTTGTATTTCAATTGCTATTTCACTTGAGTTGGATTTATTGATATAAGAATGTTAATCCTGACTCGAGTGTTTTGTGTTTTGCTTTACGCTCGGGTCAGACTGAGTGTACCAGTATTCGAGACTCACCTTTGGAGTTGGAGCTTTGCTTGAAGATCCAGCCATCTATTCTGCTTTCAGTATTCGATGATTCCAGTGATGTATTCTGATTTGTATCTGATGTATCGTGTTTCTCTTCCGTTGTATCTGGTTTAACTATGATGTAACTTATATATTTATATAGTAGCTTCATGAACTACCATCTCTTTTATTTCCGCTGCAATTATTACTCTGTGTCTGTGATATGTGATTTCTTATTTACTGTATATGTTCAGTTTTGCCAAATTTAAATTAACAACGCGGTATTTTGAATTATTCAAGTCCGACATGTGCGGATGCGAATGGTCTAAAATAGCGGGTCGTTACAGTTGGTATCAGAGCTTTGGTAGCTCTAGGCAGAACTTAACATATAGGGTAAATGTATTTACAGAATCACTTTCATTCGAGTTTGAATCTCTTCCTATTTGACTCGATTCCATTGAATTTTGGAACGTTCTCTACGATTCCAAAATTCATTCGTGTCCCTCACTATTCGTCTTCTTTCGATTCTAGAGCATCCCATAACTCCACTTCGAATGATCTTTATAATGAGTCGGCGATCTCGCCAATCTCAAATTGATTTGTAAAGGAGTGAAACTCCTTTACAATAGGCATTGATTTACCAGAGATTTCTATATCCTCGGTTTACGATGCTATCTATTCCCTGCTATACCTGAATTCCATCTCTTGAGATCGAGTGTTGATTTACCTCGGAATTCAGCATTGATCTTATTCTTGAAGTTACGGACGACCCAGTTAAGGTTGCCCGTGAATTAAATAAACTCATCCATCTTCCGATTGTGGTAATTGAATTATCTTATCTTCTGTTTCAAACTTATTTTCGAATCAAAATTCTCTTTGATTTGATTTCCATCAAATTTAAATCGCTATACATGTTTTGAAATCTATTCTTGTATCGTCGAGCGAGGAATTGTATTTGTAAAATTATATTTAAAATGTTTTAAAAATATATTGTGTTGTTTGAGTTGTTGATGTTGATTTGGATTTTCGATCGATTCGTCTGATCAACGCTATCGATAGGATTTCTAAAACACTTTAACAGAGCAAACCGACACAATATCGTTTTCAAATTTGATAAACAAAATAAATTTTTGAATGATTATATTATATATACAAGTATAAAATTTTTTCTGAAATTAATTTGTTAATGAGTTGTTGTCCGAAATGATAATATTTAATTTTCATTTATTGTTTTATAAACCATTGACTATTGCATAATATGAATAAATGAATTTATAAAACTTGGATATAATTTGATTTAGAATTTGAAATGAATTTAAATCAAGAATTTGAGAATTTAATTTCCGAAAATTTCAAACCTTGGTTTTAAAGGTTTTAAAATGTATTATCTAAAGTAATTTTCGAAAAAAAAAACATTTCATAAAATTTTTAGATGTTTAATCAAGTGCTCTTCTCTTTGTCGCTGGAAAATAATTTCGGTGATGACGGCCGCATCATCGACGTTCATTTTCGAGTTTCGAAGTGAAAAGACCATTCAGTAGTTTTGCTACACTTTGTTAGGAAATTTAATTTGATTTGAATTTCTGTGGTATGACCTGATTTATTATATATATAAAGATTTAATTTTGATTTGATATATACTATATATATTTATCTCAAAATTGTTTAAAGTAAATCGGAGATTTAAATTCTTAAGTTTATGATTTAAAGATGTTTTCAATTATAAATAAAGCTAAATTTTGAATAAGTATTTAAATTTGAAATAATTGAATTTAAAATTTTATTTGTATAGTATTAAATTGCATTTCAAAATAACTTACCTAAATTATTCAGAAGTTAAAATGTAATTGGATAATATACAATATAAAATAATTTTATAACTAAAATTTGAGTGTTTATAATAAATGTTATACACTAAATTTTGATCATAAAGATGTTAATAGAGTTAGATAGGATAATAAGTAAAACTCAGTTAATAATGAAATAAATTTGTTTTGAAAGAATTAATAAATTGAAATTTGATCAACTTATGAAAATACCTTGAATTTAAAAGCAATTAGTAAATATAAATTAATTTAAATCAAAACTTTTATGGTTTAAACTAATTTATATGGGTTAAATATATGTGATTAGATATATTAAGTAGAATAAATTTAACAATAATTTGGAATAAAGAAGAATTTAAATTGCTGAAAAAAAATATGATTACAATAAAAGACAATTCAAAATTTATGGTTTTAGAAATTGTAAATTGAAGATAATTGGATAATAAGATAATGAATTTAGAAATAGTTGAGATTGATTTTAGTGAAATCAAATGGATTAAATCAATTATTGAATATCAATTAATTTAAATTTGAATTTATATGGTTTAAATTAATTGCTATTTTGTATTTCAAATCTGTTTTTCTGGTTATTTCTATTCTCCTACCTCGTTCCTTTTCGGGGACGAAAAGTTTTGAGTGGGGGAGAGTGTAACGACCAGTAAATTTTAACTGTTTTAATAACGTAATTAGTTAAAATTTTGTGAAATTTTAAACGATAAAATTTTGAAATATAAATTTGATATTTGGAATGCGTCTAGTTAAACATAGCAATTGGTAAATTTTCGTCCGAAAATATGAAAGTTTATTTCGCGCGTAAATTTACTTCAACTTAATCAGTCAAAAAGCGATGAAAATAAAATATTTTCGGAACATAAATATTTTTACATAGAAAAATTCTAAACCATCTTCTGAGCAAACGCTATTTTTTGTTTTTCAAAATTCGGACATCTTTAGCTCCGTCGATCTTATTTTCTTACGTTTTTCTTGCATTTTCCGCCAGTAGAAAAATTCGAATTTTTATAATTCGATCGTACAACTGATATTTATATACCGTTTTGATCGTCGCGTCGTGCTGATCTTTGTAGTATAAACATTTGAATATTTCGTAGTTCGGAATGCCGCGGAAACAGCGAAATGGTCATTTGTATCGGTTTCGTTTTGAACTTTCTGAATTCCTTGTCTTTTCGTTTATCCACGGTGTAGATTCCAATGGTCTTCAGCTTTTAATATTGCCTTGAATTCAAGCATCCCGACTTTCAAAATTTTCTTTTATTTCGTTCATTCCCTTTGGAAAGAAAAGGTGGTTATTTTGAACGTTTGCTGCTGTCATTATTTTACTTCATCTTCATTCCATATTTACTTCGCCACCATCTCATGGCTATCCACTCTTCTCCTTACTCCGCTCTACATCTACTCGACAACAACTTGCACCCAAACCCCGACTACACCCAAAACCCGCCTCGTCTCAGACCATCTTCCCTTCGGCCTTAGCACCTCCCCGCCTTCTTGTCTACCTGCCGTCCTCTCTCTCTCACGCCCAGATCCGGCCTTCACCGCCACACAAGCCGCCTCTCCAATGGTCACATCACCAAAAATCCGCTCCACCCTTCAAATCCGAGGTCAAACACACGTCTCGGCCATCATTTTTCCCCCTCCGCCCATGACTTCTCAACTAAGCAAGATACCCTCTGGCCACCGCTTCCTTCCTCCTCCATGGTAGCACGCAGCCGAGCTTGTATAGCTTTTCTTTTAGGGTATGTTTATAGGTACTGCATATATATGTGTTAAATATAATAATGTTTGTAAAGTATATAAAAAATATTTTATTTGCCGTGGCTTCTATTTTACTTTTGGGTTTGCTGGGGGAAAACATTATAACACATACTTTGAAAACTTTATGACATATTTACATGTTTCTTTGAATAGATATTTGTATGTTAAAGCTTGTAAGGAAACCTTCTCTTATCTCAAATTGTTTCAAAATAGTTTATATATGAATATTGTATTTTTGGAAATATATGTAGATATTTTCATATTGGTTTCAGTAGTGATTTTATATATTGTATATATGTGTTCGTAAGTTATGAAAGTTGCTTAAAATTATTAGTATATGAATTAGTTTATTTATATATACTAGAGTTTTGGTTGGGTTTTGAAAGTACATAGTTATATTTAAAATGTATATATAAAGTTGTGTGTATACTTTGCCTTCTGGGAATAGTACAGCAAGTTACTCTATTTATATAGGCTGCTCACACATATATATTGTTTGCAGTACAAATGGGCAGTACGTGTTATAAGTGTAGGTAATAATATAGTTATATTAGTTGTTACAGTGTTTTATAAGTATTGTATTATATATTTTCATGCTCTATAATTTTGAATCTACTTAGTTATAGCCTAGATATATGTCTAGTTTCTTTATATAATATGCTATGGTAATATATTGCATATGTTTGGATATTTTATTTTATTTTATTTTATTTATTTTTCTGAACAACAGTTAGACTTCATGTTCACGATATCATATCTCACTCATGTTTTATCGGAATGGGTTGATTCTATTTTTAAAAAGGAGTCGAAGTTACCTAGTTTATGCCTGTCAAATTTCAGTAAAATCCGACATCGTTTGATTAGTGGTCGAGGATCTGGAAGTTAGGCCCAGGCAGCTGTTCTTTTGTACTTGAAATTATTTTACACTGCTGCAAACACGACCTGAGTTCATGTTTGACGCATTTTATCTCTTCCGTCTTACGTCGGAATACAGTGATTCCTTTTTTGTTTAAAAGATAAAGTTTTCTACTTTCTGTATATAAAATTTTAGCTTCATACGAGGTGGTTCATTCCTCTGTTTCTTACCTGAAAGTCAGACCCAGAGTGATTTTCAGACCTGAACATTTGACAGTCGCAACATGGCCTGAGTCTATGTTCGTGACATCGTAACTTTTCTCGTCTCTTGTCCAAATCAAGAGATTCTTTTGCAGTTTGAAATACAAGTTTTAATCTTTATTCATACCAAATTTCAGACCATTTCGATCTCGGTAGCACATAGAATTATATTGTTAAACTTTGACGCAGGACATGTTTTTTTATTTGTTGCTATGTTGAATGTTTAGATTTGATTTCATCGATTTTTGTTATCAGTTTTGATCGTTGAATTCGTGCCGATTTGTTTTGCTTGGATTCGTAACTCAATCTCTATGTCCGTATCAGTGTGCGTATCCGTGTCATCTTCTCGTGCATCTCTAGCCTCGAAATGTGAGCAATCACTCACGATTAATGTTCTTTTATTTATTAAATCTGATTTCAATTGAAACGACAATTGAAATGCTGCTGTTAGTTAATTACACTGTTATATATGCTATTACCTGTATCAGTTCACCTGTGACATTTGACACCATTATTTATTATTTATGAAATGATAATCCAGTTTTGGTTGATAAATGATTGATTGTTTGATTTTTGACATTGGACGTTAAATTGTTAATGTAGGAAGTGATAAAAATATGAAATTGAATTTGACGTAGAATTGTTAGCGACTTGAAACTGATATATATGTTTAATTTAATTAGACAAGTTTGTATAATATGACCCCTTTAAATGTTAAAATTAGTTGACACGTAGAAAATAGTTAATTACCCTTGAACCATTTGAATTTATGTTGTATTAATTGATGAAGTATGAAATTGAATAATTGATGCCAAGTGTAGAATTGCGTAGAATAATTAGTTTAATAATCTTTAATCTACATGAAATGATAGTGTAGATTCTAGAAATAATTATATTAATTTGCACGAACAACAATGTGAATTAATACGATTATTTCGGGATTATTTGAATTGATTATTGGATTGATATTGGTTGATGTTATTGCTTGTTTATTTACTTTGACACCATCCCAGTTATCACACTGCAAGTTCCCTTTGCTATGCTTTGATTTTGAATTGAATTGGAATCGGGTTGAAATGATAAATACCCAAATTGAACCTTGACCTAGGATAGAGAATTAAATAAAAACCCGATTGGTCAATAATTTGATTTAAAAATAAAATGAAGATTTTATTTGAATAAATAATATGGTTTTGAAACGAAGTTGGAAATTGAATTTTGATGAAATTTAAATGTGATATTTAATAATCTGAAACAAAATATTAACAAGAAATTGATGAAAGAATGTTGTTTAATTTAAGAAATGATTGAATTAAGTTTTGAAATTATTTAATAATTTAACGAGGTTGAATTATTTAATAATTAAATAAAATTGAATCCTTTGATAATTAAAATATAACTTTTTAATTAGTGAAATTTAGTTTCTTTATTAATTGAGTTTTGAAATTGTAACTAAGTAAATAAATAAGTGAAATTGAATTTCTTTAACAAGAAATAAAAATGTGATTTATGGAAATTAACGTAAGACTTGTAATTGAAAGAATTGATTTGACGAATTTGATTTAATTCAAAATTGTAAGTTTTGATTTAATGAAGTTGAACTTAAGTAATTGATTTAATGAATTGGAAATTTAATAGGAATGGTTTTGAATGACAAATTTTCTTAATGAATTTTGAATGAAATCGATGAATGAGTTTAAATTGATTTGAATGTTAAGTTAAATTAAATTAATTTAAATGATTTAGGAATGAAACTTATATATGAACTTGAATCAATATTCGAATTGTTTCAAATGAAAGTTGAAATTGAATTATAAGATTTTGAAATGGTAATTTGGATGTTTTGAAACATAAATCATTGAAATTGATTTAGAAAGACAAACGGAATGTTGATTTATGAATTCTAATTGAATTGAAATTGGTTTGGTTTTGAAATATATAAATGACCAATCGGTGTAATAATTATGAAAGTTATTAAAGAGACCGGAATCGGTTAGGGACATACTCACTGTCTAAACCGAAAACCACTTTAATAACTATACGCGGAGTGTGATCCAGAATGAAGTGGTTGGAATGATGTACGTGATGATTGAAGAAAAAGAACGATAATGGATAGCCTTGACACTTGTGTCAAATTGGAAATGACTATAACAGGAGCCGTGCCGGGCCAAATGGGGGCTAGCAACCTCGAGCGGACACTCTTCTTCGAAAACTACTCATTACTTGTTGTCGATTGGTGCACCCTTGATTTTGGGAGTGTTGTTTCGCGGTGTTGCGATCGCTGCGGCGATGCGTTCTCACCAGTCCGGATCAGGCAAACGGTAGTTTCACTACCTTGGGTATTGCCTCATGTGCCTTGTCATACTTGGATCCCTTTATATGCGACCACTACGATTTGTTTTGTGTTATACCTATGGAGTACTCCCTGATAGCCCACTAGTTTACGGTGGAGTTTACAGTGCTGTATAGACTATAACGCTTATATAAAATGTGTTGAAGGGGATAATGGTAACGCCTTAACACTATTTTGATATCTTATATTACTGATAGGCATTATCTACTTATCGTACACTACTACATAGTAGGTAGTTTAACGGATCCTTAAAGGATGGTTATTCCAAACATCCTTTGAGTTACTTGTATTTCAATTGCTATTTCACTTGAGTTGGATTTATTGATATAAGAATGTTAATCCTGACTCGAGTGTTTTGTGTTTTGCTTTACGCTCGGGTCAGACTGAGTGTACCAGTATTCGAGACTCACCTTTGGAGTTGGAGCTTTGCTTGAAGATCCAGCCATCTATTCTGCTTTCAGTATTCGATGATTCCAGTGATGTATTCTGATTTGTATCTGATGTATCGTGTTTCTCTTCCGTTGTATCTGGTTTAACTATGATGTAACTTATATATTTATATAGTAGCTTCATGAACTACTATCTCTTTTATTTCCGCTGCAATTATTACTCTGTGTCTGTGATATGTGATTTCTTATTTACTGTATATGTTCAGTTTTGCCAAATTTAAATTAACAACGCGGTATTTTGAATTATTCAAGTCCGACATGTGCGGATGCGAATGGTCCAAAATAGCGGGTCATTACAGTTGGTATCAGAGCTTTGGTAGCTCTAGGCAGAACTTAACATATAGGGTAAATGTATTTACAGAATCACTTTCATTCGAGTTTGAATCTCTTCCTATTTGACTCGATTCCATTGAATTTTGGAACGTTCTCTACGATTCCAAAATTCATTCGTGTCCCTCACTATTCGTCTTCTTTCGATTCTAGAGCATCCCATAACTCCACTTCGAATGATCTTTATAATGAGTCGGCGATCTCGCCAATCTCAAATTGATTTGTAAAGGAGTGAAACTCCTTTACAATAGGCATTGATTTACCAGAGATTTCTATATCCTCGGTTTACGATGCTATCTATTCCCTGCTATACCTGAATTCCATCTCTTGAGATCGAGTGTTGATTTACCTCGGAATTCAGCATTGATCTTATTCTTGAAGTTACGGACGACCCAGTTAAGGTTGCCCGTGAATTAAATAAACTCATCCATCTTCCGATTGTGGTAATTGAATTATCTTATCTTCTGTTTCAAACTTATTTTCGAATCAAAATTCTCTTTGATTTGATTTCCATCAAATTTAAATCGCTATACATGTTTTGAAATCTATTCTTGTATCGTCGAGCGAGGAATTGTATTTGTAAAATTATATTTAAAATGTTTTAAAAATATATTGTGTTGTTTGAGTTGTTGATGTTGATTTGGATTTTCGATCGATTCGTCTGATCAACGCTATCGATAGGATTTCTAAAACACTTTAACAGAGTAAACCGACACAATATCATTTTCAAATTTGATAAACAAAATAATATTTTGAATGATTATATTATATATACAAGTATAAATTTTTTTCTGAAATTAATTTGTTAATGAGTTGTTGTCCGAAATGATAATATTTAATTTTCATTTATTGTTTTATAAACCATTGACTATTGCATAATATGAATAAATGAATTTATAAAACTTGGATATAATTTGATTTAGAATTTGAAATGAATTTAAATCAAGAATTTGAGAATTTAATTTCCGAAAATTTCAAACCTTGGTTTTAAAGGTTTTAAAATGTATTATCTAAAGTAATTTTCGAAAAAAAAACATTTCATAAAATTTTTAGATGTTTAATCAAGTGCTCTTCTCTTTGTCGCTGGAAAATAATTTCGGTGATGACGGCCGCATCATCGACGTTCATTTTCGAGTTTCGAAGTGAAAAGACCATTCAGTAGTTTTGCTACACTTTGTTAGGAAATTTAATTTGATTTGAATTTCTGTGGTATGACCTGATTTATTATATATATAAAGATTTAATTTTGATTTGATATATATTATATATATTTATCTCAAAACTGTTTAAAGTAAATCGGAGATTTAAATTCTTAAGTTTATGATTTAAAGATGTTTTCAATTATAAATAAAGCTAAATTTTGAATAAGTATTTAAATTTGAAATAATTGAATTTGAAAATTTTATTTGTATAGTATTAAATTGCATTTCAAAATAACTTACCTAAATTATTCAGAAGTTAAAATGTAATTGGATAATATACAATATAAAATAATTTTATAACTAAAATTTGAGTGTTTATAATAAATGTTATACACTAAATTTTGATCATAAAGATGTTAATAGAGTTAGATAGGATAATAAGTAAAACTCAGTTAATAATGAAATAAATTTGTTTTGAAAGAATTAATAAATTGAAATTTGATCAACTTATGAAAATACCTTGAATTTAAAAGCAATTAGTAAATATAAATTAATTTAAATCAAAACTTTTATGGTTTAAACTAATTTATATGGGTTAAATATATGTGATTAGATATATTAAGTAGAATAAATTTAACAATAATTTGGAATAAAGAAGAATTTAAATTGCTGAAAAAAAATATGATTACAATAAAAGACAATTCAAAATTTATGGTTTTAGAAATTGTAAATTGAAGATAATTGGATAATAAGATAATGAATTTAGAAATAGTTGAGATTGATTTTAGTGAAATCAAATGGATTAAATCAATTATTGAATATCAATTAATTTAAATTTGAATTTATATGGTTTAAATTAATTGCTATTTTGTATTTCAAATCTGTTTTTCTGGTTATTTCTATTCTCCTACCTCGTTCCTTTTCGGGGACGAAAAGTTTTGAGTGGGGGAGAGTGTAACGACCAGTAAATTTTAACTGTTTTAATAACGTAATTAGTTAAAATTTTGTGAAATTTTAAACGATAAAATTTTGAAATATAAATTTGATATTTGGAATGCGTCTAGTTAAACATAGCAACTGGTAAATTTTCGTCCGAAAATATGAAAGTTTATTTCGCGCGTAAATTTACTTCAACTTAATCAGTCAAAAAGCGATGAAAATAAAATATTTTCGGAACCTAAATATTTTTACATAGAAAAATTCTAAACCATCTTCTGAGCAAACGCTATTTTTTGTTTTTCAAAATTCGGACATCTTTAGCTCCGTCGATCTTATTTTCTTACGTTTTTCTTGCATTTTCCGCCAGTAGAAAAATTCGAATTTTTATAATTCGATCGTACAACTGATATTTATATACCGTTTTGATCGTCGCGTCGTGCTGATCTTTGTAGTATAAACATTTGAATATTTCGTAGTTCGGAATGCCGCGGAAACAGCGAAATGGTCATTTGTATCGGTTTCGTTTTGAACTTTCTGAATTCCTTGTCTTTTCGTTTATCCACGGTGTAGATTCCAATGGTCTTCAGCTTTTAATATTGCCTTGAATTCAAGCATCCCGACTTTCAAAATTTTCTTTTATTTCGTTCATTCCCTTTGGAAAGAAAAGGTGGCTTATTTTGAACGTTTGCTGCTGTCATTATTTTACTTCATCTTCATTCCATATTTACTTCGCCACCATCTCATGGCTATCCACTCTTCTCCTTACTCCCCTCTACATCTACTCGACAACAACTTGCACCCAAACCCCGACTACACCCAAAACCCGCCTCGTCTCAGACCATCTTCCCTTCGGCCTTAGCACCTCCCCGCCTCCTTGTCTACCTGCCGTCCTCTCTCTCTCACACCCAGATCCGGCCTTCACCGCCACGCAAGCCGCCTCTCCAATGGTCACATCACCAAAAATCCGCTCCACCCTTCAAATCCAAGGTCAAACACACGTCTCGGCCATCATTTTTCCCCCTCCGCCCATGACTTCTCAACTAAGCAAGATACCCTCTGGCCACCGCTTCCTTCCTCCTCCATGGTAGCACGCAGCCGAGCTTGTATAGCTTTTCTTTCAGGGTATGTTTATAGGTACTGCATATATATGTGTTAAATATAATAATGTTTGTAAAGTATATAAAAAATATTTTATTTGCCGTGGCTTCTATTTTACTTTTGGGTTTGCTGGGGGAAAACATTATAACACATACTTTGAAAACTTTATGACATATTTACATGTTTCTTTGAATAGATATTTGTATGTTAAAGCTTGTAAGGAAACCTTCTCTTATCTCAAATTGTTTCAAAATAGTTTATATATGAATATTGTATTTTTGGAAATATATGTAGATATTTTCATATTGGTTTCAGTAGTGATTTTATATATTGTATATATGTGTTCGTAAGTTATGAAAGTTGCTTAAAAATATTAGTATATGAATTAGTTTATTTATATATACTTGAGTTTTGGTTGGGTTTTGAAAGTACATAGTTATATTTAAAATGTATATATAAAGTTGTGCGTATACTTTGCCTTCTGGGAATAGTACAGCAAGTTACTCTATTTATATAGGCTGCTCACACATATATATTGTTTGCAGTACAAATGGGCAGTACGTGTTATAAGTGTAGGTAATAATATAGTTATATTAGTTGTTACAGTGTTTTATAAGTATTGTATTATATATTTTCATGCTCTATAATTTTGAATCTACTTAGTTATAGCCTAGATATATGTCTAGTTTCTTTATATAATATGCTACGGTAATATATTGCATATGTTTGGATATATATATATATTTTTTTTTTTCTGAACAGCAGTTAGACTTCATGTTCACGATATCATATCTCACTCATGTTTTATCGGAATGTGTTGATTCTATTTTTAAAAAGGAGTCGAAGTTACCTAGTTTATGCCTGTCAAATTTCAGTAAAATCCGACATCGTTTGATTAGTGGTCGAGGATCTGGAAGTTAGGCCCAGGCAGCTGTTCTTTTGTACTTGAAATTATTTTACACTGCTGCAAACACGACCTGAGTTCATGTTTGATTCATTTTATCTCTTCCGTCTTACGTCGAAATACAGTGATTCCTTTTTTGTTTAAAAGATAAAGTTTTCTACTTTCTGTATATAAAATTTTAGCTTCATACGAGATGGTTCATTCCTCTGTTTCTTACCTGAAAGTCAGACCTAGAGGGGTTTTCAGACCTGAACATTTGACAGTCGCAAAATGGCCAGAGTCTATGTTCGTGACATCGTAACTTTTCTCGTCTCTTATCCAAATCAAGAGATTCTTTTGCAGTTTGAAATACAAGTTTTAATCTTTATTCATACCAAATTTCAGACCATTTCGATCTCGGTAGCACATAGAATTATATTGTTAAACTTTGACGCATGACATGTTTTTTTATTTGTTGCTATGTTGAATGTTTTGATTTGATTTCATCGATTTTTGTTATCAGCTTTGATCGTTGAATTCGTGCCGATTTGTTTTGCTTGGATTCGTAACTCAATCTCTATGTCCGTATCAGTGTGCGTATCCGTGTCATCTTCTCGTGCATCTCTAGCCTCGAAATGTGAGCAATCACTCACGATTAATGTTCTTTTATTTATTAAATCTAATTTCAATTGAAACAACAATTGAAATGCTGCTGTTAGTTAATTACACTGTTATATATGCTATTACCTGTATCAGTTCACCTGTGACATTTGACACCATTATCTATTATTTATGAAATGATAATCCAGTTTTGGTTGATAAATGATTGATTGTATGATTTTTGACATTGGACGTTAAATTGTTAATGTAGGAAGTGATAAAAATATGAAATTGAATTTGACGTAGAATTGTTAGCGACTTGAAACTGATATATATGTTCAATTTAATTAGACAAGTTTGTATAATATGACCCCTTTAAATGTTAAAATTAATTGACACGTAGAAAATAGTTAATTACCCTTGAACCATTTGAATTTATGTTGTATTAATTGATGAAGTATGAAATTGAATAATTGATGCCAAGTGTAGAATTGCATAGAATAATTAGTGTAATAATCTTTAATCTACATGAAATGATAGTGTAGATTCTAGAAATAATTATATTAATTTGCACGAACAACAATGTGAATTAATACGATTATTTCGGGATTATTTGAATTGATTATTGGATTGATATTGGTTGATGTTATTGCTTGTTTATTTACTTTGACACCATCCCAGTTATCACACTGCAAGTTCCCTTTGCTATGCTTTGATTTTGAATTGAATTGGAATCGGGTTGAAATGATAAATACCCAAATTGAACCTTGACCTAGGATAGAGAATTAAATAAAAACCCGATTGGTCAATAATTTGATTTAAAAATAAAATGAAGATTTTATTTGAATAAATAATATGGTTTTGAAACGAAGTTGGAAATTGAATTTTGATGAAATTTAAATGTGAATATTTAATAATCTGAAACAAAATATTAACAAGAAATTGATGAAAGAATGTTGTTTAATTTAAGAAATGATTGAATTAAGTTTTGAAATTATTTAATAATTTAACGAGGTTGAATTATTTAATAATTAAATAAAATTGAATCCTTTGATAATTAAAATTGAACTTTTTAATTAGTGAAATTTAGTTTCTTTATTAATTGAGTTTTGAAATTGTAACTAAGTAAATAAATAAGGGAAATTGAATTTCTTTAACAAGAAATAAAAATGTGATTTATGGAAATTAATGTAAGACTTGTAATTGAAAGAATTGATTTGACGAATTTGATTTAATTCAAAATTGTAAGTTTTGATTTAATGAAGTTGAACTTAAGTAATTGATTTAATGAATTGGAAATTTAATAGGAATGGTTTTGAATGACAAATTTTCTTAATGAATTTTGAATGAAATCGATGAATGAGTTTAAATTGATTTGAATGTTAAGTTAAATTAAATTAATTTAAATGATTTTGGAATGAAACTTATATATGAACTTGAATCAATATTCGAATTGTTTCAAATGAAAGTTGAAATTGAATTATAAGATTTTGAAATGGTAATTTGGATGTTTTGAAACGTAAATCATTGAAATTGATTTAGAAAGACAAATGGAATGTTGATTTACGAATTCTAATTGAATTGAAATTGGTTTGGTTTTGAAATATATAAATGACCAATCGGTGAAATAACTACGAAAGTTATTAAAGAGACCGGAATCGGTTAGGGACATACTCACTATCTAAACCGAAAACCACTTTAATAACTATACGCGGAGTGTGATCCCGAATGAAGTGGTTGGAATGATGTACGTGATGATTGAAGAAAGAGAACGATAATGGATAGCCTTGACACTTGTGTCAAATTGGAAATGACTAAAACAGGAGCCGTGCCGGGCCAAATAGGGGCTAGCTACCTCGAGCGGACACACTTCTTCGAAAACTACTCATTACTTATTGTCGATTGGTGCACCCTTGATTTTGGGAGTGTTGTTTCGCGGTGTTGCGATCGCTGCGGCGATGCGTTCTCACCAGTCCGGATCAGGCAAACGGTAGTTTCACTACCTTGGGTATTGCCTCATGTGCCTTGTCATACTTGGATCTCTTTATACGCGACCACTACGATTTGTTTTGTGTTATACCTATGGAGTACTCCCTGATAGCCCACTAGTTTACGGTGGAGTTTACAGTGCTGTATAGACTATAACGCTTATATAAAATGTGTTAAGGGGGATAATGGTAACGCCTTAACACTATTTTGATATCTTATATTACTGATAGGCATTATCTACTTATCGTACACTACTACATAGTAGGTAGTTTAACGGATCCTTAAAGGATGGTTATTCCAAACATCCTTTGAGTTACTTGTATTTCAATTGCTATTTCACTTGAGTTGGATTTATTGATATAAGAATGTTAATCCTGACTCGAGTGTTTTGTGTTTTGCTTTACGCTCGGGTCAGACTGAGTGTACCAGTATTCGAGACTCACCTTTGGAGTTGGAGCTTTGCTTGAAGATCCAGCCATCTATTCTGCTTTCAGTATTCGATGATTCCAGTGATGTATTCTGATTTGTATCTGATGTATCGTGTTACTCTTCCGTTGTATCTGGTTTAACTCTGATGTAACTTATATATTTATATAGTAGCTTCATGAACTACTATCTCTTTTATTTCCGCTGCAATTATTACTCTGTGTCTGTGATATGTGATTTCTTATTTACTGTATATGTCCAGTTTTGCCAAATTTAAATTAACAACGCGGTATTTTGAATTATTCAAGTCCGACATGTGCGGATGCGAATGGTCCAAAATAGCGGGTCATTACAGTCAAACCCGAGCCAAAGCTGGATTCAACTCAGGTGCAATACAAAAACAAAAATAGAATTGTCAAGTACAAGTTTCGATAACTAGAACAAACTTCAACATACTTGAACCAGACCTCACATATATATTTCAGAGAATACAAAAGCACCGGAACAGTACACATGAAGCACATATGCAAACTTCAACAGGGCAGTGCACATGTAACCTGAACCAATGACCAACTCATATGTACACAGTCAATTGTGAGAACAAAGAAATGCAACCAGACCTCATATGGCCAAAGCAACTGGAAGCATACTTTAAAATCAAGCTCAGTTACAACTTGAACTTGAACATATACAAAATGCCCAAGCAAATACGATAACAAAAGTACACATAAACTCCTAAACACAAGCATTCAAACAGAGACCAAAGCAATGCAGACATAACACATATACACACACACATACATATGTATGTATCACATGGTGACACATTTCAAGTGGAACAAGTATATACATATGCAACATGAAGACTCAAATGCAACAACCAAGTTTATATGCAATAATAAGACAAACTCAAGTCTGCAGCATGATCGACACACCAGAGGTGATACATAAGTCCACATGACAACATAACTCAAGTACATATAAGTCTCGATCAAAAATGCAATAACAACGAGTCAACATGAAGATTCACGTGAATATAAAAGTACACTTGAAGAATCAAATGCAACAACTAGTTAATAGGCAACCATGTACAAAGAAAATGACAGTGCATATATCATAGTGACAGCAACTCAACATGAAGTATACAAGACATGTACAAGTTCATATGCACAGACTCGAAGCAATGGAATTCAACTCAGATGCAAACAACCAAACTCGACCACAATCACTGGACAACCAACATACAACAAGCCTTCAAACAAAATATACAAGCCAATGAAAACAATAAATAGAGTGCACAGTGTAGACCTCAAGTGGTCAGCAAGTGACAAACAACATGACATCATGTAGGAGATACCAGATCACATAATAATAGACTCGTGAAGCCATGAATACAAAGTGCAGACCAGCTCTTATGAGACCAGACCAGATCAGGCTCAATACATCAATGAACCCAGACCACTACCAAAATGACAACAAGCTTCAGACATCAACAGATCAATATGGGTATGCATACATATGAAACACATATTATCCACAAGCATACAAGTTCATATGCACTGACTCAAAGTCTGAAAACCAATGCAACAAAGGAGATAGCAATGTGGCAGTATTGCAACAAGACATATACAAGTTTATATGTAGTGTCATATACACATGTATACATATATACATATATATGTATACATGTATATAGTTTAGAAAGAATCACACCACATGTACAAGGAATAAAGTAATGGCACTCAGGCATACATGGTTGGTCATATGTGCAACAAGCTCCAGACTCAAAGAAATGGCATGTATCAGGAAAACCGGACTTAGATTGATGCCAGAGAATAGAGACATGGTTTGAGAGACATGTACAAAGCAGTAGGGCTAGACTATAATCTCATTAATGCAGACCAGTTCAATAATGCATGCACACAAGCAACACACAAGGCCTACAACCAATTGTACAAAGTCCAAATCAATGGCCACATGAACACACACCAGACTCAATACAGCAGACGAAATAATGGAACATGATGAACACATAACCAGACAAGTTTTAAAGTTATACAAAACAGTGAAGTAGCAGTTTGATGAACAAGTCAAGGTCAAAAAGAACGGAGCTAATTTGAATTCATGGAGTAATTCGAATAAGTCAATCAAAATTTACCCAAAATTATCTCAAAAATTAAAATGCTGAAGTCATAGGAAAAAGAACGGAACCGACTTAAAAATTATTCAAGCAAATTCAACCATGAACAAGTCAGAGATCACAGCACTCGTTCTTTTAAAAAATCACGGCCAAAGTAAATTCACGAAGAATTCAAATAGATTTATAAGAACGAAAATTTAGGGATTTTATCCCTATAAATTAAACCCGTTACATCATCGGCAAATACATGAGTTCGAGCCCAAGAAAATCAACAGAGCAACCAAGTCAAGCTTAAGTAAAATCGAAAAGGAGCAAAAATCAATTACCAATTTTTATCCATTCGAACTCATCGCTTGAAGCAGCCGAGAAAGGATTAAACTAATCGAAGAAGCTTCATATTGAATTGAGAGTATACCATCAGAGGAATCGAGCTTCTAATCTCCATTCGGCGAATTCGATTTTGAGCAAAACCACAAAATTACGCCAGCCCTAGTTTTCCAGACCAGAGTGATAAAGAGAACAAGGTGACCACGATAATAAGAAAAAAAACATTCAACTTTTATCTTTTAATTTTTGGGCTGGTCGTTTTTATTTGGGCTTCAATATATCATATAGGGTTTTGTCTAGTTATTGTTATAGTTTTATTTTTAATTTAACTTACTTTTATATTTTGGTGAATTTCTAGTTTAGTAACTAGGTTATGAACTACAGTGGTGTAGTTCGAGAATTCGCAACTCAGTGGCTAAGTTGTGGCAGGGTTTTGAGCGTAGAGTTAGGTTAGTCATTAGCGGGTATCGCAAGTTTACGTGTGTAAGCGTCTAACTACTTAATTTCTAGTAGAAACCTTGGGGGCAGCACGTAGACAGGGTTTTGCCGAAGCTGGGTAAATCTGTGTTGTTATATTTCTGCTTTTATTATTCTGCTATTATCTGTGCTGCAATTATTATATATATTTTCGCATTAATTTTTATTATTATTAGTATCACCCTATTCACCCTTCTCTCTAGGGTGAAATCGATCCTACACAACGTTCTCGAATAAAAAAAACCCTAGTTTACCATGCAACTCTTCCTCCATCTTCCTCCACTGTCGCGCGCCTCGTCCTCCTCCTCCAGCGGTCTACCATCAATCAACGTAAGCATGAATTCAATTGTTATTTTGAAAGCCATTATTCGATTGTATTTGCAAAAAATTAAAAACTTTTCAAAATTTCTTTTTTTGAATTACCTGCTGTGGCTGCGTTAACAATTTATTCTCCTCTTCAAAATCCATCAACTAGTAGTGAAAAATTAAATTTGTTCTTCATTGACTTAGAAACTAGGGTTTTGAAGAAGCGGTGATTTAGACAATAAGAAACTGACGTAAAAAGGTAATGTAAGTGAGAAGAAAGAAAGTACGCAGCTTTCTAATGGTATTTTAGTCTTTAAAATTTTATTTATTTTAGGGGGGCTAATAGGTAATTGTCTGTGTTGAAATAGAATTTGCCAACTTTATTTTATAGTGCTGTTGTTTGTTTTTAATGGTTTCATTTCAAGCAGAGACCGACTGGATAGCGCTTTTGGCTTGAAATATTTTTCAGCCTGCCTCTTCTTAATATTTAAAGGACAAAAATTTATATATTTTTAGTCTCAAAGACATGACCTTAATATTTTAACCACAAGGACAAACATTCTCTTAAAAATTAATTATAAGGACAAACATTCTTCCTAAATTATTCATAAGGATAAACATTCTTTGAAAACTGCTACCAAACTAAAAACTAATATCTAAAAACTGCTACTGATAACTACAAACTGATATCTAAAATATGTTACCAATAACTAAAAACTGATACCTAAAGAAAATTGTCCTTAAGACTAAAACACTGAAGGTCTGTCCTTGAGGCTAAGAAATTTTGTCCTTAAAAATAGTTTCTTTTTTGTTTTAATTGGTTTCATTTCAAGCAGAGACCGACTGGGTAACGCTTTTGACTTGAAATATTTTTCAGCCTGCCTCTTCTTCTAATTCTAATTGTTTCTCATTTCCCTCTTC
Source organism: Allium fistulosum (assembly GCA_030737815.1). Classification (NCBI taxonomy): domain Eukaryota; kingdom Viridiplantae; phylum Streptophyta; class Magnoliopsida; order Asparagales; family Amaryllidaceae; genus Allium; species Allium fistulosum. Next base: position 505,091,815 of record CM060903.1, on the reverse strand, counting down.
CTTTTCAGTGTATTTTTTCCATCACTCAAATCAGAAGAAAATTTAATTCTCTCTTATGAATCCCCAAATCCCTCCTTAAGATCCATATCCTCCTTCATAATGCCTAAATATGGAGTTCCTTTCTGAGATATGAAGGCTCGTCGGCGCTCAACATTATTCCCATTCCCTTGAACCAAAACCTGACTAAAACATTACCCCAAGTCCCTAACTCTAATTCATTTCCCCAATGATTGCGAAGGAAAAATATAAACACGCACGCAACATCACAAATGAGGGATTGTGACGCAGCTAATTTGAACAAGAGGAGCGCGATGCTGATGCTGCGTCGTGGACTGCAATGCGGCTTGGAGATCGGGTGGGGGTCCGTCCCTGGACGAGCAAGGCAAGGGCGGAGGAGTGGAGGTCGAAATTGAGGAGAAGGGGCTTTTCTGACCTAGGAAAATGCACTATTGAAGTCGATTTAGGCAGTAAGAAAAGATGATTTGATCGGTCTGGGAAGCTTGGCTTGCGGAGGAAGATGGAGCTTGCATGGTGACCTTAGTAGTGCATTTTCATACAGGTATTAAGGTTCCTAATTCCTTTCTTAAAAACCTATACAACGCACCCTTGGGTAAAGATATACTTACAAGATGCCGTTGTTCTGGGACTTACCCCCCATGTTTTGTTTTTAGTATCTCTATGTTTTGTTTCTGGTATCAGAGCCCTTGATCAACAAATATGAATAAACTAAAACCTCTCGAAACAACTGAATATAAAAAATTTGAATACATAAATTTAGAAATAAATAATTCTCCAAAAAGAATTATCTCATTAGACAGACAAAAACATGTATGTTATATTAATAGCAGTTATAAACATATGCTACATTCTGAATCATATCATTTAAATTCAATAACAGATTTAGTTATTGAACTAGGAGACTCTCTACATTGGTATAATGAAAAGTTCTATAGACAGTTGAACTTATTTCTGAAAGCATGGTTTCTAGGAACAAAAAACTTCAACAAATACAAGATAATTAGAATTACCTAAAAATAGGATTACAAAAAATAGATAAGTTTGACAATACTATACAAAAACTAACTAAGAAATTTAAAGCACTACAACTTAAAATTTTCCCAAATAAACAAGATATAATTTCCTTAAGACAAATGATTGAAGAAAACAAACCTAAAGAAATTGAAATACAGTCTAAGGACTTAATCTTACAAATTAAAAACCAATCTGAGGCAAATAAAAAACATTTTGAATTACAAATACAAAAACTTGAACAAATGTTACAAGAAATAAAATACATACAATTGAATTAATATGGGATATGATAATAAATATTATTCTGAAGCTAAAGAATATGTTAACATGTTATTAAAACAAACTGATACTTTGGTAGTAGGATATAACAAAGACACTTTTGCGAACAAAGCGGATAATGTATTATGTTTAACGACTAATACTATAATAGCAATGCTAACACAAATACATGATAGATTAGACTTAATGGACAAACAAATTATAAATCTAGACAGGAAATTAAATAACTTAGACAAATCTACACAAGAAAAATATTATGATATCAATCAGCTAACCGAAAAAATATCAAACCTAAATCTAGGACCAATAGACACAGATAAAGGTAAAAAGACCAAAATAAGTTTTCTAACATTAAAAGATTAGATAACATATGATGAATAGGAGATCCTTCACAGGTCCATCCATAACTTTAATGGACAGACCTATAGAAAGTAATAGTTTAGCCACAAATACTTGGATAGACAACATTCTAAGGAGATCTGTGAGTTCACAGTCTCAATTAGAAGAAATAATAAATATAGAAAGTTACCTAGAAGTATTTTCAAACAATCAATTGAATATCCTAAATCCAAGAGAACTATATAGAACAGACATATTTACAATAAACACAGGATTATACAGGCATCACAGGGAAGAAATTCTCTCCTTGAGTGATGGAAACAAACAGATTATTAATTTAATGTCTAATAAAGCCATTAAACAATTAAGAATACAAAATTATAAATTAATCCACCTAGGGCTTATTGTTATAGGAATACGAGGATTAGTCAGACAAAAGATAGGAGCCAAATTACTAATGGTTCTAATAGATGACAGACATCAAGATTTAGATAAAACTATATTTGGAACAATATAAGTTGATATGAATAATAACACTGGTATTGTTTACATATCACCAAACGTTACAATGACATTACAAGATTTTTATAAACACAAAAAAATAGTTGTCCAAACCAAAGGATTTGAAAATTTTAACGGTAAGAACATATTACTAGACATAACATTTTTGGGAAAATGTATGACAAAATTTACTCCTAAGATAAAAATAAAACTTGATGAAGTGATAAAAACACTAACATCCACTAGTATTAAATTCTTAAGACCAATGGAAATAGACTCATCTATACTAGCAGGACATGAATGGAGTATTCAAAATCCGAATGAAAACAGAGATACGTTAAAACCAAATGATGTTATAACCTATACATATCCTAATGGAACATTATCTTTAAGATTTAAAGATTATGGACCCTCTAACAAAAAAGACATAAATACTGATGATGAATCTAATTCTGAACTCCAAAGAAACTTGTAATGGATAAAATAATTTACCCAAAGGAACTAGGAATGATTCTTGAACCATTCGAATTATATGAATTAGAACAACAATTTAAAGAGAATAACCAAATAGAAAATAACACATTTGTCTATACAGATGATGAAAATAATATTAGGATTAAAACAATACATACATTAGAAACCTTTTTGAAAGATTCTAATGAAATAATTAGACAAAATTCCAATGGAACAAAAGATCTTAACACAATTAAAGAATTAGATAGTGAATACACTTATCATATAGAACTAATGGAAGGAGAAGGGGAAAGTTCAACAGTAATTTATCCTAAAGAACCCCCACATAAGATGGATTATCCTTTAGGACACCCACCAAGAATAAATGTTAACCCTTACAATAATGAAAATAAAAAATTAAGAACCATAGGTAAAAGAATACTAACTGAAATAACGTTTTTTGGAACAAATTATGTAATCCTTAATGTTACAGAATGCCATCCACAATTCCTAGGTACCTATTTAGAACAATGGACTGCTGCAATAGCTAGAGACTATTCGGCAAAACATCCTATTATAAATTCTGGCGAAGAAATGATTAGAATTGTAGAAAATTATTTAGGAGACATTGCTAAAGGCATGTGGGAAGCTTATAAAAGAAAATTTCCAAATGAAGTAGCATCCCTGGTAGCACAAGGCGGAAATATATATAATTTTGCTTACTTAATACATAAAATAATAACTGGCAGAGAAGTAAATACTGGATTGACTCTTAGGCAACAAGAAGCTATGAGAGATTTAGAACAAATACAACTTTTAGACTGGAAACATATAATAAAATTCTTAAATGAATTCTTATACTATGCAACAACTTCTGGTAATTACTATTCTAAAGAAATAGGTGACAAATTACTTTCTAAATTACCTAGTGATTTGGGAAAAGAAATACACAAATCTTGGGATGAAATGTATAAAAATATACCTCCTACTTATGATAATATAGGAATAAGAATAACTCACATTATATCTGAACTTAAAAAGAAATGTACCTATATCCAAATACAAAGGGAACTGAAACAAAAGAACTATGGCTTTTGTTCTCAAATATATACTCCACAACAAGGATCTAAAGAACCTATTATTAGGAAACCCAAACCTAAAATACACTATACAAAATAATATTATTTAAGAAGATCAACTGCTAAAAAACCTTACTTAAATAAAACAAGACATGTTAGAAAATACAATCCCAAGAAAACTTATGCAAACACAATTACATGCTTTGCATGCAACGAAAAAGGACATTTATCATCTACGTGCCCCAAAAGACACAATTTATTTATTCGAGAATCAAATCTAATTAATTCAGTAAAAAAAGATTTACTAGAAATAGCCTCAGATTTTTCTGAGACTTCTACTATATACTCTATAATCTCACTTGAAGGACTAGAAGAACAAGATCTACCCTCCAATTCAGACTATTCCTTAATAGAAGAACTAACAAAGAATCAACTACACCAAGAAGATTACTTAGAACAATTCCTTAATTTAATGAATCAAGAAATATGTATACACGAACTTAAATATAAAATGGGAACTGATACCAATAAATGTTATTTCTGTCCCTCGTATCCAGCCTTTGGTAAGAGATTTAAATGTAAAAAATGTACCATAGAAATATGTTACATTTGTGCACACAAACAATTTGGATTAAATATACCAATTGAGAAAAAACTACAATACACAGATAAGAATAAAATTAATGAAGATAGAATAAAAATTCTTGAAGAAAGAATAAACAATTTAGAATTTGAATTAGAAGAGGTAAAAACACAAATTCAACAGATTGAAAAAGAAAGATTAATCCAAAATATAAGACAAAATAAAGGAAAAGAAATCATACAAGAAATTCTTGACCTAATACAAGCAAATAATCTTAATACAATTGACCAACCTATACAAATTCCTCTAATTTGTAATACAAAAAACTAAAGGAATTAAGAATATTAACAATGATAAACGTAAAAGGATTAGAAATCCAATTACTAGCATTTATAGATACATGAGCTACAAGTTCAACAATAAACTCAGAATTAATACCTCAATATCTAATAACTAAAGCTACAAAACCAAAACGAAGCCTCCAATTTGATGGAACTACAACAGTAATATCAGATATAATAACAAATGCTCAATTAAGATTCCAAACTACTTGCAACGATTGGTCTCAACATTACAACCTGAAAGAAATATGGGCAACTAAATTAAATTTAGGAAATATCAATCTAATATTAGGATTAGATTTTTTATTAAGTGAAAATGGACATTTTTCTTTTAACAAAGACTATTTACAAATATCCAAAAAAACAACTCTAACACCTATCCTATCAGAGTATGCGTTAGAGAAGCATGGTGGATATAAAAACCAAAATAAAAAACCAAAAAAAGAAAAATTTGTAACTGTAAAATTCCTGGACAATGCCAGAAAAATTGTAGTCACATTGAAAATATAAACTCAAACTCAATTGCAGGTCTCGAAAACAATTTACAATATGATCCTGAATCCGATATATCATTTGAAATGATATACCCAACTAAAATAAGTAAAATATTACTAACTACAGAAGACATAGACCAAATAATTAGTAAATTAGAAAAAATAGAAATTATAGGAGAAAAACCTTTAAAACATTGGGAGAAAGATGCTATTTACTGTAAATTAGACATAATTAATCCAGATATTACGATAAAAACTAGATCTCCAAAATATGATACTTGGATGATTGAAGAATTCAAGATGCATATAGAAATATTAAATAAATTAGGCATAATAAGAAAGACAGATTCCAAACACAGAACAACAGCATTCATAGTACAAAAAGAATCTGAAAGAAAAAGAGGACAATCTAGAATGGTAATGGACTATACTAGATTAAATGATAATACTAATGAAGATGGATATTGCATTCCAGATAAAGAAGTATTAATTAATAAAATACAAAATAATTGTTGGTTCTATAAATTTGATTTAAAATCTGGATTTTGGCAAATAAAGATGCATCCAAAATCTATACCATGGACAGCTTTCACTTATTCTGAAGGACATTATGAATGGCTTGTAATGCAATTTGGTCTAAAAAATGCTCCTCAAAAGTTTCAAAGAAAAATGGACAATATCTTTAGACATTGTAGTCAATTCACGTGTGTATATATAGACGATATATTAATATTCTCCAAAAATAAAAAAGAACACATATCTCATTTATACACTATACTCAGATTATTTGAAGCACATGGTCTGATAATTTCTAAAAAGAAAATGGAATTATTCAAAAATACTACAGATTTTTAGGAGTTAAGATTGGTAAAGGACAAATAGAATTGCAACCCCATATCTCCAGGAAAATATTGGAATTTCCTGATAAAATAGAAAACCTAAACAATTATAGTCATTTCTTGGATTAATAAACTATGCAAGACCTTTTTTTAAAAACTTATCTAAATACACAGGACCTTTATATAATAAAGCCAGTCCTATAGGAAAAAAAGAATTTAACGATGAGGATATAAAACAAATCCAAAAAATAAAAGAACTAGTCAAGAAATTAGAACCAATGACTTTACCTCTTAATATGGATTATTTAATAATAGAAACAGATGGATCATCCCATGGCTGGGGTGGTATCCTATTATCAAAAACAAATAAATCAGACCCTAAATCTATAGAAAAAATATGTAGATATACTTCTGGTATATATAAAGAAAAAGGATACATGACATCCCTAGATTATGAAATTCTTGCTATAATATATTGCTTAGAAGCATTTTGTTTATTTATTATATCTCATAAGGAAATTACAATCAGAACTGATTGTGAAGCTATAGTAAAATATGTGGATAAAAGAAAAGAAAAATCTATCATAAATAATAGATGGATAAAATTTAGGCATACTATACAAAATTGTGGCACCAAAATTACATAGGAACATATAAAAGGAAAGACAAATATACTTCCTGACTCTCTTTCTAGATTCTTTATTGAATTAGAAGAAGAGACCATGAAAATAAATGATCTCGATAAAAGCCTAAAGCATACAGATACATATGAATATACTGATTCTATATATAAAAGTTTTGCAGAAATGGCAGCCTCTCTAGACAGTAAAATATTTCTAAAAAGCTATACACAAAATAAATTTGTGACTAAAACTCAGCTGACTGAAGACCAACATTTGGTCCTTGATAATATATGGAATATCCCAACTGCTCCCCAGGACTATAAACAAAAGATGAGTATATTATATACGTCAGTAGAAATATTCTCCAGCACAGAAAATAGAAAATTTTCCCATTATGCTTTGTTCAATGGGCCTGATGCAGGAATTTATATTGCTTGGGAAGAAATTGTTCCAAAAATAAAATATATAGAGCAAAATTTAAAATACGGGAGACCAATATATAAAGGATATAATAGTTTGGATATAGCAAAGAAACCTATAGAAAAAATCCTCGGAAAAGATTATATATTATCAGACTCCATAAAGCAACTAGAAAATATAGCCTCAGGCAATCTAATAAAAGGAGAGACATCTTCACCTCCAATAAATCTAAAGCCACACACTACCTTTGCAGCAATAACAGCCAAAGAGGAACCCAAAGGAAAAATGGTATCCCTTGGAAGTCCTATAATAATTCCACCTATACAGAAATCCACTAGAAAAGAGGAACCACCATCAACCTTTCCTAAACCTCTAAATCGGGAGCTATACTTCTTAACTTTCCCTCTAGATCATGATGCAGCAACCTATAAACTAATATACAAAGTTCTCACTAGCATAACATCAAAACAAACTACATGGATATATATCAATTGGGAAGTTGTCAGGAATAACAATATTCCTTGCACGAATTTATATAAAGATTGTTTAGATTACATGGCAAACTGCAGGTGTACTATAATTGCCCCAATGCTCCAAATAGAATTAAAACTTTCACAGTATAAATATCTGGTTCCAAAATGATACAGTCATAGAACCCTCCCTTCTACTAAATTATGGTTTTATAAAAAGAAAAAATATGGATACATGGAATCAAACAGATTTGCCAGAACCTCTGGGCTCGATTACTGATTACTTTACAGAAATACTAGATACTAAGATATGCCTGGAAATAACCTCTACACCTCCACATTTTTGCAAATATATATGACCCTGTCAGACATGTCATAAAAATCAAAGCCTATAATTTTGATCTAAATTATAAAGTTTGGGAAAATCAGACTTTATCCCTAGATATGTCATCCAATAAAATATATGAACAGCAGAGCTACGAAAGATATAGAGCATATATTCTGGGCTTTAATCAAGGATGGGATAAAGCTGAAGAAAAAGAATTTAAGTTATATGCTGAAACCCAAATTATGAAAATATATATCAGTAAATCCATAGAAGAATTTGGGCATCCATTCAGAGAATTCGACATCTTCCACCCAAAACCTCACATAATAAATAATTTCAAACGTCTCTCCAATAAACACCAAGTTAAAGAAAGAGAACCAATAAACTCTATAGAAGAATGATGTAATACTCCACTGATAAATATTCTCTGAAGAACATTCCAAGTGGCCACTATATATTTGGACTATATGCAGCTGGAAGATTCTTCTCCATAGTGCCTTTCCACTTTATTTGCTTTATAGGGCAGCTGTGTCCTTTGTATAATTATTATATGTAATCCTGTCCTTTGTCTAATTATTATTATGGAAGCTATCGGTAATATTGGACAGCTGTATGTTATTGTAACTTGTAACATCCTGATATTTTCATCCATTCACATCCGCACATGTCGGACTTGAATTGCTCAAAATATCAGATTGTTAATTTATATTTGGCAAAACTCAGCATATACAGTAAATAAATCAATCACAGAATCACAAACACAGAGTAATATAACAATAAGCAGCAGAAAACAAATGAATAGTAGTTCATGAAGCTACTATATATATAACAGAGTTAAAACAAAATACAACAGAAGTCTCGAATACAATAGTTAAATAACAAAAATCTGAATATATCACTGGAGTCAACTGAATACTGGAAGCTGAATAGATATAGATGGATCTCCAAGCGAAGCTCCAACTCCAAAGGTGAGACTCTAATGCTGTGACACTCAGTCTGACCCGAGCGTAAAGAAAAACACAAAACACTCGAGTCAGGATTAACATTCTTATGTCAGTAAATCCAACTCAAGTGAAATATCAACTGAAATACAAGTAACTTAAAGGATGTTTGGGATACCCATCCTCTAAGGATCTGTGGAACTATCTACTATGTGTAATATACGCTATTATAATAATGTCTATAGTAAAGTAAACTATTAAAATAGCATTAAGACGTTACCCATATCCCCCTTAACACATTTTATATGTTCTCATAGTCTATACAGTACCGTAATCTCCCCCGTACTGGGCGTCGTCAGAGGGAACTCCATAGGTATGGTACAAAACAAACTCGTAGTGGTCTCGATAAGTTAGGTGACATGGCGCAACTAAGCAATGCTAGGGTAGATATACCAATTACACTTCCGGGCTGGTGATAACGCATAGCTACAACTACCGCCCACCTCTAGCCACACTCCCAAATCAAAGGCGCGCACCAAATCAATCACAAAGTAATAGAATGGCAGTCGAAGAAGTGTGTCCGATCGGAGGAGCTACCTCACTTGGCCCGTCGATTGCTCCTGTTTTAGCCACCTTATGCTAACTCACGGGAGTTAGGTCCACGTATATACCTCATATAGGATCGTCGCCACCATCCTACTTCATTCTGGAATCTCCACCGCGTACACAGTTGTTAAAGTGGTTTTCGGTATTGGCAGAGAGTATGACAATAACCAATCCCGGTCTCTTTAACAACCAACCGTTATTATAACACCGTGGTCATTTCAAAATATCATACTTAAAAACCAAAATATCATTTCCATTTCAAAACCATATCAATACTATATCAATTTTCGTTTAAAATAATATTCATTTCCAAATCATAACACTTTCCAAAATTATAACTCTTTCGAAATTATAACACTTTGAAATTATAACACTTTGAAGACATAACTTCGAAATCATAACACTTTGAAATCCATAACACTTTCCCTTTAAACAGTTTAGATAATAAAAATAGTATATATATTAAAAATAGTTATAAATAAAATAGTTGATATAATAAAATAATTTGTATATAAAATAGTTATAAATTAATAGTTTATATTAAATTAATTAGTATATTAAAAATAGTTTCTATTTATATTAGTTTATATTAAAAAATATATATATTAAAATAATTTATAAAATAAATATTTATATATATATTTAAAATACTTTATATAATAAAATAGTTTCCTCAAGGTTCATAAATCGATTCAAATCGATTCAAATTTCAAAATTCAATTTAATTCATTCTCAATTCATCGATTTCAATTCAATTCAGTTTTTCAATAAACCATTTCAATTTATATCAATTTCAAATACAGATTTGAACCACAAAATATACCATTTCAATTTCAATATATTTCAAACCTTTAAATATCCAACATTTCAAAACTAAATTTGATAATTTCATTTATATCTCAAATTCACTTTACTATTATTTAGTTTTGAAATATTTACTTAATAAATCCAACATCATTTAAATAAAACCCCAAATTACAAATAACTAAATATTTCCTTCAATTTATTTTAAACTTGAAATATTCATTGATCACCTTAAACCAAAATCAAGTTATAAAATCATATCCTTTAAAAATCTCAAATTCGATAAGTTTTACATCGATTTAATTAAATAAAATTCTTAATTAAATACCATTTCAAATCAATTTCAAATCTATCTTCCCAACCTTAATTTATTAAAAATTATTATAAAATATAATTTTAAATAAATACTTAAACATATATATATATAAATTAAATCAAACTTTATTAAATTAAATCTTATTATCAAACTTATTTTCATATAAAACTAATTTATACCTATTTTAAAATAGTAAAATTATAAGTAAATTCTTAAAATTTATAATTTCAAAACTAACTTAAAATTTTAAAATTCTCAAAACATAAAATTTAATAATCAAGAATTTAAACTTTATAAAATACATTTATATATAATATCCTAAAATCAATATTTATTAAACTATATATTTGTTTCCAAAACAATAGAAATCATTTTCAAAATATTTATATGTATAAACCAACGATGTCTATATATAATTTTCTATCCTATGGTCAGGTGATACATATATTTATCATTTCAATCTGCAATTTAAATATATACGGGTATATATCATTTCAACCCGCAATCCCAAATTCAATTCAATGAAATTCGCTTGGGTTTATCATTTCAACCTATAACGATTTTCTCCTATTCTACAAGATCGTTCGGGTATGTATCATTTTAACCCATAGGGAATTCTATACTAACAGGAAACTTGTAGAGTGATAACAGATATGATAATAATATAACAGGTATATATCATCAATATAAATAACAGATAATGGTGTCAGATGTCACAGGTGAACAGTTACAGATAATGACATATATATGGCAATTTAAATAACTAACAACAACATATTTCAATTTGTCGTTTCAATTGAAATCAAATTTAATAATTATAAGAATGTTAATAGTGAGTGATTGCTCACCTTTCAAGGCTAGATAGATTTTTGACAAAGAAATGAGCTACGCATTCCAAAGCAACACTAGATGGACACGATTTTTGATGAAAAAAACAGACACGACGGACAAGGCTGATAAATAGGAATCGATGAGAACAAATCAGAATCAGTTGATATAATTGAAATAAAATGTATATTACACTTATATTTTCCTTAAAACAAATACTCAATTTAAATACATTTATAAAAAAAATCAAGCATATACCCTAACATACAATAATATATACTTATATACACACACACACACACATATATATATATATTGTAACAAAAAAAACTAATATAACTTTACACGGTTATATGGATTCAAACAGATCATATAAACTCATGTACTTATTATACCTAAAAAAATCAGTTTTAGACAAATCTATGAAAACTGACATAACACAAAGATACATATATATCTAAAATACTAACATACCAATATATAAACATAGGTATAGACTTAAGTAAAACTTTATATATATAAACTGGAAATTAACATATATACAAATTATACTAATGAACTAGACTCCATTCTGAATTAAATTTGTAAACACATGTGTATAAAACTTACATTATTAAAATTTATATATTATACAACATATAAGTATAAATTTATATAATACATATATATATAACACTTGTAACCGTATATACAACAATAGATCAAAACGCAAAATATAACTATATCTATATAATAGTTTTCTCTCCTCAGAACAGACAACTGGCATGTACTATATACTACTAAACATATTATTCAATTTACATAAACTAACATTTGTATATTTATTAGCTGTCAAAACATATAACCTATACACTTTTAAACAATGAAATATAATACTTTAAATATTATAATTTATAACTCATATCTATTTTCAAAAAATATATATATAACTAACAATTTGATTTATATAAAACAGACATATACATATAATACTATATATATATACCTGTATACCAAAATAAGTGGATGAGAAGGTGATAAGGAGGCTGCCAAAGTGCGATCGGGTTTTTTTGAGGTCTGATGAAAGGAAAGGAAGGTGGCGAGACGAGAAAGAGAAAATGGTGGGGTCGGTGGAGAGTGGAGGCTCGACCATTGCTGCGGAGCTTCTCGAGGAAGAAGGAAATGGGCTCGGCTGTTGAGGCTTGCGGGGAGGAGCAAACGGTGCGGTGTTTGGTGGAGGGGAGAGAACGGAGAGGGGTTGCGTGATGTTGGCAGAGAAACGAAGCGGTGTAAAGTTGGTGAACGAGGCCAGAGGTTGTGTGGGGGTGTACGGTGGCTGGGTGATAGATCGGTTCAAGGGTAAGGCGGTTGAGGCTGTGAAGGTGAAGGCGCTGGCGAAGAGGGCGAAGGTCAGGCCGAAGTGGAGTTGAAGGTGGAAGTCCTTTGGTTTCGGCTGGGAAGAAAAAAAAATAGGAGAGGAGAAGTTGAACAAGTTCTGGAACAAAATAGATGTGTTTTATATATTCTGGAATGAACCAATAGTTAGGCTCAAAAAGTGGAAAATAAAAGGTCAGATGCGAATATCAGGGAATAATAAAAGTCAAAAGTTGAATTCAAGTAATAATAAAAGCAACTATCCCTATGTTTTAAACGTTGGATAACGAATGGTCACAGAGAATCAAAACAGACCGTTACGGTTAATCGTTTCGCGGATTCCGCTGTGTACCAGACTTCAAAGCACAGAATTGAATATACCGCAGAAATCAGTACGACAAGACGATCAAAACGGTATACAAATATCAGTGGTACGATCATCATATCAAAAGTCGCTAATCGGTACCCAAAATGCTGCTAATGTGCCAGAAATAGATAAACGGAGCAATAACAGTCCAAATTTGGTGAAACGGAAGATGACGTCTCACTCAGAAGATGATTTACAAATCTATTGTATAAAAATATTCAGGTTTGAAAAATATTTTATTATCATCAAATATTAACTGATTCAAATTTAAATAAAATTACACAAGAAAATAAATTTCCATATTTTTAGATGAAAATTTTCCATTTGCTATGTTTAAATAGACGTATTCCAAATATTAAATTTTTATTTCCAAATTTAATTATTTAAATTTCACAAAATTTCGATTAATTACGTTAATAAAACAATTAAAAATTACGGGTCGCTACAAACTGGTTGAACTGCCTATGTATTTGGCAGAAGAATGTTGTGACAATTATCGAAAGTGTAAGAAAAATTCTTAGTATTTGTAATCAAAAAACTATCGTGAGTAATATTAGAAGCCTTTCTTTCATGGCGCTTGACAGTAATCTGATGATTTGTAACTAAACTCTTAGATTCAGAGCTTAAGGAAGAACAGATAATCAGACATAGCAATGTAAGTTCTATCTATTTTTCAATTTTCTCTCCAGCTTTATATTAGTTTGCAAGATAGGATATTAATCCATACGTTTAAGTATGAATAATCACCACGCCAATTATGAAGCTGAAATATACTCCGTCTAATTTAGCAAGCCAAAAGACGTACACCCATTTAAGTTGAAAAAGCGCCCATGTTTAGGCTAGGTTGCCGTGTTTAGGGGAAAAATTAAACCTAGGGTAAAAAGTTGAGGTAAGCTAAACACAAGACAAAGTAGATTAAATCAATACAAAAAATAGTTCTAAATTCTTTCTACAATGAAAAATGGCGGAACTTATGAAAATTCAAAATAATCCTATTTTTGTTAGTCTTGATCAGAATGGAGCTTCTTCTTCATCTCCATCTTCTCCTCCTCCATTGCCTATCACTCTTCCTCTTTCACACCAACTCAAGTCCATAGCTAACCCCCCAATTTTGAGCAATGCAACAGTGGATGATGATGGATTTCAGAAAGTAGTCTACAATAGAAAGGCGAATTGAAAGACATCTGTACCTGATTTTCAGAGAAGATTTCTAAGAAAACCAGATAATGTTCCGAATCTGCATAATTCAGGGAAATCAGATCCAAGAAAATTCAATTCGCAACCAAGAAACGTGAACAAGAATATTCTGAATCCAAGAAATTTAATTCCAAAGGCTTCAGCCAATGTAGAAACTGCTCAGATGATGCAGAAAGCCTCTTCTTGGGCTGATATTCTCAAGAAAGGAGGGTTAGATTCTGAATTTGACTTGAATTATGTTGCTCCTATTAATATAAACAATAGGAAATTTGTTATTGTGAAAGAAGATATAGATAAGCGCACGGAGAATAAGTGGAGATCTTTTGTTATTGCTTATGTATATGGTCCTCGTCCTCCTTATCATCATTTCAAGACTTATATTACAAGAAACTGGAATCCTTCAGGAAGTTTCGAAATCTATACTAGGGATAACGGTTTCTTTATTATAAGATTTACCAAAGTCGAAGATTGTGAAAAAATTCTAAATGGAGGGCCATATTTTATAAATGGCAAGTTGATTATCCTGAAAAAATGGAGCAAGAAATTTAATTTTGACAGGGATCTTTTATCTACTTTGCCAGTTTGGATTAGGCTACCGGAATTGAGCCTAAGATTATAGGATAAAGATGCTTTTAGTGCTATTGCTAGTGTGGTGCGTATACCATTAAAATTAGACGAACCAACAGCTAAGGAGACAAGGCTGAGTTATGCAAGAATTCTTGTTGAAATAAAAGCAGATGCTGAGTTACCGAACGAAGCTAACATCACAATGCATGATGGTGACAATATAGTGCAAAAAATTGAATATGAATGTATCCCATCAAGATGTAAATCTTGTAAATGCTTTGGACATGCAGATGAAAACTGCACAGTTAAAAAAGTTTGGAAAGAAAAATGCAGAGAGAAGGATACTGCAGTTGTGACCAATGAAATGAATAGCAGTAATGTAGAAATGAATATAATTATGCAAAATGCTAGTGATGGAATTACAAAAGAAGTGCCCCAATTAGACAATACTTTAAAGTCAAGTGGTTTTAATGGTTTAGAAGCACAGGATGTGATAATGGATGCCTGTAATAATGTTTATGAAGACAACCAAGAAAATATGAATGCAAAAAGAGTTACCCCCCTCAAAGAGCCATTGTAGATAAGGTAGATATTACAATTGCCTCAGTGGAGAAAATTGAAAGTTTGAAAGCCTCTGTCCAGGAAAATGAGGAAGGTGACACAATGAATGTTGAGCAAGAGCATATCTCTGCTAAATCCCTTCCAGATTTGACTGAACCTCCAAAAAGCATTGCTTTATCCTTCCTTTCAGATTCATTCACCCCATTAAAGAAAAAGCCATTATCTGGGAAAGCTATTCAGGCAGCTGTAAATGCTGTTACTTCCTTATCACCTGCAAACAAAAGGAAAAAGAGACAGAAAGCTAGAACCCGAATTAAAAGCCTAAGTGACATTCCATCTACAGAGCAAGTAGAAGATGATAATGACAAGGAATTCAGAGAAAAATACATCTTCAAAAATGATAAATGGGACAAGCTTCTAAAAGTTAAAAATGACTCAGCATGCAAAAAAAAGGGAAAGAAGCTAGAAGTGCAAGAGGATGAAGATAGTTACAGTGATTCACTGTGACTAACATGTATCCTTTGAGTATCCTTATTAATTTTTTCTTCATTTTTTTATTATTAATGTCTATAATTTCATGGAATGTTAGAGGTCTAAATTCTGCAATTAGAAAATTGGATGTTTCTAATTTAATTATGACTGAAAAACCAAGTATAATAGGACTATTGGAACACAAATTGGATAATGATAAAATCTCAGAATACCAATTCATACATTTCTCCAATTGGAGCAGTGTAAATAATAATCAAAATGGGGGTAGTGGTAGAATTCTAGTCTTATGGGATCATAATCTTTGGAGTTTGTATAGTCATATTTTAAACATCCAATATATTCATTGCTTATTTTCTAATAAAGGTGGTCTTGTTTTAGAAGTTATATTCATATATGCTTCAAACTTTGAAAATGATAGAATTGATTTATGGAATCATATTGAGAATTTGAATAAAAATATGTCTCATCCTTGGATCATAATGGGTGATTTCAACACAATAATGCATTCATATGATAAAAGAGGTGGTATACCAGTTCCTTTCAGCAAATTAGAGTTTATTAATAAATTCTTCTTAAGGACTGGTATTATTGAAGCTAATATAGTAGGAAATAAATTTACCTGGAAATCTGGTAAATTTAGAAACATACATTGCAAACTGGATAGGATTTTAATAAATCAAAAGTTTGCTGATATTTTTCCTCATTACGAATGTTGTACTCTACCCCAAGCTACTAGTGACCATACCCCTATTCAAATTCTTCTTATAGAAAATAATGAATGCAAGATAAATATTCCGTTTAGATTTATGAATGGGTGGGTCTATGATGATAATTATAAAAATGTCTTCCATAAATGCTTATCATTCAAAACTCAAGGCACTGCCCAATATAAATTCTTTAAATTCTTGCAAGTTGCCAAGGGGCATCTTAAAAACTGGAACAAGAGCAGAAATAAAAGTGAGCTTAAACTGGCTAGAGATGAGTGTGAAAATTTGCAAAATGCAATTGATAATGATTGCTCAGACAGTAATGTTATCAATAATTTTTTTCAGGCTCAAAATAATCTCATTAATTCTCTTCATATTCATTCAGTTAATATAAGACAAAAGGCTAAAGTTGACTGGCTTACAAATGGGGATGAAGCTAGCAGATTTTTCTATGCTAAAATGACTAATAGAAAAAACAGGAATATTATTGGTAAACTTATTGATACAAATGGTATTGCTTTAAAGAATCTAACTGATATTGAAAGAGAAGCCATTAATTACTTCACAGAGTTATTTAATACTAATAATAATATGGCTTCCTTTCCTTTCATCAATGTTAAATTCTCTTTAAAAGAAGTTAGTCAGGAAATATTGCTAGCCCCTGTTAATCTATTGGATATTAAAAATATTGTTTTTAATGCTAACAATGATAAAAGCCCTGGCCCTGATGGATTTGGTGCAAAATTCTATAAAGCCCATTGGTCTGATATAAATTCTAATATTTTTGAAGTCATTTCTGAATTTTTTAAGACTGACAAGCTTTTAAAATCTTTTAATCATACTTTCTTAACTCTTGTCCCAAAATTAAATAATCCTAATGAAATGGAGGATTATAGACCAATCTCCTGTTGCAACTTTATCTATAAAATTATCTCTACTATTCTTTGCAACAGAATTAAATTTTTTTAAAAAAATTTAATTTCAGAAAACCAATGTGCTTTTATTCCAGGGAGACTTATTACTGACAACACTTTGCTTGCTCATGAGCTTATTAGAAATTTTAATATGAAAAACAAAAGTGTAATGTGCATCAAAATTGATTTACACAAAGCTTTTGATAAGATAAATAGAAATTTCATAATTCATATGATGAGTATTATGGGTTTTAATAAAAAAAATTGTGATCTTATCAAAGAATGTATTAGCAATGTATCATACTCTGTGATGATTAATGGCTCCCCTACTGGTTATATCCATAGTAATAGAGGAATTAGACAAGGGGACCCCCTTTCTCCCTATCTATTTACTATTGTGATGGAATATTTCACAATTCTAATTGATTCTGAGCAAAGCAATGGAAATATTAAAGCCATAAATAAAGTCAAACCTTCTATTACTCAGCTTTTATATGCAGATGACTTGCTTTTATTTGTCAATGCAGATATGAAAAATGCTAATTCTATTGCTAATATCTTTAAAAAGCTTGAATTATTTGCTGGGTTAAAAGTTAATGAATGCAAAAGTAAAATTTATTTCAGCAAAGGATGCAATTGCAAGAAGGATATTTTAAACATTCTTAATTTTAATGAGGGAAATCTGCCAATCAAGTATTTAGGCCTGCCTCTAAGTATAAATCAACTGAATGATAGGGACTGCTCAAGGCTTTATGAGATTATTCAAAATAAACTAGAAGGATGGTCTAGTAAATTATTATCTCCAGCTGGTAGACTAGAACTCACCCATACTGTCATCACTGCAATTATACTATATTGGATTCAAGCTTATAATATACCAGTTCAAACTATTTGAAAAATAGAAAAAAGTGTGCTATTATCTGGCAAGGCAAACAACACAAAATTGCTTGGGATAAAGTTTGCATGACTAAAAATGCTGGTGGGTTAGGAATTAGAAATATTAGAGACCTGAGAGAAGCTGCAAAATATAAGTTATTTTGGAAATTTTTGGATGGTAAATCACTCTGGGCTAGATGGATGAGAGATAAATACCTCAAAAAAAAAACTTTTGGACCATTAAAGCTAGAAATTATCATTCTTATACTTGGAAAAATATTTTAAATTGCAGGGAGAATGGTAAAAAGCTTATTGAAAGAAAGTTTAAAAATGGTAGCTCTATTAGCTTATGGTTTGATCCCTGGATATTTGGAAAATCTCTTATTGAACTACTGGGATGGAATAACTTGCTTATTCTTGGTGGAGCTAATGATAAAGTTCAGAGCATTATAAATAATCAGAACTGGAATGTTAACACACAACAAGCTACTGCTATATTCAGAACTGCTATCGAAAAAGTGACTATTGACAGAAATATTCAAAGAGACACTTGGATTTGGAAGCTGTGTACTAAAAATGCTTTCTCCTTTAAAAAGTATGGAATTTTGTGAAAGGTGAAGAAACTGAAGTTTATTGGAATAAAGTAATTTGGTGCAAATCAAACTGCCCAAAAATGGCTCATTGTTCTTATTTTGCAATACTCAATAGACTTCCAACATTAGAAAGATGTGCAAAGTGGAATAAGAATGCTGATAAAAACTGTCTTCTATGCAAAAATGGAGTGGAAAATGCAGACCATCTCTTCTTTGACTGTGCATTTTCAAAACATATTTGGTTTATTGCAAAAAATGCTCTAGGTTTTAATCAACATCAATCAATTCAAAGCATAAGTGAAAGCATCAAATACATACAACACTGCTTCAAACCAAAGTCTACAGAGTTTAAAAGAGCTTCAATTATGCTAACTACTGCCATTTACCATATTTGGAAAGAAAGAAACCAAAGGCTTCACCATAAAAAAGAGATTGGCAGTGTTCAAATTTGGAACAATATATTTTCGGACTTTCAAATTATCAATAAAAAAGCCAACAAGTAGAATGCTCACAAAGATACAAACTTATTTACTGCTAATAATGTCGAAGACTATGAGATTAGAGTTGAAGACTTCTTACTCAGAGGGAAATACGATACGCATATCCCTTGTAGAAGTCATAGAACCTGTCATCCTCATGTAACTGGCATGGATAATATCTCGCACAGACATGACATTAACCCCCTGGACCATCTTTCTGGAGGCGGCCATTCAACAGTTGCAAAGGATAATACCTACAAGGGAAGGAGACAAGAAAGCGTTAAATATAAATCAAACCTTTTTAATATTACAAACAGTAATGGTCGGTTTTTACCTTGTGCAGATCTGAGGAGCTACCACGCATCCAAAAGCGTTTCCAAGGATCTCACGATGATGTCTATTGAAGATTTCAATCAACAGTTAAAGTCGGCAATAAGGATGATTTTTTCTACAAGAGCTTAATAAACAATAAAGTCTATCACTTATCTTGCTGGAGTAAAGGAGAGAGCAGCAATTCATCTGCAACTATTACTCAATTTGGCGACAAATCACCTATCCATTACTATTCTGCATAAGGTCTGGAGAATAGTAAGGGAATGAGAAAAGGGGCGAAAGCTGGCAGGAGGGAGCATGATACTAGCAGAAAGGAGCAAGATAAGCTTAGCCACCTCTATACTTCGAGCAGAAAAGAGAATCTGAAACCTCCTTGAGCTTTGGAGTTGTTTTCTCCATTTTTTCATTTTTGAGTTTTCGTGTTTCGCCATTTATTTTTTGTTGGAGGAGATGGAGGCTCAATGCCTCGAGTGGATTAGGGTTTGTAGTGTAATGTTAGTTCTGGCTTTCAGGTTTGTTTCTTTGTACCCGATTACTTTGTAAAACTTTTGGGCCGGGCCCTATTTTATCAATTTTCAAAATAAAAAGACAAAGTAGATTGGAAACTGATTTTTATACTGTAACTAAGTAAATTACCCTGATTTGTTTACTAGTAGTAAAGTATGAAGCTTAATCTGAAAATAAATGAATTACATTATTATTGTATGATCATCCTAATAATCCTGAAAGCTCTGAATCCTTTCCAAAATCTTTTCAAAGCAGTTTATACAAATCCTATATAATATTCTTTAGTAAGATCCTTTCTGTATTTTATGGAAATTCTTAAACAACACCTAGAAGAAAAAAATTTAGCTAAACTTTTTTATATAATGAAAAATTTGAATATAACAAACAAAGAACAATATGAAATAGCAACTGTTTTTAGAAGTAAATATGTATCAGAATTAATAGATCTAGCTGACGACCCTGAAATAAATTTATATTATACTTTGAATAATATAAATAGAAATATAATAATAAACAATAGTAAAGAAATGAGGCCAGTAACTCTACGAACATTTAATTTTTTTTGTGAAGAATACCACAACATCCTCAAACAACAAAGAGACTTGTATGAAAAAGAAAACTATGATATACTATATTATGGACCAGATTATAGCTATAATTACAGCAGTGAAGATTTATATAATGACTATTGGTAAAAGGCTTTTAAGAATAAAATTACAAGGCGCTATAACTCTATATACATGTATTAAGGTTCCTAATTCCTTTCTTAAAAACCTATACAACGCACCCTTGGGTAAAGATATATATATATATATATATATATATATATATATATATATATATATATATATATATTAATAGTTAGTAAAACTGTTGTGAGAAATTTATTTGCAATTGTGATCTCAATCGAATTTATATATGTATGCATCTTTTCAACATTTTAAAGTCAAATATGATATTGGAAATGCACTATAATTTCTGCAACTAGAGGTTCAAAATTTCCAGTAATCAAATGAATGTATTGCAAACGTTGTAGTTTCCAAATTTAAATGGACTGCAATAACTAAAGTAAGCTCACTCATAAGTCATAACGACCATAATTGAGATAATTGAATATTTAAGTGTAATGCTGGCATGGACCTTGGACTTTGATCTACATTCAAGGTAAAAGAAACTGACGCAGCCTACAGGATCAAATAACTCACGAATTGATAATACCCAAGTGCCCAAATCCGTTGATCTCTCGAGATACCGGATTCTAGCTATCTTCAACACGTTGATCGCGCACGATACCGCGTTAGAAGATCTACGATTCTTCGACGTTGATCTCGCGCACGAGATTCCGTGAATCGGCTTCAAGTTCGTTGATTCGAGCGCACTCGTATATCCAAAGATGGAGAAAGGAGATAACACTCAACTTCCAATTTTAATGGTGGCACAAAGCACAAACCAAAGTTTATTCAAAAATCAACTAACTTTACAAATGACAACACACCCCTATTTATAGGGAAAGTTACAACACACACGACTTAACAATTTACAACATCATATGGATTAACAATACACGAGTTACAACATACGACTTAACGACTTAAGAAAACGACACAACAATTACAACACAAACGATACAAGAAAACAACATACAAACGACTTAACAAACAATGCGACTTAAGAAGTGGCGACCTAAGAACTTCGCGACCTAAGAATCTTCAGCGACAAAGTAATTCCGAGCGACATAACAAGCTGAGCGACCTAAGTAATGGCGCGACCTAAAGCTTCGCGACATAAGAAATCTTCAGCATCCAGAAGCGACTTAAAGAAGCTCGCTCGCGACCTAGGAATCTCGCGACATAAGCTGGAGCGATCTAAGAAATGTCGCACGCGACCTAAGGAAGATGCTTTGGAAATCTGGAGCGACTTACGGAGATGCGACATAAGCAACAGCGACTTGCTGGAAGGTCGTTCGCGACATAAGCATTCTGGAGCTCGCGACTTAAGCGGGAAACGACCTAAGGATCGCCGCGACCTAAGGCAGAGGAGGAGCGACTTTTGGAAATCTGGAGCGACATAAGGTTCGCCGCGACTTAAGGCATCTCGCGACCTATTGGATTTCGCGACGTAGTAAGCTCGCGACATACGGTTGGAGTGATCTAGGGTTTCGCCGCCGCGATTTAAGGAAGGATTCGCGACTTCCCTGGTTTGCGCTGCATCAGAAACACGGTTAAGTTTTCCTCTACTTGTTGTAAGTTCATCCAATATTTCAGCATCACAAACATTAACATTACTATTGTCAACTTCCAACTGAGATTTGTCCTTTTCCTGTTCAAACATATGTTATCCGTCATTAGATATTTGCAACAAGTGATGATTATATCATAAACAATTAAGGCAACTGACAGATGTTATACAGTCCGTTCTTTAACAATCTGTATAAATTTGGATTTGGTTCATTTGACAATGTGGTGAGTAACCGGTTTTGCAGTAAATTGAAGCGTAAATTACCTGAAATGATAGTCTTTGCTCGCGAAGTGATACACCAGCAATTTCTTTATATTCAACAGCATCTAGGTCCTACACGTCATGAGGGTGAAAATAATTCGGTTCTTTGCTAAGCTATTGTTTTCTACTACTTATGCTACAGGAGTTTGGTCAAGTTGGAGTTTTAGTTATTCATTTACTGTTGGTATTTGGTAAAAGCTCATAGACTATAATGTTACCCTTTATTGTAGATGAATAGACACTGTAATTTGAGGTAAATACCACCTGCTTTTATAATCTAGCCGAAGGATCTCATGTAGGCTTTGTGTTCTCTTTGATATTTACTTTATTTGACATGCAAAGTGGTTGTTGTTGTTGCTAAGATGAAAAAAATAAAATGGCTGTTTGGGTTTCATGCCAACATTTGGCTGGTCATAGAAGTACATGTTTTCATTTTTTTTTTTACTTTTCCTTGTACATCTTATATGCTATTGATAACCAGTGTTAATTCTGGTCCTGGTAAGTCATTGATCTATGCATTACACAAACGTGCAGCTGGGTTTTAAAATTATGCATACATGACCAAGTTAATGTAACAAATTTCTTTCGTGTGCCTATCTATAGTTTATGCCGATGGAAGTATGCTTGGATATTATGCAAAAACGATTGGAGCCCAATGTATGATGTTGCTGCTATACTCACATCAATCCAGGTGTGCATTTTTTTAAACAAATTTCTAGGTCAAGTTGCTATTTATTTGTGTACTTCATATATATTATATATTTAATAAGGAATATATATTTTGTTTACTCCGTTTTTCTTCTTCTTGTTTGTAATCGAATTCATGTGATGAACTATTAGTAAGATTCTGGCACCAATGCATGTAAATATGACATTACACACACACACTACAGCTAAAATAGCACTTTATCCTTTTTTTTTTTGAAACTGAATTCAATAGGCCCAGGCCCAAATGAAAAGATAGACCGGGTAAACTACTCGTTACAACTAACCCCGTTACACTTAAATCCTACTCACGAAAACATAAAACAACACAACGGTAGGTTAAATCAGCGCCTCCACAATTCATTTAACACAAAAAGAAAAACATGGCGGAACTACTTAATTTTGCGCTTCGCAAAATTATTGAATAATGAAATTCAAGGAGGCTTCCAGTCTTGAGTCTTAGCAGGAGTAAGCTCGCCTCGATCGCCATTGAATTTAGCAAAGTTTTGATCTTTGAGATCTTTTGGTCTATGATTGCTGTTGTTGACTTCCAAACCAAGTTGGAGGTTAGAATTATGGTGTATCTCGCTGCATTTGCAGTTGATTTGATCTTCCGATACAATCTGAAGATCATCCTTGCAATTCCTTTCCTCCACTATGTCGCATTCTCCACTGTATCCGAAAAGTTGCTGCTTTCCTCCTTTTCCCACTCAGATATGTGATATATTTTGCCATTCATTTTACTGATGTAATGATAATTGTCGACCATAAGAAAATTGGTATCTAACTGATTTGTTTTATCATGAATCAAGGGAACCATCAGATTCAACGCTTCTTTGAACGTTGCGCGGTAATTCCTGCCAATATCAAGTGAAAAACAGTTATTATATCTCTTCTGAATATTATTATTACTATTATATTTTATATTTAAGTTCAAATTCTGTTTACTTCCCTTGCAGAGACTTGCTTTGGTATTGGGGTTGGAATGGCCGCCTCCAGTGCAAGTGGTATTGATAGGGATGGTTTCCTGTAACGACCCTGAAATTTCAAAAATTCAAATTGAAAATATTTAATGAATTTTAAATATTGAATGATGAATTGATTCGAATTTCAACTTTTCAGAATAAATTTTACGATTTAATTTTAGGATTTAATCTACTGAAAATTTAATAATAGATTTGAATCGGAATTTATATAATAATAAGACAATCTGCTTTAAAATTTTAAAATATAAAATCTTTGGATTTTAAAAATCGAATTTATCTTATTTAATAAAAATAAAAACACTACATTTTGATATGATAAGAAATATGCAAATAAATGTTATATAGAAAAGAGAAATTATATCTACAAAATTTAATACCATAAGTTATTAGAAAATAAAGAAAAAAATTATAAAAACAAAACATAATAAAAGAAAAAAAATATACCATACCCTATTTCGTACCGGCCCATGCCTAAACCCATGCCCCCCACGATGTTTCTCTGCACAAATACGAACCTGACCCCCTCTCCTCATCTCATTCGAAAACCCTAAATAAAATCAAACAGACGAACAAAAATGGCGACGAGAGGAAGCTAGGGTTTCGGCGATCTTCGATTTTTACGGCTTCAACTCGCGAGGGATTCAAGCTAAGGACTTTAGCCTCGTTCGTTCCTCCTTCGATCTGCTCCAACTTTCGTTCTTCGATCGCGGCTGCCTCTCCGATCTAAGGTGAGTAGTACTATCTACTCACATCTATTTCATGCCGATGATGATGCCAGGGTTTTATATAGGAGTCGAACTCCATAATTTTCGTTCGTATAAAATTATTTGAATTTGGCAGCTTATATATTATGGCCACCGATTTTCATATTGATAAACGAAATGATTTACGACTTGTTCAAAGTCGTATATATTTTCTGGTAGCTTGAATTTTAGGGCATGATTTCACTTCGTGGTCACCACGATTTTGACTTGATCTGGAACACGGCTTGACAATGTTGATTTTTTTCGTTCTGTGTTCTGACTTGTTCATTGCAGTTTTGAGTTTGACTAGACTTCGGCTATGTCTGTTCATCCCTGTAACTACCTCTGTTTCATTCTTGTGCTTTATCAACTGCAGAATTTAATCCCATATTGTCTGTGCATATATTTGTGAATTTTCTTGGTTTTGTACTGCTTTTTATTTGCTTGGTCATGTTATTGATTCCTTAGTAATCTCGGCATTGACTTTGTAGTCTGCTCTATCTTGAAAATTCCTGTTAATCTTTTTCAAATTTGATTTGTAAGAAGAAATATACAGTCTTCGAGCTACACTTGGTCTTGCTTCATGTTGCACTGTTACTTGTTCATAATAAACCTGAGTTTGCATTTTGTATACTTGGTCACTGTTGACTTTGTTGTGGCCTTTGCATTTGTGTACATGTACATAGTCTGGTCAGTGTACTTATTGTTGCCAGATTGGAGTGGGTCTGGTTCTTGCTTGATGTGCATTGAGTCATTGTTATTACAAGTACAGTTCATGGTGGCATTGTATTTAGTCTGGACTTGCAGTTGAATTTGGTCGAGTCCATTGCTTGGTTGGTGCATTTCTGGTTTGTTTTGCTACTGTCTTCTCTGATGGTATTACAGTACACTGGTAGTTGAGTTTTGAGCATGTGAGCATTTAGCATTGATATGGTTCATGAGTCTGGGTTCATCATGTAGTTGTTCGACCTAGCATTTGATTTGTAGTATTGGTCTGGGTTCTCGGCCACTGTCTGCATTCCTTTAGTAGCTTCGTTCAAGTTATTTTGGGCATTGTTGTTGTTGAGCTTCTTGTTTTGGTCATTGTTGTAGTCTGCAGTTGCAAGTTGTTCATCTCTGTCATGTATCAGTTGCATTGTTTCGGCCTTGACTTCTTTGGGACAAGTATGCATGTATATAAAGGTGATTGTAAGCAAATGATAAAAGCATCCATTTTGTTGCACTTGTTTCGTCGTCTTCATGTACCTGCCGAATCCTATTAACCTTACTAGTGCACTGTTGGTTCACGTTGCATTCACATACATGCTTGTTAATTATGTAGTTCTTGTATCAAGTTTTGCACGTGGCTATTTTAGTTTTGAAGCTGTTATACAAGTAATCTTTGCTTGCATATATGTTCACTGACTGCAGTATACTAGAGTCTGCATTGCCATGTTGTATTATTGATATGATATTCGACTGTTGAACTTGGTGGTCTTATGGCCCTGTTTACTGTCATGTTGCATCTCTTCATGTTTATATGCATTAGCACACTTGAAGTTGTTTATGCAATTTGTCGTTATATATGTACGACCTATTTTGCATTTGGGTTGTCACTGTTGCCTTGAACTGTTGCCATCACATTCATGTGCATTTCTATTCAGGTTGCAATCTCCAGTTCCATGCCCTTTTGGTCTGCATCATTGCGACCTGTTGCACTCGATCATATTTGAATATATATTTTGCACATTGGTTACTGTCACTTTGAATTGCTTACAGACTGACTTGAGTCTGCATCCATGTTGATATTTCCGTGTATCTTCTGCCTAATCTCTGAATTTGTTGAACTGGAGTCACTTGAAACTGGACATGTGCATTTCTTGGTTGTTGGGGCTTGTTGCATTTTTAGATTCATTGTTATGCATGCCTACTGATATGATTCGTAGCAAGCTCATATTATTAACTTGTACTGTCAGTTATATTGTATATCACTTGGTTGTAGATGCACAGTGCATTCAGGAGCTTGCTATGTTGCCATACTAGTCTACTTGCTGGTGTTATTAAGTAGTCTGAAGTGTTAATTGTCCATGTCTGCCTGCATTCGTTTTTCTTACACTGGAGTTGAACCCGATTTTTGGATTTGACCTTGGCAGTTTCTACGCACTGTAGTGGCGAGGCAGTGCACGCGTGCGTGCACTGCAGCCACCCAAACTCGACAGTTTTGAATTGATATTTCTTTGCGTCGTGATGCATTGATCTTTATGCCGTATTGGCGAGGCCGTACACGCGTGCGTGTACGGCAGCCAATCGAGTCTTGATGGGTTTAAAGTGACAAATTTTAATTGCTTATGTAATAACCCGCTTTTCCGTACCCCTTGAATAGACACTAATCTCCATCTATTTACTCAAGGTGAACGAAAAACCGAACCATTAGGGTTTTAAAAGAAGAGGTAGAAGAAAAGATAGAAGAAAAAGAAAGAAGAACAACAACAGATACAGAACAGAGACAATATCAGAATCTCACATATCGCAGCGGAACAAAATATAATAGATAATCACTAGTCTTTTAAAACAAAGAACTACATCAGTTTATACATACCTCAATCAGAGTCAATAAACAACAATGGACAGTTATATAACTTGTCCTCATACAGAATACACAGCGGAATAAATATATCAGATACAAATACTACGTCTCGCCATCCAGCTTGCTTCCAAAGCTCCAGAATATCCAGAATATCCTGATAATATAACTCTAGGCTGCCCGTGTGGAAATTGGTGGGCACCCAGAGTTTAGAAGGGAACAATAAACTCCGAGTCAGTCATGGTGACTGGTGTGAGATCGTAAAACAGTTATTTTTCACAAAGAAAATAAAACAAATTCGCAATGCTTTTGGAAAATGAAACTACCATAAGACCTCCCACCACACACACAATGCAAACGCAGGATTGGAGGAGATTTCTTCTTATGATAGTCAAAG
The DNA here is from genome assembly GCA_030737815.1 of Allium fistulosum. Lineage (NCBI taxonomy): Eukaryota > Viridiplantae > Streptophyta > Magnoliopsida > Asparagales > Amaryllidaceae > Allium > Allium fistulosum. The sequence goes on along the minus strand of CM060903.1, from coordinate 505,063,700 downwards.
ATGCTTACTACGCAAAATCAAATCATTTTTGATATTATTATTAGTGCATAGTGTAGAAAACATTTCGAAAGTATAATATTAATCTTAGCCAACATACGACCAGTATCGTATGCCTACTATAGCTACTATGTTCAATAGCAGGTTACCGCCACATTCCATAGCAGGTAATACAACTAAAACCGTACAGGGTTCGTATTGTTTCTTTGGATTTTCCAACAAATGGTCAGGCTAAGGAACTTCCTTTCCTCCTGCCGATTGGGATCGCCTCTGGCTGGACGTCCCGAGAGACAAACTGCTCTCTGCCAAACAAGGCCGGGTTACCCCTGTAACAGGTAACTCACGAATATGTCATCACCCGGTCCTTTGGGACCTTTATCCGAGCGCTCGATATCCAACATCACACATCATAAAGAAAGTGTATCCACATGAGTAAGTATCTGGGCTCCATACCATGATACCACCCCTTTCCAGAAGGAAATGACATACCCTAAAGGGCGCGACCCTCATAACCTTGCCGCAACATTCCTGTTTCGACCATTTCCGGGTTGTTGAGGCTCGATGAAGTCTCGTCCACAAAGCTACGCTTTCTCAAAAAGCCCTGCTTCGGGTCAAACAAAATGATCAACCTATGATCACAAAGATATAAGATCAAACAAATGATCATATCACAAATGATCAAACACTGATCATTTTTCAGCAACACTCAGTATGCCACGTTACCAAATTGGGATATATCGCTGATAAATTTCAACTACATAACCTCTGAGCTCGTACGTCTCAGAGAAGGGTGTTAAGCTAAGAGAATAAATTCTCCGCCACCAACAGATATGTATTTGAAAGAAATCAGCTTTATATCTCAAAGTGTAATGTCAGACACACAATCCATACAAGTCTGTTCCGGGATCGAACAGAACCGAAGGCACTTCTCACGAAGCCCTTGCATATCCGGATAATTTTCAATCACGTCGGGACTTCCCGTCACTAAGGATGATAAAACCTCTAAACCGGAGATCAGCCGATGTAGAGTAACTCGACGGTAATCCTTCCGTTTTCAAAAATATCCGGTCTTCAACACCGGTCTTCGAATGCAATTCATAACGACGTATCACATATTCGGAATGGGTTATACGACCCCATGGTCCTTTCCCGGCTAACCCGAATAGTGAGCGCTTATTTAAAAACAAGTGTGGCATTCAAATTCATCCAATTCACAACAAATACCTATTCAAGGTAATTATTGATAGTCGGTTATTTAACTATCAATAAAGATGCGCAACATCATCAGATTCCAAATAATTTTCCAAATTATTTATTTCCCAAAATATCTTTTACTAGATATATTATTTCCACACTTAATCATTTGAAAACAAATTTTCAAATATTCACTTTTCAATTTATCTTTAAAAGATAAAATCTCTAAACAGTTCACTTCATATTGGAAAAGCATTTCCATACTTATTTAAAAATAAGTAATTCACAAAATCATTTATTTTCAACACTTAGAAAATATTCGATATACTTAAAATCAAAATTAAGTATATATTCATTCTTTAAGGAAATCATTCTCTTTAAACACATTTATTTGAGTCAAAACGAATGTTGCGTAAAACATCGTTACGACGACTCAAAATCACTAGTATAGGGATTCGGAATTTAGATAGATATATGAATCCCAATACTACATCAAAACATTTCCTTTCGGAAATCATTTACTATAACAACAGTGTTATAGTCCATCATTTCCTTATTTCTCGAAACGTCTATTTCAACAATAAATGTTGAAATCTATGTATTCGATACTTATCACGTTTTAAAACATCTTTTAAAACAATTACTTCATTTCATGATATCGCTTTCCCAAACATAACCATTTTACTTAACAATATATTCACTGTCCAAAATCGTGAATATACTTCACTAGCCACATTCCAATATTTTCTACACATTTATTCCAAGAATTATCCACTGTCCAAAATCGTGGATAAAATTCCCTTAATAATCTCTATATTTAAAATCAATCAAATTTAATTGATTTTCGAATTTATAAAACAACGTTTATAAATTCGATTTCCATTTTCTAACAACTTCGATTTATAAATCTTCTTTATTAACAAATTCGAGTTATACTCGATATAAATATCACAAGTCCATATTATAAGTTAATAACTTATCATTCATTTTCAACTTCACAATTTATAAATCTATAAATTTCATTCACTTACGGATTCCATAATATTTCATTTTTTACACTTATAAAAACTCATTTTATAATTTCAACATTCTTAATTTTGCGGATATCAATTTCATAAATCTTTTATATGAACCGTTACAGAAATTCAAAAATCTCAATCTAAACCATTTCATAAATCAGTCAACTATTTATCCCAAAAATCACTTTTCAGTTATATTTCACAAATCTATAAATTTTTGTAACTTTAAAATTTTAACGTTTATTTATTTAAAATAAATCACTTCAGAAATTTAATAAAACGTATAATTTCAAAGATCACTTTAAAAATCCTTTTAAATTAAAAGTCGTCATTTTTACATTTCAAAACTGAATCTGATGATGCCACAACACCAATCAGTCCATCACAACAGTCAAATATCATATATCATCATATGATAACAGAATATATCAAAATATCTGTAAATAATCAATACGGTGAGGAATCCAGTCGGATCCCTCCAACCTGTTTCCCTGCATCCACAGATGTTAGCACAATACCAATTCCGCTCCAGTACGGAATTATCGCGGTATATGGGTTTTTATAAATCCGCTTACTAACGGCGCAATAGGGTCTCATCCGCTATACGAGGCGGGAATCAATCAATCCAATATATACATATGCCAATATGTATATACTGCTATATATATAGATATATCCTAAAATATCTAATAGCACATTCAAACAGTCAATCATCAATCAATAATAACTGCAAAAAATTCCACATTCGATTTGAGTGAGAAGATCTCACCTTTGCTTTTCAATAACAGTCGTAGCAGTTTATCTCGGATAAAATTAAACAGACGTTTAAATTTACCCAAAATTTTCATTGACTCCAATCGACTCCAAATCAGTTGCACTGCGTAGAGCTTGTCGAGACGATTCGAACGCACTCTGTTTCGAAATTTTCTGATAACATACGAAAGAGTTACGCCATTACAAAGTTATGCGAATTCAAATATAAATTGATTTATAATTTTAATTTAATTTTAAACCCTCACATAGATCTGGCCGTTGATTTCAAAACCAAGCAATCCAGGCCGCGATCTCCTTCTCCCCCCCTTCACGCATATTGCTCCCAGGCATCACGAACGCGAAACTACCCATAGGCCGCCACCCCAAACCCTAATGACGCGACCCACTCCGTCCATCCTTGTGACGATCAGCCACCGCCGTTCTGAAGCCCAACCCCTCGCCTATCTCCACCGCGAAAACCAAGTCACTCGGTCGCCCCACTACCTCGAACGACGCGTGCGAAACGGTGACCTTCTCGGTCGAACTGCTGCCTCCACGCCGCGCTAAAACCCATCACCTCCGTATAGATCTGTAGATCTCACGATCCTCTTCGAGTTTGCAGTTGAAGATTTCTTGAAATAATGTGTGGATTGCAAGAAAAACGAGGAGGAAGCTTAGTGTTTTTCGGCCATTGATGAGTGGCGGTGGCGGCTGTAGAAGATAACCCTAGGGTTTGTTTGCAAATGTGAATTATGGAGGTCTTTTATAGAAAATTCAACGAATTACTATTCATCCGGAATTTCCAAACTCCGATTCGAGCGTGCCGGCTGACGTTCGTAAGGTTTACCCCGCGTTCCGAACGCAATGGAATAGGTTTCGGAAGCTAATTCGATCGTCTGTGCGAGATATGGCATAAAACGCTTAATTTAAATTAAACCGATTTAAATCGATTTCGAGGCGTTTTATTTTGTACCGGACAAACGGTAAATCCAAAAATTACGAAATTTGAAATCTTACAAAAATATCACATTACGGATCCGATGAAACTGGTTTCGTCGAAATCCGAGACTGTTCGAAAAATGACTATTTTTAACTCGACGATTTAAAATTAAAACGATATCGATGCGTTTCGAGCTGCCACGGTCAAACGACAACTCCGTTTGCTACGAAAATTGAAATCCGATAATAACTAACTATTACGGATCCAATGGAACTGGTCTCGTTCAATTCTGAGACTGTTCGAAAATTGACTATTTTTACAGTCGATAATTAAATATTAAAATATTCGATTTTCACAAATTAATTCCAAATTCGATTTTAAAAGTCCTGTAACATCTCTATAACTCCAGTATGATTAAATATAATTTTACAAATCATTTTAAATCACATTTAATCCAGATTTCAATTATCTCTGGAATTTAACTATTTAATTTATCGATTAAATTATCCAATTAAATCCAATATTCGAGAAATAAATCATTCGACTTCTAAGTTCCATTTATTAATATTTAAAATCAATTAAATATTCGAATTTAAATTATCAAAAATTCTGGGTCGTTACAGACTTCCCCCCTTAAAAGAATTTCGTCCTCGAAATTACAAGTTAGGAAAAAGATACAAAATCCGTTAACTTTCCAAAACAAACTATTCAAATTAGATTTACAAATCTGTTAAGTGTTTAACTTTTCCAAAATTCATAGTTAACTTCTCATAAATCTTTACTAAGTTTTAAATCATAACCTAGTTTTCAAAATTTTCAAATTTCTCAAAAATATTCTAACGCCTTAAATTTTCAGAAAATTTCGCCAGCGTCTCCTTTGCGCGGCTCGATCCGAAAAAAAAAATGACAGTGTATATATATCACAAATATACATCCCATCAAGTGATGAGGCATCCCGTAGGGAAAAAGTGTAAAAGTACGATATTTAATCCGAGATATGTACCTTATTATATTTTTAGCGAGCGTATACGGCTAATATAGCGCGAAAGCGAGCTCCACATGCGAAGCAACGCCATCCGCACCTACTAAACACTCAACAAACCATATGAGAACATGTAGATATGAAAATAAAATCAATATACATCGTATAGCAACATAACTACATATGCTAACATAACAATGCATTCAAAAGCAACAATGCAACCATCAAACAATCATCCAACTATCATCCAACAACTTCATAACCAAATCAATATAGATTCACTTCTCATTAACATTCATTGAATTGGTTTTCAATTTTAAATCATATTCGATTCATTTACATTGGATTTAATCAACATTCTCTTTCAATTCAATTAGTTTACATTAACTAATTCACATTCGTTCACTTCCAATTTGAATTTAATCACATAGCTTTCCAATTTGCTAATTCAATTTCATTAATACTTAATGAATTATATACCATCAACTATCAATCATATAACAACCAATGCACAAACAACACAACCAAATTATCAATTTTTACATTCGATTTGGTTCAACACTTTTAATTTCAATTGGTTGATATTAAATTGACTTCCATTCAATTATTCAATTCCTTTAGCTTCTAATGAATTAACACTTATATTCATTGCTTCATATCAATTAGTTACATTCGGTTGATTAACATTCAACCCATTCATTCAATTGCTAATTCATTTTAACAATAAAATTGAATTTCATTTATATAACTCAAGTTCACATTCATTTAATAAATTCACTTTATTAATTTACTTTGATATCAAAATCAACTTCGTTCAACATTACTTAAGTTATTTTCCATTTCAAACATCATTTGTTCAACTTAACTTAAGTTTCCACTTATAAATCCAATTCAGATTTTGTTTTTCTTGACAAAATTCATTTAACCCTTTACCAAAATCAAATTTCATCAATCATTCAAATTTATATCACATTTGACTTTCTTTTAGTTAAATTTCACCTCATATTTCATTATGCTACTCAAATTCATTAACTTTACCAAAGTTAAATTTATTATCTCATATCATAAGTATAAATCTTATTTCACTTATATTTACCATATTTAAATTTGGACTTTAATTTTCAAATTTGTTTATCACAACAAAACCTCAATTTCCAATTTACTATGGTAGCAAATCAATCACACAGAAACTCGAAAATGATACCGATGATGCTGCAGTCATCACCCTTATTATTTCCCAGCAACAATAGTGAAATCAGTGCTTAAATTCTTTCAAAAATTTCCTTTTATTCATAAATCACATTTATAAATCTCTTTGCACATAATTTCACTTCTTACATATAAGATTATTTTACCATTGTAAATCATTTTAATTATAACTCCATATTTATAATTCATTCTCTTATATATTTTTCTCTTTCACAATTGTTGTTTTAATTCAACTTATTCAAACAACTTTAACTAACTTGTATATATTTACATTTTCAAACTATCAAATAATCAATTATATACACTTTAACACTGAAAAATTATTTCTTTATATACAAAATATAATCGAGGTAAAATTATTCCATTTACCCAATTTAAAACAATACTGTGCCGAATTGTTCTATATAAGTGTTTAGAGATCCCTATCGATAGAGTTGTACGGACAATACCGACCAGAATCCATATACCACTCAACAAACCAATCATCACAATATAAAACAATTTCATATTCACTAACAAATACGCACTCATATCTATTATTACACTCAAACTCATTCTAGAGTACTACTGACTCTATCTCTAATGAGTAACACCCAACAGAGCAGGGTTGTCGCTTAACCATATGCTCTGATACCAAATGTAATAACCCGCTTTTCCGTACCCCTTGAATAGACACTAATCTCCATCTATTTACTCAAGGTGAACGAAAAACCGAACCATTAGGGTTTTAAAAGAAGAGGTAGAAGAAAAGATAGAAGAAAAAGAAAGAAGAACAACAACAGATACAGAACAGAGACAATATCAGAATCTCACATATCGCAGCGGAACAAAATATAATAGATAATCACTAGTCTTTTAAAACAAAGAACTACATCAGTTTATACATACCTCAATCAGAGTCAATAAACAACAATGGACAGTTATATAACTTGTCCTCATACAGAATACACAGCGGAATAAATATATCAGATACAAATACTACGTCTCGCCATCCAGCTTGCTTCCAAAGCTCCAGAATATCCAGAATATCCTGATAATATAACTCTAGGCTGCCCGTGTGGAAATTGGTGGGCACCCAGAGTTTAGAAGGGAACAATAAACTCCGAGTCAGTCATGGTGACTGGTGTGAGATCGTAAAACAGTTATTTTTCACAAAGAAAATAAAACAAATTCGCAATGCTTTTGGAAAATGAAACTACCATAAGACCTCCCACCACACACACAATGCAAACGCAGGATTGGAGGAGATTTCTTCTTATGATAGTCAAAGATGCTTACTACGCAAAATCAAATCATTTTTGATATTATTATTAGTGCATAGTGTAGAAAACATTTCGAAAGTATAATATTAATCTTAGCCAACATACGACCAGTATCGTATGCCTACTATAGCTACTATGTTCAATAGCAGGTTACCGCCACATTCCATAGCAGGTAATACAACTAAAACCGTACAGGGTTCGTATTGTTTCTTTGGATTTTCCAACAAATGGTCAGGCTAAGGAACTTCCTTTCCTCCTGCCGATTGGGATCGCCTCTGGCTGGACGTCCCGAGAGACAAACTGCTCTCTGCCAAACAAGGCCGGGTTACCCCTGTAACAGGTAACTCACGAATATGTCATCACCCGGTCCTTTGGGACCTTTATCCGAGCGCTCGATATCCAACATCACACATCATAAAGAAAGTGTATCCACATGAGTAAGTATCTGGGCTCCATACCATGATACCACCCCTTTCCAGAAGGAAATGACATACCCTAAAGGGCGCGACCCTCATAACCTTGCCGCAACATTCCTGTTTCGACCATTTCCGGGTTGTTGAGGCTCGATGAAGTCTCGTCCACAAAGCTACGCTTTCTCAAAAAGCCCTGCTTCGGGTCAAACAAAATGATCAACCTATGATCACAAAGATATAAGATCAAACAAATGATCATATCACAAATGATCAAACACTGATCATTTTTCAGCAACACTCAGTATGCCACGTTACCAAATTGGGATATATCGCTGATAAATTTCAACTACATAACCTCTGAGCTCGTACGTCTCAGAGAAGGGTGTTAAGCTAAGAGAATAAATTCTCCGCCACCAACAGATATGTATTTGAAAGAAATCAGCTTTATATCTCAAAGTGTAATGTCAGACACACAATCCATACAAGTCTGTTCCGGGATCGAACAGAACCGAAGGCACTTCTCACGAAGCCCTTGCATATCCGGATAATTTTCAATCACGTCGGGACTTCCCGTCACTAAGGATGATAAAACCTCTAAACCGGAGATCAGCCGATGTAGAGTAACTCGACGGTAATCCTTCCGTTTTCAAAAATATCCGGTCTTCAACACCGGTCTTCGAATGCAATTCATAACGACGTATCACATATTCGGAATGGGTTATACGACCCCATGGTCCTTTCCCGGCTAACCCGAATAGTGAGCGCTTATTTAAAAACAAGTGTGGCATTCAAATTCATCCAATTCACAACAAATACCTATTCAAGGTAATTATTGATAGTCGGTTATTTAACTATCAATAAAGATGCGCAACATCATCAGATTCCAAATAATTTTCCAAATTATTTATTTCCCAAAATATCTTTTACTAGATATATTATTTCCACACTTAATCATTTGAAAACAAATTTTCAAATATTCACTTTTCAATTTATCTTTAAAAGATAAAATCTCTAAACAGTTCACTTCATATTGGAAAAGCATTTCCATACTTATTTAAAAATAAGTAATTCACAAAATCATTTATTTTCAACACTTAGAAAATATTCGATATACTTAAAATCAAAATTAAGTATATATTCATTCTTTAAGGAAATCATTCTCTTTAAACACATTTATTTGAGTCAAAACGAATGTTGCGTAAAACATCGTTACGACGACTCAAAATCACTAGTATAGGGATTCGGAATTTAGATAGATATATGAATCCCAATACTACATCAAAACATTTCCTTTCGGAAATCATTTACTATAACAACAGTGTTATAGTCCATCATTTCCTTATTTTTCGAAACGTCTATTTCAACAATAAATGTTGAAATCTATGTATTCGATACTTATCACGTTTTAAAACATCTTTTAAAACAATTACTTCATTTCATGATATCGCTTTCCCAAACATAACCATTTTACTTAACAATATATTCACTGTCCAAAATCGTGAATATACTTCACTAGCCACATTCCAATATTTTCTACACATTTATTCCAAGAATTATCCACTGTCCAAAATCGTGGATAAAATTCCCTTAATAATCTCTATATTTAAAATCAATCAAATTTAATTGATTTTCGAATTTATAAAACAACGTTTATAAATTCGATTTCCATTTTCTAACAACTTCGATTTATAAATCTTCTTTATTAACAAATTCGAGTTATACTCGATATAAATATCACAAGTCCATATTATAAGTTAATAACTTATCATTCATTTTCAACTTCACAATTTATAAATCTATAAATTTCATTCACTTACGGATTCCATAATATTTCATTTTTTACACTTATAAAAACTCATTTTATAATTTCAACATTCTTAATTTTGCGGATATCAATTTCATAAATCTTTTATATGAACCGTTACAGAAATTCAAAAATCTCAATCTAAACCATTTCATAAATCAGTCAACTATTTATCCCAAAAATCACTTTTCGGTTATATTTCACAAATCTATAAATTTTTGTAACTTTAAAATTTTAACGTTTATTTATTTAAAATAAATCACTTCAGAAATTTAATAAAACGTATAATTTCAAAGATCACTTTAAAAATCCTTTTAAATTAAAAGTCGTCATTTTTACATTTCAAAACTGAATCTGATGATGCCACAACACCAATCAGTCCATCACAACAGTCAAATATCATATATCATCATATGATAACAGAATATATCAAAATATCTGTAAATAATCAATACGGTGAGGAATCCAGTCGGATCCCTCCAACCTGTTTCCCTGCATCCACAGATGTTAGCACAATACCAATTCCGCTCCAGTACGGAATTATCGCGGTATATGGGTTTTTATAAATCCGCTTACTAACGGCGCAATAGGGTCTCATCCGCTATACGAGGCGGGAATCAATCAATCCAATATATACATATGCCAATATGTATATACTGCTATATATATAGATATATCCTAAAATATCTAATAGCACATTCAAACAGTCAATCATCAATCAATAATAACTGCAAAAAATTCCACATTCGATTTGAGTGAGAAGATCTCACCTTTGCTTTTCAATAACAGTCGTAGCAGTTTATCTCGGATAAAATTAAACAGACGTTTAAATTTACCCAAAATTTTCATTGACTCCAATCGACTCCAAATCAGTTGCACTGCGTAGAGCTTGTCGAGACGATTCGAACGCACTCTGTTTCGAAATTTTCTGATAACATACGAAAGAGTTACGCCATTACAAAGTTATGCGAATTCAAATATAAATTGATTTATAATTTTAATTTAATTTTAAACCCTCACATAGATCTGGCCGTTGATTTCAAAACCAAGCAATCCAGGCCGCGATCTCCTTCTCCCCCCCTTCACGCATATTGCTCCCAGGCATCACGAACGTGAAACTACCCATAGGCCGCCACCCCAAACCCTAATGACGCGACCCACTCCGTCCATCCTTGTGACGATCAGCCACCGCCGTTCTGAAGCCCAACCCCTCGCCTATCTCCACCGCGAAAACCAAGTCACTCGGTCGCCCCACTACCTCGAACGACGCGTGTGAAACGGTGACCTTCTCGGTCGAACTGCTGCCTCCACGCCGCGCTAAAACCCATCACCTCCGTATAGATCTGTAGATCTCACGATCCTCTTCGAGTTTGCAGTTGAAGATTTCTTGAAATAATGTGTGGATTGCAAGAAAAACGAGGAGGAAGCTTAGTGTTTTTCGGCCATTGATGAGTGGCGGTGGCGGCTGTAGAAGATAACCCTAGGGTTTGTTTGCAAATGTGAATTATGGAGGTCTTTTATAGAAAATTCAACGAATTACTATTCATCCGGAATTTCCAAACTCCGATTCGAGCGTGCCGGCTGACGTTCGTAAGGTTTACCCCGCGTTCCGAACGCAATGGAATAGGTTTCGGAAGCTAATTCGATCGTCTGTGCGAGATATGGCATAAAACGCTTAATTTAAATTAAACCGATTTAAATCAATTTCGAGGCGTTTTATTTTGTACCGGACAAACGGTAAATCCAAAAATTACGAAATTTGAAATCTTACAAAAATATCACATTACGGATCCGATGAAACTGGTTTCGTCGAAATCCGAGACTGTTCGAAAAATGACTATTTTTAACTCGACGATTTAAAATTAAAACGATATCGATGCGTTTCGAGCTGCCACGGTCAAACGACAACTCCGTTTGCTACGAAAATTGAAATCCGATAATAACTAACTATTACGGATCCAATGGAACTGGTCTCGTTCAATTCTGAGACTGTTCGAAAATTGACTATTTTTACAGTCGATAATTAAATATTAAAATATTCGATTTTCACAAATTAATTCCAAATTCGATTTTAAAAGTCCTGTAACATCTCTATAACTCCAGTATGATTAAATATAATTTTACAAATCATTTTAAATCACATTTAATCCAGATTTCAATTATCTCTGGAATTTAACTATTTAATTTATCGATTAAATTATCCAATTAAATCCAATATTCGAGAAATAAATCATTCGACTTCTAAGTTCCATTTATTAATATTTAAAATCAATTAAATATTCGAATTTAAATTATCAAAAATTCTGGGTCGTTACAGCTTATGAATTGATTTAGTCGATTTGATAAATTGTTTATTTATCTCTGTTGATGATTTAAATCTGCTGATTTATTGTTAACACTGCTAAGTGTTATATTTTCGTTATCCGATTTCTTTGTTAAAAGAGTCGGATAGACGGGAATTATTGTGACTGTCGTCTATTTAAATTATTACTGCCTCTATGCACTAATAAACTGGTTTGAATTATACTGACATGTGTATTATTTTCTTTTGAATATAATACTCGGGTCAGATCGAGTATTTTTACAGCTTGAAGATTTTCGAGCAGCGAAGTTAGAGAGAGAGAGTAAAGAATCATTTTTAATTTCAGAAGAAAATTGTATTTTAAGATATTCCGCTGTATTAGTATTTAAATTGTATAAACTCTGATGTATATAAAAAGATTTATAGTAATGAAATAAATTCTCATTTGTTTTAATTCAGTGTTATTATTCTGTGTTTCTGTGGCTGATTCTGTTTAAACGTCATAAACTAAATAACAATTCGTCTTTTTGAACGTTTTTAGTTGGTTTAATTACCGACTGGAGACGGTCAGAAGGGGGAATGTTACATTTCCCTTCCCAAATGAGAATTTCTCAGATTAGAATTCTGAGGATAATAGCTATGGAAGAAATTATTGAGCTTCCCATTTTGTAAGTATGATTCAACTACTCTTTCGGGATTTTGAAGATCATCATTATTATTGTTTGAGAAAAGATGGTGCAGTCGATTTCTTTTGCTGATGTCTTTATGAAATAAGATTTTGAAATTTGCTTCTATGGATTTCCCGATTTGAATAACATCTGATTCTTTTTTGGAATGCAGTCTAGCATTTCTTTCTTTCCATATAAAGTATATTGCAGTAGTGAGCATGATGCTGGCTTCAATAAAAAAAAATTGATTTGAATTTGAGATTTTCCCGTATGTTGTTGATACTTTCCTTGATGTTTTGAGTTGAAATTGAGCTTTCTTTTGGCAATATACCATATATGCCTATAAAATATACAATCAAAGAAAAGATGATCTGTTGTTTCTTTCTCATTCTTACAAATAAGACATTCTGTTTCACTGTTTTTATTCCATTTGCTACATCTATCTCTGGTTGGCAACCTGTTTAATAAAGCAAAATGGGCACAATGTGCCATTTTAGGGCAGTTTGCTCTGTTCCAGATAACAGAGTGCCAATCCAGTTCTGTTTCAAATCCTTTTAAAAATTCCAAGTAGATTTGAAGGAAAAGTTGCCTTTTTTTGAGAGCTTCCAATTCCAGCAGTCTTCTATCAAATTTATATCAATTTTGATATTTTCTATACTCCTTTTGAAAATAGAAGTTGCTGGGTGAATATTTGTATTCCAAGTATGATTTTGAATGATATGGACAACTTTTAAATTTGCACCACCAAAATTTAGCAAATTATTCCAGCCTAACAAGCTAATCAATGATTTTCCATTGATCCAAAGATCAAACTAGAGGCTAGTATTTTTGCCATCCTTGAAACTTCTTTCCAGTAGTTTTATGCCAGTATTTCTGCTTTTTAAAATATTTTTCCAAGAGCTTGAGTTGTGAATTTCAGCTGGCATGATCCAGAAATTTTTGTTTTTAACATATTTGTTTTTCATCCACTTTGACCAAAGAGATTTTCCTTCAACAAATCTCCAAAAGAGTTTCATACTACATGTTTCTTGAAGATCCTTTATATTCCTTAGTCTCAATCCCCCATACTCTTTTGGTTTACAGATAGTATCCCATGAAATTTTATGATACTTTCCTTTCCATATGAAATTTGCACACATTTTTTCAATTCTTTGAATGATTGATACTGGAATATTGTGAGTCTGAATCCAATACATTAAGATAGCCGTAATGACAGTGTGCATTAGCTCAAGTCCACCAGCTATAGATAAAAGTCTGCTGGACCAGCCTTCTAATTTTTCTTGAATGATGTTACAAAGTCTTGAGCAATCTCTAGTTGTTAGTTGATTTGCACTAAGAGGGAGTCCCAAATATTTGACAGGCAATTGCCCTTCTTGTATATTAAGAATGTTAAGAATTTCCACCTTATTAACACAATTTTTGCTGAAATATGCTTTGCTTTTGCTTTCATTGATGTGAAGACCTACATTATCTTTTAATCTTTCAAAGAGCTTTTTAATTGTATAAGCACTTTTCAAATCTGCATTTATAAACAAAAGGTCATCAGCATATAATAAATGAGTAATACTAGGTAAAACCCTATTAATAGGCTTAAGATTTCCTTTTAAAAGTTCAGAATCCATCTGAATAGTTAAAAATTCCATAGTAATTACAAACAAGCAGGGGAAAGAGGGTCCCCTTGTCTAATACCTCTATTGGTGTTAATAAACCCACTTGGAGAACCATTAATTAATATACAAAATGAAGCAGTTTCAATGCATTCTTTAACAAGATTGCAGAATTTATCATGAAAACCCAGTTGATTCATCATGTGAATAATAAAAGATCTATTTATCTTGTCAAAAGCTTTGTGAATATCAATTTTAATACAAACTTTGTTTTTGCTACCTTTGTTAAAGTCTCTTATGATTTCATGAGCCAAAAGGTTATTATCAATAATAAATCTACCAGGGATGAATGCACACTGATTTTCGGAAATTAAATGTTTTAAAAATATTTTAATTCTGTTACTTAATATATTAGCAATAATCTTATATATAAAGTTGCAGCATGAAATTGGTCTATAATCTCCAAGTTCTAAAGGAATTTTAACTTTAGGAATTATCATTATTAAACAAGACAAGCTAGCAACTTTCTTTGCAGTTAAAATCAATTAAAGTTTGTGCAGTAAAAAGGAACAAACTTTTGGATAAGTTTTATCCATATTGGCCATTTGTGATCAATTACAATATAATAAACAGGAATTAGATAAAAATAACTATCTAATTCATAATTGACAGCGTAGGAGATATAGCAAAAAAAGAACGCGGTTTGAAGCTCCATATTGATGGTGCACGTATCTACAATGCTTCTGCTGTAAGTATTTTTATTTGGTAATTTTTTTTGCTTATAAACATATGATACATGCCATGAAGTAAATCAGCCTTCAAAATTGCATGTAACTGTAAATTAGCATGACAGGCATTTTTATCTCTTTCGCAGACTTGTACAAGCTGTTGATTCTGTTTCGGTATGACATTTCTGTGTCGAACTCTGAAAAATAATGTTTTTACCTAGCGATTTAATTTGTAATTTGTGTCTTTTATGTTCACCTGATTGAATATAAATTAGATATGATGTCCAAGGGATTGGGTGCATCAGTTGGGTCAATTGATGTTGGTTCAGAAAGTCTTATTGCTAAGGTAATCTCATATTTACATTTATGTATATAGGTGTGTGTGTTCCAGCATTTCATCATATTAAATTACTGCTAAATGCTGTTGAGTACTACCCCATACCAAAAAAATGATATGAGTAAGTCCTGTACGATCATTTAACAATCATTTTTCACATTGTCAAATGATCTTGTAACAAATGGTTTTCAAATATGGTATTAGTGAGTATATGTCAATGAGTCTTGTATAAATATATAACAGTTTAGACTATCGTTTGTTTTTTTCTGGCAATAAAAGCTCTCTAATATATCAACATCCTCAAAAAAATTTGTTGCATTCTTTATGACATTGTTATATTCTTTAAGGCCGTCAAAAACTGAATTAAATTAAACAGTGTTATAAAAATAAACTTTTAAATGCAAGGAGGCGAGATGTTCAAGTATTTGGTAACAAATACTTGTCGTGAACATAGAGCTTGAAAGTCAAAGCTTCTCTAAGTGCTTCATCACATCATATATTAAATTGGTAAAAGTGTTGTAATGACTGGAGTACCCAATGGTCTCAGCATATAGCATTGCAGTTTGGTAATATTGGGTTCAGAATAACCATGCCATTTTAAAGGAACGAATCTAATCCATTTGATTTCAATCTGAGCATTGGTTGAACGACATGCAACTGCTTTATGTGCTGTTCAACTAATGCATGTTTCCATCTGATTATTACAACTTTGTTACCATTGTTTGTGGAAATTTTATTCAAATCAGAATCTGGAGCGTAGCCTGAGATTTGTGGAGATGCTCCTAGCGCACGCATTACCTTGATATATTTTTAAATGTAATGCGGATGCAATTTACTAGGTAGTCAAAAAACAAGCTTTTGAATAAGCACATTAAGAACGTGGAAAACTGACAATCCATAAATTACTCAAAACAACAAGGCTTTGATTTAAACAAAAAACAGACAAAAACGTCGTTGCTGAAAGCGGTACAGCTTGCACTTGATATTCCTCTCCCATCTAATCCTTCTTCGATAGTTAGTGTTCCTAGCTTTCTACAATGACTTCAATTCTTCTGGAAGTTATTAGCCCTTGGAGGCAAACTAGCGTAGCGCTTTTCACAAGTCATGTTATCTTGACTTGGTTTATAATAATAAGTTTATCAAAATTAACTAAGTTTATCAAAATTAATTAAGTTTGTAATAATAATGATGAAATACTAAATTATAAAATATTAATCATGTTAACTAAGTTTTATAAAAAACAACTATGTTTATATAAAAAAAACAACCATGTTTATATAATAATAACAATGACAAAAACAAAAGTAGGACCAAAAGTTTTACAAAAAAAAAGGCTGCTATGAAAATAAGAACAAATTCAATCTTCAATGATGAATGCCAATGTCAGGGCAAAGGCACATCTTCATCCTCGATTCCTCCTTTATCTCATTCTCTATCAAATCTTAACCCACGCGCGTCTAAATCCAAAAGAAAACCTCCAGACTTTGATGATGTAGGTTTCCAGACTGTGAAAAGTAGGAAACACAACTTTCAATCAAATCGATACCATGCAACCCGGATGAAGCAGAACACCCGGACAACAACTGCTGCAAGAAAGCAAGTTTATAAACCAGTTTCTGGCTCAAGAAATGGCCCTGTTCCAAGAAATGAATCAAGAAATGTTCAAGAAGGCCTGGAAATGCAGCAGACAAATAATTACAATCAGAATAAAGCATCAACTTGGGCAGACATCGTCAAGAGAGGGGGATTAAACTCAGAGTTTGATTTGAGTTATGTAGAGCCACTAAATATCAACAAGAAGAAGATTGTTGTCGTGAAGGAGGAGGTCAGTAGAAGAACAGAAATCAAGTGGGGATTCTTAGTTGTTGCATATGTTTTTAGCAATAGGCCCACATATCATCATTTCAAGGCATTCATCAC
The DNA here is from genome assembly GCA_030737815.1 of Allium fistulosum. Taxonomy (NCBI): domain Eukaryota; kingdom Viridiplantae; phylum Streptophyta; class Magnoliopsida; order Asparagales; family Amaryllidaceae; genus Allium; species Allium fistulosum. The sequence goes on along the minus strand of CM060903.1, from coordinate 505,046,565 downwards.
AAGGTCTTGGAACCCAACTGAAAGGTTTGAAATATACATGAGAAATAATTGTTTTTTTTATTATTAGATTCTCAAATGCTGCTAATTGTGAGAAAACAATTAATGTGGGTCCTTATTTCATAAATGAAAAACTCTTAATATTGAAAAAAATGAAGCAAGAATCTTAACTTTGATAAAGATTTTCTTTCAACTCTGCCAATATGGATCCGTTTACCAGAATTAAATCTAAAACTGTGGGATAAATATTCTTTTAGTGCTATTGCAAGTGTAGTGAGTATTCAACTGAAATTGGATGGACCCACTGCAAAAGAAACAAGATTATGTTATGCAAGAATATTAGTTGAGATCAAAGCCGATGCTGATCTCCCTGAAGAAGCATACATCTCTATGCATGATGGAGAGAATTTGGTGCAAAGAATAGAATATGAATGGATCCCCACGGTGTAAAGTTTGTGCATGTTTTGGGCATAATGATGAAATCTCTGTCAAAAAAATTTTGGAAACAAAAGGCATTCTCAGAAGCAAATTCAATAAATGGTAATCAATCTGGAAACAATAATATCATACAAGCAGACAAAGAAGCAAATCCCATAAGAGATAATCCGAATAACCAAGAAAACACAAATCTATCTACTACTGAGAGAGAAACAGGGGAAAGGAAGCAGTTAGAGAAAAATGATTGCATGGAGATGGATAAAAACCCAAAGCACACAACTGAGGATAAAAATAAGAAAAAGGAATATCTACAGAAAGCTTCAGAAATCAATTTGCCTAAAGAATCAAAAAATGCTATTTCTCATGAAAATGAGACTCATATCAATCAGGATAAAAAAAGCCTGATAATAGAAAGGCAGATCAAATTCAAATCCGTGAAACTACTGCAGACAATGAAGTTATGAATCTGGATGATAACACAAATCTTTTCTCACCACTGGCTAAGGAATCCGCCGCAGGCATTATTGATAACCTTAATACTTCTGGAATTTTAAATCAGCAATCAAGGAAATCAATATCTAATCAGGCAATTGAAAGTGCTATAAGTCAGATGGCAAATGCATCTGCATCAGCAACCAGAAGGAAAAGAAAAAAGAATAAAATAAAAGACATAAATGACATTGTATTTACCGCCAGTCCAAAGGAGGCAGAAGATAAGGATTTCAAGAATAAATACATAGTGAAAAATGCAAGTTGGGAAAAAGAGCTGAAAGTATAAAACATACAACAAAAGTGGCAAAAATTTCACGGTGGTGGATGATGAAAGCACTTATAGCATGAGACGGTATCCTTTTAAATATCCTTTATATATATATATATATATATATATATATATATATATATATTATGTCTATAATTGAATGAAATGTTAGGGGACTTAATTCCCCTGAAAGAAAGTTAGATAAATCTAATTTGTTATCCTCAGCTAAACCCAGTATTATTGGGTTATTAGAGCATAAATTAGATTCTAGCAAAATTGATGACTATCAAGCCAAAAGTCTAAAGAACTGGAATAATATTAATAATAATAACATAGGAGGGAATGATACAATTATGATTCTTTGGGATTCAAATGTGTGAGATATTAACCAATATTTTTTAACTTACAGTATATTCACTGTAAATGTAGGAACAATGGAGGATTTCTTTTGGAAATTACTTTTCTTTATGCATCAAATAGTAAGAATGAAAGAACGACTTTATGGAATCATCTTGAGCAATTAAATAAAAATATAGGAAATCCTTGGGTAATCATTGGAGATTTTAATACTCTTTCATTCCCTTGAAAAGAGGGAGGGGGGGGGGGGGTGTAATCCAATTACTTCCAAAAAGTTAGAACATGTTAACAATTTTATTTTAAAGACTAGTTTAATTGAACCAATTATTTGTGGCAATAAATTCACTTGGAGATCTGGGGAGTAAAGAAATATTCATTGCAAATTGGATAGAATTTTAATAAACCAAAATTTTGTAAAGATTTTTCCTGATGTTAAATGTTGTACTTTGCCACAGGCTTCAAGTGATCACACACAAATCCAATTATACCTTCTAAAAATTCTATTAATAGGTTAACTCCCCTTTTTAGATATGTGAATGGGTGGATATATGAAGAAAATTATAGAGAAATGGTCAATAAAAGTTTAACAATAAATGTAAAGGGCATTGCCCAATATAAATTCAATAAAATTCTTCAAATCACAAAACATAATCTAAGAAACTGGAATAAACATAAAAATAAAAGTGACCTGAAGCAAATTAGGGAGGAATGTGAATGTTGCAAAATGAAATAAATAATGATTTCTCAGACTTAATTAAAGTAAACAATTTTTTTCAAGCTCAAGATAAACTGATTAGATCATTACATGTGTAGTCTGTCAATTTAAGGCAGAAGGCTAAGGTGGATTGGATTTCTAATGGTGATGAAGCTAGTAAATTCTTTTATGCTAAAATGTCCAATAGAAAATATAAAAATGATATTGGGAAGTTAATTGATGCAAAATGGAATATAATAAATGATGCTTCATTTATTGAAAAGGAGGCAGTAGAATATTTTACACAAGTTTATAATACCGATTCTTATAAATATATTTTTCCAAAATTATTACAAAATTTATACTTCATGAAAATAGTCAAGAAATTTTGTTTGTCCCTATTAGAATTGAAGAGATCAAAAACATTGTTTTAATGCAAATGTAGATAAAAGCCCTGGCCCTGATGGGTTTGGTGCTAAGTTTTACAAATTTCATTGGAAAGAATTAAATAATAAATTATTTGATGCAATTAATGAAATTTTTAGAAATGGAAAAATTCTTAAAAATTTAAATCATACTTTTATAACATTAGTACCAAAAGTAAGGATTGTTAGTTCCTGAGATAATGGTTTTGATGACAACAACCTTAGGTCTTGTTGTAAAATATAAATACTAATATTCTTGTCTAGATATATACGTATATGCCGGATATATATGCAGATACTGAGAATGAAGACTGTACAGTATAGAGATTCAAAACTGACGAATTCAAGATTGAAGAAATCAAGACTAAAGACTCATGAGTATCAAGAGTTCAAGATTTGAAGAGTATCAAGAGTTCAAGATTTCAAGAGTTCAAGATATCAAGATAAGTAATAGTGTCTAAATTTATGTTAAAACTTCATAATAGCACTAAAATCTTTATTCGGATTTTAATTGTGGAATGAAATCCACCTTCTCGTTTTAATAGTGGGATGGAACCCACGATCTCTTTAGTAGGATGGAACCCATGACCTTCTCTAGTGGAATGGAATCCATGAAATTTTTCAAAATGATTTATTTTAAATATTTTTCCAAAAACCTTTTAAAATCATCTCGCTCAGTTTAAATATGTTAGTCTTAAACTATTTTTTATTATCTTTTATATTTTGATTTCAAAATCATCTCTTGTTTCTAAACTATCTCCTGGTTTTAATATTATAAGCTTTAAATCTAAAAAATATATTTTATATTTAGTTTTTAATATTACTTTTATATTATAGATTATATATTTTTAAGATTACTTTTTAAATTTCTTTTTTAATTTTAAACTATATTCAAAAATGGTTTATAAACTTTAGAAATTGTTTTGGCAAGTTTTAAAAAGAAAATCTCTTTTAAAAACAAAAATCAATTTTCAAAATTTAATAGGGCATGTCGACATACTCCATCCCCCCATGTCGACATTGTAGCCGTAGAATTTAAAATTCAAATTTTCAAATGAAGTGTCTATTTGTCGTAACCTTTTACGAATGGACATGACTTGTTCTTCTATAAATACAAGTTGTTTTAAACGAATTTTAAGTTAGTTTTTCTTCATTTCTTCACTCCTTCTGCACTTAAATATTCTCTTATATTTCAAATGTTTTAACAAAACTCCGTCGAAATCCTAAGTGAATTAAACTTGATCATCTCTAGTTTGATTCTCTGCCACTCTCTCTCTAAGATCTCTGTACTATTCAGAGTTATAGGATCATTTGTAATCAAAGAAGTGTATCAAGCCTCTCTATCTATCAAAGTGATATTGGAAACGATGTGATTGTGGCCCGTAAATCAATTGAGTGTGATTGTAGCCCGTAAATCAATTAGGTGATCTTGTAGTCTAGTTAAATCAAGAGAGTTTGCCTTGGACTCGAAGACAGGAGGGTGTATCTCGTGGCCTTGAAATCGAGGTTGTAATACGACATTATATTTGAAAATAAATTTGTATAAGAAATTGTGTGGGACTGGATGTAGGGTAACTCCGAACCAGTATAAAATTCCGGCGTGTTGTTTCCTTTTACTGCTTTTTATTTACTACTTGCATCTGTGTCTGATTCTGTGATTGTCTCTATGTTTGTGAGTTGCATCTATCTGTGTTTAATTTTAAAAGATTTCAAAAATTCCATAAAATCCATTAAACACTATTCAACCCCCTCTAGTGTTATTCCAGCCTTAAGATCCGTAATCCGCATTTTCAACATTTGGTATCAGAGCATTAGTTTTCAAAGTTTTCATAATCTGATATTTTGAAAAGTTTTCAAATGGCTGCCAACACTGGTAATGTCAACACTATCACTAGTTCATTTGTAGATGGTCAGTCTAATGCTAGACCACCACTTTTTAATGGCAGTAACTATGCATATTGGGCATGTAGGATGAAAATCTATTTACAATCAATAGAATTAAACATTTGGAATATCACACAAACTGAGTAGATTGAACCCACAACAAATTTTGCACAGTGGACCGCTAGCAAAAGACTGTTGCATAAAAAAATTCCAAAGCCATGAATATTCTATTCTGTTCACTTGATAGGAAAGAGTTTAATAGAGTGTATATCTGTAAGTCTGCATATGAGATCTGAAAAACTTTGCAAGTTACTCATGAAGGAAAAAGCAAAGTTAAACAGACCAAAATATCCATTTTGACTAATCAGTTTCAATTATTCAAGATGAATCCAAATGAGTCCATTTCAGACATGTACAGTCGGTTCAAGACATTATGCACTCACTAATTGCATTAGGAAAGAACTTTTCCAAAGAATAACAAGTTAGAAAAATTCTGAATTCACTCACTCCGGAATGAGATCAGAAGACTAGTAATTGAATAGGCTAACGATATCAGTACACTGAAAATTGAAGAATTAATTTGAAATTTGATGTCGTTTGAAGTACAAATGCAAGGGAGAAGAGAAAACAAGGCCTCAGAAAAGAAGTCAATAACGTTCAATGCAATAACAAATGGTTAAGACTCAAACGGTGACGATGATGAAGAAATAGCCTCGATGACAAGAAATTTTAGAAAGTTTCTAAAATACATAAAGATGAACAACTACAAGAGAAATGATCACAAGAATTCTGGAAATAATAATGAGACTCTCAACAACGTTAGATGCTACAATTGTGATGAGCCAAACCACTTAAAAAGAGATTGTCCGCATTCGGATAAGCAAAAATTTCCTTCAAGTAATGATTCGTCAAAGAAAAGGAAGAGAGCGTATATTGCTACACTAGACGATTCAGACTCATCCTCCAGTAATGAAGATCAAGAGACAGAAAATTCAAATATGTGCTTTACAGCTATTCATGAATCTAATGATCTCGGGAATATGGATTTAAAAATAGGTACGCATTTAAATTATATTGGTTGAAAGTGTTTGCTTGAATTTTTTGATGTTTGATTGTTTGCATGTTTTGAAATTGCTTGCTGTTTGAATTTAAAATTTTGATTTTCAAAATAATATTATTTTAATAATATTTTAATATTAAAATATTAATATTAAAGCGTTATTGTATTTATATTATTTCAGATAAAATATAAATTAGATTATAGGATACATACATACACACACACACACACACACACACACACATATATATATATATATTAAACAAATTAGAAAAAATTAGTCACATGTATTATAGGACCCATGTCGACATGGCCCTATCCCCTATGTCGACATTCCCCAGAATTTTGAAATTCAAATTTGAATTCAAAACTTTGCATTTCCCTCCACCTTTTCACCAACTTCAAGGCTCTGAAAAGGTGTATCTTGACCAAAGAACATGACTATTGGATATCTATTTATTTTATTAACTTTATCTTATCTTTTCACTTTCATTTCAAAATTCAAACTCTTTTTCAAACTCTCAAGCTCTCTACTCTCTTTAAAAATAGCTTCCTCAAGCACCCCATCCACCATTAGGCTGTCCAAAGCCATCAAAGTATTCCTCTACAATGACCCGGAAGCTATCAAAGCTTACATAAGCTATGTAAACTTTGGAAAAGTCCATACGAGAAAATTTGCTATCTTTAGTGATTTTCCTTCATATGAACTCAATGTTCTTTTCGAAGAGAATCAAATTCTTAGTTTAATTGATGATTCTCAAAATGATTTTGTTTGTTATCTAAATCTTGTTAAAATGTTTTATGCAAATTTGAATCGTGATTTTTATGATGATAATGAAGTGGAAGTTTGGAGTAGTGTTAAAGGAACACGAATTGTTTTGAATAATGAGATTTTGGGAAATATTTTGGGTTGTAAGTATACGAAAATGAATCTTTCAGATTTTCAAATTGACGAATATGATCGTGAGACATTTCATCACATTTTTGAAGGAGATTATAACTTTGAATTTATAAATCGAAATTTCCATCCAAAAGCAAGAATTGTAAACCTTTTACAACATATCATAACTCCAAGATCGGAAAATTTCAATCACCCGACCTTAAAAGTTTGTAAGGCTCTTTTTGCTATTTATGGACACTATGACATTAATTGGACGCAAGTAATTTTGGATGAACTTCGTTCCAAAAAATTTACTTTAGGAGAAAACACTTTATATCATGGGATTTATCTTACTTGGATTTTTAACTATTTTGGTGTTGATTATAAAAGAGAGGAATTCGTTTCTCAAAAAGTGTTTAACCATGCAAATATCTCTCTTATGAAAATTCCGTTTGTGTTTCAACCATTTGAAACACTTACCGAAAAGGATGAAAAATTGGTTGAAGAAGAAGAGGAGGAAGAAGGGGAGGAGATGGAGATTGAAGAAGAAGGAGAGGAGGAAGAGACATCATTGGAAAGTATTGAATATCCTATCACTCCCAACAATCCATCCAACAAAACGCTTCTTAAGAACCAAAAGATTATCGTGGAAAATCAGTGGATTCTCAAAAGATCCGTTAGTAAAAAGTTGGACAAAATTTCTACCAAAATGAAAAAGTTCTTTGGGAAAGTGAGTCGCACGCTTGGATTATCATCTTCATCGTCAATGAAAATCCTTTATTTTCTGTTTATTAGCTCTAAAATATCTCTGGAATGCTTGCTTTTATATTATATAAGTTTATATATATAGACTTGTACATAATATAAAGAAACAAAGCAAATTGCCAAAATCAACAAGGGCATGTCGACATCCCCCTACCCCCCATGTCGACATGTAACGGCCAAAAAGTGGTTTTTGTTTTGAAATTGAAATTGACATAACTACCTTGTGTCTATTCATTTCAAACGACTTTCTAACTCTATAGATACCTGTTTCTTCTAGAAAAATATACATTTTCAATTATTCTTATTTTCTATTGAATTTCTTCATGTTTTATCAAAAATGGCCTCTCCTATTCATAATCTAAGTGAGAATGTTGAAGAAACTCTCAAATCTTTCAAGAAACATACTTACTTTTATCCTTCGCAAAGAACGACACTTAGAATTAAGCCAAATGGAGATGATAAAGGAACAAGAAAGACACTTCGATGCCATTCGATGAATGATTTCATCCCTCAACAAAGAAGAACTCGAAGCGAATCTAGAAGGAACTCTGAACAAGGATAATGAAGAATGAGATGCTATAAAGGCTGATCCTATCTTCGGTGAAGAAGGATGGATTGAAGTTCCAAGAAATGTTTGATTTGATTTGAATGGTTTGATTTACTTTGATTTGATTTGAATTGTTTGATTTGGTTTGAATTGTTTGTTTTTGTTTGATTTGAACTGTTTGGATTGATTTTAATATGGTGTGTAATTGAACATTGTGTGGTGTAATAAGAACTATAATGTATATATTGATTGGTGATGTTTGAAATTTTTATATCTCTCATATTTACTTTAATTACTACCTGTCTCATTGATATTCTACTACTGTATTACTACCTATACAGTGCTATAGTATAAGATTTAGGGGAAGTTATGTAGTTTAGGATTAGTTTTTGTTGATGACAAATGGGGAGAATTATAAAATAGGTTAGATAGGCTTAGATTAAGGGGGAGTTGTTGAAGTAAGGGGGAGTTAGAGTAGAATCAGATTTTTGTGGAGTAGATTTTATAAACAAAGGTTGTCATCATCAAAAAGGGGGAGATTGTTAGTTCCTGAGATGATGGTTTTAATGACAACAACCTTAGGGCTTGTTATAAAATATAAATACTAATATTCTTGTCTAGATATATATGCATATGCATGATATATATGCAGGTACTGAGAATGAAGACTGTACAGTATAGAGATTCAAGACTGACGAATTCAAGATTGAAGAAATCATGACTGAAGACTCATGAGTATCAAGATTTCAAGAGTATCAAGAGTTCAAGAGTTCAAGAGTTCAAGATATCAAGATAAGTAATAGTGTCTAGATTTATGTTAAAACTTCATAATAGCATTAAAATATTTATTCGGATTTTAATTGTGGAATGAAATCCACCTCTCGCTTTAATAGTGGGATGGAACCCACGATCTCTTCAGTGGGATGGAACCCACGACCTTCTCTAGTAGAGTGGAATCCACAAAATTTTCAAAATGATTTATTTTAAATATTTTTTCAAAAACCTTTTAAAGTCATCTCTCTCAATTTAAGTATTTTAGCCTTAAACTATTTTAATTATCCTTTATATTTTGATTTCAAAACCATCACTTGTTTTTAAACTATCTATTTGCACAAAAAATGGACAAACACCTCAAAGTTGTATGATTTAGTAGATCTTATGTTGTTCTTAGTGATTTGAGTGATTTATGCAAATATATGAAAAGCATGGGCTAAACTGTAAAAAGACACGCAAATTTATAGTGGTTCAGCCAGAATGTTCCTACGTCCACTTTATATGTTATTTCTCTTCTCTTCTTTTGATTACAAGTACAAAGCTTTGATACAAGTAAAAGAAAGTTGTTTGAAAGTTCTCTCCGTGCTTGAGCTCTCAAACTTGTCCCCCATTGTTGTACCCCTGCCCCTCTATTTATAGAGTGAGGTTGGGGGCAGGGGTCTTGGATGTATATAGCTGCTGGTGGGCCTGGGCTGGTGTGATTTGGCCTGGTATGTCTTGGTTCGGCTATGGGGTTGGTCCGGCTATGGAATTGGTTCGGCGAGAGTTGGTCCGGCTATGGAGTTGGTTCGGCGAGAGTTGGTCCGGCTATGGAGTTGGTTCGGCGAGAGTTGGTCCGGCTATGGGGTTGGTTCGGCGAGAGTTGGTCCGGCTATGGGGTTGGTTCGGCGAGAGTTGGTCCGGCTATGGAGTTGGTTCGGCGAGAGTTGGTCCGGCTATGGGGTTGGTTCGGCGAGAGTTTGAATAGGTATTGGTCCGGTGGAGGCTGGTTCGTCCCTTGCTTTCTCCTGTTGGCTCCTTTTTCATCTGGACTTGGTAGTGATAGAAACGTACCCAACATTTGCCCCCCAAAGTAGGGCATATGCTAATATATGTCGTGCTTTGTTTCAGGTTATCCAATTTTGACGTTCCCATTCGATTTCTAGTACCGAACCGGTTGGTCCGGAGGTCCACCTTCGCCTATAAGTACGGAGCTAGGGCCTTTGTTATCTCCTACCGAACGAAGCAGTCGAGCCAAATCAGTTACATAGCCGAATTAGATTTTCTATTACTGCCGAACCGCTTTAGCCTGCCGAATTAGGTACTTAACTTCCCTTCGCCTTAACTTCCCTTCGCCGAATGAAACTTGTGTGTACCGAATGAATTTTAGTTGTGAATGCCGAATGAACTTTTTGTGAATGCCGAATGAACTTTTTGTGAATGCCGAATGGGCTTGTAGTATGGGTGCTGAATGAACTTTAGTTGTGAATGCCGAATGAACTTTTTGTGAATGCCGAATGGGCTTGTAGTATGGGTGCCGAATGAACTTTATACACTTGATTTCTTCACTTTTCATATCACGAGCGAAATTCCGGACTACGTGTACTTGCTTGTTTATATCCTCTGTTTTAACAATATGTTTTTCCGATGTTGCAGATAATGTCTCGTAAAGCAGAAACTCGATCGGATAAAAAGAAGTCCCAGGGCAAAGGAGGATCTTCCGCAGTGCCCCCTGCTCAGCCAGGATTGGAACGTCACGGAACTGCCCCGAGATCACTGGTGGACGGGTACAGCCCTCAGGAGCTTCTGAACTCCCCGCCCGATTGCTTTCCCAGCTCCCTCAAGGAGGAGCAACTTGATGTCATCTCCCGTTCTTTCGGAATCGATAGAACGCGCATGCTGTTGCCAGGGAGATAAGTTATGCCATACGACCCTCCCGAAGGGTACTTTGCCTATAGCATATACCACTGTATGTGTGGTGCCATCCCGCCTCTTAATGCTTGGGTAGCCAGCTTCCTTACATATCTAAAGGTGGCCCCATTCCAGCTTCAACCCAACTCCTATGCTATACTGGTGAGCCTCTTCGTCATCTTCCAAAGGAAGTATGGGCGTGCTCCTTCCAACCGGGAGATCCGGTACTTATATAATCTGAGGGGCTATAAGAAGGGGTCCCCATATATCAGCTTGGAGTCAGTTGTAACCTTCAAGCCGGTCTTGGATTTGTATTCTAAGTTCAGCATGTTCAAGAAGGAGTGGTTCTTCGTCAGGGACGACTCTATTTCTATTCGGCGTTTCACCTCTGGATGTAAGTCGATGCTTTATTTATAATTTCCATTCGGGTTGCGATGCTTCTCCTCATACGTTTCCATTTTTGCTAGCGACGGGTGGCTTTGCGGTTGTGGAGACTGATCGCCTAGTTCAGACGGCGGCTGAGATAGAAGCTATCCCCGGGAGAGATAGATCAGCTGCCTACCTGATCAGAAATGCGGCCCTTCTGGAGTATAACTTGATCCTCCCACAGCAGTCAGTAGTCAAGCTGAGGGAAACGGCAGAGGAGAGGGCAGCTGCTCAGGCTAAGGGAGGTGTCACGGTAGAGAGTGGCAAGAGGAAACCTTTCACGAAACCTCCAGCTGTCGGAGGTAAGAAACTTAAGAAGTCGGACAGTCCTTCCCCCAGCAGTTGTCCACTTACCCAGGGGGAGGAAGACGTAGAGGAGGAAAGAGGTGAGGGTGGAGATGGTCGGGAAGGTGATGATGGTGGCGATGGCATCGGGGCCTTGCTTCCTGGGCAGGTAGGCGAGATTCAGGAGTGGACGGATGATGCATTTCGTCAGGCTTTTGAGGGGCTGGATGGAGAAACGGCTTTGGTAGAGAAATTTGGGAAAGCCGACAAGGCCTGGACCGGTGCAAGCGAATCTTCTCAGACTACTCCAGCCAAGGTGGCTCTGACGACTCAAGGTGAACTTTTGACTCCTGCAGGCTCCATTTATGATAGGGACTTAGGAATATTTTATGATCCGCTCCCGTCCTGGAATGAAATCCAGGACTCATTGCAGTATCCTACTCCTCCCCAGGGTTTGTATAACAGATGTGTTTCCTTTCTTCTTTTAACTTTTAATTTACCGCGTTTCTTGAATTATGGATCAATGTAAGCTTGTGACACTTGTTCTTTATATCAGGAGCAGGTAAAACGGCCAAGGCCTCAGATCTTCGGCACAGGCTTGAACAATACAAGCTCTCCAAAGCTTCCGCCAAGCCGAAGACTCCGACCCACCGTTCCGGGGATGTAGTCGACTACCGTCCTCTCCTCGGGGTTATTGAAGAGGGTATTCAGAAGAGAAAAAGGAGTCATCCCTTATCCGAATCTTCACTCGGTCCTCTGCCCCCAGTTCAGCCTCTTCACGATATCACGGAGGAGGATACTGAGTTCGCACTCTCTCCGCACCCGTCTGAAAATCCTACCGTTATTCAGATTGATCGTCCTGACTTGGTGCGGAATCCATTTGCGGGTCATCCTGACCTGGATCCAAGTTCCCATGATATTACTTTTGACGAGGTTACCGGTGAGCACCTTCTTCCCCGCAATCCCATGGTACGGGTGCTTGACGAGGCTATGTCCTTAGATCTCGATTTACTTACTACTCGGATAATTACCATGGGAGACGAGGTCAAGGCTAATATTGATCGGGTGGCGGAGGAGACTAGGAAGCTGATGGGGCATCATGCCCGGCTAGTTAAGGCTGGAGAGGAGATTGGGAGTGCCAACATCCGACTATGATTGGTGGTTTCGGATCAGGCCAAACAACTTGCTGATCAGGCCATTCAGATTTCTCAGCATGAGGCTGCTTCTGGACGACTAAAGAAAACCATGGAAGAGGCCAGCCGGGCCGAACTGCGGAAAATGGAAGCTACTTGCAAGGAACGGATCGACATGGCTATTGCCACGGTGGACGAGGTTCGGAAAGCGGATCTTGAGCAGATAGAGGGGTTGTCCGGGAAACTTGAGGCTGCAGAGCTTGCTCAAGCCAAGTTGAGGGAGGAGATGGAGGCAATGCGGAAATCCCTTCTGGTTGACTGCTCGAGATACCGATCAGAGAGAGATGCTGCCGTTGAAAGGTTGTCGGCTTCTGAGGCCCGGATGAGGGAGTTTGAGGAGAATGAGGGGATGATGGATGAAATGCTTCAGGACATGTACTTCCGAACCTGGAAGCAGGGCAACCTATCCTGGATGGATGATTATCCTAGGGTCATGGCTAAGATCTATCTTCGGGCTCTGGAGGAGGCCAAGGCCGATGCGGATAAAGATGGTGGCGTGGCCTTCAGCATGGATGTGGTCACTGCCCAGTTTGCCAAGGAGGAGAAGGTGGCGGTGAAGGAGGGTATTCGGTTGCTTGCTGCTGAGGAGGCAGGTGTGCAAGTAGAGGATGACGACCAGGATGGCCAAGAAGCAGGTGTTGGTAAGTCTTCCTTTTTAGTTTCCCCATAAACTTAGTTGCTTCTCACTAATGAATCCTTTCTCTGTCGGGACAGGTGGGCAACAGGACAAGGAAAAAACTCCAATGCAGCCGGCCCCTTAATTATACCTGGAAAAACTCTTTTTGTGGACTTGACAGGGTTGTAGATGTTAGTCTTAAAACAGTAAAGTAGCTTTTAGGTTGTAATATTTTGCTATTTGTAATAAATGGCTCTATTCTTGACGTGTAATTCTTTAACTTAAGCTGATTTTGTCGTCTTCTGAATGTTTGTTGCTATTTTGACATGTCGTATGAGAAATATAGCTATGTATATTCTTGTAATTGAATTGTGTTTGATGTCAGGTTCTGGTTTAAAACATAATTTCATGACTTGCAATGTTAGCGTGTGGTGTGAATAAATTATATTTGTACACAAAAGAAGAAAATACCGCCTTTCATGTTCTAATCGTAGATGGCAGTTTTGAATATCTTGTATGACCGAGCATGGAACGCAGTTGAATGCCCTGCCATCCAATTGTGAGTCCCTACACCCATTGGCGAGTATCTCCTACTCTGTATCCTGTACTTTAGGGATTGTTATAGAGGATAGGAGGAAAGCTTTTTAAGTAAAATTGAAATATGTGAAATAGTAAAACTTCCAATCACGGAAGGCCTTTGATGTGCTTAAGTTCGTGGCAAACGGGTTTTGTAGTCACTTTCCCTAGCTGTGGGTCTTGGAGACATTTGTCACCCATCTTACGCCTCCGCGGGGACTTAATTCTTTTTTACCACAGCCGCACCTAAGACACATCGGAGCCGAGATTGCGCACAGTAACTACCCGGGCCATTATGGCCCGTAATCGTGGGTACTATTCAATTTACTGTGGCCGGCTAGCGTGGGTGCCGATCGTCAACTGTGAACTGCCCCTGGCTGGCCACACCTTATGTTGGGGCTTATAGTCGGTTCACAGTTGCCGGCGAGCCTAACGCCGTAATGAGCTGCCTCGGCTATAGTCGGCCTTCTCGGTGGCTTATAATCGGTTCATTACAGTTGGCTTTAAGGGCCTTCGCGAGTAATGAGTTAACCCGCAGCAGAGGAATGCTGGAGCAAAAGTGTCTCATTGGCGAGGGCATAGATTCGCATAGTACCTGTTAGGTTTTGCCCAGGTGAAATTGCGCCGTGGAGTGCTTTGAGTGGAAATGTTATACGCATAGGATTTTGTTCAACAGAAAAGGATAAAGTTAACAAGTAGCCAAGATATAAAGGAACAAGTTAAAAAAGAGACAAGGTTTTTTAAAGTGGTTCGGCATGAAAAGGCCTACGTCCACTGATTCTCTTTGTTAATTCACTTCATATGGGTAGTACAAGTTAAGAAAAGTATCGACGGAGGTGCTGGATGTTCCATGCCCTCTGGAACACCTCTCCGTCCACTGTTGACAAAATATAAGCTCCATTGTGGAGATCTTTTTGAATTACATATGGTCCATCCCAGATTGGGTCTAGTGCTCCGGGGCGAGGGAAGATTCGTTTGAGGACAAGATCCCCTTCTTGCAAGGTACGATGCTTGACTTTGGAGTTGTATTGTGCTGCCACTTTCTGCTTGTGGGCTGCTGCTTTAAGGACTGCATCATTTCTTCTCTCCTCAACTAGATCCAAAGACATGTGGAGGAGTCCTTCATTCTCTTCTGGGTTATAGTGGATCCTACGGTGGGAGGGCACAATGGTTTCAACTGGGAGCATAGCCTCCGATCCGTATGCCAAAGAGAAAGGAGTGTGCCCCGTCGATGTTCTGAAAGATGTGCGGTAGGCCCACAGTGTCGTAGGGAGTTCATCCGCCCAAGCGCCCTTTGACTTTTCGAGCTTCTTTTTTATCAGAGTTTTCAGAATTTTGTTGACTGCTTCGACTTGTCCGTTTTCCTGGGGATATGCTACGGATGAGAAGCTTTTATGAATTCCGTGCTCTCAGCACCAGTTGGCGAATTCCTCGCTGTCAAACTGAAGTCCATTGTCTGATATGATTTTGAGTGGGACTCCGTACCTGCACAGAACATTTTTGATCAAGAAGTTAATAACTTTGGCTGAAGATACTTTATTCAGAGGTTCCGCTTCCACCCATTTGGTGAAATAGTCGACTGCCACTATAGCATATTTGGCCCCGCCTCGGCCCATTGGTAGCTCACCGATTAATTCAATTCCCCATACCGCGAAGGGCCAAGGGCTGGTCATTTGAGTAATCTCAGTTGTTGGTAGCCGCGGAATCTTAGCAAACTTCTGGCATCTGTCACACTTTTTGACGAAATCTAAGGCGTCCTTGCTTAAGGTGGGCCAGAAATATCCATATCGGAGTATCTTTTTTGCTAATGTTTGCCCTCCGGTGTGATCTCCGCAGCTTCCCTGATGGATGTTGGATAAGATTTTCTTGGCTTCCCTCCCAGCGACACACCTTAATAACGGGTTAGAGAATCCGCGCCGATAGAGGATGTCTTCTTGTATTGTGTAGCGGGATGCTTTCCTCAATATTTTCTTGACTTCGTTACGCCCGTTGGGTAGTGTGCCACTTTGTAGGTAGTCTCGGATGGGAGTCATCCAAGTCGCTTCCTCGGTTGCAGCTATCAGATTCACTTGCTCAAAACTTGGGGCCAGTTGCTTTGAGATGGTTACTGCCCCGAAGATGGTGATGTCTCTCACACTTGCTTGCTTTGCCAATTCGTCGGCCTCTTGGTTCTCTTCCCGAGGGATGTGTTTGACTAAGTAGTGGTCCAATCGGCTGAGAAGTAACTTGGTCTTCTTTAAATATGCTATGAGTCTCTCTTCTCGAGCTTGGAATTCTCCTAGTATTTGGTTAACAATAAGTTGAGAATCACTATGAAGACACAAAGAATTGGCTCCGATTTCTATGGCAAGTTCTAATCCAGCTATCACTGCTTCATATTCTGCATCGTTGTTGGTGGCAGCGAACTCCAACCTTATAGCATAGTGCAGCTTATTTCCCCTGGGAGTGATTATTACCACACCTGCCCCCGAGCCTTGTTCGTTCGATGCGCCATCCACAAAGAGATTCCACTTGATGTCTTTTGCTATTTCCAATTGCTCCTTATCTTCGTTGGTAGTGAATTCTACAATGAAATCAGCCATGGCTTGTCCCTTGATGGCGGTGCGAGGGTGATAGGTGATATCATACTGACTTAGTTCAATGCACCATTTAAGTAGTCGCCCAGAAGTGTCGGGACGATGGAGTACCTGCCTCAGTGGTTGATCGGTCAGAACTTTGATGGAATGGGACTGGAAGTAGTGATGCAGTTTCCGTGATGTGATTAGTAAACAGTATGCTAGCTTCTCAAGTTTAGGATATCTGACTTCTGCCCCGGTAAACCTCTTGCTGACGAAGTAAACTGGCCGCTGCGTGCGGTTGTCTTCCCTTACCAAGGCAGTGCTTAGGGCGTGAGATGACACAGCGAGGTACATGGATAATTCTTCTCCTTCGCTTGGAGTTGAGAGTACCGGTGGTTTCTGGAGGTGTTCGATTAAGTTAAGGAAAGCGGTCAGGCATTCGTCAGTCCATTCGAACTTTCCTTTGTCTTTCTTTAGAGCTTCGAAAAAGGGGACACACTTGTCCGTTGCTTTGGAGATGAATCGGCTTAGGGCGGCCACTTTTCCATTCAGGCTTTGCATTTCCTTCCGAGTGGAAGGTATCTTGATATCCCTTAGCGCTCGGACTTGTTCAGGGTCTGCTTCAATCCCCCTGGCATGGACGATGAATCCTAAGAACTTTCCTGATGATACTCCGAAGGAGCATTTTAGAGGATTCAACTTCATGCCATACTGGCGAAGTACTTGAAACATCTCGCCTAGGTGGCTTACATGATCGTCAGCTTTCCTTGACTTTACCAGCATGTCATCCACATATACTTCCATAGTTTGTCCTATTAGCCCTGCAAACATCTTGTTGACGAGGCACTGGTAGGTGGCTCCTGCATTTTTAAGTCCGAAAGGCATTACCTTATAGCAGTATAAACCCCGGTCGGTGATGAAACTAGTGTGGTCTTGGTCGGGAGCATGCATAGGAATTTGGTTATATCCTGAGTATGCGTCCATAAAAGATAGGAGCTCGTGCCCGGTTGTGCTGTCTACAAGTTGGTCGATTCGGGGAAGCGGGAAGCAATCCTTTGGGCAGTCGTCGTTTAGGTTGGAAAAGTCAATGCAGGTTCGCCACTTCCCATTAGCCTTCTTTACCAGTACCGGGTTGGCGATCCATTCCGGGTAGATAGCTTCTCGTATGAAGTCATTGGCGAGTAGATTCTTTACTTCTTCATCGAGGGCTGCTGATCGTTCTTCCCCCATACTTCTCTTTCTTTGTTTTACGGGCGCCTTGGTAGGATCAATGTTTAATACGTGGCATGCTATGTCGGGGGAGATTCCGGCCATGTCAGCGTGTGACCATGCGAATACATCCAAGTTGTGGCGGAGAAAATCGATGAGTTGTTCCTTCAATTCGGCTTTTAGTTGGGACCCAATTTTCAGTAGTCTACTTGAGTCGTGCTTGTCTACAGATATAAACTCCATAGCCTCTGCAGGCTCGGCGGTGGCCTCCTCCTCTTTGTCCCTAGGGTCTAATTCATTGAAAGGGTCGCTGGTATATCGAAGAGGAGGGGCTTTCTTTAGTTGCTATGCTTCTAGACTTTTCGTGCAGAGGGCAATCTCTACACCCTTCCCTTTATCCTTCCTGTGGTTGTTGCGAAGTTTAGTCACATAGCAGTCTCGAGCAACGTCCTGGTCTCCTTCCACTTCCCCTACTCCATTGTCTGTTGGAAATTTCATCTTTAGGCACCATGGGGCTAGGACAATTTGGAAGTCAGACAAGGCTGGTCTTCCTAAGAAGGCGTTGTAGGCCGAATGGTTTTCTATTAGCACGAACGTCTGCTTCCATACAATGGAGCGGGGATGGCTTCCAATCTCAACAAAGAGGTCCAGTTGCCCGAGGGGCATCTTAGCATCCCCAGTGAAACCGTGTAGTGGTTTATCGCAGAGAGATACATCCTTCATTGATAGCTTCATTTTGTCGAATGCGTGTATGAACAGGATGTTTACTGAGCTTCCAGTGTCTACCAGGATTCGGTAAACTTTGGCGGGACCGAGTCGGGCAGAGATGACCATGGGATCCATGTGAGGGTACTGCCTTCCTTCTAGGTCACGCTTACCGAATGTGATGTCATCACTTTCTTTCCGCTTCGGGTGGCGTTCTTCTATAACCGAATTGACATAGTCTTTATTGTCTCTAAGCGACTTTCCATATCTTTCCATCTCTTTCCAGCTTCTGTCTGCGATGTGCGGCCCTCCTGAGATGGTATGGACCACTATCTTCTCTTGACTAGAGCTGCTAGCGTTGCGGTTTTCTCTGTCGGCCCCCGGTGAGGGTAGCCTTGGGTTTTCATTGGCAGGAGCTGGGGTCCTGTCCTGACCTTTTACATAACGTTCCAGTTTCTTCCTTCTGATGTGTTCCTCAATCTGATCTCGGAGATGATGGCATTCGTTGGTATCATGCCCGTGAGATTCGTGGAAGCAGCAGAACTTTCCAGACTTCTGTGCGTTATCTAATTCCTTCTTGTATGGTGGGCGTTTGTATCTAACTTCGCCTTGGGTGGCAAGGAAGATATTTTCGACGGTCTCGTTCAAAGGAGTGTAAGTGTCGAATCTCGGTCCTGGCCGATATAGGCGCTTTTCTCCCTTCTTGCCCCCAGCATTGTCTCTGGAATCATTTCTTCGAATGTCCCTTGCCACAGCAGGGGCGTTGCTATGGATTGTCTTATTTTGCTGTCCTGACTGCCCCTCAACGGCAGCATCCTCAAGCCTCATGTATTTCCCGGCTTCATGGAAGAAATCGGGTAAAGTAGCTGGTTTTTCTTTTGTCAACCTTCTAGCAAATTTAGTGTCCGGATGCACACCACTACAAAGGGCCATTAGGATAAGCTTCTCATCGGCATCTTGGACTGCGGCTGCTGCGGCGTTGAATCTGGTTAGGTATTGCTGCAGCTTCTCTCCAGGTTTCTGTTTGACGCTGGATAAGGAATAAGCGTCCTTAGGTTGCTCCACATGAATGCGGAACTGACTGATAAATTTTTCTTTCAACATTTCCCACGAGCTGATGGATCCCTAGGGTAGATGACAGAACCAGGAGGTAGCAAGATCTGCTAAGAAGAGCGGAAAGCATTTGCACAGTACTCCCTCTGTCGCCCCACTCATGAGCATATGTTGCGTGTACCTCTATAAGTGTACAACGGGGTCGGAGGTTCCTTTGTAGGGTTCCATTGTTGGCATCTTCCATTCTCGGGGGGTGATAGCAATTTCGATATTGCGGGTGAAAGGGCTGGTTACCCTAGAGCCTATCCCTCGATCTCTTTGCTCCCGTTGGACACACTCTCTGAATAAGCGTGCCATCCTTTCATCAGAATTTGGAGCAGATAGAAATGAGTTTGGTTCTGTTCTGTGGGATTGATTCCGTCCAGATGACCTGTAGGGATGGTTTCGTCTATCATTCCTCATATTTTCCAGTGGCTGCCTTTGATCTTCTGGGAGCATGCTAGGGTCAGCTATAGTTGGCCATTGCCTTGATCTTCCCCTGCCGGGTTCTGATCTAAGCACTTCCTCGGGTCCAACTTCGGGCTGGACTCTAGCTCGGCCCCGTTCACTGGCGTTTCCGTGGTTAGGCAGTATGACAGGCTCAGCTACAGTTGACCTCCGTCCGGTACCTCCCCCGTTGGGTTCGGTACCAAACGTTTCCTCAGGCCTAACTTCGAGCTGTGCTCGGTCTCGGCTCCTACCATGGCTACTTCTGCCGTTAGCTCCTTCGAAGAAGGAAGATCTTTGTTGTCTCTGAGATCCTCCAGACTGGGACTCGCCCCATGATTCAGTGTTGCGGTCGGATTCATCAGCGTCCCTTAAGCGTGACATGAGATGGTCCACCAAGGCTTCCTGCTGGGACGTGAAGCGGTTAGTTACTTCAACCACAACTCTGTCCAAATCTGCCCTAGTAATTGCTGCAGGCTGTTCTGTGGCAGGAGTGGTTGGGTTAGCCTGTCCTTCATTTGTTACTGCTGCCGGAGGAGGACGATTTACTTGATTCATGACAGCTGGATCTGGAAGACTGCTGGATGCGATGTTTTTTCCTTTGTTAACATCTTTTCTCTGTTTGGGAGGCATGTTTTCCAAGTAGCGAACGATGCTGTTAGGAAAATTGTTAAGTGGATGAAGCTGAAGCTTTGAGCTTCTAGTTCTCAGTGAAAGCACCAAAAATGTTTGCACAAAAAATGGACAAACACCTCAAAGTTGTATGATTTAGTAGATCTTATGTTGTTCTTAGTGATTTGAGTGATTTATGCAAATATATGAAAAGCAGGGGCTAAACTGTAAAAAGACACGCAAATTTATAGTGGTTCAGCCAGAATGTGCCTACGTCCACTTTATATGTTATTTCTCTTCTCTTCTTTTGATTACAAGTACAAAGCTTTGATACAAGTAAAAGAAAGTTGTTTGAAAGTTCTCTCCGTGCTTGAGCTCTCAAACTTGTCCCCCATTGTTGTACCTCTGCCCCTCTATTTATAGAGTGAGGTTGGGGGCAGGGGTCTTGGATGTATATAGCTGCTGATGAGCCTGGGCTGGTGTGATTTGGCCTGGTATGTCTTGGTTCGGCTATGGGGTTGGTCCGGCTATGGAATTGGTTCGGCGAGAGTTGGTCCGGCT
Organism: Allium fistulosum; assembly: GCA_030737815.1. Lineage (NCBI taxonomy): Eukaryota > Viridiplantae > Streptophyta > Magnoliopsida > Asparagales > Amaryllidaceae > Allium > Allium fistulosum. The sequence continues at coordinate 505,025,814 of CM060903.1, read as the reverse complement.
ATGGAGTTGGTTCGGCGAGAGTTGGTCCGGCTATGGAGTTGGTTCGGCGAGAGTTGGTCCGGCTATGGGGTTGGTTCGGCGAGAGTTGGTCCGGCTATGGGGTTGGTTCGGCGAGAGTTGGTCCGGCTATGGGGTTGGTTCGGCGAGAGTTGGTCCGGCAATGGAGTTGGTTCGGCGAGAGTTGGTCCGGCTATGGGGTTGGTTCGGCGAGAGTTTGAATAGGTATTGGTCCGGTGGAGGCTGGTTCGTCCCTTGCTTTCTCCTGTTGGCTCCTTTTTCATCTGGACTTGGTAGTGATAGAAACGTACCCAACACTATCTCTTGGTTTTAATATTATAAGCTTTAAATCTCAAAAATATATTCTATACTTAGTATTTAATATTACTTTTATATTATAGATTATATATTTTTAAGATTACTTTTTAAATCTCTTTTTAAGTTTAAACTATATTAAAAAATGGTTTATAAACTTCAGAAATTGTCTTGACAAGTTTTAAAAAGAAAATCTCTTTTAAAAACAAAAATCAATTTTCAAAATTTACTAGGGCATGTCTACATACCCCATCCCCCCATGTCGATATGGTAGCCGTAGAATTTAAAATTCAAATTTTCAAATGAAGTGTCCATTCGTCATATCCTTTCACGAATGGATATGACTGTTGTTCTTCTATAAATACCAGTTGTTTTCAACGAATTTTAAGTTAGTTTTTCTTCACTTCTTCACTCCTTCACTCAAATATTCTCTTATATTTCAAATGTTTTAACAAACTCTGTCGAAATCCTAAGTGAATCAAACTTGATCATCTCTAGTTTGATTCTCTGCCACTCTCTCTCAAAGATCTCAGTGCTATTCAGAGTTATAGGATCATTTGTAATCAAAGAAGTGTATCGAGTCTCTCTGTCTATCAAAGTGATATTGGAAACGGTGTGATTGTGGCCCATAAATCAATTGAGTGTCATTATAGCCCGTAAATCAATTAGGTGATCTTGTAGCCTAGTTAAATCAAGAGAGTTTGCCCTGGACTCGAAGACAGGAGGGTGTATCTCGTGGTCTTGAAATCGAAGTTGTAATATTAACATTATATTTGAAAAGAAATCTGCACAAGAAATTGTGTGGGACTGGATGTAGGGTAACTCCGAACCAGTATAAAATTCCGGTGTGTTCTTTCCTTTTACTGCTTTTTATTTACTATTTGTATCTATGTCTGATTCTGTGATTGTCTCTGTGTTTGTGAATTGCATTTGTCTGTGTTTAATTTCAAAAGATTTCAAAAATTCCATAAAATATATTAAACACTATTCACCCCCTCTAGTGTTAATACAGCCTTAAGATGCGTAATCCGCAATAAGGATCCCCAATGGTTTAGAGGATTATAGACCTATTGCTTGTTGTAACTTTGTGTACAAAATCATTTCTAACATTTTATGTAATTAGAATGATTTTTTTTTTGAAATACTTAATTTTAGAGAATCAAAGTGCTTTCATACCTGATAGACTCATATTAGAAAATACTTTACTTGCACATGAGCTGATCGGGAACTTTAACCATAAAAATAAAAAACTCATATGTATAAAAATTGACTTACATAAAGTTTTTGAGAAAATCAATAGACAATTTATAATACATATGATGACATTATCGGGGTTCCATGATAAATTTTGTACTTTGGTTAATGAATGTATAAATAATGTTACTTATTCAATAAATATTAATGGTTCTCCCAAAGTTTTTATTCACAACAATAGAGGTATTAGACAAGGTGACCCACTTTCCCATACATACTTACTATTATTATGGAATTCTTTTCAATTCTAATTGAGGCTGAGCAGATAAATGGAAATATTAAGTCTATAAATAGAATTAGACCAAAATTTTCTCATTTATTATATGCTAATGATTTACCGTTATTCTTAAATGTAGATCTACAAACTACAAAGTGCAAAAGCTATTGGCAGGGTGTTTAGTAAATGGGAAGAATATGTTGGCTTGCAAGTTAATGAATGTAAAAGAAAAATTTACTCGAGTAATGTATGTGATAGAAAGGAGAAAATTTTGAATATTCTAAAATTCAAAGAGAGATCTTTGCCAGTAAAATATTTAGGACTGCCTTTAGATAGGAATCAATTAAATAATAGAGACGGCATAAGATTGTATGATATTATTCAGAATAGACTTGAGGAATGGTCTAGTAAGCTGTTGTCATTAGCTGGAAGGATGGTGCTAACTCATACTGTTATCACAATAATTATTATGTACTGGATTCAAGCTCACAACATCCCAACAAAAGTAATTCACAAACTAGAAAGAATGTGCACATTTTATTTGGAGAGGAAAACATTATAAGGTGGCATGGGAAACAGTTTGTGTAACGACTCGAATTTTCGCGTTCGAAAATCGACATCCGTACTTCACATTGTACTAGAATGCCGTAGATTCGATCGTTCAAATCCGATTCGCCGGAGCTTATAACACAGTAAGTATAACAACACAGCGGAAGAAAAAGAATATATCAATATATATAACATTGATACAATGACAGATACAAATCTGATACAATATGATACAACAGAATGATACAACATATATCAATATACATCAGAGATATGATACAAGAAATAGCAGCGGAAAGAAAATAGATAACACCAGCAGTGGGTAGAATATCTCCAATAGAATGCTCCAATCCATAGCTAGCGGAAAGCAAGGTCAGTCGTCCAAGGACTGACTAGCTCCAGATAATCTACTCAACCTGAATATCTGAAAAACCCAACTCTAGACTGCCCGTGTGGAAAATAGTGGGCACCCAGAGTTTAGGAAGGGAACAATAAACTCCAGGTCAGTCGTGGGACTGGTGTGAGCAAACAAAAGTAGTTTATCTTTAAACAAACACAAATGAATTTTAAACATTGAAACCCGCAATGCTTTTCGAAAATGAAACTACCATAAGACCTCCCACCACACACACAATGCAAACGCAGAATTGGAGGAGATTTCTTCTTATGATAGTCAAAAATGCTTACTACGCAAAATCATTCGATATTATTATCATTAGTTCATAGTGTCAAAAACCATTTCGAAAATATAATATTAATCTTAGCAGGCATACAACCATTGTTGTATGCCTACTATAGCTACTACGTTCAATAGCAGGTTACCGCCACATTCCATAGCAGGTAATACAACTAAAACCGTACAAGGCTCGTATTGTTTCTTTGGATTTTCAAAAATGGTCAGGCAAAGGAACTTCCTTATACCGAAATAGAAACGCCTCTGGAAAGACGCCCCGGATCCTAACCGGATCTCTGCAAACAAAAGGCCGACGCTATCTCACGCTGTACAGCTGTAACTAGGTAACTAACACACTGACGCTACCTCACGCTGTACAGCTGTAACTAGTAACTAACGCACAAGTATGCCATCCCCCGGTCGTAACCAACCTTTTTCCGAGGATCCTCAATCATAAAGCAACAACCATGAAGTATAATCAACATAGGTAAAATATCTGGGCTCCATACCATGATATCACCTTTTATCCAGAAGGAAATGACATACCCTAGGGGCGCTACCCCTACAAACCTTTGTCGCAACATTCCTGTTTCGACCATTACCGAGTTGTGAGGCTCGACGAAGTCTCGTCCACAAAGCAACGCTTTTTCACAAAGCCACGCTTTTTCACAAAGCCACGCTTTGACCAACAAATGATCATCAGCACTTCGTATGCCACATTACCAAATTGGGAATGTATCACTAGTAACCATCAACTACATAACCTCTGAGCTCGTACGTCTCAGAGAAGGGTGTTAAGCTAAGAGAATAAATTCTCCGCCACCAACAGAAATGTATTTGATAGAAACCAGCTTTACATCTCAAAGTGTAATGTCAGACACACATCCATACAAGTCTGTTCCGGGTTCGAACAGAACCGAAGGCACTTCCAAAGAAGCCCTTGCAATCCGGGTATTCACAATCCCGATCGGACTTCCCATCACTTAGGGAATCTCTATACCGTAGCTACTCAGTGCAGAGACAATCGATAGGTCATCGTATCGCTCTCGCAAATACCCGGTCTTCACCACCGGTCTTCAAATGCTATCCATATTGTCGTATCACTATTCGGAATGGGATATATGACACAAAGGTCCTCTCCCGACTAAACCGAATAACGAGCGCAATTAAAAATCATATGGATACTGGGATCTCAGTTAAATCACAGCTTAAAGCCCAAAACTTTTCATTCGAATGGTAAAACAAATTACCATTTCCAATCTTTTAAACAAAAAGATTCATTTCAAAAACCTTCACTGGTTTAAACAATTTCCACACTTTTAATCTTTTAAACAAAACGATTCAATTCACAAAGTTAACCCTGTTCACAAAAATTCATTCATGGATTTCAAAACAATTTCCCTTTTAATAGGTTTACTCGTTAAATCTTTAAATCAAGATTTAACTTATAGCTTTCAAAACTCGTTTCCAAAGATTCATTCATAGTCTTTCAAAATATTTCAATTCAAGTTAGATTAATTCATCCGGTCTTTGAATCAAAGACTCATTTCATAATTTTCAAAATATTTCAATTCTATTTCAAACTTGAAAATTTTCAACACAAATTGGAAGTTCATTACTTATGTGAAAGCTTTTACTATTTGAAAACAAATAGTTTCGTTTTCAGAAAAATCCAGTTATATTTACACGAGTTAAAACCCTTGAATTAAATTCAAATTCTCAAATCAATACCTTTAAAATGGTTTAACCCATATATAACTTATACAGCATCTTTAATCCCTAGTTTCAAATCATAGAATTCAATTTCAAACTTGAATTCAAATTTAAATCAAATTATTTAAATTTCAAAACTCGATTAAGTTATTCAAAATAACTTTTATCTTTGAAATTCCATTTCAAAAGCTTTTCACTTTAAACCCAAATTTCCAATCTCAAAATCAATTGAAATTAAAAATTTCAATTCCAAAAACATTGAATTTAAATCATCTGTGACTTAACCGATTTCCACGTGAAATCCATATTTGTGTGTGTATGGTGTAGTCCAGGGGTTTTACACACAATAGTGCAACATCAATCATCACAGATATATCGATAAGCGGTATAATCGATAACGCTTATCTTCATTTACAGATTCATAGATAAAATAAATTTATCGGTCACAAAGATTCACAATTACAATTCGATGTGGGTTTCGGATAACCAACTTGAATCCGACTCCCTGTCGCATCGAAATTCAAGTGTCGTTTTACGGGCCAAGGGTTTCATATTCACAAAGTAATATATCACAGAAATAGAAATTTCAGATCACAACATAAATAAGGATGTATCACAAAGCATCACAAATCAGGGGTATCAAATAATTCACATTCAATAGAATCCAACCATTCATAAGTAAGATCAGTTAATTGTCTGATTATTCAAATCAGATTAATTTCTTATGAATTATTAATTCTGGTTAATTAACATCGATAAATTACAAATTATAGCAATTCTTTTGTTATGAAGGAATTTTAAATCAAATTCCCTTAAATTTAGAATATTTAAACTATTTAAAATATTTAAATTTATAACTTGCTTCCATTTCAAAATCTGGAATTTAAAGTTTGAACTCAAACCCAGGCTACCAAAATTTTATTTAAACTTCCCTTTCCCATTTTCAAACTTCCATTATGACTTCAACCTTTTAAATTTTACTTAAACACTTAATGTCATTATAAGTTTGAGTTAAAAACAAACTTTATTTAATCAAAACCCAATCGTACAATCTAAACTTGAATTTATATATTTAAACTTTTATTTATAAACTCAGCTTAACTTTGATTTTAATTTAAAACAAAAATTCAAACTGCTAAACTGGTTCAGGTTGAACTCTGAACAAAATTCCTACCCGAGCCTTCCCAGACTACTTCGAGTCCAACCCCTATCCGCTTCGAGTAAAACTCGAGACAACCCCTAGCACTCCCCTGCTCTACCCAAATAGATCAAAATTCCAAACAAACAACCACCAGGTCAAAATTGCTCGTGCACGTGCACGACGTCGCACCGCCTCTCTGGCGAACTCTATCATCCACGGCAAGTCGCAAACCAATCCAACATAAGAAATCGAAACTCGATTCATCTTTAATTTGTCCAAATCAAAATTTAGCATCTCACTGCCAAACCTGAAACTTGAAAACCACCGCAAGATGCTTCGCCTCGGTCGCTTCCACCACCAGAATCGCCATGGCTTCGGCCATGCCTTCGCCTACGACTCCTCTCCCAATTCCCAAAGCCTCGCAACACTCGGCGCACCAGAGAACACGCGAAGCCACAAAACTTCGACCACCCAAAAACTAGGGTTATGAACAAAAAAAACCCAACAGCAACCTCCTCGATAAATGCTACCGCCAACGGCCATTTTTCCCCCACTCACCAGTCATCCAACTATCACCGGAAGGAACCCCGTCCTCCCCCTTCAAGCATACCGGCCGAGACAACTCAAACTACCCAAAATGCTCAACCCAGAAATGCCAATTCATATCATTACTAAAAAAAATGATTTGAGCTTTAAAAATCCTATTTTTGATTAAGCAATCAGTTTATAAACTTGAATCGGCAATCCATGATGTTTGAATTTGTCACTTATATTGAGTATTACTGTTCTTGAGTTTTTTTCCAGAGCAGTTCAATTTTATTAGCATGAATTTTATTTTTAAAATTTTCTTTATACTTGCCTAAACATATTTTGTTTATATACTTTGTTCTAACAATCAATGGTTTGAGCAAATGTGATTTTTGAAGTAACATACCCTTCTGAAACGTATAAACAGAGACAATATTCAGATAAAAAAAATATATACAGGCTTATCCCATCAAAAGTTCAATGAAATACATATATCTTCACACAACAAATCACTGATATCCATCACGCAACTAGATTAAAACTTAGAATATTTTTAAAACATGAAGTTACTCACTTAGTAGGAAAGAATAGAGTTTGCTCACCTGGTAAAAGTTTGGAACAGAGAAGCTTGAAAATTTGCAAGTTGAAAGCTAACAAGTTGTAAACTGGCAAGCTAATCCTTTTTTCCATCCTCTGATTTGTCTTGATTTAATTTGTTTTGGTTTGATTTTTATTTACTTCAGATTTTAACTTAGTTTGATGGAAGAAACTGAGATGAAGAGGTTGATGTATAGAAAAAGGAATGCACAGGGATATAACTTGGTACAGGGTGATGATAATATTGGTACAATGTAATATTATTTTATACAAGTCGATATGTTGTTTGTACAAAATCAAGTCAGAGATTTTTTTTCTTGTTTGCTGATATACGTTTTGGCTTGGTGGCTACAGATCTTGCTTGGTGGCTGAAAGTGTTTTCGAACAGACCTTGTTTTGTGCTAGGATGAAAAGCATTAAATGCAATGGTACCTTATGTCTAGCATGTACATAGATATTTTATTTACTTTGATCTTGCCTTCATCTCTAAGCTTTACAGTCAACATACAAATATACAAAGCCTGGTTTGCTTTTACTGTTTTCATACTTGTCTTGTTTTCTATTCTTGCCTGCATAACATTTCTTTACTTTGTTTGCCTGGTTATGCACTACTCTATTACCTTATGTACAAATATATTTTTGTTTTGTTTTAGTTATTGATTATAAATTTTAACTTATATTAATATCATATATTTGATTTATACTTATGTTTGCATTGATAAGATTGATTTTATTTTAAATATTTTATAAAAGAAATTACCCCTATATTAATAAACTACTTATTTTATCAAGCTAAATTTAAAAAGAAAATAAAACAAACCTATTTGTTAATCTTATTTAAATTCAACTTAAGCTAAAATAAAATTTAAAACAATTAACATTTATCTTAAGTATTTTAAACCATATAGTTATTTATTTACTTATTTTCATACTTGTGTCCAAAGTATACATTTATATGTGATTCAATTTTAAATTCAATGTGTGTATATATATATATATATATAAATTCATATGACTCAACATATATATTCTATTTGAATCGGGAAAACTCGCTTCACTTTATCGATTTAATTTACTATTTTTATTCAAAGTTCAATGAATTATTAATTTAAATTAAATAAAAATCTGGGGTCGTTACAGTTTGCAAATCTAAAAATGCAGGTGGATTGGGGCTGAGAAACATTAGGAATTTAAGAGAAGTTTGTAATATCAAGCTATTTTGGAAATTTTTGGAAGGAAAGTCATTATGGTCAAAATGGATGAAGGAGAAGCATCTTAAAAACAAGAATTTTTAGGCTATGAGTACTGAAAATCATCATTCTTTTACAAGGAAAAATATACTTAATTGTAGAAAACAACCATTAATTTACTGGAAAGAAGATTCAAGGATGGTAAACAAATCAGTCTATGGTTTGATCCATGGATTCATGGGAAAACATTAGTCAGTTTGTTGGGATGGCAAAACATTTACATGTTTGAAGGAGCCAATGAAAAAGTTCAACGCATTATTCAAAATCAAAAATGGAATGCTTACAATCACCCAACAACATCAATTTTCAATACAGCAATAAAGAAAATATCAATTGATCCAAAGCTATAACAAGATACTTGGTATTGGAAGTTATCATCAAATGGCAGATTTTCTTTTAAAAAAACATGGGAGTACATTAGAGGAAATGAAACAGAGGTAGAGTGGCACAAAGTTATCTGGAATAAATCAAATTGCCCAAAAATGTCCCATTGTACATTCTTCGCAATTTTAAACAGACTACCAACTAGAGACAGATGTTTAAAATGGAATAAAACAAGAAAAACCATCTGTCTCCTCTGCAAAATTGAAACAGAAAATATGGAGCATTTGTTCTTTGATTGTGAATAGTCAAGACACATCTGGTTCATAGCCAAACCAAAACTAAGATTTAATTTATACCAACCAATACAAAGCATTAAAGAAAGCATACAATACATCAAACAAAATTTCAAGGCAAAATCAATAAAGTTCAAGAAAGCATGTATTCTACTGACAAAGTAATCTTTCACATATGAAAAGAGAGAAACTTGAGATTGCACAAAGGAAAAGAAACAGCATGCACTCAACTATGAAAAACAATCGAATCAGAAAGACAAATATTATTCAAAAAATCAAATTATCAATCGAATCTTTCAAATGATGCACAACAGGAAATATGGAAATTAGACAATTATGAAGATCTGTTAGAAGCTTTCTTACAATGCAGGAAAGTCAATTTTGACATTTTCCGTGGAAATATCTTCCAATTTAATAATACTCATTGGAAGCAAAAGGCAAAAAGTGGGAGTGGAATCAATCTCGAGAGCATGACTACTGGAGGCGGTCGATCCTCAACTCAAACCAAAAGAGGCTCCTGCAAGGGAAGTAGACAAATTATTAGTAGTTATAATTTAAATTACGAATCAATGATAGAGGCTAATAATTTTTTTGACTTACCCGATTTGAGCAGTGTCTACCGCTCACACAGCTACATGCATGGGGAGAGCAGATTCCTACAAGGAAATACACATCTTAATATTGAAAACCCGAGATCAAAAGATAACTTTTACAAAAGCAAGATAGCAAATCGCAGTAATTACGTATCTGATGGGGACAGAGATGATTGTGGCAAGCTTCGACAACCTACAGGCGGCTGTATCCAATTCCAAATCAGGAAATCTTCCGATAACCAAACATTTGTGTAACATCCCTTATCTGAAGGCCCGAAACTAAGTGTTACAGATGCTGCAGTCATCCATAACGATGACCAAATACGGTAATGTTAATGGTATTCATAATACCAGCATTACATGAATATGAATCAAAATCACAGATTTCAAAAACATCTTTTCACATTACATTTTCATAACATGATCCATATTCAAATTACATAATCCCATCGCTTTTCCAGGTTCAGATAAAATATAATTATTATATAAATACGCCAAAAGCGACATCTGATGATACCACCTTGGTTGACCAGAGTTCTAAATAGTCATAATTGACTTATTACAAACACAACGGAAATACATCAAAATGAAACAAACAGCAACTCCTAAATAGCTATCTGTCAGCCACCTGCTCGTTTACGGAAGCTTTATTTGCGAACCTACTAAAACCTATAAATCTTCAACCTTCGGCCTACTCAAACCAATTTTGAGTACCCGAGAGTTTAAGGGGAAAACATAAACTTCGAGTCAGATATAAAGCCTGGTGTGAATAATACTATACATCTCGGATATACCATATTCAGTGAGATCACGCCGCTTAGCGGAAGGGGTTTCCTCACTAATATCCTTTTAAAACATATTTTTTGCAAATCAAAATCCTACAACCAAAACTGATTAAAAACTATAAAGCATTTTATGTAAACATATATATCATGTAACAAATGGATTATCTATTCAAATATTATAGTTTTGTTTGGCTTACTACCAACTTTTGGCTAACTCGGGCCTACTAGACAAATACAATAAAAATGGCGTAACATATGTTAGACAAGTCTTCTGTACGGTCTGTCCCTAACTTACTCTCTCTCAGGGTCCACTGATTCTAATGGTTTTGCGGGCTCACCAATAACATACACTACACAAATATATTCCTTTCTGTGTGTACCATAATTTTAGTCTTACCGGCGACAAAGCCCTACACACTGAAATTTTGGACTTAATTAGCTAAGGGCTAATAGCTAAAGTATAGGGTGCGACCCTATACTAGTCCTATTTGGTATTCTAATATCTGAGTCATTTTACTTAAATTTTCCTTGAAAACCTTTTCTTCTCAAATTGATTTAAAACCTTTAAATCAAACTTAAACAAGGAATATATATATATATATATATATACTCTATGCTTTACCCAAAATCATCTTGCCATGCTATATATACTTTACCTAAATCTTTGTTGATTAAAACATTTAAACTTTGAAAGTGCCCCTTTCGATCCCATTAAAAGTATCCCTTTCGCAACCAAATAAACCCTTTCTTTCATCTTGGCCGAACGACCAAAACCTTCCTTTCGAAAAAATTTACATAAACCTTTCAAAACCATTGAAATACCTTTTCCTTTGAAAGTTAAAAACCTTAGACATCCTATCTTTAAAACCTTTAAACATAGTCTTTCGAAACCATTGGAAAAATCTTTCCTTTAAACTTTCGAAACCATTAAAGAACCACCCCTTAGAAACATTCCTTAAAACCTATCAAAAGCATCAATACCTTAAACCTTTCGAAAGCATTTGGGTTCGTTTTTGAAACATGTGGAAACACCTTTCGAAATCATTCAAAACCATCTCTTTCGAAACATTTGGGTTAATCATTAAAAATCTCTAAGGGTCACAATCAACAAGGTTGAAAGCAACTCTTTCAAAAGCCAAAACCTAAGTAAAGAAGTGATGGTATCGAAACCATCCTTCCGAAAGCATTCGAGAAGCGGCAGGGTTTTTATAAAACAAAATCAACCCTTTCGAAGGCATTGCTTCGAAAGGTAGAAAGCGGTAGCAAAGGCTTCGACCTAGTTGAAAGCAGTTATTTAAAAACAAAGGCGCAACCTCTTAAAACCATTTATTTAACCATTTGAACCATTCAAAAGCCAACCAAGTTGAAAGCAATATAGTCGAAAGCAAAGCAGGCGCATTTTCAATTTAAAGCAAAGTGACGCTTCGACCTCCTTCGGAACCCCTGGTTTTGACCCAGTTCCCTCCGCTTTTGTCCAATTCACTATGTACCAGGTTAATGATACTATGTACATTGATTTTGATGGCATAGAGGTGGAACTACTAAATCGAAAGCTATCCAATCGGAAGCAGGGTGCCGAAAGTGGCGAAACATGAATTTGGCATGAAAAACTGATTTTTAACATTTTTAAGTAATCTTTTTAACCAACCTGCCCTGTTTGTTAAAATCTTATTGGTTGCAAAATTTTCTTTTCTAAAGTACTGCCATAATTTCAGAATGAGTTAATTTAAATCATTTACAAAATACCCCTTCTCCTTTTATAAATATATAAAACATTTAAGTCCCATACCTTAAATAATTTTATATATTCATCAAAACACTTTGGAAAGTTCTACAAAAATCCCAGAAGATCCCTTTTAATATGTTTTCTAACATATATGCATTTCAGACCCAAATTATTTATAATTTAACCGTAATTATTTATAACCCAATAAATTATTTTCTTCACTAGAAAATTAATTTAAAATCCACATTAACTCAGTAAATTATGAAAATTGAAACCCATCTCTAAAATATCATTTCTGATCTATATTTAAAATCGCAAGGTATTTGGACGTCATAAAATAGGGTTTTCACATCAAAACATATTATAAAATCTATATGAATAAGCATAAATCATCAACAAGCATACATAAACATTTTGTCCTTCAAAATTTTGGCTAAACTATGCAAGATAGAATCGAATTTCCTTAAAACCGAAAACATTTAAGAAATAAGAGATGTATCATTATTCACCTTAGCTTTGTAATTTAGGATGTGAGATTTAATCTTGATTAAGTGATTTGATTCTTCCTCTTGAATCCTAGCTTTATCTTCTTCCTCTTTGCTAATGGTGGCCGGCCTTAGACTTATAATTTTTGCTTGTGAATGTATGAATGAACCTATGGAAGTAAATTCCTAAGGGTTTAGGGTATTAGAATGCTCTATTTCCTCTTTTACCCCTCCTCTATTTGCCTTCAACACTTCATTCTCAAGTTCATTTGTTTATTCATTAATATGGCACGACTACCCTTAATTAAATCATAAATCTCAATCCATTAATCAACCCACATTATTTAATTTAATTTAGCTAATCAAATTCCCTAAATAATGTTACTAAAAATATGGGCTGTTATAGACTCCCCTCCTTAAAGAATTTCGTCCTCGAAATTAACATGAGGTACACATCAAAACAATCAACGTTAAAACATACCATCAAACAAATCAGGATAAGTGTCTCTAATCCCGCTCTTAGTCTCCCAAGTACAGTCTCTATCATCGTCACTCCACTGGACCTTCACTAATCTGACTGTCTTGTTCCTCAATTTCTTCTCATCTCTTGCGACTATTCGGACAGGCTTCCTAACTATAGTCAAGTCTGGCTCCACTACTAAATCCGCTAACACAGTCGGTGCTATAGTAGTGTCTAGATCCCTAACACACTTCCTTAGATGAGATACATGAAAAACATCATAGACTCCTGCCAAACTACTCAGTAACTCTACTCTGTACGCGAGTTTTCCGATCCTCTCTAAAATAGGAAACGGTCCTACGAATCTCGGTGCTAACTTCCCTGTCTTCCCGAACCCGATAACACCTTTCATCGGCGATACTTTGACGAAAACATGATCTCTGATAGAGAACTCTAAATCTTTCTTTCTTCTATCTGCATAGCTCTTCTACCTAAATTGAGCTTTCTTTATTCTCTCCCTTATCAGTTCAATCTTCTCTGCAGCTTCTCTTACCAAATCGAAACCAATGACTAATCTATCTTCGGTCTCTAACCAACATGCGGGAGATTTGCATGGTCTTCCATACAAAGCTTCAAACTGTGCCATCTCTATAATAGTCTGATAACTATTGTTATATGAAAACTTGACTAAGTGTAGATGGTCTTCCCATGATCCCCCAAAGTCTAATACGTGAACTTTTAACAAGTCTTCCAAGATCTTGTTAACTTTTTCCGTTTGTCCATCCGTCTGCAGATGGTCAGCAGTACTCATCTTAATCTTGACTTCTAAACTCTTCTGTAGACTCTTTCAGAACTCACTAGTGAATAAGGAATCTCCATCACTAACAATACTAATAGGAATTCCGTGTAGTCTAAGCACATTCTTCATAAATAACTTAGCCAATACACGTGCCGTCCTATTTGACTTGACGGGAATGAAATGGGCACTCTTGGTCAATCTGTCCACTATAACCCATATACTTTCATTTCCTTTATAAGATCTTGGCAACGCGTCTATGAAATCCATAGAAATAGAATCCCACTTGCATACCGGAATATCCAATGGCTATAGCAACCCACTTGGCTTCTGATGCTCGGCTTTCACCTACTGACAGTTCAAACACTATTTCACCCATAAGCCTTCATCCCTCTTCATTCCTTCCTAGAAGAAACTTCTCTTCATATCCTGATACATCTTCATTCCTTCTGGATGAATAGTGAACTTTGAATGATGACATTCCTCCAAAACTAACTTCCTTGTGTCTCCCACATCTGGAACACATAATCTACCATTCTTTCTCAGCCACCTACTTTGGTCAAGGCTAAAATCCTTCAAGTCATCGCTCTCCGTTCCATCCCTCAACTTTCTGATCCTTTCAGCTAACACTAGATCCTCTTCCTGTTTAGAATCAATCTTCTCAATCAATACCAGTCGGAATTCTAAACAAGATAACATAACGGATTCTCCACTAGACCGACCCTCGGATCTCCACTGCACTCTACAAGTCGACAACGCTTTCAAGTCTTTCCATTCTGCTATTATAGCCAACACTGCATTCTGATGCTTCCTACTAAGCGCATCTGCAACCTTGATGTCTTTCCCTGGTGTATACTCAATTCCAAAATCATAAGCATCAATAAACTCTAACCATCTCTGTTGTCTCATGTTCAGCCTCCTCTAAGAGAACAAGTACTTCAACGACTTATGATTCGTATAAAGCTCAAACCTCTCTCCCAAAAGGTAATGTCTCCACACCTTCAAAGAAAAAATAACTGCAGCTAACTCCAAGTCATGAGTCGGGTATCTAATCTCATGCGGTTTAAGCTGTCTAGATGCTTAGGCAATCACTTTACCTCTCCGCATTAACATTGCTCCTAATCTAGTTCTGCACACATCTGTATAAACTACCAAATCTTGATTCCCCTCCGGAACAACTAATACAGTGCATGGGTCAATAAGTGTTTCAAGCTCTGGAATGCTTTCTCATGCTTATCGGTCCAAACAAACTTCACATCTTTTCGCGTAAACTGGGTCATCGACGCTGCTATCCATGAAAAATCATTTATAAACCTCCGATAATATCCAGCCAATCCAAGAAAACTTCTTATCTCAGTCACTATTTCTGGTCTCTTCCAACTACTCACTGCTTCGATCTTAGTTGGATCTACTGCCAATCCTCTTTCTGAAACTACATGACCAAGAAACTTCACCTCCTTCTAGAAATGACATTTCAAAAATTTCGCCTTCAGCTGATGTTCTCTCAAAGTCTCAAGAACCACTCTAAGACGAACTTTATGCTCTTTTTCATCCTTAGAGTATATCAAAATATCATCTATGAACACCAACACGAATCTATCCAAATGCTCTCTGAAAATTCAGTTCATCAAATCTACAAAGAATGTCGACCCATTAGTTAGTCCGAATGGCATAACCAACCATTTGTATGATCCATATCTGGTTTTAAACACCGTTAAAGGTATACTATCTTCTGCTACTCTAAGCTGATGGAAACCTGTAGCCAAATCCAACTGAGAAAATATTTTGGCTCTACTCAACTAATCAAACAAATTGTCAATTCTAGGCAATGTGTATCGATTCTTTACCATCTTCTCATTCAGCTTACGATAATTGATACATAACCTTAACGATCCGTCCGACTTCTTAGCAAATACTACGGTTGCTCCTCAAGGTGAACTATTAGATCTGATAAAATTCTTCCCTTCAAAATCCACCAACTGCACCTTCAACTCTCTCATCTCTATAGGTGTCATTCTACTTGGCGGCCTACTAAATGGTTCTGTTCCAGGCACCAAATCTATTTGAAAGTCAATGGCTCGTTTCGGTGGCAACCCTACTACCAGCTCGAAGACATCCGCGAATTCTCTAACCACGAAAACTCGATTCAACTCGTCTTCTAACTCCATAACACCCACAAAGCATTCACCTCACAACTAGGACTTTCTACGGTATATACAATCCGATCATTACAATTAGAGTGTTTAAGTGATATTTTCCTATCGTGGCGAAATATCCTAGCATCGTACTTACTTAACCAATCCATGCCCAATATATTCCAAACCCTACAAAGTCAAATATATGCAAATTGCAAACATAGGCGTAACCTAGCAAGTCAAACTCTAAGTGGTCACACTTTGTCCCAAGTGTCGCATACCCTCCTACCGGATTTGCAACTCTTAAGGAAGTAATTAAATATGTGGGTCCTAGGTTAAGCTTATCTATTAAACATCGAGATATAAAAGAATGTGATGTACCAGTATCAAACAAAATGCTAACAGACATACCATGGATCTGAAGCGTACCTCTCAACACTAGTTTCCCTTTCTTCTGTGCCGTTGGCTTCGAGGTAGCTGGTTCAAATGCAAATACTTTTCCTCTCTCTTCCTTTGCTGGTTCTTTGCATTGGTTTTTATAATGGCCAATTTGATCGCAATTGAAGTACTTGATGTTCTTCTTCCCGATCACTTCCTTCGCCTTTCCTGTGCGACATTCATTAGCAAAGTGCCCCTTCTTATCGCACTTATAACAAACCACTTTAGACTTTCCTTTCTCTATGGCTCCACCTTTCTGAGCACTCTTCTTATGAAAGAATTTTCTCTTCTGACTCTGCCCCACCTGGACTTCCTTTGCCTTACTCTTCTCCAACAAATCAAGCATTTCCTCGTTCCTTAAAGCCATCTCCACTACAACAACACAAGGGTCTCTAATATGAGGTAACATAACCCTTGCTAACTCAGGCTTCAATCCCCTAATGAACTTCTCATTTCTCTTCAACATATTATCAACAGTGGCATAACCATATCTAGCCAACTCCTCAAATCTTCTGGTCTAGCACAGTCATATCTTCTTGTTCCAGCTCAGCAAACTTTCTAATCAGGGTAGACTTCCTCATAACTGACCTGAATCTCTCTTCGAACCTCCTCCTGAACTCAGCCCATGTCATCTTCTTTTCATTCACTGCCATAGTCACAATATTCCACCAAAATAAAGCTACTCCTTGAAGCTGTCTTGAAGCCAACCTCCTCTTCTACTCATCATTGAGCCCCAAGTCTGCAAATATTCTCTCACAATGCAGCAACCAGTTCTCTACCTCAATAGCATCTTCAATTCCAATAAATGGCTTTCCTCCAAGCCTGACATAGTCTCTACTCATAACTGTATAATTGTTGACTACCAGAGCTTCTTGGACTCCTCCAATTACTCCAGCCACAACCCCTGCTTGCATCATATTCATGAAAACCTGATTCATAGCTTCCATTCCAACCCGCGGGACTCCAGCACCCATATTACCAGCTTGTGCTTGACCTTGATTCCTTCTCGTATTCGGTCTGGCATTACCAATCGTTGTGGTGCTCCTCCCAAGATTTACTCTTCTCGAATCCATATTTGTATTCAGACCTCGTAAGATACAGAAGAATAGCCTAATAAATATAGGATACTAGAGATATAGCATATGCTGATATATATATATATATAGCAAATACAAGTACGTTAGTATAGCGTTATCCCATACCCCATTTTTCTCTAATTCCCAAGGATTATATTTTTCAAAAAATCATTTATAGTTAAAGTTTTTCATAAACTGTGCTTTGATACCAAGTTGTAACATCCCCTATCTGGAGGCCTAAAGCTAAGCGCTACAGATGCTGTAGTCATCCATAGCATTAACTTCCGATGATCAAATACGGTAATGTTAATGGTATTCATAATATCAGCATCACATGAATATGAAAGAAAATCACAGATTTAAAAAATATCTTTTCACATTACATTTTCAAAACATGTTCCATATTCAAATTACATAATCCCATCGTTTTCCCAGGTTCAGATAAAATATAATTATTATATAAATACGCCAAGAGCGACATATGATGATGCCTTCTTGGTTGACCAGAGTACTAAATAGTCATAACTGACTTATTACAAACACAGCAGAAATACATCAAAATGAAACAAACTACAACTCCTAAATAGCTATCCGTCAGCCACCTTCTTGTCTCTGGAAGCTTTATTCGCGAACCTACTAAAACTTGTAAATCCTCAAACCTCAGCCTACTAAAATCATTTTTGAGCACCCGAGAGTTTAAAAGGAAAACATAAACTTCGAGTCAGACATAAAGACTGGTGTGAATAATACTATTATCTTGGATATACGATATTAAGTGAGATCGCGCCGCTTAGCGGAAGGGGTTCCCCTCACTAATATCCTTTTAAAACATATCTTTTGCAAATCAAAATCCTGCAACTATAACTGGTTAGAAACTGTAAAACATTTTATATAAACATACATATCAGGTAACAAATGGATTATCTATCCGAACACTATAGTTTTGTTTGGCTTCCCACTAACCTCTGGTTGACTCTGGCCTACCAGACAGATACAATAAAAATGACCTAACATCTGTTAGACAAGTCTTTTGGACGGTCCGTCCCTAACTTACTCTCTCCCTGGGTCCACTGATCCTAATGGTTTTACGAGCTCACCAATAAGCTACACTGCACAAATATATTCCTTTCTGTGTGTATCATAATTTTAGTCTTATCTGTGACAATGCTCTACACACTGGAATTTTGGACTTAATTATCTAGGAGCTAATAGCTAATGTATAGGGCGCGACCCTATACCGGTCCTATCTAGTATTCTAATATTTGAGTCATCTTACTTAAAATTTCCTTGAAAACCTTTTCTTCTCAAATTGATTTAAAACCTTTAAATCAAACTTAAACAAGGAAGATATATACATATATACACACACACACACACACACTGTGTTTTACTCAAAATCACTTTGCCATGCTATATATACTATACCCAAATCTTTGTTGATGAAAATATTTAAACCTTTGAAAGTACCCTTTTCGATCCCATTGAAAGTATTCCTTTCGTAACCAAATAAACCCTTTCTTTCATCTTGGCTGAAAGACCAAAACCTTTCTTTCGAAACCATTTACATAAACCTTTCAAAACCATTGAAATACCTTTCCTTCGAGAGCTAAAAACCTTAGACATCCTATCTTTAAAACCTTTAAACATAGTCTTTCAAAACTATTGGAAAAACCTTTTCTTTAAACCTTTCGAAACCATTGGGGAACCACCCCTTAGAAACCCTCCTTAAAAACCTTTCTAAAACATCAAAACCTTAAACCTTTTGAAAGCATTTTGGTTCAATTTTAAAACATGTGGAAGCACCTTTCGAAATCATTCAAAACCATCTCTTTCGAAACCTTTGGGTTAACCTTTAAAAATCTCTAAGGGTCACAAACAACAGGGTCGAAAGCAACTCTTTCGAAAGCCAAAACCTAAGTAAAGAAGTGATGGTATCGAAACCATCCTTCCGAAAGCTTTGGGGAAGCAGTAGAGTTTTTATAAAACAAAATCAATCCTTTCGAAGACATTGCTTCGAAAGGTAGAAAGCGACAGCTAAGGCTTCAACCTGGTCGAAAGCGGTTATTTAAAAACAAAGGCGAAACCTCTTAAAACCATTTCTTTAAACCATTTGACCCATTCGGAAGCCAACCAAGTCGAAAGCAATATAGTCGAAAGTAAAGCAGGCGCATTTTCAATTTAAAGCAAAGTGACCTCCTTCGGAACTCCTGGTTTCGACCCAGTTCCCTCCGCTTTTGTCCAATTCACTATGTACCAGGTTAATGATACTATGTGCATTGATTTTGATGGCATAGAGGCGAAACTACTAAGTCGAAAGCTACCTAATCGGAAGCGGGGGGCCGAAAGTGGCGAAACATGCATTTGGCATGAAAAATTGGTTTTTAACCTTTTTAAGTAATCTTTTTAACTAACCTGCCTTGTTTGTCAAAACCTTATTGGTTGCAAATTTTTCTTTTTTAAAAGCACTGCCATAATTTTAGGATGAGTTAATTTAAATCATTTACAAAATACCCATTCTGTTTTTATAAATATATAAAACATTTAAGTCTCATACCTTAAATAATTTTATATATTCATCAAAACACTTTGGAAAATTCTACAAAAATCCTAGAAAATCCTTTTTAATATGTTTTCTAACATATATACATTTCAGACCCAAATTATTTATAATTTAACCGTAAATTATTTATAACCCAATAAATCATTTTCTTCACTAGAAAATTAATGTAAAATCCACATTAACTCGGAAAATTATGAAAATTGAATCCCATCTCTAAAATATCATTTTCGATCTATATCTAAAATCGCAAGGTATTTGGATGTCATAAAATAGGGTTTTCACATCAAAACATATCATAAAATCTATATGAATAAGCATAATCATCAACAAGCATATATAAACATTTTATCCTCCAAAATCATGGCTAAACTATGCAAGATAGATTCAGATTTCCTTAAAACTGAAAACATTTAAGAAATAAGAGATGTAGTCATTATTCATCTTAGCTTTGTAATTTAGGATGTGAGATTTAATCTTGATTAAGTGATTTGATTCTTCCTCTTGAATCCTAGCTTTATCTTCTTCCTCTTTGCTAATTGTGATCAGCCTTAGACTTATAATTTTTGCTTGTGAATGTATGAATGAACGTATGGAAGTAAATTCCTACGGGTTTAGGGTATTAGAATGCTCTATTTCCTATTTCACCCCTCCTTTATTTGCCTTAACACTTCATTCTTTAGTTCATTTGTTTATTCATTAATATGGCATGGCTACTCCTTAATTAAATCACAAATCGCAATCCATTACCACATTATTTAATTTAATTTAGCTAATTAAATTCCCTAAATAATGTTACTAAAAATATGGGGTGTTACAATTTGAGGAGGTTAGAGCTTGGAAGCAAATTAATAATTTAAGGGATGGAGAAGGGATGTATTTACCTGATTTGGAGGAGGTCGACCGCTCTAATAAGCATCATCGAAGTTGGATTCGAAATCGACCCGAAGTTGCAAATTTAGGGCAACATATCAATAACTACGGAGAGTACTACAGAAGTGCTTTAGAAAATAAAATCCATCACTTATTTGTTTGGCAAAACGAGAATGCAGTTATTCGCGACAAGCTTCTCAAATATTAGATTGGAAGCTAAAGCGAACTGATGCTATCGAGAAATTAACTCGAATCTACGATAAAGGGGAAGATGAAGTTCACTGGAGTTGGAAACCCCCTTGATTAAGGTTACAATCTCAGATCGATGATTTTGCGGTAGCCATTTTTTTTCGCTGAAGAAAGAAAGGGTTTAGTTTGGTTGCGGCTAGGGTTGTATGAGTTATTATGTAAGAAGGTAGTACTCGGGTATACCCGAAGTTATAAACTTTGTAGGCCTAGGACCGATTAATGTTATTCAAAAAACTAATAATAACAATAATGATAATAAATTAACTAAAGTCTATAATACTAATAATAATAATGACGACGACAACAACAATCATAATAGTAATAATAACAATAAAGGGACCAAGTTTATTAAAATTAAATACATTTTATAATAATTAATTAAGTTCATAATAATAATAATAATAAAGTATTAACCAAGTTTACTAAGTTTTATAAAAATTAACTAAGTTTGTAATAAAAAATAACTATAAGTTTTATAAATATTAACTAAGTTTATAATAATAATAATAAATAAACTAAGTTTATAAAAATTAATTTCATTAATTATGTTTTATAAAAAATTAAATAGGTTTACAGAAATAATAATGATAATAAATTAATCAAGTTTATGAAAATTAACTAAGTTTATAATAATAATAATAATAAATAAACTAAGTTTTATAAAATATTAACCACGTTTATTTCAATTAACTAAGTCTCCTCATTTGCAGTATTATTTGATGTAGATACTTTGTTTTACAATTTTAATCATATTCATATTTATATTCATTTCTAATATATATATTCATTTCATTTGCAGGTGGAAGAATGAAAGATGTAGGGCATTTCTTTTTTTAATGCAAACAATTAGCTATTTGTTTTTGGTGAAACATTGACAGCTACGTTTTGGTTTATGATTAAAACATATACAATGGAATATTATGTGGTTAAAACCTTGGGATATTATTTGTATGAATATTTGCTTATCTTTAATACAATATGTTACACTTTTATGTTTATTATATTCTATGATTATTGCATTATTTAAATGGTATTATGTTTTAGAAATATTCTGAACGTAGCATTTTGATATGGTATTGACTATCATAATTTATGGGGATACAGGAGATTTTAAAAATGCAAAAAATTTAACCATCGTTTACAAAACTCTATAGAAAGCTTAAAATGGTGAATAAAAAGCATTATCAAAAGCAAAACTTTTTATAACGCTCGTTTTGTGTTATAAATAGTCCAATATCTATCTATTATAATATGCCGATATGCAATGTTTATTATAGCGCTATTATAGGATTTTATAGCGGTTTTTCTACAATTACAACAACTAGAACAATTAAGTCATTATTCCTAAACAAGTTGGGATCAGTTAGAGATGAAAACCCAAAACTAAATGACAAAGTTAATTTAAAAGTAATAATAACAATATTAGATATATATATATATGTACATCTATATATGTATATATATATTCTATTAAAAAAATGTATATATATATAAGGCGAAAATAGAAATAGAGATAAAAATAAACTAAACTAAAGTAAAGTAAAATAATTAAACAAATAATAATAATAATAATAAATAAATACAACAAAAATAAAATAAAAATAGATAAAGAAATTAAAAAAACCATGATAATAATAATAATACTAATAATAGCAATAGCACCAATAGTAATAGGGACCGAAGATTACGTTTTTGGCTCCTATTCACTAGTCCTATAATCTAGAGCTTATCGTTGATACACGAAGATTTTGATCAATGACAATGTACTTCAACA
Organism: Allium fistulosum; assembly: GCA_030737815.1. NCBI lineage: Eukaryota > Viridiplantae > Streptophyta > Magnoliopsida > Asparagales > Amaryllidaceae > Allium > Allium fistulosum. Next base: position 505,003,016 of record CM060903.1, on the reverse strand, counting down.
AAAAGGAAGAGATATATGCAAAATCAGAGGAAGATCGATGAAGACCAAAGTATAAACATGAGTATGATTTTTTAGGTCTAAAGTCTAGATTATTTGTTAAAATCTATCCTCAAGAGATTTGCACGAACATAAAAACACATCCTTAAAACTACATTCATGTGTCCACATTCACTGTGCAGATTTTATAGTTCAGTCGACTGAACAGGCATGGCCAGTCGACTGAAACTGGCACAGAATTACAAATATGCACAGTTTCAGTCGACTGAATTTCCTGTACAGTCGATTAAATACATTACTGAAAATTTCTCTGTATATTTTCAGTCGACTGAATTTCCTGTTCAGTCGACTGAATTTGTAACTGTGAATTTTCTATGAATGGACACCTTTGCAACCATTCTCCAATGGAAACAGAAGCATCTCTTCCCTGCATCTCTAGCAAACAAATGCAACTCTTCTACAAGTATAAATACATGCTTTTAACATTTGCAAATTACCAATTCTACTTGCTTTAATCTCTCTACTTACTTGAACATACTTTCAGATTCTTTTAAGTTTTCAAAAGCAAACCAATTGCTTGAATCTCTGTTTTAACTATAACATATCTTGATTCATAGTAATTCACATTTCCTAAATCTTCACAAACACATTGTATACTCTCGAGGATAAGATTATAGGAAAGTTGTACTAAATTGACTCATTAGTGTTATCAAGAACACAACAAGTCAGAAATACTTTTTGTATTCTAGTTGAAGTCCTCTTCGGTAGTTGAGGCAAGAAATCCTGTTCGGTTGTTCGGGTAAGTTGTAAACCTATTCCTCCGGGTTAAGTGAGGGTTGTTGGTTAGTTGAATTCCTAAGAGGAGCTTAGGGACTGGACGTAGGACAAGAGGTCCGAACCAGTATAAAGTCTTGGTGTCTACTTTACTTACTACTTATTACTATCTACCTAGAGCATTTGACTTTCCATATTATACGATCCTACTGCATAGACTCTTTCAATTGGTATCAGAGCGAGGCCGTCCTATAACCATAACACCGTTATTTGACATATTGATAATATGGAAAACAACACAAGCACAACATCTACCTATAACTCTACATTTGCGGAAGGACAATCTACTCAAAGACCCCCTCTATTCAATGGACTAAACTATAATTATTGGGCTACAAGGATGAGAATTTATATGCAAGCAACAAGTTTTGAAGCCTGGAATGCAACACAAGCAGAACTCATTGTACCCACAACGGAATATTCTACATGGACACATACTCAGAAGAATGAAGCTAGTGCAAATGCCAAAGCTATGAATATGTTATTTTGCGCTTTGGATAGAAATGAGTTTAATCGTGTTAGCATTTGTACTACTACACATCAGATATGGAGTACACTTAGAACCATACATGAAGGCACAAACAAGGTCAAACAAACAAAGATTTCCATGCTAAAGAACCAGTTTCAAAACTTTAGAATGCGACAGAATGAATCCATCAATGACATGTACTCGAGATTTCAAGACATTCATCATGCCTTAATAGGACTAGGAGAAAAATACATGGATTTTGATATTGTATCTAAAGTTCTAAATTCACTCACTGATGAATGGGAGAGAAAAGTCTTAGCAATCGAAGAAGCAAACGATCTATCTACAATGAAACCAGAAGAATTAATTGGAAACCTTATGTCTTATGAAGTTAACATGCAAGCTAAGAAAGATAAAACACAGGAAAGAAAAATGTGGCTTTTCATGCAGAAAAGGAAGAATCAAAGTCTGAAAATGAGGATCTAGAATTTATTGCCAAAAATTTCAAGAAATTATTAAAATATAGAAAAGGAAATGAAAACGGTTTCAAAAAGAATTTCTTGAACAAACCTTCATCCTCAAATATGGAATGTTTTAATTGTCACAAGAAAGGTCATATGATAAAAGACTGTCCGGAGCTAAAGAAGGAGAATCAGAAAAACTTCAACAACAAGAATAAGAAAGACAAATGTAAAAAGGCATTCTCTGTAACATGGGACGATTCAGATTCATCTTCATCTGAAAGTGATAATAATAGCGACAATGAACAAGCGAATGTATGCTTTATGGCTCAAAAATCTGAGGTTAGTAATTTAACTTTCGACGATTTAATTGATGTAAACACAGAACTTTTGAGCACAATAAAAATTCTTAAAAAGAAACTCAAGGAAACTCGTGAAAATCAAAACAAAGCTGAATTTGAAAGAGATATGTTAAAAGATGAAAAGAAAATTCTAGAAGAAGAACTTGAAAAAGTTCAAGAGTCTCTTTCAAATTCGGAGACTCAATTATCACTTTTAAGTCAAGAAATTGAAACTAAAAAAAAAAGAATGATATAATTGTCTCTGAAAATCATGAGTTAAAAACTAAGATTAGACAAGTTGAGTTAGAAAATAATAGTCTTCAAGTTAGATTAGATAACATCACTAAAAATGTTTCTAACTTTAACAAAGGAAGAGAAAATTTATCTAAGATTTTAGAAAATTCTCAATCTTCCTCAAATAAACATGGATTAGGATATAAAAAGGAGCCAAAAATTCCTAAAAATATAAAAACAAATTTTAAGAGGAATATTGACTCTAAACAACAAATGTTATTAAGAGAACCTATTAGAACAAAAGAAGAAACTAAGTTTGTTAAAATTTGGGTTCCAAAGACTAATAACATTTTAATTAGAAATAAATATATTAAAACATTTATGGATAGTGTTCATAATAATAAAAACTATATTTATAAAAAGGATACTGAACCAAATTGGGTTTGGTTTCCTAAGTTCTAACTTTTAGGACCCTATTGAAAGGTGGGTACCAATATTGTATTTATTTTTTGCAGGTCCCACTCAAGAAAAGAAAATGGATTTTGGATAGTGGTTGCTTTGTTTGACAGCTATATATCTATGATTATTACTTCCTTTTTGTCGATGACAAAGGGGGAGAAATCTATGTAACTAACTTTGTTTTGTAGGAAAGATAAATGCATACATTCAGGGGGAGAAGATTAAGTAATTACATCTCTATAACACGTTAGTGTTGTCATCAATCAAAAAGGGAGAGAATGTTGATACACGAAGATTTTGATCAATGACAATGTACTTCAACAAAAAGGAAGAGATATATGCAAAATCAGAGGAAGATCGATGAAGACCAAAGTATAAACATGAGTATGATTTTTTAGGTCTAAAGTCTAGATTATTTGTTAAAATCTATCCTCAAGAGATTTGCACGAACATAAAAACACATCCTTAAAACTACATTCATGTGTCCACATTCACTATGCAGATTTTATAGTTCAGTCGACTGAACAGGCATGGCCAGTCGACTGAAACTGGCACAGAATTACAAATATGCACAGTTTCAGTCGACTGAATTTCCTGTACAGTCGAGTGAATACATTACTGAAAATTTCTCTGTATATTTTCAGTCGACTGAATTTCTTGTTCAGTCGACTGAATTTGTAACTGCGAATTTTCTATGAATGGACACCTTCTTCCTCCCAAGAGTTGCAACCATTCTCCAATGGAAACAGAAGCATCTCTTCCCTGCATCTCTAGCAAACAAATGCAACTCTTCTACAAGTATAAATATATGCTTTTATCATTTGCAAATTACCAATTCTACTTGCTTTAATCTCTCTACTTACTTGAACATACTTTCAGATTCTTTTAAGTTTTCAAAAGCAAACCAATTGCTTGAATCTCTGTTTTAACTATAACATATCTTGATTCATAGTGATTCACATTTCCTAAATCTTCACAAACACTTTGTATACTCTCGAGGATAAGATTATAGGAAAGTTGTACTAAATTGACTCATTAGTGTTATCAAGAACATAACAAGTCAGAAATACTTTTTGTATTCTAGTTGAAGTCCTCTTCGGTAGTTGAGGCAAGAAATCCCGTTTGGTTGTTCGGGTAAGTTGTAAACCTGTAAGTTGTAAACCTATTCCTCCGGGTTAAGTGAGGGTTGTTGGTTAGTTGAATTCCTAAGAGGAGCTTAGGGACTGGACGTAGGACATGAGGTCCGAACCAGTATAAAGTCTTGGTGTCTACTTTACTTACTACTTATTACTATCTACCTAGAGCATTTGACTTTCCATATTATACGATCCTACTGCATAGACTCTTTCACTTATAACAGTACCCTTAAACCAACTCTAAAAAAACTCCTAGCTTATGATTCTGGTACGTGGATCTCTAACTTCCACATGTTTCTATTTGACACCAGTTCTTCGTATATATTCCAATCTCTTCGGTTCCTTTTTACTACTTCCTCCTACGTCAACCTTGGTCAACCTCTACCTCTCTTCGAGAATTCGATGCGGCTTATAATTCCAACGCGCACAGGTGCCTCGGGAGGCCTCCGTTGGAGATGTCCAAATCATCTTAAGCGGTGTTGGACTAGCTTCTCTTCAATTGGTGCTACTCCAAATTTGTCACGTATATCATAATTCCTAATTCGGTCTCGTCTTGTATGACCACAGCTCCATCGTAGCATACACATCTCTGCTACATTTATCTTCTGGATGTGTTGCCCTTTAGTAGGCCAACATTCTGCACCATACAACATCACATGCCTAATTGCTGTTCTATAGAACTTTTCTTTAAGCTTTTGTGGGAATTTCCTGTCACTGAGAATGTCAGACGTTAGTCGCCATTTCATCCATCCTGCTCGAATTCTAAAACTAACATCTTCATCAATCTCACCATCATACTGCAACATTGACCCTAAATATCGAAAGGATTCCTTCTTGGGTACTTGCCCGGCCAGAATGACATCTCCAACCTCTGACCTGACACCGTTGAACTCGCACTTCATATACTCTGTTTTCGTTTTGCTAAGCCTAAAACCCTTTGATTCTAAAATTCGCCTTCACTACTCTAGTTGTCTATCAACCCCTATCCTACTTTCATCAATCAGCAAAGCATCATCGGCAAAAAACATACATCAAGGAATCTCACCTTGTATACCCTTCGTAACCTCATCCATCATTAGGGAAAAAATGTAAAGGCTTAAAACTGACCCTTGATGTAATCCTATGTCAATGGGAAAGCCACTGGTTTAACCATCGCATGCTTTGACACTAGTCACAACATCATCATACATATCCTTGATAAGGGTAATGTACTTTGTTGGGACTCTCTTCTTTTATAGAGCCCACCACATAATCTTTCTCGATACTTTGTCTTAAGCTTTCTCCAAATCGATAAATACCATTTGTAGATCCTTCTTTTGCTTCCTAAATCTCTCCATAAATTGTCTTATCAAGAAAATCGCCTCTATGGTCGATCTCCCAGGCATGAAAATAAATTGTTTTTTGAAATGCCTGCCATCCTTCTTAATCGATGTTCAATGACTCTCTCCCAAAACTTCATTGTATGACTCATAAGCTTAATTCCTCTGTAGTTTGTGCAACTTTGAATATCTCATTTATTCTTGAAGATTGGAACTAATATGCTTCTTCTCCACTCATCTGGCATCTTGTTTGATTTGAAAAATATTATTGAACAACTTAGTTAGTCAGGCTATTCCTACATCTCCAAGGCATCTCCACACCTCAAAGTGGATGTCATCACACCTCAACGCCTTGCCGGCTTTCATCTGTTTTAGCGCCTCCTTTACCTCGGACTATTGAATCCTCCAAACAAAATTTCTGCTAGTGTTATTAAAAGAGTCGTCCAGCTCTATCGTAGTGCTATCACCTTCTTCATTGAATAACTTGTCAAAGTATTCTCTCCATCTATTTTTTTAATCTCCTCGTCCTTCGCCAAAAAGTATATTATTCTCATCCTTAATGGATTTAACTTAGTTGAAGTCTCTCATCTTCCTTTCGCAGAGCTTAGCTATCCTACAGATGTTTTTTCCCGGTTCTTCATACTTAGCTTTTGATATAGATCTTCATACGCCTGACCCCTTGCTTCACTCACTACTCTCTTTGCAATCTTCTTTGTCGCTTTGTACTTTTGCTTGCTATCCTCGCTCTTGTGATGGTGCAAGCATATGTAGCATTCCTTCTTCTCTTTGATAGCCTTTTGCACATCACTGTTCCACTACCACGAATTTTTGGTTTCGCATTTATTTCCTTTTGTTATTCCAAACACCTCAGTAGCCACTTTTCGAATACGCGTTGCCATCTCATACCACTTGTCATTTGCTTATCCTTCCATATTCCATGCCCTTTCTCTCATTACTCTATCCTTAAACACTCGTAAGGCGTCTCCTTTAATCTTCCACCATTTCGTTTTACTAATCCTGACTCCTTTATCCCATCGAACATGTATCCAAAGACGAAACTCGGATATCAAAAGCTGACGTTGTGGGACGATACATTCTCCATGTATGACTTTGCAATCTACACAAGCTCGTTTTTCATCTCTTCTAGTAAGGACAAAGTCAATCTGGCTAGAGTGTTGGCCACCATTGAAAGTAACTAAATGCGATTGTCTCTTTTTAAAGAAGTTATTAGCTATCCTGAGATCATAAGCAATAGCAAAATTCAATATTTCTTCTCCTTCTTAGTTCTTATCCCCATATCCAAAACCACCACGCACTCTCTCAAACCCCCCACTAGTTGTGCCAAAGTTTATCGCTACTAGGAACATCTCTCACTATGACATCTAGATCTTTCCAAAAATTCTTCTTAGCGTTTTCACTTAGGCCTACTTATGGGGCATAGGCACTAATGACGTTCAGAATCATATCACCAACTACCAACTTGACTAGGATGATCCTATCTCCTTATGTCGACCACCCTGTTTTTAAGGTTCTTGTCAATTAAGATGCCTATCCCGTTCTTGTTACGTTCTTTTCCCTTGTACTACAACTTGAAGCTTGTGTTCTCCACCTCCTTCACCTTTTAACCCGTCCATTTGGTCTCTTGAATGCATTAGATATTTACACGTCTCCTGGTCATAGTATCAACTATCTCTTTTAACTTTCCTGTTAGGATCCTACATTCCAACACCTAACCATATCCTACTTTCATCGACTAGCTTTCTTGCCTCTCACACTCGTCGAGTAAAGTGTGAGGACCCTTGCCCATTTATCATTACTTCGGGGCATCGATGAAGCACGCCAGTAAGGGAGTATCCAACCCTTACATATTTATCACCATACCCGAGCCTTGATATGGTGCGCCACTAAGGGAGTGGCGATCCAGCCTTTGCTTATTTATCACTATATCCGAGCCTCGATATGGCACGTCACTAAAAGGGTTATGTCCCAACGAAATATAATACAGTTCCATTTCCATAAGAGAGGCTCTGGTTTTTATGTTGGCTCGCCAAGCCTATCACAACCCTCCTCCTTTATCCTGACTTGGGATAGGCTGTGTAGAAAGCTACACAGGCAAAGTTTTATAGCGGTTTTCCTACGCTATATAAATAAAGATAACACATAATATACCGCTATAAAAAAACTTACAATAACGAATAAAAAGCACTGTAGAAAGTGAACTTTTTATATCACTCTTTTTGGTGTTATAAACAGTCTAATATCTATTATAATGTGTCGATATACATCGTTTATTAAACTGCTATTATAGGCTATTGTAGCCTTTTTATGTGTGCCTTCGTAGGTTGTTTTTGGTGTAGAACTTTCAAGATAGTGACCTCATCCATGACATAACTCACATCACTTTCTCATTATTGTTCCCACCTTCAGTTTACAACATCAATCACAGAAGAATTACACACACACACATATATATGCATATACATACACACACATATTAATGGACATAAAAGTAAAGAACACACTAGATTGATTTACACACACACACACATATTAATGGAAATTAAAGTAAAGAACACACTAGATTGATTTATAGTAGTCTTGGTGTCAACTAATCCTACATGCAATGGTACAAAAATCTCATGCAATATTTTATCACAACTTGTGTGCGCCACAAGGAGAACGATAGTTCCATATAAGAAGATCGACACTAACCAACATAGGAAAATCGACATTTATGTGAACTACAAGCACATTTTAATCGTAATGTTACATCAATATTCAACTTTACAAGAAACCTATGAAATTTCACAAGGATTGTGTAAAACGCATGAATAGCGTGTTTTCCTAAACTAACTGATTCATCCAAATGATTGAGGATTTTAAAATTAAAAATAGTTAATATGAATTGTAACACCCCGCATTTTTCGATAATTGAATAATAAAATAATGATGAACAGTGAAAATAAACATTTTGGAATTGTCAGAATATGGCCTCGAAACTTATACGATTGTGTTTGTGGCGATTTTCTAATCAATTTCCATATATAACTTGTCAAAATCCGAGTCAATGCGAAGAAGTTATGAGAGAAACGGAAAACGGGAAATAATCGAAAATAGAAAAGAAAAGAAAAAATATAACGTATATGGGTCGACCAATAGGTCGACCCAAAACCTCCCTAGGTCGACCAAACGGTAGCATAGGTTGACCCTAGGGTCGACCTGCATTGCTACCTGGACTAATTTCATCCAGGTATGAGCCGAGCCATATAAAATCGATTTTTATTCGATCCGAGCCATACGTTGATGCATCTGATAGCTCCAAATGATCCTGCAACGTGGTGGCTCCAGATTTAATCCAAAATCCAACGGTCTGATATCCCCAAACTCCACTATAAATAGAACCCTAGGCCTAGCTATTTTCTCACAATCAGATTTTCTCCCCATGGGTTAATTGCCTGGGGCTGGACCTTAAAAAGAAAATATTTCTAGGGAGAAGATCTTCTCAATAAAAATATTAGACACCTTAGAAGGGGATACAGGAAGACCATGAAGCTAAGCTAAGCACAAGTAAAGCTAAGGACGATAGGTGAGTGGATTTAATTATATATCTTTTACGTTTATGAGATATTATCGTTAGATTCCTGTTAAATAATTTTATTCAGTATTTATTTCAGTAATTAATCCTGTTAATTAGTATGCTGAGACTGTAAATTGTATAAGAGAGCTTATATTTAATTATTATTTATATAGAAAAAGGAAAATAGTAATCCACCTAAATATGAATAATATTAGGCTTGATAGTTAGAGAAAGGCATAAGCCTAAAAGTAAGAAATTTAGAGTTATTTACATCTATTTTAAAAGTTGAAATTTAGACTATAAATGTTAGTTTCTTTTTCCTTTTTACACGAATAAAACAGTAAAGAGAAGAATTCGCAAATACGGACTAAAATAGAAGAACACTAGACTTACAGAAATTAGATGTAAATAAGAAAAGCTGAAATAAAAAGAGAAAAATAGAAATTTGTAGTAAATTATGCTAAAACGGGAAAAAATAAATTAAAAGGGAGAATTTAATAACTTGATAGGGAAGTGAGTGATAGATTGGTTGGTTGACTTAGAAAAGAGAATACATATCCATAGTTTAACATTTAAAAGATAACGATAAATGTAATTGCAAGAATAAAGGAAAGAAAAAGGGAATTAGTGTAAAATAGAGACACTACTGTATTTTACACTACCCAAAAAGTAAAGAAATAATAAAAGGAATATCTTGCAATTATAGATTATTGTTTATAGCTTCATTAGTATTAAAATATGAAATTGGACTTTTAGCACAGTTTTCGTAACCAACCAAATAGAATAGAACTACTTTCTAGAATATAAGAAAATAAAGTGGAGAATTAAAGGAAGTAAAAAAGAAATCAAGTTAATAATTAAGACAAGACTAGAAGTAATTAATAGAAATGTATCTAGGTCTGCATTTACTCTGCAGATAATAGAATAAATGCAAAGCAGTTATTATGATAAGTAAATTTGTGACAGTCGGACGTAGTCCCAAGCTAAGATTCTCATATAATATAAGAGAATTAAAGAGAATTCGATATCATAATAAAAGAAGACAGACTAGAATAGAAAAGAGACGCTTGTGATTATATTTATAATATATTGATTATAAAAGAATATAGTAGTGACAATTGCAAGTAAAATTATAACATAGGTTATAATTAAGTAGGAAGAAAACAAAAGGCTTATTTTAAGACTTAAATTAAGTTAATAAGCAAATAGAGCAGAAATAACGGAAGAGACTTATTTTAATAAACTTAGATCTTGGATTAAGTTAATAAGCAAGATAATAGAAGTGGCACATACCAACAGCATTCCCTTTCAATCAGGAACTGATGGTCTCATAATAGTTAGGTGAGGCTGGGACAAAATTATGCTAATTAAGGTAAATAAGTAGCCAATAGAATAAGAAAAGTAAACTAAATGCATAATAAAAGATTAGACGTAGGGTCTAATAAAACAGTAAGATGCATTTGGAGGAGCCCAAAACATGAAGAGACTAACGAAGCAGTTCATCACAGATTTCAGCATAGAAGGAGCACGTCCAACTTAGATATTTTGGGCTAGAGGAAGTACGAGACTTCAACGGGACGTGAGGGTACTCTAGGATGGCCCTCTGGGGTATGCATAACGGAGCACTCCCCCGGAGGCAGCTCTGTAGGTGTTCCATCAAAAGAGTATGCCTGGACTGCTTTTTGCATGGCAGGACCATTATAGGCAGTCAAAAGGGGTTGATGTTTGGAGTAGGATATTCGTATGTCACCGTACTTGACTTGCAAGTAGGTTTTAGTGGGCATGACCCAAAAGGATAGTTGCATGTGGATATCGGGCCAGCATCAAAACCAAGAAGCGAGTTCAGGAAAGACTAGAGTTAAACCAACAGTCCAATGGTTCTTTCACTATCGAGACATTGGATTGGGGGGGTGCAGCCAATTGGATGTTTGATTTTTTGTAGTAGGGCACAACCACTTAGCTCTTTAGAGGTCTTTCGATTAGTTGAGAGGAGACTGCATGGGGCCATAGCCATGATAAGAAAAGGGATAGACCAAGTAGAATATCTGTATTGTAGGCCTAACAAGGCAGTTCTTTACAAAAATAAAAAATCCCCGACTAAGTTCCGTACAAGGTAGACCTTGTTAAGCGGGATTCAGGGAGTAGACAGAACGATTACGTATAGTTCTCAAGGTACGCACTGGGTGGTGCATTGTGGATGTCCGAGCATTAGTGTAGACTAGTGCGGGCGCAGTTTTACGTTTTCATAGTAGACGGCGGAACATCTGTATTGTAGGCCTTACGAGGCAGTCCTTTACAGATGTAGTCATAGAACGTTATAGGAGCAAGACGATGGAGTCCTTTACGGGGAGAATACAGAGGGTACTATGGGTAGTACCTAGGACCGACGCGGTCATTGGGCATATAGCTACATATATATTCGTTATTAGGTTTTAATCTACTAGGGAGTAGAAGGGTACGATTCACGTACAAAAGCGAGAGTATTATGAACCCCGTAAACCTAATATAACAGTAAATGGAAAGAAAATGGTATATGTAGAATTAAACTTAGAAGTATATAATTTCTCCATTTACCAGAACTTTAGTTTTGACCCCCTCCTCATAACATCCTACAGGTTAGGTAGATGACAGAGACTTTCCAGCTTTGAGACACTCGTTAGAAAGTGTTATTATTTTGGTGAGTATTTACTTAGTATTATATTTTAGTCAGATTCACTGTGAGATATTTATCTAAGCTCTGATATATTTTTCTTTGCCTATCTGCAGGATACCAGAAAACCCAACTCAGGCTTTAGTGGGCTTGGATTCCAAAAATTCCAGATAGTTGGGAAAAGAAGAAAGAGATAGAAGAAGAAAGAGAAAATAAAACGCAGAATCTCACATTCGCAGCGGATCAAAATATAATATCAAATAATAACAGTTATACAAATGAAATATGTACTTGTCAAATTACACTTTAATATAACAGAGTTACAACATATACACAAACACTGGACAGATACAATCAACATGTCCCTGACAAATTACAATATATCACAGCGGAATACACTCCATACGTTCCTGCCATCCAGCTCGTCTCCTGAGCTCCAGAACGTCCTTACCTGAAAATCTGTAATACTCGGTCTGACCCGAGCATTACGTCAAAGTAACACCCGGGTCAGGCTGGAAACCAGCGTGAGTAAACCCATCTAACATAGAGTACAAAAGCATACAACTTATATAAACCCGGGGTAACTTATATCAATCTTACAACTTCACAAGTTGTTATAGACATCAACCATTTCACACGACAATTTCTAAGTGCCAAAACTTAGATTTAAATGGTCAAATTTACTTAAGTCATTTCACTTCAGCCTATTAGTTTCACATATCAAATTATAAGAATCGAAGTGGTTTCGGGTATTAACTAATACCCGACTCCAGTCTCTTCGAATTCAGTTCATCTTAACCCAAGTTATTCAAAGGAATACATCCTATCTTTAATACTAGATATCACTTACACATCATTTTATCATAGATAACCATATTATTACAGTCCACACGAACATATTATATCGCAACATTTCATATCATAGATATCAATCAATTCAAGGCATTTAACATCATTCAAACATTCATAAACAAAATTGATCACTTCTTAATTAATTTAATTAATCTCTAATTAAATACTAACTTTAATCACTTAGATTACCTTACTCAACATTAATTCATTACAAACCAATTAATTAATCATCTTTTTAATTTTCCAACTTAATTAATCATCCTTGATTAATTATACTTTAATTACATTAAGTAAATAGCCTTTAATTATTTCACAAATTAATTATCCTTAACCATTCACAGTAATTATCCTTAATTAATTGGTCAAATTAATTATCTTATAGCCACCTACATTGATTAGCTATCCTTAATTAATCACATTCATTAATTAACTAATCCCTAATTAATAAATTACACCAAGTAATTAATCCTTAATTTCTTCATTTAAGTAAATCTCCTTAAATTTCTTTCAATCCAGTAATTATCCTTTGGTTAATTATCCTTAATCCATAATAAATAAATTTCTCTTTAATTCCTTAATTTTTATTAATCTTTAATCACCAAAGTCCTTGACTTGCTTAATGACAACCCATTTGCCCTTATTTATCACTCAATCTTTGTTATCGCATAATTAAATCCTTTAAATTAACTTCTTAATTACATATTTAGATTAAGTTTAAATAACTTAAGAATCAATCTAAATTAAGTAAAACCTATTATACAACTTCCTAACCAATATTAATAACATTATTATACAAAGAAAATAAATTTTAAAATCAGTTACAATTACTTAAAGTTTGAAACATCCTTTATTTATATATATATAAAAAACTGTTAAACCCCCTACTTCGGGTTCAACCCGTAATCATCCCGAGTTGCCCCCTGGAAAACTTCCTTTTTTCCTTTTTACTTTTTTTTAAACTTAGTTATTTTATAAGTTCAAAACTGTTAACAATCACACCCGCGAAGACCCGTAGCTCAACTCGAGCCACCACGTTACTACCCCGATATCGACTTCGAGATGAGGACCCTCTGCCCCAAACCAAGCTCTGACATACACGAACCCATCGTGCACCTGTACAACTGATCGCCGACGATTAGGGTACCCATATAACCATCATCAGGTCACCATCGACACCCTAACGATCCCAAACACCCAAACTAATATTCAAGCTAAAAATCAAAATCGAGCTCATCACGCATAACCTGGAACGAAATAGGTTGCACATAAACGCCTCGATCCACTTATTCCAACCACCGGAGACCCTGTCCCTCCGTCCACACCTCCGCTGTCGTCCTAGGTACAAACTACCCCAACCCCGTGCAGCTCGATGCACGAACGAGTCCTCTTCGATCGATTTTCCGACTACATCTAAAACTAGGTTTAGATAACCATTCTCCTTGCCGCCGCCTCCACAATGAACTGGAGCACTACCCACCATTTTTCCCCTCCTCACCGTACTCCTCTCCACCTCCATGCAAAACCTCGACCACAACAGACTTCCCGACCACCTAAAATTGATCGAAACCCAATTTCCAGTTCATCTCAGAACAGCTCTCAAAATACACAATGAAAATTTACCATCTTTGCTTTAAAAATCTTGTTTTTGTATAACAATGCACATTAGATGCTTGAATCAACAATTAATGACATTCGATTTTATCATGTATGTACATGTTCATCAGGACTTTGAAGTTTCCAGGCACATCTTGATCTTATTTTTCTGGAGATAAATTTTTAACTTCGATTTATGACCAAACAACATTTTGTATTTGAAACTCTCAGCCTAACAGAGATCGAGGAATTTGATATTTGGGTTTTGATCAATCATTAAGCTCTGAAGCAAGAAAACAGGGATAGTTTTAACATAAACAGGCATTCACACCTACAAATATTTATACACAGAGGAGATTTATGTATGTAAATGCATAACAAAGCAATTTCAAATATCAGACTTTACAAGCAACAAATAAATATATACTTAGTTTGATTTAAATTGTTTACTCACTTGTTTATGCTGAACAGAGAGGTTGAAACAGTTTGTATTTTGAAAAACTTGAATTCTGCTCCTATGAAACTTGAATCTGGGAAATGCCTGATGATCTGAATCTAGTTGAGTTTGCTGTATTTAGTCTTCAAGTTGTAGCTTTTATTTTATTTTATTTTATTTATTTTTTTGAATCGAAATGAAGAGAATGATATATATATAAAAGATAGTGTGTGTTCAGGCTGAAGTTTCCAGGTACAAGATATTATTTGAACTTCGTAGATTATTTGTATATTTGGCAGAGATTTTTCTCTTCAATGGAGGCTGAAATGATATACGGTAGCTTGCATTAAATACTTGTCTCCCTTGTAGGTTTACACATATTCATTTCTATGTACATGCATATCTCATACATATTATATTTTATCTTGTTTATATTATCCTACTTGTTCTTGTTTATTTAGTTAAGATGTTTGTTTAAGTTTTGTAAACATGAAAATACTTACTATATTTTCTGATCTTGCTTAGCTTTTGTGAACCAGCAGCAACTAAGAGTATGTATATATAAATAGAAGGAAGTTACAGGGGTAGCTTCTGGTACAAGCTTCAGCTTGTTATGTTCAGACAAGATTTTGTATATGGAGGCTGAAAGATTTCTTGCAAATTTCGAATTGACAAAATGTTGTGCTAATTAAATGCATATGTCTCTTATTAGTTTACATCTAATTATGGTTTCTGATATTTATCTATTTTGTACCCAGATATTTTGTATATGTAAATAAATTTGTCTTCTTTGTATTGTACATATGTATATTACACAGCAATACCCTATTTTAAACTTATCCTATATGCATATAAAATTATTATAATTATTGTTAGCATAGTTTCTTAGTTTTGTTTCCTATTTGTAATTTAACTTACAAACATTTAATTTACAACATATATTTGTATTTATATTTTATATTTTATATTTAAGATGGATAGAATTGTTTTTATTTTAAACATTATTATCTATATATATTTATCAAATATTAACAAGGCAGAGTATTTTAATTCAGTTATATAAGGTAGATTTTATTATACATATTATTAAGAGATTTTATTTTAAATTTTCAAATCAAATCTTCCCTTTCAAAATACAAATTTAAATAAACGATGGCAAATATTTCCAAAAGCGTTAACTTTTTAAAATGATAAGTTCGCCTTTTTATTTAATTGGATTAAGTATTAATTAAAATAAATTTGCCAAAATACCGGGTCATCACATTCCTCCCCCCTTTGAATCTTTTCGTCCTCGAAAAGGAACAAAACCAGATTTATTGAAAATGCTTAAAATCATATAAATTTTCTTGGATCATTTTTAAACTACTTTAAAAATCTATATAATATTTCTAAAATAGTTTTTATAAAAATACCTTATAACTCGATGTTTTGACAAGTCAATCCTTGTCCTCATAGAAATTCAGTTATACGTTGATCAGGCGTACGACTGAAAATCTATAAGTGCTTGGCAGACCCGTTTCCAACATCTAGTGAAAATATTTTGAAAAAAATAATTTTATTGAAAATATAGAAAACAGTTTCGAAAATAGAGGAAATATCCTTGGTGAAAATGCTCTGGAAATCATCACCCCCATCCATGGTCACAGTTACATTCTGGGTTACGTTGCCATCGCAGCAAAAGTCCATGCAACTGTAGGTTTCTGTGCCCCTCGATTACGCCATGGAACCCACAACAGATCGCAGTTACATTCCAGGGTTGCGTTGTCGTCGCAGCAAAAGTCCATGTAACTGTTGGCTCTCAGCGGCACACACGATTTTCGCTGTCAAAATGAAACTTCTCCCCTCTTACATAGGTCGCAGTCTACCGATATAAAATCAAACATAGACTGTTGGCTCTCAGCGGCACACGCGACTTTCGCTATGTTACCATAGTGTCGCAGTCTACCGATATAAAATCAAACGTAGACTGTTGGCTCTCAGCGGCACTGTGACGTCCCAGATTTTCGCGTTCGAAAATCGACATCCATACTTTACATCGTACTCGAATGTCGTAGATTCGAGCGTTCAAATCCGAGTCGCCGGAGCTTATAACACAGTTAAGTAAATAACACAGCGGAAGAAATGAATAATACATTGATATACAATATCTGATACAACAGAATGATACAATGAATATCAATATACATCAGAGATATGATACAACAAATAACAGCGGAAAAGAAAAATAGATAACATCAGCAGCGGATAATCTTCATCTCCAAAGCACGATCCAGAAATAGCTCGAACTCCCAATAACGAGGCACAAAGATAAGCAAGTGCAGTCTGATCCAAAGACTGAACTAGCTCCAGATAATCTACTAAACCTGAATATCTGAAAACCCCAACTCTAGACTGCTCGTGTAGGAAATTATGAGCACCCAGAGTTTAGGAAAGGAACAATAAACTCCGGATCAGTCATGGGACTGGTGTGAGCAACAAAAACAGTTTATCTTTAAAACAAATAGCAGAGAATTTTAAAGTCAATTCGCAATGCTTTTTAAAAAATGAAACTACCATAAGACCTCCCGCCACACACACAATGCAAACGCAGAATTGGAGGAGATTTCTTCTTATGATAGTCAAAGATGCTTACTACGCAAAATCAAATCATTTGATATTATTACTAGTGCATAGTGTAGAAAACAATTTCGAAAGTAGAATATAAATCTTAGCCAGCATAGACATTTCGCACTTATGCCTACTATAGCTACCATGTTCAATAGCAGGTTACCACCACATTCCATGGCAGGTAATACAACTAAAACCGTACAGGGCTCGTATTGTTTTGTTTGGATTTCCAACAAATGGTCAGGCTAAGGAACTTCCTATTCCACGAAAGAAACGCCTCTGGCGGGACGTTCCGAGAACCAACTGTTCTCTGCCAAACAAGGCCGGCAACCCCTTTTCCCAAGGGATAAAAGAAACCTCAGATATGCCACCCCCGGTCCTTTGGGACCTTTATCCGAGCTCGGTATCCAACATCACACATCATAAAGAAAGTGTATCCACATGAGTAAGTATCTGGGCTCCATACCATGATACTACCCTTTTCCAGAAGGAATGGTCATACCCTAGGGGAGCTACCCCTGAAAACCTTGCCGCACGATTCCTGTTTCGACCATTACCGGGTTGTGAGGCTCGACGAAGTCTCGTCCACAAAGCTACGCTTTTTCAAAAAGCCACGCTTTGGGTCAACAGATGATCAACCTATGATCACAAAGATAAATGATCAAACAAATGATCATATCACAAATGATCAAACACTGATCATCACACAGCAACACTCAGCATGCCACATTACCAAATTGGGATATATCGCTGATAAATTTCAACTACATAACCTCTGAGCTCGTACGTCTCAGAGAAGGGTGTTAAGCTAAGAGAATAAATTCTCCGCCACCAACAGAAATGTATTTGAAAGAAATCGGCTTTATATCTCAAAGTGTAATGTCAGACATGTATCCATATAAGTCTGTTCCGGGTTCGAACAGAACCGAAGGCACTTCTCACGAAGCCCTTGCAAATCCGGATAATTTCCAATCACGTCCGGACTTCCTGTCACAAAAAGAGTGATATAAATCTCTATACCGGAGCAACTCAGTGCAGAGACATTCGACAGGTTGTCCTTTCATTTTTGAAAATATCCGGTCTTCATAACCGGTCTTCAAATGCCATCCATATACGACGTATCACTATTCGGAATGGGTTATACGACCCAAAGGTCCTTTCCCGGCTAACCCGAATAATGAGCGCAATATTTAAAACATATGGATATTGGGATTTCAATTAAGTCACAACTTATTACCCAAAAATCTTTCTTCAAATGGTTTAAACAAGTTACCATTTTAATCTTTTTAAACAAAAAGATTCAATTCACAAAGTTCACTTAATTTCACAAAGATTCATTCATAGATTTTCCAAATCAATTTCCATTTCAGTTTAACTCGTTAAATCTTTAAATCAAGATTTAACAAATAGCTTTCAAAACAATTTCATTTCGAATGGTTTAACAAAACATCATTTTAAATCTGTTAAAAATAAACAGATTTAATTCATAACTTTCAAAACAATTTCATTCATAACTTGGGAAAATCCATTTTTTCAACTCAATCTTGAAATTCCTTTAATTAAACTGGAATTTCATTTCTTATCTGAAAGCTTTTATCATTTGAAAACAAACAGTTTCATTTCAGAAAATCTGATTCATTCATACGAGTTGAAATCCTTGGGTTAAATTCAAATTCCCAAAATTTTACTTTTGAATGGTTTAACTTCATATAAACACATTTATATCATTTTTAATCCCTAGTTTCGAATCATAGAATTCAATTTCAAACTTGAATTAAAATTTAAATCAAATTATTTAAATTTTCAAAACTCGATTAAGTTATTCAAAATAACTTTTATCTTTGAAATTCCATTTCAAAAGCTTTTCATTTTAAACCCAAATTTCCAATTTCAAAATCAATTGAAATTAAAATTTCAATTTCAAAAACATCAAATTTAAATTATCTGTGACTTAACCGATTTCCACGTGAAATCCATATTTGTGTGTGTAAAAGTGTGGTCCAGGGGTTTAACACAATAGTGCAACACAATGAATCATCACAGATCAAAATACAGGATATAATTGATAAGCGATATAAACTATAACGCTTATCGTTCATGCACAGACCACAGATATATAAATATCACAGATAATAAATTACATCACAGATAATTTATCACAACATAAATCAAGGTGTACCACAAAGCATCATAATCAGGGATATCAAATAATTCAACCATTCAACGAAATCCAAACATCCATAGGTAAAGTCAATTAATTGTCGAATTAATTCAAATCAGATAAATTACTTGTGAACCACAAATCCTGGTTAATTAATCTTATTAAATTACTAACCATTTTGATTAATTATCCTTTGATCACTTATTAATTTACCTCTAATGATAAATTTATTAACCTTTAATTATAATTCATTAACCTTTAATTATAATTAAATCAAACTTTAATCATTAAATAATTTACTTTCAATTATTTAATTATTCTTTAATTAATTATCTTTAATTAATTACATTAATTAATTAACCCCTAATTAATTACCGTTTAATCAATTATCTTTAATTAATCAAGTACTTAATCCTTTAATCTCTTTCACTAATTAACCTCTAATTAATTTCAATAAGTAATTATTCTTTAATTACTTCCATTAATTAAATCTTAAGTAATTATCCTTTTTATTTAATCTCATAAATCAATTCTTCTTTAATCATTTTCATTAATTAATAAATCTTCAATTACTTAATTAATTTATCACAAATTATTAAGTAATTATACTTGAATAAATTAAGAGATTATGTTTCAATTACAAAGACCTTAAACAAACAATTAAGACATATATACCTTAATTTATCTTTTCAATTCCGGTTTTCCATTTATCTTTATTTATTCAAACTCAAATTGATAATCAAGTGATAATTATGTTCGAGGGTCAAAAAATAACTTTACTTGAACATCTTTATTTCAAAACTCATTTGAACTTCGAAAGCTTAATCCAAATTGAAAATATACCGAGTTAATATTCAAAATCAACTTAATTAACTACTCCAAAGGCAACCATCCTTTATATTCAAATTTCAAAATATATTAAATTAAATACCCTTAAAATTTGATTTCCATTTGTTTGGGAAAAACTTGTTAACCTCTTTAAACTTGAGTTCTTTTTGCATAATTTGGTTATAAAATTTTGCAGGCCTGTATCCTTACAAAATTCCCTTTACTAGAAACCAGATCATCACCACAGCAGACTCGAGTCGACCAACCCTATAACCCGAGTCAACTCCTCACAAAACCAGTGCTTGCCTCGAGTCCTTCGTTCTGTATCAGCTTCGAGACCCCAAATGAAACGCCACGAGGAAAACTCGAGCCAATTCCCTTATTTACTCGAGACTAGCTCGAGCTTTTATCCTCCAGACACGACGTGCACACGGTGCACGTGAACCAACGTCGTCGAACTCTGGCGATCGTCGCGACTGTCCCTGACGATCACACTAGTACACACGAACACGAAATTGGAACCCGATCGAGAAAAATCCAGTCGAATTCGAAAACGAACCTCTTGGTCGAAAAACTGGAGCAACACATCGAAGAGATTAACTCACCATCGACGATCGAGACGACGAGAACCACCGGCCTTCACTTCAGAGCAGCACCACCTCCCCAGGCGGCGATCCCCCACCTTGCGATCGACTCCATCCTTCCCTTGGTAGCGAAATCCCCTCGAAACAACCCACGA
Organism: Allium fistulosum; assembly: GCA_030737815.1. Taxonomy (NCBI): domain Eukaryota; kingdom Viridiplantae; phylum Streptophyta; class Magnoliopsida; order Asparagales; family Amaryllidaceae; genus Allium; species Allium fistulosum. Next base: position 504,982,323 of record CM060903.1, on the reverse strand, counting down.
CTAAAACTACCATTCGAACCCTAGATCGTTAGAATTCCATCACCACAGCCAACAAGAAAATCTACGAGTATTTTTCCTGCACTTCCCATCTCCCAGTCCTTCTCTAGTCCAAAACTCGATCATCTCCACCATGTCGATCGACGGTGATTGACGAAAATTCCAAAATCAAATAACTCAGAAAAACACAACAATTTCCAAACTAAAAATTTTCATTGTTATACCTAAATTCATCTTTTTTACATCACGATTCTATTTATATTATTCAAACAGGATTTCCAAATTTTCAAATTTTGACCAGACTTTGTTTTCTCTGTAAATTCGAAAATTTTGAGACGGTTTCCTCATAAAATCTTCTGAAACTATTTTAAAAAATCTACATCTCACATTAACAAACAAATTTCATTCATACATAATTGTCTAATATTAGATAGAGTGTGAGATTAACCATAGTCTAACAATAAAGTATAGGGTGTATATATGTATAACAGACAGCATACATTCATATATAAATAAAGCTAGTTAAAATGGAGCTGAATAATTCAATACAAATCAATATCATAGCAAGTATTTAATTAAAACCATATCAAGCTATTTTTAAGAAGTTTACTCACTTTGTTTTTCCAGAGGAAGAAGAACAGAGCACTTTTATTTTTTTGAAACAGGCTTTGACAATTGGCAAGTTGATATCTTTTTCTTCCATCTTTGGTTCGAGTTGAATTTTGTTTTGTTGTTTATGTTGAAGCTTGTTTGAATATGAGATGATATTAATTTAGTTTTCTTTTCTTCTTTTCTCAGGTTGATGAACGAACAAAAATGAAGAAAGCTTGATGTATATAAAAGAAAAGATGTTACAGGTTATATTACTTTGTACATAAGAAGTATACAGCCTACATACTTGTATTAAATGCTTTGTACAACAAGCACGGCTGAAGTGATTTGGAGTTATGGGCTGCAGCTTTGTCTTGTTTTATATTCCTTGTTTTCTTTTTACAAGTTAATTCATACTTATTTTTTTGTTTGTTTGTTACTAAGGCATGTTGCATTAATTGCTTCTTACCTGCCTGCATATATATTACAGGCTACATTCTTTTTTTTATCTTTTGTTTTATTTTGTAAGCTTGTACTTCTTTTATTTGTTTGTACTGAGATATTGGTATTAATTGCTTAAGTACATATTGCTTTTGTTTATTTCTTCTTGACTTCGGTTGTACAAAGATGAAGATGGTGTGGTGGCTTCAGTGATTTTGTTATGGTGGCGGGGGACATTGCATTTATGACTTATACATTTTGTTACTCTAAAGTCTACAGCCTACATACTTAGGAATATAAGTGAAGTCCTATTGTTTGTTTATAGATATGAATGTAGTTGTATTGTTTGTAGATATTTAGTTCACTTATTTTCTTACTTTGTTTTTATTACTTTATATTGTATTTGTATTTTCATTTTTATCCATACTTATCTTTATATAGTTGAATATATTACCTATTTACTTGTCTCATATTTCTTTTATTATTTTGTATTGATTTTTCCTATATCTTATTTATTCCTTATTATCTTGTAATTTAGATGACATTCTATATTTTTATAATTATTTTTAAACTATTTACTTGAAACTCAAATTCAACATATACAATTTATAAATTTAAATGATCGTTCAAATAAAATTGGGACTCGGGGAAACTCGCTCAAATTTTCCTAATTAAATTTACAATTTTTTATCAAAAATTTATTTAATTACTCAATTTAATTCAAAAATTCATTTAATTATTAATTTAAATAAATTTAAATTTCGGGGTCGTTACAAACTTCCCCCCTTAAAAGAATTTCGTCCTCGAAATTCGCAGGCACGAAACAACACAGAGATAGACAGATTCAATCTCCTATAATTCCTCAAACTTACGATATGGATTCCGAATTCAAGTCGGAATATCTCAAAATACATACCAATTTGTCCCTCTTCGGACTTTGGTATTCACAAGAAATTACAATAGAATTTCAAAATTGAGTTTCAAACGAAATTGTTTTATCGATTTAATTCAATTTTATCCTTATATTAAATTTTCCAATTTATTTAAATTTCTAAGTTCTAATTTCAAATTTATATTCATTAAGGTTTAAATCAAAAAGCTGATAAGAAACCGATGAAGATACGAAGTAAGATCTTCTACAACGATTCGTAGAGCCACCATCACACTGAAACTTCTTCTGGAGCTGTCACGAAGAAATCAAAAGAATTGAAAAGACGAATCAAAAGAGATTGATAAGAAAGATTGTTTCCACTGTTGCAGGATATTGACCATTTATAGTCGTACTTCCCTGTCCCCTATCTCGTCCTCTTCTTGCACTCATACTCACTATCAGTGGATAGCAAGAGAATTTACTGAGACGTTCAAACGGATATCTTAGGGATATACTCATTCTAGAGTTTACTTCACTCTATCTCTAATGAGCTACCTAACGTGTTATACTCCTGAGCTTAAGTTCAACCTTAGCTCTGATACCAAATGTGACGTCCCAGATTTTCGCGTTCGAAAATCGACATCCATACTTTACATCGTACTCGAATGTCGTAGATTCGAGCGTTCAAATCCGAGTCGCCGGAGCTTATAACACAGTTAAGTAAATAACACAGCGGAAGAAATGAATAATACATTGATATACAATATCTGATACAACAGAATGATACAATGAATATCAATATACATCAGAGATATGATACAACAAATAGCAGCGGAAAAGAAAAATAGATAACATCAGCATCGGATAATCTTCATCTCCAAAGCACGATCCAGAAATAGCTCGAACTCCCAATAACGAGGCACAAAGATAAGCAAGTGCAGTCTGATCCAAAGACTGAACTAGCTCCAGATAATCTACTAAACCTGAATATCTGAAAACCCCAACTCTAGACTGCTCGTGTAGGAAATTATGAGCACCCAGAGTTTAGGAAAGGAACAATAAACTCCGGATCAGTCATGGGACTGGTGTGAGCAACAAAAACAGTTTATCTTTAAAACAAATAGCAGAGAATTTTAAAGTCAATTCGCAATGCTTTTTAAAAAATGAAACTACCATAAGACCTCCCGCCACACACACAATGCAAACGCAGAATTGGAGGAGATTTCTTCTTATGATAGTCAAAGATGCTTACTACGCAAAATCAAATCATTTGATATTATTACTAGTGCATAGTGTAGAAAACAATTTCGAAAGTAGAATATAAATCTTAGCCAGCATAGACATTTCGCACTTATGCCTACTATAGCTACCATGTTCAATAGCAGGTTACCACCACATTCCATGGCAGGTAATACAACTAAAACCGTACAGGGCTCGTATTGTTTTGTTTGGATTTCCAACAAATGGTCAGGCTAAGGAACTTCCTATTCCACGAAAGAAACGCCTCTGGCGGGACGTTCCGAGAACCAACTGTTCTCTGCCAAACAAGGCCGGCAACCCCTTTTCCCAAGGGATAAAAGAAACCTCAGATATGCCACCCCCGGTCCTTTGGGACCTTTATCCGAGCTCGGTATCCAACATCACACATCATAAAGAAAGTGTATCCACATGAGTAAGTATCTGGGCTCCATACCATGATACTACCCTTTTCCAGAAGGAATGGTCATACCCTAGGGGAGCTACCCCTGAAAACCTTGCCGCACGATTCCTGTTTCGACCATTACCGGGTTGTGAGGCTCGACGAAGTCTCGTCCACAAAGCTACGCTTTTTCAAAAAGCCACGCTTTGGGTCAACAGATGATCAACCTATGATCACAAAGATAAATGATCAAACAAATGATCATATCACAAATGATCAAACACTGATCATCACACAGCAACACTCAGCATGCCACATTACCAAATTGGGATATATCGCTGATAAATTTCAACTACATAACCTCTGAGCTCGTACGTCTCAGAGAAGGGTGTTAAGCTAAGAGAATAAATTCTCCGCCACCAACAGAAATGTATTTGAAAGAAATCGGCTTTATATCTCAAAGTGTAATGTCAGACATGTATCCATATAAGTCTGTTCCGGGTTCGAACAGAACCGAAGGCACTTCTCACGAAGCCCTTGCAAATCCGGATAATTTCCAATCACGTCCGGACTTCCTGTCACAAAAAGAGTGATATAAATCTCTATACCGGAGCAACTCAGTGCAGAGACATTCGACAGGTTGTCCTTTCATTTTTGAAAATATCCGGTCTTCATAACCGGTCTTCAAATGCCATCCATATACGACGTATCACTATTCGGAATGGGTTATACGACCCAAAGGTCCTTTCCCGGCTAACCCGAATAATGAGCGCAATATTTAAAACATATGGATATTGGGATTTCAATTAAGTCACAACTTATTACCCAAAAATCTTTCTTCAAATGGTTTAAACAAGTTACCATTTTAATCTTTTTAAACAAAAAGATTCAATTCACAAAGTTCACTTAATTTCACAAAGATTCATTCATAGATTTTCCAAATCAATTTCCATTTCAGTTTAACTCGTTAAATCTTTAAATCAAGATTTAACAAATAGCTTTCAAAACAATTTCATTTCGAATGGTTTAACAAAACATCATTTTAAATCTGTTAAAAATAAACAGATTTAATTCATAACTTTCAAAACAATTTCATTCATAACTTGGGAAAATCCATTTTTTCAACTCAATCTTGAAATTCCTTTAATTAAACTGGAATTTCATTTCTTATCTGAAAGCTTTTATCATTTGAAAACAAACAGTTTCATTTCAGAAAATCTGATTCATTCATACGAGTTGAAATCCTTGGGTTAAATTCAAATTCCCAAAATTTTACTTTTGAATGGTTTAACTTCATATAAACACATTTATATCATTTTTAATCCCTAGTTTCGAATCATAGAATTCAATTTCAAACTTGAATTAAAATTTAAATCAAATTATTTAAATTTTCAAAACTCGATTAAGTTATTCAAAATAACTTTTATCTTTGAAATTCCATTTCAAAAGCTTTTCATTTTAAACCCAAATTTCCAATTTCAAAATCAATTGAAATTAAAATTTCAATTTCAAAAACATCAAATTTAAATTATCTGTGACTTAACCGATTTCCACGTGAAATCCATATTTGTGTGTGTAAAAGTGTGGTCCAGGGGTTTAACACAATAGTGCAACACAATGAATCATCACAGATCAAAATACAGGATATAATTGATAAGCGATATAAACTATAACGCTTATCGTTCATGCACAGACCACAGATATATAAATATCACAGATAATAAATTACATCACAGATAATTTATCATAACATAAATCAGGGTGTACCACAAAGCATCATAATCAGGGATATCAAATAATTCAACCATTCAACGAAATCCAAACATCCATAGGTAAAGTCAATTAATTGTCGAATTAATTCAAATCAGATAAATTACTTGTGAACCACAAATCCTGGTTAATTAATCTTATTAAATTACTAACCATTTTGATTAATTATCCTTTGATCACTTATTAATTTACCTCTAATGATAAATTTATTAACCTTTAATTATAATTCATTAACCTTTAATTATAATTAAATCAAACTTTAATCATTAAATAATTTACTTTCAATTATTTAATTATTCTTTAATTAATTATCTTTAATTAATTACATTAATTAATTAACCCCTAATTAATTACCGTTTAATCAATTATCTTTAATTAATCAAGTACTTAATCCTTTAATCTCTTTCACTAATTAACCTCTAATTAATTTCAATAAGTAATTATTCTTTAATTACTTCCATTAATTAAATCTTAAGTAATTATCCTTTTTATTTAATCTCATAAATCAATTCTTCTTTAATCATTTTCATTAATTAATAAATCTTTAATTACTTAATTAATTTATCACAAATTATTAAGTAATTATACTTGAATAAATTAAGAGATTATGTTTCAATTACAAAGACCTTAAACAAACAATTAAGACATATATACCTTAATTTATCTTTTCAATTCCGGTTTTCCATTTATCTTTATTTATTCAAACTCAAATTGATAATCAAGTGATAATTATGTTCGAGGGTCAAAAAATAACTTTACTTGAACATCTTTATTTCAAAACTCATTTGAACTTCGAAAGCTTAATCCAAATTGAAAATATACCGAGTTAATATTCAAAATCAACTTAATTAACTACTCCAAAGGCAACCATCCTTTATATTCAAATTTCAAAATATATTAAATTAAATACCCTTAAAATTTGATTTCCATTTGTTTGGGAAAAACTTGTTAACCTCTTTAAACTTGAGTTCTTTTTGCATAATTTGGTTATAAAATTTTGCAGGCCTGTATCCTTACAAAATTCCCTTTACTAGAAACCAGATCATCACCACAGCAGACTCGAGTCGACCAACCCTATAACCCGAGTCAACTCCTCACAAAACCAGTGCTTGCCTCGAGTCCTTCGTTCTGTATCAGCTTCGAGACCCCAAATGAAACGCCACGAGGAAAACTCGAGCCAATTCCCTTATTTACTCGAGACTAGCTCGAGCTTTTATCCTCCAGACACGACGTGCACACGGTGCACGTGAACCAACGTCGTCGAACTCTGGCGATCGTCGCGACTGTCCCTGACGATCACACTAGTACACACGAACACGAAATTGGAACCCGATCGAGAAAAATCCAGTCGAATTCGAAAACGAACCTCTTGGTCGAAAAACTGGAGCAACACATCGAAGAGATTAACTCACCATCGACGATCGAGACGACGAGAACCACCGGCCTTCACTTCAGAGCAGCACCACCTCCCCAGGCGGCGATCCCCCACCTTGCGATCGACTCCATCCTTCCCTTGGTAGCGAAATCCCCTCGAAACAACCCACGACTAAAACTACCATTCGAACCCTAGATCGTTAGAATTCCATCACCACAGCCAACAAGAAAATCTACGAGTATTTTTCCTGCACTTCCCATCTCCCAGTCCTTCTCTAGTCCAAAACTCGATCATCTCCACCATGTCGATCGACGGTGATTGACGAAAATTCCAAAATCAAATAACTCAGAAAAACACAACAATTTCCAAACTAAAAATTTTCATTGTTATACCTAAATTCATCTTTTTTACATCACGATTCTATTTATATTATTCAAACAGGATTTCCAAATTTTCAAATTTTGACCAGACTTTGTTTTCTCTGTAAATTCGAAAATTTTGAGACGGTTTCCTCATAAAATCTTCTGAAACTATTTTAAAAAATCTACATCTCACATTAACAAACAAATTTCATTCATACATAATTGTCTAATATTAGATAGAGTGTGAGATTAACCATAGTCTAACAATAAAGTATAGGGTGTATATATGTATAACAGACAGCATACATTCATATATAAATAAAGCTAGTTAAAATGGAGCTGAATAATTCAATACAAATCAATATCATAGCAAGTATTTAATTAAAACCATATCAAGCTATTTTTAAGAAGTTTACTCACTTTGTTTTTCCAGAGGAAGAAGAACAGAGCACTTTTATTTTTTTGAAACAGGCTTTGACAATTGGCAAGTTGATATCTTTTTCTTCCATCTTTGGTTCGAGTTGAATTTTGTTTTGTTGTTTATGTTGAAGCTTGTTTGAATATGAGATGATATTAATTTAGTTTTCTTTTCTTCTTTTCTCAGGTTGATGAACGAACAAAAATGAAGAAAGCTTGATGTATATAAAAGAAAAGATGTTACAGGTTATATTACTTTGTACATAAGAAGTATACAGCCTACATACTTGTATTAAATGCTTTGTACAACAAGCACGGCTGAAGTGATTTGGAGTTATGGGCTGCAGCTTTGTCTTGTTTTATATTCCTTGTTTTCTTTTTACAAGTTAATTCATACTTATTTTTTTGTTTGTTTGTTACTAAGGCATGTTGCATTAATTGCTTCTTACCTGCCTGCATATATATTACAGGCTACATTCTTTTTTTTATCTTTTGTTTTATTTTGTAAGCTTGTACTTCTTTTATTTGTTTGTACTGAGATATTGGTATTAATTGCTTAAGTACATATTGCTTTTGTTTATTTCTTCTTGACTTCGGCTGTACAAAGATGAAGATGGTGTGGTGGCTTCAGTGATTTTGTTATGGTGGCGGGGGACATTGCATTTATGACTTATACATTTTGTTACTCTAAAGTCTACAGCCTACATACTTAGGAATATAAGTGAAGTCCTATTGTTTGTTTATAGATATGAATGTAGTTGTATTGTTTGTAGATATTTAGTTCACTTATTTTCTTACTTTGTTTTTATTACTTTATATTGTATTTGTATTTTCATTTTTATCCATACTTATCTTTATATAGTTGAATATATTACCTATTTACTTGTCTCATATTTCTTTTATTATTTTGTATTGATTTTTCCTATATCTTATTTATTTCTTATTATCTTGTAATTTAGATGACATTCTATATTTTTATAATTATTTTTAAACTATTTACTTGAAACTCAAATTCAACATATACAATTTATAAATTTAAATGATCGTTCAAATAAAATTGGGACTCGGGGAAACTCGCTCAAATTTTCCTAATTAAATTTACAATTTTTTATCAAAAATTTATTTAATTACTCAATTTAATTCAAAAATTCATTTAATTATTAATTTAAATAAATTTAAATTTCGGGGTCGTTACAGGCACACACGACTTTCGTTATGGTCTACAGTAGATCGCAGTGACATCGAGTTACACTGTCGTCACAGCATAACCCAAATGCCTCTGTAGGCACCAGCCCCTCGACTTTCGCTACACAATAATCCTCAGGAACTAGTTTTGTCCGGATTCCTCACAGGATCAACTTTAGAACCTCCCCCTTAGAGGCTCAAGGCAGTACCACCCTGTGGCACTCCTGAGAAGTTCATTTCAAGGGAGCGCCCTTTTCCCCAGAGCCAATCTCAAAACACTTTATACTATACACATATAGTATTTTCCAAATCATACACCTAGTATGAATCACATATAAAGCTCTTTTCCTCAAAATCGATTCCCAAAATCGATAATTCTTAAATTAGGCTTTCCAAATTCCAATAATGATTTTTCTCCAAAAATTAAAAGCCTTTCCAAAATTCAAAGGTTCCAAAAACCTTTCCTCAAAATCATTTTCACAAATCATATTTATAAATACATATATATAATAATCTTGGAAAATCTTTGGTTCAATTCATACTTGTATAAATTCATTTTTATACTGCAAATATTTCCAAAACCCTTCTCTTATGGAAATAGATTCAACTAGGGGAGTTTTCCATATATAACAATGATATATAACTTTGTTCATTCCAAATCAAATATTCAAATTTGATTACTCTTTACTTTTCTTCATAATCATAGAAATTTCCAGTTTCATTTTACCCCATCATATATTTTCACAAAATATACTTTTCATTTCAAAAATCATTTACAGTTCTTATCCACAAAATTTCAATATCGATTTCATTCAAACCCGTATGATGTCCACATATCATTCGTACGCAATATCAATTTGATCGCTCACTCGATCACACAATTTCACTTCCGAACTAGTATCGTCCACCCGACTTCCTAGTGCGGACTCAGATCTGGTTTCTTGATTAGAAACCGTCATTCTCCTTGCATAGCCATAACTACGTTAGAGAATATCCAGAATCAATCAAAAATCCATATCCAGGTTTGCCGTCGAAAATCGAGCGAAAAATCCCAACTCGGATCGATAATATTATCTCGAAATTCTGTGCTCGAATCTGGATCAACCCACTATGCGAATAGAATAATATACGTACATCCTACGTATTTATCTTCATTGATTATCAGTTAAACCAATTTCCTTTTTATTCATTCTCACTTTGATTTTATTCACTTATTCACATTTACCTTAATCCCCACTTGGATTATCACTTCACTTCTTAACTCAGTTGGGTATTTAGTCAATAACAGTTTGAACTCCGACCAGCTTAAATTTAGAAATATAGCTTGAAATTTTTTAAAAATAGATAAGTAGTTGAAAAATAATTATTAGCTGTAAAAAGCTGTAAACAGTTAAGTAATTGTAAGATAGTTGAAAAATAGTAATTATTTATAAAACAGTTGAAAAACAGTAATCAGTTTATAAATCAGTTGTAAAATTATTAAATAGTTCCAAAAGTAATTGTAAAACAAGCTTAAGATAGTTTTAGGTTTTAAAAAGAAAAGCTGTATGGTAAATAGTTTGGAAAAATAGATTTATAATAAAACAATTTATTTTGAAAATAGTCCAGAGTCAAACTGTACAACTTCCCAATCTCCATTTCCATCAATTTCCCATTAAATTGATCTAGTCCCAATTCAAGTTGAATTATCCACAATTTCTTTCCTAAATTCAAATCAAATTCCATTTGATTTTAAACATATTCACTTTAACTACAATTCCAAATTATTCAAATTAATTTAGACTAATTTCAAATTAAATCCACCTCAATTTCAAATCATTTCAATTTCTATATGAATTAATCCCAATTCCCATTTTGAATTTGAACTCATTCAATCTTCAATTTTTATTTCAAATTAATCCAATTCAAATTTTCCATTTGAATTTTAAACTTATCCATCTTAAATCACAATTCCCATTAATTCAAATCAAATTCAGTTTGAACTAATTCAATTTAAATCTCAATTTTAAACCATCTCGAATTATATAAATTCGAGTTAATGTAATATCCCGGAAATTTTAACAATATCAATTTAATAATCTGTTTAATAATTAAATTGATATTGATAATCTTTGATAATAAAATTTGAATTTAATTTAATAATCTGATTAAATGGGTATTTAATTAGTGAATTTATCTTTTAAAAACCAATAAAATGATTTCTATTATAATGTATATATATATATATAGGTTTAAAATACAATTTACATATGATATGTTAATTCAATTAGTAATAGTAGTAATTTATAAATCTCTTTTATAAATTATTTTAAAATTGATAAATTATTATGTTAAACAATAATTATTAATATATGGTTTTATATATAGATATAATAGACTTTAATAAAATGGAATTGTTATTTAAAATTGAATATATGTTATAAATTGACTTTAAATTGGATTTTAAAATATAATTTGCATTTGAATTTAAATTAAATTTGAAATTCAAAAGAGGTAAGATTTCAAATAGTTTTGGATTTTAAATATTTGTATAACTTTTATTTATAAGTATAATTGGTATATCTCTTTAAAAAGTTATCTATATATACATAGATAAGTAATAAGGGTTTAAAATTGATTAATGAAGGATTAATTAAATTAATTTAAAGCTTAATTAATTTGAATTAAGGATCATTAATTTTATAAGTTAAGATTATAAATTAATGGTTAGGAATAAAATTATTAAAGTAATTAAGGTTTAATTAAGTTATTGTTAAGTACTTAATTAATTAAGTAATTAGAGATTAATTTATTGATAATTAGGATGAATTAAGTTGTAATTAATAATGGTAAATTAATGTTTAATTATTTAAGAAAGATAATTAAAGAATAGTTAATGGTTAACGTAGATCATTAATTAAGGATTATTAAATAATTAATTAATGTGATTAATTTTAGTAATTAAATAGATTAATTAATTAAGGTTAATCATTTGTGAAATTGTTTAATTAAATTACTTAATGGAAGTAATTAATAAATTAATTACCCATTGTAATTAATTGAGTTTATTTTGATTAGTTAAGTTAATTAATTAAGTTTAATTAATTTAAGATAATCATTTAATGATTTGTATAATTACTTAATGTAATTTAATGAGGTATAATTACTTAGGAAAGTAATTAATAGATAATTACTGATGTAATTAATGGAGTAATTACGGGTAGTTAATTACTTAATGGAATTAATCAAGGGATTAATTAAGAAATTAATTAAGGAATAATTAATTTATTTTAAGAAGTAATTAAGGGTAGTTAATTACTGAATGTGATTAATCAATAGTGATTAATAATTGTGGTTTAATTAAGATTAATTACTTAATGTAATTAATTTAAATAAAGTAATTAATGATGAAATGTAATTAAGGATCATTAATTAATATAATTAATGATGTAATTAAGAATTGATCAATTAAGAAATAATTAATAAATGAAGTGATTAATTAATGTAATTAATTAAGGAGTAATGAAATTAATTATAATTAATTAATAAATGTAGTAATTAAAGGTTAATTACTATAAGTGGTTAAGAATAATTAATTTGTGAAATTAATTTAAGTGCTAATTACTTGAATGTAATTAAATGTAATTAATCAAGGATGATTAATTAAAATGAATAATTAGATAAGGGTTGATTAATTAATTGATAATTAATTAATAGTGACTTAAGCAAGATTGTTAATGATGAAAGTAATTAATTTAATTTATTTTAAATTAATTAGAGATGAAGTATTTAATTTAATTCATTTTAAATTTACTATATATGGTGATTAATAAATCATTGCTTAAGGATATTGAATGATATTGATTTACCTTGAATTGTTTGAGATCTCAGAGATGAGATGATTGATACTGTATGATTTGGATGCTTTGGTTGCATAATGCTGATGATATGGATTATCTGCTTTTATTGATAATGTTGATTATCTCTTGTGAATCTGTGAATTATCTATCTGTATGTAAATAGATAGTATAATTGAATTGGTTTAACTTTAAAAATAACTTGGCCTTAAAAGATACGTTTTGGATTTCGATGAGACCGGGATCGGGTTTCCGTATACCGGATTTCCAGGTCTGGAGACCCGAATACCACATCGATCCAAATTAACGATAGGTCGTGAATCAAGTGAAGATGAAGATTCAGAGTGCAAGGATTATTGTCGTTAACTCTGAGGGTGATTCCAAAACGAGTGTAACGAGATAATGCCTTCGGTTTCGTTCGAACCCGGAACGAACTTATATGGATTGAATGCTTTCAGAACATCGTCAGGTGGACGATGAGCATTCTAAGTGATGTGGTATTTTCTAAGGTAATCGTGACCTCAAGCCTCACAAACCGGGAATGGCTAAAACAGGGGAGGTGCAGCAAGGTTAGTGGGTAGCACCCAAGTAGGACAAGATTACCTCTGTCTAGAAGTCCCTTCTTATTTCGGCTTAGTGTGTGCGGTTGCTGATCCCAACCGTGAGGTATCTTGTGCGGGAATTATCCAGTAAGGGATGTTCCGACCTTGTGTTGCAGGGGATTGGGAGTGATCCTCGGTACGGTGATCTAGGCCACGTACTGTGACGGGCGGTACCCCAGTAGCCCTGCCATTGTATGGAATCCAAACTCCAATAAGTGCCGTACGTATTAGTTGTGCCCAACTATGTTGGAATGTGAGATGTAAGCATTTCATCTATTTCTATATTTTACTTGAAAACCCTAGACCCTATTATAATAAAATCAGATTTCCTATCAAATGTTTTGGTTAGCGTAAGGTAAAAACTTACCCATGTTTATGTGTGGGAAGTCTTACGTGATACTTTTTCTTTCAAAAGGTTTTGAAGTTAAACAAGTTTAACCTGTTACTCACACCAGACCCATGTCTGACCCAAGTTGTTTATTTCTATTTTATAAACTCTTGGGTACTCAAATTTTTACGAGTAGCCAAGGGATTCAGGTTTAGCTTTGACGAATTGTGGAGGAGCAATGGAGCAGGAGGCTTCGGCGTTCGTAGATATAGTATTCCGCTGTGTTGATATCTGTGTTAGAGTCTTGTATTGTATTTGAGTTGTAATATCTAGACAGATGTTTTATAACTGTCTAGTATGTGTTGTATAGTTGTGTAAACTCTGATAAGTGTTGTATACTATGTAATAGTTTATGTTATTAATATAATTTATTCGTTCCGCTGTGAGATCGTTGTTGTTGTTTCTTTCTTTCTTCTCTTCTTTTCTATTTTCTACCCCTTTCTTTCTTATTAACGATGCGACTTTCTATGGAGAGAAAGTCGTGGTCGTTACAGTTAAATTTCCAAATGTTGATTTAACCCCTTAAATCAAATTTACCTTTATCAATAATCCAAATCTTTAAACAATTTAATTCTGAGTCCAATTCTCAAAATTCCATTTTAATTAATCTTTACTTAACTTATTTCAAAGTTCAAATAAGAGTTCAAAACAAATTTTATCTTAAAAATTCAATTTATTACCAAATTTTATTTTCAATTTTAAAACCAGTTCTTAAACAAATTTTACTTATTCAAATCTTCAGTTCAATGTAATTCCATATCCTTAATTTCAAATTAAAGTTTAATTTCCCTATTTATCTCAATAATGGATATATTACCACACTTCATTCCTCATTTATTTAAACAAATCCAATTCACACTTTTAAAGATTATTAATAACAATAGGATGACATCATCCAATTTATTTTAAAACATCCACCCACTTCCAATTTTCAGATCTCAAACCCATTTTGAGATCACACAAACTCCCAATTCAAATTAACCATTTAACTCCCCAAGTTAAATCTCAATTTCATCTTGAAATTCCCAATTTAGGTTGCTTGTTAACTTATTTAACTTTCCCAAAGTTAAATTCAATTTACTTAATCCAGCCAACCTTACCCAATTTGAATTCCCATTTCAAAATTTAAATTTCACATTAATAATCTTTTAAGTTCAAAAACTTATCACCTTGGATGTCACATCTCACTTCCAATTTAAAACTCAACATTTAGAGTTTATTTCAAACCATTTTTGATATTATGTATATTCCTCATATATACATTTTATTTCCTTTACACACCAAGTTATCCTTAAATTTTAAACCACCTTTGGTTCTTAATTCAAAACAAATTTCTTTAAAATTTTCAAACAACTCTTGTTTGAAATAGGACCCTTTCATTCAAATATATTAAATAACATTATTTATTATTTCTTTATCAATTTGAAACAATTTTCAAATTCTGGACCCAGATTTAAAACTTCACAATTTAGATCATCTTTAGTTCCAATTTAAAAGCCATACTTACCTAAATGCTTTACTTTCCTAAAACATTCATTTTGCTTACTTATTAATCCATATCTTATTTTTAAACACAACAATCATTTATGATAATAACCAAGATCATCATATCTGAAAACCAATTCATTATTATCTTATTCTGGAACTTTTCCCCAAATTCAAGATTTAATCTCAGTTTTAATCCATTTCAAACTTACCTTTATTTAATTTGGTCGTATTTCTGTTACCTCTTAATTTAATTCCAATAATTTAACAACCAATTACCTTAACATTTATTAGAAAGACATATCGCTTTATATATATCAAAATATATCCTTATATAAAATCATTTGTCTTTAAAATCATTTAAAATCTTTATATAAGAAAATAACAAGTACGCTCATATATATATATATATATAAATACTCAACTCATTCTAGGGTACTATTGATCCTATCTTTAGCTGAGTACACCCACCAGAGCCAAGGTTCTTGATTAACCTGGCTTTGATACCAACTGTAACGACCCGGAATTTTCGATTCCGAAAATTCCAAATAGTTGGGAAAAGAAGAAAGAGATAGAAGAAGAAACAGAAAATAAAACGCAGAATCTCACATTCGCAGCGAATCAAAATATAATATCAAATAATAACAGTTATACAAATGAAATATGTACTTGTCAAATTACACTTTAATATATCAGAGTTACAACATATACACAAACACTGGATAGATACAATCAACATGTCCCTGACAAATTACAATATATCACAGCGGAATACACTCCATACGTTCCTGCCATTCAGCTCGTATCCTGAGCTCCAAAACGTCCTTACCTGAAAATATGTAATACTCGGTTTGACCCGAGCATTACGTCAAAGTAACACCCGGGTTAGGCTGGAAACCAGCGTGAGTAAACCCATCTAACATGGAGTACAAAAGCATACAACTTATATAAACCCGGGGTAACTTATATCAATCTTACAACTTCACAAGTTGTTATAGACATCAACCATTTCACACGACAATTTCTAAGTGCCAAAACTTAGATTTAAATGGTCAAATTTACTTAAGTCATTTCATTTCAGCCTATTAGTTTCACATATCAAATTATAAGAATCGAAGTGGCTTTGGGTATTAACTAATACCCGACTCCAGTCTCTTCGAATTCAGTTCATCTTAACCCAAGTTATTCAAAGGAATACATCCTATCTTTAATACTAGATATCACTTACACATCATTTTATCATAGATAACCATATTATTACAGTCCACACGAACATATTATATCGCAACATTTCATATCATAGATATCAATCAATTCAAGGCATTTAACATCATTCAAACATTCATAAACAAAACTGATCACTTCTTAATTAATTTAATTAATCTCTAATTAAATACTAACTTTAATTACTTAGATTACCTTACTCAACATTAATTCATTACAAACCAATTAATTAATCATCTTTTTAATTTTCCAACTTAAGTAATCATCCATGATTAATTATACTTTAATTACATTAAGTAAATAGCCTTTAATTATTTCACAAATTAATTATCCTTAACCATTCACAGTAATTATCCTTAATTAATTGGTCAAATTAATTATCTTATAGCCACCTACATTGATTAGCTATCCTTAATTAATCACATTCATTAATTAACTAATCCCTAATTAATAAATTACACCAAGTAATTAATCCTTAATTTCTTCATTTAAGTAAATCTCCTTAAATTTCTTTCAATCCAGTAATTATCCTTTGGTTAATTATCCTTAATCCATAATAAATAAATTTCTCTTTAATTCCTTAATTTTTATTAATCTTTAATCACCAAAGTCCTTGACTTGCTTAATGACAACCCATTTGCCCTTATTTATCACTCAATCTTTGTTATCGCATAATTAAATCCTTTAAATTAACTTCTTAATTACATATTTATATTAAGTTTAAATAACTTAAGAATCAATCTAATTTAAGTAAAACCTATTATACAACTTCCTAACCAATATTAATAACATTATTATACAAAGAAAATAAATTTTAAAATCGGTTACAATTACTTAAAGTTTGAAACATCCTTTATTTATATATATATAAAAAACTATTAAACCCCCTACTTCGGGTTCAACCCGTAATCATCCTGAGTTGCCCCCTGGAAAACTTCCTTTTTTCCTTTTTACTTTTTTTTAAGGGTAAGTTTGGCTCACATCCCTAACAAGTTTTAAAATAGAGAAAACATCCTTCCCAACCAACATTTACGTTTCCGCTCCCTGTTTTCAAATTCACACACGCAAAAAGACCAAAATACCCTTTATGTTTTTAACTTTTCAAACGTGTATAACTTTATTTACAAAAACCGGATCAACATAACGTTTTCACCAAAAAATCGCAAATTTTATGATCTTTAAAATGAGATCCATTGTTGATACCAAAAATTTAAATTTGTATTAAATCTGCAATTATTTCAAATATTTGCAGACAATTCAGCAAATATTGAACATTTTCGATTTTTTTTCAAATATATAAAAATTGCAAAAAATTGCAGATATTTCTGCAACTATATGATATAGTTGCAGAAATGTCTGCAACTATTTCATATAGTTGCAGAAATGCAACTATTGCAAATAGTTGCAGATGCAACTATTGCATATAGTTGCAGAAATGCAAATAGTTGCAGATGCAACTATTGCAAATAGTTGGAGAAATGTCTGCAACTATTGCATATAGTTGCAGACATTTCTACAACTATATGCAATAGTTGCAGACATTTCTGCAACTATACCAAATAGTTGCAGACATTTCTGCAACTATTTGGTATAGTTGCAGAAATGTCTGCAACTATTGCATATAGTTGCAGACATTTCTGCAACTATTGCAAATAGTTGCAGAAAACGAACTTACACGGTATTTCAGTAAAAATCTTTTATTGCAAATAGATAAATCATTAAGCAAAGATAATTTTATCGTTCAATATAAACCAAATAATCACAGATAGAAAAAATTGAGCACGGTATAAACGAGGATATTTATGGAAAAGAATTAAGCCGAAACAAAAATAGGGACCGGATTTATAAAGTTTCGAACGGAAGGAGTTTTTGTGAATTACGTTTGGTTTTAGGGATGTGACCCTAATTTTCACTTTTTTTAAACTTAGTTATTTTATAAGTTCAAAACTGTTAACAATCACACCCGCGAAGACCCGTAGCTCAACTCGAGCCACCACGTTACTACCCCGATATCGACTTCGAGATGAGGACCCTCTTCCCCAAACCAAGCTCTGACATACACGAACCCATCGTGCACCTGTACAACTGATCGCCGACGATTAGGGTACCCATATCACCATCGTCAGGTCACCATCGACACACCCTAACGATCCCAAACACCCAAACTAATATTCAAGCTAAAAATCGAAATCGAGCTCATCACGCAGAACCTGGAACGAAATAGGTTGCACATAAACGCCTCGATCCACTTATTCCAACCACCGGAGACCCTGTCCCTCCGTCCACACCTCCGCCGTCGTCCTAGGTACAAACTACCCCAACCCCGTGCAGCTCGATGCATGAACGAGTCCTCTTCGATCGATTTTCCGACTACATCTAAAACTAGGTTTAGATAACCATTCTCCTTGCCGCCGCCTCCACAATGAACTGGAGCACTACCCACCATTTTTCCCCTCCTCACCGTACTCCTCTCCACCTCCATGCAAAACCTCGACCACAACAGACTTCCCGACCACCTAAAATTGATCGAAACCAAATTTCCAGTTCATCTCAGAACAGCTCTCAAAATACACAATGAAAAATTACAATCTTTGCTTTAAAAATCTTGTTTTTGTATAACAATGCACATTAGATGCTTGAATCAACAATTAATGACATTCGATTTTATCATGTATGTACATGTTCATCAGGACTTTGAAGTTTCCAGGCACATCTCGATCTTATTTTTCTGGAGATAAATTTTTAACTTCGATTTATGACCAAACAACATTTTGTATTTGAAACTCTCAGCCTAACAGAGATCGAGGAATTTGATATTTTGGTTTTGATCGAGCATTAAGCTCTGAAGCAAGAAAACAGGGATAGTTTTAACATAAACAAGCTTTCACACCTACAAATATTTATACACAGAGGAGATTTATGTATGTAAATGCATAACAAAGCAATTTCAAATCTCAGACTTTACAAGCAACAAATAAATATATACTTAGTTTGATTTAAATTGTTTACTCACTTGTTTATGCTGAACAGAGAGGTTGAAACAGTTTGTATTTTGAAAAACTTGAATGCTGCTCCTATGAAACTTGAATCTGGGAAATGCCTGATGATCTGAATCTAGTTGAGTTTGCTGTATTTAGTCTTCAAGTTGTAGCTTTTATTTTATTTTATTTTATTTATTTTTTTTGAATCGAAATGAAGAGAATGATATATATATAAAAGATAGTGTGTGTTCAGGCTGAAGTTTCCAGGTACAAGATATTATTTGAACTGCGTAGATTATTTGTATATTTGGCAGAGATTTTTCTCTTCAATGGAGGCTGAAATGATATATGGTAGCTTGCACTAAATACTTGTCTCCCTTGTAGGTTTACACATATTCATTTCTATGTACATGCATATCTCATACATATATTATATTTTATCTTGTTTATATTATCCTACTTGTTCTTGTTTATTTAGTTAAGATGTTTGTTTAAGTTTTGTAAACATGAAAATACTTACTATATTTTCTGATCTTGCTTAGCTTTTGTGAACCAGCAACAACTAAGAGTATGTATATATAAATAGAAGGAAGTTACAGGGGTAGCTTCTGGTACAAGCTTCAGCTTGTTATGTTCAGACAAGATTTTGTATATGGAGGCTGAAAGATTTCTTGCAAATTTCGAATAGACAAAATGTTGTGCTAATTAAATGCATATGTCTCTTATTAGTTTACATCTAATTATGGTTTCTGATATTTATCTATTTTGTACCCAGATATTTTGTATATGTAAATAAATTTGTCTTCTTTGTATTGTACATATGTATATTACACAGCAATACCCTATTTTAAACTTATCCTATATGCATATAAAATTATTATAATTATTGTTAGCATAGTTTCTTAGTTTTGTTTCCTATTTGTAATTTAACTTACAAACATTTAATTTACAACATATATTTGTATTTATATTTTATATTTTATATTTAAGATGGATAGAATTGTTTTTATTTTAAACATTATTATCTATATATATTTATCAAATATTAACAAGGCAGAGTATTTTAATTCAGTTATATAAGGTATATTTTACTATACATATTATTAAGAGATTTTATTTTAAATTTTCAAATCAAATCTTCCCTTTCAAAATACAAATTTAAATAAACGATGGAAAATACTTCCAAAAGCATTAACTTTTTAAAATGATAAGTTCGCCTTTTTATTTAATTGGATTAGGTATTAATTAAAATAAATTTGTCAAAATACCGGGTCATCACAAAATTCTACCAACCAACCACCTATAAATGCTTCTTATTTAAAAGTTATTTAGCGGTGTTATATGATGTGCTACGAAAATCAAGGAATAAATTTGCAAAACACCCCAAAAGTAAGAATCAAACTCAGTCGCCTTGTGGAAGAAAAACGGTTCTCATCCAACCGCACTGTAACCACTTTTGTTTGGAAGGTGGTTTGCAATATTATATTATGGTCCACAAAATTTAGAAACATAAATAGTTAGCAAAAGTGGGATTCAAACCCAGGTGTCCAAAGAAAGAAGCGCGCATGCCTACCACTATGCCAAACAAGATTTTGATTTGTTGCTGTTATCACATTTATATGGCCATTGAAAAAGGACCAACTCAAGTGCCAATTCAGGCATCTTTTCAAAGTGTTGAAATTTTTTAATGGATGCATCTTTGCAATCCGAATTTCTGAAGGGTTGCACCTATTTAATGGATTCTTATCACTCTTATATAAGCCTTCTATCATCCAAAAAGCAATCGCTCAATCTTATGCTCTCATATTATTCAGTATTGATTCCTAAAACACTTTGCTCCATATTCATTCCAAAAGAAAACTTAGACTAGCGCTCATTCACTCCCCAACATTTAATTTTGGTCATAATTCACTTCCTATCCTCTGGGTACTCATTATGCATCATTTTGAAGGTTATTGAAGTTTGTGCTATAGTGTGACAAGTTAGTGTATTGAGACACAAAATATTATCGAAAAAATTTGTATTCTACTTTGTTGTAAAAGCTCGAGAAGTTGGCAAAGTCAAGTACTGCAAGAGGGAGTCTTCAAGTAGTGTTGTAAACTTATTCCTCTAGGTGAAGTGATGACATTTTTGGTTAGTGAACTATCGAAGGAGAGCTTCGGGATTGGATGTAGCACGAGAGATCTGAACCAATATATATCCATCGTGTGATCTATATTTCCAGTATATTTACATTGTCTCTTACTGTGTTGTCCATCTTCTATCCATAGAGATCTAATAATTTGTATAAGAGGCCGATGTTCTACTGACTATAACAACATCATAGAACAATGTCCAGAAGAAAACCTAGTTGAAGCACCACAAGTTATAGAGACCGTCATGCATGTTACACTACTACAAACATGATCGCAAGCGACACCAAGTCCGAATGCACCACCGCACCAAACATCGATGAGGCACAACTACTTATAGTCAATTATTGTGGTGTTTTATTAAAAAGTTGAAAAAGCTTAAAAGGAAGCACAAAGAAAGTTTTGATAAAATAAATAAATATGAGATGAAATTAATACGTTGAAAAATGAAAAACATAATTTTGAAATGAAAATAGCTCCTTAAATTTTTTTTTTGGAAAATTTTGTTTCTAAGTTAGATCATCTTGAAAAATTAATAATTCCTTCGAAATGGAAAATGAAAAGTTTTCAATGAAATTTGACGATTTGAAAAGTGGTTTTGAAATTTTTTTAAATAATTCAAGTTCTCAAATTTTGACTATTGATAAAGAGAATTATGCTTTACAGAATGAGAATTTGGAATTAATTAAAAAAATGATACTATAAAAAATAAAGTTGAAATTTATGAAAAAGAGATTGGTGAATACAAGGTAAAATTTAAAATTAGCGAAAAACCACAAAATTAAATAAAGGTGAAAATGATTTAAATACAATTTAATAAATATCTAGAATTATATAACAAAATTGGTTTAGGATATAATAAAACTAATAATAGAAATAGTACTAGGTATGCTTTCATGTATAGTAAAAATATTAATGCTAGCACTAGATTTTGAGTAAAATCGAAACCCACTTTTTATAGAAATTCAAGTACTTCGTAAGTTATAAGTTTCTAATATTTCTAGAATTACAAAACCATTAAACATAAATATAAATTATTTAATTATTTGGGTTCCTATTAACTGGAGAAATAGAGAAAAATATATTAGCGATTATTTCGATCAGTAATTAATAATGAATATTTTATTTTTAAAGGTTCTACCGAAAGCTCCTGGGTATAGTTACGTTCAACCCAAACCTCTGAACCCTAATGTAGGAATTGGGTACCAAGATGAATTCTTATTTTTTGCAGGTACCAAGAAAAGATCAAAAGATGAGATAGATTACTAATTGTAAATGTTTTGTATATCTGATGGAGAATGAGTGTTTATGGAAAATGGAACTGCAACAAATTGGATATTCTAACCCATTTGGCTTTTAAAATATTTTGGGGTTAGAATTTCTATAATATCACCAATATTGAAAAACTAAATTAGACACTCTTTTTATATAAAATGTTACTTTCAAAAGTGTTAGAAATATTTAAAAACATTTTCCTTTATGTTAAATGAGTGTGAAAAATTATTTCAAGGAAAATAAAAATATCTTTTGAAAACAATATTTTTAAAATATATGGCTATGCTTAATATTATATAAGTCATTTTTTAATACATAACACACCCAATATTATGTCAATTTTGTGAAAATATTTTCAAAATTACCAAGTAATTATGGATTTTTTTTTGAAAAAGCTTAAAAGGTAGAATTTATGTTAAAAATAATCATACAAAGATAGTGCTAAAATATAGAATAACGTACATTTCAAAATTGTCATTCCTTGTACCAAACATTTAAAAATTAACAAAGAACTATTAGGGTTATTTAAGTCAATTATGAGTATTTAAGGAAAATTATTTTTGACTAAATTGACTAAATTAATAGACGACCCAAAGCCCATGATGATTTTCAATCTTTTTGTTGATGACAAATATGTAGAAAATTGGGCATGTTGATAAGGGGAGTATATAAATTTGGGAGAACAAATATTAAGGGGGATAATATAATACTATTTAGAAAATCAGACAGTTTTCATTGAGGGGCAATGTTGAAAATATGATGTGTGTTTTGATGATAATAACCATATAGCAATGCTACTAATATGTTTATGAAGTAATTTCAGGTCAAATAGCTGTACGATGGATGATAAAGTTTATACAAGCTATAGTTAAGAATACAAAAGAAAAAATGGTTCAAGCGGTGGGATTTGAACAAAGAACGAATAATATATTCAATGAAGAAAGTGGAAAATAAATATTAAAAAATAAAGATGTCAAGTCTTGAACTTAGGTTACAACATTAAAGAATTCCACTAACCAACCACACTACAGATATTTTTAATCAACAGTTAGTTAGCTGTGTCACATGATGGGCAAAGAAAATCGAGGAATAAATCTGCAAAACTCGCCCAAAGCAGGAATCGAACTCAGGCGCCTTGAGGAAGAAAAATGGTTCTCCACCAACCACACTATAACCACTTTTGTTTGAAAGGTGGTTTGCAGTATTATATTATGGTCCGCCAAATTTAGAAAAATAAATAGTTAGCGAATATGTGATTCAAACTCAGGTATCCAGGGAAGGAAGCCTGCTTGCCTACACCATACCACATAAGATTTTGATCTGTTGCTGATATCACTTTATATAACCGTTGCAAAATGACCAGTTCAAGTGCCCATTCAAGCATCTTTTTAAAGTGTTCCAAGCATTTAATGGATGCATCTTTTCCAATCTAAATTTATGAAGGGTTGCAACTACTTAATGGCTTTCTATCACTATTATATAAGTCTTCCATCATCCCAAAAGCAAACACTCAACCTTATGCTCTCAAATTACCATTGTATTGCTTCCTAAAGCTCTATACTCCATATTCATTTCAAAAGCAAACTAAGACCAACGCTTTTTCACTCCACAACATTTAATTCTAGTGCCAATTTGCTTCTTAACCTCTGCATATTCACCCTATATAATTTTGAAGGTTATAAAAGTTTGTACTATAGTGTGACAGGTCAGTGTATTGAGACATAAAATATTGTCGAAGTAGTTTGTATTCTACTTTGTTGTAAAAGTTCGAGAAGTCAACTAAGTCAAGTCCTACATGAGGAATTCTTCATGCAATGTTATTGTAAACTCATTCCTCTAGGTGAAGTGAGGATTTGTTTGGTTAGAGAAATACCAAAAGGGAGCTTCAGGACTAGACATAGGACAGGAGGTTCGAAGTAGTATAAATCGACTATATGATCTACTGTTATATTCCCATTGCATTTACATTATCTCTTACTGTATTGGCCATCTTCGATTCCTAGCGATTTAACAAAGTATATTTCCATAACCATATCTACGACGCTTATGCTGATTTATAAGCATGATGAAGACAGTGAGATCAGTGTCAATAACTAGTTCAGCTATATTGGTGAAATTGTTATCCACTTTTAATTAATAGCCATAGTGTTTAATATTTTCATATTGATTTGCACATATATAAAGTATTTAAGTCAAATGTTCAATTATACAAACGTCTTGCTATAGACATGTGTTGATTGATCATCCATCCAAACCTTAACCACATCCTCCAAAGTTTGATCATTGATGTAAAAAACCGTCGATCAGAACCCCGTAACTACACAACAAAGTCTCAAAACAGCGAGTCATTGGGTGATGATACATATTGATATACAGAGAGAGCATAAGAAAAAAAATCTGTACTAACTAATAACTTTTAGAGTCCCATAGCAGATGGTCACACAAAATATCATATTACACAAATATATATAGCTGATTGCATATCTGATACCAATACTTAAGTCTGTATAATCCAAACCCAATCAACTTCACACATACTGTCACATCATGCCTTTAAGGTACAATTTATTTATACAACATTTTCATATAATATTTACAATATATACAAATTACACCACCTGGTCCACCACGTCTCCAAACTCCATTAATTTGAACAATATCAATAAAGAAAATATAAGAGTGGGTCAGACATATGTTTGAGTAAGTGAAACCAATCTAAAACTTATATAAATTGATAAAGAAAATATAGGAGTGGGTCGGACATATATCTGAGTAAGTGAAACCACTTAAAACTTATATACTATTATGAAAATGATATAACATGATTTATGTCTAAGTATAATATCTTTTGGACCATCCTGCACTGTGCTATAGAACAATATTATACTATCTAAATTTGATTCGGCCTCTAACATTTACGGCAAAGGATCCCCTATATGAAATCTGGTCTCGCCACGTGCGGTAAAGGATTTCACTTATACATAATCCAGTCTTGTCACCTACGGTAAAGGATTACACGTATTGGACTCATGTCCGGTCCCGCCATGTGTGCTACAGGTAACTTTTATCCACATCAAAAGGATTGCATGCATTGGACCCTTGCCTGATCCCGTCACGTACGCTACAGGTCGAATTTTATCCACATCAAAACTCTCCTGGACCGGCCTCGTTGCTCTATATAAGAGAACGCTCGTCAATACCATGAATCAAGGACTTGCCTCGGGCGCTACAAGATTCTGGTATTCATTCCTCATCTAAACCAATATAAACTACATTGCCGAACTACAAAATCCAAGCTATACATATTACATTCGTATCTCACCATTATCGTCAAGTTCCACGTATTCATTCATCCAATACCAAATACACTATACCCATCCATCATCATTATTACCAAACCAAGCATCTAAAATACAGTCATACATGTCAAGGTACCATCAAAGAGTCGTAAGAGAACATGAGGCAGAAAGTTAGAGCAACGCATATCGAATCGGCGTTTAAAAATGCCAAAAGTACCCATGATTGGGTTGCACACTAGTGGACCGGTGTGCATCACCGGTGCACCGATGCACTTCCTAGATAAGCGATTTCTTTATTGTTTTGTGTGTTCTAATTTTCAAATTTGATCATTTACTTCATTTCTTATTTCTAAAGGGTTTCATATCATATGTTTGCATTATCTAACATGATTCTAGAGTCTTAACAGATTAAAAAGCATCAAATTTAGTTTCTACATAGTCTTGATCTGGATTTGTGATATATAGGATTTCTGATAGTTTCTTAAGAACAAGATACGTGCAATTAAATCTAAACTTCAATTATCATCTTTTATACAAAATTTAATCCTATATTAGTCTTAAAGAATCCTATATCAATAAGAGAGCATTATACAAGAATCGGAGAAGCTACACTCGCCGAAACTCCAAAAGTTTGCTCCTGCCTTCGCTGTCTTGCATTTTTTCTTCTAGGAACTTAAATTTTTCACACCAACTCCATTTTTAGATCATATTCCTTATCCATACAGTCATTTTGAGGGGTGGATCGTCGAATTCCATCAAGAAACATGGAAGATATGCTATTATGAAGTTTGATGTTGTTGGTAGGGAGTGTATTACGGGATTTCCTTATGGTTCAGCCCTGTTGAACACCAACTGCCTGATTTCTCCAAACCTATATTTATGCATTGTAATTCATGCATGCTTAGATTTGTCACTGGTTTCATGTAAATTCGTTGAGAAATGAAGGAAATATGCAATTTGAAGTTGGACGTTGAACTCTAAAAACTATACTCGAAATTCACCACTTTTCATCATTGTCTGCGCCTACAACACTCCTATACTCTAAAAAATTTCCTACCAATGATTTTAGATCTATAGCCCTCTTTGATAGCTTCACAATGCCATCGGTATCGTAGATTTTTGCTAAGCTTTGGGAGAGATATATTTGATATTGAGTATGTTAAGAGGGAGGAAGTGGACAAGGAAGAAAGTGATCGGTTTTGAAACTGAAATGATGGAGTACACAAGTTTTTTAGTTTCTTAAGTCAACCGTTCAAAGTTCACCAAAATTCAAGTTCAAAAACCTAACCCTTAGCGCCGACTCAACTTGACCATGTTTTCGACTGGCGAACAAAAATACCGCACGACTCAGAAAAACGAGACGGTCGCAATGACATTGGTTTCATCATCAAATTCCAACGTTTGAAAAATGATCATTTTTCCACTCCTTATGTTTTATTTATTTAATCATCATAAATTTCAATTTTTTTCAAGTTATCACAACAGTATTATAAATTAATATTTACTGATTTTTTGGGGTATTACAACCTTTTCCCCTTAAGAGAATTTTGTCCCCGAAATTCCCAAGAGACAACCAATGCATCACACTCTCTCGTATATTACACACATACTTAAGCATATAAAATAAATCATCCAACCATTCATTCATACAATTATCCACACAATTAGGAAACAAATTAAACCAAGCATCCAAAAATAGCATATGAAATAATCAAATTAAAAACATCAGTGTATGTGTATCTATCAGCATATGCATACGGTCGTGCTTGTGTACTTTAAGAGATATAACCAACAATATAACATTATGAAATGATTATCGATATCATATGGCATTATATATGCAAATATCTAACTATTAGGCCTTTTTATATAAATGAGATAGTATGACATATAAAGCATGATGCGAGCATCCAAGGGTGATCGTATAAATTATACACATACACACAACCAATAACACTAGAATATCGCATGCTAAACATATATATATATATATATATATATATGTGTGTGTGTGTATACAGTAAATCATGAAGTCACATCATACAAAACATACCAAGAAAATAACAAATCCATATATAAATAAAAACATCAATGAGTTCAAGCAATAATTCAGCCAAACCTAGATACTAACTAAGCTAATAATCAATCAAATGGAAAATGCTGTGGAAAGAAATCGAATTGAAAAGGTCGGATCTACTCATCCACTTCAATTGTCTCTAACCAAATCATTCTCCCCAACATAATCTAACAAATTTTAATACTGGCATATACTCATTCTTAAATATCAACAACAAATGTATGTGCATGTCTATAGCTTTTGCAATCTCTGCTACCATCTCAAATCCATAACGCCACCATACATAACAACGGTTAACCTTGGCACAAAATGCCACATAAAACAACAGTCTCTAGTACCATCCCTAAATGCGCATACTTAATACCAAAATTACATAGTAGTGGTTTCCTAAATTCGTCTTTTGGATTGTTAAGGTAAGACAACTCAATATGGATGGTGTCTTACCCATACAAATCTAAAAGACCTAAATCACCATACCAATCCTTCATCAGTCTAAGAACATCCAAAATGATCGGTGTCTTAACCTCGTAAACATAACATATATTCCATCAAAATCTTAAATCTAACTTGAGTGGTATCATTTCACTTATGATATCACTTTTCCCAATATCCAACAAGCTTGGCACTCAAAGTATCTCCTCCTCAATCATTCAAACATTTCATCCTAAATTCTATAGCCTACAATTAAGCAACATCAAAACAAGGGTAATCCTATTTTATTCAACTAATGCAACCATAAAAATCAAAATCCTAAATCTAGGTAGAGTTCTAACCTAAGAAAAATTGCAAACCTAGGATAGAGATAGAGTTAAACGGATGGACTATATAATACATTTGTTACATACACTTCATATGCAATGTAAACTTCGTACTACCTTTCAGTTGATATTTCAAAAGAGTTTCTTTGAATAAATTGTCTCTCCTCAATCCAAGTGATAACTAAAAAGAGTCCATCTACTCTTTACTCAAAATCATATCCAAAATTCCATTTTCCATAAAATCGCCTCCGCGTCTTCTATGCATGCAAACCATACACCTTCTCTTAAGTCTTTCAAATCAATTTTTCTTCAATTACCAAGGAACACTTGAATTCACACCTTTCCATATACTTCTTCATTTTTGTTTAGTATCCATTCTATATAGAACATCCTTTCTTAAATTCCTAAAATTAGGTTTTATCTTGATAACTCAAAAGCCGTTGTAGAAATTCTGTATCTATACCAATCAAAAATACTTCCCATAATACTCTTACTATTAATGTAAATTGGAATTGCTTTGATATATAGAGGTTATAACTCCCTAAAACTATTTATTCTCTAAATCATACCTATCTATATAAAATTCCGAATACTTCATCCCATCCATAAATAACATGAACCTATATGACCTTTACGTCCATCCATATTTGAGTAATTTTACAAACTAATCCAATATATCAAAATACTTATCCTCATATAGTTACATATCAAGTCTAATCCATAATATCTTTAAAAATTTAGAATTCACGCTTAATACCCTTCACAACCAAAATCCAAGCTTTATTAATTTCCTAATAATACCCAACCAATGTTTTCTTTTCCACATATCACTTTACTGACTTAGTACTCCTCTATATTATGGATGAGATAACTCGATAGGACGGTGCCTCGCCATATAAATCAAATCAACAAAATACTAGTGTTATCCGCCTTTTGACCAGACAGTATAAGGACAAACTTGATGAGCCAAACTTCTAAATTATCAAGACAAAAAGCCCGGAGAGATGACTGCGAAGCCTAAAACTCAAGTACAACCAAGGTCACAATGCAAATACAAGGCCATTCCAAAAAATGAAGACCTAAAAATCCAATATGTTTTGGATCGATACCGATCCAACCCATGGATCGGTACCGATCCACGATATTTCACCCATTTGGCCTCCAACTTCCTATGCTTCAAAACCATGCTGCCTACAACCCATTTTTGGTCTTTTATGATCGTTTACATGTACCAGTGATTGATCTCCTTAAACTCAAGAAATCTGCAACTCCATTCATCTATAGATCATCATTTGGACTCAGAAACAAGCTAATAATGAGGCAAACAAGTTTGGAATCACGAAGCTAACCACGAATGGAGCTAGGACAAAGCATTCAAAACAATCCATATGGAAATCTTATGGATCGGTACTGATCCAAGCCTATGGATCGATATTGATATGTGAATATTGATGATGTGGCCGATATTTTCAGCGGAACTAGTCTTCGACGTGGAGAACGAGGTGGAGATCATCGGATGAGTTTTCAAGCAACCTACAGCTATAAATAGGAGGGGAGAATCTCATTTTAAAGGATCCTTTTCAGCTCTTTTACTCTCTCACTCTAATTTCTTGTACCCACACATGGATTTATACCGATCTGTAATGAATTTATACCGATCCATAAGAATAGAAGTGTAAATATCATTATAAACGATCAATAAAGCTAAGTAGACGTAGGCCATGATTAGTCGAACCACTATAAAACATTGTGTATTCTTTTCTAGCTCTTTGTAATTTACCTTTCTTCATTTTTTATTCTCTACTAAACTAATTTGGATGGTTGTGCCATTTTTGATTCAAATAACTTGCATAGTTACAGCTCTAATATCTTCAAGTTTACTTCAAAAAAACATCAACGATCTCTAATATCTACCGCCCTATTCTTGGAACTTCTTAATTTATGCCCCTTAAGTCATTCATGCCTAAGTAGGGACGATGCTACTATCCTTTCTAAAACCTAGGCCACCATCATATATCCAAATCGAATGAAATAATATGGCTATCTGCACATCTCAACATTTATACTTCATTATATCAAACCTTTCCTTTTTATAAACTAGCTTCTATTTAACCATTCCACATAGTCTTATATGATTCTATACAAATAATCATATGCACATAGCAACACACACCTAGTTCCTAACACATAGTTATTATGAGCACATAGCGCAGAACACATAGTTCTCCTAATCAAAAATTTTGATATTATGAGCACCCAGCCCAAAACACACAATTCCATCTTTAAATCATATATCAATATGAAGACCTAGCCCAGAACACACGATTCCATCTTTAAATCATTTATCAGTATGAAATATCTTAGTTATTTATTGACAACCTATGTTATGGTACATCCATCCTCAAATCAACTCAAACAACCTACCTTTACGACATTATCAAATAAAAAAGTAATCTAAATATCATTCGCTTACATCTTCAATCATTACCGAAATGACACAGAACTAAAGAATGCGTATATCAAATATTTCAATTTATGCACTATGGACTGATCACCAAGTCAGATCACATAGTAGCACCATTGGGTTACTGAGACCCTATCCTAAATAAACTCTTGGCTATTCAACTAAAATCTCTGTACACATCTCAAAATATTTTCAATTGATTGGTTAATGCAATCCAATCAATTAAAACTCCAATATCACTATTTTCTTTTATTACCAAAATTTTCTGAGTCAACACTACATCAAATATATCTTCAAAAAATTTCCAATAGCAAATAAATATCACTATTGTCCTAAATCTCTTTTATATTAATTTTAACCAATTTATTTTGTTATCAGATTATCGTCTTCTCTCTATTTTGCTTTATTTTTCTTCAATACAATAATTTAGTTTATTTTTTCTCTTTCTAACTATAACCATAATCTTTCTTTCTCTATTCAATTCCATGCAAATATTGGGATCACAACATATGAAAAAATCATGCCCATTCCACTAATTCTTATCCAAGTCACATTACTACCTACATCTTATAGTGATTCTTTTAGTCTGATCCAAGATCGATCGATTTCTACACTATGTGAGAATTATTCTTGATCTATTCACCATCATATTTCTTATCCAAAATCATGACTCATTTCCAACTCACGTTCTGTTCTCTCTTTTATATAACCGATGTTGGCATATTTGTACTAGAGGCCACTTTCATAACCATTCTCTTCCTTGTTTTCTTTCTAACCCATCAAACAAAATTTAAATTTGATCCTTCAAAACACCTTTTTATACTTTATAATTAAAATAAAAGATTTACTGTCAGAAACTTATCGTGGTATCCAAGTTTAAAAACTCCCATTCGCTTTTTAAAATACATTAATAGTTTTCAAAATACCGCTTTAACAAAACATCTTATTTACTTAAAAGCATAAGATAAAATCGTTTCGTTAAAAAATTACTTCGTCTTTATAATTTAACTCCAACGCCAATTACTTTTTTACCTTAAATGATTTAATACTAACCACTTAAATATATATTTAAATTTCAAATAAACTATGCTTTTCTTCTAAAATACTTTTGCTTTATTTCAAAAATAATATAAAATAAATTAATAGTCATTTTATTTTATATATATACATATATATGTTTACATCATTATCTTTATAACTAAGAAATTTCTAATACTTTTTAAATAACACATCCTATACATATATGGAAATACATTTTAAAATTTACTTTGGCAATTGACCTTATTCATATCAATTTAGAAAACCATTTTCACAACCTTGAATCGCATTTTTTTCTTTTTTTAGCAAGGCTAGCTGGCTTTTGAGTAGGCCGTCCACTTTTATAGATGATCATTAATAACAGGTTTCGGGATTAACGCTAGAACAACTAAAGTGAAAGAAAATAGGAGATAGGCAGAAACACCTAAACTACTACCAGACAAAGGACAACTAATCCCCGTCATCACTACTGCTGTGATCAGCAGAAACAGGCCCTACGACATGCCTAACACTAGAAAATAGTCTCACCAGGTTAGGCATAAAGTGCATAGAATCACAACCTTGAATCACATATTCATATATTTAAAATTATACTTCATAAATCCTTCAAATATTCATAATCTTGTATAAATATAATATTAGTTCATAAATTCTTTTATTAACAAAATTTATAAATTCAAATTTCATAATCAATTTCCCTTTTAAATTTTTTTCTTTAAATCTTTACTCATAAAAATTATCTTGCTTCCAAAATCAATTCTCATATCCCTCACATTAACTAACTATCCAGCGCATCGGTCCAATCAAATCCAAAATTTTCATTTATTCTCACAAGTGCTTAACCACTTCTCAATTACTAATTACGGTTCAATTCCAATATTTTTCCAAGAACTATTCCTCATACACTAAGTGCTAGTACTATGGGGTTTACACTTGTATAATTAACGCTTCTAAACATTGGTGGAACTGAACGTGGATATTCACAAACAATATCTTTAAGATCGACTCTAGTACTATTCCAGTTTTGGTTTTACCCCACAAATATCTATCTACGTTCCGATTTCCATCCTCACTAAGTTACTTATCCTCTACCATCCATAATTGGAATTCATTAGCAACTCCCTAACGGATAGATAACTCTGTTAGAACAACTACTAACATATTCAATTCACATACACACACATATATATTACATAAAATGTATAAGTATGCTCTCTCAATAAGTCCCTAATCCTATAACATATGCTCCGATACTAAATGAAACAACCCGTCGTTTCAGAAACCCGTAACTACACAACAATGTCTAAAAACTGCGAGTCATTGGGTGATGATACATATTGATGAGAGAGCATAAGATAAAATCTATACTAACTAGTAACTTTCAAAGATTTACTGTGGATGGTCACACAAAATATCATAGTGCACATATATATAATCGATTGCATATCCGATACCAATAAATAGGTCTATACAATCCAAACCTAATCAACTTCATACACACTGTCACATTATGTCTTTAAGATACAGATTATTCATATAATATTTTCATATAATATTTACAATATATACAGATCACGTCACCTGGTCCATAACGTCTCCAGATTCCATTAACTTGAATAGTATTAATAAAGAAAATATAGGAGTGGGTCACATAAATGTCTGAGTAAGTAAATCCAATCTAAAACTTATATACTATCATGACAGTGAAATACCATGATTTAAGTCCAAGTATAATATCTTCTAGACCTGCCTACGTTGTGCTACAAAACAATAATATACTATCTAATTTGATCCAGTTCCGAACACCTACGGTGGATGATCCCCTATACGAAATCCAGTCTCATCACCTGTGGTAAAGGATTTCACGTCTATGTAATCCGGTCTTGTCACTTGCGGTAAATAATTGCACGTAATTGACTCACGCCTGGTCCCACCACATGCGCTATAGGTTGACTTTTCTCTACATAAAAACTCTCCTAGACCAGCCTCGTTGCCCCACAAAAGAACGTTCGTTAATATCATAAATCAAGGACCCGCTGCGTGCACTACAAGATTCAGATATTCGTTACTCGCCTAAGAACCATATACACTACATTGCCAAACTATGAAATCCATGCCATACGTACTACATTTGTATCTCACCATTATCGTTAAGTTTCACGTATTCATTCATCCAAAACCAAATATACTATACCCATCCATCAACATTATTACTAAACCAAGCATCCAAACTACAGTCATACACGTCAAGGTACCACCATAGAGTCGCAAGAGAGCACGACATCAGAATTCAAAGCATCGTATATCAAACCGGCGTTCAAAAATGCTGAAATACCAAAAATTGGTTTGTACATCGGTGGACCGGTGTGCACCACAGGTGCACCGATACACTTTCTAGACATGCGATTTCTTTATTTTTTGTGTGTTTTTATTTCCAAATTTATCATTTACTTCATTTATTATTTCTAAAAGGTTCCATATCGCATATTTACATTATCTAACATGATTCTAGAGACATAACATATTAATAAGCATCAAATTTAGTTTCTAAATAGTCTTAATTTGAATTTGTGATACATAGGATTTCTGATAGTTTCTTAAGAAAATGACATGTACATTTACTTCTAAAGTTCAGATATCATCTTTTATACAAATTTTACTTTATAATTTAATGCTAGGTTAGTCTTAAAGTATCCTATATCATTACCAGAGCATTATACAAAAATCGAAGAAGCCACATATACCAAAACTCCTAAAGTTTGCTCCGGCCTTCGCTGTCCTACCATTTTCCTACTAGGAACTTCTGTTTTTCACACCAACTCCTTTTTCCGTTCATAGTCCTTGTTCTTACAGTCGTTTCGAGGGATGGGTCACCGAATTTCATCAAAAATGTGAAAGATATGCTAATTTGGAGTTTGACATTGTCGATAGGAAATGGGTTGTGGGATTTCCTTACTGTTCAACCCTACTGTACCACCAACTATAACATCCCGTAATTTATCGAAAATTAATTTAAAGAAAATTAATTAGTAAATAATGATACCGAAAAATAAAATTTTTACAAAAATTATAATTTGGCTATGAAACTTGCACCATCTTGTTCGTGGCGATGTTCTGATCAATTTTCATACATAAAGTTTTTCGATCAGAGTTCGAAAGAAAAAGTTATTAATGTTTGAAGTTTTTGAATTGAAAATAATTATATATGTAATTAAGGAAATAAAAGTAATTAACTAACGTTAATTACTATCAGTTAGATTTAACAGACAGTTAACCTTAGCTTAGACGTTAAGAAAATTATAATGAGAAGTAGCCGATATCGATCGAGCAAACAAACAATAAATTAAAAAAATCAACGGGGCAAATAAATAATTACTTAAACAAATGGCAGGTCGACCCAAGATTCACCTAGGTTGACTGGTAGTAGTCAACCCTAGGATCGAGGCAGTTGACTATTGCCAAGCTAAAATCGATAGTAAATTGATAACCTAATGGCTTAGATTTAATACGGTTTAATTTAACAACCAACATTGACTTGAATCTCTTCCAAACTTTAAATTCTTTGAAATAATTCTAGTCTATACGTATGTACAATTGAAGAATCTTAGAAGACAATGGAGAAAGAGAATAGGTTCAAATCAAATCACCAAAATTGAGGTAAACCGTAAATCCGGATCTATAATATAAATCAAATTCCAAATCTCTTTTCTAATCTAGATCTCTTATAAATCTATATACACTTGCGGTGTACAAATACAAATAGGTAGAAAAAGGATTCAAACTGAATAACAGGGATTAGATTTAAAGATTTGAAGAGCTAAAAATGTGAGTAAGAAATTATATATTTTTATATAATGTTAGATTTATATCATTGCAGATCTATTCATGTATGCTTGAAATATA
Organism: Allium fistulosum; assembly: GCA_030737815.1. NCBI lineage: Eukaryota > Viridiplantae > Streptophyta > Magnoliopsida > Asparagales > Amaryllidaceae > Allium > Allium fistulosum. Next base: position 504,946,213 of record CM060903.1, on the reverse strand, counting down.
AATTGGAGTTGTGGGATAAAATTTGTATACATGAAATGAAATTATAAACCCTACCTACATATTCTATTATTGATAATCTGAAATGGTATATTGCATGTATCTGAAATTTATAGAATATATGATAGTTCCAAATTTTTGAATTTAATATGACTTGTGCAAATAAAATGGTAAATTGAGTATCATAGTTAAATGTAGGCATATTAGTAGTATTTTAATTTATTGGGTTATATAGCGTGTTGCAATGTGAATTTCTATACATTATCAAGTTTTAGATTTATAAATAAAGTTGTAATGGTTGAAATAACAAATAATACGCCCAAAAAGAAAGAGATGTACAAAATATGGATATTTACCATATTTTGTACTGTCTATTTCAATAATATGAAAAAATAAATTCTTGTAATTCCAAATGTAGGACCAATCCGTTTTTTGGATAAGATATAGAAATTTGCAATATTAACTATTCCATTTGGAAGAAATGTAATTCCAATGCTTTAAAATATAGAAATCTCTAATAATAAAGTGAAGAATTATAAATGTGATAAAAACGGTATACAAAAAGAAGATGTGTAATACAAGTAAAACAGAAATGAAATAAAATGAAATGAAAAGCCAAACAAGTCATAATTTAAATAAAAGGGTATAGATAGCTCTCTAAAAACAAGATAGAAAATAAAAGGTTAAAATGGGATAAAAAACGAGGTTAAATAACAAAGGTAAGGGAAAGTAAATGAGAAAAGATATTAAAAGAAAGCGGTAAATGACCTTAAGTTAAATATGATGTAAACGCATAGAGAAGTAAATAAATATTATCAACGGTGAACAATAGAGGTACAGTAATTAAACAAGAATGAATGAAGATATATATTTACATATATACATTATACACACACATACATATATAAACATACATACGTACGTACATACACACACACGTAGCCTCAAGTATGCGTTTATGATGAATGTGAATTATATAAGTATGTTAATAACTTAAATGAACGAAAATGACTTAGTCATTAGAATAGATTGGAATGCAAGGTCAGTACTATTACATAATAGAAGTATGCCCACCGCAAGGGGCTACCAGCAGTTGTGTGAACATTATATTGATACTGGACATATCCAACTGTAGGATCCGTGGACTATATACGCTTGTGTATAGGTAAAGGAATACCCTCAGTAGAGTCTGTTTCACTAAATTAAGGAGAGGGCATTGCCTTGATTGCATTAGGCAATCTAAACAGGTGGCGAGCGGCTCGATGCTATATTAGTATGTGATGGTACCAAATCAGAAGTAGGAGCTGTACATAGTTTGAGCACGTTATCCATCGTTCGCGGTCAACGGAAAAGACAGGGTTACACCTAACAGAACTACGTCTACTACTAGAGTAGGTCCCGTTAGGTAATGCACCGCCACAGCTATTTGCTAGTTTGTTTGTTAGGGTAATACTAGTTAACCCATAAAAGAGTTCTTTCAAAACTAAAAGGTGCAGTCTGAGGTGTTGAATCCTTTGTAATCAGTGGAGTTAAGTCCACAAAATGAAGTAGACAAGTAGTAAATTCCTAAAGCAAGAGGGAATAAGGCTAAGCTATTGTGATGCCGTATTAGGCACTATGAGACACATGACGAAGCATAAACTACCATGAGCGGTGGACACAGATGTGGACGATAAGACACATCGGCTAGTCGAAATTAGGGTTCCCCTCCCTAAAGTGTAGTGGTACGGGTAGTTGTAATATGAGATGTAGCTCCACACAGACGTGATATTGCATTGATGATGGATTCTTACATAGTGCTAGATTTCAGATATTAGCAGGGATAATATCTTGGTCCAAAAGGGACTCTGATACCTATTTACACACACACACGTATGTAGTATAATCTACTTTGGGTAGCTGTGGCGTATCATAGCATACGTAGAGTCGAAGCGACTAAGTAAAATTAAAGACATAACATGAAATGGAGGAAAATCAACATAAACTAGTGTTATGTATAAAATGTATAATTCACCAGTCACCAGAACGTTGTTTTGACCACCTTCTCATTAAAACCCATAGGATAGCTTCAAAGGTATAGGTACTGGTGCAAAGCGGAAATAATGGAAGGACAGGTTTTCTAATGCATGCTCAGCATTGACAAGGACACTAGACATTGGAAGTGTCAATCTTGGTCAGTAATTATATGATTTATTATACTTTACTACTCTGTTGTGAGTTATAGCAATATTGCTCTGATATGCATTTATTTGTTTATTTGCAAGATACCAACCAACGATCTGTATCTTGGTGGACTTGAGTTTTCGGTTTAGCGAAAATTCGAGCCCACTGAGATGCAGGTTGTTACATTTGGTATCAGAGCTTAGAATAGTCTATCTTAAAAATTAGGAAACGTTAAGTGAATGTATTTGTATTTTGTCTATAAATATATATATTATACACCAAATCCTATAAATTTCGACTATAGAGTAGTTGCAACCATACACTAAAATATGGATAAGTTGATTATGACTCGGAACAATGGATGAAATTGAAGATGTACACCTACCCCAATTACCCCATGGAAAATAGGTCGTATGGAAAGACATTGACTTAAAAAGAGCATGAGTGCAGCATATGGAAGGTCCTTGAAACTATATAGTACGTCACACCCTAGTTAGGCCCCTGATAACCCAATGATTGTAGATCCCCACATGATGCCGATTGATGATGTACAGTAGGTCCATATAAGGGGAAAGTATGAATCCATATGTTGTAGATATCCGAAAGCAATTGAGTTCTCGAAGGAAGGCATGAAGTAATCGCTCCAAGATGATAGCCAAATTTTAATATTTGGAAAAGGAAGATAAGTCATAAAGTAAGTAGAAAAGAAGAAAACTTCAAAAGAGGAATGAATAAAAATCTACTCTGAGTCCGACCCATGTAAAAGAATTTAATATAAAATTTGAAATGATTTTAATATAGAACTTTGAGAATATATATATATAATATTTGATATAATTTTCAAAGGAATTATTTGAAGTTAGAAAACCCTATTTTTGAAAAATAAGTAAATATTAATTTTTCGAAAAAATAATAATATAAATAACTATGTTATATTAAATAAAAAAATTAGTAGAAAATTTAAAATTTGTTGGATCGAAAACAACAATAAATGCATTTTAATAAAAAAGGTTGTTTCTTTTTGAAATGAAAAAAAAATAATATAACGCATGTAGCTCGATGATTTTTCTAAGATGAAATTTTTTTAGGGGTGGACAATAGGAAGCGGTACAGGTTTGTAATGGGAAAAAAATTAGAACCCAAAAATAAAGAAGAAGACGAATGCACTGCGATGGTTTAATTTAGGAATAGTCAATTGGGTGTACAACTATAAAAATAGAAGCAATTAGAATAAAGGCGATTAGGTAGAGGAAGGTTGAAATGGTAATAGCACTATAAAATATAAATAAAAACAATATTAGGAATTTATATAAAATAATGTTATTAATTAGAGATAATGTTAGGAGATTATATTAAAAATAATCTCAGTAATTTAATTAGAAACAATATTAAAAACTAAAGGCAAACAAAGGAAAATGGGAATTTTCCATTATTGTGCGCATTTATTGCAAGTATCTTCTAAAAGTCTCCCTCGCATGATATTAGAAACTCAACCAAGGATTGGAAGTGGAAATAGTATTAGTGATAAGAAAATGATAGTGAGAAAGTTATCCTTCCTTATCTACTCCAATTTTTTTTAAAAAAAAAAAATTATAAAAGGTGTTTTGAAAACATTGTAAAGTACATTTTTGAAAAATATGATTTGGTACAACAATTGAGCTTTTTAAAAAGAAAAACTTAATCAACGGTTTGAGTTAAAAATTCTAATTTTTAAGAAGTAAAAGTTGAAAAAGGTTTTTAAAAGGAAAAAACTTTTACAATTAAATTATAGTTTTAAAAGTTAAGACATTAAGTTATATTTGAATTTGCTAAAAAGTTTTTAAGTTGTACTTTTAAAGATAAAAGTTTTGGGATTAAATACTTTAAAATTTTGAAGAAAACTTTGCAAAGACTAAACCAAAATTTTAAATATGAAGTAGATAGGAATGACTGCCTAGGTAAGGTGGGGTAAAAGGAAATGCTATGAAGAAGATACTGATGACTACTCATAGAGTAGCAATAAGGAATCCCCGTAGAGTGTAAGAATACTGGTGAGAACCTAAGAATGTTTTATTAGACTTGTGTGAAAGCCATAAGAAAAACCTACAAAGGAATGATAAATAGTATTAAAGTACACTTCTACGAGTATTAGGATATGCTTGTATGTAGGATCAAGGATGAAGAAAATAAATACCAAGATTTGGATTAAAAAAAGGATACAACAGAGAGTAATGAGATGACAAACACACATAGAGGACATTGGTAGACTCAAAGTTAATGAAGACAAGGTAGAGAGCGAAAAAGTTATTTCACCAAGCCAACAAAAGGTGCATAGTTTGTATTTCTTACTCACTACAGTGTGGGATTGCACAGTTATTGCATAATTGAGTATGATAATAGAAGTAATGGATAGACCTTATTCATCATAAGTCATAAAGGAAATTTAAGATATATGAGCGGTAGAAAAATGGTACGTTAAAAAGGTCCATCGAATTTAAGTAAGGAGATATAAGGCCACAACATTGTTAAGGCATTATCCAATAATTGTTTCTTTGTGGTGTGGGCGGTAAGCGTTAATTGTTTCTGTAAAATGCATACTATATCTAAGGAATTCATTTTACGTGTTTTCTATGTGGACCACGATATTATTGGGAAAATGATAAAACAAGGAAACATTGCAAGAAAATTTACATTTCTACAACTCTTAATCACAGAGATTTTATGCAAAATGTTGTATTTTATATTTTAAAAACACAAATAGATATATAAACCGCTGCCTAAATTAAATCCGACAATTAACCCCACTCTCGTTTTGTAACAATTTTATTCCCGCTTTCCCAATATTTCGTTCCCGCAAATCCTAAACCTAATCAATTTTTCCCCAAATTATGCCACTTTCCCACTCATCGATGCTGCTCGTCTCACCTCTGATGCAGGTCGCCTCACCTTTGACGACGCTGCTCGCCTCACCTCCGATGACCAATCCCAGTGCGATTCAATTTAGCTCCAATCGCTGTCAAATTAGTTAGATCAAACAGTTAAAGTATGGGTGAAGACGTGGACACAGAAGAGAGTGGTTATACATAACAGATGGCTAAGGATGCTAATATTGTTATTCTCACATTTGGTTCTTATCGACTAGGGGCATGTCCTGTTTTATTTTTTTGAAATACTATGTGCTAAATTGTTATTTTGTCTTCAGTAGTTGTTTTTTGGACAGATCTTTGTTGATGATTAAATAGGAATATTTATTGTGGAATTTGGTACCATCTACATTATAAGTTAAAATGTGAAACATATTTTAGTGGCTAGCATTGTATATTTAGGAATTTAGTAATTATGCGTTGGTTTATTTGTCTTTGATCTGTAATCTGTCTTGCTGTCCAGTATCCACAAATTTCCCTTACTACTGTAGATCCTTATTTAACACACACATCCTTTACTATGATTTTGTATTATGTCAATCTTTGGTTGCTTTTGACTTTACTGTACCTTTACTTATTGAAAAACTGATAATTAACTGTTCAATTATTTTTTTCCCCAACTCCAACTTCTTAAGTCCATCACAATGTGTTAGAAGCATTATTTTTCCTCAACAATACTAACAAATATCCTACTGAAGGTTTCGTGTGTTTGTATATATTGTTATATTTTATATATAATCTTTGATAAGAATGGTAGGATATTTGGTTTTTTTGTGCACAATCTCTATCACTACAATGCTCGTGGTAGATTGTGCTATACTAGTGGAAAAGAATCTTATTCTAGAATTTTCTAGTGTAAAATTTGGTGTCTTTTAGAAAGATAACAAACAAATGATTTTCATAGTTTGTAGTGCATTGATAGTGACTTGCTCAATAACGGATGATGATATTTTATTTATATATGTTGATTATTAATTAAGTATTGTGATTATTAGTTGTGACCTACTATTCATAATCCCATTTGTAAATAATTTTATGTAATTATATACATTGTAATCTTATATGTTGAGGTTCCTTTTGGAAGGAAGTGAATAAATTTTATGATTACAATCCATGTTTTCTACTAACCATTGGACCATTAATTGTATTTAGCCATTAGTAATATTTTTTACAACTGAAATGTTATTTTAGTTAAGTTCAGGCATAAGATAAGAACTATGTATATTAAAAATTATAATCAGGGACTGTGCTCATTTTGGTGTGTATGTTTTTGTTAGAAAGCCTGATGAAACAAATAATACAGCACGAAAAATGTCTTACTTTTTACTGAACAAACTTGGCTATATATAGCCTTGCAGTACTTAACAGAAATGCTGAAACAAAGAACACGTTTAACAGAGCCAACTACTCCTAGAAACTAGGGATTTATTTAACAGAAGCAAATACTGAGTAAACAAGACTACGCAAACACCTAAAAATATGCAACAACTATCTTTGCAATCCCTCCCCTAAACTAATTGTGATAGACAATTAGTTTAGTTCAGCTATGTTGCAGATCCCCATCTGACTTCTAAACTTTCAGAAATCTTCTAACTTCAAAGGCTTTGTCATCACATCTGCAATTTGCTCCTTTGTTCCACAATGCAACAACTCAATGATTCCATCCTTCACAAGCTCCCTCAAGAAATGGAAACGTACATCAATATGTTTGCTCCTCCCATGCATCACGGGATTCTTTGACAATTTGATGGTTGAGCTGTTGTCACACATGACTATGGTACCCTTCTTTTGTTTATGATCCAGCTGCTCCAAACCTCTTCTCATCCATACTGCTTGACTTGTACACCCAGCCGCTGCCACAAATTCTGCCTCTGTGGTTGAAAGTGTGACGATTGGCTGTTTCTTTGAAAGCCAAGATACTGCTCCCGAACTCAACATAAAAACATAGCCGGAAGTGCTTTTTCGATCATCCAAGTCACCTGCATAGTCATTGTCTGTGTAGGCAATCAAGTCATCTGAACTCCCTTTCTTGTACATGATTCCATAATCAAAAGTACCCTTCAAGTACCTTAATATTCTTTTGGCAGCTTGTAAATGAATCTCTATAGGCTTAGCCATGAACCTGCTAATCAAACTTACAGTGTACATTATGTCTGGACGAGTTGCTGTAAGGTACATGAGGCTACCCACAATTTGCTTATAATACGATTCATTAATTGCAATCCCTCCTTCATCTTTGCTCAGCTTGTAACCTGGAACAATCGGACTATTAACTGGGTGACTATCTAGCATTCCAAATCTCTCCAAAACCTCCTGTGCGTATTTCTTTTGGCATATGAAAATACCATTAGGCTGTTGTGATACTTCAATGCCGAGAAAGAATTTCATTTTTCCTAGATCAGTCATTTCAAAAGCTTGCATCATTGAACAATTGAAACTCTTCATCATTTCTTCATCATCACCGGTATAGATTAGATCATCAACATAAACACTTACAATAAGTATTTTACCTTCTTCGCTTCCTTTTGTGAAGAGATTCTGCTCATTTGGACATTTTTCAAAACCCTCACTGATAAAATAAGATTCGATGCGGCTGAACCAAGCTCGTGGAGCTTGCTTTAAGCCGTACAAAGCCTTGTGCAACTCGTAGACCTTGTCCTCACTTCCCTTGACCTCATAACCCTTTGGTTGCTCAACATACACATCCTCATTAAGTTCTCCATGGAGGAAGGCTGACTTCAAGTCTAATTGAAATATTTTCCAGTTTTGTTGAGCTGCAAGAGCCAATACTATCCTCACTGTTTCCATTCTTGCCACTGGGGCGTAGACCTCAGTGTAATCCATCCCATGTTTTTGCGTGTACCCCTTGGCCACCAAGCGTGCTTTATACTTTTCAAGCTCTCCATGTTCATTATACTTGGTTTTATAGTGTTGAATTTATGCGATTCATATATGTGTTTGATGTGAAGATTCGGTAGAGCTATGCATTGGAAAGCATTGGAGTTGGTTGGAGGAAGAAGAGTTGTCAGAAGAGGTGGAGTTCTTGCATGCCGTAACCTGAAACATACTGCAGACGTCTGACCTACCTAGGTCAGACGTCTGACCCTGTTTTTGAATGTTTCCTGAATCATTCTGCAGACGTCTGACCCCCTTGGTCAGACGTCTGAGGCGACGAAAGTTATTCTTACAGTTCCGAATTCTGATGGGCAATTTTGTAAATTCCGGAGCTTGGTTCTCAAAACTGATGGTGCAGATTCTTTTGACGTGGATGGATGATCTAGATCATTTAGGTCATCTATATATTGTTTCCTAATCATCTTCCAAATTATGAGATTAGGTTTTAATTAGATTTCCAATAATTGTAATTAATAGAAACCCTAACGGAATCAAATTGGGGGTTTTCTATTTTGAGTGCTCTATTATTAATCTCTTCAATTGAGTGATTGATTAGAGAGAGTCTCCACCTATTGTATCTCTCTAATCATTGTATTGGCTTGTAATCTCTGGTGATAATAATAAAAGGGTTATTGGGTCTCCATGGACGTAGGATCTTCAGATCTGAACCACGTTAAAACTTTTGTGTCTCTTGTTTTTCATACTGTTGATTGTGTTCTCATAATTGATATTTTAAGTTGCATTGGTATTCAAATAGACAATACTAGGTCTTGATTTGAAATCGCTTCTACAACGCACCGTGGTGTTGAATTATTATCAATCACCAATTTTTCACAACAGTTTGGTATCAGAGCTGGTGTTATTGTTCCGTTTGGATATTAATGGCTACTTCAAGTAAATCTATTGGTAGATCCGGGGTCAATTATGGACTTACTCGTTTTGATGGAAGGGAGACTTTGGAACTTGGAAGATGAAGATGGAGGCCGTATTAAAGAAGGAGAAGACTTTTAAGATAGTTTCTGCGCCTGAGAAGCTGAAAGAGTTAGATAGTGAAACTTTAGAAGAGATGGAAGATGAAGCCCTAACTACCATCCAGCTAAGTCTTTCAGATGAGGTTCTTAGAGAATTTTCTCAAAAGAAAACGGCAAAAGAATTATGGGATGCATTATCTGATGCATATCAGGACAAGTCTCTCACTAACAGATTAATTCTACAACAACAACTCTATTCGTACAAGATGAAGCCTGGAGCTGATCTCATGGGGCATGTGGATGCCCTAACCACCTTAGTAATGAATTTGAAGGCAGCGGAAGTTGAAATTACAGATGAGGCTCAAGCGGTAATCCTTTTATGTTCCTTGCCTAAGGAGTACACTGCTTTTGTTAATTCCATGATTTATGGTCGTAGTAAAATTAGCATACCTGATGTTAAAGATGGACTTCATAATGAAGTGTTGAGGGGCAGATTAGCAAGCACTAGTTTATACAGTGATACGGGGGGCTTATCTGTTCAGAGAGGTAGAAGCCAAAGCAAGTCAAAATATGGTGGAGGTCGAAATAAATCAAGGTCTCGGTCTAGGGGGGCTAATAAATTGACTTGCAATTATTGTAAAAGGCCAGGGCACTTTGTAGCAACTTGTCCCAAGCTTGAAGGTAGAAGAAGAGACCCAAAGCAAGCTTCAGCATCTACCGCTGAGAAGTCAGATACAGAGAGTGATACCGATGTGTTTACAGCTTCTGGCTCTTCTGGGAAGAGCAACCTATGGCTGATCGATTCTGGCGCATCCTATCATATGACACCTGATAGGAACTGTTTCTCCACTTACCGTGAGATTGATGGAGGAGAAGTTCTGATGGGAAATGATGCTTCTTGCCATATGATTGGTGTTGGTAGTGTGAAGGTTAGAATGTTTGACGGTGTTATTCGTACTATTACAGATGTTAGACATGTACCTGATTTGAGAAGAAGTTTGATATCTATTGGGGCTCTGAGTAGGCTTGGTTTGAAGATTGTAGTTGAAGGAGAGAAGATGAAAATATCAAAGGGTTCTATGATAGTTATGAAAGGAGTAAGGCAGGAAATCTTTATCCTTTGAAGGGCACTACTGTAGTTAGCGAATCAGCATCTGTTACATCTGTTGATTCGGACTCTTCCAGATTATGGCATTTATGGATGGGTCACATTGGTGAGCGCAGCATGGATGAGTTGAGAAAGCGAGGTTTGATTGATGGTGTTCATCATTCAAAGATTGGCTTTTGTGAAGAGTGTGTTCTTGGAAAGCAGACGAAGATTTCTTTTAGTACTGGAGAGCATAAGGCAAAGGCTGTCTTAGAGTATGTTCACACAGATGTTTGGGGACCTTCCCCTTGCCCCTCCTTAGGTAGAGCCAGGTATTTCGTTTCATTTATAGATGATTTCTCTTGTAAAGTTTGGGTATATTTTCTATAGTCGAAGAGTGAAACTTTTGATAGGTTTTGAAAGTGGAAATCTACAGTTGAGAAGCAGTCAGGAAAGAAATTGAAAGTTCTCCGTTCAGGTAACGGCGGTGAATTTGTATCACAGGAATTCATCGATTATTGTGAGTCTGAAGGTATCAAGAGGAATTACACCACACCTAGCGACCCTCAGTCCAATGGAGTTGCTGAAAGAATGAATCAGACATTATCGGAGAGAACTCGTTGCCTCAGATTGACTACAAAGTTGAAAAAGGGATTTTGGGCAGAAGCTTTATCTATGGCGGCTTTCCTCATCAACCGCACACCTTCTACCGCCATAGACATGAAGATCCCAGAAGAAGTATGGAAAGGAGAGCCTGTTAGCTATTCATTCCTCAAAGTGTTTGGTTGTCCAGCTTATGTACATGAGAGCAGAGGGAAGCTAGAACCTAGAGCTCGCAAGTGTATCTTTCTAGGTTATAGAAGAGGAGTGAAGGGATATAGATTGTGGTGTCCTATTAGCAGGAAGATTGTTACTAGCAGGCATGTGACTTTTGACGAGAAGACTATGTTGAAGGTGGAGCCTTCCTCATCAGATGACAATGAGAGGACAAATGAAGAATACCAAACACAAAGTAAGTCATCTACTGTTCCTTTTCATAGAAGTTCTGAAGGTGTTTCCGATGACACCGTGGTTGATGAGGAAAGTATAGAGATTAGTACAGAGGATCAGACTCAAGGTGGAGCTAGTTCAGAGATCAGACCTATTAGATAGAAGAAGAAGCCTAATTGGCTTAATGATTTTGTTGGATTGAGCATCGAAGACATTGACTTTGATGACATGGCAACATATGCTTTGAATGTTGTCCATGACGAACCCAGAGATTATAGAGATGCTATTGCTTCAGTTGACAGTTCCAGTTGGTTAGTTGCTATGGAAGAGGAGATTGAATCTTTGCAGAAAAATCATACTTGGGATTTGGTGCCTCTTCCCACCAACAAGAGAGCTATTGGTTGTAAGTGGATCTATAGAATAAAAGACGGCGGCAATGGAAATTTCAGATATAAAGCAAGGTTAGTAGCAAAGGGGTATGTTCAGAAGAAGGGAGTTGAGTATCATGACATTTTTGCTCCAGTTGTTAGGCATACCTCCATTCGCATTAGTGGCTCATTATGATATGGAGTTGGAGCAACTAGATGTCAAAACCGCATTCTTGCATGATGATCTGGATGAAGAAATTTATTTACGGCAACCGGAGGGGTTCATTGATAGTAGCAGGCCTGACTATGTTTGTAAACTTAACAAATCTCTATATGGACTAAAACAGCCACCTAGACTATGGTATAAGAGATTTGATAAGTTTATGCTTTCACAAGGATATTCTAGAAGCTTCAAAGACCAGTGTGTTTATTTCAAGAGATGTGATAATGATTTAATATATCTGTTGTTATATGTTGATGATATGTTAATTGCATCTCGGAGTATGGTAAGAATTATGGAGTTGAAAACTGAACTTAGCAAGGAGTTTGATATGAAGGATTTGGGAAAAGCACAAAGAATATTGGGTATGGAGATTTGTAGAGATAGAAAGCGGAGAGAGTTGAGACTCACTCAGGCGCAATACATCGAGAAGGTCCTCACTCGATTTGGAATGGAGAAAGCCAAACCGGTTGGTACTCCATTAGGCTCTCATTTTAAATTGTCAAAAGACCAATCTCCCACATCGGAAGAAGATAAAAGGTATATGGCCGATATACCTTATTCCAGTGCTATTGGTAGTCTTATGTATGCCATGGTATGCACTAGACCAGATTTGGCCCACGCAGTGGGTGTTGTAAGTCGATATATGTCTAACCCAGGCAAGGAACATTGGCAAGCAGTAAAGTGGATACTTAGGTATCTTAGAGGCACTTCATCTGTTGGCTTGTTATATGGTGGAGTGGATGGCGACATCTCACTTAGAGGATACTATGATTCAGATTATGCTGGGGATAGAGATGCACGGAAGTCAGTGTCGGGCTATGTTTTTACACTTGGCATAGGCTCGATTTCATGGAGATCAAAGCTGCAATCTATTGTAGCTTTGTCAACTACCGAAGCAGAATTGATATCGATTGTTGAAGCAACTAAGGAGGGTTTGTATTTACTTCATTTGTTGGATGATCTTTTTATGGTGCAGAAGACCGTGGAGCTATTTTCAAACAGTCAGAGTGCAATTCATCTTGTTCATAATCAGGCTTATAGTTCACGAACGAAGCACATTGATGTTAGATGTTTCTTTCTTATGCTGGAGGAAGAACAGAGTAAAATCAAGTTGTTGAAAGTGAATACTTCAGATAACCCCTCAGATATGATGATGAAGCCACTTCCCAAGGATAAGTTTGAGCATTGCTCAAACTTGATCCATTTGATTCCAGCTGCTTAGGCGCCATTGGGCGCGAGATCCAATAACCTCTATGATACTTTGTTGATGAGACATACATATATTGAATCGAGGTGGAGTGTTGAATTTATGCAATTCATATATGTGTTTGATGTGAAGATTCGGTAGAGCTATGCATTGGAAAGCATTGGAGTTGGTTGGAGGAAGAAGAGTTGTCAGAAGAGGTGGAGTTCCTGCATGCTGTAACCTGAAACATACTGCAGACGTCTGACCTACCTAGGTCAGACGTCTGACCCTGTTTCAGAATGTTTCCTGAAACATGCTGCAGACGTCTGACCCCCTTGGTCAGACGTTTGAGGCGACGAAAGTTATTCTTCCAGTTCTGAATTCTGAAGGGCAATTTTGTAAATTCCGGAGCTTGGTTCTCTAAACTGATGGTGCAAATTCTTTTGACGTGGATGGATGATCTAGATCATTTAGGTCATCTATATATTGTCTCCTAATCATCTTCCAAATTATGAGATTAGGTTTTAATCAAATTTCCAATAATTGTAATTAATAGAAACCCTAACGAAATCAAATTGGGGGTTTTCTATTTTGAGTGCTCTATTATTAATCTCTTCAATTGAGTGATTGATTAGAGAGAGTCTCCACCTATTATATCTCTCTAATCATTGTATTGGCTTGTAATCTCTGGTGATAATAATAAAAGGGTTATTGGGTCTCCGTGGACGTAGGATCTTCAGATCTGAACCACGTTAAAACTTCTGTGTCTCTTGTTTTTCATACCGTTGATTGTGTTCTCATAATTGATATTTTAAGTTGCATTGGTATTCAAATAGACAATACTAGGTCTTGATTTGAAATCGCTTCCGCAGCGCACCGTTGTGTTGAATTGTTATCAATCACCAATTTTTCACAACATATAGATCCATCTCACTCCAACTTTCTTGGCTCCAACCGGCAGCGTAACCAACGTCCATGTCTTGTTTTTCTGTATGGACTCAATTTCATTGTCCATTGCCAGTCTCCAACTTGCATCCTTCACCGCTTCTTCGTAATACAGTGGATCACTTGACACCATAAGTGCCATATTACTCTCATGTTCAGACAATGCAAGGCCCTCTCCGCTAACATAATCCCTCATCCATCCTGAACGAACTCCCACTCTCTTACCAATACTACCTCCACCATCTTCACTATTCCCACTGTCATTGTTTGGAGATTCATTCCCACTCTCACCATTGTCGACCTCACCTATAATTTCACCATTATTTCTAACCCTATCATTGTTTTTATCTCCCTCATCATTGTTTTCACCTGCTACTGCAACATCATCTTCCCACTCTAAATCTACCAAAATTTGTTCTTCATAACTCACGTCCCAGTCCCATTGTCCATCCTCTTCAAATATCACATCCCTACTCACCACTACCCTTTTAGTCATAGGATTATACAGTCTATATCCCTTAGATTCCTCACTAACACCTAAAAATATACAAATAAAACTTCTATTGTCAAGTTTAGTTCTTTGTACCTTTGGCACATGAACATGTGCTATGCAACCAAAACCCGGAAATGATCAACAGAAGGCTTTGTCCCACTCCATGCTTCTTCAGGTGTAATGTTTTGTACTGCCGAGGCCGGACATCTGTTCAACACATGATTGCTCCAATTTACTGCCTTTGCCCAAAACGGTTTTGGAATTCCCTTCCCCGAGAGCATTGCACGAACCATATTCATTATAGTTCTGTTCTTCCGTTCAGCTACGCCATTTTGTTGCGGTGTATATGCAGTTGTCAGCTACCTTTTAATGCCATTCTCCATACAAAAGTTGTTAAATTCAGCTGATGTGAACTCGCCTCCCCTATCTGTACGCAAACACTTGATGGGCAAACCTGTCTCATTCTCCACCATCTTCTTAAAACACTTGAAATGACTCAATGCTTCTGACTTCTCGCTCAGAAAATACACCCATGATTTTCTGCTGTAATCGTCTATGAAACACAGAAAATACGTTTTGTTGTTGTTGGACATAGGAGTGATCAAGCCGCAGATGTCTGCATGAATAAGACCCAATATTTGAGCTACTCTCCAAAAACTCTTCGTAGGTATAGGATCACGATGATGCTTGCCAACAATGCAATCTTCACACAACTCATCTAAGGTTGTGAAACAAGGAAGGCCACGCACCATTTTCTTACTTTGCAAGGTTCTCAACCCCTTGTAGCTTAAGTGAGCATATCTTCGATGCCAAAGCAGAGATAGGTTTGGTGAGCTTGTGTGAAGACACTCTTCACGTTGTTGCTGAGACGTCACTTGGGGTTGGGCAAATAGTATGAACATCCTATTTGTGCTTATGTTAGTCTGAATGATCAGGCCTTTATAAGGATGAAAAATCTTACTTACTCCTCCCTTAATTAGAATTGTCAAGCCTCTCTCTTGAAGCTGACCTATGCTCAGGAGATTATTTTTTAATTATGGAACAAAGTACACTTCAACAATAATAAAGCTAACACCACTAATTAGAAGCTTTACATCACCTTTTCCTGTTACCTCCATTCTGGTGTTGTTTCCCAGCTTGACTGAATGCTTGAAGCTCTCATCCAGCCTTGAGAACATGGCTCGATTCCCACACATGTGATTGGAGAAACCAGAGTCAAGAAACCAAGCATCTGTTCTTTTGCCCTCATGCTGCTCTACATAAGACATCAACAACATCTCATCCTCTTCTTTAAGCTCAGCATAGTTTGCTTCCTTATTCCAACTTGGACATTCATATTGAAAGTGCCCGAGTTGATGGCATTTGAAGCACTCCACGGTAGCCTTTGTAAAAGCTTGTCGGCCTTTACCTCTTCCCCTACCTCTGAAACTACTTCTTCCTCTGCCTCTACTGCCACTATACCTCTCTTCGTATGTAATTTTAAGAGCATGCTCATCATTGCTTTGTCTATTGAACTTCTGTTCATGAACTATCAGCGAACTCTGTAACTCATCTATAGACATGGCATCAATATCTTTGGACTCTTCGATGGCACAAACAACATAATTAAAATTATCTGTTAATGACCTTAAAATCTTTTCAACCACAGTCACATCAGTCATCGGATCTCCATACACTCACATCTTATTTGCTACTGCCATAACCCTTGAAAAGTACATAGTAATAGTTTCACCTGATTTCATCTCTAGGGTTTCAAAGTCTCTGCGGAGACCTTGAAGAGTCGATCTCTTCACTCTTGCGTTCCCTTCATACTTCCTTTTCATAGCATCCCAAATGTCCTTTGCAGTGTCTTTCTTCAATATGGTCTCAATGATTGACCTATCTATTGCTTGAAATAGATAATTCTTCACCCTCAAATCCTAAAGCTGCAATGCCTCATAACTCATCTGCCGCGCCTCTGTCAGTACTGCTTCCGCTTGTCGAACACATCCTGTCTCCAAAATGCCCCAATATTGTTTGGATCTCAAGAAGTTATCCATCAGCATAGCCCAATGATCATAATGACCAGTGAAGATTGGAATTGCGGGCTGTGCAAATTTCACTTCGTCTGACATTCCTCTCAGTTTTGGTTAGTCACTCAAAGCTGTCTTTTCCTCTCTTTTTTTAATAACCTGGTTCTGATACCAGAATGTTAGGAAGCCTGATGAAACAAATAATACAGCAGGAAAATTTTCTTACTTTTTATTGAACAAACTTGGCTATATATAGCCTTGTAGTACTTAACAGAAATGCTGAAACAAAGAACACGTTTAACGGAGCCAACTACTACTAGAAACTAGGGATTTATTTAACAGAAGCAAATACTGAGTAAACAAGACTAAGCAAACACCTAAAAATATGCAACAACTATCTTTTCAGTTTTTTAGTATGTGCTTAGTATTTTGTGAACATGCTTAACATAAAGGTTTCATGAAAGGAGAAGTAGAGGGGGAGGTTGTTTTAGTGGCTTATCTTTTTTTTAGGTTTCATGAACAATTCACATCTGTAGTCCTCATAATTTGTACCAGTTTGAGGCAGTGAAATGTTCTGCAATGTTAACATACTTGGTTCTGTTACTTATGAAGATACAACTCACTAAAAATGTTTATATTAAATTCATAATACCAGTTGAGTTGTTACGGCTGCTGCTATGGCTGTAAGCATGCATTCGGCAATCTTAAGTACATCAAAGCTAAAACACCCAACTTTGTGTTAAAATTTTAGGAAATTTTTGGTTTAATTGTTTAGTAACTAACGCAGCCTACAGGATCAAACAACTCACGAATTAATGAATTCGCGGAAAATGAATCAGTGAAACAAAATGAATCGATGAATTGATGATACCCAAGTGCCCAAATCTATTGATCTCTCGAGATACCGGATTCTAGCTATCTTCAACACGTTGATCGCGCACGATACCGCGTTAGAAGATCTACGATTCTTCGACGTTGATCTCGCGCACGAGATTCCGTGAATCGGCTTCAAGTTCGTTGATTCGAGCGCACTCGAATATCCGAAGATGGAGAAAGGAGATAACACTCAACTTCCAATTTCAATGGTGGCACAAAGCACAAACCAAATTTTATTCAAAAATCAACTCCTTCAAATGATACAACTCACCCGCTATTTATAGGAAATTACAACACAAACAGTACAACGACTTAAAACACACAGTCGACCTAAAACAACGCACGCGACCTAAACAATAAAGCGACTTAACGACATAAGAAAAAGGACGACACAACAATTACAAACGACACACGACATAAGGCAAAACACGGGTTACAACATATGACTTATCAGAACAAACGACTTAACAAAAACCAACGCGACTTAAAAGAAACGACTCAAGAAACTCGGCCGCAACATAAGCAATTCTGGAACATAAGCTTCAACGACCTAAGTTGAATGTCGTTCGCGACATAAGAAACTTCAGTTGCTTTGCGACTTAAAGAACTGGAGCGACCTATGGTTCGTCGCGACTTAAGGCGGTGGAAGAGCGACCTAATCTTCGCTACCTAACTGGAAGGTCGTTCGCGACATAAGGAACTTCAGTAGCTTCACGACTTAAGGATCTGGAGCGACATAAGGGCACGCGACATAAGGCGGAGGAATTCGCAACATAAGGCTTCTGGAGCTCGCGACCTACTTCCGTTTGTGACCTAACTGTCTGCTCGCGACATAAGGATTCGCGACCTAAGCTGAAATCTGGAGCGACTTTGGAAATCTCGCGACCTACTGGATTCCGCGACGTAGGAAGCTCGCGACATAGGATAGGTCGCTTGCGACCTAAGGAATTCTGAAATGATTTTTCCTTATGATCTAGGATTTCTTGACATAGGTAGGTCGCTCGCGAGGTCGAGGTACGTGCTGCATCATCCTCTCCTGGTTGGAAAGAATTCGACCTCGAATTCACGCTCTCCTCTTCTTCGACAAGCTTTTTCCCATAATACGGAATTAAGTGTTTGACATTGAAAACATCAGAAGTATGAACATTTTCCGACAACCTTAACTGATACGCATTATCATTGATCTTCTTCAAGATTTCTACTGGACCAATCTTTCGAGCTTTCAACTTGTTGTAAGTTCCAACTGGAAAACGATCTTTCATCAATACCGCGTAAACAAAATCACCCTCTTTGAAGTCCACACTCCTTCGCTTCTTATCTGCCAATTGCTTATACTTCTCATTTGACTTAAGCAATCGTTCATGAACAATCCTGTGACACTCCTGCAACTCATTCACAAAATCACAAGCTCGTTTAACAACCCCTTTCTGAAGTGGAACTGTCGACAAATCCAACGGTCCCTTCGGAATTGCTGAATATACCACTTGAAATGGACTGAATCCAGTACTTCGATTAATGGCATGATTATGTGCAAATTCTGCCTGACACAATTTCACATCCCAGCTCTTCAAATTATCCTTCACAAGACATCTCAATAAGTTATCCAAAGATCTGTTCACCACTTCCGTTTGCCCATCCATTTGTGGATGATAGGCGCTACTAAAATTCAGCTTAGTCCCAACCATCTTCCACAGACTCAACCAAAAATGACTTAGAAATCGAGTATCTCGGTCAGAAACAATAGACTCAGGTAGCCCATGTAGTCAATAAACCTCTTTAAAGAACAATTGAGCAACACGGACTGCATCGACGGTCTTCTTACAAGCTATTAAATGTGCCATCTTCGAAAATCTATCCACAACAACATATATAGAATCATTCCCTCGTTGAGTTCTTGGCAAACCCAAAAGGAAATCCATGCTAACATCAACCCATGGTCTAGTAGGCACGGGCAATGGCATATACAATCCTGCATTCGTAGCTGTCCTTTTGGAAACTTGACATATGTGACATCTCTGCACAAATCTTTCAACTTCTTTCCTCATGGAAGGCCAAAAATATGATTGAGAAGTCAACTGCAAGGTACGATCTCTTCCCACATGACCTTCTTCATGCAATTCCTTCACAATCTTCATTCGCAAACTGCACTCTGGTATACACAACCGATTTCCCTTAAATAGAAAACCTTCTACCAACACATACTCATCCGTCCTCCCTTTCTTAACTTCATCTACAATTTTGGCAAAGTAAGGATCCTCAACAAACAAATCTGGAAATACATCAAACCCCGTCACTTCAACTCTCATCGTAGTCAACAAATGATTTCTTCTACTCAATGCGTCTGCCACAAGATTTGTAACTCCCGACTTATGCTTTACAACAAATGTAAACTGTTGCAAGTATGCGATCCATGAAGCATGCCTGGCTACAATCTTATCTTGTCCCTGCAAATGTTTCAATGCTTCATGGTCAGTATACAACACAAACTCTTTATGAAACAAATAGTGTCTCCAATGCTTTATAGCTTGGACAATAGCATAGAACTCCAAGTCATAGGTACTGTATCTTGTCTTTGCTCCAGAAAGCTTTTCGCTAAAATAAGCAATTGAACGACCCTTCTGACTCAACACTCCTCTAATTCCAACTTTGGACGCATCTGTATGTAACTCAAATAGTAACTGAAAATCTGGGTATCTAAGGATCGGTGTTGTAGTCAAGAGTGTCTTGATCTATTGGAAAGCAGAATCAGCCTCTTCAGTCCACACAAACTGCTTTCCTTTCATACAATCTGTCATTGGTGCCATCACGCTACTGAAATGTGGAATAAATCTTCGGTAGAATGATGCTAAACCATGGAAACTTCTCACTTCAGTTACAGTCCTGGGTTGTGGCCAATCCTTGATTGCTTCAACTTTACTTTGATCCACCTGGATACCTTCCTTGGACAATACATACCCCAAGAACAAAACACTGTGCGTCATAAACTTGCACTTCTTTGTTGCCGCGTAAAATTGCTCGTGACGAAGTTTCATCAACACTTCCCGCAAGTGTTGTAGATGCTCTTCTGTGCTTCCACTGTATATCAATATATCATCAAAGTATACCACCACGAACTTTCCAATAATCGGTCAAAAGATCTGATTCATCACTCGCATAAAAGTACTGGGTGCATTCGAAAGACCAAATGGCATGACCAGCCATTCATACAACCCCTCCCGTGTCTTGAAGGATGTCTTCCATTCATCCCCTGGTCGAATTCGAATCTGATGATACCCACTCTTCCGATCAATCTTTGAAAAGATAGCAGCTCCACTCAACTGATCTAACAAGTCGTCCAATCTTGGCATCGGGAATCTGTACCTCACCGTAATCTTGTTTAGTGCTCGACTATCTGTACAGATTCTCCAAGTTCCATCCTTCTTTGGCACTAACAAGGCTGGTACTGCACAAGGACTTAAACTTTCTTGTATGCGCCCTTGTTCAAGTAACTCTTCCACCTGCCTTCTCAACTCTTCGTGCTCCTTTGGACTCATTCTATAATGTGGTCTATGTGGTAACACAGCTCTCGGAACAAGATCAATCTGGTGTTGTATGTCTCTCAATGGTGGTAACTCTTTTGGTAATTCTTCAGGAAACACATCTTCAAATTCCTTCAACACTGGCTTAACTTCCTCAGGAATTTAAACCGCTTCACTACTTTCACATCCAATCAACAGAAATACTTCAAGACTATCCTCTACTTCTTTGACAAATTCCTTCAAAGATAACAAAGTCTTTAGTTCCTCGATTTCCTCCAACTTTCTTTCACTTTGTTGTCGCCTTTTAGGAGCTAAAGTGATTCTAGTGCCATCGAACATGAAACTATAGCAGTTAGTCCTACCATCGTGTTGCAAGGCTCTATCGAACTGCCACGGTCTTCCCAACAACAAATGAAATACATCCATATCCACCACGTCACACCAAATTTCGTCCTCATACTTCTTTCCGATGGAAAAAGTTACACAAGCTCTTCGAACAACCTTCACTTCCCCACCTTTCCTCAGCCAAGCCAATTTGTAGGGTTTGGGATGCTTCTCTGTCTTTAACGACAACTTCTTTACAGCTTCTGTAGAGATGATATTATCATAACTCCCTGCATCGATAACGAACTTACAAACTTTTCCCAAACTAGTGCATGTCGACTAAAAAATATTACTTCTCAACCAACTAGTCTCCTCTTCCTGCTTTGGCGTCAAGCAAGATCTCTTCATCATTAAAGAATATCCCTCGTCTCCCATCAATAATTCTTCTTCTTCCTCAACCTGTGGTGAATTGGAACATTCTACTTCTGCATCCTCATCCTCAACCTCAGCAACCATCGCTCGCTTCTTAGGCTTCGGGCATTCATTGCTCTTATGACCAAACTCCTGACAGTTATAACACTTGAAATTGTTGTTGACCTTGGTCATAGCAGCTTCATTGACAAACGGTTTACTAACAGCCTTGGAAACATTAGTATTGTTACTAGCCCCCTTCACCTGATTGCTCGAACTTGTAAACGCACTACCTCCTCTTCTACCTTGCTTCTCCCAAGCTAGAGCCTTTTGGTGTGCTTCAGCAATGGATCTCGGATCAAACATATTTACCATATCCTGAATTTGCATTCTCAATCCTCCAACAAATCTGGATGTCAACTGTTCCTCCGTTTCCATGATATCATTTCTAGCAATCAGTTGATAAAACTCATCTGCATAATCATTTATCGACTTTGTCCCTTGTCTCAAATTCTGTAAGCGCTGATACATAAGAGACTGATAATTATAAGGCAAGAAAGTAGCCTTCATCAACTTCTTCATCTTTTCCCATGAAACAATCTTCGACTTTCCCATTCTTTCCCGTGTAAGTTTAGTTTGTTGCCACCATGCCATAGCTCTTCCCCTCAATCGTGTAGCAACCAATTTAACTCTACGATGCTCGGGTACTTCCTTGAAGTCAAAAATTTCTTCAACATTTGATAACCAATCTAGAAACTCTTCCGCTAGCATTCCCCCTTTGAATTCTGGAATCTTTGTATTCATCCCTGACTCCCATCGACGATCATCTTCGAAATCTCTATTTCGATTTCGCCCTTGGCCACGGTTTCGACAAGAGCTACTACCACTATCACTGGATTCCTCCAAATCTGACGTATGTCGATGTCGATTCTGACCACCAACATTTCTGCTACCACGCACGTCTCTTTCTCCCGAAACTGACGATTCTCTTCTTTCCCGGTCCTATGTTGGTGACATTCTTCTTCTCTCGGAATTTGACAGCGAAATTCTATGTCCACTTTGATTTGAACCTGGCGATGCCCTTTGTCGAGTTTGATTCATATCCATCATGAGCCTTTCCAACTACCAATTCCCTCATCAAACTTCTCACTGAATTTATCACTAATTCGTTGCTCCATTTGTTCAGCATCTTCTCTTCGATATACATCTGCAACATTCTGATGACGATTAACTCTTCTTGGAGGCATTGTCAAATCTTCAACAAATCTAAACACAAACTTCAAATCATGCAAACTTGAAATCCAACAAACTTGGAAAAGTTCGTCTCCTTGCTCTGATACCAAATGACGCAGCCTACAGGATCAAACAACTCACGAATTGATGAATTCGCGGAAAATGAATCGGTGAAACAAAATGAATCAATGAATTGATGATACCCAAGTGCCCAAATCCATTGATCTATCGAGATACCAGATTCTAGCTATCTTTAACACGTTGATCGCGCATGATACCGCATTAGAAGATCTACGATTCTTCGACGTTAATGTCGCGCACGAGATTCCGTGAATCGGCTTCTAGTTCGTTGATTCGAGCGCACTCGAATATCCGAAGATGGAGAAAGGAGATAACACTCAACTTCCAATTTCAATGGTGGCACAAAGAACAAACCAAATTTTATTCAAAAATCAACTCCTTCAAATGATACAACTCACCTGCTATTTATAGGAAATTACAACACAAACAGTACAACGACTTAAAACACACAGTTGACCTAAAACAACGCACGCGACCTAAACAATAAAGCGACTTAACGACATAAGAAAAAGGACGACACAACAATTACAAACGACACACGACTTAAGGAAAAACACGGGTTACAACATATGACTTATCAGAACAAACGACTTAACAAAAACCAACGCGACTTAAAAGAAACGACTTAAGAAACTCAACCACGACATAAGCAATTCTGGAACATAAGCTTCAGCGACCTAAGTTGAATGTCGTTCGCGACATAAGAAACTTCAGTAGCTTTGCGACTTAAAGAACTGGAGCGACCTATGGTTCGTCGCGACTTAAGGCGGAGGAAGAGCGACCTAATCTTTGAGACCTAACTGGAAGGTCGTTCGCGACATAAGGAACTTCAGTAGCTTCACGACTTAAGGATCTGGAGAGACATAAGGGCACGCGACATAAGGCGGAGGAATTCACGACATAAGGCTTCTAGAGCTCGCGACCTACTTCTGTTTGCGACCTAACTGTCTGCTCGCGACATAAGGATTCGCGACCTAAGCTGAAATCTGGAGCGACTTTGGAAATCTCGCGACCTATTAGATTCCGCGACGTAGGAAGCTCGCGACATAGGATAGGTCGCTTGCGACCTAAGGAATTCTGAAATGATTCTTCCTCATGATCTTGGATTTTGCGACATAGGTAGGTCGCTCGCTAGGTCGAGGTACGCGCTGCATCAGTAACTTAAAATCTTTAAAATAAACAAGTAAATATATATTGACACGTTATTTCTCCATAATAAATATAATAGCAGCTGGACATATGTAAAATAAGAAGATATGTAATTCATATTAAAAGGATTTAGACCATCATTGCCATATTCAAAATGCATGATAAAAGAATCAGTACAGCATCACTGATTTTTTGATGATGATAAATATCCGACTTTCTCAATAAGAAAAGGTATGAGGACTGAAAAGAGATGTTAGAAAGTAAAATCATAAAAAAGGAACATTAAAATATATGGGCTAACTTTTGGCAAAGCAGTTCCGAGCCGATGAATGAAGCTCTTAGCCCTCTATACAATCTCTGTTTAGACTTTTTTACCTTATTTGGTTTGCAGTTGTATTTACACACGTACCGTCTACTGTTATATGAAAATGTGAAATATGCAAATAGTTAGATTTTATAACATCTATACTTTTCAGTGTATTACTAAATATGTTGTGTATGATTTTTGAGAATCATGGAATTTAGACATGGCTTTTGTCTTCAAAACTCGAGTTAAATTTTTTAAGTTTAAATGGTAAGTTTCATTATTTGCTGTTGTTCTAATTCATTATTGTGGTATGTTTTCTTTAACGCGAACATCCCATTATGTATTAGAAATGAAATGTATCAGTAAATGCCGACCTGAAGAATATACGAAGGAGATATTGTTCATGTCTCTAATCTCAGTCGTTCAAATTCAGATCAAAGGATTATAAAGCAATCTTCAGTTTATAGAGTATTGGGCTATGGGCTTAGTCAGCCCACTAGCATATAAAATAGTATATATTTCAGGCTATTGTAAAAAGCTCTGTAATGTTTTCATTTTCTCAGTTTGTATCAAATATCACAGATTGTATCACCAACATATATTCAATAAATTCTGCTTCATTTCTTTTCATTACAAAATCAAATATGGTATCAGAGCTTAAATATGCTTAACAACATCAAGAAGACTATTCAGAAAAGCAAAGAAAGAAAAC
This sequence comes from Allium fistulosum, assembly GCA_030737815.1. Taxonomy (NCBI): domain Eukaryota; kingdom Viridiplantae; phylum Streptophyta; class Magnoliopsida; order Asparagales; family Amaryllidaceae; genus Allium; species Allium fistulosum. Next base: position 504,921,369 of record CM060903.1, on the reverse strand, counting down.
CATCAGCAGAATAAATTTTGTTTTCTCCTCATCAGATTAGATTTCATCACCTGAGAAGAAGATTCAACCAATAAATATCACTGCCTCGCCAGTTCCAATTATCTGGCTGCAATAATATTCATCAGTGAATCAAAGTTTTGAAACAGTATCAAAAATCAAACAAATCAGAGTCCAGAATCAGAAAACATCAACGCAAATCCAAGAAAGTGTCATTCCATAAAAGAACTCATTAGAGAAGGTTCATCATTTGAGATCTTTTGGGTGGAACAAACATGTTTGCGATCAGTCTCTAATTCTTGATTCTGTTCTCTATCAAGAAGATACTGTCTCTACTCTCTCTTTCTTTCTTTGGTGAATTTCAGTAATCATCATGTCTGAAGAACATTTAGAAACCCCAATTAGTGGAAGTGAATCCCAGCATACCACCAACAATGTGGAGAAACTCGTCAAGACTGTAATTAGTCCCCAAAGTCAACTAATTACAGTACATCTGAATGATGATAATTATCTTTTGTGGAAATTGCAAGTGGAGACAGCCATTCAAGGATATGGTCTTGAAGGATTTATTCTTGGAACCCTTCCAATTCCTCTAAAATGTGTCACTGATCAAGAAAACAACACTGTTAGCAATGAAGATTATGTTCAACATCACAGACAAGACAGACTTATAGGTTCATGGCTATTATCCTTCAATCAATGCAAACTTGTTAACACATGTTATAGGTTGCAAAACTACAAGTGATATATGGTCAACTATTGATAAGGTTTTTAACTCACAATCAGCAGCAAAGGTACTGTTTCATAAAAGACAACTTCACAATATCAAGAAAGATAGTCACAGTATTAGAGAGTATCTATTCAAGATTAAGTATATATGTGATACATTAGAAGCTGCTAATCAGAAGGTCTGTGATTCAGAGCAAATCATGACTATACTAAACGGTCTAAGTGATGAATAAGAAGCTGTGGTGGCTATTATAACATCTCAAAGGAATTTACCATCAATAGATAATGTGCATTCTATTTTGTTGTCACATGAGGCAAGAATAGATATAAAGAAACCACAAGAGTCTGACCTATCTGCCAATTTTGCTGCAAATTATAAGAGCAAAGGCCAGAACAACAATAAAAGTGATCAGTCTACACAAAGAGGAGCATACTCAAACAGATCAAGAGGAAGGGGCAGATGGAACAACAATAATCGACCTAAATGCCAGATTTGAGAAAAACTCGGTCACACAGCAGCAAAATGCTACTTCAGACTGAATCTTAATTATGTTCCAGGTCAAGGGTCTAATAATCAAAGAAACTCAAATCACTGTGTCAATATGGCACACATGCAACAAGATACAAGCAATTCATCAGATATGAAAACATCACAAACTGAAATAGCAAGAGCAGAACATGTTCAGGATGAAGATTGGTATCCTAATTCAGGAGACACCAATCATATCACCAACAATTTACTAATCTCAATCATGGAAACAAGGAGTACAAAGGTATGAATACAATACATATGGGTAATGGCAAATCTGTTGCAATTACACACACTAGTAGGTCTTATATCATGGGTAAAAGACAACTGTATCTTAATAATCTGTTGAGGGTACCACTTATCAAAAAGAACTTACTAAATGTGTCTCAATTTACAAGAGATAACAATATCTATTTTGAATTTTACCCTCATCACTGTTTAGTTAAGGATATCCTAACTAAGGAAATACTTTTGCAGGGTAAACAGTGTAGGGCGTACAAGTTCAGTGTGGATAATTCAAGAAAATCAGGCTTTAAAAGAAATTGGTGTAATAACTCAGAAGTCAAACAGTATGAAACTGGTGAGACATTTGATAAATGGCATTGTAAACTTGGACATCCAAATGTCACAATTGTTATGCATGTATTGAATAAGAGTAATATTTCTGTTGATAATATATCATTGCCATACATATGCACATATTGTCAAATGGGAAAGAGTCATAAGCTACCATTCATAGACTCAAAAACTCAATACAACAAACCACTTGAATTGGTAGCTACTAACCTATGGGGTCCTGCCCCAATACACACAGATTATGGAAATAAGTATTATATCTCTTTTGTTGATGCTTATTCTAGACATGTGTGGATATATTTCTTAAAGTCAAAATCTAAAACTCATAATGCAGTTTTACAATTCATAGCACTTGCAGAAAATCAAACTAACTGCAAGGTCAAAAACTTTCAATCTGATGGTGGAACAGAGTACCTTCCTTTAAGGGAGTTCTTTCAAAATAGGGGGATTAATCACAGAACAACTTGTCCCTATACATCTGAACAGAATGGTCTCATTGAAAGGAGACACAGACAAATTGTTGAAACTGGGCTTACTTTATTAGCACAAGCATCCATGCCATTAAAATTTTGGCCTGATGCTTTTGCTACTGCAGTCTACTTGATTAATAGACTGCTATCAAAAGTTCTAAATTTAAAATGTCCTATTGAAGTGTTGTTTAATATTAACCCAGATTATCCAAGTCCTAAGGTGTTTGGGTGTTTATGCTTTTCGTACATCAGACCCTATAATGCTCATAAATTAAATTTTAGGTCATCACCATGTACATTCTTAGGATATGCATCGAATAAAAAGGGATACAAATGCCTAGATAGTAATGTCAAACTTTTTATCTCTAGACATGTGGTATTCAATGAAAAGATTTTTCCTTTTAGAGAAGATAATATCAAAACCACATGTAAAGTGTATAGTACAAAAGAGTCATTACCACCAATATCCTGTCCACCACTTGTAGTAATACAGCCTCAGAAAGAAACTGCTTATCAGAGTAAGAGACAGGAAGCAAGCCATCCTGACTTCCAAAGTCATGAGTTCAGACATGAATCAGATGACACTCAAACTGAATCAGTGCCTGTACATGATCAATCATCTCAACAAGGGGCAAGTGAACAACTTACATCACATCAAACTCAAGTCAATTCACAAATCAATGATGCTGATATTCAATTAGAAATAGAGAGGACCAGTCATCAGCAAAGACCAGATAATACAAGGCATCACATGATTACAAGATCAAAAAGTGGTATATTCAAACCAAAAGTTTTCAATGCAGTTCTAGATACAGTAGAACCAAGCTCACATGATCAATCCATGCAAGACAAAAACTGGAAAACAGCTAATGCTCAATGAATATGGGCACTAATGAGGAACATGACTTGGAATCTTGTTCCTAAGCCAAAAAATAAAAATATTATAGGCTACAAGTGGACTTATAAGTTAAAAAGAAATGCTGATGGTTCAATTTCTAAGCATAAGGCAAGACTAGTAGCTAAAGGTTATTCACAACAGCATGGTTTTGATTTTCATGAGACTTTTTCTCCTGTTGTGAAACCTACTACTATCAGAATTGTTATTACAATTGCCTTATGCAGAAATTGGAGCATCAAGCAATTAGATGTTAATAATGCTTTTTTGAATGGTGTTTTGCAGGAAGAGGTATATATGGAACAACCACATGGCTTCAGACAGAAAGGAAAAGAAGACTATGTATGCAAACTACATAAAGCAATATATGGATTAAAGCAAGCACCAAGAGTGTGGTTTGAAAAGCTAAAGGATACAATGATCGGATTGGGATATCATCCAACAAAATCTGACAACTCGTTATTTACTAAATTCAGCAGTAACATAATAATGTATGTACTAATATACGTTGATGATTTCATTATTACAGGTAACAGTAAGCAAGAGATCAATAATTTTACAAAGCATCTAAATCAAATATTCACAATCAAGGATCTTGGGGATCTGAATTACTTCTTGGGCATAGAAGTCAAAAAGATATCTGATACAACTGTTCAACTAAATCAGAAAAAGTATATCACAGAGATACTGAACAAAGCCAAAATGAATCAAGCCAATTCAATCTCTACACCAATGATAAGCAATGTTCATTTGTCCAAGTACAAAGGTGAAACTATTCAAAATGACAGTCAGTACAGAAGCATAGTTGGTGCTCTTTAATATGCAACAATTACCAGACCAGATATTTGTTACAGTGTTAATAAGGCAAGTCAATACATGCAAAGTCCAACAGATATCCATTGGAAGGCAGTAAAAAGGATTTTAAGATATCTTAAAGGCACTTTAAACTTCGGTCTAACCTTAGAATCAAGCAAAGTTATAAACATTACAGGGTATGCTGAAGCTGACTGGGCCTCTGACCCAGATGATAGAAGGTCAACTACAGGTTATTTTATTTACTTAGGTCAGAATCCGGTTTCTTGGTATTCAAAAAAACAACCAACTGTGTCAAGGTCGAGCACAGAAGCAGAGTTCAGAAGTGTAGCTAATGCTACAGCCGAGATTATGTGGATACAATCACTCTTTAGTGAGTTGCAAATCAAGACAGAGAACAAAACAATCATATGGTGTGACAATTTAAGCAGAACACACCTAACTGCCAATCCTATCCTTCATGCAAGAACAAAGCATATCGAACTGGATCTATATTTTGTTCGAGAGCAGGTAAGCAATGGAAAATTAAGCGTAAACCACATACCTTGTACATACCAAACCGCAGATATTCTAACAAAACCTCCGTCGAAGAAAAACTTCACTTGGTTCAGACAGAGGCTCAAATTCGAAAGCTCTGACAACATCACACAAGCTATTAATCAGAAAAGTGGTAAAGATGAAGACTTTCACTTAGTTAAGGAAGAAGCTCAAAGTTGAAGACTTTGACATCTGTTGACTAGCTCTTCATCAGAAAAGCAACTAAGATGTAGATCTTTCAGAAGATTCTTGAGTTATCAAGCATAATAATCGAGCAGAGAATCGAAAATCGTAATCTTTGTTTACGATATGCGAATCGCATATCAAGTTTCATCATATCTTACTGAAGAAGCTGGATCTCTTCAGATCTCATCTCTATACTTAATGTTCTGAGTAAATCTTCATGAAAAGGTCATATAATTTGAGCAATCGAGATTGAAGAAGCAAATTGCAACAAACCCTAGACAAGGTAGGGTTTGAGGGAGAGAAATGAAATGTATCAGTAAATGCCGACCTGAAGAATATACGAAGGAGATATTGTTCATGTCTCTAATCTCAGTCGTTCAAATTCAGATCAAAGGATTATAAAGCAGTCTTCAGTTTATAGAGTATTGGGCTATGGGCTTAGTCAGCCCACTAGCATATAAAATAGTATATATTTCAGGCTATTGTAAAAAGCTCTGTAATGTTTTCATTTTCTCAGTTTGTATCAAATATCACAGATTGTATCACCAACATATATTCAATAAATTCTGCTTCATTTCTTTTCATTACAAAATCAAATATGGTATCAGAGCTTAAATATGCTTAACAACATCAAGAAGACTATTCAGAAAAGCAAAGAAAGAAAATCATCAGCAGAATAAATTTTGTTTTCTCCTCATCAGATTAGATTTCATCACCTGAGAAGAAGATTCAACCAATAAATATCACTGCCTCGCCAGTTCCAATTATCTGGCTGCAATAATATTCATCAGTGAATCAAAGTTTTGAAACAGTATCAAAAATCAAACAAATCAGAGTCCAGAATCAGAAAACATCAACGCAAATCCAAGAAAGTGTCATTCCATAAAAGAACTCATTAGAGAAGGTTCATCATTTGAGATCTTTTGGGTGCAACAAACATGTTTGCGATCAGTCTCTAATTCTTGATTCTGTTCTCTATCAAGAAGATACTGTCTCTACTCTCTCTTTCTGTCTTTGGTGAATTTCAGTAATCATCATGTCTGAAGAACATTCAGAAACCCCAATTAGTGGAAGTGAATCCCAGCATACCACCAACAATGTGGAGAAACTCGTCAAGACTGTAATTAGTCCCCAAAGTCAACTAATTACAGTACATCTGAATGATGATAATTATCTTTTGTGGAAATTGCAAGTGGAGACAGCCATTCAAGGATATGGTCTTGAAGGATTTATTCTTGGAACCCTTCCAATTCCTCTAAAATGTGTCACTGATCAAGAAAACAACACTGTTAGCAATGAAGATTATGTTCAACATCATAGACAAGACAGACTTATATGTTCATGGCTGTTATCCTCAATCAATGCAAACTTGTTAACACATGTTATAGGTTGCAAAACTACAAGTGATATATGGTCAACTATTGAAAAGGTTTTTAACTCACAATCATCAGCAAAGGTACTGTTTCATAAAAGACAGCTTCACAATATCAAGAAAGATAATCACAGTATGAGAGAGTATCTATTCAAGATTAAGTCTATATGTGATACATTAGAAGCAGCTAATCAGAAGGTCTCTGATTCAGAGCAAATCATGACTATACTAAATGGTCTAAGTGATGAATATGAAGCTGTGGTGGCTATTATAACATCTCAAAGGAATTTACCATCAATAGATGATGTGCATTCTATTTTGTTGTCACATGAGGCAAGAATAGATATAAAGAAACCACAAGAGTCTGACCTATCTGCCAATTTTGCTGCAAATTATAAGAGCAAAGGCCAGAACAATAATAAAAGTGATCAGTCCACACAAAGAGGAGCATACTCAAACAGATCAAGAGGAAGGGGCAGATGGAACAACAATAATCGACCTAAATGCCAGATTTGTGAAAAACTCGGTCACACAGCAACAAAATGCTACTTCAGACTGAATCTTAATTATGTTCCAGGTCAAGTTTCTAATAATCAAAGAAACTCAAATCATAGTGTCAATATGGCACACATGCAACAAGATACAAGCAAATCATCAGATATGAAAACATCACAAACTGAAATAGAAAGAGCAGAACATGTTCAGGATGAAGATTGGTATCCTGATTCAGGAGCAACCAATCATATCACCAACAATTTGACTAATCTCAATCATGGAAATAAGGAGTACAAAGGTATGAATACAATACATATGGGTAATGGCAAATCTGTTGCAATTACACACACTGGTAGGTCTTATATCATGGGTAAAAGACAACTGTATCTTAATAATCTGTTGAGGGTACCACTTATCAAAAAGAACTTACTAAGTGTGTCTCAATTTGTAAGAGATAACAATGTCTATTTTGAATTTTACCCTCATCACTATTTAGTTAAGGATATCCTAACTAAGGAAATACTTTTGCAGGGTAAACAGTGTAGGGGGCGTACAAGTTCAGTGTGGATAATTTAAGAAAATCAGGCTTTGAAAGAAATTGGTGTAATAACTCAGAAGTCAAACAGTATGAAACTAGTGAGACATTTGATAAATGGCATTGTAAACTTGGACATCCAAATGTCACAATTTTTATGCATGTATTGAATAAGAGTAATATTTCTGTTGATAATATATCATTTATGCACATATTTTCAAATGGGAAAGAGTCATAAGCTACCATTCATAGACTCAAAAACTCAATACAACAAACCACTTGAATTGGTAGCTACTGACCTATGGGGTCCTGCCCCAATACACACAGATTATGGAAATAAGTATTATATCTCTTTTGTTGATGCTTATTCTAGACATGTGTGGATATATTTCTTAAAGTCAAAATCTGAAACTCATAATGCAGTTTTACAATTCATAGCACTTGCAGAAAATCAAACTAACTACAAGGTCAAAAAATTTCAATCTGATGGTGGAACAGAGTACCTTCCTTTAAGGGAGTTCTTTCAAAATAGGGGGATTAATCACAGAACAACTTGTTCCTATACATCTGAACAGAATGGTCTCATTGAAAGGAGACACAGACAAATTGTTGAAACTGGGCTTACTTTATTAGCACAAGCATCTATGCCATTAAAATTTTGGCCTGATGCTTTTGCTACTGCAGTCTACTTGATTAATAGACTGCCATCAAAAGTTTTAAATTTAAAATGTCCTATTGAAGTATTGTTTAATATTAACCCAGATTATCCAAGTCTTAAGGTGTTTGGGTGTTTATGCTTTCCATACATCAGACCCTATAATGCTCATAAATTAAATTTTAGGTCATCACCATGTACATTCTTAGGATATGCATCGAATAAAAAGGGATACAAATGCCTAGATAGTAATGTCAAACTTTTTATCTCTAGACATGTGGTATTCAATGAAAAGATTTTTCCTTTTAGAGAAGATAATATCAAAACCACATGTAAAGTGTATAGTACAAAAGAGTCATTACAACCAATATCATGTCCACCACTTGTAGTAATACAGCCTCAGAAAGAAACTGCTTATCAGAGTAAGAGACAGGAAGCAAGCCATCCTGACTTCCAAAGTCATGAGTTCAGACATGAATCAGATGACACTCAAACTGAATCAGTGCATGTACATGATCAATCATCTCAACAAGGGGCAAGTGCACAACTTACATCACATCAAACTCAAGTCAATTCACAAATCAATGATGCTGATATTCAATTAGAAATAGAGAGGACCAGTCATCAGCAAAGACCAGATAATACCAGGCATCACATGATTACAAGATCAAAAAGTGGTATATTAAAACCAAAAGTTTTCAATGCAGTTCTAGATACAGTAGAACCAAACTCACATGATCAATCCATGCAAAACAAAAACTGGAAAACAGCTATGCTCAATGAATATGAGGCACTAATGAGGAATATGACTTGGAATCTTGTTCCTAAGCCAAAAAATAAAAATATTATAGGCTGCAAGTGTACTTATAAGTTAAAAAGAAATGCTGATGGTTCAATTTCTAAGCATAAGGCAAGACTAGTAGCTAAAGGTTATTCACAACAGCATGGTTTTGATTTTCATGAGACTTTTTCTCCTGTTGTGAAACCTACTACTATCAGAATTGTTATTACAATTGCCTTATGCAGAAATTGGAGCATCAAGCAATTAGATGTTAACAATGCTTTTTTGAATGGTGTTTTGCAGGAAGAGGTATATATGGAACAGCCACATGGCTTCAGACAGAAAGGAAAAGAAGACTATGTATGCAAACTACATAAAGCAATATATGGATTAAAGCAAGCACCAAGAGTGTGGTTCGAAAAGCTAAAGGATACAATGATCGGATTGGAATATCATCCAACAAAATCTGACAAATTATTATTTACTAAATTCAGCAGTAACATAATAATGTATGTACTAATATACATTAATGATTTCATTATTACAGGTAACAGTAAGCAAGAGATCAATAATTTTACAAAGCATCTAAATCAAATATTCACAATCAAGGATCTTGGGGATCTGAATTACTTCTTGGGCATATAAGTCAAAAAGATATCTGATACAACTGTTCAACTAAATCAGAAAAAGTATATCACAGAGATACTGAACAAAGTCAAAATTAATCAAGCCAATTCAATCTCTACACCAATGATAAGCAATGTTCATTTGTCCAAGTACAAAGGTGAAACTATTCAAAATGACAGTCAGTACAGAAGCATAGTTGGTGCTCTTCAATATGCAACAATTACCAGACCAGATATTTGTTACAGTGTTAATAAGGCAAGTCAATACATGCAAAGTCCAATTGATATCCATTGGAAGGCAGTAAAAAGGATTTTAAGATATCTTAAAGGCACTTCAAACTTCGGTCTAACCTTAGAATCAAGCAAAGTTATAAACATTACAGGGTATGCTGATGCTGACTGGGCCTCTGACCCTGATGATAGAAGGTCAACTACAGGTTATTGTATTTACTTAGGTCAGAATCCAGTTTCTTGGTGTTCAAAAAAACAACCAACTGTGTCAAGGTCGAGCACAGAAGCAGAGTTCAGAAGTGTAGCTAATGCTACAGCTGAGATTATGTGGATACAATCACTCTTAAGTGAGTTGCAAATCAAGAGAGAGAACAAAACAATCATATGGTGTGACAATTTAAGAACAACACACCTAACTGCCAATCCTATCCTTCATGCAAGAACAAAGCGTATCGAACTGGATCTATATTATGTTCGAGAGCAAGTAAGAAAAGGAAAATTAAGCGTAAACCACATACCTTGTACTTACCAAACCGTAGATATTCTGACAAAACCTCTGTCGAAGAAAACTTCACTTGGTTCAGACAGAGGCTCAAAGTCGAAAGCTCTGACAACAGCTCACAAGATATTAATCAGAAAAGTGGTAAAGATGAAGACTTTCACTTAGTTCAGGAAGAAGCTCAAAGTTGAAGACTTTGTCATCTGTTGACTAGCTCTTCATCAGAAAAGCAACTAAGATGTAGATCTTTCAGAAGATTCTTGAGTTATCAAGCATAATAATCGAGCAGAGAATCGAAAATCGTAATCTTTGTTTACGATATGCGAATCGCATATCAAGTTTCATCATATCTTACTGAAGAAGCTGGATCTCTTCAGATCTCATCTCTATACTTAATGTTCTGAGGAAATCTTCATGAAAAGGTCATATAATTTGAGCAATCGAGATTGAAGAAGCAAATCGCTACAAACCCTAGACAAGGTAGGGTTTGAGGGAGAGAAATGAAATGTATCAGTAAATGCCGACCTGAAGAATATACGAAGGAGATATTGTTCATGTCTCTAATCTCAGTCGTTCAAATTCAGATCAAAGGATTATAAAGCAGTCTTCAGTTTATAGAGTATTGGGCTATGGGCTTAGTCAGCCCACTAGCATATAAAACAGTATATATTTCAGGCTATTGTAAAAAGCTTTGTAATGTTTTCATTTTCTCAGTTTGTATCAAATATCACAGATTGTATCACCAACATATATTCAATAAATTCTGCTTCATTTCTTTTCATTGCAAAATCAAATAATTAGTATATCAAGTCTTTGACCAAATTAGCTTATATATATGAATTAATAGTGGTTCGCTATATAAGTAATATTTTTATCTGAAAAAAGAAGATCTCCAAAAGTGAATACATATGATTTTTATTGCTCTGTTAAGATTTGTATGATTTTCTATTATACTTGCTAACATACTAGCCTAATTATAAAATCAAATCTTTTATCTTTCTCTTATCCAAACATCAATGCAGCAACCCAACTTGCATCTGGTTGCATGCTGTATCTGTCTACACTTGTTGCACCAAACATTGCAACTTGTTGTTCTCTACATGCACTTGTTGCACCAAATGCAGCCAACATGTTGTTTGCTACCTGCTGTATCTACCACAAACTTTGCCTATGCTTACCTTTACTTGCTGCTTGCACTTGCTGCCTGCACTTGCTTTATTCTCGCAATGGCCTCATGTTTTAGGTGCAACAGAACTGGAGTAATGTACAATACCACAGCGATAACCTTTTGGTCTTTGCACGTGCCCTCTTCGGTAAATCCAGGCATTCCTCCCGTGTTCCTTGTAGCTTTCTACGGGCTCACTTGCATTGCCCTTTTCAGTTTCATGTTTAAGTGGCCTACTTTATTATAATTACCAAGCTATGTCTATGTGTGCATCTCATTTTATTTGTTTGTTGCATTTGGTGTAATTTTGGCTTAACACTATATTTGTTTGTTGATCATCTATGTGACAATCCCACAATATAGTACTATATTGTCTAGCATGTATCGTCATCCATCAGACATGTTGATGGTTTTTGATTATAACTTGTATAATAAAATATCTAGTGCTCTCCTCTATCCGAGGACCGCTCTCCCATACAAAAAAAATCAGTATAGCAAAAATATCATATATGCAGGCTACTCACCATCAAAATTCAAACCAAACTCTCTGAACGGGTCTTCTTATTTTCATATATGCAGGTTGCTGGACATTTGAAGAATCTCTATGGCTCAGCATTGGCAACTGATGTGTTCTTAGTATGATGCTATGCTAGGGATTTAGCTTCAGGCTACTACCTTCATTCATCAAAAGGTAACATTCTATTTTTATTGTGTATCACTATTCGATCTACTATATGCATATAGAATTAGCCTTCCCTTGGGAAAAAAAGTCAAAACTATTACAGAAGACTCATTTTGTGTAAGGATCTTGGATGCATCACCATTGAGAATTATTCTAAAAGCTTTTAAAGATATTAAATATGAAACTTTTATCTATGAACACTAGAAACACATTAGTCACTAGTATCATCAAAATAATTCCCTTTTTGTCTTTTATTTGAATAGATATTCAAAATGGTCACCGAATAACACTGGTTTTTGCTCGGTTGGATTCCTACTAATCCACATCATTGTGTTGTGAAAAGAGTACATAACGGAATTGCTAAAGTGATTTTTGCTTGATTGAAAAAGTGTAAGAGAATTACTAAAGTTTAATAAAAATTAATAAGTTCATAATAATAATTATAATAATAACAATAATAATAATTTTTAGAAAAAGTAATTAAAGTTATAATAATAATATTATTAATACTAGCATAGCATGAACTCCAGTATCTAAAATAATTAAAATCAATATGTATTCACTCAATTCGACGATGAGGGGAATTGTATCGTTCCATATAAGAAAATATGTTTTGACAACATTTACCTTAGAACGTCCAAGGTAAATGTTTCTTTAACAGTCTTGTTATCATTACAGTTTTTTTTCCTACAAAATCACGTAGCATTAGTTTTTTTCTACAAAGCATTACTCAACACTAATATAAGAACCAACAGTCTAAGCTAAGAAAAATGAATACAACGGCCTTATATACGAAGATTATATTAACAAAACAAAAATGAATATAGAAGGAACTCAATCCTCATAAAAATGTTTTGATGTCAGTAAAAAAGTGCACATAATAGACAAAGGAATGTCAGTAAACAATATATAATCAAGTGCAAGACAGAAAATCATTGTAAGCCAACTCAAATTCAAAAGAAACAATAGATGGAAATAAAATAAAACATTTGTATAGCAAAGTGTTTCTTTTCTTTTCTTTTTTTGGACAGAGCAACAGCAACCAAAATCGAAAATGGAACACCTACTCTTTTAAGTCATAACTTTCAGCAATGGCTCTCGTCAAAGCCAGCCAAGTCAACAGCAACGGCAGAAGATCAACTGATCGAGGAATCAGACCTGACCTCACCTCCTTTCACACATCAAGTCAACAGTTTAATGGATCGGAATTTAAATTCGATGGAGGAAAGGAAAAGAAAATCAGAATGGTACCTGTGTTCGAAGTCTGGTGGACCTGGGGTCGATGTTGGTTGAGCATAGTCGTCGGTAAGGAGTAATCGTCGTTAATTGTTGACCGTACGTTGATATCGTCGTTGCTGCTGCGCAAGGTGTGGAGATCGTTTGTAATTTTCAAATTTCGAATCGCTGGGAATGGGAAAGGGAATTAGGGCTTTTAACTTTCAGGAGAAGCGTGAAAAACTGCAGACGTACGACGAGAGAAGGGCAGACGGCGAGAAAAGGGCAGACGGGAAGAGCAAGGGCATATTAGGTATTTCAAAAAGACGGTTGAAGTCTATTCAATGAATTCTCATTATTAGCAGTAGAGATTAGTAATAAATTAACCAGGTTTATAAAAATTAATTAAGTTGCATAAGAAACAACCAAGTTTTGTAAAAATTAAATTAAATGGGTTTAACAAAAGTTAAATAAGTTTATAAAAAATAATTAAGTTTTATAATTTGCAAGACTAATAATAATAACTAAGTTAGATAAGTGTTGCAAAAATTAACTAAGTTTGCAGTACGCACTAAAGATTGATGTAATAATTGAATTCCACTAATTATAACATTCATAGCAATAAAATTATACCAATTGAAGAACGTGCCAAGGTTGAGATTCTGGTTTGCACATCAAAGTTCAAATTTTGAAATTTTATAATTTAACCCTTTTTGGTTTTATTTATGATAAAATCTTACTTGTTTCTTTTTAAACATGGTGAAGTATGAATATATAAGGAAGCTTCCTTACTTCCATTCGAATTATGCAGTATCTTTCTCAAAATAAACATAAATAATTTCAAGTTACATCAGCACTAGGCTTGGAAATATAGAATTATGGTTTCCTTCAAATGTTATAGTAGTTAAAATTAAGTACTTAGTTTGGTGTGGTTTTGCATGAACTTCGTATTTATGTTTCAGAATTCATTATCCATCTTTGCATCCTACTAGAATGCATGAATAAAAGATTTTAGATACCATAGATGACGAGTCTCAAAATGCACGTAGAAAATAATTAACATGTAATTTGCATCGAATTAAAATTTGATCATCCATTTCTCTCATCACATTAACTGTTGCAGTTTGCCATTGAATATGCTGCAACAAGCTTCATCAATTATCTTAAAATTAATAAGAAACTAAAAGTTTTCTGCATAAATATTGTTATATCTTATATCTAATACTTCTATTTTCTTCTGTAAGGATTGTACATAGTTGATAGATGCTCTGGAATAGTGTAATAGAATTTTGTTATTTTCGGATTTCATATTTTCTTCTTCTAATTATATCTTATTTAATTTGCACGCATATTCTTTTATTAGTTCCAATTTCTTTTCTTTGTAGGATATTGGACTTTTGGAGAAGACGAGCTTGGGCTTTAGTTGATTCGTATATTTCCTACTTTTCTAAGCTCTTTTTGTAAAACTGTCTTACTATCATCTTGGCTTAGAATAATGTGTATGAAATACTATATACCACAACAGTTTATTTGGTGCATGAAATTGGTGCAACTTTAACTTTGTTTATTTTTTTGATAAAAAATGATACTGGATTTACCATGTCATATTTAATACCAAATAAAAGCTTACAAAGTTCAACATCACATAAACCATATGCCCCAAACTAACTACATCACAACTATCACACGTAGGTGATACAAAAGAAAGCTGAAAAATAAACTGTCTCACATAGGAACACAACCACACAACCAAACTAAACCTTGTATAGTAACAAAATACGGACACTAACATAAGACCATGCAAAAAGAAAATCATACAATAAAGCATCTACCATAAGATTTAATCTTCTAAATATTATTGTCAAGTGCACTACTATAGCTCCTTCACTTGTTGCTTCTTCTCCTTTTATGAACTCAAGCACCAATGCTATCCTTAATATACTCAGTAAATTTTCATTTATCAACCCCTACCCAGATGTAATTTTTTTAAAAGAATTTGAAACTTGTTTGAATTAGTGGCAGCTCCTTTAAAACATCTCTTATTCCTCTCATTCCAAAGCAGGCACTAAAAAGCAAATTTCAATATAATAAACTTGGGAAACATATGATTATTAGAAAGATTTTGATATAAGTCAGTCCAAAATATGAACTGATCTGTAATGTAGTCCTTCAATTCAAATTTAATATTTAGTTGCACCAACATTTTGACCAAACGTAAAATGTAATATCACAATCACAAAAGAGATGCATATAATTTTCCACTTCCTCCTCGCAAAACAAACATTTTTCAATAACATGCATTCCTTTCCTTTTCAACATATTCATAGCGTTAACTTTTCCATGAATGAGAATCCATATATGTATCTTAACCTTCTCTGGTATCTTCTTTATCTTCCACATATTAATAAATCAAGTAAATTTTCTCCCTGAAAATTTTAAAAAGTTATACATGCTACTGATTTTATATTCCTTCCTACTATCCAACTGCCAACCGAATCCATCACACTCATTGTTTAGACTACAAATTTCTTGTAAGTGAATGAGCTTCATAAGTTGATAAGTTGCTCTTTTTTCAATGATTCTAGTAAAAGAGAGTTTCCACTTAAAACCCTCAGTCTGCCTGTCATACTTATTTTCAACTGAAATATATCTATCACCACTAACTCAACAAGAAGATTAAACTCAATTGTAAGAGGAATTGGAATCAACCATCTATTTAGCCAAAATGAAGTATTGCGTCCATTATTCAGTTCAACACTTAATCCAATTTGGAAAACTTGTGAATAGCTCAAGATATCATTACAAAAGTTTGAACATTTTCTATTATCAACTTGCCATGAAAAGATATTAGCATATAGAGTTGTCAAAATCCACTTCTTCCATAATGCATTTTTAGAACTTAGAATGTCCCATAGCCATTTACATAAAAGTGAAGCATTCATGTCCATCAAATTGACTATTCCCAATCCTTCTTGATCAATTGATTTACATAGTTGTTCCCACACAATCAAACAACTTAAGGCTTTAGTCTCTTTCTTAACGGTCTAAAAGAAGTATCTTCCAATAGCATCAATCTTCTTTATCACCCACACAAGATATTTATAAAAAGATAGCTGATATAAAGGAATTGAAGACAAAACCGAATTAATTAAAATCAATCTACCAGCCTTGGATAAAGAACGTCCTTTTCATCTAGCTAGTTTACTGTCAATTTTGTTAATCAGTAATGACCAATCATCATTATGTAGTTTATTAAGCCTAATGTTGAAACCGAGATAACTCAAAGGAAATTCACCAATTTTACAGTTTAACATACCAGCAGTCAACTTAGCAACTTCGTTATCCATTCCCAACAACATTCTTGAGCTTTTATGAAAATTCATTTAAAGACCAGTGGGACTTTCAAATGCATATATGATAAATTTCAAAGCAACTATATAGCTAGGGTTACTGAAAATAATGGTGTCATCGGCATAATGTAGAGAACTAATATCGCCCATGATAAAATCACTGCCAAAACTCTTGAGTAATCCATGGTTACAACCGACTATCAAAATCTATGTAAATACATCAGCAGTAAGATCAAAGAGAAGGGGAGAAAGTGGATCTCCTTGCCTCAGTCCTCTCTTTGAACTTATGGTTTTACTTGCAACTTCATTCACAAAAATGTTAGCTTTGCTTGAAGAGAGAATTTAGAAATCCACAATATCCATGTCTCACTAAATCCTCTAGCTCGAAGAAAATCAATTATAAATACCCAATCTACAGTGTCAAATGCCTTTGCAAAATCCAATTTTAACAAACTGCAGGGAATTGAATTTGTACTGCAAAATGAAACCACCTCTTGAGCTAAAGCCGCCCCCTCTAAAATTGACCTTCCTTTTATAAATGCAGATTGAGCTCTATCTATCAAAATATCCACCTTAGCTTTTGATCTATTAGTTAGTACTTTGTTTATTTAAAAGTACTATTTAATAGACTAATATGCCTAAAATTAGCCAGGAACATAGCTCAATTTCTATAACTTTAACTATGTTTAGTATATAATTTGCTAAGATTATTGTATTATATTTATTTATGTTGGTTAAATTGAGCGATGTTTTTGAATATAAATTATTAACATCAATATAAATTCTGAATTGATAAAAAAATTAGTAATAATAATATAGCATTTTTAAAATGCTGCAAAAATAGAAAGTTGTTGGTCAAACAGTCATAGATATATAACAGTGTTTTAGAAACGCTGTAAAACCTGCAAAACGTTGTAAACTGTAAAAGCCACAAACACTGTAAATTGTTATACTGTATCAACTGAAATGCTGCAAAAGCTTAATTTTCTACAACATTTAATAAAGTGTCGTTAAATGTTAAGGTTCTATTACATCTTGTCATTAGACAGCGACCTTTGTAACACAGTGAAATGATTTCACAGCATTTCTAAAATGTTGCAAAAAGTCATTTTTGTTTAGTGAAATTTCAGAAAAGACACTAACTAATGCAGAAGAAAGAAAATAGTAGGCTGAAAGTACAAAATAAATTAAGTAAATTTATTTAATTAGCTACTAAAGTAAAAGAACAAAGATTTAAATCCTAAATTGTAGAAATTTTTGGAAAGTAAAATTTGGCAAGTGATGGACAGGGGAAAAGTTGTTGTGAAGTCATGAGTCAACGTCCTTGTGCCTTAAAAAAAGAAATTTATAGATGAACTTGTGTGCTAATTGTTTTTATAAACAAAAGAAAATGTCTTGAAATTAAATTTTTTATTGTGTAAATAAATGGAGTCGATTATGGACGTTGGACTGCTGACTAAACCTCGATTTCATGAGGTGTTGTTTACTTATATATATATATACTTTTGGAAAAAAATATTTTGAAAAAAAATATCTTTGCAAAAAGTTTTTGAAATTTTTGTAATTGAATTTTTAAGTCTAAATTTTTTATCAATATTTTAAAAGTAATATACAAATATTTTTGGGCAGAAAAAGAAGGAATTTTCAAATTTTTGAAATGCCACATACTTGATACAGGGAGATAGTTGATAGGTTGGCTGGTACGGAAAAAGAAAAATCTGTTTAACTATGGAATCACTTTCTCCATACCTTGTCGATAGGTGAACTAAACTTGTTTTAAAAAATAATTTTGTTTAAAATTTTAAAGATTTAAAACAAAAACTTACTTATGTAGACTGTACTTGGAAAAGTTGAAAGAGAATTGAGGGTAAAAGAGAAAGTTACAAGGTACAGTGGAAAAAGTGTACATAAGAATTCTCCGTCTAAACCCTTTTTAGATATAAAAATATAGGTTTAAGAAACTAGTTTTTCTAAAACTTGGATGTTAGAACCGGTGTGCTAGGATTTCAGATGGTGGGAACTGGACGAAAAATTGGTTAAACTATACTTTTATTTATAGAACTATGGAAAAATTTGGATGCAAAACAAGTTTTTGATTTTCAAATTTTGCATACATATAAAACTGCCAGTGTATTTAGATTGTTTGCACCATATTTTTAAAATGAATTTAAAAGAACACATTCATATAGAAGGCGCCGATTAGAATTATTCTACATACATACCACATGTATTGTGATACACCGTTCACTTGTACACGATTGGGTAAAAAGTTGGTTCTGTGCTAACTGATTTGTTAGTTTAGATTGGTAGTACGTTATGTTGCATTGTTCGGTCCTTGAGGAATTTCTTAGATGAAATTCTATTAAGGAGGGAATAATGTAACACACCGTAATTTATCGATAATTAATTTAAAGAAAATTAATTGATAAATAATAACATCGAAAAATAGAATTTTTACAAACACTAGAATTTGGCTACGCAACTTGCACCATTGGGTTTGTGGTGATTTTCTAATTAATTTTCATATATATAGTTTTCGATTGGAGATCAATTGAAAAAGTTATTAACGTTTGAAGTTTTTGAATCGGAAATAATAATAAATATGCAATTAAGGAAATAAAAGTAATCAACTAACATTAAATACTATCATTTAGATTTAATAGACAGTTAACGTTAGCTTAGATGTTAAGAAAATTATAATGGGAAGTAACTGAAATTGATCGAGCAAACAAAGAATAAAATCAAATAATTCAACATGGAAAATAAATCATCGCTTAAACAAATGGCAGGTCGACCTAATATTCACCTAGATTGGCCGGAAGCGATCCTAGGATTGGGCGGTCTATTATTGCCAAGCAAAAATTGACAGTAAACTTATGGCCTAATGACCCAAATTTAATACAATTTAATCAAACAGCTGGCATTGATTTGAACCTCTATAAATATAGACATAAACCCTCACATCTATACTCATCGGAGCGACAACAGAGCTCTGCCATTTTCTCTTCTTCTATAAACTCTAGATTTTGAGAAATAATTATAGTTTATACGTATGTAGAATGGGGAATCGTAGAAGGAAATTGAGGAAGAGAATAAGTTCAAATCAAATCTCCAAAATTGAGTTAAACTATAAAACATGGATCTATAATATAAATCATATTACAAACCTCTTTTCTAATCTATATCTCTGATAAATCTGTATACGCTTGCGATGTATAAATCTAAGTAGAGAGAAAAGGAAGTCAAACCGGAATAATAATTATTAAATCTGGAGATTTGGAGAGCTAAAAAGGTGAGTGAGATATTATATATTTTTATAATGTTTGATTTATATCTCTGCAGATCTATTACTATATGCCTGAAATGTAAATTGGAGTTGTAGGCCAAATATTATATAAGTGAAATGAAATTTTAAATCCTACCTACATATTCTGTTACTAATAATCTGAAATGGTATATTGCATGTATCTAGAATTTATAGAATATATGATAGTTCCAAATTTCTGAATTTAATACGACTTATGAAAATAAAATGGTAAATTGAGTTATCATAGTTAAACGTAGGTATTTGAGTAGCGTTTTAATTTATTGGGTTATATAGCGTGTCACAATGTGAATTTCTATATATTATCAAGGTTTAGATTTATAAATAAAGGTGAAACAATTGAAATAACAAGTAATACACCCAAAATGAAAGAGATGAACAGAATAAGTATATTTACCATATTTTGTACTGTCCATTTCAATAACTATGAAAAGATAATTCCTAGTAATTTCAAATGTAGCACTTATTCCTTTTTTTGGATAAGATATAGAAATTTAAGCGTTAATCATTTATTTGGGAGAAATGTTATTCTAGTGCATTAAAATACAGAAATCTCTAAAAATAAAGAATTATAAATGTGAAAAAAAGGTATACAAAAAGAAGATGTGTAATACAAGTAAAATGGAAATGAAATAAAAAGAAATGAAATGATAAACTAGTTATAATTAAATAATAGGGTATAGATAGCTCTTTAAAAATAAGGTATGAAATTAAAGGTTAAAAAGGAATAGAAATACGAGGTTAAATAACATATGTAAGGGAAAGTAAATGAGAAATGATATTAAAAGAAAGTGGTAAATGACTTTAAATTAAATAAGATGTAAACACATATAAAAGTAAAGAAATATTGTTAAAAATGAACAGTTGAGGCACACTAATTAAACAAAAATGAATAAAGACACACACACACACACACATATATATATATATATATAAAGCAAATACTTGGAAAGTGAAGCCTTTTTGAATTGCCAAAAGTACCCTCTACTTAGTCTATAAAGAAAACTATGTTCAAGGATAAATCTGTCTTCCTCAACGTCCACCGCGTTTTGAATCCATTACGCACCACGTTTTCAACACACTTCTTTCCCGATCCATTTCTTACTTTCCTTCCCTAATCCATTTCTATTTGTAATCGCAGTGCACAGTTCTATAGTAGTTTGAATCTATCACTTAGCCTACACTTAGATCTACATCCACCTTCAGTCCCTATCCGCCTCCCTATATATTCTCACCTTCCGCAACCAAATACTCTCTTCACTTTGTCCACCCAATAAAATTCTAAAATAGCCTTTGTTTTTTTGCAAAATATAATACAACTGATAAGTGGAGAGCCGAGCGCGGCGGCGCTGCCTCAACTATGGGTGGCTTTATCGTATCCAGCAGCGATGGTGATGCCGCCGCCTCCATTCTTCCCGTACCATCAGGCATCGTCTGTAGGAAATCATTCCGCATCAACACAAACAGGGAAGAATAATAAGACGATATGGGTTAGGGATTGTAACAATTCCGAAATTTACCATTCTTTGAAAAGAAATTCTATTAGATTTGACCATGATTTAAGTGATAATTAAAAATTTGAATTTAAATTAATTATGGTAAGATTGGTTGAATGGATAAAATTTAAATTGAATTATAAAACGGAAATTTTGTACAATTTGAGATTTAACGTAAATTCAGTCATTAATATAACTATAAAAAATTTTGGTTTCAGAAATTTAAATATTTTACATGAAAATATTTTAGAAAACTTTATAATAAAAGCGTCGACGTTCGTTTCGTCGAATTTCGATTTCGCTAGCTCCGTTTAAATCCATTTATACGATCGGTTTACGGTAGCGACAACCGATATTGCGTAAATAACAAATTTTTCACCCGAGCGTTAAATGATCAGTTTTCTGTGTGCTAACGCATTCGTATCGATACACTAAGCACAACGGTGTTTTGTTTTGCGTGTTTGGACTCTCGATTTGTTTTGTGCGTTGTTTTAGTGCAGGTTAATGGTGGTTACTATTTTATATATAGGGTATTATAAGCTACTGAAAATTATAACATACGCTTATAATTTACAGCCGTTCGAAAAGAAAAGATAAGTATTTTTTTTTGGTTGGTTGAATTAGTACACGTTCATGTTTGAATTGGTAGTGGATCTGCAGGATAAACGTTCCAATTCCCTGTTCATGCGTGATGGCCACGTCTTCTTCCTCCTTTTCACTATTATTTTCTTTGGCTAAATATATATACGAACAAAGCACAGGGAAAAGAAAAACGAACGAAAAAATGCATCATCTTCTTCCAGTCGACCGTATCCCCTTCTTCCACCGCCAGCCCTCACCGCCGCCGAGACTGTTGGATCTCCCCACGCCACCGCGCCAGCCACCTCCCTCATCGCCGCGTCCGGCCATCGCCGCCTCCTATAAAAAAAGAAGAAAAGAAAAACATTACCCAGTTCGTTACTGTGCCGCCGAGACCTCCTTCCTCCACTGCCTGCACCTAGCTCCGCTCCTCCCTACCACCGCCACATCACCTAGCTCCGACCTCCTCCTTTTAGCCGCCTCCGTTTATATAAAAAAAGAAAAAGAAAACTCAAGCCTAGCAGCTGCCAGCCCCCGACCCTCCATTGCCACCTTCCACCACCGGCGCCACCAACTGCCATCCCCTGTCACCCTGAAGTGTTTTCGAACCAGCCTAGCCTATAATCTCGAGCTCGACTTCATCCTCTTTCTAGTTGCGTTAGCCTATATTATAAAAAAAAGAAATATATTATAAGAGGAAGAGAGAAGTCGCAACTGCTGTCCGAATTTGCCAGTAGCACTCGCGAGAGTACGAGTTCAAGTTGCGCAGTTGGTTCCGAACGTGTCGCGCGCGTAAGCCGTAGCGTGGATTATCTCAAATTTATCGCCGTTGAGGTGAGTGATTGTTCATTCACACCTAACTAATATCGTTATGCAAGTTAATAAAAGTAAATTTGTCACATATATGTTCGTTATTAATTTAGATTAACACACACACACACACACACACACATATATATATATATATTTGTTGGATGAATTATCATATTATATGTGCACATGCTGACACGATATATACACGTCATATGCATGAACACATGTGTAGAAAATTAATATCGACATGTCACGTTTCATCATGTTATTGATATCCAGTTGTTAAGTTTGTTGTAAATTTCCCCATCGATATTTGGATATGTCTATATGTATTGCGCTTGTGATATTGGAAAGAGTTGAAATGATATATACCCGTGTTTAAATTGTAAATATTCCACTTGGCCTAGGTAGAAAATTTAAATTTAAACACCGTTTGGTCAAATAAAAATATTTTTATAAAGTGAGATCGTTTTGGAAATTAATATATAAATGATTTGAATTTTAAAATATGTTTTAAAATTTTATTTTCATTAATTAAATCAATTTATTGTGAAATAATTGATTTTACGAATATACGATAATTTATGAATAAATGTTTTGAAATGGCTTATTAAAGAAACTTGGTTTTGGATTTAAATCCATAAAATTGAATCAATTTATAATTGGATATTTTGAATATGAAGATGTTAAAGTTAAGAATGAAGTTCAAATTTTGATTTAGATTTAAACCTAAATTTAGTAACCTGTTTTCGTAATAACTGGATTTTTTGTAAAGTTAACTCTATTTGGAAATAAAACCTTTAAATTTATCAAAGGATTATTTAAATTGTTTGATTTCAAATTTGGAATTTATTGTAAAAGAATTGGTGGTTAAATTTTAAATGGAATTCATAATCGAACTTGAAATTAATTTTTGACTTAAGTAATTCAGCTTATTGGATTTAAATGAACTTTATGATCGAATGTTTTCGAAGGAAGATGGGTTTGAAATCGAAATATTTTGGAATGGAATTTTTGGAAGATGTAGAATTGGGTTTTGAGAACATTGAAACTTAAAATCCATGTGTATTTAAATATAAATTGTTTTAAACCATAATGACTAGGTGGTGTGTAAAACATACGTTGGTTTGTTAAAGAGACCGGGGCCGGATATTAACATACTCTCCGTCAATCCCGAAACTACTTTGATAACCGTGTACGCGGTGGATGATATCCAGAATGTAGTGGTTGAATTGGCGAACGTTTACTGGAATGAAGTAAGAGAACGTTGATGGATAGCCTTGGCACTCGTATCATAATTAAAATGACTAAAATAGAAGCCTATGTTTGGCCAATGGGATTAGCTACCTCTGGCGACGTTGATCCCTTATATTACTATCGTGATTTTGAACTCAATGGGTGCACCCTTCTATTTGGATTGATGGTCGCGGTCGGCCATGGATGGGTTACGACCAGCCAGAAAGGGTAAACCGGTAGAATCCTACCTTGGGCATTGCCTCACGTGCCTTGTATTATTTATCCTTATACGAGCCCATTACGACTTTGGTTTAGTACTGTACCTATAGGGGACTCACTGGCTACCAACGTTACTGGTTGTGTTACTGGACCTGCGTAGACTACATGCTTTAAAAATGTGTTAAGGTGGATCAATGTAAAGTCTTAACGCTATTTTGATATTTATTTTATTGATAGACATTATCTATTTAGCGTACACTATTATATATATAAATAGTTTGAAGGATCCTTAGGAGATGGAAAAATCTGTAACATCTCCTAAGTCACTGTGCATTGATTTATTGATTTACATGAGGGTGTTAGTTCTGACTCGAGTATTGTGTTTTCCATTATGCTCGGGTCAGCTTGAGTATTTCCAATTGGGAGAGCTTGTTGTGGAGACGAAGGCATTGCTGGAGACTCCGTTCTATTTCTGCTATTTCATTAGTTTAGTTTGTTTAGCTATGTCAGTTTAGACTTATTTCATTCCTAGTTATTTCATTCCCAGCTGTTTAGTGTGAGAATATATGTAAACTTATTTGGAGATTGAGGACTTATTTATGTACTTGTTTATTTTCCGCTATGAGATTCTGAGTTGTATCTATTTCTGTGTCTATGATTGATTCTATTATTACCCTAAATAACTATCTATCATTTAAGCAAAAATCTTTGTTTAAATGGTGGGTCGTTACAGGGATCTTCATTATTGGATGGATGAAATTATTTACATAGTTGCCTTAGGCATACTGGAGAGGTATTGAATTTTTCGCGTTTAATAGATTTATTGCATGCTTCAATTTTATATGGAATCGAGAAATTACTTTGTTTGAGTAAGTTTGTATTTTTTTGATAGATTATGGACGTTGGATAAGAGATAGATGTTAATTGTTTGAAATTGATTGTCAAAACTTGGCACTGATCAAGAATGAAGATTATTCAACTATCATGAACAAAAGTCATGTTGGTTTCTAAGTTTGATTTATAAAATATTATCTTAGTCTCAGTCATTGAAATTATATTTAGTAGGAGTAATAGGAAAGTTTAGTCCTGCTTGCTAATATGGTTTCTGTAACATATTACAACTAATTGAATAACAGACATATATTTGGACATTTACCTATCATATGC
The DNA here is from genome assembly GCA_030737815.1 of Allium fistulosum. Taxonomy (NCBI): domain Eukaryota; kingdom Viridiplantae; phylum Streptophyta; class Magnoliopsida; order Asparagales; family Amaryllidaceae; genus Allium; species Allium fistulosum. The sequence continues at coordinate 504,896,196 of CM060903.1, read as the reverse complement.
CTATTAAATTTATATTATGTTTACTAAACATAATTACCATAATAGTCATCTGTAAAATATTTGTACGTTTTCTTTCTTTTTGTTTGTAGCACATGTTTATAATTGAACTTCAGTTTTTTATAGACTATTTTGGGAGATTATTAACATTAAACTTAGTAGCGTTACCTTTTTTGCATGGGCCATGTGAATATATATATATATATATATATATATATTTGTGGTGTGATTTCTACTTTCCTAATACATTTTTTATTTCATATAGGCCATGATTCTATGGAGCATCATCAAAGACTACAACATTGGTGCTGCCATTACCAACACAAAGGGCCCTTAACCCTCTGTCAAAGTAAGCCTTCACCGTATGCTATATGGTTGTGTCGTAATGGAGGCCGTGAACATTGATAGCTCGTAGTGTGGTAGAAGCTTAAGCTTGCGCTGTTATGGTATCAGAACATGATGAGGTCAGAGATAGCCCTAAAAAGGATGAATGGAGAGCCGAGGATTGCAAATATAGCAGTGCTGCTTATTTAATGGTTGTAGACAAGACAATGTTGGCTTCAATAAGGAAGACAGAAATGAAGAATGCCCGGACCAGATAAGAGTTATAATTGATTTTAATCAACTGAAATTTTATCCACCTTTTGGTATCAATATCGAATTTAATTATGGAAATACATATTGTATAACCACGTAATTAAAGGAAGAACCACCGTTTCTATTTATTTTTACTCGCAACTAAGATAGTTTCGTCTTCAGTTTAAGTTCTGTGATAATTTTTTATAGTTGCTGATTATTGTAAGTTTAGAGTGAGTACAATGTTTATGCTTCACAATTTTATGTTAACAGTAAACCGTAAAAGTGCAGTCCAATTTTCCTAGCGTAATAATCCTTTTAAACAACTTCCTCTGCACACTTATTCACTTTAATATTTAGTTATTCTTTTTTACCATCATCAGGCAAATAAAGTCCAAGTAGTTTATACATATTATGGAAAGAAAACATTAAAATGATTACTGTCCACGGAATTAGAAACTTTTGGTATCACTACCTTTTCAGGTCCATTATCGATTTTAATGCTTAATATCAGTGTTATTTTTATTTTTAGTTGCTTAAAGAAAGCAATTCAGATAAAATTCTACAACTTTACATGTGATTCTACAATAAATGAGGATGAATATGATATAATTCAAAGGTAGCTTTATCTTATAATATATACGTTTTAGTAAAAATAACAGGCAATGGTACAGTTGCATGAATTGGAGCAATGCTCGAATGTACTAGAGTGAATAGTACAGTTGCAATAGTAATAGGCAATAATAAATGTCAATTGCATGTGTATGAATGAAGCGATGCTCGAATGTACTGGAGTTCATAAGGGTGCTGGCCATAATTTCATAAATGGAGTATGAGAGTAAACTAATAATTTTGTTTTATGTCATTTACCATCAACTTCTTAGAATTCTGGCGTAATAATTTTTTTTGGACAGTTGTACTGTTTAAACTTGGCCTATAATATTTTTTGTTATATATCTGAATTCGAATTTAATTTTTGGTGTTACTGGGATAAAAGTTGTAATTATATTCTATTTTTTAGTTTTTTTAAATAATTATTATCAAACATTCATTTATATTTCCAACAATGCTATTTTTAATCAATCCTACTCTCTATAGATCATGAATCATGTCATAGGTGAAGTCTGCACAACTTTGACCAATTAACAAAATGAAAGTTCTTTGTTGCTTACTTTGGAATTGAAACTAGAAGTACTTCTACAAGGAAAAAATGAAGCAATGATGTAAGCTTCAGGAAACTGTGTAGGATTACCGTTTTCAATTGTAGTGAATCTAAGTTTGTAAATTTCTTTATCCCATCTAAAAAAAACCTAATTTTGATCAAGAGAAGTAGTTGATAATGAAATATTATTACAGTTTCATCAAAAAAATATTGTTCATGTAGAATGTTTATTTTGACATTTACATGTTTTTACACCTTTCAAGTAGTAAGTTTATTATCGAAACTTTATTGAAATGATTTTTTTGTGTTTCATGTGCTTTGTAAATAAAAGGTTTACTCATGTTTTTCTATGCGCACGTCCATCAGACGTGTCTTAGTACTCGTATATATATAAATATAAATACATATACACACACATACGTAGCCTCAAGTATACATTTATGATGAATGCAAACTATATAAGTATGTAAATAACTTAAATGAATGAAAATGACTTAGTCATTAGAATGGGTTGGATTTTGAGGTCAGTAGTATTACACAATAGAAGTCTTCCCATCGTAGGAGCCACCAGCAGTTGTGTAAATATTATACTGATGTGGGACATATCCAACCGTAGGACTCATTGAATATATATGCTTGCGTATAGGTGAAGGAATACCGTCAGTATAGTCTGTTTCAATAAATTAAGGGAAGGGTATTTCCTTGATTGCATTAGGCAATCTAAACAAAATGGTAAGCAGTTCGATGATATATCAGTATGTGATGGTATCAACTTAGAAGTAGGAGCTGTACATAGGTTGAGTGCGTCATTACTCCTTTACAGTCAACGAAAAAGTCATGGTTACACCTAACGAAACTACGCCAACTACTAAGGTAGGTCCCGTTAGGTAATGCACCACTATAGTTGTTTGAAGTTTGTTTGTTATAAGAATATTGTGTAGGATCGATTTCACCCTAGAGGGGGGGGTGAATAGGGTGATACTAATAATTATAAAAATTTAATGCGGAAGTATAAAATAATTTCAACACAGATCACAGCAGAATAATAGCAGCACAGATAATAGCAGAATATAAAAAGCAGAAAATAGAACACATAGATTTACCCAGCTTCGGCAAAACCCTGCCTACGTGTTGCCTCCAAGGTTTCAACTTGAAATTAAGTAGTCATACGCTTACACACGTAAACTCGCGACACCCGCTATCGACTAACCTAACTCTATGCTCAAAACCCTGCCACAACTCAGCCATTGAGTTGTGAATTCTCGAACTACACCACCGTAGTTCGTACCCTAGTCACATGACTAGAAATTACAATGTTTAAAATTAAAAACACTTTAAAACAATAAAACAAATAAACCCTAATTTTAAAAATTAAAAGCCCAAAGAAAGGTGCTGGCCCAAAATAAAATAAAAGTGAATTTCCCTTTCTATATTATCGGCCTTGTATTCTTCTCTGTGAGAAATCGCTCGTTCGTTCCTCTGTTCCTTTGCTCGAAAATAAGGGCTTTTGATAAATAGAAGAAGCCGACTTCAATTGCTCGATCGAATGATGATTCGGCATCCCTTGCTTTGTCTATCAATGGTCTCTTTACTTTGAGCACAGCTGCTCCAATTTTGATCGAGTTCGACTAAAGTGGTATGTGATTTATTCTTTTTGCTTTACTGGTTAGCTTGGTTGAACTCGATGATCTTGAGGCCGGTGATGTAAATGGTTTATATAGGATTTTAATTCCTATAATTTCGTTCGAATTGAATGTTTGAGTTCGTCTGATATTTTTGAGCTCGGCTGTTCGATTTAAGTTGAATGTTGGTGATTAAACTTGACTTGTTCAATTCGTATATTTCTTTGATCTGGTTGCTTGGTCACCATGGCTTGTTTTCTGATTTGATTTTGTTCATTTTTCTGACTTGTTCATCGCATTCTTTGATTTCGTGAATATCACGGCTTTGAGTTTCTAGCATTTGAACTTGACATTGACTTTACTAATTCGTGTCCCTCATATTATCTACTGTGAGAAAAATTGACTTTGGCATTTGACATGTTCATTCACGGCTTCATGAAAACTCCATGACCGGTTTGCTTTGTGTTAATTGCTTCGAACCAGTTCATGTTGTACTTTTGGTGTTGAGTCTGATCTCTGTGTTTCACTTGAATTTGTACTTGGTTTTGTTTACATGTGTACTGCTTGGTCTTGTAGTCTTCATTGCACTGTCCACTGATATTTGAGTCTTTCACTCGACAATTTAGTTGAGTTATCATGCCAGGTCTGGTTGTAGCTTTGCACGTGAAGTCTGTAGCTTATTGTCACTGCCTGGTTAGTCTATGTTCATATGCACTTGACATGTTACACTATTTGTGGTGCTTCATCGATATATATGTGCATGCTTGAAGTCTTGATAGCATTTGTTTCTGTGGTCTTATTCTCGAGTCATGTGTCATGTGTGTTCATGTGTACTTAGTTATGCCTTCATTTGTCTGCACTGCTTCGATATATGTTGAAAGTAGATTCTGCACTTTGATTTCATGTGCTTGTGTTGCTCCTTTGTTATGCACTTGACCATTTGCTGTTTGGTTCATGTATGGTCTGCTTGGAGTTGTGTAGAACTACTGTCCCATGTTTCATTGTTGCCAGGTCTGGTAGTCTGCACTTTTGTACTTTTAATCATGTGTATTGTTCAGTTTATTGTTCTACATGCTTTCTTGTACTACATGATGTGTTATTCATGTTTCTGGTCTGGTTGAAATTCGTGGCCTTCATTGTTGAGACTACACTTGTACATGATTCCACTATGTACATTTCCTTGAGTCCGGTTCCATTGATGATGCTATGTGCTTGTTGTATAAATGCACTGTGTATATACATGTATGATCATATATGTATATATGTAGGTTGTATATGTTGGTCTGGTCTTTTTTCGCTTATCTGGTTTAGCTGCTGTGATAGTTTGTTGACATTACTTTGTGCATCTCTCTGTTGCATACCTGTGCATGCCACTCGTTGATTTCAAAACTGGTTGTAGTTTTGTTGCTGTTTCAATTTGGTCTGGTTGGACTGTCTAGCCTCTGTTTTCATGTGTACGACTTGAACTTTGGTCGAGGCTTGATTTATGTGTCTTGACCATTTCATTTGAATTTTCACTTGTGTTTAATCCAGCTTATAGCTCGGGTTTGACCTTGTGCTCGTGTTGTGACTTTATTTGTATTGCACTTGAGTTGAACCCGGCTTTTGATTGGGTTTGACCTTGTGCTCACCCGTCCCTGTAATTTTATCAAGTGTATATCGGTGTGCACGGCCTTGTGACATGTACAGTGATACACTATGCATGTCACAAGCTGTTCGTGTATGATGAATTCAAAATTAAATGATGACGAACAACCCAAATAACCGAGGAAAATAATATTTTCAAAATATACACTTTATTTTTCACTGCAAAATATTTTCTTTTCAGTTTTACCGCGTTACTGTTTATTTTGCAGATTGCGCAGATGCTGGATTCAATCTGGAATAGAGTTGGAGATAAATACGAGTGAATGAGTGATATGTAGTGAGGTGCAAATGTAAATTGAAAATTGTAATGTAATTGAATTTGTGTATATATATATATAGTGAGAGCTCAAATTTGTACTATTCAAAATTGTAATAAATATTTGTTTGAATTTAAATTCTATGTTATTTACTTTATTCAGCAAATATTTATTTAATTATGTGAAAAATAAAATAGTACATTAATAAATACATTTAAATGAATATATATATATATGTTTATTATCATCAAACAAAAATCATATACTAGCATATTCAACAATCTCCCCTTTTTGATGATAACAAACATATATTTAAGATTTGAATTTATTAAATGTATTTGATTATTGATACATTCTATTTGCTCCCCCTATTTGAATGCTCCCTCTCTACAACAAGCTCCCCCTTCATATATGCATGAATAAAAATATGCAAATGAGTCTAGATGTAAATAGAAAATACGCAATAAAATATTTGACCTTTATTTGCCAAAATCTTAACTTTTCTCTCCCCTTTTGTTATCAGCAAAAGAGTAACAGTGTTAGAAAAATAGAGAGAAAGTGATAGACATTAATACAACATTAATACTCAATCGAGTATAAAAATTAAATTTCAATAAAAAATGAAACAAAAATCATAAATACTCTGTTTGACGCATATTCCACTTTAGAATGATAGGGATGATGTCATCATATAAAACCATATAGTTGTGTCTATTTGTGATATATTTATATCAGCAATTTGAATATATACTAACCATGCATAATCGTTAGGACTTTTAAATGAGATTAGTAGTATTCCCAATTTTTACAAAAAAATGAATTTCAAGCATCTTCTAACCACGCATAACTGTAAGGACTTTTAAATGGGACTAGAATCAACTTGTCTATTTAATTAATCAATTTTAATATGCATTCCATACATGCATAACCATGAGGACTTTTAAATGAGCATGGAAGCACATAACAAAAAATTCTAAGTAATTCACCCATGCATAACCGTGAGGACTTTTAAACGAGAGTGAATACTTTGGATGTTTTTATTGCTAAAAATATAATAAAATGAAAAACGAATGATTTCCCGTTTAAAATACCACATATTGACATACTAAATTGGATTTTGATGAGTGATGGTCGATAGAAATATGATAGAAATAGAAATGGTCATGGAATTTTTACCAACAAAAAGTTTTTATAACTCTTATTTAAATTTCTAAAGAAATTTACTACATATACCGTCTTTAGTTATAATATATGATTAATATCAACACGCATCACTTTTTCAATCACTATTTATCTTTTCGATAATTAGTAGGGAGTCGGAATAGTTAATGTAGTCATTTAAAATCAAATCCAAATATAATTATAAAATCAAATTTTCTAAAATGACTAATCTGAAACAAGGTCAACAAAAATGATTTTCTGGAAGGGGTTTTAGAAAAAATGTCTGCCATTTGAAAATTATTTCAAGTGAAAAATATGCAGATATTTTCTTTGAAAAACGATGCAGTTACTAAATGTCTCAACACAAATCACGTTCCACTAGTAATTTTTCTATCAACTAGATTACCAGTGAACGATCCCGGATTTTAACTAAATTTAAATTGATAATTAATTTAATTTTTGAATAAAAATTTGTGAAATTAATTGGTAAATTGATTCGAGTTTCTCCAAATTCAAATAAAAAAATGTGTTGAATCATTTGAATTTAAATCTTGTATATATATGTGAATATATATGTATATGTGCATAAATAAGTTTGAATTTATATATATATTGAATTTAAATTTTAAGTTAAAATAGGAATAAATATATGAAGTAAAATAAAATACAAACAAAATATACTTACAAAATAATAAAAATATATATATCTCAACACTAGAAACTATGAAATTTATATAAGTATAATAAATATATAAGTTAGAAATAAAAATGAAGTAACACTTAAATAAAATTTAACAACATGTTAAAATAGAAGTTTATTCATACTTTAAAGTAATAAGACAAAGGAAAAGAACAAATAAATATAAGTATGTAGATAAGTAAATAGGTGAATGGCTTGCAAAGGAAGATATAATATATAGATAATTATATGTAAATTTGTACAAGTAATAAATGCCATATCCTATAGCCACCACAACAATGTTATATCAGCCACAAAAAATAAAAAAATCTCTTATGATTGTACAACATAAATTTATCAACTTGTACAAACAATAATATCACACAGTACCAAAACATATCATCACATAGTAAATTCACTTCCTATATACATCAACTTCATCTCAGTTCGATTCATTTAAACCCGAGTATTATAAAAGAAAAAAAATTCAATTAAAACAACAAAACAAATCAATGCAAATCTAAGAATCAAAGAAGACCAGATTTCAACATAAATGGAAGCTCTGTTTTCTTCTGGGAAACAACGGTGAGTAACACTTGTTTTAAAATTTTAAAAATATGAATCTGTTGAATTTTTACCTATGAATATGTATGTTGTATGTATATACAATTCTTTGTGTATATTTGAATAATGGGTATAGGTGCAGGCTGTTGTTATAAGCATCTCTGTTCAGAGTTCATAAACCAACATCTTTGATTTAAATAAATCTCTTCCTCTCAATCTACCCACTGTTTGGATTGAAAACTCAAATCAAAGCTATTTGTTATGGAATATACTTATGGTTAAAAAATCTAATTAAGCTAAAACAACTTATGAATCTTTCTGGAAATCGAGATAGTTGAACCAAACTCTAAATAAGTAAAATTTCGAACCTCTTAATTCAAGAATTCAGGTATGTAGAATAAATTCATATACGAACCAATGATTTTTAAAACCAAAATTATAATTTTTCGATAGAGGATAACAGAGCAGTTCGTGTTTGTTCAAAGTTGATGATATCGGCAATTTCTGGTGATCTACTTGGATGTGGTGGTCGAGTTCGTGTCTGGAGATGGAGGAGTAAGTAGTGGTGTTGGGAAAAATATTGGAATGGTGGTCAGACCACGGTGGTGGCGGCGGCGTGAGGTTTTTATTTCTAAACCTAGTTTTAGCGAGGTCGAGATCTTCCATTCGTTCGCCGTCTTGGATTGACCGAGTGTCTCGTGGCTTTGGGAGATGATAGTCAGGGGGTGGCTGAGACGTGGCCGGAGTCTCGAAACCTACGAGGGTCTGTGGCGAGGTTGGTTTTGATCGGAGGTCTGGTTCGAGTTACTTGAGATATACTCGATTTCATTCGTGGATCTGTGTGGGGTTTTCGACGTTCTGGGTTCGATGTCGTGATCGTTCGCGACTTGCCGGAGATCTCTCCGATCATCGGAGTGTCGTCGAGGCACTGTGCACGTGCACGACCTTAAGATGGTGTCAGGAAGTTGAAGGTGAGCGACTCGAGTTGATACTCGAGAAAGCGATGAATTTTCTCGGGTTGGAACGCGAGATTTTCGAGCCAGAAAACAACAGTTATTAAGTTTAAACTTAAACTAAATACGCGAGGAAGAAGAAGTACTCAGGGAAGATAGTGAGTGAACCCGGGTTTTGACTCGATAAATGCTGAGATTATCTCGAGTATTGGGTTCAGATTTTAGTTTAATAAAATTAAGCTAATTATCTTAAAACTGTATTTAAGTATTAATGAATTAATGTTTGGAAATTTAAGTTAAGTATTTATTTTAATATTTCAGCAATTTTGTAAATACTTAAGAATGTATTTAAATCTGAATTAATATTTTGATTTAGAAGTTAGTATAAGATAAGTATGTCTTTAACATGTGATTTAAAAGGGTTTTTAAATTGTTTTAAATTTTGTTAGAATTAAATTTGTATTTGATTTGAATCTTAATTTGAAATGGTGTTTAAAGTAAATTTAAAGGTAAATTGTTTTTAAATACTTTGTTAATGATAATTCAATCATATTTAAGAAATTAATTACGAATTGATAGTTGATTAATTAAGTAATTAGGGATAATTACTTATTATAATTAATTAAGGATTATTAATTAAATATTAATTAATAATTAAAGTTGATTAATCAAGTGATTAAGCAATAATTGATTTAAGGATATTGTGATAAATTAATTAAGGTAATTAATTTGAGACTAATTAATTTATTAAAGGTTAATTAATTAATGAAAGTGATTAAGAAATAATTATTAATTAAGGAGTAACTAATTAGTTATTGCAATTAATTAAGGATAATTAATTAAGGTGTTTGATAAATTAATTTATATCAAATGATTTGTAATTAATTTATCAGAATTGGATAATTAATTCATAAGTAATTAATTTAATTGGAAATACATTGAATTCATTAGGATTAAACAATTAATTAATCCTGCTTATAAATGATTATTGAATGCTTGACCTTACTTATGAATGATTGATTTGTATGAGATGCCTTGAATTGATTGTCCTATCTGATCTGTGATATTTTGTTCTATGGATTGAGCTGCGTATAATTTATTCATTTATTTGTGATACATTTGTATATTATCTGTGAATCTGTGAATGAACGATAAGCGTTATAGTTTATACCGCTTATCAAATATATTGTTGTATTTGAATCTGTGGTGACTGAATGATGTTGCACTATTGTGTGTGAAACCCCTGGACCACACTTTTACACACACAAATATGGATTTCATGAGGAATCGGTTAAGTCACAGATGATTTAAATTTAATATTTTTGAAATTGAAATTTTAATTTCAGTTGATTTTGGAAATGGACTTGGGTTAAATGTTAAAGCTTTGGAAAGGAGTTTTTAAGTTAAAAGTTATTTTGGATAACTTGGTAAAGTTTCCAATTTAAATAATTTAATTTGAATTTGAATTCAAGATTTAGAATTGAATTCCATGTTTGAAAATTATGGTTATACAAGTTATAAGTGTGTTTAAACCATTCTAAAGGTACAATTTTGGGAATTTGAATTAACTCAAAGATTTTAACTCGTATAAATGAATCAGATTTTCCGAAATGAAAACTATTTGTTTTCAAATAATAGAAGCTTTCATATAAGGAATGAATTTCCAATCTGTGTCAAAAGAATTTCAAGTTTGAAATGAAAATGGTTTTCCGAGTTATGAATAAATCATTGTGAAAGATTGTTGAACTTTGTTTTGAAATTGGAAAGGTGTACCTTTTGTATAAAAGGTCGAAATGGAATTGTTTTGAAAGCTATAAATTAAATCTTTGATTTAAAGATTTAATGAGTTAATCCAAATTGAAATGGAAATTGATTTGGAAAATTTATGAGTAGATCTTTGTGAAACTGGGTGAACTTTGTGAGATGAATCTTTTTGTGTAAAAGATTAATATGGTAATTTGTTTAAACCATTTGAAAGAGAAGTTTTGGGTAATAAGTTGTGACTTAACTGAAATCCCAATATCCATATGTTTTTAAAATATTGTGCTCACTATTCGGATTAGCCAGGAGAGGACTTTGTGTCATATAACCCATTCCGAATAGTGATACGACGTAAATGGATAGCATTTGAAGACTGGTGTTGAAGACTGGGTATTTGTGAGAACGATGGGATAACCTATCGATTGTCTCCACACTGAGTAGCTACGCTATAGAGATTTCCTAAGTGATGGGAAGTTCGATCGGGATTGTGAATACCCGGATTGCAAGGGCTTCTTTGGAAGTGCCTTCGGTTCTGTTCGAACCCGGAACAGACTTGTATGGCCGTATGTCTGACATTACACTTTGAGATATAAAGCTGATTTCTTTCAAATACATTTCTGTTTGGTGGCGGAGATTTTATTCTCTTAGCTTAACACCCTTCTCTGAGACGTACGAGCTCAGAGGTTATGTAATTGAAGGCTATCAGTGATATATTCCTAATTTGGTAGTGTGGCATGCTAAGTGTTGCTGTGTGTTGCTGATCATTTGTTGATTAAAGCATGGCTTTGTGAAGAAGCGTAGCTTTCTGGACGAGACCTCATCGAGCCTCACAAACCGGAAATGGTCGAAACATGAAAGATGCAACAAGGTTTCAGGGGTAGCTCCCCTAGGGTATGTCCATTCCTTCTGGAAAAAGGTGGTATCATGGTATGGAGCCCATATATTTTACCTGTGTGGTTGCTCCAATCTCATTTACTGTTTGATTGTTGCTTTGTGATCGAGGCGCATCGGATAAAGGTCGCAAACGACCAGGGGTGGCATATCTCAGATTTACTACCCGAGAAGGGGGTAACCGGCCTTGTGTTGGCAGAGAGCAGATGTCTCTCGGGGCGTCCCTCCAGAGGCGTTCCCATGTGGCATAGGAAGTTCCTTAGCCTGACCATTTGTTGGAAAATCCAAAGAAACAATACGAGCCTTGTATGGTTTTAGTTGTAGAACCTATCATTTAAAATGGTAGCTATAGTAGGCATAGTATAATAGTACCTATGCTGGCTAAGATTAATATTATATTTTCGAAATGTTTCCTACACTATTCACTAGTAATAATATCAAAAGAGTTTTTCTTGCGTAGGAAGCATGTTTGACTATCATAAGGAGAAATCTCCCCCATGTGTGCGATTGCATTGTGTGTGTGCCGGGAGGCCTTATGGTAGTTTCATTTTCCAAAAGCATTGCGGATTTCAATGTTTAAAATTCCTTTGTTGTTTGTTTTAAAGATAAACTGTTTTTGTTACTCACACCAGTCCCATGACTGACTCGGAGTTTATTGTTCCCTTCCTAAACTCTGGGTGCCCACAATTTTCCACACGGGCAGTCTAGAGTTGGGTTTTTCAAATAGTCAGGTTTAGTAGATTAGTTGGAGCTAGTTCAGTTTCTGGAGTTCACGGACTACACTTGCTTATCTTTGTGAAATGTGATGGTGGTTCGAGCTTGATGTTGGAGTTATTGGTCTCATTCTCTTTTTCAGATCATTTGGAGTTATCAGTTCTGTTGTTTCCGCTATAACATTATTTGTCTCTGATATTCTTGTATCATATTGATATCATTGTTGTATATCATTCGGGATATTGTATTCATTGGAGTTGTATATGATATCATTCATTTCTTTCTTCCACTGTGTTGTTATACTTACTGTGTTATAAGCTCGGGCGAGCTAGATTCGGCGTTTGAATCTGCGGCATTCGAGTACAAGTGAAGTACGGGTGCTGATTTTCGAAGGCCGAGTGAGGATCGCTACATTTGGTATCAGAGCTAAGGTCGAACTTTAGCTATAGAGTATAACACATTATGTAGCTCATTAGAGATAGGGTGAAGTATACCCTAGATTGAGTAATCCCTAAGATATCTGTCCGTATACCTCAGTAAATTCTCTTACTATCCACTGATAGTAAGTATGAGTGCAAGAAGAGGATGAGATAGGGGAAAGGGGAATATGACTATAAATGGTCAATACCCTATAACAATAAAGAAACAATCTTTTCTCTATCAATCTCTTTTGTTCGTCATCTTTTCTCAATTCTTTGATAGTTCCTGGTAGATCCAGGAAGAAGATTTGACATATTTGCATGGGACATAAACTCCAAATAGGTCGGAATTGTTTGTTTGGATGAATTGGTTGCTTTGGTTGCTATGGTTAATAGGTATACTTTAGTTTCTAAACTAAAAGTTTTGAAATTGTATCCATATATCTGTCTATTTTTGGGTCTGGATATGTTCTACGAATGGTTAGTTATCCTTTTGAACTGACCGATGCCCCTGCCTATTTCATAGATCTGGATAACCCGAGTATCTTGTGGAAAAATTAAAAAGATTCGTTCTCGTATCTATTGTTGATATTCTGATTTGGTGAGCCAAATGCAGAATAGATGTTCAGTTTGATTTGATGAAATATTCTTCATCTATCTTTGTGTCTCCCTGGCAAATTTCGGGGACAAAATTTCTTAAGGAGGGGAAGCTGTAACGATCCCGGATTTTAACTAAATTTAAATTTATAATTAATTTAATTTTTGAATAAAAATTTGTGAAATTAATTGGTAAATTGATTCGAGTTTCTCCAAATTCAAATAAAAAAATGTGTTGAATCATTTGAATTTAAATCTTGTATATATATATGAATATATATGTATATGTGCATAAATAAGTTTGAATTTATATATATATTGAATTTAATTTTTAAGTTAAAATAGGAATAAATATATGAAGTAAAATAAAACACAAACAAAATATACTTACAAAATAATATATATATATATATATATCTCAACACTAGAAATTATGAAATTTACATAAGTATAATAAATATATAAGTTAGAAATAAAAATGAAGTAACACTTAAATAAAATTTAACAACATGTTAAAATAGAAGTTTATTCATACTATAAAGTAATAAGACAAAGGAAAAGAACAAATAAATATAAGTATGTAGATAAATAAATAGGTGAATGGCTTGCAAAGGAAGATATAGTATATAGATAAATATATGTAAATTTGTACAAGTAATAAATGCCATATCCTATAGCCACCACAACAATGTTATATCAGCCACAAAAATAAAAAAATCTCTAATGATTTTACAACATAAATTTATCAACTTGTACAAACAATAATATCACACAGTACCAAAACATATCATCACACAGTAAAATCACTTCCTATATACATCAACTTCTTCTCAGTTCGATTCATTTAAACCTGAGTATTATAAAAGAAAATAAATTCAATTAAAACAACAAAACAAATCAATGCAAATCTAAGAATCAAGGAAGACCAGATTTCAACATAAATGGAAGCTCTGTTTTCTTCTGGGAAACAACGATGAGTAACACTTGTTTTAAAATTTTAAAAATATGAATCTGTTGAATTTTTACCTGTGAATATGTATGTTGTATGTATATACAATTCTTTGTGTATATTTGAATAATGGGTATATGTAACAACCCGCATATTTATCGATTTTATATTTAAATATTTTATCGTTAATTGGATTTTGGTCCGAAAAGCTACTTTTTGCATACGGCCAAATTAGGACTCGAGACCACTCCCATTGAGTTCAAAATGACGTTTGCGATCTTTTTAAGTGTAAACTTCGATATGTTTGGAGGTAGCGGAATTTTCGTCACTTTTTGCTTTGGACCTTTAGTTTGGGCTGAACCACTTGTTAACTCAGCCCAACCCCTTCCTTCTCTTCACCACTTCATTCTTCATTTATAAAACATCAAAGCTTCTTCAAAAATGGTGGAGGGAATGGGAAATTAAAATTCCAAGTTCAAGTCTTCATTGCTAATCCAACATCAACTCCAAATTCAAAGTGAAGAACATAGATTCAAGCTTGTGGTTGATTCTTGCTTTGCTCTTAAGCTCTCCATCATCAATTTCGTGGAAAAGGTGAGATTTTTAATCTCACATCTTGCCTATAACTGTCATTGGACTGTTGGGAATGATTCCCTATCACTTGTGCGCATGCATTTGCATTTGGTTTGGATTGAATTGGTGAGAAACCCAATTTTTCAGCGTTTTTGGCAAAGTCTGGGCCTTAGGTCGCACTGTCTCGAAGTCTCTGTCTGTAGATTTTCGTTCTGGCCTTAGGTCGCTCGCCTAGAGTTAGGTTGCTAGGTCGCTCGTATGCTAGGTCGTTGGGAATTAACTCGTCTGGCCTTAAATCCTCTCTGCAGCTTAGGTCGTTCGCCACCTAGGTCGCTCGCGAGTTAAGCCTTAGGTCGTTTGGCCTTTATAACGTTAGGTCGCTCGCGTGTTAAAAATTTAGGTCGCGTGGCCATCCCACTTAGGTCGCGTACCACTTAGGTCGCGTACCCCTTAGGTCGCTTCCCCTTAGGTCGCGTACCACTTAGGTCGCGTACCACTTAGGTCGCGTACCCCTTAGGTCGCAACCACTAGGTCGCTTGGCCTCTGATTTTAGGTCATTCGCCACCGGGGTCGTATCCCTTAGGTCGCGAACTCTTTAGGTCGTTAGACCTACTTCCTTTAGGTCGCCTGACCTTAATTACTTTAGGTCGTTAGACCTTACTCCCTTTAGGTCGTTCGACCTCATAATCACTTAGGTCGCTGGACCTTATCCCTTAGGTCGCTCGACCTTACAACCCCTTTAGGTCGTTATTCCTTAGGTCGCTCGACCTTACAACCCCTTTAGGTCGTTATTCCTTAGGTCGCATGGCCTCATCACTGCTTAGGTCGCTAGGTCGCTTGACCTGCTTGCACTCCTTAGCTCGCCACTGTTAGGTCGCGCAGCAGCTTAGGTCGCATCACTTATAGGTCGTTTGACCTACATTTCCTTAGGTCGCTCGGCATGTTAGGCCGCACCTCCTATTTTCTACTTTGATGCATTTTGAACGGATTCCCTTGGATTTTTCTCACGTCTTCGAATGTGAAATTTTGTGATGCGATTTGTTTCAACAATCGTTTTGTGACTTGTCACTTTAAAAATAACGTGAAGGCTTCAATACTAGTAGTGACTATCAAAATTCCTTCATCAAAGCGATTTCAACACTATTTTACTACAAAGCTCTTTTTCTCAAACTGTTTTCCAATCTACTAGTATATACAAGCCTTTACCTCACTCGGATGAGGAATCTAATTAAATGGCTTAGTAAAACGAGTGGTATGAAACGCTTGCGTTCACTTCGTCGGTTAATTCTTGGACTTGTTCGATTGAACCTTTTTGTGACAATTTTCTAGTGAAGATTCATAGCTTGTTCATAAACATTTAAGTTAAGCAAGTGGTTATGGGACATGAAACTAAACTCATATATTTACTAGCTTGGTGTGATTGACACTTCTTGATGATCATGATGATCATTTTTGTGATTTGATTTAGACTAGCAATTGTGCGATGTCTCTTTGTCTGCGAGGGAGACTGGACCTCGTTTATGTGATGTTTCTACTCACATTCGTGGAGCATTCGGCTCATAGGTCTTCGGACCATTCATGGAGCATTCAGCTCATAGGTCTTCGGACCATTCGTGGAGCATTCGGCTCAATGGTCTTCGAACCATTCGTGGAGCATTCGGCTCATAGGTCTTCGGACCATTCGTGGAGCATTCGGCTCATAGGTCTTCGGACCATTCGTGGAGCATTCGGCTCATAGGCCTTCCCCCCCTTTTTATGTGATTTCTGGATTTCTTGTGTTGATTTCTGGAATTTGTGCTTCACCAATTTTCATGATTTTCATTGATATGATATCAATTTTTGTGCATTGGTGAATTTGTGTGTCATTGACTTGTTATGAGTACAAGTTTAGGGTATGATACCCTATTTTATCTTTGAGAAGATTCTTGTGATATTGATTAATCTCTTGTTGATTTTCAATTACATACTTTTAGTAGTATGCCATTATGGTTATTACATGTTCATGCCATGTCTTTTACTTTATAACATATCATCTGATATTTATAGCTAGACTGATCCGTTTATTATTTTCTTATAAATAATACACTAGTCAGACCGAGATGTTACAGGTGCTTCTGCTTGACTTCTCTTCAGGATTATTCTGACTTTTGGACTAACTACTTAGATTAGTAGTTTTTGGTTGTACACATTTGAGATATAGACTCTATGTTGTGTACTTATTCTTTTGTATAGCACATGTTGCTATTCTTTTGTATTATCGTGGATCTTTCCGACCACTACTCCGATGTACACTTTCATGTGTTATTTATATATTCATATCTTTTTCCGCCTTTATGATATGGAAGTCTGTGACTGATTTATGTTATGTTTTCTTCTATGTTTGTTTCCGAAGATTAATTATAGCCACTGTGCGATAGCTTTGAGTTTGTATTGGTATGTCGGATTTCCTCCTTAAACGATATGCATTCTATACTATCTGACATAGCGGTGCTCACACAAAGAAGTTACACGGATGGTCGCTCCTCAACAGCCTTATTCTCCGTGCTAATTGACAACACTACACCGTAGTGTTCTTGGTTAGCATGGGTATAGAGGTGGGGCGTCACAGTATAGGTGCAGGCTGTTGTTATAAGCATCTCTGTTCAGAGTTCATAAACCAACATCTTTGATTTAAATAAATCTCTTCCTCTCAATCTACCCACTATTTGGATTGAAAACTCAAATCAAAGCTGTTTGTTATGGAATATACTTATGGTTAAAAAATCTAATTAAGCTAAAACAACTTATGAATCTTTCTGGAAATCGAGATAGTTGAACCCAACTCTAAATAAGTAAAATTTCGAACCCCTTAATTCAGGAATTCAGGTATGTAGAATAAATTCATATACAAAAACATGATTTTTAAAACAAAAATTATAATTTTTTGATAGAGGATAACAGAGCAGTTCGTGTTTGTTCAAAGTTGATGATATCTGCAACTTCTGGTGATCTACATGGATGTGGTGGTCGGGTTCGTGTCTGGAGGTGGAGGAGTAAGCAGTGGTGTTGGGAAAAATATTGGAATGGTGGTCAGACCATGGTGGTGGCGACGGCGTGAGGTTTTTATTTCTAAACCTAGTTTTAGCGAGGTCGAGATCTTCGATTCGTTCGCCGTCTTGGATTGACCGAGTGTCTCGTGGCTTTGGGAGATGGTAGTCTGGGGGTGGCTGAGACGTGGCCGGAGTCTCGAAACCTACGAGGGTCGGTGGCGAGGTTGCGAGGCTGGTTTTGATCGGAGGTCTGGTTCGAGTTACTCGAGATATACTCGATTTCGTTCGTGGATCTGTGTGGGGTTTTCGACGTTCTGGGTTCGATGTCGTGATCGTTCGCGACTTGCCGGAGATCTCTCCGATCATCGGAGTGTCGTCGAGGCACTGTGCACGTGCACGACCTTAAGATGGTGTCAGGAAGTTGAAGGTGAGCGACTCGAGTTGATACTCGAGAAAGCGATGAATTTTCTCGGGTTGGAACGCGAGATTTTCGAGCCAGAAAACAACAGTTATTAAGTTTAAACTTAAACTAAATACGCGAGGAAGAAGAAGTACTCGGGGAAGATAGTGAGTGAACCCGGGTTTTGACTCGATAAATGCTGAGATTATCTCGAGTATTGGGTTCAGATTTTAGTTTAATAAAATTAAGCTAATTATCTTAAAACTGTATTTAAGTATTAATGAATTAATGTTTGGAAATTTAAGTTAAGTATTTATTTTAATATTTCAGCAATTTTGTAAATACTTAAGAATGTATTTAAATCTGAATTAATATTTTGATTTAGAAGTTAGTATAAGATAAGTATGTCTTTAACATGTGATTTAAAAGGGTTTTTAAATTGTTTTAAATTTTGTTAGAATTAAATTTGTATTTTATTTGAATCTTAATTTGAAATGGAGTTTAAAGTAAATTTAAAGGTAAATTGTTTTTAAATACTTTGTTAATGATAATTCAATCATATTTAAGAAATTAATTACGAATTAATAGTTGATTAATTAAGTAATTAGGGATAATTACTTATTATAATTAATTAAGGATTATTAATTAAATATTAATTAATAATTAAAGTTGATTAATCAAGTGATTAAGCAATAATTGATTTAAGAATAATGTGATAAATTAATTAAGGTAATTAATTTGAGAATAATTAATTTATTAAAGGTTAATTAATTAATGAAAGTGATTAAGAAATAATTATTAATTAAGGAGTAATTAATTAGTTATTGCAATTAATTAAGGATAATTAATTAAGGTGTTTGATAAATTAATTTATATCAAATGATTTGTAATTAATTTATCAGAATTGGATAATTAATTCATAAGTAATTAATTTAATTGGAAATAAATTGAATTCATTAGGATTAAACAATTAATTAATCCTGCTTATAAATGATTATTGAATGCTTGACCTTACTTATGAATGATTGTATTGTATGAGATGCCTTGAATTGATTGTTCTATCTGATCTGTGATATTTTGTTCTGTGGATTGAGCTGTGTATAATTTTTCATTTATTTGTGATACATTTGTATATTATCTGTGAATCTGTGAATGAACGATAAGCGTTATAGTTTATACCGCTTATCAAATATATTGTTGTATTTGAATCTGTGGTGAGTGAATGAAGTTGCACTATTATGTGTGAAACCCCTGGACCACACTTTTACACACACAAATATGGATTTCACGAGGAAATCGGTTAAGTCACAGATGATTTAAATTTAATATTTTTGAAATTGAAATTTTAATTTCAATTGATTTTGGAAATGGATTTGGGTTAAATGTTAAAGCTTTGGAAAGGAGTTTTTAAGATAAAAGTTATTTTGGATAACTTGGTAAAGTTTCCAATTTAAATAATTTAATTTGAATTTGAATTCAAAATTTGGAATTGAATTCCATGTTTGAAAATTATGGTTATACAAGTTATAAATGTGTTTAAACCATTCTAAAGGTACAATTTTGGGAATTTGAATTAACTCAAAGATTTTAACTCGTATAAATGAATCAGATTTTCCAAAATGAAAACTATTTGTTTTCAAATAATAGAAGCTTTCATATAAGGAATGAATTTCCAGTCTGTGTCAAAAGAATTTCAAGTTTGAAATGAAAATGGTTTTCTGAGTTATGAATAAATAATTGTGAAAGATTGTTGAACTTTGTTTTGAAATTGGAAAGGTGTACCTTTTGTATAAAAGGTCGAAATGGAATTGTTTTGAAAGCTATAAATTAAATCTTTGATTTAAAGATTTAATGAGTTAATCCAAATTGAAATGGAAATTGATTTGGAAAATCTATTAGTAGATCTTTGTGAAACTGGGTGAACTTTGTGAGATGAATCTTTTTGTGTAAAAGATTAAAATGGTAATTTGTTTAAACCATTTGAAAGAGAAGTTTTGGGTAATAAGTTGTGACTTAACTGAAATCCCAATATCCATATGTTTTTAAAATATTGCGCTCACTATTCGGTTTAGCCGGGAGAGGACTTTGTGTCATATCACCCATTCCGAGTAGTGATACGACGTAAATGTATAGCATTTGAAGACCGGTGTTAAAGACCGGGTATTTGTGAGAACGATAGGATAACCTATCGATTGTCTCTGCACTGAGTAGCTACGGTATAGAGATTTCCTAAGTGATGGGAAGTTCGATCGGGATTGTGAATACCCAGATTGCAAGGGCTTCTTTGGAAGTGCCTTCGGTTCTGTTCGAACCCGGAACAGACTTGTATGGCCGTATGTCTGACATTACACTTTGAGATATAAAGCTGATTTCTTTCAAATACATTTCTGTTTGGTGGCGGAGAATTTATTCTCTTAGCTTAACACCCTTCTCTGAGACGTACGAGCTCAGAGGTTATGTAATTGAAGGCTATTAGTGATATACTCCCAATTTGGTAGTGTGGCATGCTAAGTGTTGTTGTGTGTTGCTTATCATTTGTTGATCATTTGTTGATCAAAGCATGGCTTTGTGAAGAAGCGTAGCTTTGTGGAGGAGACCTCATCGAGCCTCACAAACCGGAAATGGTCGAAACAGGAAAGATGCGGCAAGGTTTTAGGGGTAGCTCCCCTAGGGTATGTCCATTCCTTCTGGAAAAAGGTGGTATCATGGTATGGAGCCCAGATATTTTACCTGTGTGGTTGCTCCAATCTCATTTACTGTGTGATTGTTGCTTTGTGATCGAGGCGCCTCGGATAAAGGTCGCAAACGACCGGGGGTGGCATATCTTAGGTTTACTACGCGGGAAGGGGGTAACCGGCCTTGTGTTGGCAGAGAGCAGTTGTCTCTCGGGGCGTCCCTCCAGAGGCGTTCCCATGTGGCATAGGAAGTTCCTTAGCCTGACCATTTGTTGGAAAATCCAAAGAAACAATACAAGCCTTGTACGGTTTTAGTTGTAGAACCTGCCATTTAAAATGGTAGCTATAGTAGGCATAGTATAATGGTACCTATGCTGGCTAAGATTAATATTATATTTTTGAAATGTTTCCTACACTATGCACTAGTAATAATATCAAAAGAGTTTTTCTTGCGTAGGAAGCATGTTTGACTATCATAAGGAGAAATCTCCCCCATGTGTGCGATTGCATTGTGTGTGTGCCGGGAGGCCTTATGGTAGTTTCATTTTCCAAAAGCATTGCGGATTTCAATGTTTAAAATTCCTTTGTTGTTTGTTTTAAAGATAAACTATTTTTGTTACTCACACAAGTCCCATGACTGACTCGGAGTTTATTGTTCCCTTCCTAAACTCTGGGTGCCCACAATTTTCCACTCGGGCAGTCTAGGGTTGGGTTTTTCAAATAGTCAGGTTTAGTAGATTAGTTGGAGCTAGTTCAGTTTCTGGAGTTTACGGACTACACTTGCTTATCTTTGTGAAACGTGATGGTGGTTCGAGCTTGATGTTGGATTTATTGGTCTCATTCTCTTTTTCAGATCATTTGGAGTTACCAGTTCTGTTGTTTTCGCTTTAACATTATTTGTCTCTGATATTCTTGTATCATATTGATATCATTGTTGTATATCATTCTGGATATTGTATTCATTGGAGTTGTATATGATATCATTCATTTCTTTCTTCCGCTGTGTTTTTATACTTACTGTGTTATAAGCTCCGGCGAGCCAGATTCGGCGTTTGAATCTGCGGCATTCGAGTACAAGTGAAGTACGGGTGCCGATTTTCGAAGGCCGAGTCAGGATCGCTACAACCAGTCTAATCTGCATCCGAATTTTCCTTTGACTCAAAATTATCACTCGTTGGATGTCCTAGACCAGACCGTGAAGTGTGCAAAAAAATATCTCAAATTCATTTTTAACTGCTTTTAAATGAAGTTCTCTTGAATTTGAATTGATCCGTGTAAATAAACAAACAGTGACCATAGTGTCAGATCCCGAAGCAATAAGATAAGCACATATATCCACGTGTATTATGAGTAATCAGCAATCAATAAAACATCATCATTAGTCCAAGCAATTCTATATGAAATAGTTCAAAGATGATTGGTCAACATTTTGAATAAGTCAGAATCAAAATCATCATTCATCTCTTTATAACATAACTGGCTGATTTAATTTCAGATTATGGTGTAGATTATCACATTTAATATATCATTCAAGATGAATATACCATTACCTGTTTTACCTTTACCGATAATATTTCGTTGTTGCCCATTGTGATTCTTCCACATTTATACTAGGATAAGGAACTTTGATTTGACGCCCGTTGTGTGCCTGGAACAGCCAGAATCTAGGTAACACTGTTGTTTTTCCTTAGCCTGCCACTACACCTACACGAGATAAGATTTTTGTGACCTATTTGTTTTTGTAGGTCCATGGTTGTTAGTGGCAAAAGATTTTGAAAAATATGTTTGTGGAGACCCGAAACTATTTAGATATGTTCCTTTTGGCATCTAGATTTGTTTGACTTTAAGGGATTTTATATTCATGCCTTTTTGGAACCCAAATTGGAATGGTTTTCACTAGTTTTGGTCTATGCCAGCAAATATTTTGATTGTGTCCAAATTTTCTACAAATTGTGCACATGGAATTGACTTGTTAATTTCACTTCTATCACATTCCGATTGATTATACCCAAGTCCTTGTCTAAAGGAATTAATAGTTTGTTTCCCTAATAGCATATTTAATTATCTTTCACTTTTTGAAAATTTTCCTAAAGTCGTAGACAGATGTTGGACTTGTGTTTTGAGAGATTCATTTTCATTTAATAATTTTGTGCACTTTTTAATAGAATTCTATCTCCTAGTATTTTCACTTTCTTTCAAAATCAGAATTTCATTTTCAGGTGATTTGATTTTAATTTTCGATTTTTTAATCGCTTCTTCAAATGATGGACACTTATCACACTTAGGGCTCTTGCTTTGATAGTTTTTAACCAATTGATAATGTTGTTTATTTAAATCTATCAAAGCATCTCTTTGTGATTCAATTTTAGCGTATTTCTCCCTAAGTCGTTCGAAACATCCATTTACTTCGTGAAAATATATAAGCAACTCTAAATGAGTAAGTTTTGATACCTCGCTTGGCTCGTCATCATCATCACTGTCAGTTATATCACCTCGAAGGCACATATCTGCTTTTTCGCTCTCACTGCCAGTGCTTTTATCATCCTCATCCGTTTCATCCCAAGTGGCTGCAAAACTTCTCCTTTTCTGTTTCTTTCCGTGGCTGAATCGATTATGTGGACAATTGGGTTTGATATGACCGGGTTTGTTGCACTTGTGAAAAATGATCTCTTGCTCGTCTGAGTTGTCTAGTGCTTTGACTATTCTGCTTTTCAATTTTTGATTTAGAGCTGAATTTCCGTATTTGCGGTTCCACTTTTCGAATCCTTTTATTAGTAGTGCCAGCTCAGCTGCTCTATCATCATCATCATCACTTTCCGTTGTTCCTTTCAGAGCTATCGATTTCTTCCGAGTATCACCTCCTTCATGCTCTTTATTGAATTTCATTTCTAGTTCATAAGTGGTGAGATTTCCGATGAGTTCTTCAACTTTAATCTGCTTCAAATCCTTTGATTCTTGAATAGCTGTGACTTTAGCTTCAAAATTTTGTGGAAGGACTCTGAGGATTTTCTGAACTATCTCCAACTCTGTGTATGATTTTCCAAGAGCTTTTGATTTGTATATAATATTGGAAAGTCGTCCATACATCTCTTTGACCTTTTCATTCTTGGCCATTGTGAAATTTTCGTATTCGCTACTCAGCATGGCAATGCGAGATTCTTTGACTTGCGATTTTATTTCGTTGGTCACTTCAAGTGTGTGCCATATTTCCTACGCAGTTAGACAATGTGAGACACGATTAAATTCAATTTGATCCAATGAACAAATAATACAATTCATGGCTTTAGCATTAGCATTCTATAGTCTATTTTCGAGATTTGTCCATTGATCCATTGGTTTATCTATTTCCTGATTATCTACCATTATAGTTGGTGCTCTATAACCTGTCTCAACAATATTCCAAGCATCAATGGTTTTCAGAAAGATTTTCATTCTATTTTTCCAGTAAGCATATTCACCGTTGAACATTGGTGGTCTAACTATGGACTAACCCTCTGCAAAAGCAATATTAAAAGAAGCTGTTTTAAAAATTCAAATTTTAAAAAAAATAGGTTTTTGAAAAATCAAAATTTTAAATCAAAAAATTGACTTCTGTTCCTAGCTGTGATACCACTTGTAGGATCTATTTCACCCTAGAGGGGGGGGGTGAATAGGGTGATACAAATAATTATAAAAATTAATGCAGAAGTATAAAATAATTTCAGCACAGATCACAGCAGAATAATAACAACACAGATAATAGCAGAATATAAAAAGTAGAAAATAGAACACACAGATTTATCTAGCTTCGGAAAAACCCTGCCTACGTGCAGCCCTCAAGGTTTCTACTTGAAATTAAGTAGTCAGACGCTTACACACGTAAACTCGCGACACCCGCTATCGAATAACCTAACTCTACGCTCAAAACCCTGCCACAACTCAGCCACTGAGTTGCGAATTCTCGAACTACATCACCGTAGTTCGTACCCTAGTCACACGACTAGAAATTACGATGTTTAAAATTTAAAACATTTTAAAACAATAAAACAAATAAACCCTAATTTTAAAAATTAAAAGCTCAAAGAAAAGTGCCGCCCCAAAATAAAATCAAAGTGAATTCCCCTTTCTATATTATCGGCCTTGTATTCTTCTCTGTGAAAAATCGCTCGTTCGTTCCTCTGTTCCTTTGCTCGAAAATTAGGGCTTTTGATAAATTGAAGAAGCCGACTTCAATTGCTCGATTGAATGATGATTTGGCGTCCCTTGCTTTGTCGATCAATGGTCTTTTTACTTTGCGCACGGCTGCTCCAATTTTGATCGAGTTCAACTAAAGTGGTATGTGATTTATTCTTTTTGCTTTACTGGTTAGCTTGCTTGAACTCGATGATCTTGAGGCCGATGATGTTAATGGTTTATATAGGATTTTACTTCCTTTAATTTCGTTCGAATTGAATGTTTGAGTTCATCTGATATTTTTGAGCTCGGCCGTTCGATTTAAGTTGAATGTTGGTGATTAAACTTGACTTGTTCAATTCGTATATTTCTTTGATCTGGTTGCTTGGTCACCACGGCTTGTTTTCTGATTTGATTCCGTTCATTTTTCTGACTCGTTCATCGCATTCTTTGATTTCGTGAATATCATGGCTTTGAGTTTCTGGCATTTGAACTTGACATTGACTTTGTTAATTTGTGTCCCTCATATTATCTACTGTGAGAAAAATTGACTTCGGCATTTGACATGTTCATTCACGGCTTCATGAAAACTCCATGACCGGTTTGCTTTGTGTTAATTGCTTCGAACCAGTTCATGTTGTACTTTTGGGGTTGAGTCTGATCTCTGTGTTTCACTTGAACTTGTACTTGGTTTTACTTACATGTGTACTGCTTGGTCTTGTAGTCTTCATTGCACTGTCCACTGATATTTGAGTCTTTCACTCGACAATTTAGTTGAGTTATCATGCCAGGTCTGGTTGTAGCTTTGCACGTGAAGTCCGTAGCTTATTGTCACTGCCTGGTTAGTCTATGTTCATATGCACTTGACATGTTACACTATTTGTGGTGCTTCATCGATATACATGTTCATGCTTGAAGTCTTGATAGCATTTGTTTCTGTGGTCTTATTCTCGAGTCATGTGTCATGTGTGTTCATGTGTACTTAGTTATGCCTTCATTTGTTTGCACTGCTTCGATATATGTTGAAAGTAGATTCTGCAATTTGATTTCATGTGCTTGTGTTGCTCCTTTGTTATGCACTTGACCATTTGCTGTTTGGTTCATGTATGGTCTGCTTGGAGTTGTGTAGAACTACTGTTCCGTGTTTCATTGTTGCCAGGTCTGGTAGTCTGCACTTTTGTACTTCTAATCATGTGTATTGTTCAGTTTAATGTTCTACATGCTTGCTTGTACTACATGATGTGTTATTCATGTTTTTGGTCTGGTTGAAATTCGTGGCCTTCATTGTTGAGGCTACACTTGTACATGATTCCACTGTGTACATTTTCTTAAGTCTGGTTCCATTGATGATGCTATTTACTAGTTGTATATATGCACTGTGTATATACATGTGTGATCATACATGTATATATGTAGGTTGTATATGTTGGTCTGGTCTTGTTTCGCTTATCTGGTTTAGCTGCTGTGATAGTTTGTTGACATTACTTTGTGCATCTCTCTGTTGCATACCTGTGCATGTCACTCATTGTTTTCAAAACTGTTTGTAGTTTTGTTGTTGTTTCAATTTGGTCTGGTTGGACTATCTAGCCTTTGTTTTCATGTGTACGACTTGAACTTTGGTCGAGGCTTGATTTATGTGTCTTGACCATTTCATTTGAATTTGCACCTGTGTTGAAGCCAGCTTATAGCTCGGGTTTGACCTTGTGCTCGTGTCGTGACTTTATTTGTATTGCACTTGAGTTGAACCCGACTTTTGATTGGGTTTGACCTTGTGCTCACCTGTCCCTGTAATTTTATCAAGTGTATATCGGTGTGCACGGCCTTGTGGCATGTACAGTGATACACTGTGCCTATCACAAGCTATTCGTGTATAATGAATTCAAAATTAAATGATGACGAACAACCCAAATAACCGAGGAAAATAATATTTTCAAAATATACACTTTATTTTTCACTGCAAAATATTTTCTTTTCAATTTTACTATGTTAGTGTTTATTTTGCAGATTGCGCAGATGCTGGATTCAATCTGGAATAGAGTTGAAGATAAATACGAGTGAATGAGTGATATATAGTGAGGTGCAAATGTAAATTGAAAATTGTAATGTAATTGAATTTTTATATATATATATAGTGAGAGCTCAAATTTGTACTATTCAAAATTATAATAAATATTTGTTTGAATAAAATATCTGTTTGAATTTAAATTCTGTGTTACTTATTTTATTCAGCAAATATTTATTTAATTATGTGAAAAATAAAATAGTACATTAACAAATACATTTAAATGAATATATATATATATGTTTATTATCATCAAACAAAAATCATATACTAGCATATTCAACATATTGTACTACAATGTTGACATACCGATGTATTCATACACGGTGAATTCATGTCAATTTTCTTCTACTTTTGTTTGAAGTCCAAGAAGTCGGCAGAGCTGAAATCCTACTATAGTGTCCTCAGGTGGTTGTGTTGAAGCCCAGTTTGGTTGTTCTTACAATAGTAGAAACCTATTCTTTTAGCTAAAGAGAAGGTTTTAGTGAAATTTTAGCGCAAAATCTGGAACTTGACTTAGGATAGGGAGTTCGATCTAGTGTAAAATTGATTGTGCGTTCTACTTTATATTTTCCACTACATTTAGTTTTATATTCTCCAATGAAATACATTCATCCATGTTTACACCTAGCATCACGAAATTACATGAACTACGGAACAAATATCTATGCCCTACAAATTTCATGAACTCAACATAAATTATGTAATAAGAGGAATATTGCTGGCCTCAAGGAGCTTAATGCTCGTCGACATCATTTTAGCCAAGAGGCAATGGGCCCTCATCTTTGGAGCTGAATTACCAAAAAGAGAAAGGAAAGATAGGCAATGTGTCATGCATAAATGGAAATGGTAACGATGAATGCATTGCAAAGGTAGGTAAGTTGAAATACTAAGGCAACTAACTCGTAGAATTCTTCTATGAAAAGGATCATTACAAAATATTTGACCCTAAAAAGTGATTAAATTACCTAAAACATCAATACAACCTAAAACCTTACATAATGAATCTATCGTCATCCACTGATAGACATTCACAGATTCAATGAAACGACAATAATATTTTCAAAATACCACTTAAATGTTTGGAAATTTTCTAAAGTTTGAACCATGCACTTATTTATCCAACCAAATGACCTATACTATCTGTGACTACCCGCCTTTTTGACTCTCAAAAATCGACACTAATACGTTCTCGGTATTCACGTGCCGCAAATTCAAGTGTCGAAAAGGCATATTGATCAAGGGTGAAAAGAAGATAACACAGAACAAAGAAGAAAACAGAATCTCACATGAATGGAATACTCATATATTATTAACCACAAAGTCTTTTATAGTGGAAAATTTTGAATACAACATCAGAGTCTAACCTAGATTCAGCCTTGATAGTTATAAATCCTTTTTCCTTACATATGCTAAAAAAACAACAAAACAAATGCAGCAGAAAATAGAATACGTCCATATGTTGATGAAGATCTCCATCTCTCCATTGAAAACTCAAAGTGTCTTTAGCTAATCTAAAACTACTCGGATCTGGCTTGAGTATTAAAAATACCCGGATCAGGCTTGATAAACCAGCGAGAAAACTCGAATTATAAATGTATATGACAGTGTCGTAGATCAGATTGATGCCAATCAAAACCTTTGGAAAGAAGGGTACCTCATAAGACCATGCCACACATAAACACAGACAGGTTTTTATATTACGATAACCAAAATACTTTATACCAAAACAAATTTGATATTATCATTAATGATGTTGGTTTAAAAACACTTTTCAAATAAATATATACGTAAATTAGGTATCAATACCGGATAATGTCAAACGATGTATATGATGCTAAGAGGGTAGCTGAAATGTTTGCAAAGCATTACAAATATTTTGGGAATACAACCAAAACTGTAAAGCTCGTATTGGAATTGGATTTCCGACATGATAGGGAACTAGTGGCCATTTCCTCCAATGCAAAATCCAATCATAACATCCTAGTCTGCGATGACTATTCACTTTTCTTAAGCAAGCCTCCATACTACATTGTTACACTACTATGGAACATCGTATTTCAGTGGCTTTGCTCTTTCTCAATCGAGCCTCTAATACGTGCCCATTTAAACCATTGAGGGTCCAGACACTACTGGGCTCCTCCATCATCAAAAAAACCGATAGGCTGAAATATATGTTATGTAGACCACATAGTATGCCGTATCATCTCCGGGATGTGAGGCTTGTATGTCTACACTCTATTTTCCACAAACCCACGCTTTGCTTTTCACAAAGCAAATTCCACTTAGAATGCCATATTGTCATTTCTAACAACACACTATTGATTTTCAAAAAATCACAACATCTAAGCTCGTATGTCTCAGAGAAGGGTGTTAAGTATAGGAGGGGTTACCTCCTACACCACCAAATAGATGTACATTTATAGAGATTAACGTACGTGGTTTTAGAAATGCAATGTTAGACACTCATCCATAAAAGTTGTCCAGATGAAGGACAAACCGAAGGCACTCCTCCCACTACTTCCTATTTGGGAATCTCTCCTAGGATTAGTAGCGATAGTCCTTGCATATCGAAGATTTTCAGAACGAAGGCACTACTGCCACTATATATATGATATGGGGATTAACCCAGAGGTTAGTGGTAAACAATCCTACATCATAAAGATCTCTTTCTTCAAATCATTGTCTTCAACATGTCTTCACTTTCGATTATGTATATTGGTTTGAAGTGGTTTTCGGATAGGAATTATTCAAATCCAACCCTGGTTTCTCCAAACCAATCATCGATAAAAAGATGTCAAGTATATAGGTGATTATCAAACAACATCCAATCAATTTATCTTTTACCAAATCAAATATCTTTTGGAGATATATTCTTTTAAACCATTCTTTTATCTTTTAAGAGAATATGGAATCATTAGGCTTCATTTATCAAATTCTCTGGTTGATTAAACCTCTTTAAACTTGGAATAATTCTAAATCATTTCACCTTTTACTTAAGAAAACATTTCCAAATCATTTATTTAAATCTTAACAAAGATTTCTTATTTTTAAATCATTACTTTTAAATGGTTCAAAAAATGATGTTAAAGACCTATGTAAATCCAAATCAATTAGTTTTTAGTAGAAAATGATCCATAGAGATTAGACCAATTATACTCAATACTAGTTTCTGTATTCAACCTGTACTATTCGTCGAATAACAGTGAAATCACCTTTTAAATTCACATGGATAATATGAGTTCCCTCCATGGAATTTAATACAAAGTTTAACTAGGGTATTCTCTATACCACCAAAATATATTTTAAAACCTTGCTTAGCTTTTGAAAAACTCCATATTTCTTTTCTTTTAACTTAAGAAAATGCGGTCCGAGTAGATCAAATTAACTATCCCCTCTGTCGGGCCAGTCTGGATAACTAGAGAGGAACCCAGAAACTGGTTGTCCAAGCTCGGGTCCAGAGACTATCTCTCTATCACCCATAAGGCAATCAAGTTATTTGATCAACTCTAAATCCTTTTATATTATCTTTTAGAGATGATTTTCACTTACTTAACACAATTCCAAATATTGTTTAAAGTAATTTTCCTTTAACCATTTATTTAAAACTCCTTTAAAATAATTATTCCAAATAATATTCAAAATACTTAATTATTCGTTTGAAAAGATTACTAAAAAGATTGGGAAAGAATAATTAAGTTAAAACCATAATTTGCAAAAGTTACCAAAACCGCTGCAAAAACTGTTGCTAGTGTTTTTAAAGCTTCTTTGATCAAGCACTAATTCCATTTTATATAAGTCTATTTTTATAACTTAAATATCCTTTAAAACATCTTAACATGTTTATAGAATTTATTTCATATTTTTAATGCTTTAAATATATCTATGTTTAAAGAATTTACTACTTTGGTTTCCGAACCGCCAAAACGCGAAGTTTTTGAAAATATGATTTAGACATAACTCAAAATCTACAAGATGAAATCTTGATTTTTCACCTTCATTTGAAAACTATACTCTAATGGGTTCAAAAAATTCGTATTTCAAAGAATTTTGACTTATATTGAATCCTACATTGATTTAATGTAACGACCCGTAAATTTCGTGAATTTAATTTGGTTGAATTAATGAGTTTTGTAAATTTAATTTAGTAGAAATAAAAAAACTTTATAGAAAAAGGGATAATGAAATGAACACTAATAAAATATAAGTGGTGATTTAAAAACCTATTTACTAGTAATTTGAATAAATGTTAATAAATGAAATGGGGTAAGTATTATACTTGGATATAAATTTCCTTTAAAGGGAATTAATCAATATGTTAATGTAAATTTAGAAAAAAATACTATAATAAATGATGATTCCATTCATACATGTAAGCTGTTACTATAGGTTGCGGGTTGAAAAGGGTTGGTTGAATTAAAATTTATATTTAATTTAAATGGAGATATTTAAAGCTTACAATAACGGAAAATTTAGGTAATAAAAGTTAGCACAAGGGAATGAATGATAACCATATAAGGGAATGGCATTAATATAAATTAAGTTGGAACAAATTGGATGTAGAGAAATAAATGTAAGCATTTAATATATTAATTAATGTTGGTTTGATGACAATGTTACTTGGTGATTTATTTTATAGTAACGGAAGTGTGAAACGTAAAGTAATAAAAGAATAGACTTATGTTAAGTAATAATTTGTGTATACACGGGATTTTAAACGGTGATTGTTAAGTAATAAACCTATATAGGCATGTAGGGAAATAGGTAACAATTTATATGTTGTTATTTTATTTAGTATGAAATAAAGGTTGGAATTCAAATCACAATTAGAGGAGAGTAGGTAGTACCTTATTAGGAAATAAATATAAGGGTAGATAACAACTATTATGAATTCCCTAATTAATTGGTTGATAAATTTATTTGAAATAACGATCATTTGAATGTGAGTAATTACAATGTAGTTATTGATTTCAAGCGTTACTTTAATAATAAATGTGGATAGGGGTATGTTAATGCAAGGAAATAAATCGGTGTTATATATTGAAATTTTGTTAGTGTTTCAATAAGTAAAATTGAAATAGTTAATACGGATAAAAGTGAAACGGAAAATATGAATGCCATAGTGTGAGTCCAATATTTAATCCATCTAATTCAGATTAAAGATTCATTAATTTAATAGATAGTCTCTGAATTTAAATGGATTTAAGGGAAATTTCTGAAATCGATAAATTTAGCAACTTTCAATTTACTTTCAAATTTGTTAAACTATTGTAATTGATTTAGGAATATAAAAGTTTGTTTATTTATTTGAGGTTAAATTGTGAAATTGGGTTATTTCAATTAAATGGGAATTTAATGTTAAATATTACGTTAGTGGAGTTTTAGTTGGAAATCTAGAATAACAATATATTAGACCATTAACCAATGCCAATTTATCTACTTGGTGATAATGGAGTGAATAAAAGAATATATAAAAAAAACCAAATAAATGGATTTCATGGGCAATTAAGTTTAATTACTGGATAAATTGAAAATTTAAAACTAAATGTTGTGAATTTGGAATTTTTAACGATAAATGAATGTAGAGATTTATTAAAAGATTCTAGATTTACCAAGTAATCCAAACTGATAATTTTTTTGATAATTTAGAGTTGAAGTGGTAAATTTGATTTAATTAATTTATTTTGAATTTATTTCATTAATATAAAAGTAGCTAACAACTGTTATAGAAATTCCCTAATTGATTGATGAATAAATATATATGGAATAGTGATGGAATGTAAAGTTAATGGTAATTGTATAAAATCAATACAAGATAATGAATTGCATATTTTAGGTCTATAATAAAGTGTGGATGGAAATTTGATTGGATAGATTAATTGAAGGGAATTCAAATTTAATGGGAAAGGTAAATGGATATTTGGTAATAAATTTGAACGGACTTAAATAGTGAATTTATTTAATTAAAATATATAATAAATAATGATTTAATGAAAACCAATACTCTGTATATATCTATAATATTTGAGTGGAAATAATATACGTATAAATGTGGGATTGGGAGTATTACAACAATTATTAGGAGTTATATATAATTAGTTCATTCAACTAAATTGGAAATCATTGCAATAGATGTAAATTTAATGTTACGTTAAATAAATTAAGGTCATAAATGGGAAATAACGTAAAGGAATTCTTCATTAAATGATGGTTAGTGTATATAAAGAATGGAAATAAAGTTTATTTAATATATTGGAATTTAATTTACTATAAAAAGGTTGATTGCAATCAAATGAGTTAAGTGTTTAAACGGGAATCAAGCTTTATGTATTTATTTGGATTTATTGCAATTAATTTGAAATTAAACATGTAATTATTACGTTAATTTAAATTATCATTCAGCGCGGTTGTTTATCAGATCCATCTACTCTAATTCTAACCTATCTATATAAACCCAATTATAAACCCTAGCCTCCAACTATTCTCATTTATTTGTGCGTTCATTTTTCATCAACTCCTCCTCTTCCTCAATGGGTGCAAACCCTACATCTATTTTCATTTCAAAATCAAATCGAAGTCAAAAAATTCAAACTTCTCAGAAAATTCCTAAAGAAAAAATATATGGTGAAACTCTTGATGTATGCATCTCAGATCTGCAGTTCGTTCTTGGATCTGAGTTTTCTGTATAGCCGAAATTGGTTCGTTGTTCTTTTTTGTTTTTGTTTTATTTATTTTTAATTTTGATTTCAAATCATTCCAACACGCGATTTTTTTCGTTAGAATCGTAACAAATTCCAGATCTTTTGACGCTGGGTTGGACAAATTTGGAGACCGTCGAATTTTTGGGTTTAAATCGGATCTAAATTCGATTTAAATCTCAAAGGTGAGTGTTTTAACCCACTCACAACTTCTAAGATTTCTTATGTTTGTTAAATTAAATTTTGATGTGATTTAAAATTTATCTATGATTGTTTGGGCATATAATTAATCATCATCTCAGTTAGATAGCATTTAGTTAAATTAAATTGTTATTTAATTTTATTATTGCATATAATTTGCCAGTTAAATTTATTTATTATTGCATATAAACTGTCAGTTGAATAGTTATTAATTTTTATTGAATATAAACTATTCGTTGATGCCTGTTATATTTTATATGCTTTATATTGATGTTTTGTTTAAATTGGATGATGATTGTAATAAATGGTTGTTTATTGATATTTGGATGAATGGATGCTATATTTGATATAAACTGCAAGTTATTATGCATTTTCATTCCATTCGGGATTGCAGTTTGAAATGATATATAACCGTAGACCTTTATTTTTAAAATTTCGGATTGAAATGATAAATATCTGTATCACTTGACCATAGGATAGAAAATTATATACAGGCACCGTGGTCTATATATAAAATATTTTAAGGGATTTTCTATGGTTTGGAAAGAAATATACGGTTTAATAAATATTAAATTTTGATATTATATAAATATTATTTTATATATGGTTAAATTCTAAAATTTAAGCTATGTATAACTTCATGATGTTTTAAGTTTGATTTACGAATATTTCAAGTTTGAGCTTTATTTAAGTGATATTGAATTTATTAAATAAATATTTCTAAACTAAATAATAGTAAATTGAATTAAGGTATATATAAGATTATCATATTTGGTTGGGAATTTTGGAATATTTAAAGACTTGAAATATATCAAAATTGAAATGTTTTGAAATTAAGGTATTATTGTTTTCAAAGTATTGGTTTTCGAAATTGTTATAACTTTGAAAGTAATATGGTTTGAAATTGAATTTATTTGAAATAGAATTTATTTAAGAATTATCTTTAAATATATTGATTTGAAACCGATTGAAATTTTGAGATTAAGAATATGACTACATTATGTGATTTGGGTTTAAGATGGTTTAA
Organism: Allium fistulosum; assembly: GCA_030737815.1. NCBI lineage: Eukaryota > Viridiplantae > Streptophyta > Magnoliopsida > Asparagales > Amaryllidaceae > Allium > Allium fistulosum. Next base: position 504,861,430 of record CM060903.1, on the reverse strand, counting down.
AGAATATTTCAAGTTTTATAATTAAAAGTAAGAATAGTGATTGAAAATTTGGATTTTATTTAAATGATATATTATTGAATTTGGTTTTTAAGTATATACTATTTTGAAGTAAATGATATGTTTTGAAATAGCAATAATATTTTGGTTTTTGATGTATATACTATTTTGAAATAAAGAATATGTTTTGAAAGGGCAATGATTGTGTTTTTAAAAGTATATATATATTTTTAAAATGACCACGGTGTTATAATAACGTTTGGTTGTTAAAGAGACCGGGATCGGATATGGACATACTCTCTATCGATACCGAAAACCACTTTGACAACTGTGTACGCGGTGGAGTTTCCAGAATGAAGTAGGATGGTGGCGACGATCCTAAGGTATATATGTGGACCCAACTCCCGTGAGTTGGCATAAGGTGGCTAAAACAAGAGCGATTGACAGACCAAGGAGGTAGCACCTCTGATCGGACACACTTCTTCGATACCATTCTATTACTTATGATTGATTTGGTGACCACCCTTGATTTGGGAGTGTTGTTCGAGGTGGGCGGTAGTGGCTGCTATGCGTCACCACCAGTCCGGATGCGTAATTGGTATATCTACCCTGGCATTTCCTTGTGTGCCGTGTCACCTACCATATCGAACCCACTACGATTTTGGTTTAAAGATCCGACCGCGTTAAGGTTCACCATCCCCTTAACGCTATTTTCTATATGATTATACTTTACTGATTAGACACTACTGTATATAGCGTATATTACTACATAGTAGATAGTTTAACGGATCCTTAAGAGATGTGAATCCCGAACATTTCTTAAGTTACTGCACTCACGTTAGACACTGGATAGGAGATGTCAAACCCCGTAAACATCTCTGATGCCGTTTACACTCATATTTATTTCATTGATTTAACTTACATAAGATCTTTTAGTTCTGACTCGAGTGTTTTGTCTTTTCAATTCGCTCGGGTCAGCCTGAGCATTTCAGGATTTGAAGGCCTTAATTCTGGAGGACGAAGACGAAGAATTATTATTACTATTTGTTATATATTCCACTACACCATTGTATTCCGCTGCATAATTATCATTCTCTGGTATGTGTAACTTTGATATGTATTGTATAAGTATAATCAAATGTTTTGTAAAACAGCTTCATGAACTGTTATTTGATTATTATATTTTATTGTTCCGCTGCAAGATTCTATTTTATTTCTTTTATTTCTCCACTTTTTCTTATTTACCCCATAACAATTTACCCTTCTGTATGGTTTATGTTGGCACGTGTGTCTGCTTAAGCATACAAAAAGGTGGGACGTTACATTTAACTTTTCAAGTTGAAAAATTAAGAACTGCCGCTACGAGACGAGCTTGATTTGGCTTAATTTTTCAAACTTCATTAAACTTTGCCGAAACTTGTTACAATATCTAAAATACCATAATAAACCATTTTAAATCATTTCAAACGATTTTTACTACATTAAAAAACTCATTTTTCCACTTTATTTCATATTATAATATTATATTATTATAATATTCATTTTTCAATTTTATTATATTCAAAATCATAAAGATGCTTTATAAATTCCATACACATATTAGTATTGATTTATTTTTTATGAATTAACTATGGTTAGTTAATTATCCATTTCTATTTTGATGAATATTATTTTCCCATCATTAGAAACAAAGTTATCAACCAAATATTCATCCAATATTCAACCAAGCATATTAATTTACTAATTAAACATGTACATCATCATTTTAAGTTTCAAATAAACTAAACTAAACTAAAGTACTCACTATTGGTTTCCACTCCACCAAAAATTTTCCCAAGCTCCTTGAAATAAATCCAGCGGTACTCCAGCAGCACTTCCTTTCCTTTTCTTTGCTTTGAAGCTTCTTAAATCACCTTCCTTCCTCCTTGTAAGATCGACTAAGCTTTGGAAGGTGGTGATGCTCGGCCTTAGTTGGGGAATAGAAGTGGCCGTGGAGAGAAGAGAGGCAGTAGAGGTATTTTCCACTTGTTTTGACCTTGAAATGTTGTGGTATTATATATGTATTTTTATTTCTCTTTGCTATATTTTTGCACATTATTTTTATAAGAAAAAAGCCATTAAAATAGCCTGAAATGAAGAAGAATAAGAAGAAGTAGAATGTGTGGATGAATAAGTGGGTGTGTGCATGTATCTACAGGCTTAAACTTGAAAATATCTCCTCCCCCCTCCGCCTTATACTCACGCCAACCCCCATGCCCCTTCCATGATGTCAGCCACCCCCATGTGCTCTTGTCCACCTATGTGTGTGTAAGGTGAAGAGATGGTTGCTTTTGACTTTTGTATGAAAATATCATGATATTTATATGTTACTTATGTAAATATAAATGTAAATGGTGAAATGTATATATGTATGTATGTATGTGTATGTACATGTATGACATGTACAGATGTGCACAAGACACAAAACAAGGTTGCAATAACTTACAACGATTTCTATTTGTCAAACGGTTGATAATGCAGACTCCGATTTCCGATCATATTTTTACTTTTCAGTTAAACTATATATATTTATATATATTTGTAATCAAAGTTTTAAAATAACATTTCTATTATTATTTAATAATTAAAAGGGCCTCATTTGATTTTAAATTTTTTATTAAATCATTTAAACTCAATTTAAATTTAAAATTCAATTATCCAAAAATAATGATATCATTAATGATGTCATAAAGATAATTTATTTCCAAAAATAAAATAAAAAATATTTCATATGCTTGCTTAAGTGAAGAAATAAGTGTATGTATCGAGTTTCGTTCGCGACTTCTGTTGGTTAAAAAGCTGTTTATTGATAATTCTTGGTCATTTTATCGATATTTTTTCGAACAATATATTTTTTGTAAATACTTTTCCAAAACAAGATCACCATTATTATTTATCACATAAAACATGATTATTTATGTTTAACAATCCTATATTTGAATATTTAAAATTAATTAAGTATTCCATTCTAAAGTGATAAAATTACAGGTCGTTACACTATCTGATATCATTGCAACAAGGCGACTACAATGCATAGGGACCTAAAGCACATAAGTATGCCGTAAGGACTGTAAGCTTGAACTCTTATGTATTAATGGTTTGAAGCACACGATACAAGCGATGAAATTCAACCAAATGAGTTTCATTATGCCGATATCGTAGCTAGATCCTATTCCATTCAAAAAACTGCAATAGCTCAAAGAGCGTAGTTCTTCAGAATTTGAAAGAGATCAAGAGGTAGTGTTGTTTAAAGTACAAGATCAATAACGCATGTATAGATTTTCAAAATTCAATCATCTGGAGATACGATGGTTTCAAATATATGATAGAATTATCACAACAAATCAACGATCTCAGCATCTTTCAAAATATGGATTAACCACAATATGTAGAGCCCGTCAAATAAAGCAGGGGAGAATTAAGACTGCATTCGATCAAATTCACCACTTGATATTAAGGTTTAATCATAGAAATGAAAAGAGTTTAGCAATTGTAAATGAAGAAGGAATACAACTAGATCAAACTAAAGAGTTATGACAGTAATATTTAAATTATCAACAGCCAAAAAATGTAACCTGCTAAAGAGATGGTATAATTGCTAAGCACTTATTACTGTTTACTACCTCTAAATGTGTAAGTAACTCGGGGAGCAAGTTTTATACTCGTTATTTTGTAGTATTATAAGACTTAGGTTGTGTTTGTTTAAAATGATGAATACTGAACACTGATTACACAGTGCTGATTGCTGAACACTGATTGTTGAATGTTGATTGCTGAATACTTAAAAAATTTGTTTGTTTGCATTAATATTATTAATTTTTTTATTAATATATATTATTATTTTGACAATATTACCCTAATTACACTTGGTCATTTTATCTTATATAATTAACTATAATGACAAATGTCCACTTAGATATTTATTCTCAACATCACTTAATTCACATAACTAATAGAAAATAAACATTATAATCGTTTAAATTTATATCATAAAAGTTTTGTTCGAGAAAAATATATTTTATTATAACTGGTTGAAACTTTTGATTGTCTTTGTCAAAATTACCTACTATATTATTTTGTTTAGCTTCCCTAAATAAGTAGCTATTGAGATTAATACATGGTTTTGTTCTTCTTATTTAAATTATTTATTATTATTTTTTTGCATTTGCATTACACATTTTACTTCAATTTCTATTTAACTCAAATAGATAACACATGATTTTTTCCAACTTGAAATTGTTTATTGATATTTATGTTGTTGTGCATTTGATACACAATATATTTTTGTTTAACTCAAAGATTATGTTATTCATCTAATTTTCATTCTCATTAATAAGATTGATATTTTGTCATATTTTAATTCAATGTAAGTTCAAAAGTTATATATATATATATATATCATGAAACCATATTTTAGGTTGCATATGTTTCTTATTGTTTTTCAGCGATAACAGACTATAAAAATTGCACTAAATCAAAATCAAGTGAAAAATGTTTACTATATATACAATAAAGATCAACATAAAAAGAAAATTGAAGCTAAGTACTGTTGGATAATATCAAATATGGTTAAAAGTAATAAATAAGAAGAATAAATAACATGTGAAAAAGTCATAAATTTTGTTTGGAGAAATTTATTATTGGAAAAATGCTACAATAAGCAATAGGCACTTCAATAAAGCAAAAAAATACGATTGAATCATTTTGTTGAATGGAAGTGATTAATCAAAATTAGTTTTCCAAAACAAAAAACTTACAAACTGCTGATCAGTTATTCTAACCAGCATTCAGCCATTTTTCTATCCAAACAAACAGAGCCATATATTTACCAAAATATAGTCAACTATATTCATCAACTTTAATAAGAGATAACAAAATTAAATGTAGTATAATTAACCCATGTGGCTATTTTGGATTTACTAGAAGATCTATGAAAGTCACAATGAAGTTGTGACGACCACCCTATATGATCGACACTAACAGAGTATAAATAGTGTGTTGCATTAGTGCTCAGCCGATAGAGGACGAACATTAGGGTTTAGAATGAACAAATGTAGCAGATATATATACGATATATCTCATGGTGCATGGACAAAATATAATATCACATATACAACAGAAGAGAAAGTAATAACAATGTGAACAAATCATCATCAGAGTATAATATCCATAGAGCTATACATCAATAGTACAGTTTATACAGTAGAAACAAACTCAACAATTGTCTCAAATACAAATAGCATGCAGTCACTACTAAGGCTTCTCAGTGCCGCACAGTGGAATAAGCATGGACTTCTTATATGTATATAATACAAGATAGCTCCATCCAGCTCGTCCTCCGAATAGCTACTGCTCACCTAGACCTCTTATCTAGTCTACTCATTTAAGAGTACCCAAGCTAATAAGTAGTAAAGTATAAAACCTTGAATCAGACAACAGTCTGGTGTTAGTGGTAAATAAATCTCAAGATACTATACAGGAAAATATAAAAGGAACAAGAGTACACGAACCAAACCTGACCTATCCCTACAACCAAAGAGTTAGCATATAACAGTATAATATGCTACTGTATAATATCATAAAGATACAATATAAAATACCATAGTGGATGTCCAAATATCCTTATCTCCAGTACCCACTCCCAATTATATCCTCGAGTGATAGACTACAAAAGGAAAACAACCAAAAGCAACGATAGCATCCATCAAACAAGACTCACTATCACTCATCCATGTGCTTTGAATATATGATAACTCGTATGGTCTCCTTACTGCTATGGACTAATAGAAATCCTAGTGTCCTGTATACTATCGTATCACACTGCCCAAAACTTGATACATGTCTCATAGTCCCAAAGTTGGACACTTGACCCAAAGCCACTGGTCCAGGGTATTCGGATCCTTGCTATCAATCCATGGGCGTCCCCACTTGTTATACCTGTGCTTCGAGTACATAAGAAAATAGTCCGAGTATCAATGATGTCTTAGCACATACATCAATTTGAGCCCCACTTTACTCCATTCGGATTCCAAGCCCTACTTTCTCAATCCAGTTTTCATTATTCATGAGGAACCCATCCACATTCCCCATCTTACGGCTCCTTCCTTTACCGTGCCGCCATCTACGGAACCTACTCCCAATATGAGTCGACATCTGAAGATTCTAGTTTTTTATCATGGTTTTACATCGCCATCTAACCCTGGTGCGAACGAGCCAACACCTCCAGCATGATTTATAGGACCTCTACACCATTCCCTAGAAGATCCACTCCCATTGGACTCACTATGACAAGTCGGTACTGACCTCTTCGTGTCGGTCCCGATCTCTCTACTTAGCCAACTAATGGATGAGTTTTCTTGCACTCTTTCCTTGCTTCTAGCACCCCTTACCTAGATGCTTCCTATCCATCCCAAACATCTTGATATAGAAATAAGTCTCCTCTTTAAAGCACTCCACTTCATGATCTAGAAACAAGTCGGTATAGCCTCCAACGCTTAGCCAATCACCAATTCATCACCTTGGGCAACCTCCACTAGTCATTTCTCACTCTCCCCAAAATCAATAACCCATAGGACCAGCCAAAATATGTCAGTGTCGAGCTCTTCATGTCGGCGCCAACATGTGTACTTCATGAATTGGAGCTCGCGACTTGAAATCTATGCTTTTCTTATACTCCAGAGCCTCCCTTCCAAGTTTTGTCCAATTCCGATTATCTTTTTCTCCAATATGATCAATTCTCCTGCCTATCTTTCCAAACATCCAAAACACTAACAAACAACATTGAATCACTTCCAATAAACATAGGACAACAAGAAATTTCATTCATCCGACCATGCAATCGATAGAAATATGATAAACAAGTCAATCTCTAACATAAATCTACATATAACATGAATATATAAACATAAACAAAGGTGATTTCTAATCAATCTATATCATATGCATGGATTAACATGTAATTAGAGATATAAATGGTTTTATGGCCAAAAATCAATTTAAAACATGTTAAATCCTATAATTCTACCATAAAAACATGCATAGTATAGTGAGAAGGTATCCTCTCACTAATTATAAAATTCTACCAGTTTGATTGTAGATCCAATCCGGACTACAATGAAAAGCACTTGTAATCAGCCAATTTGATAATCTCTATTTTTTAATCGAAGATATACTCATTAATCAATAATCTAGTTTGATTTAGAGAGAAATTAGGATGAATTAGGATGAATTTAGGGATAAGTTTAGACTTGATTTGGAATGAGAGGAAAATGTTCTAATTTAACTCCTACAGCCTCTGTTTATGGTAATATCTAATTAGACTAATGGGCCAGTTAACGGGCTTAATTAATTAAACACTAATTCTGACTAGTAGCTTTTAAAACTTAAAATGGGCATAATTTCCTAACCGTGAGTCCGATTTTCTATTATGATCACTTTACGGAAAGGGATGCCATCATCCTGAAGCAATGGAACTATTTTGAGACCTAATTTGACTCCTATCAAAAGTTATAGCATAGACAAGGTCTTTAGGGTCAAAATGGTCACACAAAAACTCGAGAAAAATCGAAAGTGTGTAAAATGTCTCTAAGAGTCATATCCCAAAATTATAGAATCATACGACCATATACGGATAAAATAGAAATATTTTACGCACCTTCGATTCATAAACTACAGATTGTTGCATTCTCCCACCTTTATGAATTTCGACCTCGAAATCGCTAGACAAGCCAAAGTATAAGCATCCATAATTTTCCAAATTGCCTAATCATAAACAGCCGTCACACATATCAAATAAGCAACCATGCAATCAATAGTATATGTTATTTATCCAAGCATGTGGAATAGTAACCTATCTAATATAATATACAATTGTGAAAGTAGATATGATAAACGTTGGGTCATACCATTCAAAGAGCTCCAGACACCTAGTCCTCATGCTCTCTACCATCTCCCATGTACAATCATCATCATTCTGCTCCATTGTACCTTAACTAGTTTCACCGTCTTTCTCCTAGGTTGTTTTGTATTGTATCCAACAGTATGAACCAACTTACGAGATATTGAAACTTTTGGTTCTACCTCTGCTGATCTGGTGTAATTCTCATGCCTGAGTCATGCACAAACTTCCAAAGATAATAGGCATGAAATACATTGTGCACTCCCACCATGTTCTGAGGTAAATCGACCCTCTATGCTAACTTCCCAATCCTTTCAATTATTGAAAAAGGACCTATGAATCTCAATGCCAACTTCCACTTTCTACCGAATCGAACTACACTCTTTAGAGGAGAAACCTTCGCAAATACCATATCTTCTTTGATAGAAAATTCCAAATCTCTTCGTCTTTTATCCGCATAGTTTTCTATCGATCATGAGCAGCTTTCATTCATTTCCGAATGATCTCAATCTTCTCCAATATCTCTCTAAACATATCTGGTCCAAGTATCGATTTCTCGCCTGCTTCCCACCAACATGAAGGAGCGTTACATGGTCTTCCATACAATGCTTCATATGGAGCCATTCCAATACTCGATTGATAATTGTTGTATGCAAACTCCAACAAATGCAAATGACCATCCCATAATCCACCAAAGTCTATAATGCATGCTCTCAAGAGATCTCCCGATAAACGATTTACTCTCTTGGTCTGCCCATCAATTTGCGGGTAATGTGCTATACTAAGATCACTACACCATAAACGATATTTTGATACGGCTAAAAGCCATATCTAATCTTATTAGATACAGCTAAAAGCCGTATCAAAATATGCCGAGCTTAATATTTTGATATGCTTTTAGCCATATCTAATGAGCCAATTAGATACGGCCATTAGCCGTATCTAATTGACACATTAGATACGGCCAGAAGCCGTATCTAATTGACAAATAGGCAGCGTCTAATGAACCAATTAGATAGGCTAAAAGCCGTATCTAATTAGTCAATTAGATATAGATATATAATCAATATCTAATATATAATATTATAGACCTATTCATATCCAATATATAATATTATAAACCTATTCATATCCAATATATAATCAATAATCATTCCGAGACATCAAAACAAATAATATTATGGACAGTGCACATTCAAATGATTCAATAATCCGAATTGCAGTGCGTAATAACTTAACAATATCATTACATAATATCATTACATAATACTAGCATTTAGCATATTAATATATCGCAGTAGCGGATACTAGAAAACACTATCGCTCCAGTACCAAGATCCAAATACACAACAATAATACAAATGTATCACATTACTACATAATACAAATACACAACAAGCCTCTGTTATACTGTGTTGTTACGGCAGCCACTACACAATGCAAAGCCAAAGAGCTATCTCCTCCAGCCCAAAACATCTACACAAGCATTACAAAATATTAGTACATCTTTAGTTTTAGGAGTTAACTCTATATTATGGTTCATTTCAACTACATTTTTTTCCATTTGGTTATGTAAAAACTCAGATTTAGAAAATGCACCTGGATGCAACTAGTAAATACCCAAACACAGACTCAATACACCATAAAGAATTAAAGACTAAAAAACTTTTGTCAGTGGGATGCTGCCAGTGGGAGTATGCAGGTGATTGGAGAATGATGCAGTGAAGTGGGATGTTCTACAGAGGATGGTGACTTTGTAGGTGATCGAGGCTGTTTTCTTTTCTTTTCTTTTTGATGTGCACATGGTAGTGGGATATATGTACATTGAAGTGGGTATGAAGCTGTTTGGGTGTATGGGAAGGGACAGTGTGTATGGGAAGGTGCAGTGTTGATAGAATGTGAAAAGTAGTAGGTGGTGAAAGGGGAGTGAATGTTGAAAGAGGAAGGTGTATTGTTGTGGTGACGTAAACAACAATTGAATGTAAAAAGAGTGAAATGAAATAGAGAATGTGAATAAAATGACAGTTTATGAATAAAGAGAATGTGAATGAATGCAACCTGTTTGAATGCAGTGTAAACTTCCCTTTTTTTTAATGAAATGAAAGTAGCAAGATCAGAGAGGAATAAAAGTTGCAACATTTTTGGTATGAGCAACAAAAATGTGCAACAAAAAATATCAAAATATAATGTAAAAATGAAACAATCAATTCGAGCAACTGAGAATTGGAAATGCAAACTCAAACTGAAAAATAGAATCGTTAACAGAAAAGAAAAATGTAATGATTCAATGCAATTTTTTTAACCAAGAATGCAGGAACAAAAGAGTGAACAAATGGGGTAACGAATTATGCAGGAAACTGCAAAACAAAATACAAAATGCAAATCCCAAAACCAGGTGATTGTTTTTGGTTTAAGAGACTAAAAGAAGAACAGATGCACACATGAAAACAACACAGATGAACACAAAAAGAAAAACTAAAAGAAAAGAACAGAAGTTGCACACAGAACAGAGGTGCACTAAATGCAAACAAGAATGCACACAAAACTAAAACTGAAATGTGGTATTAGATGAAGTAGTCAAGGAAGTGTTTTGTAGAGAAAGCATCAACAACTTTAGAGCAACAATTCAGAAGGATAAAGCAAAATTCAAAAGAATGGAACAGAACAAGACCAAAAGACGATGCAGATTTGACTACTTTAGAGCAACAGTTCAATAACAAACTATTAGCTGTTGATAGTCACTCTGAAGATGCAAATGATTATGATGTACTTCTGCATACTGGCAATTTACTAAAAAAAGAATGCATGAGAAATACATTTTCAATCTCCAGCAATCAAAAGTCCAATGGCTAACAGAGGGGGATAGCAATTCTAGGTTTTATTATGCCATAATGTCAAAAAGAAAATGTAGAAATAATATATCAACTCTATGCAACCAAAATGGACAACCAATTTATGATGAATCACTTATCAAGCACCAAGCTAGATGTTTGTTTGTAAACTTTACTTGTTTTGATGCGATTACGCATATGACGATTTAAAAAATATGGTAGTTTCCTATGAACTAACGTTATTCAACTCGCTAGATGTTTTTAATTTTATTTCATTTATCTAAAAAGATGTTTTATGGTATATTAACAACTTAAAATATATTAACCTGAATTGGAATTAAATTCAAATCAATTTAATGGGACTTGAAATATCGACCACATAAATAGAAAATATACCTGCTCCATCATCTAGAGATATCGAATAAGACAGTTCAGATGGCACACATATCCACCCACTCCAACATCAACAAAGGTCTCTGCAAACTGATGATTCATTTTGCTGGTTCTCTCATCTGGTAGCAGTATACTATCCAACACCACTTTTTCATGTGTGGATGGTACAGATTTCCCATGGATGTTAGACAATGTAGAATCTCGGCATATAGTACCTGTTGCAATAAAAGGGAATATTTATTATTATTTAAGTTTTCTACTTATTATGTCATAAATGTTTAAATGTTAAAAATACCTGTTCCTATTACTTCTAAATCAGAGTTGAGGATTTCACATTTTTGATTGTTCGTAACATTGGTCGAATCCTGGAACTGTGAAGCAATGACTTCAGGAGCATTGAATTGTGTGGCGCGTCCTCCATCAGAAGAATTGATCGGTGCACGAATTCCCTGTTCAATATTTCCCACCATGTTGATCAAAACCTCCATTTGCCCAGACAAATTTCCCACTGTACCCTCCAAACTTCCCACCCTCATTTTCAACTCATCCTGCTCGCCATGAACATGTCAGAGTCGTTTCTGTGTAATGGCACAAGCCTTAACTTTAGTTTTTGGTATAACGGTCCCAACACCGCGGCTCCTACCCCTTGCATCCTTACCAAGCACTTGTGATAAGATGTCTTCATCCACTGTCAATTTTTCTTCATCACTATCAGTGATCTTTTCCTTCGCTTTCGCAATTTGATCCTGTAATATGATAATACTTACATGAATAAGGAATTTTAAAGAATATGCAAGTTAATATTTGTTTAACTTACAAAGTATGAAGAAGTGGCATCTGATATGCTACCATCTTTTTTCCTGTGTGTCTTCTCCCATACTTGACGATGACTGATATTTGTTGATGGACTAGCAACGATCTGCAATACAAGTTGATGCAACGACATGAATATCCAATCACAATGTGTAAATCATTTGAATGAAAATGAATATAAATTACCATTTCTTGTTCTATTTTAGCATGACTTTTACGTCCTGCATGATGAGCATAACTGAGCAATGCTCTGTTCTTTTTATCTACCTCCCTTCTTCCGCTCGCTTCAGGCGTTGCTTCATTTTTTACGAACTCTGCCCAATCTTCTTGAGCAACTGTAGGTGGGCAATTTTTCGACCGTTCTTCGTCATTGTTGAAAGGGTCATAATAAACTACTCTCAAGTTTTTCTTGTATCTCCTAAAAGCCTCGGCCATTCTCTTTAAAAACATTTCCTTTGAAAGCGGATCGAGCACATAAATTTTCTGCAAAAAATATATTAAATTATGTGTTGTGCAAAGAGTTGAAACCATAAGGCTATTGAATGAAATAGTTGTTGTCAAACAGATAAGGATACTTACCACCAATTCGTTCCAAACGTTGTCCTTGTATATTCCACGTACTTTATTCCAACTTATATATGATATCGGCACATGAGCTCTTACTAGTTTACCGAGCATAGTAGCGATTTTTCCAGCGTTATCTAAGACCGGAATACCAAGTAAGTTTTGATCAACTTTCTTCGCCTCTGAACATGCCGAATGTGAAGATGGTGAATTTTCTGACATAGTTTCCTGCAAAATATAATATTACTAATTATTTTAATAAGTCACGATAATAATTATACATGTATCAATGTATCAATGTCAACACTCCATAATATAACACACTTGCACATACAAAATTATTAAGTGACAACACCTGGAATTGCATTGGAATGTATAAAATATTCAAAACCATACATACACACAATCGTGCAATTAAAAATATACAGACACACAATCATGTGATGTACGAATACTAATAAGTTAACATATGGATTTGGTAAGGTCTTCTAATTTTTCATTGACTTCAAAAGCTGATTGATAGACGGTAGGGAACTCAATGTCATCCACATTTGTAGTCAACCGTTTTGGTGTATGCAAGACCACAGACCATCCATTATTTTTTAAATCTTTTGAGTAGAAAACTTGACTCGCTTCTGATGCAAGAATAAACGGCTTGTCATTCATGTTATTTTTGTTCTTCAATTTCCCTAAATTTACCATGATGAGGTTTGAAATGGGATCTATTTTGCAACCATTGACCTTATCCTCGACTTTTACTCAATCAAAATAAAAAACTGTTTGTTTGAAGTCAGTGTAATCCAACTCAAGTATCTGTTGAATGACTCCATAATACGTTGTTTCTGCTTCCTTATAATTTTTATCCTTGCCACTCGCTCTAAATTTTGTAATTGCTCTCATGCATACACCGCTATTTTGTGTTACCATACGATCTTCGTACCTTTTTGTGGAAAATGATAATCCATTCACTTGGTACTTCATATAACTACGCGTTATGAACTTCGGCCCATGCACTAACCGCCACAGAGTTGGATAAACATCGATGGTCTTTAATAGCTACATAAATTTTAATAAGTAAAAAAGCATGGTCACAAAGGTGTATTGCACACTTATAAACACATGAAATACTTAAGACGAAGTTAAACCTCATTACGTAACCATAGATTAAAACTTTGAACTACTTCCACGGTGGTAGCCCTGCCTCTAGGTTGAAATCTAGTACTTTTCACATAGGAATTATACCTCCTACGAAAAACACATATCAAAATGTATATATAAATTGAATTAAAAAAATTAAAATTCCAAACAAGTTCGTGAAATTACTTCTTCCATTCATCCAATCCATCGTACTTATTAAGGACCCATCTACGCACCTGTTCAAACTGCACTTGGGTTAATGTTATGTCTTTACCATTATCCAGAGGTATCTCACCAGCAAACTCATCGTCCTCGTCTAAAAACGCTTTGCGGGTATGTTTATGATTGCCATCACCTCCGTTTGGCATATATTCCATGCAGTAAAGACTAGCTTCTTGTACGATATATCCTTCTGCAATACACCCTTCAATGTATCTTTTGTTGCGCACATATGCTTTATATGTTTTCATCAACCTATAAATGTGATCAATTATATACTGTAGACGGTAGCTATTTATATGAAATAATGATGTGCATAACTGAAATTAGAAATTTACCGTTCAAATGGATACATCCATCTATATCTGACAGGGCCACAAATCAACGCTTCATCGGCTAAATGAACCATAAGGTGGACACTGATATCAAAAAATGCAGGTGGAAAATGTTTTTCAAAAACACACATTGCTTCTACTAAGCTAGTCTTTTCTTTTAAAAGATGTTCCCTATTGATCACCTTTGAACACAAAATGTTAAAGAATAAACTAATACGATGAACAGCATTTCGTAGATCCTTATGTTGTGGATAAGAATGTTGAAGCAATACCGGAAGCAAATGCTGCATTATGACATGGTAATCATGTGACTTCATATTTCTTAGTTCAGGAGGATTGATGCTCACATTGTTGTGAAAGTTAGAAGAAAATTTGTTAGGCACTTTTAGATTTTTCAAAACGGTGCAAAACCGTATCTTTTCTTCTTTGCTCAAAGCGAAAGTTGTCTTTGGTATGATTGTTTTATTTGTTTCAGGATCTTCCATCACCCACAACTTTTGTTTTATACCCATGATTTTCAAATCCTTGCGTGCATTGATGCCATCTTTTGACTTATCTTTATGGTCCATAATGGTGTTGATGAGATGCTCCATGACATTCTTCTCTGTATGCATAACATCAATATTATGTCAGACCAAATTTGCTTTCCAATATGGTAAATCAAGAAAGATAGACCTTCTATACCATCCAGAAATATTGTCAACATCTTCATTGGTTGACTTTTTCCGTTTTCGACCAATTTCTTCTTTTTGTTTACCAACTTTCATTTTGATATTCGCTACTTTCTTTTCAACTTGAAAACCAGTCAATGGCCATTTAGGACGACGAAGTTCTTGTTCGTTGTTGAAATTTGTCTTATCGTATCGAAACTTGTGTTCGTTAGGAAGAAACATTCGATGTCCCATGTAACACATCTTCTTACTTTCAGGAAGATAATAAGAACAAGTGTTTTCCCCACAAACAGGACATGCAAAGTAACCGTGAGTTGTACATCCCGATAAAGTTCCAAAAGCAGGGTGATCATGGATTGCCCACAGCACCCTAGCTCTCATTGTGAACTCAGATTTATTTAACGAGTCAAATGTAACTACTCCTTCCCATAACTGCTTTAAATCGTCTATCAACGGCTGTAAATAAACATCAATATCCTTTCCTGGTTGTTTTGGCCCAGAAATCAACAATGTTAACATTAAGAACTCCCTTTTCATGCACATAGACGGAGGAAGATTATATGGCACTACAATTACTGGCCAACAACTGTAAGGGTTAGAGAGAGAAGCATGTGGGCAGAAACCATCTGTTGCTATTCCAAGTGTGACATTTCGTGGCTTGGCAGCAAAAGTTTGATCAAATGAATCTACGAATTTCCATTGAGAAGTGTCACATGGATGACGCATTACGGTTGGATCAGACTTGGCACGACCATGCCAGGTCATCGCATCTGCCATCCATGGTACAGTTACAGTCTCTTCAATCTAGAAATTAAAGGAAAATGTCTTAATGTCTTTCGAGGTACTTTGGTGCATTTTCTCTCTTCGTTTAATGATGTCATATATCTTGGTTCATTGCAATTTGTACAAGAAACTTTGTTCGCATCATCTTTCCAGTACAATATGCAATCATTGATGCATGCATCATAAGTTTTGTAATTCATCCCAATTTGCTTAATGATCTTATTCACGTCGGAGTACTTTGTCGGCAGCGTGTTACCTTCGGGGAGTAACTCCTTTATTAGTTCGAGAAGTACAGTCATACCATTATCTGAAAAGTTGTATTGGGTCTTCAAGCTATTCAGTTTCACAATGGCATACAGCTTCGTAATCCCTTTTGAACATGAAGGATACATTGGCTCTTTTACGCTACCAAAAAGCGATTTATACTTCTTACTTTCATTGGCCTGCCAATCTGGATAATCAGTAGACTGCTCTCCAACATTAGCATGATCAGGCAACGAATTTGTAGGTTGAAAATGATGAAATCTATTTGCATCATTGACCAGATCTTCCATCCTAATATGTTCAGACTCAGCAGTAGTTCTGCCATGACTAACTGGTTGCTGTTTTTCCATCTCCGCCCTTTTTTCCCCTTGAAAATACCACGCTGTATACGATTGGATAATACCCCATCTAAGCAAATGAAAATGAATGTCATCTAATTAGATCGTCTTCATATTTTTGCACCGGGTGCAAGGGCATAAATACAATCCTTTCTTACCACCGTTTTCTTCAACAAAACTAATGAACTTCTGCACCCCGTCTATATAGTATGTAGATCTTAGATCTGGTTCATTTTTCCATTGTTTCCCTATGCTGAAAGACATACTGCCCTCCTGTCACATTAACTACCTTTGACGATAAAATTGCCTCTTCCCCTCATTCCATTTCCACCACTACCTAAAGTTTCCAAAAATGTTATTTTCCGAATTTGAATTGTCATATTGTATAATAAATTAACAAGATAATGTAGGGACAGCGCATAAATTTCCTTTTTCTATAAAAAAGTAATTTCATAAACCTTTCCTAATTTAGTGATAACTATAAGATTTAACGTAAAGTATCATTTATTATTATCAAATTGTGAAAATATTTCAAAATTTGAAATCACTATCATAAAAGCATCTTTTCTAGAAAATAAATAAGTCTGTAACTTTCCTTTCCAAATTAGAACATGATTTAATCCACATGATAATTCACCATCATCAAATTGTGAGGACATATCTAAACTTGTTATCATCATTGTTTTAAAAAAAGCTTTATGGGGAAACGATGTAACTTCATTTTCTAAGTTAGTAATTTTACATGATTCAAGCTACTTGATCGTTCATAATATAAATTTTTTAGTAAAGAACAATATAATTTAGTAAACAATTAACTTCCTTGTAAGATTTATACGCATGCCTTTTTCATGATCGTTTTTTGTTTTCCTGTACGACCTAGAATTTTGTAGTATGATTTTAAACATTTAATTAATTTTAAATAGTTAAAATATATGGACTATTTAAATTTCAATAAATAGAACTCAAAATATAGGGTTTATTTTAAACATTAGCACCAAACTGTTTCCAAAAAATTTGCCATTACAACGGCGCCATTTTGTAGCACCGGAGTAATGTCTATGCATTACCCCTCTCCTGATACTTGGCTTGCGCCATTAACAACAATTTTATCCACGTATACAACAATGTTAGAACAATATACAACATTAGCACCAAACTGTTTCCAAAAAATTTGCCATTACAACGGCGCTATTTTGTAGCACCGGAGTAATGTCTATGCATTACCCCTCTCCTGATACTTGGCTTGCGCCATTAACAATAATTTTATCCACTTATACAACAATGTCAAAACCATATACAATGTCAGAACCATATACAACATTAGCACCAAGCTGTAAATTATGCAAGGAGATCAAAATAATACAAAATAGCATAAGATTGACTATTATATTAGACATGGTATTATTGTTTTTTTTAATTAGACATGGGGCTACTCAGAAAAAAACTGGGTTTCTTCATTTTTTTCAAATTACATGGGGTTACTCAACAAATTCACGAGTTCAAATAGAATTTGCCTAGAGAAAATAAAGACCAAGTAGACTCTGTGTACATGGTGCTCTTACCATGCCATGAACAGGGCCAGTTATGTGGTTTTTCTTTACCGAAGACAAAAGTTTCGTTTTTTTGACCTCGATTAGGCATTGACAGAAATACAATGAGACATTAATAAATATGTTTTTCTCATCTTTTTGTATTTACAGCCTGTCTATTTATCTCAATTATATTCACTAATACCAAAATTACCTATCTATTGATTTATTTATTCTCGTGAATATTCATTAAAAGGATATCTTTTCACTACCAAAGAAATATTTGCAATGCACTTTGAATACTTAATAGCACAATCCTCTAGAATTTTAAATATTCGTGTTTATATTTCTCATAATTCTATTACGACGTCTGTTTCATGCATAATAAGTAATCATTATAGAATGCAAATGAAGAATCAATTATATCAAACATAAATTCTGTCAAAGGCTGCCTATTTTCAAATTGGAAGCTAACTAAAAGAAGATAAAAAGAAGTAACAAGAATTATAATTGTATTCATAATTATATTATTTCTTAATTAGGCCAGGTTTAGTAAATCATCAATTATTGGAACAAGAAAGAAGGTTAAGCATGAAATATAAAACATTTTCAAACAAAAGTACATAAGAATTAAACAGAAAATTAGACTTATAAAATTAGTAATTCAATTGACATGTCACTAATCCACCAAGGTACGGGTAACCAAATAACTTCCTAGTTCAAGCATAGATAATAATCATAGATTCTTTATTAAAAAAGGACAAACATTTCGATCAGTAGACCAACATTAGCAGAAAAGGAAGGACATAAATTAGGTTACCTACAGCAACTCATTAAGATTGTGGTTTAGTCTAAACTATACATATAAATCCCTTCTGTTATCATAACAGTACTCGTCAAAATTAAGCACGCAATTTCATAACAAAAACAATGGAATTAAGCACGCAATTTCATAATAAAATTACCTGAGAGCAGTGATCGAATTCGAGAAGACGTGGAAGGCTCTGATGGACGACGTCAAAGTAACATTCGATCGATCGAGGTGGAAGGCTCTCTGGCGATTTAACCCTAAATAAGCACGGGAAAAAATGAAAGTGGGAAAAAAAAGGAGGGAGGGTGTGCGTTTTGGGGAAAATTTCCCACGAAAAGAGGCACAAATTTTGATACGGCTATAAGCCGTATCAAATGTTAATACGGCTTACAGCCGTATTATATAATATAGATACAGCTATAAGCCGTATTAAAATTTGATACGGCTTATAGCCGTATCAAATGTGCCGCCTAAGGTTGCGCTAAAATCCTATCTGTGGTGTAGTGGATGCAAATTTGTCCCTAATGCCTCTTGTAAGCTCTTCTAAAACCCTCTAGTGAACAACGGGTCTCGGCCGTTCTCAATGCTTTTCGGCACACCATGGAATCGTACTATCCGCTTTACATACAACTCTACCAGCTTGGATGCCATTCTATTTGACTTAACGGGTATAAACTTTCACTCTTGGTCAATAGATCTACTATGACCCAAATGCCATCGTACCCTGCTCGAGTCCTCGGTAGTCCATCTATAAAATCCATCGATACTTGTTCCCATTTCCACTCAGGAATCTCTAATGGTTGTAACAATCCACTAAGTTTCTTTTGCTTTGCCTATACCAATTGACAGTTCATACGCTTCGACATGAATGCCCCAACTTCCCTCTTCATGCCTTCCCAATAATAGGTTTGCTTCATATCTCGGTACATCTTGTTACTGCTGGGTTTGTTTGTACCAAAAATGGGCACAACACTCTTCGGAAGTTTTTGAAGAGATAAAAGTGAAGAATGAAAATTAAAACTGTGGATTATCTAACAAAAACTCCAAATAACAGAAAGTAAATTGCAAAGACAAGCGATTTAGAGTGGTTCGGCGTTTTGCCTACGTCCACTATGAAGTTTTGATGATTTTATTGCTCGATTACTTGAAGATTACAGTAGTTTATATGGTAATACAACTGAATTTAAATGCTAAGTGTCAATCTAAAGCAGCGGCGGTGTTCTGGAGTAGATCTGGCAGAATCTGGGCGCTCTTTAGTACTTAGAATTCTCCGACCCCTTTTCTGAATGACCAGGGGCTCTATTTATAGGTGTAGGAGGCTGATATTTCGCCTAAAATGAGGGGAGACCAGTTCTGGTACGTCAGGGGGCCCACATGGCCGAATCTGGAGATCCGGGCCCACTTTGGGATCGATTCGACCCTTGGTTCGAATCGACCAAGAAATCATCCAATCGAGCTGAAATTTGGTGTGAACATTCTTCATCATGTGTTTAAGCTTCTGCGAAAATTTCATGGCATTTGGACTTGTAGAACTCGAGATATGATCGATTCAATGTTGCATTTCTGGAGAAAAGGGATACTTCGAATCGATCTTAGTTCGAATCGATTCGGTCGACTCGATGCTTGCTGCGACGTGGCGCGCGTATCTCGCCTCGATCCGTTTTGTACTCCTGTTTGACTGGGTCGAATCCATGGCTTGGATTCGAAGATGGTGGAGTCGAGGACTCTCAGTTGAGTGGATTCGAAGATGGTGGAGTCGAGGCTTATCCAGTTGCATGGATTCGAAGGAGCCATCCCTCGATGGACTCGAACAGAGGTTTGTTCGATGGAGTGGAAGCGAGGGAGGTTCGATGGAGTCGAGGCAAGGGAAGTTTGATGGATTCGAACTGGTTCCTGGCCAATGGATTCGAGGCAAGGTGCGTTCGAATCGGTCATGGTCTACGCTTGATGGTGTCGAAGCTAGGTATTCTTCCTGGATTCGAAGCAAGGCTATGTTCCATGGACTCGAGGCACCTTTCCTCCATGGATTCGAAGTAGAGAAATTTGTTGGATTCGAACCTAAGGCTACCTCAGATCGATTCGATCTTAAGGCTACTTCAGATCAATTCGACCCATGACATCTTCTGATGGATTCGAGTTATGGCAATAATGAACGATTCAAAGCGAACATACGTTGATGGATTCGAATCATAGACTTGGCCTATGGAGTCGAACTAAGGGCCATTTCTTCCAACTTGTATCAATGATATCTTGAGCGTATGAACTCGGATTGACTTGAAATTCGGAAAGTTGGCTTGAATGGCTTTACTTGTCATGTCTTACCAATTGTAGCCCGATCCGGACTTGAACAAATTTCATCGGTATCCGTAGCGATCCTTACGTGTAACCGACTTCCGAGACGATCTGTCACCGGTATCTAGTCAAGTCCTTGGTGTCACGGTCTTGCCAAAAGGCGGGATAACATTTGCCCCCCAAAGTATGTCTTGTGTAAACATGACGTGCTTTGAAAAGCTGCAGTCTCTCATTGGATAGCTACAACATGCTTTATCGAAAGTCGTCTTCTTTGCTGTTGTAATCAATCGTTGTATGATCATGATCGGCTGTTTGTTGTCGAGCTCATGACGGAATGAACATTTGATTTCTGTGAATGATAAAAACCAAACATTAGTCAGAAATACGTGCATACGTGTATTAACTTGACTTTGGTTAATGTTGCGTGATCGTAAGTCGTTATCAGTTCGGTTTGTTATCGAAATCTGCATCGGTTCTCTCCTGAACCGGTTTGAGACTCGAGTTAAAACATCGCTTTTATGATTGCCTATGATCGTCCTCTTGTATTGATCCTCTCCTGAATCGGTACAAGAGTGGACAAGCAATTTTTCATATGGAAACGATTCGTCCATTTGACCGGTGGTATTTGACGGATTCGAAGCTACGTTTCTTGATCCGCTTCGAGTTGATGGTTTCGAAACAAGTACTTCGAATTGATGTGATACTGTGACTTTGATTCATCTTCCGTCAATTGCCTCGAATCGATGGACTCGAAGCTTTAATGAATTCGACAATGATGGATTCGGAGGTGTGGATTCGAAGTAGATTTGAAACGTACGCACGTTGGAGTTCGAATTGGTGAGTTTGAATCGTCTACTCCGGATCGATGATGCTTTCCGTCATACCGTATGGATGGATTCTAAGTTGATGGGTAATCGAGCATACGTTCGAACTCATGGAGCTGTGACCTGCTGCGAGCGGTTATCATGACCGGGAGACGAAGAGCCTCGAGTCGTCCCTGGAACCCATATAAATACGCGTGGTTAACTTCACTTTTTCTTTTTACCTTTTTACTGTTGCGAGAGCTCTTTCTTCGAATCGATCTTTCAAAGTTCTGCGTTTTGCACGAGTTGATCAAATTCCTTCAAGTTTTCATCTGTAATCGAATTCAACCAGGTAACCAAGGGATCGATTCGAACAATGAAAGATAAAACTGGAACCTTCATCACTAATTTCGACTCCTCTCGAAAATTATGAGGAATAGTGCGGTCGGGAGTGGGTCGACTCGATGGATCTGAGGAACGAGTCCGTTCGCGTCGCATCGATCTTGAGTGCTAATATGGAGGAGCGTCGTTGCTTCGTATCGATCCAGGAGTGCCCAGTTCGAATCGATCTTGAGGGCAAGGCTTTGGATCGATGACTTGTAATGGCTGGGCATCGAATTGATCGATTCGAAGTAACGTTATCCTGATCGATTCGAAGTTACGCGGAGCTTATGGATTCGAAGCGCTCTTCCATCTTAAGGCTTCACCGAGTCGACCTTAATGGAGTCGAGGCGTATGGATTCGAACATCATCGATTCGACTTATGTCGGTTCGAATTGATCGATTCGAACGTTCTAACACTTGTTCTTCTGATTTGCTCCATCATCTGAGCTACGACCAATCTCAAGTTGAACCTTGACGATCATAATGGATTTTAGCATACTTGACTCCGATGAGCTTCGGCCTTGCATAATCGAACTTGACAGTAAAGCTTGACCTCCTTTTTGAAGCTCGTCGATGGAACTGTGACTTAACTAAAATCTCAACAGACTTAAACTTGCATTAGTTGGTAGCACTTGGATGGTGTGGAAGTGACGGTCAGCGATGACGGTCGTTTTCATTCTCAAATTCCCAAGATATGTTGTACGAACATCTTGCTTTATTCTGTTAAATTTGCTTAAGTGATGCACAGCACTTGCACTGCACGACACGTTTACACACACTATACTGGGGCATGCACGGGCTGGTTATGAACTTAACGTTGCTTTCTGATGAGTTAGCTAATTATGGAATCTTCGAGCTCCCAACAACAAGAGGTGCAGAGCTCGACTCCTCCTGTGCTTGAGATTCCTGACATCCCTGCCGATGTAATCGATCCGGCTCCAGACGAATTGCCAGAGGCTATATTTATTGAGGACCCTGTTGATTCGGTTCAGTCTAACATCTCTGAATCCTTACTGGGACGAATATGCCTAAAGCATAACATATCTCTAGGTGACGTATTATTGCCCAGTGCCACTGATAGACCGCACAATCCGCCTGAAGGATATACAGCATTCTACCGTCATGCTTGTGCGGCCGGAACTCTTCCTCCTTTCAATCAATATATCAGAGGGATGCTATCATATTTAGGAATCGCTCCTTCACAACTTCATCCCAACGGGCACACGTTGCTGAATAGTACCTTTGTAATATTTATGGACTGTCTCTTTCGCCCGCCGAGGCCCTCCGAGATCAGACACATATTTAACTTCAAGAGTAGGGGTGATAGCCCGTCTTTTACATTTTTGGAGGCAGTTAGGAATTGCCAAGTTGTAGTTGGAGCTTGGACTCGACTAAGCTATTTCAAGAACGAGTGGTTCTACGTTCGGTGCCCTCCGGGTTTCGCTAGGCGATGGTTGTCTAGACGTAAGCGCCTTAACCTGTTTCCATGACCAATAGCTCTTCGGTGTTAAAATTGACATTTCATTCCTTTTACAGCTATTATCTCTAGGCCCGATGGAGGGCGTTTCAAGGGTACCGTCCGGAGTCTTCAAGAAGTCCCAAGCGAGCTGAGGCATATTGACTCGGTGCTGAATGATTACAACTTAAGAGTTCTTGGTTTGATCGACATCAATCAAAGCATAGTTGTTGAGGGATTTGCAAAGTCCGCCTCCAAGAAGGAAGATAAGAAGAAGACCAAGAAGAAAATCAAGAAGAAAAAAGTGAAGAAGTCACTCGGAATCAGAATAATTGAGGCGGGTGACGAAGAAAGAACTCACACAGATTCAGAGCCGATGGTTGATCTCTCGGGAAACTTTGAAGAATCGGGAGAAAAACGAAAAGGCAAGGCCGTCGTTTCCAAAAAACTTAAGTCCAAGGGGGGAAAATCCGTAGATGTGTTTCTTCCCGCTTCCGGGGTCATGATTTCTGAGGCCGCCCCTTCTCATTCGAGA
Organism: Allium fistulosum; assembly: GCA_030737815.1. Classification (NCBI taxonomy): domain Eukaryota; kingdom Viridiplantae; phylum Streptophyta; class Magnoliopsida; order Asparagales; family Amaryllidaceae; genus Allium; species Allium fistulosum. The sequence continues at coordinate 504,837,339 of CM060903.1, read as the reverse complement.
GATTCTTTCAAAGGGCTAGACGATATTCCTATCCCAGATTATATATCGATTTCTCATAATCCTGGGTTGGAGGAATTTCAAGATGTTCTAAACATGAACGAGCCCTTTCCTTTAAGTGCGGTCAACACTTCCGGTCGGTTTTGGGGGTTTACACATTTACACACACTTCCACGACACTTCATGACTTTTGCATAGTAAACATTGCTTTATGGGATTTTAATCCGTAATTCTTTCTTATCGCAGGTGAGATGTCAGGACGTGGCTCTACTCTAGATAGGCTTCGGAATGTGCGCCAATCTTCTCCATTTTACGATTCCCGTAGGAGAGAGACAGATAGGGATTATGGGCGAGGCTATTCGAGTCAAGAACGTTATGATAGAGACAGAGATTACTCGCGTAGCCGTTCTGGCTATGATTACTCTGACAGAGACCGGGGATACCAATACCGATCCCGATCTCGTTCTCCTCCGCCTCCCAGGGCTCCAGTAGACCTCCCAGGGCCATCTCATCAGCAACAGTTGCCTTCTCAATCTTCTCGGCCTGATGCTCAACGGCCAAGAATGGAACCGACGGCAGCCGCTATAATTGAACAAGCTCCGGCTGAGTTGACAAGCGAGGGAGCTGCTAAACTCGCCCAAATGAAAAATGACTACCCTGAAATTTGCATGGATGGCTATATCTTCCCTCCTAACTTTAAAAGAATCCCTCCGGAAGCTGAGATCACTGCTCATAGTTATATCCACGACTTCTATGCTCAGTATAAGGAGTGGTACAAGGCAGCCGTGAAGGCTTCTAGAGTAGCTTTTGATCTGGCGAAGACTATTGCTGAACGCGATGCTGAAATTGCTAAACAGAAACGCATCGTTGAAGTTCTTCAATCTGAAATGGAGACGTCCCGGAATTCTGAACTTCAAGCTCTCCAGAAGCACGAGGACGCCGTGGCCAAAATGGCTAGGATGCAACAAGAACATTGCGCCACGGTAGAGGAGATGGGCCACCGCAACACCACCATTGCAGCTGAGCGAGACTTAGCCGTTAAAGAGCTAAACGAGCTCAAGGCCAAATTCACTGAAATGGTGAAGGAGAAGGACGATGCAAACGCCACTGCTCAAGAGGCTTGCGACCAAGCAGTATCTCTCAGGGCCGAACTTGCTGCGGCGGCGGTCAAGGCTAAGTCTGCAGAAGCAGAAATTCGAGAAAAGATTTTGGAGGAGAGGTCCACGCTAGATTCTGAGTTTGATGATCTCTTGGTCACGTACAACGCTAATGTGCTGGACCACAGGAATCTAGCGTGGCTGGGAGATGACTCCACGATCTTGTACAATGCCTGGACCCGGCTATTGGATGAAAAGAGAGCAGCGCATCCAGATGAAACACTTGACGACTTTGAGTTGGAGATGCGTTTGCTCACCGAAGATGAGAGGAAGGTCCTTCACGAGGCGGCGATTTCTATGGCGAAAGAAAAGCTTGGCGTTCAATCTCTAGAGACAGGCGAAGGTTCGGGGACCGCGCATCACGAGGCAAGTGTTGGAGCTGTAATCCCAACATTGCCCGAAACCACTGGTGCAGTAGATCCCCAATCTGTTCCTGCATTTAATCCTGACCAACCGTTATTATCTTCCGCCGATGATTCCACCCACGTTTCGGTCCAGACTAAGGAAGGTATTTGAGCGCTTCTCGTAGTTTAGTTGTGGAGAACTTTAAGCAACACACTTGGCTAACAATCTTCGTTTTGTCGCATTTCAGTGACTGAAGTCGTTGTTTCTGCGCCTCTTGCTCTATCAGTTCCACATCAAACACAAGGGGTTGTTTTTACTGAAGCCATCACGACTTCTACCTTGATCGGCGAAGAGGGAGATGCAAATATGTTTTCTTTCAGCGCTCAAATGATTGAGGAGCTTCTCAATGAACCCATCGATCCCTCTGTCAACCCGTCCGATGCTGTGAGTGGGGCTGCTCCGTCCATTAGTTCATCCATGCCAGCTATTGGCACATCCGATGCGGCCCAAGTATCCCGTGAGGACGACGTTATGGCTGAGATTGATGCCGAGATGGCAGTAGGGAATGCTGGTATGAATCCGCCCGGGCCTGCCCCGTTAATGGTGATTTCACCGGGCGGTACCGTAGTGATTGAAACTGCTCCTGTCCCTCCTCCTGCTACTACTCCCATGCCTCCAGCTCGACCTCCTAGAAGAACTTCCGTCGCCTCTAGTTCTGAGGAAGACGTTGACATCATATCGCTGCCGGAGGGCAAGCCTGAAAAGAGTAAGCGGTTGAGGAGAAAATCGGGCAGCGGATCGGGTGGAGCTACCCCGAAGAAGAAGATAAGGAAGAAGAAAGATTGAACTCTTTCTTTAAATCTCTGTTGCGTAGGGTAGCATTTTGTTGATTTTTCTATAGCCGTGTATAGATGTGGATTCGGCTCCCACTAGTAGCAATTTCTTGAACCATTTTGTAATCAGATTCTTTTTGTTGATAGTGGAAATGAGAATGTATTCCCTTTTGTCTCCAACTTGTTATGTGTTATGGTTCTGCCCCCAGTATTGGGGATTAGTGTGGAGTTGATGTATGTTTATACTCCGCCTTGCGTACTGGGAGTACGGAGTTAGTTAATGTTTATACTCCAGTTCGCGCTCTCGGAAGCTGGAGTTTGTTGATGTTTATACTCCGGTTCGTGCTCTCGGAATCCGGAGTTAGTTAATGTTTATACTCCAGTTCGCGTTCTCGGAAGCTGGAGTTTGTTGGTATTTATACCCAGCTCGCGCTCTCGGAGTACTCTGGGGTTTTAGGAAAATGTTTATACTCCGCCTCGCACTCTGGGAGTACGGAGTTAGTTAAAAAGTTTGTACCCAGCTCGCGCTCTCGGAGTACTCTGGGATTTAGGAAAATGTTTATACTCCGCCTCGCACTCTGGGAGTACGGAGTTAGTTAAAAAGTTTGTACCCAGCTCGCGCTCTCGGAGTACTCTGGGATTTAGGAAAATGTTTATACTCCGCCTCGCACTCTGGGAGTACGGAGTTAGTTAAAAAGTTTGTACCCAGCTCGCGCTCTCGGAGTACTCTGGGATTTAGGAAAATGTTTATACTCCGCCTCGCACTCTGGGAGTACGGAGTTAGTTAAAGATTGTCATGTATCAACCCATTTCCGGCCTGATGTGATGGCTTGCCCCCGAGCTCGGGTTTCATTTGGTGAGTGGTTGATTGCTTCATAGCCACTCCCTACTTGAATAAATCCCATTGTGTGATGGAATTTAGCTCTTCGTGCATCGTGATGTTGTACATTGTATTTAATGAATCACAGCTCTGGCTCAAAGAGATGGCATTTTATTGCTGAAATAAGAAAGCATGGCAAAGTCAGTTGCCTTATTACAAATTCTAATTTCGAAATGCAGAAACAAAATTTAAAACAGAATTTAAACTAAATAGATAAGCATAGCCTGTTATGTGCAATAGCGTCGAAGACTTTCGCTATCCAAGGCCTTTGGTGAAGCTAGATCATCAGCGGTCGTTAACTCATATATACCATTCCCGAGTTCCTGCTTAATCTCGTGTGACCCTTTCCACGTTGGTTTTATGTGTGGGAATTCCGGGTATTCTTTTTTAATGACAATCTCGTTGCGTTCAAAAGTTTTAAGTTGGTCCTCGGCAGCGCGTAGTCGGGCAACTCGATTTCGGCGTATGACTGTTCTCAAGTCAACCTGGTCGCCCTGGACAACTCCAACTCCGTTGACGGTAGGGAACTTTAAGGTTAAGCACCACGGGGCAATTACGGCTCTGAATTCAGTAAGGGCAGGTCGTCCTAAGAAAGCGTTGTATGGCGAGACTATGTTCAACACAGCGAACTGTAATGTCTGAACTCTCCTATGTTCCTTAGATCCCAAACTAACCGGTAGCTTCACCATCCCAATAGGTACGGTAGCGCTACCGTTAAATCCATGGAGGTGAGTTTGGCAAGGTTCCAAATCCCTGGCTTTCATCCTCATTTGATTATAAGCATGTATAAAAAGGATATTCGCAGAGCTCCCGCAGTCAATTAGTATCCTCTTCATCCAAGCTGGACCTACTTGTGCCGATATCACGAGTGGGTCAGTAGTCGGGCTTCCGACATAAGCAATATCGTTGTCTCGGAAAGTGATGTCGTTAATTATCGCTCTCTTTCGTTTGGTCGAAGGTTTATTGTCCAAGTTATCATCGTACTCAAAGTCTGTTCGTCTAGCCAGGTTGTTATATGATTTCATTTCTCCCCAGCTTCGCTTTGCTGTACGAGGGCTATCACTTACAACATTAATTACCAGTCTTCCTCCGACACAATCTGGTTCTTCCTGTCTCTCAGGATTCTGTATATGATTTTGATTTGAGGGGCCCGCCCCTTCAGACTGCGGTGCCCGCACAAACTGGTCCAACTTCCTCTCTCTGATCAACTTCTCAATGAGGTCCTGTAAGTGTCGACATTCATTGGTGTTGTGGCCATAACTTTCGTGGAATCTACAGAACTTCCCTGTTTGAATCTGCCTCTCCGACGATTGCTTCGGAGCCGGCTTCTTGTATTGCATAGTATTGCAAGTCTGTAGGTACACATTTTCCAATGATGTATTCAATGGTGTGTAATTATCGAACATTGGAGCCTCACGCCGTGGACCTCGATTTGAGTCTCTTTTCTTATCTTGGCCGTTGTTACCTCTTGGCTGAGTTTGCTTGTTCTGTATGTTCAACTGAACCTTTCCGGAATTGTCACCGGACTGTTTAACTGCTACATTGCTCTGTATTCCTTCGCTCCTGGGTCCCTCATCGTCCTGCTTCCTAGACTGTTTCGCGTCCTCTTGCCGTAAGAATTGTGCGGCTTTGGAGTAGAAACGGTCCATAGATGCGGGTGGTTTTCCCGCTAACCAGTTTCCAAATTCAGAATCAGGGTCAATTCCCTTTGTCAATGCCATTAAGATTGAGTTATCGTTGGGATTACTAATCTCCACACATGCCGCATGGAATCTCTCTAAGTAACGCCTTAGCGTTTCCCCACGAGCTTGGGTAACATTGGATAAGGTGTTGACATCTTTGGGTCTAGCGACATGCATGCGAAATTGTTCAACAAATTTCTTAGCCAATTGATCAAATGAAGAGATAGACCTAGGTGGCAATCTCGTGAACCACATCGTTGCAATTCCACCTAGAGAGATGGGGAAACTTCGGCATTTTACTGCATCATCGGCCCTTGCGGCGCTCATCGACCATTCATATTTCAAGATGTGTTGATTGGGATCATAATTTCCTTCGTACATAGGAAGGGTTGGCATTCTGAATCGCCGAGGAGGTTCAGCATTCAGTATCTCGTCTGTGAAGGGAGTATGACTACGGGAAAGTCCCCAGTCATCGTTGGTAAGGCCTTGGCTTTCGCGGATCATCTGACGTATCATAGTCGAGATGTCTGGCATTGCTACATTTTGAGCATGCTGAGCTAAGGTGTGGTCGGGTTCCACAGTGCGAGTTTGGACCGGGCGCTGTCGACGGTCCAAGTTTCGCCTCCTTGGCTCAGCGTCTTCCGGGACGTATGGTTCAGAAGTACGTCCCTGTTGTTGAGTACTTGAATCCGGAATATGTCGGGTATCAACCCTTGTTTCTACTGTGGCAGCTGTGACATGATTGTCCGTAGTATATTGTGGAGTACGACCACCTCGTGCTGATGGCCCAGCCTGAAAGCTGGTTGACGGTCCTACCCTCAATTGCCCGACAGTCAGGGCGGGTTGATATCCAGCAGTTTGAGCATGATCTCCGTCTAATCGGGGACGGGTAGATCTATGATGATAGTCAGATGAAGTAGAACTTTCAGTGGATGAGCGGGAAACATCATCCCTTCTGGACCTCCTACGGCCCTGGCGGTTCAGTTGGTTTGTCAATTCAATATTGGCACGCAACTGTTCGGCTAACTGCTGTCGACTCTGAGTCAACTCTTGAAGCAACACCTGAAATTCTTGTCTAGTGACTGCCCCAGACGGATCCGAGTGGGCAGTGTTGTCTTGGTTGGATGGCTGCTGTTGAGCAGGATTCTGTCCATCCCTACCTTCTTGTCCAGCAGCTGTAGAGGTGGTTCTTGTGCTAACCATTTTGAATGATGAATCCTTTTCCTAGATTTTGTGCAAATCTGAGTAGAATGGAAGGATTGTGAATCAAAGATCTGGATCTTCCTCTTGGATTTGTGCAATCCGGTATCGATGGTAGATCCAAGGAGCAGGAGAAAAAAGCTGGTTTATTCTCAGTGAAAGCACCAAAGTGTTTGTACCAAAAATGGGCACAACACTCTTTGGAATTTTTTGAAGAGATAAAAGTGAAGAATGAAAATTAAAACTGTGGATTATCTAACAAAAACTCCAAATAACAGAAAGTAAATTGCAAAGACAAGCGATTTAGAGTGGTTCGGCGTTTTGCCTACGTCCACTATGAAGTTTTGATGATTTTATTGCTCGATTACTTGAAGATTACAGTAGTTTATATGGTAATACAACTGAATTTAAATGCTAAGTGTCAATCTAAAGCAGCGGCGGTGTTCTGGAGTAGATCTGGCAGAATCTGGGCGCTCTTTAGTACTTAGAATTCTCCGACCCCTTTTCTGAATGACCAGGGGCTCTATTTATAGGTGTAGGAGGCTGATATTTCGCCTAAAATGAGGGGAGACCAGTTCTGGTACGTCAGGGGGCCCACATGGCCGAAATCTGGAGATCCGGGCCCACTTTGGGATCGATTCGACCCTTGGTTCGAATCGACCAAGAAATCATCCAATCGAGCTGAAATTTGGTGTGAACATTCTTCATCATGTGTTTAAGCTTCTGCGAAAATTTCATGGCATTTGGACTTGTAGAACTCGAGATATGATCGATTCAATGTTGCATTTCTGGAGAAAAGGGATACTTCGAATCGATCTTAGTTCGAATCGATTCGGTCGACTCGATGCTTGCTGCGACGTGGCACGCGTATCTCGCCTCGATCCGTTTTGTACTCCTGTTTGACTGGGTCGAATCCATGGCTTGGATTCGAAGATGGTGGAGTCGAGGACTCTCAGTTGAGTGGATTCGAAGATGGTGGAGTCGAGGCTTATCCAGTTGCATGGATTCGAAGGAGCCATCCCTCGATGGACTCGAACAGAGGTTTGTTCGATGGAGTCGAAGCGAGGGAGGTTCGATGGAGTCGAGGCAAGGGAAGTTCGATGGATTCGAACTGGTTCCTGGCCAATGGATTCGAGGCAAGGTGCGTTCGAATCGGTCATGGTCTACGCTTGATGGTGTCGAAGCTAGGTATTCTTCCTAGATTCGAAGCAAGGCTATGTTCCATGGACTCGAGGCACCTTTCCTCCATGGATTCGAAGTAGAGAAATTTGTTGGATTCGAACCTAAGGCTACCTCAGATCGATTTGATGTTAAGGCTACTTCAGATCGATTCGACCCATGACATCTTCTGATGGATTCGAGTTATGGCAATAATGAACGATTCAAAGCGAACATACGTTGATGGATTCGAATCATAGACTTGGCCTATGGAGTCGAACTAAGGGCCATTTCTTCCAACTTGTATCAATGATATCTTGAGCGTATGAACTCGGATTGACTTGAAATTCGGAAAGTTGGCTTGAATGGCTTTACTTGTCATGTCTTACCAATTGTAGCCCGATCCGGACTTGAACAAATTTCATCGATATCCATAGCGATCCTTACGTGTAACCGACTTCCAAGACGATCTGTGACCGGTATCTAGTCAAGTCCTTGGTGTCACGGTCTTGCCAAAAGGCGGGATAACAGGGTTGAATGGTCAACATGGAATGGCGACGCTCTTATAACACTTAATCCCGTAACCCATCAACATCGAGAACAAATAGTTTTCATCCTTACGAAGCCAACCTTCTCAGTCGAGTTCGTATTGCTTTATTTCTTTAGATTCTACTCCTACCTCTATCTTCATTATGATCGCTGCTAGCCTAGCACTCGCTTCTGACTAATACAGATCCTTTTTATAAGAGTAGGTCTGGTCAACAAGCTTGCCAACATTTCAGGTTCCAGCTCACAATAAGGTCTAAAATCAAATCCGAGAATATACTCTATCTACTCCCATTCCAAGAACATTGCTCCCAAATTAGCATGTATTCTACTTGATGCATCGACGACTAAATTCCCTTTACCCGGTGTAAAGGAAATATTGAAATCATAAGAGGCTAAGAACTCTAACCACCGTTGTTGACGAAGGTTAAGATCCTTTTGAGAGGTACTTTAGGGATTTATGGTCAGTAAATAGATCAAACCTCTCTCCTAATAGATAGTGCCTTCATATCTTCAAAGCAAAAAATATCGCCCCCAACTCCAAATCATGAGTTAGATAATTCCTTTTTTGTGGCTTTAACCGCCGACTAGCATAAGCGACAACCCTTCCTTCTACATTAACATCGCACCCAATCCAGTATTATATGCATCAGTGTAAACTGTTAACACTTCATTTCCACTTGGAATGGTCAACATAGGTGCACTCATCAAACTCTCTTTCAGACTCACATATGCATGCTCGCACTTTGCGTCCAAACAAAAATCCGGTTCTTCTTTGCCAAACTGGTCAACGGTGCTGCTATCTTCGAGAAGTCCTTGATGAAGCGTCTATAATATCCCGCCAGTCATAGGAAACTCCTCATATCCGTAGCATTCTTAGGTCAATTTTAATCTTGGACCGCTGCCACCTTCCAAGATCCACTGCTTTGCCCTGTCCTAACACGACATCACCCAAAAATTTCATTTCTTCCCTCCAGAGGTGACGCTTAGAGAACTTCACTCTCAACTTGTGCTTTTTCAATATTTCTAGCATAATCCTCAAGTATGTTTTGTGCTCCTCTTCAGTTCTAGAGTAGATTAGAATATCATCTACAAACACAATCATGAACTATTCAGCTAGTCTCTAAAAACCTAATTCATGAGACCCATAAAGTATGCTGGAGCACTGGTTAATCCAAATGGCATCGTCTACCACTCATAAAAATCTGACGGCGTATGAAATGCTATAATAGGCACACTCTCCTTCGCTACTCGAAGCTGGTGAAATCCCGTTGCCAAATCCATTTGAGAGAATACCTTCACACCGTGCAATTGATTGAACAAGTCATCAATGCATAAGAGTGGATACTTGTTCTTCTTCATCACCTTATTCATCTCACGATAATCCACACACAACCTCAAGGAGCCATCCACCATAGTTATGAATACAATAGGTGTGCCCTGTTAGAATGCGGATTAAGGATCTTAAGGCTAGAATTAACACTAGAAGGGGGGTGAATAGTGTTTTAAGAAATTTGTTAATCTTTTTGAGTTTATCTGAATTTGTTAACAATGTATACACTAATCAGACACAGATATGAACACAGAATCAAACACAGATGCAAATATAAAGTAAAAGCAGTAAAGGAAAGAACACACCGGATTTTATACTGGTTCGGAGTTACCCTACATCCAGTCCCGCAACACAAGTACGGATTTCCTTTCAAAAACAATTCTTACAAATACAACCCTCGGTTTCAAGGCTATGAGGTACACCCTCCAGAATCACAATCCTCTAGGTAGAGATACTTGATTTCCAAGGCAACAAGTTCACCCAATTGATTTCCAGGGCTACAATCACACCTTCTCTCGCTCAATTGATTACAAAAAGTCTATAACTCAGATTAGCACTTGGATCTTGTAGAGATAGTGAAGAGAATCAAAACCAGAAATTATCTAGTTAGATTCGATATTGATTTTGGCAGAGTAATGGTGTAATTTGTAAATAAGAAAGTGGAGAAGAAGAAGAGAAGTTAAATTAGAGAAAAAGTGATTAAAATTCGTTGAAAACACCCTTTATTTATAGTAGGTCAATAGCCATGTCCATTGGTGAAGGGATGTGGCGAATAGACACTTCTTTTTAAAAAACAATTTAACTGTCACCATGTTGACAGGGGTACATGCGACCATGTCGACATGCCCTTGTATTTTTTGGTGATTTGTTTTTCGTTGAAAATAATTTCTATATTATATTATACTTATATTTAAACTTTATAAATATAATTATATATAGTTATAATACATAAATAACTATAGAGAACAATATTAAAATATATATAATAATTTTCTATACTTTTATGTTTAAATCTTATGTATAAATATATAAAACAGCTAAATATAGTAATATCAGAATTATAGTTTAAAAACTTAGGATAATAATTTAAAATCAGAGATATTTAAAAATTAAGGATATTTAAAACTAAGGATATTTTTTAGGCTAAAATATATTGAAAAACCAGGACATATGATTTTGGTTTTTTTAAACAGGAATATTTAAAATCATTTTGAAAAACAAGCTATATATTTTGAAAGTCATTTTGAAATAAAAGTAAGTGGATACAAAAAGATGTTCCACTAGATTTTTCGTAGGTTCCATCCTACTTAGGGTTCCATCCCTTTAACGAGTATGAAGTGGATTCCATTCCACGAATAAAATAGATTTTAAGATGTCACTGCCTTTCTATGAGTTTTAACAATATTCCTAACTATATAACTTATCTTGGAAACTTGAACTCTTGAAATTCTTGATACTCATGAGTCTTGAGTCTTGAATCTTGATATCTTCAATCTTTGATCTTGAATCTTTATACTGTACAGTTCTTCATTCTTTAGTACCTGCAAACATATCTATATATATCTTCAATCTTTGATCTTGAATCTTTATATCTTCAATCTTTGATCTTGAATCTTTATACTGTACAGTTCTTCATTCTTTAGTACCTGCAAACATATCTATATATATCTACACAATAATGTTAGTATTATATATTTTATAATCTAACTCTAAGTAAGGTTGTTGTCATCAAAACCATCTCCTCAGGGACTAACAATCTCCCCCTTTTTTATGATGACAACCTTTGTTTATAAAATATCACTTCTATCCTAATACTTCTAATAAGTCCCCCTTAATCTATGCCTATGAAGTGGCCCACTTCTTGTATTCAAGTATTTTAGAGAATTTTATATTAAGTTTTTTTTACATGTATGTATATATATATACATACTTCAATGGACCACTTCTCTTAATTTAATTTTTCCAGGATTCCTTATTTTACCAATATAAAAATACTAGTATATAAAATTAACTTAATTCATATATATATATATATATATGAAGATATATATATGATTCTTTGTCTATCAGAGTAATTTAAATTGACAAAGAAATTCAATCACACCTAATCTCTCATATTCCAGAGATATGGTGTCACATAGCCTTTTCTGTTCATTCTTTTTTTTTAACTCAAGCTTGATTATAAAATCAAAACTCCATTCTTCTTATTTTCTTGTTTTACTCCTCAGATTATTTGATCCCTGAATTTTACAAGCCAATTATTCAGATTATGGGATTTTGTAATTTGCCACTACTTGATTCTATGCTACATATCAGGGTATTTAAGATAACTCACCCATTACAGATTAGCCCGGGATTCATAATTCATATTCAAACAATTTTGTGTCAGGTAAGGGTATTCATGTTCTGATTTATATGTTAAACAAGGATCCTATGAATGATCAGATGTTAAACTGGATTGAGGTTCAAGCAGAGGAAACAATGTATTTAGGCAGAGTACATATGCAAACACATATACTAATTTAGGACTTAGCATATGATTGAAGACAAGATAATTAAAGCCATGTTACAGACCAAATTAATACAAAATTCTTAGGTGAACTTATCAAGTAGACAACTGAAGTATTCTAAACAATATGTGGTAGTGTCTAAAGAGTTGTGTGGTGATGGCCTTGTCTATTACAAACAAGACTGCAAGTCATTTTTAATAGCCTCAGGTTGATCATGATCAAATGCACTCAGACTTGAGTCCTGTATTTAGGTAATAAAATGTGTGAAGCATGGTGCTATGAGACCTTCAAGTATTACCAAAATGTATATGGATCCACTACAAAGAGCAAATGCAAACTTCTACTGTAATTTAAATGCCTAGACTAAAGTTATAACTTTCATTTTCAGGTTAGATATGTACTTATATCAATTATAAGTCATATTCATGTATTTCTGGTTAGCCCAGTTGTGGTTCAACTCAACCTTTACAAGATTCATTGATTATTCTATATTCCTTTCTTCCTATGATTATTTCTACTTTACCATTTTAAGAGTTCATCAGACATTGCCAAGGGAGACATGATCACATATCAAATTATATGGCATGATCTCCTATATCATACTTCACCAGAGACTATCCAGATCAGTTACTTAAAACAGAAACCCACATATGCATATATATATATAATAGTAAAATTCTTACATGTTCTCTTCTCAGAAAAACAAACACATATCAATCCAGAAAATACTTAAAACATAATGAAATTTTTGCCTGGCCTAATTATTACAACATTTCTGCCAAATTCCTTAAACATTCTAAATGCAAGTAAATCTTCAATTGTCCATGCATACAAGTTTCTTATGCTTCCTTTCCTGCAGCAACATCTAGAGCTGCCTCAATAAAAATGAGACACCCCAAATGTTATAAAGCAACAAATAGGGTCAGAAATAAAATTCTGGTATGAGTGAAATCAAAATATAATAACTTGTCATTTATAAATTATTGTGCAAAGTATTCATATGCTAGATGCAATTTGGATTTATAATGTAAAAATGGGTATATATATATATCTAAGCTCCTACTACACTCATGCACACAAGCAATCATTCATTCATTCCATATGGTATACATGTACACATACTCTTATGGAATTAACTCATTTAATTCCATAGTTTAGCTCTAAATCTTGATTTATCAATTTAATTTGGTCATATCTCTTTGCCATTTAACACCATGTGTGCATTGCAAGGGACTCAATTCTGTTAACCCCTGCACAGAGGCATATAGGACTTAAACAAGTCATGCACATACCCATCATACTCCTTATGATGAATAGATCAAGACTTTTCTCCTAGATTAGTTTTATAATCTAGTGACCAGTCTCATTTCTTATTTCAGAAAGATTTATTAACTCATGAAATGCTTTTACATCCTTTATTTTTCATAAATCAGAGAGAGTTAGACTCACTCAGGGATTTCAACTGACCATACTTTCATTCATGAAAATAATGCTTTATTTCATTTTTTCCAGTTGTCTTATTCAAAATTTGTTTTATCACTTGCATATCTCCTATATTCAAGAATGTCATGATCTCTTAAACAAATCCAGTAGAATTGTATAAATTTCTTATACTTAATTCTATTGTGAACATAGGGTAAGGTTTTAGAGAAAAACCCATAAAACATTTTAGCTTTAGATCTGAACAAATCAGCACATAAAATAATTTATTGCATTGTTCATCTCAAATTTAAAACAATCTAGACATAAGCATGAACCTCCTTTGTTCACACTGCCTAGCTTATTTTCCAGTATTACCCTACTTCATAATAAAATGTATTTATCTTACTAAACATATTTACAAACTGATGGTTTAAGGTACCGGATCCATATCAGAGATCATGGCATTATTCTTATCAAACAATCAAACAAAACAAATCAAAGCATCAACCAAAGATTTATCAATACACCAACCATTCTCAGCATTCATCTATTCAAAGAAAACAAATTTGATTAAGCATAAAATAAATTGGCTGCCCTTAACTTGGGTCTTAATGCCTTAGCCTCATGAGATGGATTAATCACTCACCTTTCCCTTCTTTTCCCCGAGATTGCCTAAGCTTGCAAACAGTGTGAGTTCTTCTTGTTTTTTTAATGTGTTACTGTTTTTTCCCTCAGAGAAAACCTCTGCTTTCTCTCTTGATTTAAATCATTTTACTAGGGTTTTACTAAAGGAAAAACACATTTTATCCTCACATTACTCAAAGAATTATGTGTGTGTTGTTATGGCTAAATGTGCCATTTTCCCTTGGTTTCTATTTCTGGTAAAAGCATTTATCCACTGCTTTTCCTGTGTGCATGCAATTTGCATGATTCACTTGTATATTATTTTCATGTGGCTTATTTTTTTTTACAATACCTTTCATTATACCTGAGTTATTTCCCATTACTAGCTATTATCTCAGCCTATTTGTTTACTCTTGATTTATTTCAAAATTGTACTTATGCACAACTAATATTAAACTAGTTTTTAGGCATTTTAATTTACCAAAGAATATATCATTTTCTCCTTATCACTTAATTGTTGAAAACAATTTTCTCTTTACTGAATTATTTTATTTTCTTTATGCTAAACTGTAATGTATACATGTATATCCTTTTATCAATTAACCCATTGTTAATATCTCAAGCTATTTGTTTTCTCTTGATATATAAATGTATTCATATATTTAATTACCATGGTGTTCTTTCCTTATTACTTTATGTTTATTCTTTCTGGGTATAAAAATATAACATATGGTAATGTATAACCCATATATACACTCAGTTATATTTCCTCTTCCCTCTGAAATACCATTTCCTTCTTATTATTTATTTTTAATTACTATAAAAAGTCTATCTTTATCATTTTATTAAAATTATTCTTACCTCAATAATTTGGGTCTTCACATACTCTCCTCCTAAAAGGAATTGTGTCCCACAATTATTCTCTCATACATTTCCATCCAAATGTATACAAAGCATAATTTTAATTGAATGAAGTTTCAGAAACTCATTCATTCTAAATCAATCATACACTCATAAATAATTTTTTTAAGGTTTCATCATAATTTTAAACATACCTTTAAGCAGAAAACAGATTAGGATACTTATCCTTTATCCTCTCTTCAGCCTCCCAAGTGCAATCATTACCATCCAAACTCCATTGGATTTTAACTAGTTTAATTATTTTATTTCTCAGTTTCTTTTCTTCTCTAGCCACAATGCCCACTGGTTCCTTTTTATAAACCAGAATTTCTTGAATTTCAACATGTGTAGGAGATTCAAGAATGGACTCTTTATCATTCACCCATTTTCTCAATTGGGATACATGAAATACATCATGTATTTTGCTCAATTCCTCTGGTAACTTCAACCTATAAGCTAAAGTCCCTATTCTTTGAACAATTTCATATGGTCCTATATACCTTGGTGATAGTTTCCCTGCTTTGCCAAATCTCAATATTTTCCTCATTGGTGAAACTTTGAGAAACACATAGTCTCCCACCTCAAATTCTACTGGCCTTCTCCTTTTATCTGCATAGGCTTTCTGTCTCTCTTGAGCTATTCTCATTCTTTGCCTCACTAGTTCAATTCTTGCAGAAGTTTCTTTTACATGGTCTGGTCCAAGCAACACCCTTTCACCAGCCTCCATCCAACATGCAGGAGATAAACAAGGCTTTCCATACAAAGCCTCAAATGGAGCCATTCCTATGGTGGACTGGTAGCTATTATTATAAGCAAACTCAGCTAAATAAATATGATCCTCCCAGTTGCCTCCAAAATCAAGTATGCATGCTCTCAGCAAATCTTCTAAAACTTTATTAACAATCTCAGTTTGCCCATCTTTTTGTGGGCGGTAGGCTGTGCTTAGGCTTAGTTCTGTCCCCATAGCTTCTTGAAAGCTACTCCAAAACCTTGAAGTAAACAAAGTATCTCTATCACTAATGATAGTCTTGGGGATGCCATGCAATCTCACTATCTCCTTCACAAATAATTGAGCTAGCTTGTGAGCATTTCTGTTTGAACTTATTGAGATGAAGTGTGCTGTTTTTGTGAGTCTATCAACCACTACCCAAATACTATCATTGCCCCTTCTTGTTCATGGCAAACCATCCACAAAATCCATTGAAATGCTTTCCCACTTCCAGGTAGGCACTTCCAAGGGTTGCAGTAAACCTGAGGGTCTTTGATAATCTGCCTTAACTTGTTGGCATGTTAAACAATTTGCCACATATCTTGCCACTGCTCCTTTCATTCCTGGCCACCAGTAATTTCTCTTGAGATCATGGTACATTTTTGTACCACCTGGATGGATAGTATATTTTGTTTTGTGATGCTCATCCATAATTTTCTTCAGTTCCTCTACATTTGGCAGACAGAGCTTACCCTTTTTCCTTAAGTATCCTTTATCATCTACTTCATAATTCTCTACTATCATGCCTTGTGACATCATATCTTTCTTCTCTTTTAAATTTGTGTCTTGATCCTGCATTTGTCCTATTTTATCAACCAGAGTTGACCTTAAGGAAATGAGGCTTAGTTTACCATATTCAATCATATCACTGTGTGCCTTATCTGCTACTCTACTTTCTGCTCTTATTTCTACTTCACTTAGGATTGTCAAATCCTTGAATTCACTCATCATTAAGCTTGCCACTTTTGCTTGATGCCTACTCAATGCATCTGCCACTTTATTAGCTTTTCCTGGGGTGTATAATATATCAAGATCATAGGCAGCTAGAAATTCTACCCACCTATGTTGCCTCATGTTCAAGTCTTTTTGGGAAAACAAATATTTAAGTGACTTGTGATCTGTAAACAATTCAAACTTAGCACCCAATAAGTAATGTCTCCATAGTTTCAATGCATATATTACAGCAGCTAGTTCTAAGTCATGTGTAGCATACCTAGTTTCATCTGGCTTGAGTTGCCTTGATGCATATGCTATGACTCTACCATGTTGCATAAGCACTGCCCCTAATCAAGATCCACTAGCATTTGTGTAAACCACTAACTCTTCATTACCCTCTGGAACCTGTAAGACTGGAGCTTCCACCAGTGCCTTCTATAGTGATGAAAAAGCTTGTTCACACTTCTCTGTCCACACATATGGTTGCTCCTTTTTAGTTAACTTGGTCAATGGGATGGCTATTCTTGCAAAGTCTTTTATAAACCTTCTATAGTAGCCTGCCATTCCCAAAAATGATCTCACCTCAGTCACTGATTTGGGTCTACTCCAAGATTGCACTGCCATCACCTTATTTGGGTCTACACTAACCCCTTATTGTGATACAATGTGCCCCAAAATTTTTACTTCATTCTGCCAAAATGTACATTGAGAGAATTTGGCCATTAAATCATGTGCCCTCAGTCTAGACAAAACCAGATGCAAGTGTTTTGCATGATCTTCTTCTGATTTTGAATACACTAATATGTCATCAATAAAGACAACCACAAATTTGTCTAGAAAATCTCTAAATGTTCTATTCATTAAATCTACAAAATATGATGGTGCATTTGTCAATCCAAAAGGCATCACCAAAAATTCATATAATCCATACCTTGTGTTAAAGGCAGTATACTTAATGCTTTCTTCCTCTACCTTCATCTGATGAAACCCAGAGGCTAAATCTAGCCTTGAAAAGACCTTTGCTCCATTTAATTGATCGAATAGATCATCAATTCTGGGGAGTGGGTATTTGTTTTTAATGGTGACTTTGTTTAATTCCCTATAATCAATGCACATCCTCAAAGTACCATCATGCTTCTTCACAAATACAACTGGAGAACCCCAGTTTGAACTACTAGGCCTTATGAAGCCTTTCTGCTCCAGTTCTTCCAACTGATGTTTCAACTCCACTAATTCTTTAGGACCCATCCTAGTGGGCTTCTTGATGATTGGGCTTGCTCCTGGGATTAGTCTTATTTGAAATTCTACTTGCCTATTTTCTGGAACACCTATGACTTCACCAAAGACATATGGGTATTCATTTATAATTTTTATGTCTTCCAGTTCTAATTCTTTCTCAATCATGCTACATATTTGGTTAAAATAATTGATTTTACCAATTTCACTCATGACTATAATATTTTTACCATTTTCTGTTTTCAGAGAAATAGTAAAATTTTCTAAGTTTAAAATTGCTTTGTATTTTCTTAGCCAATCTACTCCTAGAATAATTCCTATTCCAAGATATTTTAGCACAAACAAATCAGAATTAAACATATTTCCACCTATGTTTAACTCTACTCCCAAACATTTAATCCCTAACATGCAAGAACTACCTAGTGGGCTTTGAATAAACAAGGGATTATCAACTAAATATCATGTGAGAGTCAATTTATTCACTATGTCTTGGGATATTAGTGAATGTGTTGCTCAAGTGTCATATATAACTGAGATGGGGTGATCTTTAATTAGAAGTATACCTTCCAATTGTCCAGAACTTCCCACTGCAGTTGCTTTTGCTTTGCCCTCAAGTGCTCCTACCTTTGCTCCCTTTTTGAATTCTGGGCAATTTCTTTTAATATGACCTTCCTTCCCACAGTTATAGCAGCTAAATGGTGCCTTCTTGGCTGCTTGACACTTATTACTCATGTGTCCTTCTTTGCCACAATTATAACAAGTAACCTTCTTCTTAGCTTCCCCAGTGGCTGCTCCCTCCATTTTCTTATCCATACTCTTTTTGTCATAGAGATGTGCCCTATTTTTCCCCTTCTTTTGATTGTTAGCCCTCATGCTCCTAAATTTTTCCCTTGCATTGTCATGTTGTTCAAAAGAAAGAGCAAGGTCTATGACTTGATCAAATGTTTTATCCTTGTATGGTAACATTGCTCTACTTAGACCTGCATTTAATCCTTGGATAAATCTTGAATTCTTTGATTCTTCATCTCCTATGAGCATAGTTCCATACTTGGACAAATTCTCAAATTTTTGAGTGTATTCAGTCACACTCATTGGTCCTTGCCTCAGCCTTATGAATTCCTCAAGCAATGTTGCCTTAGCTGTTGCTGGAACAAACCTTGCCTCAAGCATCTCCTTGAATTGATCCCACGTTATCTAATTTTTTGGTCTTCCTGTGATGATCACCTCTCACCAATCTAAGGCTGCTCCTTTGAGTCTCCTTGAAGCTATCTGCCTCTTCCTTTGGTCATTAATTTGCATATCTGCAAATATCCTTTCCAAAGTTCTCAACCATGTCTGCACTCCCATAACTCCCTCAGTGCCTTCAAAATCCTTGCCTCCTAAATTTGAAAATGTCTTCAATAGTTTGGCTAATTCCTCATGAGGATTCTCTTCCCTATGCACTGCTCCTTCTCTAAATGCCCTCACCAAATCTTGCAAGTTAACCACTGGTGTTGTATTGGAGGGTCCTGCTCCATGACTTGGTGGTCTTCCTACCATGATTCACTATTCAATTGCATAGCTAGTTAGTCATATTTCTAATTTAATTATTTTCTAAAATTTATTTCTACTGTGGATATTTATTTCTATCATTATTATATTTTTTTTTAGAATTTTATCCCTACAAGAAAATTGGATAATATATTTATGCTATGTTTTAACAACATAGCTCTGATACCAACTGAAGTGGCCCACTTCTTGTATTCAAGTATTTTAGAGAATTTTCTGTTAAGTTTTTTTTACATATATGTATATATATATACATACTTCAATGGACCACTTCTCTTAATTTAATTTTTCCAGGATTCCTTATTTTACCAATATAAAAATACTAGTATATAAAATTAACTTAATTCATATATATATATATATGAAGATATATATATATGATTCTTTGTCTATCAGAGTAATTTAAATTGACAAAGAAATTCAATCACACCTAATCTCTCATATTCCAGAGATATGGTGTCACATAGCCTTTTCTGTTCATTCTTTTTTTTAAACTCAAGCTTGATTATAAAATCAAATAACTCCATTCTTCTTATTTTCTTGTTTTACTCCTCAGATTATTTGATCCCTGAATTTTACAAGCCAATTATTCAGATTATGGGATTTTTTAATTTGCCACTACTTGATTCTATGCTACATATCAGGGTGTTTAAGATAACTCACCCATTACAGATTAGCCCGGGATTCATAATTCATATTCAAACAATTTTGTGTCAGGTAAGGGTATTCATGTTCTGATTTATATGTTAAACAAGGATCCTATGAATGATCAGATGTTAAACTAGATTGAGGTTCAAGCAGAGGAAACAATGTATTTAGGCAGAGTACATATGCAAACACATATACTAATTTAGGACTTAGCATATGATTGAAGACAAGATAATTAAAGCCATGTTACAGACCAAATTAATACAAAATTCTCAGGTGAAATTATCAAGTAGACAACTGAAGTATTCTAAACAATATATGGTAGTGTCTAAAGAGTTGTGTGGTGATGGCCTTGTCTATTACAAACAGGACTGCAAGTCATTTTTAATAGCCTCAGGTTGATCATGATCAAATGCACTCAGACTTGAGTCTTGTATTTAGGTAATAAAATGTGTGAAGCATGGTGCTATGAGACCTTCAAGTATTACCAAAATGTATATGGATCCACTACAAAGAGCAAATGCAAACTTCTACTGTAATTTAAATGCCTAGACTAAAGTTATAACTTTCATTTTCAGGTTAGATATGTACTTATATCAATTATAAGTCATATTCATGTATTTCTGGTTAGCCCAGTTTTGGTTCAACTCAACCTTTACAAGATTCATTGATTGTTCTATATTCCTTTCTTCCTATGATTATTTCTACTTTACCATTTTAAGAGTTCATCAGACATTGCCAAGGGAGACATGATCACATATCAAATTATATGGCATGATCTCCTATATCATACTTCACCAGAGACTATCCAGATCAGTTACTTAAAACAGAAACCCACATATGCATATATATATATATATAATACTAAAATTCTTACATGTTCTCTTCTCAGAAAAACAAACACATATCAATCCAGAAAATACTTAAAACATAATGAAATTTTTGCCTGGCCTAATTATTACAACATTTCTGCCAAATTCTTTAAACATTCTAAATGCAAGTAAATCTTCAATTGTCCATGCATACAAGTTTCTTATGCTTCCTTTCCTGCAGCAACATCTAGAGCTGCCTCAATAAAAATGAGACACCCCAAATGTTACAAAGCAACAAATAGGGTCAGAAATAAAATTCTGGTATGAGTGAAATCAAAATATAATAACTTGTCATTTTTAAATTATTGTGCAAAGTATTCATATGCTAGATGAAATTTGGATTTATAATGTAAAAATGGGTATATATATATATATATATATATATCTAAGCTCCTACTACACTCATGCACACAAGCAATCATTCATTCATTCCATATAGTATACATGTACACATACTCTTATGGAATTAACTCATTTAATTCCATAGTTCAGCTCTAAATCTTGATTTATCAATTTAATTTGGTCATATCTCTTTGCCATTTTACACCATGTGTGCATTGCAAGGGACTCGATTTTGTTAACCCCTGCACAGAGGCATATAGGACTTAAACAAGTCATGCACATACCCATCATACTCCTTATGATGAATAGATCAAGGCTTTTCTCCTAGATTAGTTTTATAATCTAGTGACCAGTCTCACTTCTTATTTCAGAAAGATTTATTAACTCATGAAATGCTTTTACATCCTTTTTTTTTCCATAAATCAGAGAGAGTTAGACTCACTCAGGGATTTCAACTGACCATACTTTCATTCATGAAAATAATGCTTTATTTCATTTTATCCAGTTGTCTTATTCAAAATTAGTTTTATCACTTGCATATCTCCTATATTCAAGAATGTCATGATCTCTTAAACAAATCCAGTAGAATTATATAAATTTCTTATACTTAATTCTATTGTGAACATAGGGTAAGGTTTTAGAGAAAAACCCATAAAACATTTTAGCTTTAGATCTGAACAAATCAGCACATAAAATAATTTATTGCATTGTTCATCTCAAATTTAAAACAATCTAGACATAAGTATGAACCTCCTTTGTTCACACTGCCTAGCTTATTTTCCAGTATTACCCTACTTCAAAATAAAATGTATTTATCTTATTAAACATATTTACAAACTGATGGTCTAAGGTACTGGATCCATATCAGAGATCATGGCATTATTCTTATCAAACAATCAAACAAAACAAATCAAAGCATCAACCAAAGATTTATCAATACACCAACCATTCTCAGCATTCATCTATTCAAAGAAAAACAAATTTGATTAAGCATAAAATAAATTGGATGCCATTAACTTGGGTCTTAATGCCTTAGCCTCATGAGATTGATTAATCACTCACCTTTCCCTTATTTTCCCCGAGATTGCCTAAGCTTGCAAACAGTGTGAGTTCTTTTTTTTTTATGTGTTACTGTTTTTTCCCTCAGAGAAAACCTCTGCTTTCTCTCTTGATTTAAATCATTTTACTAGCGTTTTACTAAAGGAAAAACCCATTTTATCCTCACATTACTCAGAGAATTATGTGTGTGTTGTTATGGCTAAATGTGCCATTTTCCCTTGGTTTCTATTTCTGGTAAAAGCAGTTATCCACTGCTTTTCCTGTGTGCATGCAATTTGCATGATTCACTTGTATATTATTTTCATGTGGCTTATTTTTTTTACAATACCTTTCATTATACCTGAGTTATTTCCCATTCCTAGCTATTATCTCAGCCTATTTGTTTACTCTTGATTTATTTCAAAATTGTACTTATGCACAACTAATATTAAACTAGTTTTTAGGCATTTTAATTTACCAAAGAATATATCATTTTCTCCTTATCACTTAATTGTTGAAATTTTTTTTCTCTTTACTGAATTATTTTATTTTCTTTATGCTAAACTATAATGTATACATGTATATCCTTTTATCAATTAACCCCTTGTTAATATCTCAAGCTATTCGTTTTCTCTTTATATATAAATGTATTCATATATTTAATTACCATGGTGTTCTTTCCTTATTACTTTATGTTTATTCTTTCTGGGTATAAAAATATAACATATGGTAATGTATAACCCATATGTACACTCAGTTATATTTCCTCTTCCCTCTGAAATACCATTTCCTTCTTATTATTTATTTTTAATTACTATAAAAAGTCTATCTTTATCATTTTATTAAAATTATTCTTACCTCAATAATGTGGGTCTTCACAGCCTAACTATCCTATTTTATACTTCTCCCCCTTTGTCATCAACAAAAACCATATAACTCCATAATTATAATACTATATAATTCTATATAACTCTATATAACTCCATATAACTCTATATAACTCCTCTTGAAACTAAGACTACATTACTTGTGATTATAATGATAGTGTTATCATACATAATCAATACTTAACTTTAAACTAAACTCTTAATAACTACTATTCTTAACTAGTAAACTATATATTCAAAAGATACGAGAATATACGAATAAGAGAACACAATTTATTATATAATGTTATATTTATATGTGTGTAAACTATGTAAACAGATATACATGTGTTTTTAATATAAACTACTATATATACAACGATACGAACGAAAGAATGAAAGAAAGAACACTAAGGAGTATTCTTGACAATAGGAGACCTATGAATCAAACAATTAGGATAGTGGAGACAGAAGTTTCCATGCTGTTTGACAAGGTTTCCATCCTTATCAAAACATACTTCACCAACGCAAACTACGGTGTCATTGTCTTCAACTAGCACTTCATGAATAGGTGCGTCCTCTTCTTCCAAGGGTGCTTCTTCCTCTTCCATTGGCTCTTCTTTGCTGTCCTCTTGTGTATGGTCACTAGAAGACTCTTCTTCGATCAAGATCGGGTCCGCTTGGTTATCCATTAGGAACTTCTGCAAATTTCTAAAGATTCGACCTTGCTTCTCCTGTTCTTTACTCATCCGAATTTGTTTGACTTGAATCTCAGTCACCATTTGCAGAATATCCTTTGTAGTATCCTCTAATTTTATCACACGAGCGTGAATGGAGCGTTGAAGAGGGCCGGGAGTAGGAGAGTGAAATGAGAAAGTCGAGTTTATGTTTGAATTTGATGGAGAATCCATTATTTTCTTTGTTTCAGAAGTTTAAACCAGAAGAAAATGAGAGAGAATGAAGAGAAAGTCGAAATATGGAAGAATATATAACCAACTTTTCAAATTTTGGTGGGAATTTTAATTTTAAAAAATATCGTTATATGTCGACATGGTGGGATATGGGGTTGTCGACAGGGATATTTTAATTTTGGCTTCTAATTTATTTTTAATTTATTTAATTATACTTGTTATATATTTATGTTTTATATTTCAGTTATTGAACAAATACCTAATTCTCTTCTTAATTTAGTAAATATAGATTCATTTAATGGTTTTGTTAAGATATCAGCAGTTTGATTCTCAGAGTTTATATATTCGAGAGTAATTACTTCTTTAGTTATATTATCTCTAAGAAAATGATGTCGAATATAATTATGTTTAGTTCGAGCATGATGAGTAGGATTTTTAGATAAATTTATTGCACTAGTATTATCATAATAAATTAGTGATTTTGAGATATTTAATCCAAAATCTCTTATGGTTTGTTGCATATATATTACTTGAGAACAAGCCAAAGCAGCAGAAATATACTCTTCTTCAGTTGTTGATAGAGAAACTGTATTTTGCTTTTTACTAAACCAGGAAACCAGAGAATGTCCCAAAAAGTGACAAGTTCCACTTGTACTTTTTCGGTCTGATTTTCATCCAGCATAGTCAGCATCACAGTATGATATTAAATCAAATGAATCGTTTTTAGGATAAAATAAGCCATAATCAGAGGTGTGTTTAATATATCTTATGATACGTTTTACAGCTTTTAAGTGAGTTTCTTTAGGATGAGATTGATATCTTGCACAGAGACATACACTATGCATGATATCAGGTCTACTAGCAGTGATATAGAGCAATGATCCAATCATTCCTCTATACAACTTTTGATCTACATCTTTCGAGAGATCTTCTTTACTTAGATATTCATTGGTTGCCATGGGAGTAGGTTTTCCACTCGCAGTAGTCAAACCAAATTTATTAACTAGTTCTTTAGCATATTCTTCTTGACTAATAAAAATACCATTATCTAACTGTTTTATTTGCAATCCTAGAAAGAAGTTTAATTCACCCATATGACTCATCTCAAACTCTTTTGTCATTATTTCAAAAAATTCTTTATTCATTTCGAAGTTAGTTAAACCAAAAATGATATCATCTACGTATACTTGAACTAGTTGAATATCATTTTTATTTCTTTTAATAAAAAGAGTATTATTTATTTTACCAATTTCAAAATTTGATTGTAATAAATAAGATCTTAGTCTATCATACCAGGCTCTAGGAGCTTGTTTTAGACCATATAAAGCTTTTTTAAGTTTGTACACATGGTTTGGTAATTTTTCATCTTCAAAAAGTGGTGGTTGTTCAACATATACTTCTTCTTTTACAAATCCATTTAAAAATGCACTTTTAACATCCATTTGAAATAATTTGAAATTATTATGATTTGCGAAAGCAAGTAGAATCCTAATGGCTTCTAATCTTGCTACAGGAGCAAAGGTTTCGTCACAATCTATACTTTCTTCTTGACAATAACCTTGGGCGACTAATCGTGCTTTAATTCTAACGACCTCACCTTGTTCATTCATTTTATTTTTATAGACCCATTTAGTTCCAATTATAGTTTTATCTTCAGGTCTAGGAACAAGTTCCCAAACTTCATTTCTAGTGAATTGATTTAATTCTTCTTGCATAGCCAAAATCCATGAATCATCAGTTGATGCTTCTTTAGGATTTTTTGGTTCAATAGATGATATAAATGCTACATTACTCATTTTACTTAGTTGATTTCTAGTTGTAACAATAGATTGCATATCTCCTATTATATTTTCAATAGGATGATCTTTTAAAAGTTTAATTCTTTTATTAGGATGATTAATTTCATTATTAATTTCGGTTGATTCATGATTTTGAGTAATTAAATCTTCTTCATCATTTGTAATTTCAAAATCTTTTAATTTTTCATCAAATGAAACACGCATTGTTTCTTCGATGGTGTTAGATCTTAAATTAAAAACTCTATAAGTTTTACTTCTATTAGAATATCCGATAAAGATTCCTTTGTCGGATTTAGGATCAAATTTATCCAAATTATCTTTTGTATTTAAAATAAAGCATTTACTTCCAAAAAATCTGAAGTATGATACCTTAGGTTTCTTTCCATGAAGAAGTTCATAATGTGTCTTATCAGTTAAAGGTCTAATTAAAATTCTATTCAAAATATAACAGGTGGTAGCAACAGCTTCTGCCCAAAAGTGTTTTGGTAAATTACTATCTGAAAGCATAGTTCTCGCACACTCTTGTATCGTTCTATATTTACGTTCAACTACTCCGTTTTGTTGTGGAGTTCTTGGAAATGAGAAATTGTGTGTTATTCCCTTCTTATTGCAGAATTCCTCAAACTTTTCATTTTCAAATTCACCACCGTGATCACTACGAATAGTTATAATTTTTAAAGATAATTGATTTTGAATCCTTTTTGTAAAGTTCTTAAAATATTCAAAAGTATCACTTTTATGTTTCAAAAATATTGTCCATGTAAATCTAGAATAATCATCTACAATTACAAAAACATATTTACTATGATTTAATGAATGAATTTGAGATGGACCAAATAAATCAAGATGAAGTAACTCAAGGGGTTTTGAAGTTGAAATCATATCTTTTAATTTAAAGGAACTTTTTCTAAGCTTTCCTAATTGACATGCATCACATAAACTATCTACTTTAAAATTCATTTTAGGGAGACCTCTTACTAGATCATGTTTTGACAGTCTAGATAAGAGTTTGAAATTCAAATGTCCAAATCTCTTATGCCAAATCCAAGGGTCACTTGTATTTGCCAAAAGACATAGGTTATCATTTGAAACTTTCATACTAAGAATATAAATATTATTTTTCCTAGTTCCCTCAAATATTATGGTTGAGTTATTATCTTCAATATGACATTTATCTTTTTCAAATTTAATTTTATATCCTTTATCACATAGTTGACTTATACTTAGCACATTGTGTTTTAGATTCTTAACTAGTAAAACATTAGTAATAATAGTAGTTTCAGAGTTACCGACATTGTCGATGCCAATCACATATCCTTTCGAGTTATCTCCAAAGTTAACCAGTCCTCCGTCTTTGTATATAATATTATTCAGCATATCCGAATTACCAGTCATGTGTCTAGAGGATCCACTATCAAGTGTCCACTTATTCCTTTTGATCTGCACAGATTGTCCATTGTGGATTGATTCCTTGATACCCATAAAGCATCTTTCCTGCGCAGTATAAAATTTGGGTAGACAACTAGAATTTGAATAACATTCATATGCAGACTCATGGAAAAATGATGATTTAAACAATTCTAAACTAGTTTTAACAGATTTTTCAAAAATATCCATTTTAAAACTTTTCAAAATTCAGATTATGAAACTTTTGAAAACCTCGCTCTGATTCCAATTGTTAGAATGCGGATTAAGGATCTTAAGGCTAGAATTAACACTAGAGGGGAGTGATTAGTGTTTTAAGAAATTTGTTAATCTTTTTGAGTTTATCTTAATTTGTTAACAATGTATACACTAATTAATCAGACACATATATGAACACAGAATCAAACACAGATGCAAATATAAAGTAAAAGCAGTAAAGGAAAGAATACACCGGATTTTATACTGGTTCGGAGTTACCCTACATCCAGTCCCGCAACACAAGTACGGATTTCCTTTCAAAAACAATTCTTACAAATACAACCCTCGGTTTCAAGACTACGAGTACACCCTCCAGAATCACAATCCTCTGGGTAGAGATACTTGATTTCCGGGGCAACAAGTTCACCCAATTGATTTCCAGGGCTACAATCACACCTTCTCTCGCTCAATTGATTACAAAAAGTCTATAACTCAGATTAGCACTTGGATCTTGTAGAGATAGTGAAGAGAATCAAAACCGGAAATTATCTAGTTAGATTCGATATTGATTTTGGCAGAGTAATGGTGTAATTTGTAAATAAGAAAGTGGAGAAGAAGAAGAGAAGTTAAATCAGAGAAAAAGTGATTAAAATTCGTTGAAAACACCCTTTATTTATAGTAGATCAATAACCATGTCCATTGGTGAAGGGATGTGGCGAATAGACACTTCTTTTTAAAAAAACAATTTAACCGTCGCCATGTCGACATGCCCTTGTATTTTTTGGTGATTTGTTTTTCTTTGAAAATAATTTCTATATTATATTATACTTATATTTAAACTTTATAAATATACTTATATATAGTTATAGTACATAAATAACTATAGAGAACAATATTATGATATATATAATAATTTTCTATACTTTTATGTTTAAATCTTAAGTATAAATATATAAAACAGCTAAATATATTAATATCAGAATTATAGTTTAAAAACTTAGGATAATAATTTAAAATCAGAGATATTTTAAAATTAAGGATATTTAAAACTAAGGATATTTTTTAGGCTAAAATATATTGAAAAACCAGGACAGATGATTTTGGTTTTTTTTAAACAGGAATATTTAAAATCATTTTGAAAAACAAGCTATATATTTTGAAAGTCATTTTGAAATAAAAGTAAGTGGATACAAAAAGATGTTCGACTAGATTTTTCGTAGGTTCCATCCTACTTAGGGTTCCATCCCTTTAACGAGTACGAAGTGGATTCCATTCCACGAATAAAATAGATTTTAAGATGTCAGTGCCTTTCTATGAGTTTTAACAATATTCCTAACTATATAACTTATCTTGGAAACTTGAACTCTTGAAATTCTTGATACTCATGAGTCTTGAATCTTGATATCTTCAATCTTTGATCTTGAATCTTTATATCTTCAATCTTTGATCTTGAATCTTTATACTGTATAGTTCTTCATTCTTTAGTACCTGCAAACATATCTATATATATCTACACAATAATGTTAGTATTATATATTTTATAATCTAATTCTAAGTAAGGTTGTGTCATCAAAACCAACTCCTCAGGGACTAACATGCCCCACTCAGGTATGATTTTTCAAATGAACCCCTTCCTCAATAGGTCATTCACTTAAACCTCCAGTTCCTTTTGCTCTCTAGGTGTCATATGCCTCTAAAGCATAACTATCGGTCTGGCTTCCATTATCAAGTCTATCCAAAAGTCGATCTCTCTATGCGGCAGCAATCCAGTCACTTCCTCAAAGACAATGCTCTAGCAATCGGCATAGATGACAACCGCTTCTGTGGAACCTCAATCGAATATAAAAAGCTAACCATCACCCCATTGTCTGGTAAGCATCAAATCACTACCGTTAGCCCATTGAGATCTTTGATTGTCACCAGTAGCTACTCGCAATCCATTATAGCTGCATACTTCTTTAGCTGATCCATTCTCAGGATAATCCCAAACCCAATGAATTCAAAACAAAGAAATCGCAAACAAAAGAGCATTCATGACTCAATAAAACTAAATCGCTACAAACTATGAACTGGCTAGTCGACCCTCTAACTAGGTTTATCGTGATCAAAGGCCGGTCTACTATCTCGGGTCTCAATCCCAGTCTATCTACTAGGTTACTACATATGAATGAATGTGAAGCACCGGTATCAAACAAAACTCGAATAGGAATATCACCAATAGAAATCATACCTTGAATGACAACTCCTTTCCCCTTCTCCTCGCTCGACGAAATCAGGATAATGTCCAAAGCATATGCCTTCACTATATGCTTCTCCTTCATCGGTTCTTCATAATCTTTCTTCAAATGGCCAAGTTTATCGCAGTTGTAGCATTTCTTCTTACCACTCACTTTGTAATCCTTGATTAAATGATCCTTCTTTAGGCCCATAACATATGGGTTCCCATTTACCCTTTTTCTTGCCACCCTTGTCCTGGGGTTGCTTCCTCTTTCCATCCCACTTCTCCTTGCCTTCACTGCCTTGCTGCGACTTTAGTTCCTCTTTCTCAGCAAAAACAACAGTGGTAGTATTAGCTTTAGTGTAAAAATTCTCATGGCGAAGCGCCTTCTCTACCAGCTTTTCATATGGCCCATCAATATGGTCCACTAGCCTCTCCCCTAGATAGTCATCCAATCCTATGATGAAATTCTCATTCTTCCTCAAGGGAGTGTCGATGAATGACATCCCATAGATAAAGCATCAAATTCTGCCATATATTCAGAAACCATCATGTCTCCCTGCTTGAGATTATCAAATTTTATGAACAATACCGAATTCTGAGCAGCCGAAATGAACTTCTCTTCAAACCTTGTCTTAAACTGATCCTAAGAAAATTGGTCTTCTCGAGTAGCAATAGTGACAGCGTTCCACCAATTCATTACTCGGCTCAGAAGCTGCCTCGAAGCCAACTTTCTTTTCATAGCATCTTCCAACTTCATATCACCGAATATGCGCTTACAAGTATCCAACCAGTCTTGTACTTCTATGGATGATTCCGTTCCATTGAATGACTTCTCTCTTAAAATGGAGTAATCCTTGATTAACTTGGTGAAGTCAGCCCTAGGCTCTTGCACTAGAGCACCTCCTCCTATTACAACTCCAGGAGTAGTTCTCATTATATAGCCATCATAGAATTGAACAAGCTTGGAAATCAGGCGTAGCAGCTCTTGAACCCGCTCCTTCCTCCACTTCTGCTGACCTCATAGTGTTTTTTGTATGTCGACTCATCCTTATCTGTAACAAGAATGATCAGTCTCTCATAAAGAAAACTGTGTCTATAGTGCTCATGTGCATGCGACTTATACTATACTTTATAGTTTTGAAAGCCAAATTTATAATAGTACGCAGTCTCTTATATATACATACTCTAGATCCAGTCTAAGGCAACAACTCCTTCCTTATCTCTACTGGATCGTGATATCAACTCAAGTTAATAACGTAACCAAAGCTTTGATACCTGTGATGACCGCCATAAAACACCGGCACGGTTGAGTGTGAAAAGTGCACTACATTCATGCCTGGCCGATATAAGATGATCATAGGATTTAGAATGAATAAATTCAACACATAACCTGGCGTATATCTCACAGGACATGGATAAAATATAATATCACATATATAACAAAAGAGATAGTAATAACAATGTGAACAAATCATCATCACAGTATAATATCCACTAAGTTATACATCAATAGTCGAGTTTATACATTGGAAACAAACTCAACGACTATCTTAAATACAAATAGTAAGCAGTCACTGATAAGGCTTCTTAGTACTGCACAGCGGAATAAGCACAGACTCCATATATGTGTATAATGCGAGATAGCTCCATCTAGCTCATCCCATGAACAGCTACTGCGTCATCTAGACTTGTTATTTAATCTACTCATTTAAGAGTACTCAAGATAATAGGAAGCAAAGCATAAAACCTTGGGTCAGACAACAGTTTGGTGTGAGTGGTAAATAAATCCCAAGATAATCTACATGTAAATATAGTAAGAAACAAGAGTAAACGAACCATACCTGACCTATCCTATGCAACTAAAGAGTTAGCACATAACAGTATAATATGCTACTCTACAATATCATAAAGTTACAATACAAAATACTATAGTGGATATCCAAATATCCCTATCTCCAGTATCTACTCCCAATTATATCCCCAAGTGATAGCCTACTAAAGGAAAACAACCAAAAGCAACGAAAGCATCCATTAAACAAGACTCATTATCACTCATCCATGTGCTTTGAATATATGATAACTGGTATGGCCTCATTACTACTAAGGACTCATTGAAATTCCGGTGTCATGTGTACTATTGTATCACGCACCCAAAGCTTGATACGTGTCTTATAGTCCTAAAGCTGGACACTAGACCCAAAGCCACTGGTTTAGGGTATTCGTATCCTCGCAACCAATCCATGGCCATTCCTACTTATAATACCTATGCTTCAAGTACATAAGAAAACACTTCGAGTATCAACGATTCCTTAGCACATGCATCAATTTGAGCCCCACTTTGCTCCATTTGGATTTTGAGCCCTTCTTGCTCATTCAACTTTCCGTTATTCACAAGGAAACCTTCCCCATTCCCCGATCCTATAGCTCCATCCATTACCGAGCTGCCACCTTTGGAACCTATACGAGTCATCATCCGAAGATTCAAACTTTTCATCACGTTATTACATCACCAACCAACCTTGACTCGAATGAACCAATACCTCCAGCATGATCTATATGACCTCTACACCATTCCCCAGAAGTTCCACTCCTATTGGACTCACCATGACAAGTCGGTACCAACCTCTTCATGTCGGTGCCGATCTCTCTACTTAGCCAACTAATGGCTGAGTTTTCTTCCAGTATTTTCTTGCTCTAATTACCTATGGCTAGATGCTTTGACTCCAACCTATCCATCCCAAACATCTTGATATAGAAATAACTCTCCTCTTTAAAGCACTCCACTTCATGATCTAGAAAGAAGTCGGCATAGCCTCCAATAATTAGCCAATCACCAACCATTACATTTGGCAACCTCCACTAGTCTTACTCTCATTCTCAACAAAATAGATAACCTATAGGACCAGCCAAAACATGTTGGTACCGAGCTCTTCTTTTCAGCGCCGATATGTGTACTTTTTGAATTGGAGTTCGCGACTTCAACCCTATGCTCATCCCATACTCTAGAGCCTCCCTTCCAAGTTTCATCCAATTTCGATCATCTTTGCATCTGATATGCTCAATTATCCTACCTATCTTTCTAAAGATCCGAACACTAACTAAAAACATCAAATCACATCATACAAACATTGAACAATAAACATTTTCATCCATTCAAACATGCAATCCATAGAAATAGGTAAACAAGTCAATCTCAAACATAGATCTACATGTAGCATGAATATATAAACATAAACAAAGGTGATTTCTAATCAATCTATATCATATGCACGATACATGTTAGAGTTAGAGTTAGAAAAGGTTTTATGGCCTAAAATCAATTTAATACATGTTAAATCCTATAATTCTACCATATAAACATGCATAATATTGTGAGAAAGTATAAACCACTCACCAATTACCAAATTCTATCTATTCGAATGTAGATCCAATTCGAACAGTAATGAAATGCACTTCTAATTAGCCAATTTGATGTTCTCTAGCTTCTAATCGAAGATCTAATAATTAATCAATAATTTTGTTTGATTTCGAGAGAAATTTGTATGAATTAGGATGGATTTAGGGTTAATTAGTGTTTAGACCTGATTTGGAATGAGAGGAAAAAGTTCTGGTTTAACTCCTACAGCTCCTGTTTGTAGTAATCTCTAATTGGACTAATGGGCCAACTAACATGCTTAATTAATTACGCTCTAATTCTTACCAATAGCTTTTTAAATATAAAATAGGCATAACTTCCTAACCGCAAGTTCATTTTTCTATTATGAGCTCTCTACCGAAAGGGAAACCATCATCCTGAAGCAATGGAACTTGTTTGAGACCCTAATTCGATATTTATCAAAAGTTATAGCCCAAACAAATTTTTTAAGGTCAAAATAGTCACATGGAAATTTGAGAAAAATCACAAGTGTGTATAATGTCCCAAAGAGTTATATCCCAAATTATAAAATTATACGACCTTATACAAATAAAATAAAAATATTTTGCGGTCCTTCGATACGTAAAATACGGGTCATTACTAAAGTACTACTCATGAATTAAGTGAAATATAGCCAAAAAATGACCTGAAGACTTATCAATAATTAGAGATAGTATTTTTGAAGTTTGATTGATTTGGACATAAGAAAGTGCTCTAAGATGGTGAAAAAAAATCAAAGAAATATCCAATATTGGCATATACCAAAAGTAAGGTGCATTGCACAAAATCTGACCTGGAGTTAGACTCTAGACCATAGCCCTAATGCAATAGGCAGTTCGATATGGGTCATTCTTGAAGCATACTTTATGGTTTAGACTGCTAGAGTAAAATTTAGGCATATGAACAAAAACCGTTTCAAAATTCTTGCAATCTCCTCTATCCGCTGAAAGCACTCAACCTCACCGCCCTACGAATCCCCTGAAGTGCCTCAAGGTCCATATGGTCAAAGATTGAATGAGTTCAATACACCTAAAGTCAGCTTCGGGTATGCAAGTATTTGTCTTGAAGCATGGTTCAAGATCAGGACCAAGGGCATTACCCAAGTTATCACTGCCAAAACCCAAAGTCAACTTCAAGGTACTACCATCACAAGCCTACGTCTTGTTAAATTTCTCAAACTTGGCAAAAACCATCTCTGCTAGTCAAACTTGAGCCCTACACACTTTAACTTTTCTCAAATTTGAACCCTTTTTGCCATAGTACTCAAATTTGACTAATGTTTTCATAAAAAGGGAAATAAATCTTAGAGGAAGCTTACAAGTAGTTTCCTAGTGTGGTTTAGTGAAATAATTTAGCGATATTCAACTATAAATAAAGAGCCAATGGATGAAGAAATTAACAAGTCACTTCACTAAAGCTATGCAAAAGCACTACTATTATGTCTACTCCTCCATTAGAATATATTCAATTCTTCTATTAGAAATCTCTTGTACATTCAAATATTTTGTATCCATAAGTTATCGTGTAAACAAATAATGGAGATATTAGTGGATGTATGTAAACATTATGTTGAACCACCATAAAAATCTAGTGTCTCTTTCTATGTTTAGCATTTTATTTTATTTTTTTATATTTTTTGTGATGCATTTTATTTATTTGCTATTTGTTATTACAAATTTTCTGCAGTATTGGAACTGGCTCGAATCAGAGGAAATAGAATACAAAATGATGAAGAAATGAGTTAAGAAGCTTGTAAGATGTCAAGATTGAAGAACCGAAAGGTTATGCTAAGTAGTAGAAATGAAAAATCAGTTGGTGTCGACTGATCTAAACTGGTCGGCACCGACCAGTCCATGATGAGAAAGTTTTGTCAATGAAGGTTCAAAGGTTTTAAAGCCTTAAACAATGTTAGAGGAAAGACGAAGTTCCGACAAGCAAAAACTAGTCAGCCTTGACCGATCCAAACCGGTCGACCCTAATCGGTCCACGATATCGACAAGTTCGACTTTTGGAAAACGAGCTTGTTGAGTCATTCTTATGCCTTGAACTTTGGATTTTGGATGTTTAATCGTTTAATTTCATTCTATCGACTCTGGTGGAAGGATTCGCTCATAAATTGAAAGCCTTCATTAGCTAAAAGTGGGTTCTTCTTCCTTGGAGTTTTGGCAAAACCAAGATCTAACTCTTATATTTGTTGATTTTATTGTAAATTGAATATTCTAGAAAGAATTAATCAACGAAAACCAATATGTGGAAGTATGTTGGAGATTTTCCGAACTACTACAAAATAGTATGTTTTTCTTCTCCTTTTCTTTTTTTGTTCATTTTCATTTATATAATTCATTTTTTCGTCCATTTGTGAGTGTTGGCTAGAAAAGGCTAACATTTTTGGTGCTTTCACCAAGAAAGAATTTAGATCTAACTTGTTGAAGATGAAGAAGCCAACAAGAAGGAATGCCATCACTGGAGGAAATCAATCAAAGCATGGAGGTTGCCAGGAGGTTTCCTTTATTTTGAATCCACCTTCAATCATTATGATTAAATATAAGATAGAAGGGACGACAATGACTATGCAAATGGCATTGTTAGCCCCACAAATGGAAACGTTGAATGTCCTTTTCTAATGCATGAAGCAGCTGGAGTTACTCAAAATCAAGATTAGAGGAGGTTAAAGATCAAAAATGATGGAGCAAAGGCATAGGTACCTATAGCACTTAGTTCCATACCTTTATAATTAATTGTCACCAACGATCCTAATCGATGGTTTCGATCAGTCTAGTCAACCATATAGGGTTGACCTAGTCCCTAATTAAGTTGCATTCGAGTAATGGTGCCGAGACTACGGATGAAGATCTGGATGCAAACTTACAACCATATGGAGAGGAAACATAAGGTCCCCGTAGGAATGAGGGGCATAAGAAATCCTTTGATCAAGGGCGTGCTAAACCTCAAAGATTTCTTCTGAATCAAGAAGATTGCATAACCAAAATGGTGCAAAAGGTGCTTCAAGGTTGAGTCCAGGATCAAAGTTTGGGAGATGTTAATTGAAACCCCTTCTCGTCTAACATTCGATAAGCTTGGAATCCACCTGATTTAAAGCTACCTTCGTTAGAACCTTATGATGGAAGAATGGATCCTACAGTTCATTTGATGAGATACATACAACACATGGGAGTGTTAGAGGAAGTAATGGAACATTGCTTTCCATTATTATAGACTAATTTGTCTGCCATGTGGTTTCGCCAACTTTATAATGGACCGAATTAGTTGAGAAATTCATGAGATTGTTTAGGGTTCACATATTTCGATCGAGGAATGTGATGACACTTAAAAACGTGAAGTAAGGAAAGAAAGAATATTTGCAGATTTGCTTGACAAGATTTAAAACAATAACCATTGTAGTTTAGAAACCAGACCGATCGATAATTCTTATGACTGTGGTTCCTGGAGTCTCTAATAAGGCTGATTTTTAGAAAGGTTTTGGAAAGGGATCCATTAGTGGATCTCGTGGATTTCTTCTATCAAGCTGAAAGATATTTGCATCAATAAGATGCAAAAACTGAAGATGGAAAAGTTAATGCCATGGAGGATCGAAAACCACACTGATAAGTTAGTAGTATGTCCTAGGGATAATTCTGCAATTTACTGTAAATTATTAACTCTGTAATAAAATCTTTTTTGAAATAAATGTTTTTTTCTTTCTATTATATACTTGTTATAATGAGTTATATTAATTATTTATTTAATTTAAGTATATTTAATAGAAAATCCTAAAATGGTTATTTTTTGATTGTAAGTATAGTGTGTTGTAATCATGAGAAAATTATAACAATAAAATAAACATATCATTTTAAATATTCCTAGTCAATATGTATCAAGGCTGGATATCGATACATCCATTGCGACTAGAGTACGTAACGCTCTACAAATGTTGAGCAGTGTATTACTCATAGCTATTGGGAGGCACCATGGGGTTATGTTTTGATAGTTATTAGATAACTATAGAATGACTAACTCGATAGTTTCTGTTAGTTAATATTACTAAGGTCAAACAGAGAATATTGAAGTGACAATTTTACACAGTTCTCTCGACTTGAGAATATTACTGAACTTCAACATTGACACTCCACTTTGATTATAGTCAAATCATTGCACGACATCCATCAAATGACTATAGTTGAGTCTGAGTTGAAGCATTGGATGAGAAACACTATTCAATAGAGATTTCGTCTCCTAATTATATGGGGTTAGTGTCATGATCAACAATAGTCAAATAAAAGTCAAAGTGTAATGACCCGTAATTTTCGATAATTTAAATTAGTTAATTTAATGAGGTTTTGTGATTAAATGTTGGAAGAAATAATTTTTTTGATTAAATAATAAAATATAACTGGAATCAAATGAAATGGTATTAATTTAAGGTAATTGATAACTGCTTTAAATGTAAGTCAATTAATTAAAAGGTTATAATTGGTTATAAATTGTAAATTTGTTGTGATAATGATTGTAATTTATAACTGAATTAGAAGAGCAATTGATAATTTAAATGTTGTATTAATTAAATAGTCTGTAATAAATTGTAAATTGGACAAAATGAATGTTGTGTGAATAACTATAACATTTGTGCGTAGATAACAAACATACAAATGTGACTAAAAGTTAACGGTGACAATTATTATATGTTACCTATTTATTTAGCCTGTTAATTAAAATTGGAAATCAATTGCAATTAATTCACTTAATTAGTGCAGTTCATGTAGGTTAAATTGATAATTGTAGAATGTTAATTTAGTAAGATGTAACCAATGAAAATCTTATGCATGATATGACAATTGTTTGAATAAAAGAATTGGAATCAAGTTTGCTTAATTTATTGGAATTTAAATTATAATAAATGGATTTTTTACAATTAAATGTAATTAAAGATTACGATAATGAAAAATAAGATGAAAATGGTAAAGTATTAATGGAATAAAATATATAACAATGTTAACTATGTATGTAGAGAAATAATTGATTGAATTAAAAGATCAAAACCAAATTAAATGAATTTATTGAAATTAAATGTTACATTAATGTGAGTTAAGACAATAAATTTAAATTGTGAATGTAATAAAAGGAATAGAAAGGTTAATTATATTCATAAGGAAATAATTGATGTAATAAAAAGAGTGAAACAAAGATAAATTAATTTCTTGATATTTTAAATTATAATAAAATTGACAAAAATTCAATATAATGGAAATATAGTAGTCAATACAAATAAAAGATGAAAATTGTAGCATATTAGTGAAATAAGATATCAACAAATATGAACTATGCTATTAGAGTAATAATTGATTGAATATAAAGATTGAAATCAAATTTAATCAATTTATTGGAATTAAATTATAATTAATTGGATTAATTACGGTTGAAATTAAACACTGTAATTAGTGTGATAACCAACACTGAATTGTGATATAAGCTTGTATTAAGTCATTGTAAATGTCTAAGTGATTTAAAATGGTGAAATTTGTTAATTATCAAATTTGAATGAAAAAAAGTGATTAATTAATTTAATATTAATTTATGTAATTAATGTAAAAATAGCCATTTTGGCCACTTTCTCGGATTTCGACGAAACCAGTTTTATCGGATCCGTAACGGTGATTTATTGCAAGGTTTTAAGTTTCGTAGCGATCAGACTTGTCGCTTGATCTTACGGACTCGAAACGCCTACAAATCAATTTAATTAAATTCAATTGAAATCAATTTGAAATAAGCTGATTTTAAGCTAACTTCTTCATACGATGGAATTAGGACCTGAAATCTATTCCATTGAGTTTAAAAATATTAAAAACATCTATTTTGATATATGGGATGACCCACTTCTGTTTCGAGAACGAAACTGGCTTTTCGGGTCGTTTATCGTTCAACTTTCAAATCAATCTGGTCCATTCATTTCTATTTCGGATCTGCCTATATATAGCCCGTTATAAACCCTAGCTATTTCTTATTCCATTTGTCTGTACGTACAATTTCATATGTCCACTTCTCTCCTTCTCAATGGTAGACAAACACATTCCCAATACAATTTCAAATCAAATTTCAATCGAAAATTTAAACTCCTCAAAATATATCGAATTATATATCGATTTGAAGCTCTTGAAGAGCGCAGGTCAAATTTGCAGCTTGTTTTTCGATTTGGGTTTCTGTGTGTCCGGAATTCGAGGAATAAACCTCGGCCATTCATCGTGTCATGATCAACTTTGTCTGATCGTCGAATCAATGGTACTGTTGTGTAGAGGGTCGAGCGCGTTGTTCATCGGTGGTGTTCGCCTAGAGGTTTGACGGCTAGATCGATCGGAAAAATTCATTAGGGTTTCAATCCCAAAAGGCGGCTGCTCCTTTGTTTGTGCGTGATCGAAGTGATGGTTGGTCGTGGGTTGGTCGGGAAGGCTTGGCGAGGTCGGCGTCTCGATTGGTGGTGGCGCGCACGACCACATGTGGCTGGAGTGGCGTGCATTAGCATGGTAGAGGGCGGCAACTTTGGTGCTTCATGCTCGTGTTTGAAACAGGGTAGGGGTCGAATAGCAAGGTGACGTGGCTACCTTTGTTTTATTTATTTTTAATTTGAATTTTAAATTTTTATAATGTTCTAACTTTAATAACTTCTACATACAAGTTTCAATTCACACGCGGTTTGATCCACTGGGATCGTATCGAAATTTCGGACATTTTGACACTGGTTTGGACGAATTCTGAGACTGTTGAATTTTGAGCCTATTTTTGGAGTTTTATTCGATTTAAAATCAAAGGTGAGTGTTTTAACCCACTCACAACTACTAAATTATCTTATGTTAGTTAAATTTAATTTATGATGTGATTAAAAATTTATTGATTGATATTTGGTATGTTTTAATTGTCATTCTAGTCAAATTTGATTTTTATTGAATTTAATCATCGTTCAATTTAATATTGAATTTAAAATTTGTAAATTAATACCTGTTATTGATTATCAGTTATCTACTGATGTTATTGATTGATTTGGATGATGGTTGTGATGGATGTTTGATTTTTGATATTGGATGACTGGATGTTGTATTTTATATTGTTACAATACTGCAAGTTCCCTATGGGTTGAAATGATACATACCCAAATGATCTATAGATTAGGAAAAAAATGTTATGGGTTGAAATGATAGACTCGAGCGATTTTGTAGATTTTATTTAATTCGGGATTGCGGTTTTAAATGGTATATAACCGTAAAATTTTAAATTGCGGATTGAAATGATAAATATCCGTATCACTTAACCCTAGAGTAGAAAATTATATATGGACACTCGATTGGTTAAATTAAATGATTTTTGACTCTTTAAAATTTGAATTCAGTTAATTGGTATTTTGGAATAGAAATTGATTTATATAAACTGAAGTATTTTCGATAATCCAAGCGTTGATGCTGAAATTGGAATTGATTTAAATGAATTGTTCAAAGGATTTAAATTGAAATTTCAAAGTTGAAGTGGCAAATATAAATGAATTTATCGGAATTGAGTTATTGAAATGTTTGGATATAGCTTTGAAATCTATTTTAAATTTATTTAAACTATTTTAATCAATTTAAAACTATTTTAATTTATTTAATTTATTATAACCTATTTAATAAAATTTAATCTATTTTACCTATTTAAACTAATTTAACTTATTTAATCTATTTTAAATCTATATAATATAATTTAAATCTATTTAATCTATTTTAAATTTATTTAATCTATTTAAAAATCTAGTTAATGTAATTTAAATTTACATTCGAAATTATAGTTTTAAAAAATTATTTACAAAATTCCGTATGGAATTTATAAAGTAAAAAAAATGTCTTTTTTAATCCATATGGATTAAAAAAAAATTGATTTCGTCAAAAAAAATTTGATCAAAAAAAACATTTTTTATGTTTATATATATAATATTACTTAAATATTTATAAATTGAAATTTTATTAATTTTAGTTATATATATATAGGCCTTTATGTATTTTCAAATTTTAATTTTTTTACATATATATATTTTAATATGAATATATATATATATATATATATATGTGTGTGTGTGTATGTGTTTATATATATATATTTATATATTAAATATATTTTAATTTTAATTTTAATTTTAAATAAGATATTATTTTGGATCTAGTTTTCAAATTTGGATTTTTCTTAAGCTTCTTGAATATTAAATGTTTGAATTGGTTTATATATTTTTAATTTAAATTTATATATTATATTTTTTTATACATACATACATAGTTGTATATATAAGTATAGTTTACATTATATTTATATTAAAATAACAATTGACCGTAATTATGTATATAAGGAGTTAGTGTTCCGTTGTGCTACAAATCGTAACACTATATACGGGAACATTAAACTGTGTACAATTTATATATTGCACAAGCACTTACTCATACGTGTGCATTTGATACACTTATGCACTTTATATATCATAGATATATAAAAATCAAATCTTTATTTTAATTAATTAAAAGATTTTATTTAAAATAATTAAATTGGATCTAAATCAATTTTTGACTTTATAGGCCCAATAAGATCTGTAATGGTAAAAAATATTATAATTCACCAATTTAATCCACTGCGAGCTGGACTAGTTCCAATAATGGTATCAAAGCCCAATAGCTTATGCGGTCTAAATTAATAATATTAGGGCTAACTTGTCAAAGCATACTGTTAGCATCAAAATTGGTCACCAACACCCAAAGAGAGTTTTGCGTAGAGAGATTAATGAAGAAGATAAATTAAAACAGAGGATGCAAGCTAAATTAACTATAGAGAATAAGAACACAAGATTTATAGTGGTTCGGCGTAACTGCCACTTTGAGTTTTAATCTTTATTGCTTTCACAAGTAGTTGAATACAGATACAATCCGTACACTAATGACTTGAATATAAGTTTGAACTGAAAAGAATGATTCTTGAAAGCGGTAGAGTCTCCTCAGTGTTTTCGAAAAAAGGTCCCTTTCACTCTGCCCCTGCCCTTCTATTTATAGACGAAGATGGATTGGACTTCCTTCATGGGCCTAGGAACAACGTACCTTGGCCCATGGTAAGTAACTTCTACGCACCAATCCATACATACCGAACGACAATTGCCGAGCGAGGGGAGGTGTGTCGAGCGAGGCCTCAGTGCCGAATGGCATTCATATGCCGAGCCACACACCCATGCCGAACAACCTTTCTATGCCAAGCGAGGTGAGATGCCGAACGACCCTTCAATGCCGAGCGAGGTGAGATGATGAACGACCCCACAATGCCGAACGAGGTGAGATGCCGAACGACCCCTCTATGCCGAATGAGGCAACATGCCGAGCGACCCTGTCATGCCGAACGAGGTGAGATGCCGAACGACCCTTCAATGCCGAACGAGGCACCATGCCGAGCGACCCTATCATGCCGAACGAGGTGAGATGCCGAACGACCCTTCAATGCCGAACGAGGCCTTGTGCCGAGCGATGCTCTATGCCGAGCGAGGGGAGGTGTGCTGAACGAGGCCTGTGTCGAGCCTCTTATTACATGGTCAAACAACCGGGTAACACTTGCCCCCCAAAGTGTTTCATGTGGATGAACATGATGCGCTTTGAATCATGAGTACTCCGTGTTTTCTTTTAAGCCCTCGTTCTGTCTTTTCGATAGCGTTTTCTTTCGACCTCCTGAATGCCGAACGAGGCATTGAATGCCGAACGACATACTGATGTCGAACGACATATGGATGCCGAATGACATTGATGCCGAACGAGGGAGGTGCCTTGACCGGTTCTACCGGTCATTGTCTATTCGCCTTCCCTCTTTCCTATATAACCCGATACTTCTCTTCTTTCCCCATTTTACTTTTACCTCCACTCTGACATCCTTACGAACTCGTCTCTTTCCAGACTTTCGCCAACATCTCAACCTCCCTTTAGACTCCCGTATCTTACACATTACTCTTCGACTACCCTCAACCACAAATCTGAGTGGATTCCACTTCTAAATCGAGCACCTCACTAGACTTCGACCCCTTCTTCTAGGTACGAACCTTTCACTTGCTCGACTTTCTCCAATTAGGGATTTTGGACAAGACTTGAATTTACGACCTTCCTTTAACCTACGAATACACATAGATAAGGAAGGTGGATCCGAGGTTTAAGCAAGCCTTAGGATTAAATGGAGAGGAGGATGAAAGAGGGTGTCGGTCCAGTAGGAATCAGTGAGGGTTGATATGGTCGGTCGAAGGTGGCGTTCGAATCGGAGTGGTGATCGTCTGGCCACCTTGGAGGGTATCTAGTTTGTTCGAAGAAATGAGTTGGAGGAGGACGTATGGTTGTGGCTCGACATGAATTCCGCATGTCGAACGATGTGAGGGAGTGTAGGAGTGAAGTTGAAGTTGGGTTTAGCATGCCGAGCGATGTGGCTCGGCATGACCACGGCTTGGCATGATTCTCTTACGCCGAATGGGGTAATAGGGAGTGTAGGAGAAAAGTGGGAGATGGGTAAAGTATCGAGCGATGCGGCTCGGCATGACTTGTTGAAGGACTGATCTATGCCGAGCGGTAGAGATGGAGGGTATGAAGGAAGTTGGAGTTGAGGGCAAAATGCCAAGCGATGCGGCTCAGCATTTCTTCGGTTCTGCATGACTTGCCGCATGCCGAACGGTGGAGAGGGAAGGTAGGAGAGTGGTGTACAGCAACAATACTAGTCGAACGCAATGCATTTTTGACTTAACTTACTTTTTATGCCCGAATATATGATAGTGAACAAGGACAAGGACTTAAGCATTTAAGCATATCGGACAATCCAGACTGATAACTCCTCTGTTTTGACAACTATAAACCTGAATTTAACTTGATTAAAATGGATAATAACCTTCAACGTACAGTGTCGATGTCGAGTTCAAAACATAAACCATCTTACGACAACCTCTCGTAGATGGTCAGCGATGACGGTCTTCGAAGATGATAGTTGAAAGCTTAACTTTATATCATCAACTCTGTGACTTGTAATTCTTTGGCACTTATACTTGAATGGCTGCTGTTGGGTGCGTCTCCACCCCCACCGAACCAGGAGAAACAATGGCACTACCGGACCAAATACCTCCTAGATTCTACCGGATGAGACCTAGCTACACTCACTACCGAACCAACTACAAAGCATCTCGCCGAACCAACCTCCGCCGATTCAAGGCCTCAACGGACCAGCCTTCGCCGAATCAAACACAAACCTCTTCTCCACTGCCTGCCGAACCAGCCTCTACCACTCCTACCACCGGACCAATATACTAGTACCAGTCCCACCAAATCAAAACCATCACCGGACCAAGTTCCACCGGACCAAATCCCACCGGACCAAGGGCGTTCCGGACCAACTTTGCCAGGCCAGATTGTATCAGCCCAGGCCCACCAGCAGCTATATACATCCAAGACCCCTACCCCCAGCCTCACTCTATAAATAGAGGGGCAGGGGTGCAACAATGGAGAACAAGTTTGAGAGCTCAAGCACGGATAGAACTTTCAAACAACTTTCATATACTTGTATCAAAGCTTTGTACTTGTAATTTGAATAGAAAAAGGAGAATAACATATAAAGTGGATGTAGGCACATTCTGGCCGAACCACTATAAATCTGCGTGTCTTTTACAGTTTAGTCCCTGCTTTTCATATATTTGCATAAATCACCCAAATCACTACGAACAACATAAAATCAAGTAAACCATACGACTTGGAGGTGTTTGTCCATTTTTTGTGCAAACATTTTTGGTGCTTTCACTGAGAAGTTGAAAGCTCGAAGCTTCAGCTTCTTCCACTTAACCTTCTTCCTAACAGCGTCGTTCATTGCTTGGAAAACATGCCTCCCAAGCATAAGAAAGATGTTAACAAAGGAAAAAACATCGCAACCAGCAGTCTTCCAGATCCAGTGGTCACAGACCAAGTAAATCGTCCCCTTCTAGCAGCAGTACCAGATGAAGGTCAGGCAAATACGACAACCCCTGCCTCATAACAGCCGACAGCAATTACTAGGGCAGATCTAGACGGGGTTGTGGCTGAAGTGACTAACCGCTTCACATCCCAGCAGGAATCCTTGGTGGACCATCTCATGTTACGCTTAAGGGATGCTGAAGAGTCCAACCGCAACACTGAATCATGGGGTGA
Source organism: Allium fistulosum (assembly GCA_030737815.1). NCBI lineage: Eukaryota > Viridiplantae > Streptophyta > Magnoliopsida > Asparagales > Amaryllidaceae > Allium > Allium fistulosum. The sequence goes on along the minus strand of CM060903.1, from coordinate 504,792,343 downwards.
GTCCCAGTTCAGAGGATCTCGAAGACAGCAAAGATATTCCTTCTTCGAAGGAGCTAACAACAGAAGCGGCCATGGTAGGAGCCGAGACCGAGCACAGCCCGAAGTTAGGCCTGAGGAGACGCTTGGAACCGAACACAACGGGGAGGTACCGAGCGGAGATCAACTGTGGCTGAGCCTGTCGTACTGCCTAACCACGGAAACGCCAGTGAACGGGGCCGAGCTAGAGTCCAGCCCGAAGTTGGACCCGAGGAAGTGCTTAGATCAGAACCCAGCAGGGGAAGATCGAGGCAAGGGCCAACTGTAGCTGATCCTAGCATGCTCCCAGAAGTCCAAAGAGAGCCACTAAAAAATATGAGGAATGATAAACGATACCATCCCTACAGGTCATCTGGACGGAATCAATCCCACAGAACCGAACCGAACTCGTTTCTATCTGCTCCAAATTCTGATGAAAGGATGGCACGCTTGTTCAAAGAGTGCGTCCATCGAGATCAAAGAGATCGAGGGATAGGCGCTAGGGTAACCAGCCCTTTCGCCCGCGATATCGAAATTGCTATCACCCCCCGAGAATGGAAAATGCCAACAATGAAACCTTACAAAGGAACCTCTGACCCCATTGTACACTTGCAGAGATACACACAGCATATGCTCATGAGCGGGGCAACAGAGGGAGTACTGTGCAAATGCTTTCCACTATTCTTAGCAGATCTAGCTACCTCCTGGTTCTGCCATCTACTCCAAGGATCCATCAGCTCGTGGGAGATGTTGAAAGAAAAGTTTATCAGCCAGTTCCGCATTCATGTGGAACAACCCAAGGACGCTTATTCCTTATCCAATATCAAACAGAAACCTGGAGAGAAGCTGCAGCAATATTTAACCCGATTCAATGCCACAGCGGCCGTAGTCCAAGATGCCGATGAGAAGCTTGTCTTAATGGCCCTCTGTAGTGGTGTGCATCCAGATACTAAATTTGCTAGAAGATTGACAAAAGAAAAACCAGCTACTTTACCCAATTTCTTCCATGAAGCCGGGAAATATATGAGGCTTGAAGACGCTGCAGCTGAGGGGCCGTCAGGGCAGCAAAATAAGGTAGCTCACGGCAACACGCCTGCTGCAGCAAAGGATGTTCGAAGAAATGATTCTAGAGACAATGCTGGGGGCAAGAAGGGAGAAAAGCGCCTATATCGGCCAGGACCGAGATTCGACACTTACACTCCTTTGAATGAAACCATCAAAAACATCTTCCTTGCCACCCAAGACGAAGTTAGATACAAACGCCCACCATACAAGAAGGAATCAGATAACGCACAGAAATCTGGAAAGTTCTGCCGCTTCCACGAGTCTCACGGGCATGATACCAATGAATGCCATCATCTCCGGGACTTGATTGAAGAACACATCAGAAGGAAGAGACTGGAACGCTATGTAAAAAGTCAGAACAGGACTCCAGCTCTTGCCAATGAGAACCCAAGGCTACCCTCACAAGAGATAGGCAGAGGAAATCGCAACACTAGCAGCTCCAGTCAAGAGAAGATAGTGGTCCATACCATCTCGGGAGGACCACACATCGCCGACAGAAGCTGGGTAGAGATGGAAAGATATGGAAAGTCGCTTAGAAACAATGGAGACTGTGTTAATTATGTTATAGGAGAACGCCACCCAAAGCGGAAAGAGAGTAATGACATCACATTCAATAGGCGTGACCTAGAGGGAAGGCAGTACCCTCACATGGATCCCATGGTTATCTCTGCCCGGCTCGGTCCAACCGAAGTTTTCCGAATTCTAGTAGACACTGGAAGCTCAGTAAATATCTTATTCAAGCATGCATTCGACAAAATGAAACTATCAGTAAAGGACGTTTCTCCCTGCAATAAACCACTACACGGTTTCACTGGAGATGCGAAGATGCCCCTCGGGCAACTGGACCTCTTTGTTGAAATTGGAAGTCATCCCCGCTCCGTTGTGCGGAAACAGACATTTGTGCTGATAGAAAACCACTCGGCCTACAACGCCTTCTTAGGAAGGTCAGCCTTGTCTGACTTCCAAATTTTCCTGGCCCCATGGTGCCTAAAGATGAAATTTCCAACGGACAATGGAGTAGGGGAAGTAGAGGGAGACCAGGACGTTGCTCGAGACTGCTATGTAACTGAACTTTGCAACAACCACAGGAAGGATAAAGTGAAGAGTGTAGAGGTTGCCCTCTGCGCAAAAAGTTTGGAAGCATAACAACTAAAGAAAGCCCCTCCTCTTCGATATACCAGCGACCCTTTCAATGAATTAGACCCCAGGGACAAAGAGGAGGAGGCCACCGCCGAGCCTGCAGAGGCTATGGAATTTGTATCTGTAGACAAACATGACTCGAGTAGACTATTGAAAATCGGGTCCCAACTAGAAGCAGGGATGAAGGAACAACTCATTGACTTTCTCCGCCACAACTTGGATGTATTTGCATGGTCACATGCTGACATGACCGGAATCTCCCCTGACATAGCATGCCACGTACTAAACATTGATCCTACCAAGGCGCCCGTAAAACAAAGAAAGAGAAGTATGGGGGCAGAAGGATCAGCAGCCCTCGATGAAGAAGTAAAGAATCTACTTGCCAATGACTTCATACGAGAAGCCATCTACCCAGAGTAGATCGCCAACCCGGTACTGGTAAAGAAGGCTAATGGGAAGTGGCGAACATGCATCGACTTCTCCAACTTAAATGATGCCTGCCCAAAGGATTGCTTCCCACTTCCCCGAATCGATCAACTTGTAGACAGCACAGCCGGGCACGAACTCTTATCCTTTATGGACGCATACCCAGGATATAACCAAATTCCTATGCATGCTCCCAACCAAGACCACACTAGTTTCATCACTGACCAGGGTTTGTACTGCTACAAGGTAATGCCTTTCGGACTTAAAAACGCAGGAGCCACCTACCAGCGCCTCGTCAACAAGATGGTTGCAGGGCTAATAGGACAAACTATGGAAGTGTATGTGGATGACATGCTGGTAAAGTCAAGGAAAGCCGACGATCACGTAAGCCACCTGGGCGAGATGTTTCAAGTACTTCACCAGTATGGAATGAAACTTAATCCTCTAAAATGCTCCTTCGGAGTATCATCAGGAAAATTCTTGGGATTCATCGTCCATGCCAGAGGGATTGAAGCAAACCCTGAACAAGTCCGAGCTCTAAAAGATATCAAAATACCTTCCACTCGAAAGGAAATGCAAAGCCTAAATAGGAAAGTGGCCGCCCTAAGCCGATTCATCTCCAAAGCAACGGACAAGTGCGTCCCCTTCTTCGAAGCTCTAAAGAAAGACAAAGGAAAGTTCGAATGGACTGACGAATGCTTAACCGCTTTCCTTAACTTAATCGAACACCTCCAGAAACCGCCGGTACTCTCGACTCCAAACGAAGGCGAAGAGTTATACATATACCTTGCCGTATCATCTCATGCTCTAAGCGCTGCTTTGGTAAGAGAAGACAACCGCACGCAGCGGCCAATATACTTTGTAAGTAAGAGGTTTACAGGGGCAGAAGTCAGATATCCTAAACTTGAGAAGCTAGCATACTGTCTACTAATCGCATCACGAAAACTGCGACACTATTTTCAATCCCATTCCATCAGAGTTATAACCGATCAACCGCTGAGGCAGGTACTCCATCGTCCCGACACTTCTGGGCGACTACTTAAATGGTGCATTGAACTAAGTCAATATGATATTACCTACCATCCTCGCACCGCCATCAAGGGGCAAGCCATGGCCGATTTCATTGCCGAATTCACTACCAGCGAAGGTGAGGAGCAATCAGAAATAGAAGAAGACATCAAGTGGAACCTCTTTGTGGATGGTGCATCAAACGAACAAGGCTCGGGGGAAGGTGTGGTAATAATTACTCCCAGGGGAAATAAGCTGCACCATGCTATAAAGTTGGAATTCGCTGCCACCAACAACGATGCAGAGCATGAAGCAGTGATAGCTGGAATAGAACTTGCCTTAGAAATCGGAGCCAATTCTTTGTGTCTTCATAGCGATTCTCAACTTATTGTTAATCAAATACTAGGAGAATTCCAGGCTCGAGAAGAACGACTCATAGCATATCTAAAGAAGACTAGGTTACTTCTCAGTCGATTGGACCACTACTTAGTCAAACACATCCCTTGGGAAGAGAACCAAGAGGCCGACGAATTGGCAAAGCAAGCCAGCATGAGAGACAGCGCTATTTCCGGAGCAGTAGCCATCTCAAAGCAACTGACCCCAAGTTTTGAGCAAGTGAATCTGATAGCTGCAACCGAAGAAGCATCTTGGATGAATCCCATCCGAGACTACTTACAAAGTGGCACACTACCCAACGGACGTAACGAAGTCAAGAAAATCTTGAGGAAAGCTTCCCGCTACACAATACAAGAGGACACCCTCTATCGGCGCGGCTTCTTTAACCCCTTATTAAGGTGTGTCGCTGGAAGGGAAGCCAAGGAAATCTTATCCAACATTCATCAAGGAAGCTGCGGAGATCACACCGGAGGGCAGAATTTGTCGAAAAAAATACTCCGATATGGATATTTCTGGCCCACCTTAAGCAAGGACGCCTTAGATTTCGTCAGAAAATGTGACAGATGCCAGAAGTTTGCTAAGATTCCACGGCTACCAACAACTAAGATTACTCAAATGACCAGCCCTTGGCCCTTTGCAGTATGGGGAATTGACTTAATCGGCGAACTGCCAATGTGCCGAGGCGGGGCCAAATATGCTATAGTGGCAGTCGACTATTTCACCAAATGGGTGGAAGCAGAACCCCTAAATAAAGTATCTTCAGCGAAAGTTATTAACTTCTTGATCAAAAATGTTCTATGCAGGTAAGGAGTCCCATTCAAAATTATATCGGACAATGGACTTCAGTTTGATAGCGAGGAGTTCGCCAACTGGTGCCAAGAGCATGGAATTCACAAAAGCTTCTCATCCGTAGCTTATCCCCAGGCAAACGGACAAGTCGAAGCCATCAACAAAATTCTGAAAACTCTAATCAAAAAGAAGCTTGAAAAGTCAAAAGGCGCTTGGGTGGATGAACTCCCTACGGCACTATGGGCCTATCGCACATCTTTCAGAACATCAACAGGACATACTCCTTTCTCTTTGGCATACGGATCAGAGGCTATGCTCCCAATTGAAACCATCGTGCCTTCCCACCGTAGGATCCACTATAACCCAGAAGAGAACGAAGAACTCCTTCACATGTCTTTGGATCTAATTGAGGAGAGAAGAAATGATGCAGCCCTCAAAGCAGCAGCCCACAAGCAAAAAGTGGCAGCACACTACAACTCCAAAGTCAAGCATCGTACCTTACAAGAAGGAGGTCTTGTCCTCAAGCGAATCTTCCCTCGCCCCGGAGCACTAGATCCAATCTGGGATGGACCATATGTAATTCATAAAGATCTCCACAATGGAGCTTATATTTTGTCAACAGTGGACGGAGAGGTGTTCCAAAGGGCATGGAACATCCAACACCTCCGTCGATACTTTTCTTAACTTGTACTGCCCATATGAAGTGAATTAACAAAGAGAATCAGTGGACGTAGGCATTTTCGTGCCGAACCGCTTTAAAAACCTTGTCTCTTTTTTTTAACTTGTTCCTTTATATCTTGGCTGCTTGTTAACTTTATCCTTTTCTGTTGAACAAAATCCTGTGCATATAGCATTTCCATTCAAGGCGCTCCACAGCGCGACTTCTCCCAGACAAGACCTAACAGGTACTATACGAATCTATGCCCTTGCCAATGAGACACTTTTGCTCCGGCATCCCTCTGTTGCGGGTTAACTCATTGCTCGCGACGACCCTTAAAGCCAACTGTAATGAGCTGATTATAAGCCATCAAGAAGGCCGACTATAGCCATGGCAGCTCATTACGGCGTTCGGCTCGCCGGCAACTGTGAACCTACTTTAAGCCCTAACATAAGGTGTGGCCAGCCAGGGGTAGTTCACGGTTGACGATCGGCACCCACGCTAGCCGGCCACAGTAAATCGAATAATACCCATGATTACGGGCCATAATGGCCCGAGTAGTTACTGTGCGCGATCTCGGCTCCGATGTGTCTTAAGTACGGCTATGGTAAAAAAGATTAACTCCCCACAGAGGCGTAAGATGGGTGACAAATGTCTCCAAGACCCACAGCTAGGGAAAGTGACTACAAAGCCCGTTTGCCACGAACTTAAGCACATCGAAGGCCTTCCGTGATTGGAAGTTTTACTATTTCTCATATTTCAATTTTATTTAAAAAACTTTTCTCCTATCCTCTGTGACAATCCCTAAAGTACAGGACACAAAATAGGAGACATTCGCTAATGGAAGCGGATACTCACAGCAAGACACTGGACCGCATTCCACACTCAATCACGCAAGACATTCGAAGCTGCCATCTACAAGTAAAATATGAAGGGCGATATTTTCTTCTTTCACGTATAAACATGTGGCTATAATTTATTCGCACATCACGCTAACATTGCAAGACATGAAATTATGTTTAAAGCAAGAACTTGACATCAAACACAATTGAATTACAAGCATATGCATAGCTATATTTCTCATGCAACATGACAAAATAAAAAAAGCATTCAAATACGACAGAATCAACTTAAGTCAAAAAACTACACGTCAATGTTGCTTATTACAGGTAGCATAATTACAGCCTAAAAGTTACGTTACTGTTTTGAGACTAACATATACAGCAATGTCAAGTCCACAAAAAGATATCCAGGTCAAATCAAGGGGCCGTTTGCGTCAGAGTTTTACCCTTGTCCTGTTGCCCACCTGTCCGGTCAAAGAAAGAATTCATTAGTGATAAGCAACCAAGTTAACGGAAAGACTAGAAAGGAAGACTTACCAGCGCCTGCTTCCTGATCATCCTGATCATCATCCTCTACTTGCACACCTGCCTCCTCAGCGGCAAGCAGCCGCATACCCTCCTTCACCGCCATCTTCTCCTCCTTGGTAAACTGGGCAGTGACCACATCCATTCTGAAGACCGCGCCACCCTCTTTATCCGCATCAGCCCTAGCCTCCTCTAGGGCCCGGAGATAAATCCTGGCCATAAACTCGGGGGTAATCATCCATCCAGGATAAATTACCCTGCTTCCAAGTGCGGAAATACATATCCTGGAGCATCTCATCCATCATCCCCTCATTTTCCTCAAGCTCCCTCATTCGGGCCTCAGAAGCACGCAGCTTAGCGATGGCAGCATCCCTCTTCGATCGGTATCGTGAGCGGTCAGCCTGAAGGGATATCCTCATCGCCTCCATCTCCTCCTTCAACCTAGACTGAGCGAGCTCCGCAGCCTCAAGTCTCCCCGATAATTCCTGCGCCCTCTCGAGGTCCGCTTGTCGAACCTCATCCACCATCGTGATGGCCATGTCAATTCGCTCCTTACAGGCGGCCTCCATTTTTCGCAACTCTGCCCTGCTGGCCTCTTCCATAGTCTTCTTCAGTTGCCTGGATGCGGCCTCGTGCTGAGAAATTTGGATGGCTTGGTCGGCAAGCTGCTTAGCCTGGTCGGAGACCATTAATCGTAGTTGAATGTTGGCACTCCCAAATTCCTCCCCGGCCTTGACTAGTCGGGCATGATGCCCCATCAATTTCCTGGTCTCCTCGGCAACTCGGTCAATATTCGCCTTAGCTTCATCCCCCAGAGATACAACCCGGGTAGTAAGCAAATCAAGGTCCAAGGACTTAGCTTCGTCAAGCACCCGTACCATAGGATTGCGAGGGAGAAGATGCTCACCAGTAACCTCATCGAAGGAGATGTCATGAGAGGCCGGGTCCAGGTCTGGATGACCCGCAAACGGGTTGCGAACCAAGCCAGGGTGATCTATCGGGATGACGGTTGGATTCTCAAACGGATGGGGGGAAGGCATAAACTCGGTATCCTCCTCCGTAATATCGTGAATAGGCTGGAGTGGGGCCGGAGGGCCAGGGAGAGATTCAGACGAAGATCGACTCCTCTTCCTCTTTTGTATATCTTCTTCAATAACTCCAAGAAGAGGACGGTAGCCGACTACGTCTCCAGGGCGGTTAGTAGGAGGCTTCGGCTTGGCAGAAGCTTTGAGGAGTCTGTATTGTTCAAGCCTATGCCGAAGATCTGAGGTCTTGGCCGTTTTGCCCGCTCCTGGAATAAAAATCAAGTGTCACCAGCATGCATTGAGCCATCATTCAAGAATTAAAAAGAATAAAGAGAAATTCACCTTGAACTGCAGAAGTTGCCTCAGTAGAAACACTCCCGGAAGATAAATCAGTGCCAGTCCCGACCTTATCAGCTTTCTTGGACTTCTCTGTTTCCTCCAACTCTTTGAAGGCTTGGCGGAGAGCGTCATCAGTCCACTCTTGAATCACACCTGCCTGCCAGGGAGGCAAAGCCCTGGTGCCATCACCGCCCTATCCTTCGCCACTATCATCACCGTGACGATCACCGCCACCTTCTCTACCACTTCCGCTCTCCGCCTCACCTCTTTCGTCCTCACCTTTTTCCCCCTCCACTCTTTCCTCCTCCTGAACATCCGGATGTGTGCTGAGAGAGGGTCCATCGGACTTCTTGAGTTTCTTCCCCCCAGCGACTGGATGCGTCGAGAAGGGTCTCATTTTGCTGCTTTTCTCCATGGCCCCTCCTGTAGCTTTGGCAGCTCTCTCCTCCGTCGTGTCTCTCTGCTTAACCACGGACTGATGTGGAAGGATCAGGTTGTGCCCTAGAAGTGTAGCATTCCTGATCAAGTAAGAAGCCGACCTATCCCTTCCCGTAATGGCTTCTATTTCCACTACCGTCTGAACCAGGCGATCATTCTCCACGACCGCAAAGCCACCTGTCGCTAGCAAGGAATAAAAACACATGAGAAGAAGCATCGCGGTCAGAACATAAATCATAAATAAACTTCGACTTACAGCCTGAGGTGAAGCGATGGATGGAAACGGAGTCATCCTTAACGAAAAACCATTCTTTCTTGAACATGCTGAACTTCGAATATAAGTCCAGGACTGGCTTGAAAGATACAGCTGATTCTAGGCTAATGTATGGAGACCCCTTCTTATAGCCTCTCAGATTGTACAAATACCGGATCTCCCGGTTGGAGGGAGGACGCCCGTATCTCCTCTGAAAAATGACAAAAAGGCTCACCAGGATGGCGTAGGAGTTTGGCTGAAGCTGAAATGGAGCCACCTTCAAGTAGGTGATGAAGCTGAGTATCCAGGCATTGATCGGGGGAATGGCCCCACACATTCAATGGTACCTACTGTAAGCGAAATATCCTTCGGGGGGATTATATGGCAGCACTCCTTCCCCCGGCAACATCATACACGCTCTGTCAATCCCGAAAGAGCGAGAAATAACATCAAGCTGCTCGTCTTTGAGGGAGCTAGGGAAGCAATCAGGAGGTGAGTTCAGAAGCTCTTAAGGACCGTACCCGTCCACTAGGGATCTCGGGGTGGGCCCATGTCGTTCTGGATTTGGCTGGACTGGGGGCACGATGGGAGATTCTCTTCTGTCCGTAGATTTCTTCTTCTCTGATCGGGTTTCAACTTTATGAGACATTATCTGCAACACAGAAAAATACGTCGTTAAAACAAAGGATGTAGAGATATAAACAAGCAAGTTCGTACAATCTAGAATTTCATTTGTAATTCAAAACATAAAAGGTTCAAGGTTCATTCGGCATTCAAACTCCGGGACTCGTTTGGTAGTTCGAGTCATAAAAACTCATTCGGCAGTTCGAGGCACGTAGGGTCATTCGGCACTCAAACCCCGGATTCATTCGGTGATGCGACACACAAAAGTCATTCGACGATCACCTGGTTCGGTAGACGAAGGTGATTCGGCAATTGATTGATTCGGCAGGATTCGACAGTTGATTCGGCAATCTGGTTCGGCTATCTCGTTTGGCAAGAAATCACGGAGGCATATGTCCCATACTTATAGAAGAGCACAGGAAGACCGGACCAAACGATTCGGCACTTAGAACCGAGTACGACTATTCAGCCTGAAGAAAACAAAGCGCGACATATGCCGTCATACGCCCCGCTTTGGGGGGCAAATGTTGGGTGCGTCTCCAACCGCACCGAACCAGGAGAAACAATGGCACTACCGGACCAAATACCTCCCAGATTCTACCGGATGAGACCTAGCTACACTCACTACCGAACCAACTACAAAGCATCCCTGCCGAACCAACCTCCGCCGATCCAAGGCCTCACCGGACCAGCCTTCGCCGAATAAAACACAAACCTCTTCTCCACTGCCTGCCGAACCAGCCTCTACCACTCCTACCACCGGACCAATACACTAGTACCACTAGACTTCGACCCCTTCTTCTAGGTACGAACCTTTCACTTGCTCGACTTTCTCCAATTAAGGATTTTGGACAAGACTTGAATTTACGACCTTCCTTTAACCTACGAATACACATAGATAAGGAAGGTGGATCCGAGGTTTAAGCAAGCCTTAGGATTAAATGGAGAGGAGGATGAAAGAGGGTGTCGGTCCAGTAGGAATCGGTGAGGGTTGATATGGTCGGTCGAAGGTGGCGTTCGAATCGGAGTGGTGATCGTCTGGCCACCTTGGAGGGTATCTAGTTTGTTCGAAGAAATGAGTTGGAGGAGGACGTATGGTTGTGGCTCGACATGAATTCCGCATGTCGAACGATGTGAGGGAGTGTAGGAGTGAAGTTGAAGTTGGGTTTAGCATGCCGAGCGATGTGGCTCGGCATGACCACGGCTTGGCATGATTCTCTTACGCCGAATGGGGTAATAGGGAGTGTAGGAGAAAAGTAGGAGATGGGTAAAGTATCGAGCGATGCGGCTCGGCATGACTTGCTGAAGGACTGTTCTATGCCGAGCGGTAGAGATGGAGGGTATGAAAGAAGTTGGAGTTGAGGGCAAAATGCCAAGCGATGCGGCTCAGCATTTCTTCGGTTCTGCATGACTTACCGCATGCCGAACGGTGGAGAGGGAAGGTAGGAGAGTGGTGTACAGCAACAATACTAGTCGAACGCAATGCATTTTTGACTTAACTTACTTTTTATGCCCGAATATATGATAGTGAACAAGGACAAGGACTTAAGCATTTAAGCATATCGGACAATCCAGACTGATAACTCCTCTGTTTTGACAACTATAAACCTGAATTTAACTTGATTAAAATGGATAATAACCTTCAACGTACAGTGTCGATGTCGAGTTCAAAACATAAACCATCTTACGACAACCTCTCATAGATGGTCAGCGATGACGGTCTTCGAAGATGATAGTTCAAAGCTTAACTTTATATCATCAACTCTGTGACTTGTAATTCTTTGGCACTTATACTTGAATGGCTGCTGTTGGGTGCGTCTCCACCCCCACCGAACCAGGAGAAACAATGGCACTACCGGACCAAATACCTCCCAGATTCTACCGGATGAGACCTAGCTACACTCACTACCGAACCAACTACAAAGCATCTCGCCGAACCAACCTCCGCCGATTCAAGGCCTCAACGGACCAGCCTTCGCCGAATCAAACACAAACCTCTTCTCCACTGCCTGCCGAACCAGCCTCTACCACTCCTACCACCGGACCAATATACTAGTACCAGTCCCACCAAATCAAAACCATCACCGGACCAAGTTCCACCGGACCAAATCCCACCGGACCAAGGGCGTTCCGGACCAACTTTGCCAGGCCAGATTGTATCAGCCCAGGCCCACCAGCAGCTATATACATCCAAGACCCCTACCCCCAGCCTCACTCTATAAATAGAGGGGCAGGGGTGCAACAATGGAGAACAAGTTTGAGAGCTCAAGCACGGATAGAACTTTCAAACAACTTTCATATACTTATATCAAAGCTTTGTACTTGTAATTTGAATAGAAAAAGGAGAATAACATATAAAGTGGACGTAGGCACATTCTGGCTGAACCACTATAAATCTGCGTGTCTTTTACAGTTTAGTCCCTGCTTTTCATATATTTTCATAAATCACCCAAATCACTACGAACAACATAAAATCAAGTAAACCATACAACTTGGAGGTGTTTGTCCATTTTTTGTGCAAACAGCTGCACTAGTTCACACACCACACGGGGGGGGGAGTATTTTTGTTGTTATGTCTAATGTCGATAGTTTTTCAAGTATAGTTCAAACAGGTGTTTCATCAGATCCAACATTCATCAAAGATGTCTAGGAAATCCAGCTCTACCACAGTCTCAGATAGACATAAGAAAACTTCACGACAGGAAGTAGTTGGAACTTCAAACCCATCGACTACTCCTGTACAAGATATTCCGAGTCCCACGATCGCATCCGTCGACTTGTCTCCCGATGCCTTGGATGCAGCGATCTTTATAGATAACCCGATGGATTCTCAAGCTTCGAGAATTAACGAAAGCGCTCTTCATCGCATATGGTCAATACATGGGATTCCTTTCGACGATGTGTTGGTTCCATCAGGACAAGATCGTCCTCACTTGCCCCCAGTCGGATATACGGCCTGCAATAAATTTATGTGCTGGGTTAGTAGCGTGCCACCATTCGATTCCTTCCTCCGCGACCTGTTACAGTATATTGAGATAGCTCCATCACAGCTACATCCTAACAGTCACGCGTTCGTATATGGCACGTGCATTCTCTTCATGAGCGTCCATTTTAGACTCCCGACTCCTGGCAATATCCGCTATATTTATCGTTTCAAGAGACGATCCGACAGCCCATCCTTTGTATTTCTTGAGCCGCATAGCAAGTGCCAAATTCTGACTAGGGCGTGGAGAAAATTCGCCCAGTATAAGCAGGAATGGTTCTACGTGCGCTGTCCTCCTGGCTTTGCAAGGAGATGGGTGGAAGGGAGTGAGTCTCTTTTCTAGATCAATACTTGCATTCAGCGGGAATTGCACCATTTCTAATTCTTTCTCTACTTTTACAGGTATCAGCCCACGTCCTGAAGGCTCCGGGTACTCTGAGGCCGTTGAAGCTATCCGAGCTGTCCCCCCGGAAGACCGGGATATCAGGTCTATCATTTCTAATGAAATGCCCTCGAAATTCGTCCTGCTGGCGGAAGGTCGCCGAATAAGTCTTCCTCACGGCGTCACTATAACCGGTTCTGCCTTGGATAAAGGCAAAAGGCAAGCTGGGCCTTCAGCACGTGATTCCCCTGACACACCTGAGGAGGGGGAGATTAGAGAAGCTAAAATGCCCAAAGTTCCGGGTAAAAATGTTAGTCCTGCTCAGGAGCCGGTAGTTGAAGTTTACGACATTGAAGTGACGCCTCCTCCTTCAAAGGGAAAGAAGAAATTGACTTACAAATTAAGGAAAAAGACAGTAGGCGGAACCTCTAAGGTCACAATCACTCCAGTAGAGAGAGAGCCCTCTCCTCAACACTTAGAGAGTTCATTGAAAGGCTTGTCGGACCTCACTATTCCCAACGATTTGCTTAATTACGGCTTCGATGATCCGGAAGCCTTGAAGCTTCGCTTGCCCACGAAAGGCGATGGAGATGCTCAAGCCCAAAATCAAGGAGAGAAAACTCCAATTAGTAAAGCTAAAAAAACTGGTCCGTTGGGGGGAAACACTAGGACACACACGATAACATTTACACTTCACCCTGCACTCAATCTTTGGTCACTATGTGATTCTGGCTAACCCACGTTCATTTAATTTTTATGCAGGTGATATGGGGTGTTCTCACGGATTTGACCGCCTCCGCGGTTCCTCTATTTTCCATCATTCTGGACGAGATTCGAGCTTTGGCAAACGTCGGGATAGAGATGATGACAGCCACAAAGATTACCGCTCCTGGGATTCGTCATCCCGAAGGAAAACTTACCATCCGCCTTCATCTTATTACAATTCTCCTTCTCACCCGGAACAAGGCAGGGAGAAATCTTGCTATAAAGGGTCCCAGTCTGATACTCCTCGCGATCAACACTCAGGCTCTTCCAGTACAAGGCCTCACAAGAAAACTGTGGTTTCAAAACCAACTCCTCCTGCTCCCGCACAAGATTCGTCGATATCGGAAAAGCTGGCCGAGCTCAAGGCTACGTTCCCTAAAATATGCTTTGATGGTCTGAAGTTCCTTCCTGCGATCCATCCCATTCCGGGACACATCAAGCAAAGCGCCATTGCATGTAACAACGACGTCTGCGTTCAACATGATGCATTCGTCCATTTGGTTGAAAAAGTCTCGGAAGTCTCTATTGAGCGTCAACATGAAATCGACCGTCTGAAGCTTGCGGCTATTCATGACAAAGACATCATTAAAGCTCAGGATGAAGAGCTATCTTCATACAAGTCTCGACTTGAAGCTGCCCAAAAGAATGCTAAAGACACAGCGGAGGCCGTTAGTCGTCTGGAGATGACACATAAGAAATAAATTGATGAAGCGGTTCAACGTTGCGGGGCCTTAGCTTTAGAGAAAGATTCTGTTCAAAAGGATAGGGACGTGCTCGCTCAATGAGTCAAAGAGCTGGAAGAGCTATTTCTCAAAGAGAAAAAAGAGAAGGTTGCTGCTCAAGAGGAGTCGCAACGTTACTGCGACGAGATTCTCGCTATACGACTCCTGAAGACAAAGCTCGACGAAGAACTCTCCAAGGCTGAGACGCTTAAGGATGAAGCCCGCGAAGAGGGCAAAAGGATAGCGTTTACGGAGATGGATTCTCGCCTCGAGGCGGCCACCGAAGCGGGTAGGGAGGAGATCAAATGCTTATTTGATCCGCTTATAGCCAAGTACAATGCTCGAGTCCTCATGCATCGTGACTTAACATTTCTTGGCGAGGGTTATCTCGAACCTTTGGCCGAAGCATGGGAGACTTTAATCAAGATCAAAAAGGTTGAGTTGGGAATGGAAGAAGTCGATGAGGAAGCTTTAGTGAAAGAATTTCTCCAGGGGAACGAGCCTTCGGACTTGTCTGCAGCGAAGGCTCTCTACAGCAGAGACTCCTCCTCACCGAAAGGAAAAGATGACATTGCCAGCCCCATCTGGAGTCGAGCCTATAATTTCTCCCCCTATTCAATCGACTGATCGCCTACCACTTGACTCCTTCGAAAAACACGTCAGTTACGACCCAGAAGGTCCTGGTCTCGGTATTTCTGTTCTGTCTCCTATTCCAAAAGGCGAAATCCCCGAACAATTAAGAGTCAACCGGATACTGGTACATAACTTTTCTTTTAGAGTTCAAAGGGTTTTTTCTTTCAGCGAGTGACGAATGTATTCTAACTTTTGTTTCTTACAATTCCACGTAGGTCATCCTGATCTCGTACCTACTCCAAGGAGCGATGCCGCCATGGAGAAGGAGGAGAAGACGAGAGAAACGACGCAAGCGGAAGAGACCCTCGGACCTGATGCTCAAGTGATTGAGGCGCTTAATGAAGACAAATCCGACAATCCGTCACCTGTTGAAGAACATTACGAGATTGAAATTATTGGCGCCTCCAAACACACTGCAAAGCTGAGCATGAAGGAACAGGTCGCCGAAGAGGGGTGAAAGAAGGCCGAAATTAAGGTCGAGCCTCAAGTGGTAGAACTCGACGACCCACTGAACAGGCCTTTGATGATTATTCTTCCAGGTGGGACCAGGCCGTTAGAAGTTCCTCCTTCCTCTAACACCCCTTCTCAGGTGAGCAAAACGTCCAAGAGAAAACGCATGTGGGAGGAGTCGTTTGAGAAATTGAAGAAGGAGAAGAAGTCAAAGAAGTAAATATCATGCTCGTTCAACGAGAATCAGCCTGGATTATGTAATTATTAATTATTTTTTAATTTTCATAGCCGTTGTAGATAGACTTTTTGCCTCGAGTTTGGGAGAAGTTGTAGTAGGACTTCATTTTGAATTAATGAATAAAATTTCGTTCTTTGTCTTTCAAATGACTTTTGTTGTTCAGATCACTGTATAACTTATAGTCGAAATTTGAAACCTTGTGAGTTATATAAGCCCTAGTTCACTTTCATATGACTCGAAGATTTTTTTGAATCGCTTATACTCTGATCCATACTCTGGGAACTCAGAACATTCTAGTCCGCGCTCAGGGGACTTTGGAGATTTCGAAGTTGTTTACACTCTAATCCGCACTCTGGGGACTCAGAGTACTCTAGTCCACACTCTGGGGACTTAGGGATTTTTCAGTCGTTTATACTCTAATCCGCACTCTAGGGACTTAGAGTACTCTAGTCCGCACTCTGGGGACTCAGAGTACGCTAGTCCGCACTTTGGGGACTTAGAGATTTTTCAGTCGTTTATACTCTATTCCGCACTCTGGTGACTTAGAGATTTTTCAGTCGTTTATACTCTAGTCCGCACTTTGGGGACTCAGAGTACTCTAGTCCGCACTCTGGGGACTTAGAGATTTATCAGTCGTTTATACTAGCCCGCACTTTAGGGACTCAGAGTACTCTAGTCCGCACTCTGGGGACTTAGAGATTTTTCAGTCGTTTATACTCTAGTCCGCACTCTAGGGACTCACAGTACTCTAGTCCGCACTCTAGGGACTTAGAGATCAGTCGTTTATACTCTAGTCCGCACTCTGGGGACTCAGAGTACTCTAGTCTGCACTTTGGGGACTTAGAGATTTTTCAGTCGTTTATACTCTAGTCCGCACTCTGGGGACTCAGAGTACTCTAGTCCGCACTCTGGGGACTTAGAGATTTTTCAGTCGTTTATACTTTAGTCCGCACTCTGGGGACTCGGAGTACTCTAGTCCGCACTTTGGGGACTTCGAGATTTATCAGTCGTTTATACTCTAGTCCACACTCTAGGGACTCAGAGTACTCTAGTCCGCACTTTGGGGACTTAGAGATTTTTTAGTTTTGAATGCACGTTCATACGCCAGACAGAATAACGCAATTTAAACTTTGTTACTGAAGTGCACTATATGGTAACAGCAATAGTTCATGGAAAAGACGGCTTCAAACCTTTATTGATCATAACAAATAAAAACAGACTAAATTGTCTTATTACATGCTGACAACTAAAAACAATGAAAGGAACGTAAATTGGAAATAATTACAACTAAAATGTGAAATAATTGTGCTAAGTGTAATAACGGCGCAGGTGTTCGCCATTTACTGCTCGGGGGAGTGTCACGCCATCTACGGTCGCTAGCTTGAAAGTTCCTTCTCCAAGCTTCCATTCGATGACGTATGGACCTTCCCATGTGGGATTCATATGTGATGGGGCCGGAAAGACCCGCTTCAAAACAAGATCGCCCACATCGAAACTTCTAGGTCGGACTTTTTAATTATAATATCGAGCAATTCTGTTCCTATGTGCAACCGCTCTCAAATCAGCTTCGTTTTTCATCAACAAAGTCTAGTGATTCCAATAAGAGATTCTGATTCGTCTTGGGATCATAATAGGTTACCCGATGAGAAGGAACTTCAAGTTCGACGGGTATCACAGCTTCAGCGCCGTATGCCAAGGTGAATGGAGTATGGCCAGTCGCGGACTTGTGGGTGGTTCTGTAAGCCCAAAGCGTTGTCGGAAGCTCATCCACCCACTTGCCTCTAGCCTTTTCCAAATGTTTCTTTAATATTGACTTGATTATTTTATTTACGGCTTCCACTTGTTCATTTTTTTAGGGTGAGCGACCGCTGAAATTTTTTTCTCAATGCGATATTTTTGGCAAAAATCTTTGAACTCCCTACTTTCAAATTAAGTTCCATTGTCCGTAATTCTAGTTCGTGGGAGACCAAAACGACATATAATGTTTCGTACGATGAAATTGATGACCTTTTTGGTGGTGATTGTGGCTAAAGGCTCGGCTTCCGCCCATTTGGTAAAATAATCAACTGCAACAATTGCATATTTTGCACCACCTTTAAAATAGGTAAGGAACCGACTATATCGACCCCTAAATCGCAAATGGCCAAGGACTAACCATTTCCGTGAGTTCCGTTGGCGGAGCTCTTGAATTTCGCAAACTTTTGACATTTGTCGCACTTTCTCGCATAGTCTGCAGTGTCCCGATTTATAGTTGGCCAATAATATCCATAGCGGAGGATCTTTTTTGCGTGTGTTTGCCCCCCAGTATGGTCGCTACATTCTCCTTCGTGCACTTCCATCAAAACTCGTTTTACCTCATCATGGGCGATGCACCGGAATAGGGGAACCGAGAACAACCTCCGATACATTATTCAATCTTGCATTATGTATCTTGAAGCTTTACGAAGGACTTGCCGTCTCTCGTTCTTCCTATCGGACAAGGTTTCGTGTAGTATGTATTGTTTGAATGGGGTCATCCACGACTCCTTCTCAATTTCTGTTTCTAGAACAAAATCTATCTCCATTTCGTCTATACTTGGAAATTGCAAAACTTGGACGGGAACCAAGCCCATTTGTTGTGCATCGCCTATACGTGCGAACTTTGCCAACGAATCGACCTCCTTGATTTCTCGCGCGGGACATGGGAAATATCGTAGTATTGAAGGTCCGCCAACTGTTCTTGAACTCGTGCAAGGTATGGGGCGAGTCTCTGCATCTTTTCTTGATAGTCTCCATGAACTTGGTACACTACCAATTGTGAGTCGCAAAAGATTTCAATCGATCTTATTTCGATTTCCCTGATAAGTTTCAATCTAGCAATCAACTCTTCATACTCAGCTTCGTTGTTTGTGGCTGGGAAATCGAGTTTCAAAGCGTAACAAATTGATCGGTTTTTGGGAGTCACAAGAATTATACCAGCCCCAGAACAACGGTTGTTGATGCTCCATCAGTGTACAGTTTCCATCGAATAGGCGGGATGACATCATAATCGTTTGATTCGTGTGACATGGTGAATTCAGCAATGAAGTCTGCTAGCGCTAGCCCTTGTATGGCTCTTCACGGCAGGTAGGTAATAACGAACTGACTCAACTCGATATTCCATTTTAACATCCTCCCAGAGGTTTCTGGTCGTTGGATTACCTGTCGCAAGGGTTGATCGGTATAAACATTGATCGACTGTGCCTGGAAGTACGGACGTAGCTTGCGTGATGCAATCACCAAGCAGTAGGCCAATTTCTCAATTTTGGGATAATTTCTTTCTACCCCCGTTAGACGTTTACTGACATAGTACACCGGCTTTTGAACTCGGTCCTCCTCGCGAACCAAAGCTGTACTGATAGCGTGTTGGGACACAGCCAAGTATACATACAATACTTCATGGTCTACAGGCTTCGACAACACCGTGGACTTTCCAAATGCCTTACCAGAGCTCGAAATGCGTTTTCGCAATCGGGCGTCCATTCAAAATTTCTCTTTCCCTTCTTTATTACATCGAAGAATGGAATAGACTTATCTGTGGCCCTGGATATGAATCGAATCAACGCGGCTACTTTCCCATTCAAGCTTTGTACTTGCTTTATAGTTCTGGGTACTTGTATGTCTCAGATAGCTTGAATCTTCTCTGGATTTGCTTCGATTCCTCGTGCATTGACAATGAAACCTAAAAACTTTCCCGATGCAACACCAAAGGGTTGATTTTCATTCCATAATTCCTGAGTATATCAAACATCTCTACCAAGTCTCGAATGTGGTCGTTTGACTGTCGTGACTTCACGAGCATGTCATCCACATAGACTTCCATTGTTCTACCAATTTTGTCTTTAAACATCCAATTCACCAAGCGCTAATAAGTCGCCCCTGCATTTTTCAACCCAAAAGGCATCACTACATAACAGTACAGTCCAACATCTATGACGAAACTGGTGTGTTCTTGATCTGGAATGTGCATCGGGATTTGATTGTATCTCGAGTACGCATCCATAAATGATAATAACTCGTGCCCTGTCATTGAATCGACCAGTTGATCAATTATAGGTAATGGGATACTATCCTTAGGGCATGCTTTGTTTAAATTCGAGTAATCAACACAAGTCCTCCATTTCCCATTCGCTTTTCTCACTAGTACAGGGTTAGAGACCTATTCTGGGTAGAGGGTGTCGTGGACGAACCCATTGGCTTTGAGTTTGTCCACTTCCTCTTTGAGGGCCAAGGACCTCTCCGGGGCCATGCCTCTCCTTTTCTGCTTAACTAGAACGTACTTTGGGTCTATGTTCAACATATGACTCGCAATAGCGGGAGAAATCCCGCACATATTAGAATGTGTCCAAGCGAAAACATTCAGATTCGCTCGGAGGAAATCAGTGAGATCCTTGGTCATCGAGGGGCTGAGTTGTGACCCAATCTTAAGTACTCACGACAAATCGTCTCGGTTGACTGAAATGTCAATCGTCAGTTCAGCCGGCGCTGCTTTTTCTTCCCTGGGTTCCTCATCATCATCTCTCGGATCTATGTCTCTATAGATCCGATCATTTTGCCCGAGACAGGGCTCGGGCATTACTTGTCAATTTTCAACAACTCGGTTATGGACGGGGCTGTCCACAACCTTTCCCTTTTCTCTTCGCTGGGCCTCTCTCAGCTCAGCCACATAGCATGCAAGACCAGTCGCCTGATCGCCATGTACAACACCAACTCCTTTGTCTGTCGGAAATTTCAGAGTTAAACACCACGGGGCCAAAGCTGCCCTGAATTCCGCCAAGGCCGGTCGACCCAGAAATACATTTTATGGAAAATCAACATCCAAAACTCTGAAAGGTAGGATTCGCACCCTCCTACGTTCACCTTACCCTAGTTCAACTGGCAATTCAATATAACCCACCGCATCGGTTGCAGCACCATTAAAGCCATGGATACGAGCTTTAGATGGTTTTAAATCTTTCATCTCCATCTTCATCTGGTCATATGATTTTTTGAAATGATATTAATAGAACTTCCACAATCAATCAGAATTATTTTCACAAATGCTGGCCCGGTTGTCGCGGATATGACCATCGGGTCAACGGTAGGAGGTTCCACCTGATCAGAATCTTTGCTCCTGAATACTATATCATCCGTCATCATGCGTTGTTGTTTAGCGGGGGTCCCATCCTCCACATTCGAACAACACTCAAAATCTGCATGCCTCAAGGAGTTAGCATACCGCTCCATTTCTTTCTAGTTCTTATCTACAGGGTGAGGTCCACCTACTATCGTGTTTATGACCAGTCTGCCCACGGTCCAAGCAGGCTCCTCAGGGTGACGTGGTGCCGGTGTGCGACGGGGATTGGACGTTCCCTATTCACCCTCTTGAGGATTCTTTACAAACTCCTGCAACTTTTTCTGTCTAATCAACTTTTCTATTGCCTCATGAAGGTGCCTACACTCCTCGGTATTGTGCATGTAAGTCTCATGGAAGCGGCAATACTTCCCAGTCCGCTTTTACTCTTCAGTAGACTCTTTTAGGTATGGCTTTCGATATTGGAAAGTATTACAAGTTGACAGGTAAATATTTTCCAAAGATGCATTCAGAGGAGTGTATTCGTTGTAAATTTGGATCCTTGGTTTCCACTTTCCACCTTCCCTTTTCTTTCTGGGATTCCCCCCACCAGATCCTTTAGATTGTTCGGGCTTGTTATGAACATTGACTTGTACCTTTCCAGAGTTGTCACCAGATTGTTTTACAGCGATGTTACTCTGCACAGCCTCCTTGCCATGTACCGGTGCATTATCTCGCCTCGTCCACCTAGCTTCCTCCATTCTTATAAATTGATGTGCTTTTGAATAAAAATGTTCTAGCGTAGTCGGGGGCTTTCCCGCCAGCCAGTCTCCAAACTCTGAATCCGGATTTACCCCTCGCATCACGGCCATTAAAATAGCATGGTCGTTGGGGTTGCTAACTTCAGTTGCGGCAATATGAAATCTTTGTAAGTACTCTTTCAACGACTCCTCTAGAGCCTGAATCACACTGGACAAGGACATCACATCCTTGGGACGAGTGGCATGAATCCTGAATTGTTCCACAAATTTCGTCGCTAACTCATCAAAGCTGGAGATAGTTCGCGGAGGAAGTCGGGTGAACCACATGATAGCGACTCCAAATAAAGTTATTGGGAAACATCTACACTTGGTTGGATCGTTCGCTCTAGCCAAGTCCATCATCCATTCATACCTCATCACATGCTGTCGGGGATCAGTCTTTCCTTCTTAGGCTGGAATAGTCGGCATGTTAAACTTCCTGGGGTACTCGGCCTGTAAGATAAGATCTGTAAACGGAGTATGACTCTTGGATACCCCCTAATCATCATTTGATAAGCCTTGATTCTCTTTCATCAGCTGTCTGACCATAGCTGATAGGTTTGGGGTTTGTATGGAAGATAGCAGGTTGGTGTCTGTCCTGTGAGACCATTCTGGTCGGTGTCTTCTCCGTTGGCGATCTACCAAGTGTGTATCCTGGAGACCAGCAACATTAAGACCTTGGTGTGCCGGCTGTCCAGCTTCCACTCGCACTCCAGATCCTAAGTTTCCCGTTCCAGCTTGAGTGTGATTTTCTTGGTGTAAGTGAGGAGCCATTGCTCCAAGTAAAGAACCCGGACCATCCCTGGTTGATCGATCAGCAGCACCTGTCTGTGTTGTTTCTGTTCTACGACGTCTACGCTTGGGAGGTTCATCAGACGAAGTAGAGCTGTCGGATGAGGAATAAGGAGCGAGGCTTCCTCCAGCATTCTGATGTTGTTGTTTAGTAAGCTGAGTCATAAGGTTGGCGTTGGCTTGGATCCGTTTGCTAAGTTGTTTCCTGCTTTCCATGAGTTCTCTCATTAGCTCATTGAACTCTGTCCTAGTGACAGCTTCCATCTGGTTTTGGACGGCCATAGTTCCCGCGCCAAGATTAGCTTGTTGATTACTAGGTCCTATTTGCTGGACGCTGGCAGTCTCGTTGACGTCCGCGTTATGAGAGGCTGATCTGGTACGAGGTCTTCCCATTGTAGGGTTATTGGTAGAAACTCTGAGTAGAATCAACGGACTTCTTATGAATGACTTGGATCTCCTTCGGGGGATTTCTTCAATCTAGTAGCTACAAAGTAGATCCTAATGACCTGAGAATGCTGCTCTCAATGAAAGCACCAATATGTTAACACCAAAATTGGTCACTAACACCCAAAGAGAGTTTTGTGTAGAGAGATTAATGAAGAAGATAAATTTAAACAGAGGGATGCAAGCTAAATTAACTGTAGAGAATAAGAACACCAGATTTATAGTGGTTCGGCGTAACTGCCTACGTCCACTTTGAGTTTTAATCTTTATTGCTTTCACAAGTAGTTGAATACAGATACAATCACCTTTTATATTCATATGGATAGTTTGGGTTCCTTTCTCGGAATACCAAGTATAAGAAGATTATTACTATACGATCCAAGTTGTATTAAATTTGAAAAAAATTAAATCTTTTATACTTGTCTCATTTTCGATATTTCGATCTTATTTATCCCTCACCCAGGAAAGAGACCAAGTGAGCCAAGGCACTGGTTACTCCTGAAAATCTCTTTAGGTTAAGAACCTCATATCCAGATCTCACGAATAGAAAAATCCAGTCTATTCATCGGCTTTTAGAGCCAAGATTAAATCACTTAATTATAAAAGCATTTCTCTAAATCATTTATTTAAACTCTTTAAAATAAATTATAAAACCTCCACATTATCTTTAAAATACTTAATTACTTATTTAAAAACATTTATAAAAGATTTGGGAAAGAATACTTAAAAATAAAGCTATATTTCGAAAGTTATTAAAAACTGCTGCAAAAAGAGCAACGAATAGTGCTGTAAAAGCTTATTTGCTCAAAACGACTGTCCGATGATTTAGAATTCATTTTTATAACTCAAATCCTTTTTAAAACATTTTAAAATGTTTATGGAATTTTTCCATACTTTTAAAGAATTAAAAACATCAATTTTAAAGAATTTATCACTTTGGTTTCCGAACTGCCAAAGTGCGATTATTTTAAAACTTGATTTGCTTATATTTAGAAATCTACTAATTGAAATATTGATCCTTTTCTTTTGTTTGAAATCTATGATTATAAGAGTTTGGAAAATTATTATTTGAAAGAATTCTGACTCCGATTCCATTCTATAGATGGATTTAAACTCTTACGACGCGAAATCGCGAACTACCGTTACGCGATGCGGTTATTTTAACTAATTTTCCATATCATTTCCAAACTATGTCGAAACACTTTAAAATATTTATAAATCATTTTAAATCATTTTAAAGAGGTTTAACAATCTCATAGACACCATTTCATTTATTAAGGGAAAGTGGTTTCCTCTGTGATATTCGACCTGTATTAAATGTGAATTTTTTATACATCCAAACAAACATATTATCATATCCAAACTTCATTCACAATCATCACAACCAAGCATAGACAAACATATAAATAATCTAAAATATCATAATATAAATAGAGTTTATCACCTTTATTGGATATTGGGCTTATGAAAATAGACTATAGCTTCGCTACGATCGAATCAAAGCTTATGGAATCGAGCCTAGGACCTTTGGATAGCCACAGGCTAAGTTTGCAAGTGGATATAGGCTTGGCCAAGGACGATGGAGGTGGTGGCCTGAGTTTGGAAGGAGAAGAGGAGTGGTTTGAGCTTGTTTTTAAGTGGATTTGACAACACATACACACTATTTTAATTTAATTTCTTTTTCCACTATTTTTCTTTATAAATTCCCTAAGTAGAGCAGCCATTAAAATAGCTTGAGAAAGAGGAAGAAGAAGATGAAGAATGTGTTAAAATTATGAATGAATGGATGGGTATTTATAGTTAAATTTTGGATATAAATATCCATATCTGTGTGGACCAAAATGCCATTGCCCACACCCTCCACATCACCTCAAGGTGCACGACTAGCCTCCCCACTTATGCCTCAATGTCTATGAGATGATGTGTATAAGAGTGAAGTGAAGTTTGCTTTTTAAGTGTGAAAATATCTTAGATATTATTGTTATACACACACACAAAAGTGTATATGTATATATATATATGTCCATGTATATATTAGGGTGTGCATGTGTATGTTATATATGTGCATAAGACATATAAACAAGGTCGCAGCAACTTTGAACAATTTTCATTCGTAAAACCGTTGAAAATGAAAAAGTCGATTCCTAGTCACATTTTCACTTATAAATTAATTTGCATATAAATATAAAAAAATTTGAAAACTAATTACCTATCATTTCTAATTAATTAAAACGATCTCACTTAAATTATAAAACCATATAAATAAATATTGAACAATTGTTTACAAAAAGTGTTGTTATATCGATAAAGCGAATCAATTTTCCTTATAATTTCAAGTCAAATATATATCTTTATAAAACTATTATAAATGATTTTTTCACCTCATAACTAATTAAAATAAATTATTATCATTTAAAAAATATTATTTGAATAATTAGAATAACTATTATATCATTAAATCTCAATTTAAATTCATAAATCAATTATTAAATATGATGTCATTATTGATGATGTCATAAATGCATTTTATTTACCAAAAATAAAATAATAAATTTTATTTCATACATGTTTAAATGGATAATAAGTGTATGTATCCATCTCCGTGCGTGAGTTTTTATAATTATAGAGTTGTTTATTGATAAAACGATTTTCAACCATTTTATCGATATTCCTTCAAAGTTTATATTTTGATAAATGCTTATTCAAAATAAGATTACCATCATTCTTGTTCAAAACATCATAATCTATGTTTAAAAAAAGCTTATACTTGAATATTTAAAAAAAAATATAATTTATCAAATCGATAAATTTGCGAGTTGTTACATAAATATCTACAAACTGAAATTTTATGAATTTTAATATATATATATGTGTGTGTGTGTGTGTGTGTGTATGTGTATGCTTTTTATGTATTTTCGAATTAAAAAAGTTATACATATATTTTTATACATACATACATACATATATATATATATATATTTATATATTAAATATAGTAATATTTAATTTTGAATTTGTGTTTTAAATAAGGTATAATTTTAGTCCTAGATTTGTTTTCAAATTTTAATTTTAATTTTAAATGAGATATTATTTTGAATCTTTATTTTCAAATTTGTATTTATCTTAAGCTATTTAAATATTAAATGTTTGAACTAGTGTGTGTGTATATATATATATTTATTTATTTATTTAAATTTAAATTTGTATATGATTGTTATATGTATACATAGTTGTATACATATATGTATACATGTAACACTTCGTAAAATAAAACGTAAATAGATTAAAACGAATTAATAAATGCTAAATAAGGCTCAAAATAGAACTTTAGCAAACATCAAAATTTGGCTATGAAACTTACACCATTGATTTCATGGCGATTTTTTGAGCAATTTTCATATTTAAAGTTTTGCGGTCGGAGTTCAAACGAAGAATTTATCAGCGTTTGAAGTTTTCGGATCAAAAATAATTAAAATAAAATTAAGCAAATATATATTAAATAATAAATGATGGACCAATACCAATTGACGACGTATAGGGAGCGGTCGACTAGATCAAGTTGTGGTGGTTAGGCATGAACCTAGGCCTAACAACCCGGATGTAATAAATTGATTCGAGCGCCTATAAATACAAGCATGGCCCCTCACTTTTCATCTCATATTTTTGAAATAGAGCATCGGAGCTCTGCCATTTGTCTTCTCCACTATCTCCAGAATTATAAAAATACTATTATATATATAATGAAGAAGGGCAGAAAATAAAAGAGAAGGGGTGAATTGATTCTACGAAAAGGTAAATATCTTAATTATAAATCTAAATTCCATTTAACTCAAATCACCTCTTCTCTCTGATCTATAATTCTAATGGGTGTGTGTGTGTGTATTTTTTTATACATATTTTGGGGTTGAAAAGGAAAAAGGAGTCAATTAAAGAAATGAGTTTGGATTTGGAAATTTGGAAAGCTAGAAAGGTGAGTGGAAAATTATATGATTTATATATAACACTAAAATATCTATCATAGAATTTTATTTGATTATCATGCTTATGCAAGACTCATTGAATTATAGGCTTAAAAAGAATGTTTTTAAATTGAAATCTCGCCTACATATTCTATAAGTTAGATAATTGTGAAAGAATGGCATATACACCCTAATCAAGAAATTTTAAGAGATTAGTCCTCATAGATTTTAAATTATGATGTTGATAAGATGGCAAAGTTTATTTCATATTTATGTTAACTGGGTTGCGAATTGTTTAGCATTCATTAGGAATGCTCTAGTTTCACTTGGAATGTAAATTGTTATATTTTAATTTATCGGGAGCAGCACATGTACAATTTAGTTGTAACTATTTATGTGTAAATTTCCATAGATTATCTAACTTTACAATTATGTATCAAAAGCCTATAATTTGGAATAATAAGGAATATACCTAAATGAAGGAGATGTCTAATCTAAGGATGTCCTTCTTTGTAGTTTGCACCGTCTATTTCAATATAAATGAAAGGAGATAATTCCGTGTAATTTCAAATGGAGCAAAAGTTCTACTAGGTAGTTTATGGTAGCCTATAGCAGTAATAATCTTCTTTTTGGGGAAGGATAGCTCCAATATATTATAATGTAAAACATTCATTGTTGAACTTATACATAAGTGTATATTATGAGATCCCTTAATGTAGAAATTAAAGAGTCCATAATAAAATTATATACATACACATGTATAACCACACCTACTACATTATATATACATATGTATGTATATAAGGTAAAGGATAAAGTGTAATAAATAAATACACGTCGGTACTCATATTAATTATGATTAGAATTTTTAAATATCAATAACGTAATAAACCATAATGTTAGGAGGTTGTAGTGAAAAAGGGGTAACAACTCTAACATTAATAGATAAGGATTGCAATATTATATAGGCAATAAATGTGTAGTTAATATTGAGTTGCAGAAATCAAATGGAGACTTAAATGCGTTTAATGGGATTAATTACAAAACTAAACATGACATTTATGAAGAAAACAAAATAGACTCAATAAGTTAAATTCGAAATGGATAAATAAAAGTCGTCGGTGATTGTCCAATTTGAATAATGATGACCATTTATAAGAGACAATTAATTGGAAGTGAAGAAGTAAGGGATATTTTGGAAATAAAGAACAATGGAAATAAGCGAATAGGATATGGATAAGTTCATAGTAAGTAAATAAATGAATACTTAAATGAACTAAAAAAGAAAAAATAATTTCCATAGTGGTGTTTATGCCAAAAGGTGGCACAAACACCATAGAAATTAGGGCTGTCAATGGATACCCGAAAAATCTGAAATCCGTCCGCATCCGCATTCAAAAAGCGGATAAATATCCGATATCCGGAAAAACGGATGGGGATGCGGATACAAAGACATCCGAAAATTATCCGTCTGGTTTTGGTCAAGATTATAGTTCAAATTATGTGTATTTTAGTGTAGTGAAAGATGTTTATTTATTATTTTATTAAATTGGTAGTTTATATTATATGCACTTACTGCTTTTTAACTGCTTGAAACTATTTATTATCATCATATTTGTTAATTTTTAACACTTCTATAATCAATGGGATTGAAAAATATTTATGTTAAACTAAAATTTTCTTTTCATAATTCTTGATTTATCAGTCGTTAGCAGATAGGATAATTATCCGATATCCATCCGTATCCGAGGATGTGGATATCCGATATCCGAAAATGATTTCGGATGCAGATGCGGATATGGCATTATCCGCATCCGACAGCATCCATTGACAGGCCTATTAGAAAATTATAAAAGAGAATAAAATAAAGAAAACTAAATGAAAAGCAAGAGGAAACAACATACATCAATTATAATGATTCGACTAAACATTGGCCTACGTCCACTTGAACTTTGTTTATGACTCTGCAAAGTTTTATAACACGATCTTATGGTTTAGTAGTCTATGGATCAGTAATGACCCATAGGATGACAATACAAAAATTTAGAATGTGGAAAAGGAACCTAAAATAGTTCCCATTTCCCTTTATTTATAGGCGAAGATCAACGAATTTATCTCTACCATGTTCTCCCCACATTTCCCACATCCAGAAGGAGTCACCCTGAAGAGAACGTGGCCAAATTTGCAAGTCTTATGGATCGGTTGTAACATCCGTAATTTCTGATAACATTATTCAGGAAATTTAATTAGATAAATTAAATAGAATAATGATGATAAGAGGATTGAGATTTGAATAAATTATATAATGGGTCTTGCTTAATAATAAAAATTTGATGGGCTTTAAATTGATTTATAAGTTAATTAACTTACATGTGGGCATAGTGGTAATTAGTCATTCTATTATACACGGCTATACACATCTTATTCTTGTCCATTCACGTTCCATTTTTTATTATTCACAAACTTAAATCAAAACTAAATAGAGCCGACCATTAACAAGAAGGAAAAGGAAAATTTTCAATCTAAAGCTAAGGATCATAGGTATGAAGGATTAATCAACAACAAATTTCAAATTCCTTATCAAATCTAAGGTGCATAATAATTCATTCCATCTCTTTTTGGTTTTTTAATCCTATGATTTCGGATTTAAGCATTTATTTTGTCTCTATGATATTTTGGATGATGATATGCTAAAGTTATGGATTGTTTGATATAAACAATCTATTTATATGCAAAATTCATACAGTTTTAGGGGAAAAACCGTGGGTTATTGATTTTAAAATGCCATGGAAATTTTTTATGTTAAGTAAAATATGATTTTGAACATGGGTTTTAATATTAAAAATTTTCCGAGCTATGAAAATTTTATTATGAATTTTTGATGATAAATATGATGTAATTGGATTTAAAATTTATTTTTGAGTATATCAGGAAGAAATTGGGTCTAAATTTTTAATATGTTTTATTGCATGATGAAATCGAATTTCTATGATTTTTGGAGATTTTTCCCAATTGATTTACTAAGGAGAGTAAATTATTTTAAAAGGACTTTTTTGAAATAAATGGGTTTTGGTATGTGGGAGGGTTTAAACATTACATTTTTATGGTTTTAGATCCGATGTAAGTGCAGCGGTTTTAAATGTAAAGTATTTGAAAAGTTTTATGGTAGCCAATCAATGGTTTACAAATAGGCATGTTGTTATAAAGCAATTACTAAAAGAAGCAACATTTCGGCCTTTAATTCAGAAAAAGGTGTTCTGCCTCAATTAGTAGCCCCTTTCGACTCAAATGATTCCTCCCCATCCTAGTCGAAACCTACTTAGTCGAAACCCTCATAGTTGAAACCAATACACAATGTATCACCTAGTGGTATGTGGTGGATTGGAAGGAAGGCAGAAGCCTTAGTGTCGAAAGGTAAGCTTTCGATGGGGTCGAAACCCTACTTTGATTTCAAAAGTTAAAGTCTTGCCTTATTTTACTTAAAACCTTCGACATAGTCGAAACATATGCTTTCAAAATGGTTTTATAAATAGCTTTTAAAGAAGGTGGTCACATTATGTTAAAGTATTAGCTTTCGAAGGGTGCCTTTTTCTTTAAATAAGAGCTTTCAGAACGATTGGTTCCAACCTAGTCGAAACCTAGCCGTTATTTTCTTTCAGAGGTATTGAATTAATCAATAGCCTACGAAAGGTTATTTTTCTTTTACCTAGGTTAAGCCGCTTCCTAATTGCTTTGGAAAGAGGGGTGAGGGTTTCGAAGGTAATGGAGTCGAAAGGGGTTTTCGTTTCTGTCCTTTGAAGTTTTATTTTTAAAGGTCTTCGCTTTCGACTAGATGTTTTCGACACCATCAACTTTTTCCCAAATTAATTTTAGTTGGTTTCGAAAGAGATACTTTCGTATATAACCATTTTTACCTAAATGGTGTTTTTAAAGAGTAAACCCAATGCTTTCAAAAGGATACTTTATTTGTTTCGAAGCTATGTTTTATAGAATGTTTTCTTGATACCATCGAAAGGTATCATTGGTTTTGAAAGGTACATACTTAGAGTTTTGAAAAGAGGTTTTCTATGCTTTCGAAGTAGGTCATTAGTGGTTTCAAAGTGATGTTTTAAAGTTTCAAAACAAATAACCCATTCTCATTTTTAAGGAAAAACCATGGCATAAATAAAGATTTTGGAAATATTATTCACATTGTTGTTAACCCATAAATGTATGTTGGGGAAGGGTAGAATAACCAGATAGGTTGACCTAGTAGAGAATATAAATTAAGGAATGTTAAAACCTTAAAACCAAAGATATTAACATGGGCCAATAGGTTTACAGTAAACCCATGAAAACTGTATATAACTAATGATATTAGTAGGGGCCAATAGGTTCATAGTCAGCCCATGAAAACTATGATTTGATACTGGCAGGGGCTAGTGGGTTTGTAGGTAGCCCATAAAAATTATATCCGGATTAAGATATTGACATTCGGTCAATAGGTTCCTAGTTAGCCATGAAAACTAGGATAAGAGATAAGATATTGGAATTACCAATAGGTTCTTAGTGATCCCATAAGAACTATGATATTGGACAAATAGTCCATAAACATTTAAAAGGTTAATAGTAATCTTAGAAACTATAATTGAGACAAATAGTCAGAATGAATGGGGATGGCTAATCCAAATTTGATTTACTTGTTTTGCATATCATCATAAAGTTTTTGAAATACTATGTTTTAACCATTATGGATGCAAGGGCACATTATATGATTTTATAAATGTTTTAGGATAATAGTGAAGAGAAAACCCGTTCCGCTAAGCGGCATAGTCTTACGGGATATCTAAATGGTTTGATATGGTAAATTGTTATTCATACCTAGCTTTATGTCTGACTTGAAGTTTTTGTTTTCCCCTTAAACTTTTGGGTACTCAATTGATTTTGAGTAGGTTGAGTGTTAAGTTTTCCAGGTCTTCTTTTAGACGAATAAAGCTTCCAAGGATGTGCAAGAGTCAAGCTTGTTATTAGAGTTCTTTTATTTCCGCTATGTGTTTTATTTGTAAAGGCAAATTATTTTCTTGCCTATCTATATACTTTGATCTACCAAGGGGGCATCTTCATATGTCGCTCTTGGCATATTTTGTAATAATTATATGTTATCTAAACGTGGTCTGCGAATTGGGATTATGTAATCAATTTGGAATATTTTGAAATGGAATGTGGAATTTGTTTGTTGTTTAATTTTTTTCCATATTCTTATGTTTCTACCTATCAATGTATCTAATGTCGCCGTATTTGGTTGCTGAGAGTTAATAACTATGGATGACTACAACATCCATAGCCGTTATTATTGGGCCTCCAAGTAAGGGGATGTTATAAGTTGGTATCAGAGCATAGGTTTATGAAACTTTAAAAGAAACTTAAACATAAAAGATTTTTCTAATCATAATTCAATGAATCAGGTAATAAGATTGGGGTTTAGGTTAACGTTATAGTAACGTACTTGTATTTGCTATATATAATTATATATATATAAGTACATATTCCCCACTCTCTTAGACCGTTCTTCTGTATCTTACTAAGGCTCTTACGTAGATTTATGAGAAAGGAGATATGGAAGCGGGGAATGGAAGAGGAAATCTGTAATATCCCGGAAATTTTGACAATATCAATTTAATAATCTGTTGAATAATTAAATTGATATGGATAATCTTTGATAATAAGATTTGAATTTAATTTAATAATCTGATTAAATTAGTATTAATTGATGATTTTATCTTTTAAAAGTTAATAAGATATTTCTATTTGGATATATATATATTTATTTATATATATTGTAAGTAGAAGCTTTGGTAAATTGGGAATTTATATTTAATTTAATCTGGACTTTTCAAAGATATTTAAATAAGTAATTTTATAGTTTTAAAATACTTTAAGAAAATATTTAATTGGTTTAAGATATTTTTAACTTAAGTTTAAAATAAATAAGATTTACAAAATGGTTTGTTTTATTTCTTTTTAAATATTTCTTGATAATATAATCTCTTGTTTAAATTATAAAATATGTTAATTTCAAATAATAAGTATAATGTATTATTTTTAATATATATGAATTTTAATGCTAAAAGGAATTGTTATTTTAAATGGAATAAATAGTGTATGTAAATATATATAACTTGAATTTTAAATTGAATCTTAGGATTTAACTTTATTTAAATTTGAATTTAAAGTTTTGAAATTCAAAAGAATGAATATTTAAATTGTTGGATATTATAATATTTGTATAAACTTATATTTATAAAATATAATTAGTTTTTGTTTCTCTTTAATATATATAGATAAGTGTTTAGATAAATAAGAAAAAGGCTTTTTAAATAACTTTTAAAATAAATAGAAACATGTAAAATTACTTAAAAGACATGTGTCATTATCCTAAAACCTTGTTTTAACAAGTGTAAATAAAAGATGAACTCTAATGACAAGTGTCCTTAATTATTTTCTTTTTATTTTATTTTTATAAATTACAAATTCACTTATATATACATTTTCATATATTCACTTCATTCCTTTCTATTTTCTTTTTCAAAACAAGAGAAACCCAAACTTCTTTCTCTAAAACAAATCTGAAAATCAGTAATCAAATTGCCTCAATCCAAAAACAAAAGCCTAAAAATCAATACCACTTCTCAAACTCTTCCTCTAATCTAAAATCAGTAAAATAGAACTCCTCTCAAAAACCAGATTCAACAATCTATCATTTTTCTTCTAAATCTTCCTCAAACAAAATCAAAGTCTGTAAACAAATCTTCCTCAAAACATAAGATCTGTAACCAAGTTATAGATCTGAAATCAAAAAGTCTTACATTCATTTTAAATCTGGAATCAACTCAAGAAAGCCAGCCTGTAATTCTTTTTCTAAGCCTGCATGTTTTTAGTCTGGAAGAAATTCTGGAATCTAAGCAACACACATCTCAACAAATAAGATGTTATCATGCATGCAAGATTCAGTAGCCAACAATTCAAGCTTTTAAATCAATGAGGCATTCCAGTTTAAGATTCCCAGTTTCAAGCTTTTCAAAAAAATAGACTCTGTCTCCATTTTAAATTGGTGAGTAACATTCTTACTTAAATTAACTTAAGTATAATTAGGTTGCATGCTTAATTCCGTGATAAATTGTGTTGTGGATGTGAATATTTATAGATGATTAAAGCATATACATGAATGTATATAGTGTGCATGTTGTTTTGCATCAGTGTATCTCTGTTTCTTGAATTCCAGGCTACTGTTTTTGATATAAAATCAATATCTCATGATCTAGTGTTGATTTGGATTTAATATTCAAACAAAATATGTTTGATTTATCATATACTAATGCTTAAATTTTTAATTATGTCAAACTTCAAGCAGATTGTCTTTGTAAACCAAAATAACAGTATATGTTATATAAAAGTGAAAATTCGAACTTTGTAATTTATAAATTCAGACTTATAAATTGAAAACATAAATGATAATATGATTTTTAGTATTAATACCATAGTTTTTAGTCTAGTATTAAAAGAGCAGTTCTGGTTTATGTTAGAAATGAAATTTTGGTGATTTTGATCATCTCAGTGAAATTGGAAGTTTGAAATCTTTAGTAGTGGTAGTGTAATGATCAAGGATACTAGGAAAAATGACTAGAAATCGAATTAGACATTGAGGCAGAAATGATTTAGGTTTGAAATTTTTAAACCTAGTTTTAAGTAAGGCCACGAATTCGTTTCGTTTGTTTTCGTTGGTGGATCGAGTGTTCCAAGCTTTTGGGAAATGGAAGATCATATATAGGCGAAGGTATGGCCAGAGAATTAGCTTCTCTGATGGTCGGAATCGCGAGCACGAGCGATGTTGCCAGGTTTTGGTCATTGCGATGGTTCTGTTCCAGGTTTTGATTTTTTAGGTTCGATTTTGATTTGGTGAATGAATCGAAGATAGGATGGTCGTTTTTCTAGTAGGTGGATGAACGTGGACTGATGGAAGATGTCGGCGATGACCGGAGTTGCCGTAGGTGACCGTGCACGTGCACGAGATCGAAGATTGTATCTGGGTGAAGTCTATTTCACTGGAAAAGGCAAATGCAAGTTCTCGGGTTTGTTCGTGGGAGTCTAGGGTAAGATAGGGTTGCGACTCGAAGTGATTTAGTGGTGGGCTCGAGAGTTTTTTTGTGTTGCCAGGTTTTTATACCTGTCTGTTTGAAATTTAAGTCTAAATTAAATTTTGAAGCAATAGTAAAGCAGTAAATCAAAGTTTGATTTATAAAGACAAGTTTAGTTTTAAACTTTAATATTAGATAATTAGTTTATGAATTTAAATGTTTAAATAGGTTAAGTATAGATATGTTTAAATGTTAAATCTAAGAAGAAATTTGATTTAAGTTCTTTTAAAAAAAAAACTTCTTAGAAAATATAAGATTTTTAAAAGTTTTTAAATTGGTTAAAAACTTAGTTAAAAATAAATTGGTATTCATTTTAAATACAGAATTTAAAATGAAATTTTAGAAGTAGATTTGAAAGGGATGTTTCAAATATAAATGGTAAATGATAACTTGTTTATCAATAAGAATAAAGTTTATCTTAAAATAATTAAAGACTTGTGTTTATATAATTTATTAGGAGATTTAATAGATAATTAATTTAATTTGATTAATTAATCATTTGGATTAATTAGGTAATTAAAGGTTTAAATTAATTTATTTATGATTAAAGTAAATTAATTAGGGATGATTAATTTGTAATTAAGGATTATAATTAGAATATTAATTAATGGTTAGGAATTAATTAATAAGTAATTAAATATTAATTAAGTTATGGTTGACACTTAATTAATTTAGTAATTAAAGATTAATAAATTGGTTATTAAGATTTATTAATTTAGAATTAATAATAATTAATATAAGTTAATTACTTAAGGAAAGTAATTAAATAATAGTTAATGAAGTCATTAACTATGGGTTATTAAATAATTAATTAATAGGATTAATTTTAATAGTTAATTAGATTAATTAATTTAAAGATAATCAATTATAGACTTTGTTTAAATATAATTACTTATTGGAAGTAATTAAGAATTAATTACTTATTGTAATTAATTGAAGTTAATTGATTTAGTTAAGTTAATTAATTAAGTTTAATTAATTTAGAATAATCAAGAGATGATTTGATAATAATTACTTAATGTAATTATTAAGGTAAGTTTATTTAGAGAAGTAAATAATATGATAATTACTGGAAGTAATTAGTTGAATAATGATTTTATTAATAGAAGTAATTTGAGTTAATTACTTTGAATAATTAATCAAGGGATTAATTAAAGAATTAATTAAGGAGTAATTAATTTAGTTAATGACAGTAATTAAGGGTAATTAATTACTGATTGAAGATTAATCAAGGTGATTAATAAATGTTGTTTAATTAAAGATTAATTACTTAATGTAATTAATTTAATTAAGTAATTAATAATTAAGTTGTAATTAAGGATCATTAATTAATATAAATAATGATGTAATTAAGATTGGTTAATTAAGAATAATTAATAAATGAAGTGATTAATTAATGTAATTAATTAAGGATTAATGTAATTAATTATAGTGATTAATTTAATTAATTTTAGTTAATTAATTAATGATGTAATTAAAGGTTAATTACTATAAGTGGTTAAGAATAATTAAGTTAAGTAATTAATTGAAGATAAATTACTTGGATGTAATTAAAAGATAATTAATCAAAGATGATTAATTGAAATGAATGATTAGAGAATAATTAATTAATTGATTGTAATTAATTAATGGTTAAGTAAGAGGGATTTATAAAATGAAGTAATTAATTTAATTCAATTTAAATTAATTAGAGATGATATAAATCATTACTTATGAATGGGTGTTAGTATTGGATACTTGACATTGATTGATATCTCTGATGAGATATATGCTGTATGATATAGATGTTAGTTGAATTGTATGGATTATCTGATAATGTTGATTATCTGTTGTGAATTATCTTTCTTTGTGTATAAAGATAATGAATTGAATTGTTTTAACCTTTAAAACAACTTGGCCTTAAAAGATACGCTTTGGATTTCGATGAGACCGGGATCGGGTTTGCTACAGTACAGCGTGATAGGGGGTTCTCGCTTTGCGTTAGGTGGCGAACGGGAGACTCTTACCCCTACATGTCCCCGGGGGTAGTATAAGGCCTTTTGGGGTTGGTTGCGACTCGAGAGGGTGGCCGTAAAAGCAAACCCGAGGTATCACTGTGAGCCACAGCGGGGCTGGGATGGTTGAAAAGCCTACCGGTCGTGAACCGTTGCTGAAGGTTGAAAAGCCTAGGATGTCACACGTGGTATCAGAGCATAGGTTGAGCGAATGCCTAAGCTTTTGGTTAATTGAATATCAGAGCACTAGGTTGAGTGAATACCTAGGTTCAGAAGGATTGTTCATTAGAGATAGGATCTGTAGCAACCTATTTGAGTCTGAGTATATATATATACGAGAGCGCGTATTTGTTAGTTATATAAAATGGTTTTATATTGTGTTAATTGATCGGTTGAGTGGTATATGGATTCTGGTCAATACGAGTAGCTAACGTTATTGATAGGGATCTCTAAACACTTGGACCAGGCCAACGGACACAATATTGTTTTAAAAAGGTAGATGAAATAATTTTACCCAGATATAATTTCTATATAAAAGTATCATTTTAAATGTATATGGTATTTGTAATAATTGGTTGAGATGATAATAATTTATCATCTAGGATTAGGAGTCTGAGTGTTGAGGTTGGAAGTGTATCTGTCGAGACTGTAGACCCAATACCGTCTCGAGTAAGCTTTGCTGTGGTGAAGGATTTCATCGATCTCTGAAGGAAACCTTTTAAAGGTTCGGAGTTTATTTTTGAAGTTTGGATGAGTAGAGTTGGATCTGTCGATGAGGCAGAAGTGAGTGATGGTATCTTGATACCTCAGGTAATAGTAGTTGTATGATGAGATACAGTGACAATGGATATTCCCGAAGATGTTTTCTTTGGAACAAGATTAAGGAAGTGTGTATGTTTCTGTAGTGTGGCTGAGTTCAGCACAGTGTTTCTGTTGGTTTGGAGTCCGAGTTTCTCGAAGAGCTTTGGTTAGGAAGTCTTTGGCATTGTGGCAGCGTTGCAGCTCGGAGTATTCTTGGATTGGCAGGAAGTTTTTCTGGCTGAGCAGTTTTTCTGAAGTGGAGTTCAGAAGCAGCAGAGTATATCCATTTCTTCGATAAATTGGATAAATAAGTGTAAGCTGTTCTGATTGGTAAAGAGAGAACAGTTTTCTTTGGAATTAGGTTGGGTTGATCGCAAAAGTGACTTGCGATTGTCTAAATGTTCTCTTGGGTTATCAGAGTTTTCTGGATGTCTTCAGGGAAGTCAGAAGTTTGTCCGCATCTGAAGGTTGAGTTTTCTTATCGACTGGATTCCATGAGTGATACCGGTGGTTCAGTCTAGTTGAAGGATGTTTTCCTAGAGATAGAGTTTGGTGAAGCAGCTCAAGTTTTGCTGGAATATCTGAGTTTTCTTTATGGATCAGTTAACCTTATTTCTAGAAGTGAGTTGTCCAGTCTGTGCTTGTGTCCTACCTCATATCAGAATTGAGCAGCGAAAGCAGTTTGGAGTGTATCTCTGGATGGGAGAAGTAAGTTTGGAATCTACGGATGTTGTGAAGTAAAGTTATGTTTGGATCTAGTCTGTGTTCTGATTTGGATAAGTATTTGGACTTCTGAATTGAATTGTCAGTTTGGATAACTGGAATTCATTGAGTTTTACGTATCTCTGAGGGAGTACGTATTTGATCTATCTCTGGTTTTAGAATCAACAGTTCTGGAAGTTGGGTAGTTGAGTCAGACTCGTCTGTAGTCTGATATTCTGTTTAGTTCTGTAGATCTAGATGAGTAGGAGATCTATAGCTTAGTAGTTTAGATTGTTTGTAGAGCGAGTATTCCGGTATATATATATACTTGGGGAAACTCGAGGTATTTTATCTAGAATTTAGTCTAGATAGTTAGAATTGTTCGATTGAATGATTTGGTTGCTATGGTTGCTAGCATATGGATGATAGTAGATGCTTGTGTTTTGAATTTAAATCTTTAAATAAGATTATTAAATTACCTTTGTTTAAATTTCGGGGACGAAATTATTTTAAGGGGGGAGGAATGTAATATCCCGGAAATTTTGACAATATCAATTTAATAATCTGTTGAATAATTAAATTGATATGGATAATCTTTGATAATAAGATTTGAATTTAATTTAATAATCTGATTAAATTAGTATTAATTGATGATTTTATCTTTTAAAAGTTAATAAGATATTTCTATTTGGATATATATATATTTATTTATATATATTGTAAGTAGAAGCTTTGGTAAATTGGGAATTTATATTTAATTTAATCTGGACTTTTCAAAGATATTTAAATAAGTAATTTTATAGTTTTAAAATACTTTAAGAAAATATTTAATTGGTTTAAGATATTTTTAACTTAAGTTTAAAATAAATAAGATTTACAAAATGGTTTGTTTTATTTCTTTTTAAATATTTCTTGATAATATAATCTCTTGTTTAAATTATAAAATATGTTAATTTCAAATAATAAGTATAATGTATTATTTTTAATATATATGAATTTTAATGCTAAAAGGAATTGTTATTTTAAATGGAATAAATAGTGTATGTAAATATATATAACTTGACTTTTAAATTGAATCTTAGGATTTAACTTTATTTAAATTTGAATTTAAAGTTTTGAAATTCAAAAGAATGAATATTTAAATTGTTGGATATTATAATATTTGTATAAACTTATATTTATAAAATATAATTAGTTTTTGTTTCTCTTTAATATATATAGATAAGTGTTTAGATAAATAAGAAAAAGGCTTTTTAAATAACTTTTAAAATAAATAGAAATATGTAAAATTACTTAAAAGACATGTGTCATTATCCTAAAACCTTGTTTTAACAAGTGTAAATAAAAGATGAACTCTAATGACAAGTGTCCTTAATTATTTTCTTTTTATTTTATTTTTATAAATTACAAATTCACTTATATATACATTTTCATATATTCACTTCATTCCTTTCTATTTTCTTTTTCAAAACAAGAGAAACCCAAACTTCTTTCTCTAAAACAAATCTGAAAATCAGTAATAAAATTGCCTCAATCCAAAAACAAAAGCCTAAAAATCAATACCACTTCTCAAACTCTTCCTCTAATCTAAAATCAGTAAAATAGAACTCCTCTCAAAAACCAGATTCAACAATCTATCATTTTTCTTCTAAATCTTCCTCAAACAAAATCAAAGTCTGTAAACAAATCTTCCTCAAAACATAAGATCTGTAACCAAGTTATAGATCTGAAATCAAAAAGTCTTACATTCATTTTAAATCTGGAATCAACTCAAGAAAGCCAGCCTGCAATTCTTTTTCTAAGCCTGCATGTTTTTAGTCTGGAAGAAATTCTGGAATCTAAGCAACACACATCTCAACAAATAAGATGTTATCATGCATGCAAGATTCAGTAGCCAACAATTCAAGCTTTTAAATCAATGAGGCATTCCAGTTTAAGATTCCCAGTTTCAAGCTTTTCAAAAAATAGACTTTGTCTCCATTTTAAATTGGTGAGTAACATTCTTACTTAAATTAACTTAAGTATAATTAGGTTGCATGCTTAATTCCGTGATAAATTGTGTTGTGGATGTGAATATTTATAGATGATTAAAGCATATACATGAATGTATATAGTGTGCATGTTGTTTTGCATCAGTGTATCTCTGTTTCTTGAATTCCAGGCTACTGTTTTTGATATAAAATCAATATCTCATGATCTAGTGTTGATTTGGATTTAATATTCAAACAAAATATGTTTGATTTATCATATACTATTGCTTAAATTTTTAATTATGTCAAACTTCAAGCAGATTGTCTCTGTAAACCAAAATAACAGTATATGTTATATAAAAGTGAAAATTCGAACTTTGTAATTTATAAATTCAGACTTATAAATTGAAAACATAAATGATAATATGATTTTTAGTATTAATACCATAGTTTTTAGTCTAGTATTAAAAGAGTAGTTCTGGTTTATGTTAGAAATGAAATTTTGGTGATTTTGATCATCTCAGTGAAATTGGAAGTTTGAAATCTTTAGTAGTGGTAGTGTAATGATCAAGGATACTAGGAAAAATGACTAGAAATCGAATTAGACATTGAGGCAGAAATGATTTAGGTTTGAAATTTTTAAACCTAGTTTTAAGTAAGGCCACGAATTCATTTCGTTTGTTTTCGTTGGTGGATCGAGTGTTCCAAGCTTTTGGGAAATGGAAGATCAGATATAGGCGAAGGTATGGCCAGAGAATTAGCTTCTCTGATGGTCGGAATCGCGAGCACGAGCGATGTTGCCAGGTTTTGGTCATTGCGATGGTTCTGTTCCAGGTTTTGATTTTTTAGGTTCGATTTTGATTTGGTGAATGAATCGAAGATAGGATGGTCGTTTTTCTAGTAGGTGGATGAACGTGGACTGATGGAAGATGTCGGCGATGACCGGAGTTGCCGTAGGTGACCGTGCACGTGCACGAGATCGAAGATTGTATCTGGGTGAAGTCTGTTTCACTGGAAAAGGCAAATGCAAGTTCTCGGGTTTGTTCGTGGGAGTCTAGGGTAAGATAGGGTTGCGACTCGAAGTGATTTAGTGGTGGGCTCGAGAGTTTTTTAGTGTTGCCAGGTTTTTATACCTGTCTGTTTGAAATTTAAGTCTAAATTAAATTTTGAAGCAATAGTAAAGCAGTAAATCAAAGTTTGATTTATAAAGACAAGTTTAGTTTTAAACTTTAATATTAGATAATTATTTTATGAATTTAAATGTTTAAATAGGTTAAGTATAGATATGTTTAAATGTTAAATCTAAGAAGAAATTTGATTTAAGTTCTTTTAAAAAAAAAAACTTCTTAGAAAATATAAGATTTTTAAAAGTTTTTAAATTGGTTAAAAACTTAGTTAAAAATAAATTGGTATTCATTTTAAATACAGAATTTAAAATGAAATTTTAGAAGTAGATTTGAAAGGGATGTTTCAAATATAAATGGTAAATGATAACTTGTTTATCAATAAGAATAAAGTTTATCTTAAAATAATTAAAGACTTGTGTTTATATAATTTATTAGGAGATTTAATAGATAATTAATTTAATTTGATTAATTAATCATTTGGATTAATTAGGTAATTAAAGGTTTAAATTAATTTATTTATGATTAAAGTAAATTAATTAGGGATGATTAATTTGTAATTAAGGATTATAATTAGAATATTAATTAATGGTTAGGAATTAATTAATAAGTAATTAAATATTAATTAAGTTATGGTTGACACTTAATTAATTTAGTAATTAAAGATTAATAAATTGGTTATTAAGATTTATTAATTTAGAATTAATAATAATTAATATAAGTTAATTACTTAAGGAAAGTAATTAAATAATAGTTAATGAAGTCATTAACTATGGGTTATTAAATAATTAATTAATAGGATTAATTTTAATAGTTAATTAGATTAATTAATTTAAAGATAATCAATTATAGAATTTGTTTAAATATAATTACTTATTGGAAGTAATTAAGAATTAATTACTTATTGTAATTAATTAAAGTTAATTGATTTAGTTAAGTTAATTAATTAAGTTTAATTAATTTAGAATAATCAAGAGATGATTTGATAATAATTACTTAATGTAATTATTAAGGTAAGTTTATTTAGAGAAGTAAATAATATGATAATTACTGGAAGTAATTAGTTGAATAATGATTTTATTAATAGAAGTAATTTGAGTTAATTACTTTGAATAATTAATCAAGGGATTAATTAAAGAATTAATTAAGGAGTAATTAATTTAGTTAATGATAGTAATTAAGGGTAATTAATTACTGATTGAAGATTAATCAAGGTGATTAATAAATGTTGTTTAATTAAAGATTAATTACTTAATGTAATTAATTTAATTAAGTAATTAATAATTAAGTTGTAATTAAGGACCATTAATTAATATAATTAATGATGTAATTAAGATTGGTTAATTAAGAATAATTAATAAATGAAGTGATTAATTAATGTAATTAATTAAGGATTAATGTAATTAATTATAGTGATTAATTTAATTAATTTTAGTTAATTAATTAATGATGTAATTAAAGGTTAATTACTATAAGTGGTTAAGAATAATTAAGTTAAGTAATTAATTGAAGATAAATTACTTGGATGTAATTAAAAGATAATTAATCAAAGATGATTAATTGAAATGAATGATTAGAGAATAATTAATTGATTGATTGTAATTAATTAATGGTTAAGTAAGAGGGATTTATAAAATGAAGTAATTAATTTAATTCAATTTAAATTAATTAGAGATGATATAAATCATTACTTATGAATGGGTGTTAGTATTGGATACTTGACATTGATTGATATCTCTGATGAGATATATGCTGTATGATATAGATGTTAGTTGAATTGTATGGATTATCTGATAATGTTGATTATCTGTTGTGAATTATCTTTCTTTGTGTATAAAGATAATGAATTGAATTGTTTTAACCTTTAAAACAACTTGGCCTTAAAAGATACGCTTTGG
Organism: Allium fistulosum; assembly: GCA_030737815.1. NCBI lineage: Eukaryota > Viridiplantae > Streptophyta > Magnoliopsida > Asparagales > Amaryllidaceae > Allium > Allium fistulosum. The sequence goes on along the minus strand of CM060903.1, from coordinate 504,748,898 downwards.
ATTTCGATGAGACCGGGATCGGGTTTCCGTATACCGGATTTCCAGGTCTGGAGACCCGAATACCACATCGATCCAAATTTACGATAGGTCGTGAATCAAGTGAAGATGAAGATTCAGAGTGCAAGGGTTATTGTCGTTAACTCTGAGGGTGATTCCAAAACGAGTGTAACGAGATAATGCCTTCGGTTTCGTTCGAACCCGGAACGAACTTGTATGGATTGAATGCTTTCAGAACATCGTCAGGTGGACGATGAGCATTCTAAGTGATGTGTTCTTTTCTAAGGTAATCGTGACCTCAAGCCTCACAAACCGGGAATGGCTAAAACAGGGGAGGTGCAGCAAGGTTAGTGGGTAGCACCCAAGTAGGACAAGGTTACCTCTGTCTAGATGTCCCTTTCTATTTTTGACTTAGTGGTGCGGTTGCTGATCCCAACCGTGAGGTATCTTGTGCGGGAATTATCCAGTAAGGGATGTTCCGACCTTGTGTTGCAGGGGATTGGGAGTGATCCTCGGTACGGTGATCTAGGCCACGTACTGTGACGGGCGGTACCCCGGTAGCCCTGCCATTGTATGGAATCCAAACTCCAATAAGTGCCGTACGTATTAGTTGTGCCCAACTATGTTGGAATGTGAGATGTAAGCATTTCAGCTATTTCTGTATTTTACTTGAAAATCCTAGACCCTATTATAATACAATCGAATTTCCTATCAAATGTTTTGGTTAGCGTAAGGTAAAAACTTACCCATGTTTATTTGTGGGAAGTCTTACGTGATACCTTTTCTTTCAAAAGGTTTTGAAGTTAAACAAGTTTAACCTGTTACTCACACCAGACCCATGTCTGACCCAAGTTGTTTATTTCTGTTCTATAAACTCTTGGGTACTCAAATTTTTACGAGTAGCCAAGGGATTCAGGTTTAGCGTTGACGAATTGTGGAGGAGCAATGGAGCAGGAGGCTTCGGCGTTGTAGATAGATAGTAGTTTCCGCTGTGTTGATTTTGTATTGATCTCTGTATTGTATTGAGATGTAATAACTAGACAGATGTTTATAACTGTCTAGTATGTGATGTGTAATCTGTGTAACTCTGATAAGTGTTGTATATGATACTATGTAATATTTATGTTATTAATATAATTTATTCGTTCCGCTGTGTGAGATTCTAATGTTGTTTCTTTCTCTCTTCTCTTCTTTTCTATTTTCTACCCCTTTCTTTCTTATTGACGATGCGACTTTCTGTGGAGAGAAAGTCGTTGGTCGTTACAAAATCTCGATGGAGGAAGCACCACAACTAATGGAAATGCTTGACCCACTACCAGAAGGAATCCGAGTCGACAGGCTAATGCTAGTAATCAAAACGCCGATTTGGGTGGGAAGCCATTCTTGGGAATGTAGAGTGCCATAGAGGTTCAGAATTGGCTGTTGCAATGCGAGAGTATATTTACTGATTTGGTCTAAATGATGGGCAATTGAGAAGGTTGGCCTCTAGATAATTACAGGGTCAACACTACATTGGTGGGATAGTGTCATTGCCAGAGTTCCGGAAGAGCAGATAACTTGGGCTAATTTAAAACGAGATTTGAGTAGAAGTTTGTATTTGAGTTTTCCAAGTCTGAGCCGATGAGGAAGTTTATGGATTTAGTGCAAGGGGAGATGCTAATAGTCGAGTATGCTACTAAGGTTGAAGAGCTTTCTCGATATGGATATGTCGTTATAGATACTAACATCAAAAGGAATGAGAAGTTCATTCGGGGATTAAGGCCCGAGCTTGCTAGAATGACCATGACACATGTCCGTGATCCTTGTAATATAGTGGTGGAGATGGCCATTCGCTATGAGGAGTTACTTGCTCATTTAGCTAAAGGGAAGTCAGTGGAAACTCAGGGTTCTTAGGGAAGAAGAGGAAGTTCTTTAAAAAGAAGGGAGCCCAAAAGGGAGATACTGCTAAGAAGTCAAAGGCTGAGATAGTTTGCTATAAGTGTGACAAGTAAGGTCACTTTGCTAATGAATGTCGGTCAGGAAATGGGAAGAAAGCTGCAAATAAGAAGAATGTAAAGTGCTTCAACTACGATCAAGTTGGGCATTACAAGAATCAATGTCCGGAGCCAGTTAGGGAGGACAAAGGAAAAGTTTTTGCTATAGGACCAGCAAGGCCTACCGCAACTGATAAAGAAAAGGTTATGATTGAAGGTACGCTTTTGATTTAGAGTATTCCAGTTAAAGTACTTTTTGATACCGATGCATCACATTCATTTATATCTCAGTGTTTGGTTGATAGATTATGCTTGGAACCCACCTACCTAGTTACTTCCTTAAGGGTTGCAAATCCAATAGGAGGATATGCAACTCTTGGGTTAAGATGTGACCAGTTAAAACATGATTTGTTGGGTCAAAATTTTGCATGCAGTTTATATGTTGTTGATTTCATAGATTTCAGGATCATTTTGGGTATGGATTGGTTGAGTAGGTATGAGGCTAGAATATTTTGCCATGATAGAGAAATATCACCGAGACACCTTGATAGTCATAATCGAGTGACATTCTCAAGAGAGAATACTGACTGGAATGTTAGTGCTATGCTTAATGCTATGGAGGTAGTAAATGAGTTAAGTCAGGTTCGGGTAGAAAGAGAGTTTGCAGATGTCTTTGAGACAGTCATTGGACTACCTCCGAAAAGAGCTGTTAAGTTTAGAATAGATCTTGTGCCAGGAGCTGAACCTGTAAGTAGACCACCTAGCAGGTTGACACCAACTAATATGAAGGAATTGAAGGTGCAGCTAGTGGATCTAAAAGGAAGGAGTTTTATTAGACCAAGCAGTTCACCTTAGGGAGCGACCGCGGTGTTCGTAAAGAAACCAGATGGGTCATTAAGTATGTGCATTGACTATCGCAAGTTAAATGAAAGGACAATTAATAATAATTATCCATTGCCAAGAAAGGATGATATGTTTAATCAGTTGAGTGGAGCCAGAGTGTTTTCCCAGTTGGACTTGGCGATAGGTTTCCATCAGTTAAGAGTGGTGGAGGACGGTATTCCTTTGACAGCATTTCAAACTAGGTATGGTTCATATGAGTGGTTGGTGATGCCATTTGGATTAACGAATGCACCTGCTTTCTTTATGGATTCAATGAACCAAGTTTTCCGAGAGTATTTGGAAAGTTTTGTGTTCGTGTTTACCGATGACATTCTAGTCTACTCTGGGGATGAGAGAGAGCATGAAGTTCATCTTAGAGTAGTACTTGAGACACTGAGATAGAATCAGCTAAAGGCAAAGTTTACCAAGTGTCATTTGTGGAAAAAAGAGGTAAAATTTCTTGGTCACATGGTTTCAGAGAAAGGACTGTCAGTCGATCCACATAAGATCGAAGTCGTGAATAATTGGAAGAGACCAGAGACGGTGACTGAGATCAGGAGTTTTCTTGGACTTGCTAGCTACTACTGGGGATTTATTAAGGATTTCTCCTGGATAGTAGCACCCTTAACTGAGCTAACCAGGAAGGAAGTGAGATTTGTTTGGTCCGACAAATGTGAGGAGGCATTCCTTAAGTTAAAGCATTTGTTGACCAATGCACCCATGTTAGTAGTCCCAGATGGAACCCAAGGATTGGTGGTGTATACTGATGCATGTCGAACTGGATTAGGAGCGGTGTTGATGTAGAATGGTAAAGTTATTGCCTATGCTTCTAGGCAGCTTAGACCACATGAAGTTAGATATCCTACTCATGATTTGGAGTTGGTAGCTGTAATCTTCGCATTGAAGATTTGGAGACATTATCTCTTAGGGGAGAGATTTGAGTTGTATACCGATCATAAGTCTTTACGGTATTTATTATCTCAGAAGGAGTTGAATATGAGGTAGTAGAGGTGGTAGGATTTTTTGGCTGCATATGATTTTGGTATAGAATATACACCAGGAAAAGGTAATAAAGTGGCTGATGCTTTTAGTAGGAAATATCAGAATATGGTGTTAGCTATGTTGGTGGAGTGGAAGGAGTTAGAAGCTTTAGTCGGTTGCGATGTGCAGTTAAGATCGATTGCTGGTTCTAGTCAAAGAACCACCAGGTTGTCTTGTTTAGAAGTTCGACCAATATTGATTGAGAAAATTGCTTCTAAGTAGAAGGAGGACCTAGTATTAGCTGAAAGGATCAGAAGACTGGAGGTTGAAACAAAGATCGATGATTTAAAGGATTTTAACCTTGACCAGAAAGGATGGCTAAGAAAGAAGGGACGGTTGTTTGTTCCGAATGTGGAGGACTTAAGGAAAGAAGCTCTTAGAGAACGTCATCGGTCCAAGTTTACGATTCATCCTGGATGGACCAAGATATATCAGGATATGAAAAGGAGCTTCTATTGGGAAGAGAGATGTTGGCTTGTGGGTTTGGCAGTGTGCAATCTGTCAACAAGTGAAAGCTGAACATCAGAAACTGAGTGGGTTGTTTCAGCCTTTAGAGATTCCAGTTTGGAAATGAGATTCGATATCTATAGATTTTATTGATGGGTTGCCAAGGTCAAATAGAGGTAATGAAAGTATATCGGTTATAGTGGACAGATTGACCAAGAGTGCCCATTTCATTCCAGTTAAGTCAACCAAAACGACGCCTGTTTTAGCTAAGTTGTTCCCGAAGAACATAGTTAGACTACATGGAGATCCTAGTAGTATAGTCAGTGAAAGAGATGCTTTGTTCACTAGTGAATTATGGAAGAGTTTACAGGAAGTGATGGGTACCAAGCTTAACATGATTATTGTGTATCACCCATGGGTAGACAGAGAGAGTCAACAAAGTACTAGAGGATTTATTGAGTGCTTGCGTATTAGACTTTGGTGGATCTTGGGAGGATCACCTTCCTATAATAATAGTTATCAGTCAAGTATAGGAACGGCGCTATTTTAAGCTTTGTATGGAAGACCATGAAAATCACCAGAATGTTGGTTGGAGACTGGAGACAGATTAGTCTTAGGTCCAGATTTGGTTAGAGAGGCATCAGAGAAGATTGAGTTAATCCAAGGAAGGATGATGGAAGCTCAGTCAAGACAGAAGAGTTACGCAGATAAGGGACGTAAGGACTTAGAATTCTTAGTTGAAGATAAGGTTTTCATTAATGTATCACCAATGAAGGGTGTGAAACGATTTGGAAAGTCAGGGAAGTTAGCCCTAAGATATGTAGGTCCATTCTAGATTATAAAGAGGATTGGAAAGCTTGCATACAATAGAGTTGCCGAGCAGTTTGGTAGGTGTCCATAATGTATTTCATGTGTCTCATTTTCGCAAGTATGTGCATGATCCAGAGACTACTATTCCTCTGACAGGGTTGGATGACTTAGTGGTAGAGCCTAAGTTGACTATTGTTAGACAACAAGTTCGGGTTGTAGCTGGAGATGAGAAAAGATTAAGGAACAAGACAGTCAGGTTGGTGAAAGTTCAGTGGAGTGAAAGTTCAGTGGACTGTACTTCAGAGACAAAAAACAGGATTAGAGATATTTATCTTGATCTGCTTTGAGGGTATGTCTATATTAGATTTATATAGATAGTTGCTAGTCGATTAGACTAGCATGGCTGTAAGGAGTTGTTACAGATGATTGCTATGTTTAGTATTTAGTCCTTACTGAATTTCGTGGACGAAATTCTTTAAGGGGGAGCCTATAACATCCCTGATTTATGATAACATTATTTAGGAAATTTAATTAGATAAATTTAATAGAATAGTGATGATAAAGGGATTGAGATTTAAATAAATTATATAATGGGCCATGCTTAATAATAAAAATTTAACGGGCTTAAAATTAGTTTATAAGATAATTAATTTACACATGGGCATAGTGGTAATTAGCCATTCTATTATACACGGCTATAAACATCTTAATCTTGCCCATTCACGTTCCATTTTTCATTATTCACAAACGCAAATCAAAACTAAATAGAGTCGGCCATTAACAAGGCAGAAAAAGGAGAAATTTCAATCTAAAGCTAAGGATCAAATCTAGGAAGGATTAATCAACAACAAATCTCAAATTCCTTATCAAATCTAAGGTGAATAATAATTCATTACATCTCTTTTTGGTTTCTATAATCCTATGATTTTGGATTTTAAGCATTTATTTCGCCTCTATGATATTTTGGATGATGATATGCTAAAGTTATGGATTGTTTGATTTAAACAATCTATTTATATGCAAATTCAAATAGTTTTAAGGGAAAAACCATGGGTTATTGATTTTAAAATGCCATGGAAAATTTTTATGTTAAGTAAAACATGATTTTGAAGATGGGTTTTAATATTCAAAATTTTCCGAGCTATGGAAATTTTATTATGAATTTTTGATGATAAATATGATGTAATTGGATTTAAAATTTATTTTTGAATATATCAGGAAGAAGTTGGGTCTAAATTTTTATATGTTTTATTACATGATGAAATCGAATTTCTGTGATTTTGGGGATTTTTCCCAATTTATTTACGAAGGAGAGTAAATTATTTTAAAAGAAGGACTTTTCTGAAATAAATGGGTTTTGGTATGTGGTAGGGCTTAAACGTTACATTTTTAAGATTTTAGATTTGATGTAAGTGCGACGGTTTTAAATGTAAAGTATTTGAAAAAATTTATGGCAGCCAATCAATGGTTTACAAATAGGCAAGTTGTTATAAAGCAATTACTAAAAGAAGCAACATTTCGGCCTTTAATTCAGAAAAAGGTGTTCCACCTCAATTAGTAGCCCCTTTTGACTCTAATGATTCCTCTCCATCCTAGTCGAAACCTACTTAGTCGAAACCCTCATAGTCGAAACCAATACACAAGGCATCACCTAGTGGTATGCGGTGGATTGGAAGGAAGGCGGAAGCCTTGGTGTCAAAAGGTAAGCTTTCGATGGGGTTGAAACCCTACTTTGATTTCAAAAGTTAAAGTCTTGCCTTGCTTTACTTAAAGCCTTCGACATAGTCGAAACATATGCTTTCGAAAGGGTTTTATAAATAGCTTTCAAAGAAGGTTGTCACATTATGTTAAAGTATTAGCTTTCGAAGGGGTGCCTTTTTCTTTAAATAAGAGCTTTCGAAAGGGTTGGTTCCATGCTAGTCGAAACCTAGCCATTATTTTCCTTCTGAGGTATTAAAGTCATCAATAGCCTTCGAAAGGTTATTTTTTCTTTTACCTAAGTTAAGCCGCTTCCTAATTGCTTTCAAAAGGGGGGTTGAGGGTTTCGAAGGTGATGGAGTCAAAAGGAGGTTTCGACTCTGTCCTTCGAAGTTTTAATTTTTAAAGGTCTTTGCTTTTGACTAGATGGTTCCGACACCATCAACTTTTCCCCAAATTAATATTAGTTGGTTTCGAAAGAGATACTTTCGTATATAACCATTTTGACTCAAATGATGTTTTTAAAGAGTAAACCCAATGCTTTTGAAAGAGTACTTTATTTTTTTTAAGCTATGTTTTAAAGAATGTTTTTTTGGTACCATCGAAAGGTATCATTGTTATCGAAAGGTATAGACTCAGAGTTTTGAAAAAAGGTTTTCTATGCTTTCAAAGGAGGTCATCCAGTGGTTTCGAAAGTGATGTTTTAAAGTTTCAAAACAAATAACTCATTCTCATTTTTAAAGGAAAAACCATGGCATAAATAAAGATTTTGGAAATATTATTCATATAGTTATTAACTCATAAATGTATGTTGGGGAAGGGCAGAATAATCAGATAGGTTGACCTAGTAGAGAATATAAATTAAGGAATGTTAAAACCTTAAAACCAAAGATATTGGCAGGAGCCAATAGGTTTACAGTAAGCCCATGAAACTGTATATAACTAATGATATTAGTAGGGGCCAATAGGTTCATAGTCAGTCCATGAAAACTATGATTTGATACTGGCAGGTGTCAGTAGGTTTGTAGTTTGCCCATGAAAACTATATCCCGGATTAAGATATTGACATTCAGTCAACAGCTTCCTAGTTTTCCCATGAAAACTAGGATAAGAGATAAGATATTGGAGTTACCAATAGGTTCTTAGTGTTCTCATGAAAACTATGATATTGGACAGATAGTCCATAAACATTTAACAGTTTAATAGTAATCCTAGAAACTATAATTGAGATAGATAGTCAGAATGAATGGAGATGTGTAATACAAATTTGATTTATTTGTTTTGCATATCATCATAAAGTTTTTGAAATACTATGTTTTAACCATTGTGGATGCAGGAGCACAGTATATGGTTTTATAAATGTTTTAGGATAATAGTGAGGGGAAAACCTATTCCGCTATGCGGCATGGTCTCACTAGATATCTAAATGGTTTGAGTTGGTAAATTATTATTCATACCAGGCTTTATGTCTGACTCGAAGTTTCTGTTTTCCCCATAAACTCTTGGGCGCTTAATTGATTTTGAGTAGGTTGAGAGTTAAGGTTTCTAGGTGTTCTTTTAGACGAATAAAGCTTCCGAGGATGTGCATGAGGCAAGCTTGTTATTAGAGTTATTTTAGTTCCGTTGTGTGTGTTTGTTAAGGAAAATTATTTTCTTGCCTATCTATATACTCTAATCTACCAAGGGGGCATCTTAATATGTCGCTCTTATCGTATTTTGTAATAGTTATATGTTATCTGAACATGGTATGCGAATTGAGATTATGTAATCAATTTGAAATATTTTGAAATGGAATGTGGAATTTGTTTACTATTTAATTTTTTTCCATATTCTTGTGTTTCTGTGTATCAATGTATCCAAGGTTGCCATATTTGGTCGTTGAGGATTAATAACTATAGATGACTGCAGCATCCATAGCCATTAGTTTTGGGCCTCCAAGTAAGGGGATGTTACATCGGTACTGAGCCATGTCATATGGTTCAGTACCGATCCATAAAATAGATTGTCGAATGTTATTTGATCCTTCTAGGTTGTTTGTTTGGCTTGCATCTTCATTTGTATAACTTGAATGTATCAATATGAGCTTGAACTTAGGTGACATATCTTTAGTTCGGTAGCTTAGTGAAAGCATTTGGTTTTGTTATCTTGAAACTTGGATTTTCCCATTGATGTTTGAGTCATGAATAGTTAGCAACCCATCTTGTGTTGCATGATTTACTCAATTAGTACCTTAGCTCACTTAGCGAGAAGCTATACATGATTTTGGGCAAGTTCCATGGATCAGTATTGAACCATGGTTGTGGATCGGTATCGAACCAAGACCTTTTCATATTCTTGGATTATGGTAGATTTTGGGCAAGTTCCATGGATCGGTACTAAACCTTGGTTGCGGACTGGTACCGAATCAAGACCTTTGCAAATTCTTGGATTCTGACCTTGGCCCTTTGGGTGTTTTGGCATGTAGGCTATTTTTCTAGATCTTTGGAAAGCTACTGGCTTCATCCATTAATCTTGCTTGATATCTAAGTTTAAAAGCTATCGTTCTAGATTTCTATTTGGTTATCCTCCTATTTGATCTATCCGACTTGTCTAAATATGGCTTGGTCATAAAGCAGGATAACATTTTTCCCCCAAGTATAGCTTATGTTAACAAGATATGCTTTGGATCAAGACAAACTATGGACTCCATATCATCAGATTCAAGTTCTATTTTGAATAGATCCTATTTATCCTATGAACTATTTTCACGTAGCATTATACTTCTTTTCGATTGTGATGTTCCTTCAAACAGTTTTGAACTTGCAACCTTTGTGTAGTATAATAACTAAGGTATGCTCTTCGAGTTCGCTAGTCCAATTGCAGAAAGTTTCAATGATTTTTTTCATTGAACTATTCAGGTAGAATTATTTATTTTGGAACTTCATTGGGTTTTTTACATCACATTTAAAATTTTATTATTATATGTATATGTATTATATATACATATCATATGTGTGTGAGTGTGTGTGTAAGTTATATTTTCATGGATCGGTACCGATCCATAGCCTATGGATCGGTACCGTGTATTTATGTGATTCCTTTGCGTATTTCCTCGGTTCGGCTTTCATATAAACACGAACCAACATTTAGCCCAATTCACTTGTTATCTTTTTCTTCCTTGAGTCTTTCTACTCTAAGCTCGCCATTATTGAAACTCAAATCGCTAAACCAATTTCCAACTTTGAACTGCCAATCCAACCTCCGACTTCGAACCGTCGCCTTAGAACAGCACTTCCACCTCTCTCTACTATCAGTGCCACTATAAACACCATCTTCATACCCTAATTCACGAGGACCAAGCCACTTAATTGTTTTAGTTTTTGGAATTGAACAGAAATTGAAATTGATCCCTTCTCTAAATAGATTCAAGTAGATGGTGGTGCGGCTCCACTGGTATTGTCGACGACCAACTATTATTCTCTCTTGATAATGCCCTAAAATAGAATCTCCTCTTCTTGTGTGTGGGTGATGATATCGTACGTAGAAATTGTTCGAAAACTTTGACAGGGGATGGTCGCCTTAGAAAACTTTAGAAAAACTCAAAGTGTGCTTAGGGATTTTTAGGGGAGGGCTTGGGTTTCAACCAAAACATTGTTTTGCATGAATTTCCTTCAACTTGCTTTAGGTTGAACTCGAGTTTAGCTCGATTTTTTCCTTGGACTTGTAAAATTTCAATGTCTCCCTAAATAAAAGTAAAAATCCTATAAGTTCAAAAAAAGGTCAGATGAGTGTCAAACCGATCTTGGTGGAATGATAGTTGGTAACTGTCATTCACAGGATGTTTCCTGACAGTAGCCATGTTAGATGCACTCCGATACTTAAACAAATTACTTTATAGTCCCAAGTAGTTTATATATCTTTTGCTAAATAATGGTTTGAAATGTATGACACCATGTGCATGCACTGCACAGGTTGAATTATTAATTATTGCCTCCCATCGATGTCTGAGATCTGATCGATCAACACGTGTTGGCATTTGTTGGATGTAAGATACATCGACCATACAACGTTTTTTCCAGTATGAAGAATAAAGCTTTTAATATGCCTAATAGCTCTTATGTGTGAAGCTTTTAATAGTTATGAATCGTAGTAGTTCCTCACATATCTTTGCAATGGTTACAAGCCCATCAACTTCAAGATATGTTGAGTCTGATACCAAATCTAGTTCAATGGCATTGTCTGCGACAAAGTCCACTTCTACACTATCTCGATCACATTCACCTAGTCGTCGAATGGATTGTCCTTTATAAATAGTTTCTTTTGTCTGTTTAGAAGAGCCTGCTATAGGAGTTGCCCCTGACATTGATATAGGTGACGCCGTCCTATTGACAGGCCCTTTAGATTCTTCGACTTCCAAGGTTGATGAGGTATACCTTAGATGAATATATGAGAAGCACGTGGTTCCTTTCAAAGATGTGTTGGTCCCTGCACGTTATCAACAACCACATCTCTCGCCAGAGGGATATACAGCTTGCAATCGGTACATGTGTATAGCTAAATGTGTTCCACCATTCAATCATTTTATCCGTACACTTCTGCAGTTCACAAAGCTTGCCCTAACCCAATTGCATTTGAATAGTCATCCTTTATTAAACAACATGTACATAATATTTTTTCGGCATTTGAACCGAGTGCCCAGTGGTAAAGAGATACATTACTTGTATAGCTTCAAGCACCGAAACGGGTCTCCCTCACTCATTTTCCTAGAGTCTACCAGGAGCCGTTGGATATTGTTGGGGCTCTAGAACAAGTTGGCTATTTCAAGGATGAATTTTTCTCTGTGTGTTGCCCGCCCGACTTCGCATAAAAGTGGTTATCTTGACCTATTTCTTACATTCATTCTCCTTACTAGTATAAATTTCATGGTTCCAATCGTTCAATTCATCATTTTCAATATCTATAGATGATTCGAGAAGACCCAGTGGTGTAGCCTTGGCGGGCACCTTGGCGAATCATCAAAAAGTTTCGCTTGAAAAGAGAGACATGAGATATCTTCTCATAGATAAGAACTTTCATGCTTATAATCTTCTAGAGGAACATTGTAGTGTTGGCCATGTGCCTGAAACTTGAGAAGGTGATGATTCTTTGCAAGACCCCAAGGTTGCCGTCAATATCGATAAGGGTCATAAGTGCTCCTATTTCCCAATCCTGTCATTGATTCCAAAACAAGGCAAAAGGTAGAAGATAACACATGATGAAAAAAGAGAGAGTGGTGGAGGAGGCGATAAGGATGTCAATGTTGGCCGTGAGTCCTCTAGCAATGAGAGTGATGACGCTCATGCGATTCTTATAACTCGTCGACCTAAAATAAAGATTATTTCATCTTGAACATCTATGCAGCCTCCACCAACTTCTACAATTGAAGAGACCCCCTTCCTGCCTTCTAGGGACATTTATGGGTCCTTCGGGAGTATACCAGATGAAATTGGCTCTTTCGACCTTAGCAACATTAGCATTGTTAGAACCTCATATTTTGATAGTGGCAACTATACAAGAAAGTGTTATGTATATTATTAACATTTGCATGAAATTAGCTATTTAAAGAGATCTGCATAATGAAGACAAGACGATGATAACACAGAAATTTTTATCGGTCATAGAGTCAATAGTCTAGAATATATACATGTTAAAATCTCTTCAAAATGATACACACACGTACACATATTCAACATATATGCTAAATACTTGACATGAAAAAGACTTAGCTTTTAGTCGATTGAAATGCCAAATTCAGTCAACTGAATCCTGTATGTATCATTTTTTAACAAACAGAATCCAGTCGACTGAATCAACATTTTTGGTCGACTAAAACATTCTTTTATTGCACTATTCTCTTTTGAGAAAAGTTTTACTGTAAATTAGTCGACTAAAATACTTTGTTCAGTTGACTGAACATCGCGACTGTTATTTTTATTTTAAAATTTTAAAGGGATCCTCTTCTTCGTGAAGAGTCACTTCCCCTTGTTAGTGACTGAAACTCGTTATCACTCTTCATAAATAGTTGCAACCATTCGTTTTCTACATAAAGCAACCTTCATTATTTTATAACTCAATCTACTACTTTCTATCTACAATCTTGTTTGATATCATTGATCATTCAAAATATTCAATCGCTTTCTAAAATCGTTCATTTGAATAAATTGAAACCCTTCTTTTGATCACTTGATCTTACAAATCTATTTCTATAGTGATCAGTCTACCTATATTCAGTTCATAAACACACATCATGCCATCAAGAGGAAGATTATAGGAAGGGTGTACATACTGGCTCATTCATGCTATATAAAGAGCACACAAAGTCACAAACTCATATTTGTAATAGTCGAACACAAAGTCCTGTTGGAAATCTTCAGGCACAAAATCCTATTTGGCTGCTCAGATGGTCTGTAATACCTATTCCTCCAGGTTAAGCAAGGATGTTTGTTAGTTAAATCCGAAGGAGTTTGGGACTGGACGTAGAACGAGATTTCGGACTAGTGTAAAAATCTCTAGAGCACTTTACTTATTGCAATTTATATACTACCAGTTTAATAGAAGTTATATTTAGTAGATATAATCATATTACTTGATCCGCATAGACTTTCATTTGGTATTAGAGGAAGGCAATCATATAACCGTAACACATTTTGTGATATTTAAGTAATATGGATAATACTACGTCAAGTTTTATCGAAGGTCAGTCTACTGCATGACCACCACTATTTAATGGATTAAATAATAATTATTGGTCAGCTAGGATAAGGATATATATGCAAGCTAATGGTTATGGCACTTAGATTATAACTCAACAAGAATACACTGTACCTACCACTATGTAACGACCCTAATTTTGAGTAACATTATTTAGGATATTTAAATAGTTAAATAAAATAAAATAATGTAATGATTAGAGGATTGAGATTTGTGATTAATAGAAGGGTAGCCGTGACATATAACAAATAAACTAAAAAAAATTAAAGTATAATAGAAAAGGGTAATATGTAAGCGTAAAAAAGGAATATATACCCTAAACCCTTAAGCCACATTCATCTCATACGTTCACTATCAAAATATTAAGCTAGAGAGGCCGACCACCATTAAGGAAGAGTAAGAAGAAGATAAACAAGAATCTAAAGGAAGGATGCATAATCAACTTAATCCAAGATTAAATCTCAGCTCCTTAACAACAATGCTAAGTTGAATAATAGGTTACATCTCATATTTTTGATGTTTTTGGTTTCTAGATCAGACCTAAATATTTTGCAAAGTATATTGCCATGTTTTTTTATTGTTAAAATGGATATATATGCTTGTTGATAACTTATGCTAATTCATATAGATTTTATGGGGAGTTTAAGATTGAAAAACCAATTAAATGACATCCCAATGCCTTGCGTTTATGAGATAAGGTCAGAAATAATATTCTGGAAATGGGTTTCAAATTTCATAATTTTTTGAATTAATGTTGATTTATTATGAATTTTCTAGTGAAGAAAATAGTTATTTTGGGTTTAAATTAATTATGGTTATTTTATGATGATTTTGGGTCAGAAATTAATATATGTTAGAAAACATATTAAAAGTGATTTATGAATATTTTTATAAAATTTTCCTAAGTGTTTTAATAGATATGTAAAATTATTTAAGGTATGGGACTTAATTGTTTTATATATTTATAAAAGGAGAAGGGGCATTTTGTAAATAATTTAATTTGTTTATTTCTGAAATTTCGGCAGTACTTTTAGAAAAGAAATTAGCAACAATCATATTTTGACAAACAAGGCAGGTTAGTTGAAAATAATTACCTTAAAAAGTTAAAAAATCAGATTTTACAGTCTTTTACATGTTTCGCCACTTTTGGCACCTAGCCTTCGACACCTTACTTCCGCCTCCATCACCATCGAAACCAATGCACATGGTATCAAAGACTTGGTACACAGCGAATTTGATTGAGGCAAAAGGTATGTAGTTGAAACAACGGGTTCTGAAGGGGTTGAAGCCTTGCTTTGCTTTAAAAGAAAATACGCCTATTTTTCTTTCTAAAGGAATGCTTTCGATTAAGTTAGCTTTTGACTTGGTTAAATGGTTTTAAGGAATGGTTCCAAAAGAGGTTGCGCCTTTTTCTTTATAAAGAAGTTTTCGACGAGGTCGAGTTCCCTTGCTGCCGCTTCCCACTTTTCGAAGCTCATGGTTTCGAAAGGGTTATTTTTTTTAGAACTCAACCGCTTCTCCAATATAATGCTTTCGAAGAGTTGATTTCGACACCAACACTTCTTTACTTAGGAAATAGCTTTCGAAATAGTGCTTTTGACTTAGTTGCTTTATGATCCTTTGTGATATTGAAAGTTAAACCCAACTGGTTTCGAAACGAAAGGTTTTAAATGGTTTCGAAAGGTTATTCCACTTGTTTTACTTAAACCCAAATTCTTTCGAAAGGTCTGATTTTATGAAAAGGTTTTAGTGCTTTCGAAAGGTTTAAGATAAGGGTTTTGAAGGGGTGGTTCCCCAATGGTTTTGAAAGGTTTTTAATGGAAGATTTCAATGTTTTCGAAAGGCTTATTAAGCGTGGTTTCGAAAGGTATGTTTTTGCCTAAGGTTTTACTTGGTTTCAAAAGGGGCACTTTCAATGGTTTCGAAAGGGGTACTTTCAATGGTTTCGAAAGGGGTACTTTCAAAGGTTTAAATGTTTTCACAAACAAAGTTTTGTGTAAAGTATATATAACATGGCAAGGTTATTTGAGTAAAGCATATAGTATATTTTCCTTGTTTAAAGTATGATTTAAAGGTTTAAATCAATTTGAGAGAAAATGTTTTCAACCAAAATTTTATGGGCAGATGACCCTAAGTATAATGACTCGGATATTAAATACCAAATGGGACTAGTATAGGGTCGTGCCCTATACATTAGTTATTAGCCCTTAGCTAATTCAGTCCAAAATTCCAGTGTGTAGGGCTTTGTCACAAGTAAGACTAAAATGATGTTACACACAAAAAGGAATATACAGAGTGAGTATAGGTTATTGGTGAGCCCGCAAAACCATTAGGATCAGTTGACCCTAGGAGAAGTAAGTTAGGGACGGACCGTCCAGAAGAGGAGTATCTAACAGAAGTTAGATAATTTGTTTATTTTGTTTGGTAGGTACGAGTCAGCCAAAGGTTAGTAGTTAGCCAAACGAAACTATAGCATTCAGACTGATAGTCCATTTGTTACCTGATTTGTATGCATACATGATACTGCTATCGTTTTAACCAGTTTTGGTTGTAGGATTAAGATTTGCAAAAGATATGTTTTAAAAGGATATTAGTGAGGGGAAACCCATTTCGCTAAGCGGCGTGGTCTCATTTAATATCAAATAACCGAGATGTATAATATTATTCACACCAGGCTTTATGTCTGACTCAAAGTTTGTGTTTTTCCTCATAAACTTTTGGGTGTTCAAAATTGATTTGATTAGGCTGAGGGTTAAGGATTTACAGGTTTTAGTAGGTGGACGAATAAAGCTTCTGAAGATGAGTAGGAGGTTGAAGTTAGCTATATTTAGGAGTTGGTTTATTTTATTTCCACTGTGTTGTATTAAGTCTGTTATGATTATTTAGTACTCTGGTCATCCAAGAGGGCATCTTCATATGTCGCTCTTGGCGTATTTTATAATAATTATATTTGATCTGAACCTAGGAAACGTTAGGATTATGTAATCTGGATATGAAACATGTTTTATGAAATATAATCGGAAATGTTGTTTTTAATCTGTGATCTTGTTTCATATTCATGTGCTTATGATATTATGGATACCATTAACATTACGGTATTTGGTCACCGGAAGTTAATACTACGGATGACTGCAACATCTGTAGTGCTTAGCTTCGGACCTCCAGATAGGGGATGTTACAACTTGGTATCAGAGCATATATTTATGAAAAACTTTAAACTAAAATGATTTTTTAAAAACATAATCCTAGGGAATTAGAGATAAGGTCGGGGTATGGGATAATGCTATAGTAACGTACTTGTATTTGTTATATATAAGTATACGCTATATCTCTATTCTCCTACCTCTATTAGGCTATTCTTCCATATCTTACGAAGGCTTGAATGCAGATATGGATGCTAGAAGTGGAAGGGTTAACCTTGGAGGAGGTAGCACCACTACAAATGGAAATGCCAAACCAAATACGAGAAGGAACCATGGTCAAGCACAAGCTGGAAATATAGGTGCTGGAGTCCCGCAAATGGAGATGGGAGCGATGTATCAGTTCTTCGTAAATATGATGCATGCGGGAGTTGCTGCTGGAGTAGTTGGAGGAGGATTTCAAGAAGCTCTAATGGTCAACAACTATGCTATTCTAAGTAGAGATTATGCATGGTTGGGAGGAAAGACATTTATTGGTATTGAAGACGCAATCGAAGTAGAGAATTGGTTGCTTCATTATGGGAGGATTTTTGCTAACTCAGGGCTTAATGATGAGTAGAAGAGAATGCTCACTTCTAGACAGTTACAAGGAGCAGCGTTGTACTGGTGGAACAACGTTACAATTGGAGTTAATGAGGAGACCATGACATGGGCTGAGCTCAAGATGAGATTTGGAGAGAGGTTCATGTCGGAAATTGCTAAGTGTGCTCTGCTTAGGAAGTTTGCTGAGTTGGAGCAGGGAGACATGACTATGCTGGAGTATGCGATAAGCTTTGAGGAGCTAGCAAGATATGGCTATGCTACTGTAGATACTATGATTAAGAGGAATGAAAAGTTTATTAGCGGGGTTGAAGCCCGAGCTTGCTAGGGATATGTTGGCACATATCAGGGATCCATATGATGTTGTACTGGAAATGGCTTTGAGAAATAAGGAGATGCCTGCTTTTCTGCATAGAAATAAGGCAAAGGAAGTCCAGGTGGGGCAGAGTCAGAAAAGAAAGTTTTTCCATAAGAAAGTAGCTTAGAAGGGTGGAGCTGCAAAGAAGGGGAAGTCGGAGGTTATCTGCTTTAAGTGTGATAAGAAAGGGCATTTTGCTAATGAATGTCGTTTTGGAGAGGGAAAGAAGGTGACCAGGAAGAAGAATATCAGGTGCTTCAACTGCGATCAAATTGGACATTATAAGAACCAATGGAAGGAGCCTGCTAAGAATAAGAAGGGCAAAGTATATGCACTGGAGCCAGCTACCTCGAGGCCAACAACAGAGGGAAAACGAAAAGCCATGTTGGGAGGTACACTTCTGATTCATGGTATGTCAGCGTTCTATTTGATACCGATGCATCACATTCTTTTATATCTCATTGTTTGGTAGATAAGCTTAATCTAGAACCCTTATACTTAGTTACTTCCTTAAAGGTTGCAAATCCGATAGGAGGGTATGCGACACTTGGGATGAAGTGTGACCACCTAGAGTTTGATTTGTTAGGTCATACCTTTTTTTCCAGTTTGCATGTGCTTGATTTTGTAGGGTTCGTAATTATTTTGGGTGTGGATTGGTTAAGTAAGTACAATGCTAGGATATTTTTCCATGATAGGAAAATATCGCTTAGTCGCCCTGACTGTAGTGATCAGATTGTATACTCCGTAGAAAACCCTTGTTTTGAGGTGAATGCTTTGTTGGGAGTTGTGGAGGTAGAAGATGTGTTGAATCAAGTTTCCATTGTCAGAGAATTCGCAGATGTCTTCAAACTTGTAGTAGGATTGCCACCGAAATGAGCCATTGAGTTTTAGATAGATTAAGTACCAGGAGCAGAACCGATGAGTAGACAGCCAAGCAGAATGACACCTACCGAGATGAAGGAGCTAAAGGTGCAGTTGGTGGATTTGGAAGACAAGAATTATCAGACTAAGCAGTTTGCCTCAGGGAGCAGTTGCAGTTTTGCTAAGAAGCTGGAAGGATCATTAAGGTTGTGTATCGATTATCGTAAGTTGAATGAGAAGACGATAAAGAATTGATATCCATTTCCTAGAATTGAGGATTTGTTCGATTAGTTGAGTGGAGCCAAGGTTTTTTCTCTTTTGGATTTAGCAGCAGGTTTCCATCAGCTTAGGGTAGCAGAGGATAGTATTCCTTCGACGGGGTTTAGAACAAGATATGGGTCATACGAATGGTTAGTGATGCCGTTCGGATTAATTAATGTGCCAACATTCTTTGTAGATTCGATGAACCGAATTTTCTGAGAGCACTTGGATAGGTTCGTGTTGGTGTTCATAGATGATATTCTGATATACTCTAAGGATGAAAGGGTGCATGAAGTTCATCTTAGAGTGGTGCTTGAGACGTTGGGGCAGCATCAGCTGAGGCGAAGTTTTCGAAGTGTCATTTCTGGGAGAAGGAAGTGAAATTTCTTGGTCATATAGTCTCAGAGAAAGGGTTATCTGTAAATCCGACTAAGATAGAACCAGTGGATAATTAGAAGAGACTCGAGACAGTAACCGAGATAAAGAGTTTTCATGGATTAGCTGGTTACTATCGAAGATTCATTAAGAATTTTTCACGGATAGCAACACCAATGAACAAGCTAACGCGAAAAGATGTGAAATTTGTGTGGACCGATAAGTGTGAGGAAGCATTCGAGATCATGAAACACTTATTGATGAATGCACCAGTGCTAGTTGTTCCGAAAGGGAATCAGGACTTAGTAGTGTATAGAGATGCTTGTGGAATTGGGTTAGGAGTTGTGTTAATGCAAAGAGGTAAATTGATTGGCTATGCTTCTCGACAGCTTAGACCGCATGAAATGAGATACCTACGCATGATTTGGAGTTGGCTGCGGTGATTTTTGCATTAAAGGCGTGGAGACATTACCTTTTGGGTGAGAGATTCGATTTATATACAGATCATAAGTCATTGAAGTATTTATTCTCTCAAAAGAAGCTGAATATGAGACAACAGAGATGGTTGGAATTATAGCTGCTTATGACTTTGGAATTGAGTGCACACCAGGGAAAGGTAATAAAGTTGCAGATGCACTTAGCAGAAAACATCATAATGCAGTGTTGGCAATGGTAGCTGAGTGGAGAGATTTGGAAGCGTTGACGACATGTAGAGTACAGTGAAGATCCGAAGACGGATTTAGTGGAGAAACTGTAGTGTTATCATGTTTAGAAGTTCGACCAGTTATGATTGAAAGGATTGCTTCTAAGCAAGGAGAGGATCCAGTATTAACTGAGCGGATCAGGAAGTTAAGGGATAGAACAGAGAGCAATGACTTGAAGGATTTCAGTCATGGCCAGAACGGATGGTTGAGAAAGAAAGGAAGATTATGTGTTCCAAATGTGGGAGACATTAAGAAGGAAGTTCTTGAGGAATGCCATCATTCGAAGTTCACCATTCATCCGAGAGGAACTAAGATGTATCAGATATGTAGAGAAGTTTCTTCTGGGAAGGTATGAAGAGGGATGCAGGTTTATGGGTGAAACTGTGTTTGAACTGTCAACAGGTAAAAGCCGAACATCAGAAGCCAAGTGGGTTACTTCAGCCATTAGATATTCCAATATGGAAGTGGGATTCCATTTCTATGGATTTTATAGACGGGTTGCCAAGATCAAATCAAGGAAATGAAAGTATATGGGTCATAGTGGATAGGTTGACCAAAAGTGCCCATTTCATTCTAGTTAAATCAACTAGGACGACACATGTTTTAGCTAAGTTGTTTATGTGGAATGTAGTTAGACTTCGTGGGGTTCCTAGTAGTAAGCTATAGAGATTCCTTGTTCACAAGTGAGTTATGGAAGAGTCTACCTGATACTTTAGGTACCAAGCTCAAGATGAGTACCGCTTATCATCCACAGACTAATGGGCAAACAGAAAGAGTTAACAAAGTCTTGGAAGACTTGTTACGAGCTTGTGTGCTAGATTTGAAGGATCATGGGAATACCATCTACACTTAGTCGAGTTTTCATACAATAATATTTATCAGGCTAGTATAGGGATGACACCGTTTGAGGCTTTGTATGGAAGGCTATGCAAATCACCATTTTTTTGGTTAGAGATCGGAGATAGGTTGGTTCTTGGTCCAGATTTAGTTAGGGAAGCTGCAAAGAAGATTGAGTTGATTCGGGCTAGGATGAAGAAGCCCAGTCTAGGCAGAAGAGTTATGCAGATTGAAGATGGAAGGACTTAGAGTTCTCAGTAGGAGATCATGTTTCCGTCATGGTATCACCGATGAAAGGTGTAATTCGATTCGGGAAGTCAGGGAAATTGTCACCGAGAATTGTTGGACCATTTCCTATTATAGAAAGGATCGGGAAACTCGCATATGGATTAGAATTACTAAACAGTTTGGTAGGAGTCCATGATGTTTTTCATATTTCTCATCTAAGAAAGTGTATTAGAGACCTGGAGACTACTATAGCACCGACTGTGTTAGAGGACTTAGTAGTAGAGCCGAATTTGACTATAGTTAGAAAGCCAGTTCGTACAGTCGCGAGAGATGAGAAGAGGCTAAGGAACAAGAAAGTCAAATTAGTTAAAGTCCAATGGAGCGACGATGAGAGAGACGTACTTGGGAGAATGAGAGCAGGATTAGAGACGCTTATCTTGATTTGTTTGATGGTATATTTAACCTTTTTAATTGATTTGTTGAGTACCTTATCGTAATTTTGAGGACAAAATTCTTTAAGGAGGGGAGTCTGCAACGACCCTAATTTTGAGTAACATTATTTAGGATATTTAATTAGTTAAATTAAATAAAATAATGTAATGATTAGAGGATTGAGATTTGTGATTAATAGAAGGGTAGCCATGCCATATAACAAATGAACTAAAACGAATTGTAGTATAATAGAAAAAGGTAATAGGTGAGGGTAAAATAGGAATAAGTATATTCTTATACCCTAAATCCTTAAGCCACATTCATCTCATATGTTCACTATCGAAATATTAAGCTAGAGAGGCCGGCCACCATTAAGGAAGAGCAAGAAGAAGATAAACAAGAATATAAAGGAAGGAAGCTTAATTAACTTAATCCAAGACCAAATCTCAATTCCTTAACAACAAAGCAAAGATGAATAATAGGTTACATCTCATATTTTTGATGTTTTTGGTTTCTAGATCAGGCCCAAATATTTTTGCAAAGTATATTGCCATGTTTTTTATTGTTAAAATGGATATATATGCTTGTTGATGATTTGTGCTAATTCATATAGATTTTATGGAGAGTTTTAGATTTAAAAACCAATTAAATGACATCCAAATGCCTTGAGATTTAGAGATAAGGTCAGAAATAATACTTTGGAAATGGGTTTCAAATTTCATAATTTTTGAATTAATGTGGATTTATTATGAATTTTCTAGTGAAGAAAATAGTTATTTTTGGTTTAAATTAATTACGGCTATTTTATAATGATTTTGGGTTACAAATTAATATATGCTAGAAAACATATTAAAAATGATTTATGGAAATTTTTATACAATTTTCCTAAGTGTTTTAATAGATATATAAAATTATTTAAGGTATGAGACTTAAATGTTTTATATATTTATAAAAGGAGAAGGGACATTTTGTAAATAATTGAATTTGTTTATTTCTTTTCGGCAGTACATTTAAAAAAGAAATTAGTAACCAATCATATTTTGACAAACAAGGCAGGTTAGTTGAAAAGAATTACTTTAAAAAGTTAAAAATCAGATTTTACACGCCTTTTACATGTTTCGCCACTTTCGGCACATAGCTTTCATCACCTTACTTCCGCCTCCATCACCATCGAAACCAATATGCATGGTATCAAAGACTTGGTACGCAACGAATTAGACTAAGGTGAAAGGTATGTTGTCGAAACAACGGGTTTCGAAGGGGTCGAAGCCTTGCTTTGATTTCGAAAGGAATGCTTTCGATTTAGTTAGTTTTCGACTTGGTTAAATAGTTTTAAGGAAGGGTTCCAAAAGAGGTTGCGCCTTTTGTTTTATAAAGAAGTTTTCGACGGGGTCGAAACCCCTTGCTGCCGCTTTCCACCATTCAAAGCTAATGGTTTCAAAAGGGTTATTTTGTTTTCGAACCTAGCTGCTTCTCTAATGCTTTCGAAGTGTTGGTTTCGACAACATCATTTCTTTACTTAGGAAATAGCTTTCGGGAGTGTGCTTTCAGCTTAGTTTCTTTATGACCTGTTAAATAGAAATCTTGTCAACACCCCAAAGTTGTGTTTTGGAATGAGGTTTGTCCTTTAGGTGGATGGAGAGAAATGGAAGGAGTTTATCCTTCCTAAATTTCCTTTTTAGTGAATAGCTGAAGTAAGAAGTTATTCAGTCAGACCTTCCATCTCAGTCGAAAGGATTGACTTCTTCCCTTATTAACCTTTCGATCCTGTTGAGATAAATTGACTTTCCTTTCGAAGGCTCACCTTTTGAAATGGTTGGGATACCTAGATAAGGTTTTTCTTGGTTGATTTTGACCTGGTCGAAGGCCTTAGCTGTTGTGTGGCTAGGACTTAATCCAAAAATTTAAGGCAGAGGTTTCGACTTTTCCGAAAGCTCAATGTTGATTAGGAGTTAAGACTTGATCTAGGAATCTGAGGTAGGATCTCGACCTTGTCGAAAGTTGTAGGCTTAAATATTTTGGGTATGAAATCTCAGGTTGCAGTGGTTTGGGGATAGGTTTTGACCTTGTCGAAAGCAGTAGCCAAGGGGAAGATAGTTTAGAGAACTTAACAGAAGTTATTTGAATATACCAGGTTTCGACTATGTCGGCAGGTACCTTTCGATGTAGGCAACACCTGAAACACAAGATCAAAACTAACAAAAGCTTTAAAAACAGTAAAGTAAACTAAAATGTTTGAGACTTCCCTATCACAAGCAAAATAAGACTTTATTACTCAAAATTCCCAAATCAATTATGAAATTAGGATTTACAGCTCTCTTGATTAAGAAAATACAAGCTTAGAGTGGAAAGAATCGGGTCCCCAAAACCTGACCTCTTGGGTCTTATTTATAGATGCGGGTCAGCACGTTTCGGCTCTAATTCTCTCGACTTTGTTGAAAGGTGGCTGCCGAATAACTTAAGTATTCTTTCACCTTTGTCGAAAGGAACGGTTGCGCTTCTCTTCTTTATGTTGCCTTGTAAGTGATTCCGACTCTATCAATAGGCTTTGTTCAATGGTTTTGATGATGTTGGTTACATCTGAGCTCTTGCTTTTGATTTAATGCGGAAACCCCTCTGGATCACATTGGCTTCAACCGATTCGAAAGGCTTATTATAGCTTTCGAAGGGGTTGTTCAGGACTATACTTACTTTCGAGTAGTTTGAATGAAGGCGAAACCTTTGGTTTCGAAAGTCTTGGCGCATACACAAAGAGTTGTTCTTCATTGTCTTTGAAAGGTGCTGCTTTGACTCATTCGAAAGGTCTTCATGCATATGGATTCACATAGTCGAAAGGTTGTTACTGAAGGAAAAAGGGTACCTTCGACTCCTTTGAAAGGTACGAACCTACTTGGTCTTGATTGTAGAGTCCTTTCGACACCTTCAAAAGGTCTTGAAGCTTTCAGACTTTGGCTGTAGCATCCCTTCGACTCTTTCGGAAGGTCTAGTTGGAGCTCTTTCCTCTTGTTTTCCTTTGTTCTCTACTCAAACATGTTTTGACTTAGTCGAAAGGGATTTTTTGGTACTAACATTTGCCTCCCCCTTGTGAAGGGATGCTCTTGATTTTGCAAGTCATCTATGTTGAAACCTAAAAATTTTCCGCCTCTTGGTCTTCCCGTGTGAATCTGGACGGTCTATTTAAATCTGATCTAACGGTTTGTAGCTCTATGAAGACTTTTCTTATAAGTACGCTGTTTCACTCTTCTTCCTCATTTACTTGTAATCGAATTTTCGAGTACAAGTAAAAGAATTCTAAAATTCTCCAATTTTCTTTTTCCTGAATCAAAGATTAACCAGATCTAAATGTAAGTTCGAGATTATTTCTACTTTTTTATAATCACTCTTTCTCTGTTCTTTATGTTTCATGGTAAATTTCACCCTCTAAGATTTAATAATTAGGATTTCGATGCAGAAATGTTTGAATCTTAATATCCTGAAAGTAAGTTTAATTCGATTTACTGAGAGTCGTTTAAGTTTATGATTCAAATCCTCTGAGATAATTTCACGATTCAGTCTCATGAATCGACGAGATTTATTTCTCGTTTTAGACTTGACTCCAGCATTTATGATTTCTGCTATTTCGAAAGTATTTGAATTCCCATTTCACAAATATTGAAATTGAAAATGGTTGATTCATATTAAAATCCGTTTCCTTAATGGGTTTGGTCTATCTATTTAAGAAAATTTTAAAATCCTGGATTTGCAATCGGTTTTGGGGAAGACAAAAGCTTTTGTTTTCTTTGCTTGGAAGTTTCGAGTTGTACGGATGAAAAATTGGCGCAACAAATTGATCTTCCTAACCCTTCGAAAGGGATTAAGGTGACAATATTGGTCTTGCTTTCTTAGCCCCTTTCGATGGGGTTGGAAGGTATTGTAGCGTGAATTTGATCAACCTTGTCAAAAGGTTGTGAAACAGAATGTGGTCACCCCTTTCGAAAGCAAAACATTTCGATAGAGTCGAAACCTTTTGTGCTGATTTGAATCCTTTCACTTTAGTATGTTCTCGAAACCATAATGCCCATTTGTCCCTTTCGAAACCTTTTGTAACGACTCAGTCGGAACCTTATATAATCACCTTTCCTTAGTACTGTCAAAACCTTCCAAGTTCATATAAATTTATCCAAGGACCTTTCGATTTGATGGGTATACAAGGTTTCGACAACATTCGTAGAAAATTTAAGTCATAATTTTCGATAGTGTTGAAGGGTTATATTATCTTGTTTATGAAAAGTTTGTAGTGTATATTTGTGTTTAAGTTTTTAAGTTAACTTTAACTATTTCCTTTTAACAACGTGGTTCCTGCGGAGCTTTCGACATTGTTGAAAAGTGCCAATTGAACAAACATTTCCATTCTTCCTTTCGACCTTATCGAAAGCTCAATGAATACACTTATTTAGGCTTTCGACATTGTCGAGAGGTATTTGCTAAATGTTGATGTCCCTTTCCCTTTCGACTCTATCGAAAACTCGGTATCTTTGACTTTTAACTTAAACATTTTTTCAAGAATCTGAAGTTCCCTTTTTGGTTTTACGCTTAAGTAGGTTTTCTACCAATTCTTAGAAGAATGTTAAGTTCATAGTAAACTTGAAAATATTAACTGAAACGTCTTCACCTGGCAGAACCATGAGCTCTCCGAAGAAGGCCGAAGCTACTTCCAAGCATTCACTCACATCTACTAAAGATAAAGTAGATGCTATCCTTAATGACTTCAGCATTACTGGTGTAGAAGCCATTCCTCCCATGGAAACAAATACCGTCAACAACCCTCCCGAAGGGTTTTTCGCTTATACCTCCATCCATATATGACATGGGGTTTTCTACCTTTCCCAAAGTTTTTATCCAAGTTCCTTTCTCATCTCGAGATTGCTCCGATCCAATTGTCGCCAAACGTCTACACCTATCTGCTGTCCCTGGAGATGATGGCATTGGAGTCACCAGCTCTCTTCTTTTAGTGCAGAAGTGTTGAACTCCTTGATCCGGCTGGTCAAGCTTAGCAATCTCAATAGCCAAATATTTAGAGCCAACCCCCAAAAGAAGCTAATATCAGATGGCGTTAATAAGTTCAGAGACCGGGAGAACCAGTTTTTCTTTGTTAAGTGCTTTCCAAACATCAGCGGGACTTTTTCTTCCCTCGTAAGTCTAGATTTTCATTATATTCTTTCATTCAATGGTTTCTCTTGTCTAATCTTTGCTTTTTTCAAGTGTCCCTGTCAAAGAGTTAAATGAGGAAGATGGGAAAACACTAGAGTCTCTGATTGCGACCTCAAGTCAAATTGGGAGCGGATTGACGCTATTAACTCCAACAAATTTA
Source organism: Allium fistulosum (assembly GCA_030737815.1). NCBI lineage: Eukaryota > Viridiplantae > Streptophyta > Magnoliopsida > Asparagales > Amaryllidaceae > Allium > Allium fistulosum. Next base: position 504,722,175 of record CM060903.1, on the reverse strand, counting down.
TGAAAGCATTCTCTACTTCCAGAAGGCTAAAGGATCCTGGGCAATCCCTCCTCTGTCCAATATACCTCCCAGAGAAAACGCTTCCTTTCTCTGGGAGACTCGTTAACTTTTTCTTCTATGTCTCCCATTTGGGCCGACCACTCTGGTTGTGATAAACATTTCACTTGTTATGAATTGTTGTGTCGCTTTTTTTTCAATTTATTCTACTAACTTATAATCTACTTAAACTCTTTTCAGCTGCTCCTCAAGTTAAAAAGCCTGTTAGTGGTGCTGATTTTGTTCCTACAACTTCTAGTGTACTATCCATTTCCAATCTCTCGCCAAAACTAAGAAGGTTATCAAAAGGAAGTTATTGCCACCGACCGAAGCGGAACCTCCTCTGAAGGTTGCTAAATTTATTGATATAGAGGAGGAGGATTGCTCATCTTTTGATAAAGCCTTGTAGATCCCGATCGTTGAAGCTCCTCAACAAAAATCGAAGCAGACTCCTACTGACATCGATCCTCTCTCACATATAACCGTTTCAAGCTCTCTGGCCGTCCTCGAACAAATACAACAAGCTTTGGAGTTGACTCCTCCTCTAAGGCATACTCCTCAGAGGCCAACATCTTCTTCTCCTTCCGTTAATTTCGAGGAGATAACTCAATCTATTTTAAATTTGGAGTCCTTCTTCTTCCATTCCCGATTTGGTGAGGTGTCATCGCTCTCTGATAGAGCAGCAATTTTTGGTAAGTTTCACTTCAATTGACTTTATCATCACTGGCTTTCTCTAAATCTCTAACTTGTGTTACATTTCTTCTTTCGGATTTCTAAGAGTTGGTTAACTCTACATGAGCAAGCATCCAAATCTTCCATTGAATCCTCCAAGTTCCAGTAGGAAATCTCTGCCCTTAAGAATCAAATGTCTTCTTTATCTGCAGCAAAAGATGAAGCAACCTTCAAAGTGGAGCGATTAAGAGCTTCCCTTAAGAGGAAAAGGCCCGTATAGTAGCAAAGAATATTTCTTTGAAAGAGAAGTTCAAGAAAAACAGGGCTTCACTGAAACTTGCTTTCAATACCATCTCAGATCCCAAACATCGAGTATCTCAGTTTCTTAATACTACTCTCGGGGATATTATGTTGAATTCCTACGAAGAGGCTTTGATGCTTGCTTATGCTGATAATTTTGAGAAGTGCCCTAACCTAAGCTTCCCCTCCCTCGACTCTTCCCTTGTTGATAGGGTAATGGTAAAAATTAATCAAATGAAGCAGGTGGTTGAAGCCGCAATAGAGGAGGAAATTGACGCCTCCAAAATCCTTTCTTTCGATGTCCCCTCTTTCGAAATCGAATCTGATTCTGAGGATGAGGGTGACAAGAATGATGCTGTCGGAGAAGAAGGCGGTGATGATGATGTTGATGATCATGGCGACGATAATGATGATGATAACGATGGTGGCCAAGGTTCAAGTGGTGCTCGAGGGGGCCATACTGAATCCTTCGAGAAGAATAATGATGAGGATACTCGTGCTCCCAAGAAAGAGTCATCTCCCCAAAAAGAGGTTCCTCCTGAATCCGCCAGGCCTTCTGCTCCTCAAGAAGAAGAGCCTGCTCCTATTAATGTTGAAGAGCTGAAAGGGAAAGAGCAAGCTTCCCAAACTTCTGTCTCGATATCACAGGTATGGGATTCTCTGTTTAAATATCTTGCACTTCGAAGATAATAATAGTGCAAATCATTTATTTTAGATAAGGAAGAAATATGTTCTCCCCTATAAAACCAAACTTGAGAGAAACCAAGAAGAGATAAACAGGATATATAGGGAGTTAGACAAGCAAATAAGAGAGCACAATGTACTTTCAGAAAAATAACATGGACTTGATAGAAGTGCATCTGTGCTGGCGTCTTTCAAGCATCAAAAAGCCACCCCTTACTAAAGAGAGCGCGCCTTCACTACGACGCTCTCTTAAAATAAAACTAGGAGTTAATTCACCCTATTTTGGATGCTGATTGAAGAAAGAGATATTTTAATCAACTTCTTGTACAAGGCTTACTATTGGCACTCAATTATTGATTTTTGATACTTAGGCGAATTCAGTGAGGGTCTACTTAGGCGTTTTCATAAGAGATACTTGGATGAATTCAGATCTAGCCCGCACCCTAAGCAGTTTGGAACTTACCACGGGTCATATCGATTCCCCAAGATCTCCCTACTGAAAAGCTAAGTGCTATAAGGACAAATTCGTCTCTGAATTATTTTATAAGTCTATTTTGTATGAACTAGATGAATAATTGTAAATATTCAACAATATATTGATTTATAAATATATTTTTTAGTCTTGTTCTTTATGCTTAGCTTTGTTTTACTATATTATCACAGAGTGACTGTTCATTAGGTCGACTTGTTTCTACAGACCATTTAAGGCAATATGTTAGACTGAGAAGATTTTATCTTGAAAAGGCATCAATTTTAAAGTCTTCGAAATTAGCAAGATATTGTTTTCTTAAAGATTTACAAAAACTCTACTTTGAATATCCTCGTCTCCGCTTTGACTTCCTTGGTGCTTAGAAAGAAAAACTTCTTAAGGAGATCAGAACATTTCATACGAAATTAATTTGTGGTCGCAATAGTCCTCCAACTGGGAAGTGGGACTATAGCAAATGCCCACTAGTTATTGATCCAGAAGGAGTAATTATCCCTTTTGAATCAACAGTTACCCTTTCCGCTAACTCATTAGATAAAGTTAGAATAGTAGTTTCTTAGCTTTAGATGTAAACCAATTGTTTATTGTATCTTTCAACTTCATTGTTGTTTGAGTTGTAATATGTTATTATAATAATGAAGAGATTTTCATCTTGGTTTTCACTTTATTTTGTTTCTTTTTTACTTAAATATGAAATACAATTAGCTATAGCTCCTCTCTCCCTTGATTTATCATCACGCATCGCTAATCGTAGAGAGAAATTGTAAAAATCATGTGGAAGGAGTGAACTCGGTGATTATATCTTACTAGAACACTTCCATGGCAATGTTGAGGCCTTAAAGTGGCATAAAAGATATTTCCCTTGGAAAACCTTTGCTAGTAATCTGAAAGATAAAATTGGCTATCTCGAGGCCAATTTCAAAAACAAAGATGAAATGATTTCATCACTGAAGCGATTGGCAAAGTCAAACCCTTCAGTCGACTTCGATCATAAGATGTCAGAGCTTATTCAATAAATGAGTAACTTGGAGTTGAAATTGAAGGACAGTCAGGCGCAGTGTGAATCATTGGAATTCATTATGGGAGACAAAATATCGAGTATTAATTTGCCAGCTCCTCCCACTACTCCCTCTGTTACCAGACCTACGAGGTCTACTTCCCTTACCGCCAAGAAATTCCCCACAATGCTCACCCCTCCACCTGGCTTAGATGAGAATGTTGTGGGTGAATGGTGCAGGAAAGTAAAGTTTGAAATTGCTAGATATTTTAATGAGCAACAAAACGAGAAATATTCTCAGAGTATCAATGAGTATGCCACTAAGATTCAGAAGCTTGAATGTGATAATTACTTCTTTCAGAAGCGCATCGCGGAATTAGAAAGGGAAAACAAGACCCTTAGGGGTGCAAATAGAGCTCTTAACTGCACTCTAAAGACTAACATTGATGTGATCGACGACATAGACAACGTAAGAAAGAAGGAAAAGAAACTTAAAGAAGCTCTTTTAGCCGCAACTCGTCACATAGTTGATCCTTTGATCGTTGAGAATCTTAGCAAGGCTGCTCAAGACTTATGACACATTTGTATTTTTAAAATTTATAGACTCTTGTATATATGTGAATAACTTCAAAAGTTTTGTAAGTAATTTCATGACTTATGTAAATCATATAAACTTTGTAAATATCACCTGATTTGTAGTCCTTTCCCATAATGTCACTACCAAAATGCTTTTTGATAGCTCATACATTGATTTCTGTACTTGTTGAATCTTTCATTTCTCTTTGCTGTGCTGATTACCCTAAAAAGTATGAAGCAAATAATATTTCTATTGTTAGCTTGAAATTGACATACCAATCTATGTATGTCATTTGCTTAGATTAACAAATCATCTTGTTAATTGCATGAAAAGTAGTTTATATTAAATGTCTACATCCCATCTTTATCCATGATGAGAAATAATTAAGAATTTAACATCAACCATTTGACTGGAATGTCTAAAGTTTTTTGGTAGGAAATCCCGCTCTATCATAAGGACATAAATGTCGGGGAGTAATTTTCAAAAGAGATTTAATGAGAAGCTAAATCCAGAAATCATTATCTGAATATTTGGAGTAGAAACCCATTGATCCATTCTTCGGTATTAATGAAATTTAAAAATTAGAAATCCGAGACCCAGATTTGGAAACTTATAATAATGATCTTCATGAGAGTATTCTTTGAACAAGATTCAGGAATTTGTGATGGATAAGTAGAAATCCATTATTGAAATTTTACACCCAGATTAGGGCTCAAATAAGTAATAGTCTCGATACCCAAATTCAGGTATATGAAAGATAATTAGTGATCGATAAAGACCCGAAACCCAGATTCGGGTATTAGTAAATGAAGTTCTAAAATGAATGTCCCGAAACTCAAATTCGGGTATTAATTAGTGAAATTTAGATACGAGAGACCCAAAACCCAGATTCGAGTATTAATATATGATGTTTAGAAATTAAAGTCCCGACACCCAGATCCGGGTATTAATAAGTGGAGTTCTATTTTACTCCTTTGATATATGAACCCTTCGGGTTTTGTATAGAAGTAATTTGATTAGTTTCCTCTTGAGCTCGGACGTCTTAGTCCATAATTGGATAAGTCGTTTCTCGGGTTTGAATATCTCAGTCTTCTATTTAATGAGCCTCCTCTTGAGCTTGGACGTCTTAATCCATTATTTGATGGGCCTCTTCTTAGGCCTGGACATCTTAGTCCATCGTTTGATGGGCCTCTTATTGGACCTAGACATCTTGGTTCATTGTTGTCAGGTGCTCTTGGTTAGCTTATCTTAGAGGCTGGAACTAAGAACTTACCCGACCTCCCACCAGGAGGCACCTTGCCCAGACCATAGCGTGGCGTGGACATGCGCTTGTTCAGTGCTTTACCCTAGTCATCTTATGGCATGGATAAAGTCTTACTTCGTCCTTCCTCCAGGAGGTGCCTTACCCTAGCCATAGCGTGGCGTGGATAAGGGCTTGTTCGGTGCTTTAACCTGGCCATCTTATGGCATGGATAAAGGCTTACTCTGTCCTCCCTCTAGGAGGTTCCTTGACCTAACCAGAGGTACGACCAAGGGCTTGTCCGGTGCTTTAACCCGATCATCTTATGGCGCGGCTAAAGGCTTACTCGCCCTCCCTCCAGGAGGTGCTCTGCCCAGGCCAAATCGGCTCAGACAAAGGCTTTCTACCATCTTAGGTAGTATCCAATAAAAAGGAGCATTTCACTCCCAACCATGTAGATTTTCCTTAGAAAGGTATCTCTTTATTGATTTTTCTCAAGTTCCCTTTACAAATTCACGAATCGTTCCTTGTCAGAAGAAATTGATGATCATCCCCTATAGGGCTTTGCAATGATTGGTTTCATGGCCATTCATCATGTGGTAGTAATAGTAGGATCTTCCTAGATTCCTTTCATGTTTCGGCTTCTTTTTATGTGATGACCAATAGTTTATCTCACCTTTAGTAAGCAAGTAGACATTCTCTATAGATATTACTAAGTTGCATTCTTTTGGAAGTCTGGACTTGAAGCTTAATTCTTGAGGATGGCTCTTTGATTTTTCATTTCTTGGCCTTATGTTTTCATACTCTTCAATTGCTTTTTTTTGCCACCCTTTGTATTTCTTGTGTAGGAAGTGTCCTTTTTGTAATTGGTTGTTGCCACTTATTTGCAAAGGCATTGTAATCAGCCATTATTTCTCTTTCAAAGATTGTGCCTTTAGAATAGTGTTGGATGGTTCTTCTCATTTTATTGAACACATTGTCACCTCCATTTATTCTCTTTCCTAATGAAAAAATAGAGGTGGGGCCAACATAAAAGGGGTTTAAGCTTGATTTCTCAGGATCGTATGATTCCGCTCTTTTCTTATTTATAATCCTCAGAGCTTCTAGCCTTAACCTTTGTTCTTCATTTTGATTGGAATCTTTAATGAATTTTGAGGGGAACTTTATCTCATGTGGCTCAGAGGATCCTTTTTCAAATCTTATGATTCTTCTAGCTATGATTTGACCAAATTAGATGAACTTGATATTAGGTTAAATGGGGTTAGCGACAAGTTAAGTCGGGTGTTCAACCAGGTCGGAGGTTTGAGCCCTCATTCTAGCGCCAAAATGTTAACAAGAAATCTTGTCAACACCCCAAAGTTGTGTTTTGGATGAGGTTTATCCTTTAGGTAGATGGAGAGGAATGGAAGGAGTTTATCTTTCTTGAATATCCTTTTTTGTAAATTGCTGAAGTAAGAAGTTGTTCAGTCAGACCTTTCATCTCAGTCAAAAGGGTCTGCTTCTTTCCTTATCAACCTTTCGATCCTGTTGAGATAGATTGGATTTCCTTTCGAAGGCTCACCTTTCAAAATGGTTGGGATACCCTAGATAAGATTTTTCTTGGTTGGTTTTGACCTGGTCGAAGGCCTTAGCTGTTGTGTGGCTGGGACTTCATCCAAAAATTTAAGGTAGAGGTTTCAACTTTTTCCAAAGCTCAATGTTGATTAGGAGTTAAGACTTGATCTAGGAATCTGAGGTAGGTTCTTGACCTTGTCGAAAGTTGTAGGCTTAAATATCTTGGGTTTGAATTAGAAATCTCAGGTTGTAGTGGTTTGGGGATAGGTTTCAACCTTATCGAAAGTAGTAATCCAGAAGAAGATAGTTTGGAGCACTTAACTGAAGTTATTTGAGTATACCAGGTTTCGATTATGTCGGTAGGTACCTTTCGATGTAGGCGACACCTGAAACATAAGATCAAAACTAGCAAAAGCTTTAAAAATAGTAAAGTAAACTGAAATATTTGAGACTTCCCTATCACAAGCAAAAGAAGACTTTATTACTCAAAATTCCCAAATCAATTATGAAATTAGGGTTTACAGCTCTCTTGATTAAGAAAATCAAGCTTAGAGTGGAAAGAATCGGGTCCTCAAAACCTGACCCCATGGGTCTTATTTATAGAAGCGGGTTAGCACCTTTTGACCCTAATGCTTTCGACTTGGTCAAAAGATGGCTCTTGAATAACTTAAATATGCTTCCGCCTTTGTCGAAAGGAACAGTTGTGCTTCTCTTGTTTATGTTTCCTTGTAAGTGCTTTTGACTCTATCGATAGGCTTTGTTTAATTGTTTCGATGATGATGGTTACGCCTGAGCTCTTGCTTCTGATTTGATGCGAAACCCCCTGTGGATCACATTGTCTTCAACCGGTTTGAAAGGCTTATTATAGCTTTCGAAGGGATTGTTCAAGACTATACTTGCTTTTGAGTAGTTTGAATGAAGATGAAACCTTTGGTTTCGAAAGGCTTGGCGCATATATAAAGAGTCGTTCTTCATTGTCTTCGAAAGGTGCTGCTTTGACTCATTCGAAAGGTCTTCATGCATATGGATTCACCTAGTCGAAAGGTTGTTACTGAAGGAAGAAGGGTGCTTTTGACTTCTTCGAAAGGTACGAATCTACTGGATCTTGATTGTAGAATCCTTTCGATACCTTCGAAAGGTCCTGAAGCTTTCGGACTTTGGCTGTAGCATCCCTTCGACTCTTTCGAAAGGTCAAGCTGGAGTTTTTTCCTCTTGTTTTCCTTTATTCTCTACTCAAACAGGTTTCGACTTAGTCGATAGGGGTTTTTTGGTACTAACATGACCCTTTGTGCTATTGAAAGTTAAACCCATCTAGTTTTGAAAGGAAAGGTTTTAAATGGTTTTGAAAGGTTATTCCACATTTTTTACTTGAACCCAAATGCTTTCGAAAGGTTTGATTTTATGAATAGGATATAGTTCTTTCGAAAGGTTTAAGATAAAGGTTTCGAAGGGGTGGTTCTCCAATGGTTTCGAAAGGAAATTTTTATAGTGTTTTGATAAGAGGATGTCTAAGGTTTTAAAGCTTTTAAATGAAAGGTTTTTTATGTTTTCAATAGGTTTATTAAGAATGGTTTTGAAAGGTATGTTTTGTCCTTTCGGCCTAAGGTTTTACTTGGTTTCAAAAGGGGTAATTTCAAAGGTTTAAATGTTTTCGTCAACAAAGTTTTGTGTAAAGTATATTTAACATGTCAAGGTGATTTGAGTAAAGCATAGAATATATTTTCCTTGTTTAAAGTATGATTTAAAGGTTTAAATCAATTTGAGAGAAAATGTTTTCAACCAAAATTTAATGGGAAGATGACCCTAAGTATAATGACTCAAATATTAGAATACCAGATGAGACTGGTATAAGGTCACGCCCTATACAGTAGCTATTATCCTCTAGCTAATTCAGTCCAAAATTCCAGTGTGTAGGGCTTTGTCACAAGTAAGACTAAAATGATGTTACACATAGAAAGGAATATACAGAGTAAGTATAGGTTATTAGTGAGCCCGTAAAACCATTAGGATCAATTGACCCTGGGAGAAGTAAGTTAGGGATAGACTGTCTAGAAGAGGAGTATCTAGCAAAAGTTAGATTATTTGTTTATTTTATCTGGTAGGACCGAGTCAGCCAAAGGTTAGTAGTTAGCCAAACAAAACTATAATGTTCGAACAGATAGTCCATTTGTTACCTGATTTGTATGCATACATGATATTGCTTTATCATTTTAACCAGTTTTTGTTGCAGGATTAAGATTTGCAAAAGATATGTTTTAAAAGGATATTATTGAGGGAAAACCCATTCCGCTAAGCAGCGTGGTTTCACATAATATCAAATAACGGAGATGTATAGTTTTATTCGCACCATGTTTTATGTCTGACTCGAAGTTTATGTTTTCCCCTTAAACTCACGGGTGCTCAAAATTGATTTGAGTTGGCTAAGGGTTGAGGATTTACAGGTTTTAGTAGGTGGACGAATAAATCTTCCGAAGATGAGAAGGAGGCTGAATTTAGCTATGTTTAGGGGTTGCTTTATTTTATTTCCACTGTGTTGTATTAAGTTTGTAATAACTATTAGTACTCTGGTCATCCAAGGAGGCATCTTCATTTGTCGCACATGGCGTATTTTGCAATAACTATATTTGATGTGAACCTAGGAAACGTTAGGATTATGTAATCTGGATATGAAACATGTTTTATGAAATGTATTTAGAAATGTTGTTTTTAATCTGTGATCTTATTTCATATTCATGTGCTTTTGATATTATGGATACCATTAACATTACCGTATTTGGTCACCGGAAGTTAATACTATGGATGACTGCAGCATCTGTAGCGCTTAGTTTTGGGCCTCTAGATTGGGGATGTTATACACTACTTATACACAATGGTAAAACACATGAAAACTAGATACTACTGCTAATGCTAAAGCTATAAATATGTTGTTTTATTCTATAGATAAAAATGAGTCTAATAGAGTTAGTATGTGCACATCAGTATATGAAATTTGGCATACTCTTAAAATAACTCATGAAGGTACAAACAAGGTTAAACAAAGCAAGATTTCACTACTTAAAAATCAATTTCAAAACTTTAGAATGAAGCAAGATGAAACTATAAATGATATGCAATCTAGATTTCAAGACGTACATCACTCACTTCTAACATTAGGAGAAAAATACATTGATTTTGATATTGTTTCAAAAATCCTAAACTCCTTAATGGATGAATAAGAATGAAAATTCTTAGCTACTGAAGAGGCTAATGTCATTTCAATCCTTAAACCAGAAGAGTTAATAGGAAATATCAGGTCATACGAAGTGAATTTGCAAGCAAAACTAGTACATGCTCAAGATAGAAAAACAATTGCATTTCAAGTAGAAAAGGAAGACTCTGACGAAGATGACGATGACGCTGCATTTCTAGAGAGAAATTTTAGAATATTTCTGAAGTTAAAAAGGAATAAAAAGTTTGGCAGCAATCGAAATAGAAGCAAAATCCATCAAATTCTTCACTCAATTGCTATGAATGCATATGACGGGTCATATAAAGAGAGACTGCCCTGAATGATAGAAGAATTAATTCAAGAATAAAAGCGAGAAATTTCATAAACAAAGGAAGCAGGCTTTTTAGTAACTGGGATGATTCAGACCCATCTTCTTCATCAGCTAGTGAAAGTGATTCCGAACAAGAAAATGTATGCTTCATGGCCACTAATAATGAAGTAAGTGAACTTTCACTTGATGATCTGGTTTAAATAAATTCTTAGTTATTAGATAAGCTAAATGATTTGAATAGAAAAATATAAAGATACACTAGCAAAACTGAATAGGAGTGAACTAGAGGTTGACATGCTAAAAAAAGAAAAGAAAATTGTAGAAGAAGAATTAGTAAAATCTCAAGATTCTTATGTAATACATCATCACAGCCTACTACGTTAAGCAACAAAATGGAAACTCAAAAAAATAAAAATGATGTATTAACAGAAGAAATCACAATGTAAATTCTAGTAATAAATTATTAGAATTAGAAATATATGGTATTAAAACAAATTTAGAAAACATTAGTAAATATGTTTATAATTTTAATAAAGGTAAAGAAAATCTTTCTAAAATTATGGACAACTCATAATCTACTCCAAGTAAAAAAGGATTAAGATATAACAAACCTAAAAAAGAAGTTAAAACTAGGGCTAAACAATATAGTTCACTATATACTAATTCGAAAAGGAAAAATGACAGTCAAGAAAACAAATTAATAATTCTAAGACAATAAAAATTTGTGTTCCAAAGATTAACAGCTATTTCATAAGAAATAAATAAATAGATAATTTTATTCAAATATTCATAAGAATTCAAATTTTATTTTCAAAGGGAACTCTAAACCATGTTGGGTTTGGCTTCCTAAGACCTAACTCTTAGGACCCTAATAGAGGAAATGGGTACCAATATCATTTCAATATTTTTTGCATGAATCAAATAAAAGAGAGGAAAATTGATACTAGATAGTGGTTTCTCTAAGCATATGATGGGGAATAAAACATGCTAACAAATAATATCTACTCAGATGAAGGTTCCGTTAGTTTTGGAGACAACTCTAAAGGATACGTCACCGGTAAAGGAAACGTGAACAACAACGGTATATCTAATTCACCTCTTATTACTAATGTTTTATTAGTTAAAAACTTACAACATAATTTATTAAGTATTAGTCAATTATGCAATTAAGGTTTTCGTATATCTTTTTTAAAAGATAAATGCAAAAATTTTGACCAAAATAAAAATCTAATTTTCGAAGGAATTAGCGAAAGAAATATTTATATTTTAAATATGAAAATTAATCACAATATTGATATGTGTTCAATAGCCAAAGATAATGATCCATGACTATGGCATAAAAGATTTTGTCACATAAACTTTAAAGCTATTAGTAAATTATCTAAAAACAATTTAGTAAAAGGTCTACCTAAAATAAATTATAAAGTAAAAAATATTTGTGATGCATGTCAACTAGGAAAATTAACAAAATCATCTTTTAAATTTAAGAAAATCATTTATGTATTGCAACCTCTTGAACTACTACAATTGGATCTATTCGGTCCTAATCAAGTTCAATATATAAATCATAATAAATATGTTTTTGTAATTGTAGATGATTACTCTAGATATACATGGACATTATTTTTGAAAAACAAAAGTGATACTGTCGAATCATTTAAGAATTTTGCAAAAAGAATTTAAAATTTATAAAGTTTAACATTAAAAATATTAGAAGTGATCATGGTGGTGAATTTAAAAATGAGATTTTTGAATTTTTTGTAACAAAAAGGGTATTAGTCACAACTTCTCATTTCTTGGAACTCCACAACAAGATAGAGTTGTCGAAAGAAAGAATTGAACGTTACAGGAATGTGCTAAGACTCTACTTAGTGGTAGTCAACTACCAAAACATTTCTGGCCAGAAGCCATGGCTACTGCATGCTACGTCTTAAATCGTGTCACTATTCGATCCTTAACTAAACATAAACCATACGAACTTTTTAATGGTAAAAACCTAATATATCATATCTATGAATTTTTGGATCAAAATGTTTTATATTAAATGCAAAAGATCAACTTGGAAATTCGATCCGAAATTAGATGAAGGAATATTTATTCGATATTCGGAACGAAACAAGCATATAGAATATACAATAAACATACACAAACTATAGAAAAAACTTAGCAGGTTTCATTTGACAAGAATTTCAGAAATAATAAAGATGATGAAGAAAATATTATAGAACAACCAATCATAGAAAATCCACTTCAAAATTGTATAAACGAAGAACAAAAATCATAGAAAATCCAATTGAAAATGAACTTAGAAATTCACCTCGACTTTTAAAAGATCATCCAATTGAAAATATAATTGGTGAAGTAAATACAAATGTCAGAACTGGACATCAATTAAATAAAATGAATTATATTGCATTTATATCTAGTATAGGACCTAAAAATCATAAGGAAGCTTCAACCGACGACTGTTGGATCTTAGCTATGCAAGAGGAGTTAAATTTATTCGAATGAAATGACATTTGGGAATTGGTACCAAGGCCAAATGATCCAACAGTCATAGGTACGAAGTGTGTTTACAAAAATAAAGCTGATGAAAATGGAAATATAACTCAAAATATGGCAAGATTAGTTGCACAAGGATATGATCAAGAAGAGGGGATAGACTATTAAGAAACTTTTGCTCATGTTGCAAGACTTGAAGCAATACGAATCTTATTAGCATTCTCTTATCTTCATAATTTTAAACTTTATCAAATGGACGTTAAAAGTGCATTAAATAGTTTTGTAAAAGAAAATGTTTTTGTAGAACAACAACCTCCTTTTAAATATGAAAGATTTCCTGATCATGTCTATAAACTTAAGAAAGCTCTTTACGGTTTGAAACAAGCACCCCGTGCTTAGTATGAAGGACTAAAAGGCTATTTTATAGATTTCAGATTTGAGACTGGAAAAGTTGATCAAACTTTTTTATAAAACGAGATAAGAAAGATGTATTAATTATAAAAATTTATGTGGACGATATCATTTTTGGATCTACTAATGAAAATATATGCAGTGAATTTTCAAAAATAATGACAAATGAATTCGAGATGTCTTCTATCGGAAAACTCTCATATTTTCTCGGTCTGCAAATTAAACAACTAAGCAATGTTATTTTTGTTAATCAATAAAAATATTGCACTAATTTAATAAAAAAATTTAGAATGGAAAAAATATCAAGTAAACCGACATCTATAAGCACTACGGTTCATCTCGATAAAGATAAAAACGGAAAAGTATGGATAAAAATTATATCGAAGTATGATTGGATCTTTAGTATATTGAACCGCTAATCGCCCTGATATCGTGATGAGTGTTTGCATGTTTGTTCGTTTTCAAGCAAATCCCAAAGAATCACATTTGCGAGCCGTGAAATAAATTTTGCGTTAAGCAACACTAGAGACTACAGCCTCTTCTATCCGAAAGAATATCCTTTCGAACTTATGTCATACAACAACATTGATCTTAAAGGATGTCGAATAGACATAAAGAGTTCGAGCGGTAATTGTCACTTTATCGGACAATCTCTTGTATCGTGGTTCAGTAAAAAGCAAAATTGTGTTTCACTATCAACATGTGAAGCAAAATATATATCTGCTGCTTTGGCATGTGCACAAGTGATATACATGCATCAAACTCTTTATGACTTTGGGATATACATAAATAAATCTCCAATTTATTGTGATAATACAAGTTCTATTAACTTATCAAAGAATCCAATAAATCATTCTTGTACTAAACAAATTGATATTGGTCAACATTTTCTAAGTGACAATATAGAAAAGGATTCGATATCTCTTGAATTCATTTCTTTGAAAATCTAATAGATGAGATATTTACTAAACCTCTAAATGAAAATAATTTTATCAAGTTACGTCATGAACTTGGTATTATGTCTCTACAAGATTTGAATTAATTTTTTAAAATAACTAAACATAATTTAATTTAACAATTATCTTTAACATACACTCGAATCATAAAATACTAGCTTATTCATACCATGAATTTCTTTTCTATATTTAGTAAAATATATGACTGCAAACATATTACTCACCATAAATCAAAAGCTAAAATATATTTGGTTAAAATAAGTATAATCCTTAAAATCTATTTGCTCAAAATAGTATTTCAGTTTTTATAAAAACCAAGCTTTTACAAATAAAAAATAAATAGGAAATTATTTCTTAAGATCATACTTAAAATTTCCAAAATGTCTTCAAACTACGATCAACTTATTCATCTATCGACTATAGCTTACCTTCCTCTAAAGCACTCATTCAACTCCAACCAAAAAAACTCCACCATCGAATAAATCATCTTCAATAAAGATCATTCTGTCACCTAAATACCACATCGGTTGCTCTCCAAAGGGTAAGAAAGTCAAATGGTAAATCAACCTTGAATTCATCATCTTCAAATACCAAAATTGATGAAAATTTTCACTACCAACAAGAAATGATGGGAGTTCAAAATGAGATGTAATACGAACAACGCAGACAAGGAGCACATCTTAACTTTCTTGAAAGATGTGTTCTCGCAATTTATGGACATTCGCCAATGAAGAATAACATATATAAAAATTCTCCTTGTCTTACAGAAACTCCTGTTAATAAACACGACATAACTCCAAGAAACTCTTGGGATGTAGGACAATTGAATGAAGATTGGAATCACACTCCCATACGAGAAAATAGATGGTCTCCACTTATCCGTTTGACCGAGCAAACTAAGGCTGAACCTAACTCATGGGAACACTTTTCTACAGAGGATTCCGACCCTAGCGAAAATAAATAAGTAAAATTTTATAGTATGTGATCTTATATACTTATATATATATATATATGATGATTGTTTATTTATCTAATTATATTTAATTTATAAAACCTTATCTGTTTGTACATTCTTATTTAAATTTTGCATTATATAATACAAACATAAAAGATCCTAAACATAAGTTATCAGATTTAGAATTTTTAAAATTAGTAAATTTTTTTAAGAGATAACAGGTTCAGTCAAGTGAACGCCCTAGTTCAGTTGACTGAATGCCCTAGCTTATGTGAATTAACAAGAAACATCAGCTTTTTCTAGACAACAGTTTTAGTCGACTAAAACATAGAAATCAGTCGACTGAATTCACCAAAAATGAACTAAAATTTTTTGGGATACCTTTTCCTGAGATTCAGTCGATTAAATATCCAATTTTAGTCGACTGATTCATAAAAAATTATTTTTTATATATGGACGACTGATTAAAAGGCATAACTTTTGAGAAACCTACCCTCTTCATCTCATCAAAACTCTATTCATTCAAATGAACCAGAACCATCCTCATCAAAAACATAAAACCAAAACCAATTTTTTCTCCAAAATCTCTCTACTCTCCATCATTGGCTTCTAAAGAAAAGAAAATATCGCCCTTCCTCGTTAGCAAGAGAACCATTAGAAGCCCTGATTCAAAGCTAGCACTACAACGACATCGTCATTCAATGCTTTGACAAGATGAATAATACGAGAGTCTTCGAAGGATCTTTCATCAAGTTCCCGAATTTTGATGTCTACACTATTCGGTAATTTGCAGAAGCTAATGGGATAAATTCCCTTATCAGCTATGATGCCAGTAATCTCAAAATCTATCCACTTCTGGTAAATATCTTCTCAGCTAATCTTAATCTTGATTTTTACAGACCACGAAATCGGGAAGATATAATTTGGAGTTTAGTGTGTGGTGTTAGGATAGTTTTACCTATTTAGCGAATAGGAATGATTTTACATTGTGCTTTCGATGGCAAAGATTTAAACACTATTGAAGTTAACATGCTCGAACGTGGTGTGATTAGCCATAGATTCCTTGCTAATGACCTTGTAAACTTAAAAGATAAATCCTTACTTCCAAAAGCTAAAATCATGCATCGTGTTCTTAGTCATAGATTACTACCTAGAACCGGTAGTTAAGAATTCAACTATAAACATACCTATCAATGTTTTTATGCTTTGCGGGAATGAATTCGCGTAAAGTGGTCTAAGGTAATCATGGATGAAATTGGGTTATTTCATAATCGTCCTGCCATATGGGGAATAAATAATGCGAATACTAATGTATTTTCAAGTCAATATTCCTGATTTTGAATATACAACAGTCGGTTGCCTCAACTCCAAAATCTTGAGTCTCATGTTGCTTCCACAAAGGCTTGAGCACCATACTATCATTTCTTTTGATCAATGGAAAGTAAATAGAGATTCCAGTGAATCTCAACCTCCTAACCCCACTGCATCCTCCTCCTCATAACCATCTCAAGCCCAATATAATGACGATGACATAATATAAATAACCATGGACACCCAGGCTGGACAATCCTATGCCATTCTTTCTCAAAATCAACGCAAGCTTGATCATCGTCTTTCACAAGTTGAGCATACCGTCACCAAAATGAATAATAAACTTGATAAAATCAAAGGCTTCTTTAACAACATTTAGGTTAAAGATCACGCACTTCATCCACTTAACTCATGAACCTACAAAAGAGCCTAACATGAATTTAGAAAATTTAACCTGGAAAACCGAGGAAGAAGATGATGACAATGAAGAAGTTGGTAAGACTAGTCAGAGTGATGATATCTAAGCATGGTGAGCTTGTTCCTCATATCTATCTTTATCGATGCATTGTCTACTTTTGGGTCAGTTGGTGTTATTCTGGTTTTTTATGCTTATGACATTTTGTGTTATTATTTTGTTTGTGACAATTTTTTGTTTTTGCTATTATGTGATAATTTGTGATGTTTTATGTCGTTTTTTGTACATTATGATATTTTGTTTCAGTTGCTTATGAATCTGTGAAAGTTATTCTATGTGATGCCTTTGTTTAAAACTATGATGTGTTGTTACAAGTGATAATGTTTAATGTTATGTTTTATTCTATGAAAATTGTATAATACTTTTTGTATATTATGCTATGACTTGTGACATATATTACTTCTATTGATAAGTATTTCCTTTTAGTCAATGACAAAAGGGAAGAAAAACTATACGGCCATATAGATGGGGGAGTGTACAACTTAGGGGGAGGATTAACTATTGTACTATTTGTATTAACTCTTAGCCTATACAGTTATCATCATTAAAAAAGGGAGAATGTTAAAACCTCATATTTTTATAGTGACAACTATAAAAGAAAGTATTATGTACATTATCAATATTTGCAGGTAATTAGCTATTCAAAGAGATTTGCATAACGAAGACAAGAAGATGATGACATGGAAATTTATATCGGTCATATAGTTAGTAGTCTAGAATATATACATGTTAAAATCTCTTTGAAATGATATACACATATGTACACATGTTCAACATATATGCTAAAGACTTGACATGAAAAAGACTCGGCTTTCGGTCGATTGAAATGACAAATTCAGTCGACTGAATCAACATTTTCAGTCGACTAAAACATGTCTTTTTTACACTACTCTCTTTTGGAAATTTTTTTACTGTAAATCAGTCAACTAAAAGACTAAAATACTTTATTCAGTCAACTGAATATCACAACTGTCATTTTTATTTTAAAAATCTGAAGAGATCCTCTTCTTCGTGAAGAGTCACTTCCCATCGTTAATGGCTGCAACTTTTCTAATGGTTATCACTCATTACAAATAGTTGCAACCATTCATTTTCTATATAAAACAATATTCATTCTTGAATTCATAACTCAATCCACTACTTTCTATCTATAATCTTGTTTGAGTTCACCAATCATTCAAAATATTTAATTGCTTTCTATTTGTGCACTTGATCTTACAAATCTATTTCTATAGTGATCAATCTACTTCTATTCTCTTCACAAATACACATTATACCATCAAGAAGAAGATTGTAGGAATGTTGTACATATTAGCTCATTCGTGCTATTCAAAGAGCACACAAAGTCAAAAGCTCAACTATTTGTAATAGTCGAAGTCTTATTGAAGATCTTTAGGAACGAAGTCTTATTCGGCAGCTCGGGTGGTCTATAATACCTATTCCTCCGGGTTGAGTGATGACGTTTGTTAGTTAATTCCAGGAGGAGTCTAGGACTAGACGTGGAACGGAAGTTCGAACCGGTATAAAAATCTCTGGTGCACTTTACTTATTGCAAATTTTTTTACTACCAGTTTAATAGACGTTTAGTAGATATAATCATATTACTCGATCTGCATAGACTTTCAAGTATCTAGGATATTGGCTCTCCCAATTGTCATCCTAATGAAGTGCCTACTACTGTTGCAGGGGAAATGCCCTTGTTAGCAAACTCCAAGTCCACGAACTGTGGGGGGCACTAGTACACACCCACACCTTCATGACACTACACTTTTGTACTATATGTAGCATTTTAATTTTTCCTACACTACCTCATTCGTGTCTTATTTTAAGAATCCATGGTATGCAAGCACCTAAATGGCATTCTTAAGGGTCAAGGCGGTAAATACAAAAAACTTGGGCCGTCCGATCACTTTAGATTTAGAAAGTTGTCAAAGGCAGGATTACAGGAGACAGACAGAGAATATAAGTCCCGTCAGTCATCTCCATGATGTAGGTCTTCCTCACCTTTGCCACACATCATGGATAAGTATTTGACGAGACCTAATCTCGTCCCATCCATTGAGATACTGATTTCTCTAGTATCAGTCACTGTTATGACACTATTGATGATCTCCTCTCATATGACGTGACAATCTAAACAGTCAGATGGTAGTTCCATCTGATATTCATCACTAAATATATGATAAGAGAGCGCTTCACCCCTTCCATTACTACAAAGAGTGAAACTGTTTCAAACCTCACTTTGCTGCCATGA
This sequence comes from Allium fistulosum, assembly GCA_030737815.1. Classification (NCBI taxonomy): domain Eukaryota; kingdom Viridiplantae; phylum Streptophyta; class Magnoliopsida; order Asparagales; family Amaryllidaceae; genus Allium; species Allium fistulosum. The sequence goes on along the minus strand of CM060903.1, from coordinate 504,703,225 downwards.
ATAAATCATTCCTAATAATATGTTTTGATGATGTGCTATTCGTTCCTTTCTTAAAAAATATCCCTCCTAAGGTTAGCTCCAACATCATGGCTTACATAAGTGACATGTACGATCAGTACCACAAATAGGAGAAAATAGTTGAGGTTATCTTTGAAGTATCTTAAAAGAGAAGGATAGAGCTCGAAGGGATGAAGCAGATTCAATAAGACGATAAGTGTATCATCTCCAAGCTCGATAAGGAGGTTGAAGGGCTTCGCTTCCCTCAGCTCTACGATGACAAGTATTCCTTTTCACACCGTTTCGCTTCCCTCAGCTCTACGACGTAGCATTCTTATCCTACATTTTGATCATGTTGAATGACTCATGTTTTGTTTTTTGTGGGGAATTTCATTGTTAGGCACCATGGAATAGGCCACCTGAAAACTAGCGAGGGCTGGTCGACCCAAAAAGGCATTATATACGGAAAAAATGTCCATCACCACGAAGGTCACAACCCACACTCTCTTGTAGTCACCTTCACCTAAAACTACCAGTAAATCCATGCATTCTACAGTCTCTGCAGCCTCACCAGTAAATCCCTAAATTTGGGATTTACATGGCTTCAGATTCTGACCATGCATCATCATTTGGTTATAAGCTTTCTTAAATAATATATTGATATAACTTCTATAATCAACAAGAACTGTCTTCATAGTCGCAAGCCCAATCACGGCCGTTATTACCAAGGGATCAAGTGTAGGTGCTTCGATCACGTCCATGTCATAATTTCTGGACATAATGTCATTCTACATAGTCTTTGCATCTCATTCCAACTCTTCTCAATTGGCTGAGGACCACCGGTTATTGTATTGATAATAAGTATTTTCCCAAGCTGCCTAGGCTCGTCACCACTAGGCCCAACCTGGCCTTGTTGGTGCAACTATCCATGGGGTTGATAATTTCCTTGCCTACCATCCTACACGGCTTTCACATACTGCTAGAGTTTCTTTTTATAGATTAGATCTTCAACCACATCTCGTAAATGTCTACATTCATTTGTATTATGGCCATAGGTCTCATGAAAATGGCAATACTTTCTAGACGTTTTCTCTCTCTCAGTAGACTATATCGAAGCCAGTTTCTTGTAATGCTCGGTGTCTTGCCTCGCGAGGTATATGTTTTCTACCCTATTATTTAATGGTGTATGATCCTCATACTTCAATAGCCTTAGATGTTTCTTGAAATCCGGCTTTTTGCCTCCATCACCTTGGTTATTTCTCTTCTAGTTATTGCCTTTATTTCCTACATTTACATTGATATTCCCGGAACCTCCAGTGGATTGCTTCACAACCACATTACTTGAATCATTTTAGCTGATTGTCCACCATCGGCTTTCCCACCAGTCATACTTGCCTCTTCCAAGAGCAAGTATTGAGTTTCCTTTCTATAAAACACCTTCATGGTTGGCGGTGGTTTCATCTTTCGCTATTTATCGAAATCTATGTCGGGATGTATTCCTCTGATCAAATCCATCAAAACAATGTCCTCCTTGATGTTGCTCACCTCCATTACAGTCGTGCTAAATCTACTCAAAAAGTATTTTAAAGATTCTCCAGAATTCTGGAAAAGGTTTGATAATGACATTATGTCTTTTAGACATGTTACGTGCAACCGAAACTACTTAACAAATCTCCTAGCTAACTGATTGAATGAGGGTATGGGCCTTTGATGCAGCCCAGCATGTTGAAGTCTTAGGTCGTGAGCGACCTAACAGCTAAAACTGTGGGATAGGTCGTTGGAAGATGAAGTCTTAGGTTGCAAATGACCTAATGAGCTGTTAAGTCGCGTGCGAGCTAACCATGAATGAGCTAACAAGATAGAGCAAGCATTGGGAGGAAATACCGCGAGTTATGCAAGGAAAGGGGAGCCAGCGACCTACGATAAGTCGCTCAGCTATAGGTCGCTCAGCTATAGGTCGCTAAGCAGTAATGTTTGCTTAGGTCGCGAGGACTTAGGTCGCTCAACTTTAGATCGCTCGAAGATTTCCAGAAGCGATGTTCTTAGGTCGCTCGATCTTATGCCGCTTTCTTTAGGTCGCGAACGACCTACCATAAGTCGTGGGAAGATAGGTCGCTCGACCTTATGCCACTGTGAAGATAGGTCGCATGAAGAGTCCTGAAGCCGCATTTACTTTTTAGGTCGTTGTGTATGTTGTATCTATTGTACTTGTACATATTAAGTCGTATACGTTGTATTTGCTTATGTTGCAATGTTTTAGGTCGTATGTCGAGATGTTTAGGTCGTGAACGACCTAAGTGTTGTCAAGTGTTGAGTAGTGTTGAGTTGTAAGCCTATAAATAGGCGGGTGGTGTCATTTGTAATGGTTGATTGATTTTGAATAAAATTTTGTTTGAGAGCTTTGTGCCTCTTCTTAAATTGGTAGTTGAGTGTGATCTCCTATCTCCACTTTCGGTATTCGAGTGCACTCGAATCAACGACTGCTGAAGCCGATTCACGGAATCTAGTGCGCTAGATCAACGTATGAAGAATCATAGATCTTTAAACATGGTATCGTGCGCGATCAACGTGTTTGAGATAGCTAGAATCCGGTATCTTTGGATCAACGGATTTGGGCCTTTGGTATTTTTCAATCCACCGATTTCTACTTTCACCGTTCCATCATTTTAGTAATCCGCTGCTGCATCATTTGGTATCAGAGCTAGACTTAGCCAATCATAGCTAAGCCGAGTCTTGGAGCCAATTCTTATTGAAGAGTTTGAGGAGTTTTAGCCGAGCCAAGGAAAGTGTTAGACTTTGTGCCGAGTTAGTGAAGCCGAGCTACATCAAGCGAAGCCGAGCTAAGTGAAGTGTGAAGTTCATTTTTTTGATTAAGGCCGAGAGTTAAAGTGGAATTTTGTGAAGATTCAATCATGCCGCCAAGAAGAGCTAATCTCCATCAAAATGTTGAAGCGTTGTATAGAAGCGAAGAAGCCGAGCAAATGGAACAACGCATCAATGAGAAGTTTGATGAAGGTATTGGGAAGTTAGAGAAACTGATGAATGATATGAATCAAGGACAAAGAAGGAGGTCGCCAATCTCGAACCATGGAGGAAACAGAGTTTCGCCATCGGTTACGAAAGCGAGGATGGTGTCGCCGCAATCTTATCGAGAAAGAAGAGAATCTTCAGTTTCAATGAGAAGAGAACATCATCAGTATAGAGATGAAGAGAGGGGAACTCCACGTGAGTTTGAATATGAACCATACCGTGATGGTGAAAGACAAAGTAGAAGAGATATGCGTGATCATAGAGATGTGGGTGGTCGAGATCGTTATCGGAGTACATCTGTTTTTGACGAAGATGGTGGTAGATGTAGTATTCATTCTTGAGATCGAGACCAAGTACGAAATGCATATCAGGATGTTGAAGATGATCGACGATGGGAGTCGGGGATGAAAACTGAAATTCCAGAATTCAAGGGTGGAATGGTAGCAGAGGAATTTTTGGATTGGTTGTCTAATGTTGAAGAGATTTTTGACTTTAAGGAAGTTCCTGAGCATCGAAGAGTGAAGTTGGTTGCTACTCGTTTGAAAGAAAGAGCTATGGCATGGTGGCAGCAAACTAAACTAACACGGGAGAGAATGGGAAAGTCAAAGATTGAACCATGGGAGAAGATGAAGAAATTAATGAAGTCTACATTCTTACCGTATAATTATCAATCTCTTATGTATCAACGATTGCAGAATCTGAGACAGGGAACAAAGTCAGTAAATGATTATGCGGATGAATTTTATCAATTGATTGCGAGGAATGACATCATGGAGACAGAGGAACAGTTGACAGCTAGATTTGTTGGAGGGTTGAGAATGCAGATTCAAGATATGGTGAATATGTTTGATCCCAGATCTGTTGCTGAAGCACATCAAAAAGCTCTAGCTTGGGAGAAGCAAGAAAGGAGAGGTGGTGGTGTGTTTACAAATTCCAACAATCTAATGAAAGGGGCTAGTAGCAATGCGAATGTTTCAAAGGCTGTTGCAAAACTAGTTGTTAATGAAGTTGCTAAGACCAGGATCAATAGTGGTATCAAATGTTTCAATTGTTAGGAGATTGGTCACAAAAGCAATGAATGTCCAAAGCCAAAGAAGCGAGTGATGGTTGTTGAGGCAGAGGATGAGGAGGTAGAAGCCGAATGTTCGAATTCACCACATGTTGAGAAGGAAGAAAACGTGTCGGGAGATGAAGGGTATTCATTGATGATGAGGAGAAATTTCTTAACACCGAAGCAGGAGGAGGAAACTAGCTGGTTGAGGAGTAACATCTTTCAGTCAACGTGCACTATCTTGGGAAGGGTTTGCAATTTGTTATTGATGCAGGAAGTTGTGACAATATTATCTCAACAGAAGCTGTGAAGAAGTTGGCATTGAAAACTGAGAAGCATCCGAAACCTTACAAGTTAGCTTGGTTGAGGAAAGGTGGGGAGGTGAAAGTTGGATGAAGAGCTTGTGTTAATTTTTCGATTGGGAAGAAATACAAAGATGAAATTTGGTGTGATGTTGTGGATATGGATGTATGCCATCTGTTGTTGGGGAGACCATGGCAGTATGATAGAGCGGTGCAACATGATGGTCGTACTAACAGTTATAGTTTCATGTTTGAAGGTACTAAAATCACTTTAATTCCTAAGAAGCGACAACACGAAGAAAGCAAGTTGGAGGAGATTGAAGAACTTAAAACTTTGCTATCTTTGAAGGAATTTGTTAAGGAAGTAGAAGAGGAGCCGGAAGTATTTTTGTTGATTGGACGTGAGAGTAACGAAGTGGTTGAGATTCCTGAAGAAGTAAAGCCAGTGCTGGAAGAATTTGACGATGTATTTCCTAAAGAGCTACCAACGGAGTTACCACCGTTGAGAGACATTCAACATCAAATTGATCTTGTTCCAGGAGATGTGTTACCACATAGGCCACATTACAGAATGAGTCCAAAGGAACACGAGGAGTTGAGAAGGCAAGTGGAAGAGTTGCTTGAACATGGGCGTGTGCAGGAAAGCTTAAGTCCTTGTGCGGTGCCAGCTTTGTTAGTGCCGAAGAAGGATGGAGGATGTGTACTGATAGTCGGGCACTCAACAAAATAACTGTCAGATATAGATTTCCGATGCCGAGGCTTGATGATTTGTTAGATCAGTTGAGCTGGGCTACTATCTTTTCGAAAATTGATTTGAAAAGTGGTTATCATCAAATTCGTATAAGACCAGGGGATGAATGGAAAACAGCGTTCAAGACACGAGAAGGGTTGTACGAATGGCTGGTTATGCCGTTTGGTCTTTCGAATGCACCTAGTACATTTATGCGGGTGATGAATCAGATTTTTAGACCATTCATTGGGAAGTTCGTGGTGGTGTATTTTGATGATATACTGATATATAGTAGAAGCTCAGAAGAACACTTGCATCATTTGAGAGAAGTGTTGATGATACTGCGACAAGAACAATTTTATGCTGCAACGAAGAAATGCGTGTTCATGACGCATAGTGTTTTATTTTTGGGATATGTTATTTCAGAAGGAGGTATACAGGTGGATCAGAATAAAGTTGAAGCAATCTGAAACTGGCCACAACCCAGGACAATAACAGAAGTTAGAAGTTTTCATGGTTTAGGATCATTCTACCGAAGGTTTATTCCACACTTCAGTGGCGTGATTGCACCAGTTACTGATTGTATGAAGGGGAAGCAATTTTCATGGTCAGAGGAAGCAGGATTTGCTTTTGAGAGAGTCAAGGAACTTTTGACAACAGCACCAATTCTAGTGTTGCCGGATTTTCAGTTGTTGTTTGAATAACATACTGATGCATCGAAGGTTGGAATTTGAGGGGTGTTAAGTCAGAAGGGACGTCCTATTGCATATTTCAGTGAGAAGCTATCAGGAGCCAAGATGAGATATAATACTTATGATGTGGAATTCTATGCTATTGTTCAAGCTATAAAACACTGGAGACATTATTTGTTCCATAAAGAATTTGTTCTATATACTGATCATGAAGCACTGAAACATTTACAGGGACATGACAAAATTGCAGCTAGACATGCTTCGTGGATCGCATACTTACAACAGTTTACATTTGTGGTGAAGCATAAGTCGGGAATTACAAACCATGTGGCAGATGCATTGAGTCAAAGGAATCATTTGTTGACTATGATGAAGGTTGAATTGACGGGGTTTGATGTATTGCCAGAATTGTTTGTTGATGATTCTTACTTTGCGAAGTTTGTAGATGAAGTCAAGGAGGGAAAGACGGATGAGTTTGTATTGGTGGATGGTTTTCTTTTTAAGGGGAATCGATTATGCATACCAGAGTGCAGCTTACGAATGAAGATTGTGAAGGAGTTGCATGAGGAAGGTCATGTGGGTAGAGATCGTACTTTGCAATTGATTTCTCAATCTTATTATTGGCCTTCGTTGAAGCGGGAAGTTGAAAAGTTTGTGGAGAGATGTCATATTTGCCAAGTTTCCAAAGGGATAACGACGAATGCGGGATTGTATATGCCCTTACCCGTGCCGACTAGACCATGGGTTGATATCAGTATGGATTTTGTTTTGGGGTTACCAAGAACTCAGAGGGGGAATGATTCAATATATGTTGTAGTGGACAGGTTTTCGAAAATGGCACATTTCATAGCTTGTAAGAAGACAGCTGATGCCATCTGTGTTGCTCAATTATTCTTTAAAGAGGTGCATCGATTGCATGGGCTACCTGAATCTATTGTTTCTGATTGGGATACTAGATTTCTAAGCCATTTTTGGTTGAGTTTGTGGAAGATGGTTGGAACGAAGCTGAACTTTAGTAGCGCCTATCATCCGCAAACAGATGGGCAAACGGAATTGGTGAATTGATCGTTGGGAAACCTATTGAGATGTCTTGTGAAAGATAATTTGAAGAGTTGGGATATGAAGTTGTGTCAGGCGGAATTTGCACATAATCATGCTACTAATCGTAGTACGGGTTTCAGTCCATTTCAAATTGTATATTCGATCTTGCCAAAGGGGCCGTTGGATTTGATTATAGTGCCACAACCAAAGGGAACAGTTAAGCGGGCTGTTGATTTTGTTGACGGATTGACATAATGCCATAAAATCGTTCAGGAACGATTGGAGAAGGCGAATGAAAAATATAAACGATCTGCGGATCTGAAGCGAAGAAGTGTTGAATTTAATGAAGGAGATTTAGTATATGCTGTACTAACAAAGGATCGTTTTCCAGTGGGAGCATACAATAAACTTAAAGCTCGAAAGATTGGCCCTGTAAAGATTGTGAAACGGATCAATGAAAACGCTTATAGGTTGAAGCTGCCGAAGGATGTGTACACTTCTGACTTGTTTAATGTTACACATCTTATACCTTGTTATGGAGGTGAACAATCCGATGGGGAAGAACTTTTAAATTCGAGGACGAATTTTTCTCAACCTGGGGAGGATGATGCAGCCCGGCATGTTGAAGTCTTAGGTCGTGAGCGACCTAACGAGCTAAAACTGTGGGATAGGTCATTGGAAGATGAAGTCTTAGGTCGCGAACAACCTAACGAGCTGTTAAGTCGCGTGCGACCTAACGATGAACGAGCTAACAAGATAGAGCAAGCATTGGGAGGAAATACGGCGAGTTATGCAAGGAAAGGGGACCCAGCGACCTACGATAAGTCGCTCAGCTATAGGTCGCTAAGCAGTAATGTTTGCTTAGGTCGCGAGGACTTAGGTCGCTCAACTTTAGATCGCTCGAAGATTTCCAGAAGCGATGTTCTTAGGTCGCTCGATCTTATGCCGCTTTCTTTAGGTCGCGAACGACCTACCATAAATCGTGGGAAGATAGGTCGCTCGACCTTATGCCGCTGTGAAGATAGGTCGCGTGAAGAGTCCTGAAGCCACATTTACTTTTTAGGTCGTTGTGTATGTTGTATCTGTTGTACTTGTACATATTAAGTCGTATACGTTGTATTTGCTTATGTTGTAATGTTTTAGGTCGTAGGTCGAGATGTTTAGGTCGTGAACGACCTAAGTGTTGTCAAGTGTTGAGTAGTGTTGAGTTGTAAGCCTATAAATAGGCGGGTGGTGTCATTTGTAATGGTTGATTGATTTTGAATAAAATTTTGTTTGAGAGCTTGGTGCCTATTCTTAAATTGGTAGTTGAGTGTGATCTCCTATCTCCACTTTCGGTATTCGAGTGCGCTCGAATCAACGACTGCTGAAGCCGATTCACGGAATCTAGTGCGCTAGATCAACATACGAATAATCATAGATCTTTAAACACGGTATCGTGCGCGATCAATGTGTTTGAGATAGCTAGAATCCGGTATCTTTGGATCAACGGATTTGGGCCTTTGGTATTTTTCAATCCACCGATTGCTACTTTCACCGTTCCATCATTTCAGTAATCCGCTGCTGCATCAGCCTTGGTGTGAGCTGAGTGAACCACATCATAGCAACGCCCTATAAAAATATCGAGAAGCGTCGACATCTTACAACATCTGTTGCTCTTGCCGTATCCATATGCCATTTACTTTAACAAGTGCTGCCTTGAATCCATAATTCCATTATAGGACGACATCGTAGGCGTAATGAACCTTCTGATGTATTCCTTACATAATACCTCTTCGATGAATGGGTTTCTACAAGGATAAGAGCCCCATTCATTGTTGTTTCCATGTTGGCTTTCATTTACTAGCATCTGTACCATGTCTACTAAGGATTTCCGTTCTATCGGATCTACTGAATGGCGATAGTCATGGCCCGCCTGAGTGTTTGGCTCTACAAACGGTCTTGGTTAGTTCCATGATACCAATGTTCCCCTGTCCCTGGGAGAACCATTTGTCCACTTGATCTGTTTCTATTATTTTTCAAAATAGATCAACAACAACAGTCTGAACTTCAATATTCTGGCAATCATCCACATGACCATCTCCACCACCAACATCATCATTTAAGCTAACAACACCTCCAACACCTAAATAATGATGATAGGGATCATTATCGATCCGAGGAGACAGATCGGTACCGATCCATGCTCTAGCGTTCTAGGTTTAATCCAACTTACTTTTTGCGGTCCTGGTTTCTTTTATTTTCATTTTTTGCTTCCCTTCTCTGTGATTTTTATCGGATGATGAAAAACTATCTTCGTCTAAATAGGAAGGCGATAACTCCCTTTTGTTCCTTCTACGGTCCTGGGATATTTGAGTCAACAAGTCCATGTTTTCCTTCACCTGCTTCATCATTGCATCTTGGCTCTCAAGCAGTTTGTCATTTAACTCTTTCATTGTCTTATCCATACTAACCCAGGCAATTACATCTGAGGAATCTGAATTTTGGCAGTGTTGGGTTGAGCGATCTCTTCAACTTGTTAGGAGCCAGCATTCTCAACATCGTTAGCAGGTCTGGAGGTGGCAGACATTTCTCTAATACTTCGTAGAGCCATAACTTCGGTTAATCCTATGATAGATTTGTCAAAATCTAAATAATCACGGATTTTAGGAATGAAATTAATGGATCTAATTTGTTGACTAAAGCAATCCAAAGTAGAAAATAGATCCAGACAGCGAGAGATTGATATGCTCTCAGTGAAAACACCAAATTATTTACGCCAAAAGTTGGCACAAACACCTTAGTAATTTATAGAAGAGAATAAAATGAAGAAAACTAAATGACAAGCAAGAGGAAACAACACACATCAATTATAGTGATTCAGCTAAACGCTGGCCTACATCCACTTGAACTTCTTTTTGGTTCTGCAAAGTTTTTACAATGTGATCTTATGGATCGGTAGTCTATGGATCGGTGAATGACCCATGAGATTATAATAAAAGCATAGAAATTTAGAATGCAGAAAAAAAGATCTCGAAATAATGCCTATATGGCCCTCTATTTATAGTCGAAGATCAATGGATTTATCTCTACCACATTCACCTTACGTTTCCCATATCTAGAAGGAGTTACCCAGAAGAGATAATTGCCAACTTAGCAAGTCTTATAGGTCTGTACCAAACCATGTCCTATGGTTGGGTACCGATCCATAAGATAGGTTATCGAATGTTATTTGATCCTTCGAGGTTGTTTGGTTGGCTTGCATCTTCATATGTATAACTTAAATGTGTCAATATATGCTTGAACTTGGGTGACATCTTAGGTTCGGTGGATAGGTTAAAGCATTTGGTTTTGTTGTCTTGAAACTTGGATTTGTCCATTGATGTTTCAGTCGTGGATAACTAGCGACCCATATCATGTTGCATGATTTACTCAACTAGTACCTTAACTTCACTCAACAAGAAGCTAAATATGATTTTGGGCATGTTCCATAGAACGGTACCGAACCATGGCTGTGGATCGGTAATGAACCAAGACCTTTGCAAATTCTTGGATTTTAGCCTCGGCCCTTATGTGTTCTAGCATGTAGATTTAAAGATCTTTGGCAAGCTAATTGCTTCATCCATTAATCTTGCTTGATATATGAGTTTAAAAGTTATCGTTCTGGATTTCTACTTAGTTATCCTCTTGTTTAATCTATTTGACTTGTCCAAATATGGTTTGGTCATAAAATAGGATAACAGGTGGAAATTATACGGCCTCAATTATGACGGGCGTGAACTCTTTGGCCTAGTCCAATATTTAGGTTAGTTATAAATGGCTTGATTTAGTATGGGTTGGGATGCGAGGTCAGTAGAGTTACACAACGAAATTTTTCCCTTCACCTAAAGGCTACTAATAATTCTTTATATGTACTACTAATACGGGACATCTCCAACTATAGGAACCATGAGATGGGAAAAATATACGTGCATGTAAATGTTTAAGGAAAATATACAAGGGTTTGCCTCAGATTTGAAGTATTAAATGGCTCAGTACTTTTAGGGATGTCAATGAGTTTACCTCGGGGATTGAGGTATTAAATGGCCGTTGGGTCTTCCTTTTCCTTATTTAAGAAGTCTTAAATAACCTACGATAGTGTCAAATTAGGAAATGGGGTCTGCATCATTTCTAAATAAGTTATTAAGTAACTAGAATGTGCATTTTCCTTGACTTATATTAGGCAAGTCTAAATGGGATTTGGCTGTAGGGGTCGGTAGGCTATTTCAATATTGTTGGTAGTCCAACATTTAGAAGTAGTGCTAGTATATAGGTTTTGACTATCAGCGGTCCTAAGCAATCGTTAATAAAGACTTGGGTTATACCCTTATGTATTGTGATTCCTACTAGTGTAGAATCCATATGGGATAAGCAAGGACCTCATATGTAATATGGATAATTAAATAATAAAGTCTTTGAGATGCATAGTAATGTAGTTAATTAAACTATAAATTCATACCTATGGTCATCGACCTTCGTAGTTATGGCCAGTTGACTATCGATTACGTTACGGAGGGTTCGCTTTGGGGCTGAGGTATTAAATGATCGTTGGGTTCGCCTCCTCCCTATTTAAGAATTATAAGTTGCTAGGGTTTCCTTTTGGGTAGTACAATTCTTATATATACACACCCATATATATAGTTATACCTCGAGGAAGGTTGGATATATCGTACGCGTGAATGGAATAAATGAATAATCCCATGAATAGAAGAAATAACACTAAAATAGAAATCAATCGGCATAAACCAGTGTTATGGATAAAGTATGTAATTTCCTAGTTATAAAAATGTTGTTATGACCCCTTCTTATTACAACCAACATGATAGATTTAGAGGGATATGCTACTAGTGCATGACGGGAAAGATGGATGGAGAGGTCTTGTCATTTATGCTTAGCACTGACTAGGCAACTAGATATTCAAGGAATAATATTGATTTCAAGACAGTAGCCTTAGTCAATACACATGTTTTATTATATATTTTATTTCAGTGTGAGTTCCTATAGATAGTTCTCTGATATACTTATATTTATTACAAGTTATATCAACGATTCGTACACTAATTGACGCAGCAGCGGATAACGAAAATGATGAAACGGTGAAAGTAGCAATCGGTGGATTGAAGAATACCAAAGGCCCAAATCCATTGATCCAAAGATACCGGATTCTAGCTATCCCAAACACGTTGATCGCGCACGATACCGTGTTTAAAGATCTACGATTCTTCGACGTTGATCTAGCGCACTAGATTCCGTGAATCGGCTTCAGCAGTCGTTGAATCGAGCGCACTCGATTACCGAATGTGGAGATAGGAGATTACACTCAACTACCAATTTAATGAAAGCACAAAGCTAACAAACAAAGTATATTTCAAAATCAACTTACTATTACAAATGACACAACCCCGCTATTTATAGAGTTTTACAACACTCACGACTCAATATTTGACAACACTTAGGTCGGCAACGACCTAACACAGAAACGACCTACGACCTAAAGTGACAGCGACTCAACACAAAGGAAAACAATACAACACATTACAACACACAAGTCGGCAACGACCTAACAGACGCGACCTAAAAGATCAAACAAATACAATACATCACATTATAGTAGTTACGACCTAACAGGCGGCCGACCTACGACCTAAGTACAAACAGTTAACAAATACAACATATCATCAACACGCGACCTAAGTACAACATCACATAAGGTCGAGCGGCCTAAAATATACGGCAGCGATCTATCTTGAGCGACCTAAAGAAATGCTTCCAGAAATCTTCGAGCGACCTAAAATAGAGCGACCTAACTTCAGATGGCTTCAGTGACCTTGCAGCATACACTTCAGTGACCTAGCATAGGTCGTAACCCGCTTCCACGACCTAACAGAGGTCGTAACACTTCTTCGCGACCTACCATAGGTCGTAACTCGGAATAGTCCATCTTCGAAAGGTCGGTGCGACCTAATGCTGATTCGCCTGTCTTGCTTAGTTGCTTGCCTGCCTTAACACTGATTTCATTAACTCGTGAGCGACCATCATTAGGTCGTGAATGACCTAAAATTTCACTAGGTCGTGAGCGACCTAAAATTTCACTAGGTCGTGAGCGACCTAAAACTTCTGTACGACTCAAATCTGAAAAGTTAGCAGATCGCGCTGCATCATCCTCCCCCTGTTGATAAGAATTCGTCCTCGAATTTGCATCTTCCTCTTCCACAACAAACTCATCCCCATGATACGGAATCAAATATTTGACATTGAAAACATTAGAAGTATGAACATTCTCTGGCAATCTTAACTGATATGCATTCTCATTGATTTTCTTCAAACTTTCACTGGACCGATTTTTCGAGCTTTCAACTTGTTGTAAGTTCCAACTGGAAAACGATCTTTCGTCAAAACGGCATAAACCAAATCACCTTCTCTGAAGTTCACATTCCTTCGCCTTTTATCTGCTAGTTGTTTATACTTCTCATTTGATGCAAGCAATCGTTCATGAATAGTTTTGTGGCACTCCTGCAACTCAGTCAAAAAATCACAAGCACGCTTAATAACTCCCTTCTGATATGGTACTGTCGTCAAATCTAACGGACCCTTCGGAACTTCTGAATAAACAACTTGAAACGGACTGAATCCCGTACTTCGATAGACTGCATGATTATGTGCAAACTCCGCTTGACACAACTTCATATCCCAACTCTTCAAATTATCCTGCACAAGACATCGCAACTAATTTCCCAATGATCTGTTCACCACTTCCGTTTGCCCATCTGTCCGCGGATGATAGGCGCTACTAAAATTCAGCTTCGTTCCAACCATCTTCCACAAACTTAACCAAAAATGGCTTAGAAATCTAGTATCCCGATCAGAAACAATAGATTCAGGTAGCCCATGTAATCGATACTCCTCTTTAAAGAATAATTGAGCAACACGGACGGCGTCAGCTGTCTTCTTACAAGCTATGAAATGCGCCATCTTGGAAAATCTATCCACCACCACATATATGGAATCATTTCCCCTTTGAGTTCTAGGAAAACCCAAAACAAAGTCCATGCTCACATCAACCCACGGTCTAGTAGGCACAGGTAATGGTATATACAATCCCGCATTCGTAGCAGTCCCTTTGGAAACTTGACAAATATGACATCTCTCCACAAACCTTTCAACTTCTCTTCTCATAGATGGCCAAAAATATGATTCAGAAACCAACTGCAAAGTTCGATCTCTACCCACATGACCTTCCTCATCCAACTCCTTCACAATCTTTATTCGTAAGCTGCACTCCGGTATACACAATCGATTTCCCTTAAAAAGAAAACCATCCACCAATACAAACTCATCCGTCTTTCCCTCTTTGACTTCATCTACAAACTTCGCAAAGTAAGAATCATCAACAAATAATTCTGGCAACACATCAAATCCTGTCACCTCAACTTTCATTGTAGTCAACAAATGATTCCTTCGACTCAGTGCATCTGCCACACGGTTTGTAATTCTCGACTTATGCTTCACCACAAATGTAAACTGTTGTAGGTATGCGATCCACGAAGCATGCCTAGCTGCAATTTTGTCATGTCCCTGCAAATGTTTCAGTGCTTCATGATCAGTATATAGAACAAATTCTTTATGAAACAAATAGTGCCTCCAGTGTTTTATAGCTTGAACAATAGCATAGAATTCCACGTCATAAGTATTGTATCTCATTTTAGCTCCCGATAGCTTCTCACTGAAATATGCAATTGGACGTTCTTTCTGGCTCAACACCCCTCCAATTCCAAACTTCGATGCATCAATATGCAGTTCAAACAACAACTGGAAATCCGGCAACACTAGAATTGGTGCTGTCGTCAAAAGTTCCTTGATTCTCTCAAATGCAACTCCTGCTTCCTCCGACCATGAAAATTGCTTCCCCTTCATACAATCGGTAACTTGTGCCATCACTCTACTGAAGTGTGGAATAAACCTTCGGTAGAATGATGCTAAACCATGAAAACTTCTAACCTCGGTTATCGTCCTGGGTTGTGGCCAATTTCTAATTGCTTCAACTTTATTCTGATCCACCTGTATACCTCCTTCCGAAATAACATATCCCAAAAATAAAACACTATGCGTCATGAACATGCATTTCTTCGTTGCACCATAAAACTGTTCCTGTCGTAGTATCATCAACACTTCTTTTAGATGTTGCAAGTGTTCTTCTACGCTTCTACTATATATCAGTATATCATCAAAATACACCACCACGAACTTCCCAATGAATGGTCTAAAAATCTGATTCATCACCCGCATAAATGTACTAGGTGCATTCGAAAGACCAAACGGCATAACCAGCCATTCGTACAACCCTTCTCTCGTTTTGAATGCTGTCTTCCATTCGTCCCCTGGTCTAATTCGAATTTGATGATAACCACTTTTCAAATAAATTTTCGAAAAGACAGTAGCTCCACTAAGTTGATCCAACAAATCATCTAATCTAGGCATAGGGAATCTATATCTCACTGTAATCTTGTTCAGTGCCCGACTATCAGTACACATCCTCCACGTTTCATCCTTCTTTGGCACCAACAAAGCTGGCACTGCACAAGGACTCAAACTTTCCTGTACACGTCCCTGCTCAAGCAATTCTTCCACTTGCCTTCTCAACTCCTCATGTCCTTTAGGACTCATTCTGTAATGTGGTCTATGAGGTAACACAGCTCCTGTAACAAGATCAATTTGATGTTGAATGTCTCTCAATGGTGGTAACTCCGTTGGTAGCTCCTCAGGAAATACATCGTCAAATTCTCCCAGCACTGGTTTTACCTCTTCAGGAATCTCAACCACTTCATTACTCTCACGTCCAATCAACAAAAATACTTCAGGCTCCTCTTTGACTTCTTTAACAAACTCCTTCAAAGATAGAAAAGTTTTAAGTTCTTCAATCTCCTCCGACTTGCTTTCTTCGTGTTGTCGCTTCTTAGGAATTAAAGTGATTTTTGTACCTTCAAACATGAAACTATAACTGTTAGTACGACTATCATGTTGCACCGCTCTATCGTATTGCCATGGTCTTCCCAACAACAGATGGCATACATCCATGTCAACCACATCACACCAAATTTCGTCTTTGTATTTCTTCCCAATTGAAAAATTCACACAAGCCCTTCGTCCAACCTTCACTTCCCCACCTTTCCTCAACCAAGCTAACTTGTAAGGTTTCAGATGTTTCTCAGTCTTTAATGCTAACTTCTTTACAGCCTCTGTAGAGATAATGTTATCGCAACTTCCCGCATCGATGACAAACTTGCATACTCTTCCCAAGATAGTGCACGTTGACTGAAAGATATTACTCCTCAACCAGCTAGTTTCCTCTTCCTGCTTTGGTGTTAAGCAATTTCTCCTTATCATCAATGAATACCCTTCATCTCCCGACACATTTTCTTCCTCCTCATCATGTAGTGAATTAGAACCTTCAGTTTCTGCCTCCTCATCTTCCACTTCATTAATCATAGTTCTCTTCTTCGGTTTTGGACATTCGTTGCTCTTGTGACCCACTTCCTGGCAATTATAGCATTTGAAATTGGTGTTGACTTTTGGTTTAGCCACTTCATGAACAACCTGCTTATTCGATGCTTTAGGAACATTAGAACTACTACCCGCTCCTTTGTTCTGCCCTGTAAAACTTGGAAACACACCTCCCCCACGTCTACCTTGTTTCTCCCAAGCCAACGCCTTTTGATGTGCTTCTCCACGGATCTAGGGTCGAACATGTTCACCATATCCTGGATCTGTGTTCTTAGTCCACCAACAAACCTAGCGGTCAATTGTTCTTCTGTCTCCATAATGTCATTTCGAGCAATCAACTGATAGAACTCATCTGCATAATCAGTAACAGTCTTCGTCCCTTGCCTCAGGTTTTGTAATCTCTGATACATTAGTGATTGGTAATTATAGGGTAAGAAAGTAGCCTTCATTAATTTCTTCATCTTTTCCCAAGCAACAATCCTTGACATCCCCATCCGCTCTCTAGTAAGTTTGGTTTGCTGCCACCATGCCATAGCTCTCCCCCTCAACCTAGTAGCAACCAACTTCACTTTACGATCCTCTGGAACCTCCTTGAAGTCAAATATTTCCTCAACATAAGCTAACCAATCAAGAAATTCCTCGGCTTGCATACCTCCCTGGGTATTTCAGTTTTCATCCCAGACTCCCACTTGTGATCATACTCCGACTGATTTCTTCCTTGACCTCGTCCTCGTCCATGAACACTACCACCATCAAACTCCTCTTCAAAATCTGATGTATATCGATGTCGATCCTGACCACCAACATCTCTACTACCTTCATTTCTTCCATCAACATCCCTTCTATCTACATTCCTCCGATCACGATCATTCACATTCCTATCACGACTTTGATCATTAACATTTCTATGACAATCTCGACTCATACTTCTATGATCCCTATCAACACTTCTCTCTTGATTGGAATGTGGTGAAACTCTACTCCCCCCATGGTTAGATTCAGGTGAAACCCTTCTCTGATTTTGATTCATCTCCAACATCATCTTCTCTAATCGACCAATCCCTTCATTAAGCTTCTCACTAAAGTTTTCATTAATTCTTTGCTCCATCTCATCGGCTTCTTCTCTTCTATACAAAGCTTCAACATTCTGATGGAGATTAGCTCTTCTCGGCGGCATGATTACTTTTCAACAAAAGCTAACTCTCGGCCTTGATTTAAGAAATGAACAAACTATGCACGGCTTGAACTCTTGAATAAGAATTGGCTCCAAGACTCGGCTTAGCTATGATTGGCTAAGTCTAGCTTTGATACCAAATGACGCAGCAGCGGATAACGAAAATGATGAAACGGTGAAAGTAGCAATCGGTGGATTGATGAAATGACCCTAACTAATTCCACCTAATTATTTTTACTAGGATTTTTTTTACATCAATAAATCTCTTAGAGTCATTTAGCCTTCTTACTAAATAATCCAGGATCCTCCTTTTCTACTAATATATTTATATCAGTTCATCAATAAATATATTCACATACATATGAAGATGTATGTGACCCTCTTGCTTGGATCAGAGTGTTGTTCAGCAAGAGTGTATCCTGATTGAATTTTGAATTTCAAATCAACCAGCACATAGCTCATTTTCCATACCTTTTGATTTTTAAGTCAGGGGAATTAATCCCATAATCATATGCAGTTGCTACTTAGTAATTTTTAACACTTCTTTTCCTCAATAGGCAAATTAGGCAAAATCAGCAGTTTAGACGTCTAAAAATTTTATGACAGACGTCTAAATTTGATCTCAGACGTCTAAATCTTTATGATAGGCGTCTCAGAGTGTCTAAAATTGAAACAGAGAGTGAAAAACATTTTGAACTATATTCAGACATCTAAATTTTTTATGACAGACGTCTAAATTTGATCTCAGACGTCTAAATCTTTATGACAGACGTCTCAGAGTGTCTAAAATTGAAACAGAGAGTGAAAAACATTTTGAACTAAATTCAGACATCTAAATTTTTTATGACAGACGTCTAAATTTGATCTCAGACGTCTAAATCTTTATGACAGACGTCTCAGAGTGTCTAAAAATTATTTCTTAACTTATACATGGATTTTCTTATGTCAGTTCTTTGTATATACATTCAATCCATAAATCCTTTATTCTCAAATTTTCTACCATTAGCCTGACTGTTCTTGAAGTTTAACATTCATTTTTCTTAGCAAAACATCTTGTAGAAACAAAGCACATAGTCTCAGCTGATATATATAAGTTCAACAACTACAAAACAGCAATTAACAATACATTGGTTTCTCAAAGTAACTTAAACAAAAGGTCTTAATCTAGTTCCTCATGAATGTTTGATTTACTTCAGCAAAGTCTTTTTAAACATAGCATCCAAATCTTTAAGTAGTTAACTCATCCAATTCCTGATCAACCATGTTCTTATTTACCTGCATAGTCACCATGAACTGCCTCATACAAATATGAGACACCCAATGGTGCACAAACACAAAAGGGTCAGACTAATTGTCTGGTATGAATAATCTAACTGAAAACATGATCATATTCAATTCCATTTATATTCCAGTGCTTTGTATGAATAAGAAACTCAGTATCTTCTTTGTACATGTTTTTGTGAGGCATGTGCATTCATATCAGTGTTAAACAGATTATATATATGTGATCACAATGACTTAATTCATAGAAAACAATCATAAGATTCATCAATAAAAACATCATAAGCCAACCAAATGCAGTCATCAATTCAGTCATCATGCCCTTTTCAACTTTACTGGCCATTAGGGATTTTGCCCAGGCCTCTCCTGAACCTATTTCTAAAGTTCATTATCAAATATAATAGGTTCTTTAGCTACTTTCTCTTTTTAAACACACACTGCCTGGGACATCTCTCTGTTAACCCAGCACACTCAGGCCCCTGGGTATAAACATACCATGTGTGAGCTTGCAATGTTCCCCTTGCCAAGCTATATTTTGTAGCCCTAAGATCCCAAGTCTTAGTTAAATTACTAATTACTATTTCTTTTTTTTCATAACTTTGCTAATCCCTTCTGCATCTCACTTTTTAATCAGAGAAATAGAAACAATGCAAGCAACATGTATTCATCCAGAGTTTGGTAAGTTATATTCTCAGAAGCAAACATTTAATCATGAAAATAGATATGGTTTCTTAGCACATTATTATTTTTTGACTATGAGTTTCAGTGGATCAAGATGTAAGTATATGGTCCTAAGTATTTTACTGGTTATCTTTTCTTACCTCTGGTTCAGTCAGATTCATGGTCTGGCTAAACCACAAGTATATTTGATTTGGGTATTTCATAAAACATAGAAGCTCAGCACATGTACAACATTGCACTTCTACATTTTCTTTTGTTTTAATCAACATGAGACATAAGCAACAACACAATGTTACAGCCCCATATTTCTTTCTATCTTCAGACCATATACCCACCACTTGAATCCGAGGATTTTCATAAACAATTTTTTTATAAAGAAAACTTATAAAAGAAATCACTCCATCTCAAAGCTAACCCATATCACAGATAAACATTTTGAACCATGAACCCATGACTCTCATTTTTCTGGGTAAATCAGAGAGAGATGTTCTATACTTAAACAGATCATTAACAAAACAAAGTCATCAAACCGTAAGACATAACTTGTAAAAGAAAATGAATGATTAGTTCAAATAGGCTGCCTCAATATTCAGGACTTAATGCCAAAGTTTTCAGTGAGGTTACTCACCTTAATCCTTCTTCTTCCTATGCCTTATGAACCCCTTTTTAGTCTTCTGCCTTCTCCTATTTTTTTCTCTGGTTTATGTCTTGTATATTTTTTTTTCTAGGTTAATGAAGAAAAATGTGTATGGTCTCACTATACTAGGCCCTTTATATAAATCTTGGCTGTTTCTAGGGTTTATGGAATTTACCCAATGTCAGTTCTACCCCATACATAACATAGCCTGCTTTCAAGAAATAAGAGGGTATGTGGTCCTTGTCTTCATTTTCAGAAATAAGCCTCATTCTTTTAATCTTTTCCCGGGTCATGTTATATCCATGACTTCTTATTTCCTAAATTAAAGAAATTACCAGAAATGGATAAAGTGTTTGTTTAAGGACTCATGCCATTTCTATGTAACTTCTGTTTTCTTCCAGAAATTGGTTGACTGTATACATGTATAACACATGCATACCTAAGTCTTTTATTTTCTTTGTACCCTATTTTATTTAAAGATAAAATTCTATCTTCATGCATATGTATTTCTAAATCAGTTATTTTAATTTATCTATTGATTTCTGCTAAATTCTTATTACACAGAAATCTGTGTGCATGTGTGTACATCGTCTTGTGCACATGTACATGTTTTAAACCATGTATCTGTAAATCAATTTCCTATTCCTATTTTTTTCAATGCAATTTCAAACAAACACAAACTAAATTAAATCATGAAATTACTCACAAAAATCAGGGTTATCACATTTACCCCTCCTTTTAGGAATTGTGTCCCACAATTCTTTCATACTTAACTTAAGTATCATTTCTTCAGAAAAAATGAATTTTCTGATTTCAAAACCATTCTCAAACCAACCACTTATTTAAGCACTATGCATATCAATACAAGATAAAAAAAATCACAATGCATGTTCAACCAACACATTCATTAGTATATATATATAAATTTACCTTTCCTTCAATCAAACAGTTGTGGATAATCATTTCTGATTTTATCCTCCACTTCCCATGTGCAATCATTTGGGTCTAGACTCCATTGTACTTTTACTAATTTAATTTCTTTGTTTCTCAATTTCTTGGTTTCTCTAGAAACTATGCCCACTGGCTCCTTTTCATAGATCATTCTAGGATCAATCTGCACATCCTTAGAGGATTCTAGTATTGCTTCCTTATCATGAACCCATCTTCTTAGTTGAGACACATGAAAGACATCATGCATTGCTCTCATTTCTTCTGGTAATTCTAATTTATAGGCTACTGTCCCTATTCTTTCTAGAATTTTATATGGTCCTATATACCTAGGAATCAACATCCCTTGTTTCCCAAACCTTAGAACTTTTTTCATGGGTGATATCTTGATGAATACATAATCCCCAACATCATATTGTACTGCCTTCCTTCTTTGATCTGCATATTTCTTTTGCCTATCTTGGGCAGAGGCAATTCTTTTTCTGATCAAAGCTATCTTTTCAGAAGTCTCTTTCACATTTTCTGGTCCTAAGACCACTTTTTCTCCAGATTCAAGCCAACTTGAGGGTGATAAACATGGTCTCCCATAAAGAGCTTCAAAGGGGGCTATGCCTATACTACTATGATGGCTATTGTTGTATGCAAATTCAGCTAAAAAGATATGATCCTCCCAACTTCCTCCCCAATCCAATACACAAGCTCTTAACATGTCTTCAAGCAATTTGTTCACAATTTCTGTTTGGCCATCAGTTTGAGGATGGTATGCTGTGCTTAAGCATAAATCAGTCCCCATTGCCTTGTGAAAACTCTGCCAAAACTTTGAAGTGAAGATGGTATCTCTATCACTTACTATAGTCTTTGGTATACCATGCAGCCTGACTACTTCTTTAATAAATAACTGGGCTAGGGTATTTGCATTTCTTTCTGATTTCACTGGTATAAAGTGGGCTGACTTGGTTAGCCTATCAACCACTACCCAAATACTATCATTTCCTCTCCTAGTTCTAGGCAAACCATCAATGAAATCCATTGATATGTCTTCCCATTTCCACTGTGGTATTTGCAAAGGTTGAAGCATCCCTGAGGGTTTTTGATACTCAGCCTTCACCTGTTGGCAAATCATACATTTAGATACATAGGTTGCCACTGCACTCTTTATACCACTCCACCAATAATCTCTCTTGAGGTTGTGATACATTCTTGTGCTTCCTGGGTGTATAGTATATTTACTTTTGTGGTAAGCATCCAAGATTTCTTGCTTCAACTCATCAACTTCTGGAACACATATTCTTTCTCCTTTCCTCAAATGGCCTTGATCATTCAACTGAAAACCTTCCACTACCTTACCATTTAATATTTGAGTCTTCCTTTCAAATAAAAATGGATCTTGGTCTTGTAGCTTTACAACTTTATTTTTCAATTCTGATCCCAGAGTAATAAAACTTAATTTTCCCATTTCTACATTCTCACTGCATAAGCTCATATTTTCTATGTTATTACTTCCTATCTCTAAATCAATTAATAATGATAAAGTGTTAAACTCTTCTATCATTAATCTAGCCACTTTAGCATGTTGTCTACTTAAGGTATCTGCTACTTTATTAGCCTTACCAGGTGTGTACAATATTTCAAAATCATATGAGGCTAAGAGTTCAATCCATCTTTGCTGCCTCATATTTAATTCTTTTTGTGAAAACAAATATTTAAGTGATTTATGGTCTGTATACACTTCAAATTTTGCTCCTAACAAGTAGTGTCTCCATAATTTAAGAGCATACACTATAGCAGCCAATTCAAGGTCATGAGTAGCATACCTTACCTCACTTGATTTCAACTGCCTAGAAGCATAAGCTATTACCTGATCTTGTTGCATCAACACTGCCCCAAGCCCTTGTCCACTTGCATCAGTATACACCACAAAGTTTTCATTTCCCTCAGGTACCTTAAGAATTGGAGCTTGTACCAGTGCTTCTTTTAATTTCCCAAAGGCTTTTTCACACTCCTCAGTCCAGGTGAACACTTGATTTTTCCTAGTCAATCTGGTTAATGGAATTGAGATTTTTGCAAAATCTTTTATAAATCTTCTATAGTAACCAGCCATTCCCATGAATGATCTGACTTCAGTGACATTAGTAGGCCTTTTCCAAGCTTGTACTGCAATGACTTTATTGGAATCCACAGCTATTCCTTTTTCTGATATGATATGGCCTAGAAAATTCACTTCATTTTGCCAAAAAGTGCATTTTGAAAACTTTGCTTTCAAGTCTTCCTGTCTCAATTTCTCAAACACCATGTGCAAATGGTTTTCATGCTCTCTAACTAACTTAGAATAAATTAGTATATCATCAATAAATATTAATACAAACTTATCCAAGTATTCTCTAAAAACCCTATTCATCAAATCAACAAAATAGGAAGGAGCATTTGTCAAACCAAATGGCATTACTAAAAATTCATAAAGTCCATATCTGGTGTTAAAGGCTGTATACTTTATACTTTCCTCTTCTACTTTCATCTGATGAAAGCCTGAAGCTAAATCAAGTTTAGAAAATATTTTTGCACCACTCAATTGATCAAAGAGATCGTCAATTCTTGGTAAGGGGTATTTATTTTTAACTGTGACTTTCTTTAATTCCCTATAGTCAATACATAACCTAAGGGATCCATCTTGTTTCTTAACAAAGACTACTGGTGCTCCCCATGATGAGCTACTCGGTCTAATAAAACCTTTTTCTTCTAGTTCAACTAATTGCTTTTTCAGCTCCATCAACTCCTTAGGCCCCATTCTAGTTGGTCTTTTAACCATTGGGTTAGCTCCTGGAATTACCTTGATTGAAAACTCAACTGGTCTGTGGTTTGGAACTCCCCTCACTTCACCAAACACATCAACATATTGATTAACTATGGGGATCTCT
Organism: Allium fistulosum; assembly: GCA_030737815.1. NCBI lineage: Eukaryota > Viridiplantae > Streptophyta > Magnoliopsida > Asparagales > Amaryllidaceae > Allium > Allium fistulosum. The sequence goes on along the minus strand of CM060903.1, from coordinate 504,679,227 downwards.
TCTAATGCAGGCATGGGTTTTTCATTTGACAATGTAGAAAGGTTGGCTATACCTCTATTCTTGTTTGCCTCACAAAGAACAACTATTCTGTGTCCATCTGAAACTTTCAATGATATGGTGGATGTCTCCATATTTATGATAGCCTTATATCTACTCAACCAATCAACTCCTAAAATAATCCCTATGTCCGGATATTGCAACACATATAGGTTTGACTCAAACACATGTCCTCCTATATTTAGTCCCAGTTGCATGCACATCATACCCATAACACATGAACTACCTATAGGGCTCCTAATTAACAGTGGCTTATCAACAATCATACAATTCAATTTTAATTGTTGTGCAATATCATGAGAGATCAATGAGTGTGTAGCCCCAGTATCATACACTACTGCTAAAGGTATTGAGTGAATAAGCAAAGTACCTTCAACTTGACCATGCTTTTCAACACTTGATCCCTCAGCTGCCTTGCCTTTCCCTTCCAAAGCCCCTAATCTTCCTTGCTTAAAGTCTGGACAATTCCTCTTTATGTGACCTTCCTTCCCACAATGGTGACAATTGAAGGATGCATGCCTAACATTTGTGCATCTATTCTTCATATGCCCCTCTTGGCCACAGTTATAACAAGTGATCTTCTTCTTTACTTCAGTAGTTCTGCCTTCTTCTGGTTTCTTGGTGGAAGCTATGTCTGTTTTATTCTTATCATAAGGGTGAAATTTACCCTTTCCCTTCTTGTTTTGATTATTTTTGAATGCCCTGAAATTCTCTCTAGCTTTATCATGTTGTTCAATGCTCAGAGTCAAATCCAAAACTTGATTAAAAATTTTATCCTTGTATGGTAGCATGGCTCTACTAAGGCTAGGGTTCAACCCTTGAATATATCTGCCATTCTTAGCTTCTTCAGTAGTGATGAGCACTACACCATACTTTGCCAATGATTCAAACTTCTGAGTGTACTCAGTGACACTCATAGTCCCTTGCCTCAATTTGATGAATTCCTCCAGTAAAGACTCTTTAGCTGATGCAGGGATAAATCTACCCTCCAACATTTCTTTAAATTGATCCCATGTCACTTCCCCTTTAGGTCTTCCAGCTATGATTACCTCCCACCAATCCAAAGCTGCTCCTCTCAATTGCCTGGATGCAATTTGCCTCTTCCTTTGGTCTTCAACTTGCATGTCTGCAAAGATTCTTTCCAAAATTCTGAGCCAATTTTGAACTCCCATAACTCCTTCTGTGCCATCAAAAGTTTTGCCTCCAAGATTGGTAAAAGTCTTGAGTAGTTTGGAAAGTTCCTCATGTGGATTTTCCTGCCTGTTGCCTACTCCATCCCTTAGGGCTCTCATGAATTCTTGCACATTCACCATGGGTGGTTCACTTGTTCCTACATTTTGATGTCTGGGTCCTACCATATCTCTATGGATATAATACTTAGGTTAGTCTGTTTTGTCTAATATTCTATAGATTACTCATTTTAATCTATCACTTATTCTATCATAATAGATATCAATAGTGTAAACATTAACAATCAAAACATCCAAAGCAATCAACACTTCTATACATCCAATGCAAACAAGTTCATACAAAATTTTGCTATGTTATTTAACAACATAGCTCTGATACCAAATGAAATGACCCTAACTAATTCCACCTAATTATTTTTACTAGGATTTTTTTTTACATCAATAAATCTCTTAGAGTCATTTAGCCTTCTTACTAAATAATCCAGGATCCTCCTTTTCTACTAATATATTTATATCAGTTCATCAATAAATATATTCACATACATATGAAGATGTATGTGACCCTCTTGCTTGGATCAGAGTGTTGTTCAGCAAGAGTGTATCCTGATTGAATTTTGAATTTCAAATCAACCAGCACATAGCTCATTTTCCATACCTTTTGATTTTTAAGTCAGGGGAATTAATCCCATAATCATATGCAGTTGCTACTTAGTAATTTTTAACACTTCTTTTCCTCAATAGGCAAATTAGGCAAAATCAGCAGTTTAGACGTCTAAATTTTTTATGACAGACGTCTAAATTTGATCTCAGACGTCTAAATCTTTATGACAGGCGTCTCAGAGTGTCTAAAAATTATTTCTTAACTTATACATGGATTTTCTTATGTCAGTTCTTTGTATATACATTCAATCCATAAATCCTTTATTCTCAAATTTTCTACCATTAGCCTGACTGTTCTTGAAGTTTAGCATTCATTTTTCTTAGCAAAACATCTTGTAGAAACAAAGCACATAGTCTCAGCTGATATATATAAGTTCAACAACTACAAAACAGCAATTAACAATACATTGGTTTCTCAAAGTAACTTAAACAAAAGGTCTTAATCTAGTTCCTCATGAATGTTTGATTTACTTCAGCAAAGTCTTTTTAAACATAGCATCCAAATCTTTAAGTAGTTAACTCATCCAATTCCTGATCAACCATGTTCTTATTTACCTGCATAGTCACCATGAACTGCCTCATACAAATATGAGACACCCAATGGTGCACAAACACAAAAGGGTCAGACTAATTGTCTGGTATGAATAATCTAACTGAAAACATGATCATATTCAATTCCATTTATATTCCAGTGCTTTGTATGAATAAGAAACTCAGTATCTTCTTTGTACATGTTTTTGTGAGGCATGTGCATTCATATCAGTGTTAAACAGATTATATATATGTGATCACAATGACTTAATTCATAGAAAACAATCATAAGATTCATCAATAAAAACATCATAAGCCAACCAAATGCAGTCATCAATTCAGTCATCATGCCCTTTTCAACTTTACTGGCCATCAGGGATTTTGCCCAGGCCTCTCCTGAACCTATTTCTAAAGTTCAATATCAAATATAATAGGTTCTTTAGCTACTTTCTCTTTTTAAACACACACTGCCTGGGACATCTCTCTGTTAACCCAGCACACTCAGGCCCCTGGGTATAAACATACCATGTGTGAGCTTGCAATGTTCCCCTCGCCAAGCTATATTTTGTAGCCCTAAGATCCCAAGTCCTTAGTTAAATTACTAAGTACTATTTCTTTTTTTTCATAACTTTGCTAATCCCTTCTGCATCTCACTTTTTAATCAGAGAAATAGAAACAATGCAAGCAACATGTATTCATCCAGAGTTTGGTAAGTTATATTCTCAGAAGCAAACATTTAATCATGAAAATAGATATGGTTTCTTAGCACATTATTATTTTTTGACTATGAGTTTCAGTGGATCAAGATGTAAGTATATGGTCCTAAGTATTTTACTGGTTATCTTTTCTTACCTCTGGTTCAATCAGATTCATGGTCTGGCTAAACCACAAGTATATTTGATTTGGGTATTTCATAAAACATAGAAGCTCAGCACATGTACAACATTGCACTTCTACATTTTCTTTTGTTTTAATCAACATGAGACATAAGCAACAACACAATGTTACAGCCCCATATTTCTTTCTATCTTCAGACCATATACCCACCACTTGAATCCGGGGATTTTCATAAACAATTTTTTTATAAAGAAAACTTATAAAAGAAATCACTCCATCTCAAAGCTAACCCATATCACAAATAAACATTTTGAACCATGAACCCATGACTCTCATTTTTTCTGGGTAAATCAGAGAGAGATGTTCTATACTTAAACAGATCATTAACAAAACAAAGTCATCAAACCATAAGACATAACTTGTAAAAGAAAATGAATGATTAGTTCAAATAGGCTGCCTCAATATTCAGGACTTAATGCCAAAGTTTTCAGTGAGGTTACTCACCTTAATCCTTCTTCTTCCTATGCCTTATGAACCCCTTTTTAGTCTTCTGCCTTCTCCTATTTTTTTCTCTGGTTTATGTCTTGTATATTTTTTTTTCTAGGTTAATGAAGAAAAATGTGTATGGTCTCACTATACTAGGCCTTTTATATAAATCTTGGCTGTTTCTAGGGTTTATGGAATTTACCCAATGTCAGTTCTACCCCATACATAACATAGCCTGCTTTCAAGAAATAAGAGGGTATGTGGTCCTTGTCTTCATTTTTAGAAATAAGCCTCATTCTTTTAATCTTTTCCCGGGTCATGTTATATCCATGACTTCTTATTTCCTAAATTAAAGAAATTACCAGAAATGGATAAAGTGTTTGTTTAAGGACTCATGCCATTTCTATGTAACTTCTGTTTTCTTCCAGAAATTGGTTGACTGTATACATGTATAACACATGCATACCTAAGTCTTTTATTTTCTTTGTACCCTATTTTATTTAAAGGTAAAATTCTATCTTCATGCATATGTATTTCTAAATCAGTTATTTTAATTTATCTATTGATTTCTGCTAAATTCTTATTACACAGAAATCTGTGTGCATGTGTGTACATCGTCTTGTGCACATGTACATGTTTTAAACCATGTATCTGTAAATCAATTTCCTATTCCTATTTTTTTCAATGCAATTTCAAACAAACACAAACTAAATTAAATCATGAAATTACTCACAAAAATTAGGGTTATCACAATTGAAGAATACCAAAGGCCCAAATCCGTTGATCCAAAGATACCGGATTCTAGCTATCCCAAACACGTTAATCGCACACGATACCGTGTTTAAATATCTACGATTCTTCGACGTTGATCTAGCGCACTAGATTCCGTGAATCGGCTTCAGCAGTCGTTGAATCGAGCGCACTCGATTACCGAATGTGGAGATAGGAGATTACACTCAACTACCAATTTAATGAAAGCACAAAGCTAACAAACAAAGTTTATTTCAAAATCAACTTACTATTACAAATGACACAACCCCGCTATTTATAGAGTTTTACAACACTCACGACTCAATATTTGACAACACTTAGGTCGGCAACGACCTAACACAGAAACGACCTACGACCTAAAGTGACAGCGACTCAACACAAAGGAAAACAATACAACACATTACAACACATAGGTCGGCAACGACCTAACAGACGCGACCTAAAAGATCAAACAAATACAATACATCACATTATAGTAGTTACGACCTAACTGGCGGCCGACCTACGACCTAAGTACAAATAGTTAACAAATACAACATATCATCAACACGCGACCTAAGTACAACATCACATAAGGTCGAGCGACCTAAAATATACGGCAGCGATCTATCTTGAGCGACCTAAAGAAATGCTTCCAGAAATCATCGAGCGACCTAAAATAGAGCGACCTAACTTCAGATGGCTTCAATGACCTTGCAGCATACACTTCAGCGACCTAGCATAGGTCGTAACCCGCTTCGACGACCTAACAGAGGCCGTAACACTTCTTCGCGACCTACCATAGGTCGTAACTCGGAATAGTCCATCTTCAAAAGGTCGGTGCGACCTAATGCTGATTCGCCTGTCTTGCTTAGTTGCTTGCCTGCCTTAACTCTGATTTCATTAACTCGTGAGCGACCTTCATTAGGTCGTGAATGACCTAAAATTTCACTAGGTCATGAGCGACCTAAAATTTCACTAGGTCGTGAGCGATCTAAAACTTCTGTACGACTCAAATCTGAAAAGTTAGCAGATCGCGCTGCATCACTAATGGACTTGGATTTCAATTTAGTTGAAATTCGGACTCATTAAGGTGACTTTTATTGTACTACATATAAGTATATTTTACATTTATATTGATAATATAAAATAATAATAGACAACAAATATATATGTAAAAAGGTCGGTGTTTGCAACATAAATCCCAACAATTATAATGGGCATATTATACCATGTACACATTTATATGTTGCACGTGCACTTATACTTATGAATGTATTTGACACACATATACACTTTATATATCACAAATATATGTAAATAAAATCTTTATATAAATTAATTAAACAAAAAAAAATTTATTTAACACAATTAAGATTGGATCAAAATCAGTTTTAGACTTCATAGACCCAACAAGATCTAAATGATAAAAAAAATGAAATCATTCATTCAACCCGTTGCGTGCCAGTTAAGTTCCATCACATCCAAGGTAGGATCTCGAAAGTATAAAGGAAAGAGAAAGTTTGATGATAATTTTGGAGCTTCAAAGCATCCAAAGAGGGAACTGGAATTTTCCTCTTACATCGACTTCACCGAACCCCAGAGTGAATTAATTTGGATACCAGCAGGCAAATTCAGTCCAGGAAACTTTCTAAGAGAGAGCTTATGGAATGGGGGAGAAAGTAAAGGAAATATTGTATATTCCATGAGCTGGATGGACACGGCACGAATGAATGCAAACACTTATGAGATCTAATAGAAGAATAGGTTCGAAGTAACCGATTGCAACAATATGTGAGAAACTCGGTAAAAGTAGCATAAAACATACTTATGCAGTAGGAGCAACCAAAAACTATAGTGGACATCCTTTTTAAGAGCCGAGAACATGCACAAGGTGTGGTTATCCCATGATCGAGATGGATTTGAATTAGGTTATTTTTTCATTGGAAATTTCTTTTTCTTTGAAAATACTACAGTGGTTTACTATCGGGCTACTTACACATGCGTGCGACCTCGATCGGTCCCGTAGGCATGCTTTGAGTTAAAACCCAAGGGTAATCCTTGGTTGAACTATTTTCTTAGATTTTAGTTTGTTGCACTTAGATTTTTAATATATGAACAATCTGCTAATTGATGTTTAGCTAGGAAATCATTTGAACATGATACTTGATTCTAACTTTACTATACGATACTGATGGAACTCGGTTATCCCTTATTTTTGATACATGGTGTAACATCCCTTTAGGAAAGTTAACAAAAAGATTTTTTAGCATAGCGGTTAGTGAGCGGTGTTACTTTCCACGACGGTAAGAGTTCAAATCCTACGGTCGTCGCATTTTGTATCAGAGCCTATACTCAGTTGAAATTTTGAGTTGTAGTATTGTTGATGTCAGTCGGTGTGGTACTGATGCAGATTACAAGCTCAGCACCTAGGTGGTCTTTGATGATAAGCCAACAAGGACGTTGGACCCTTTAAGGGGGTAGTCTGTAACGTCCCTTTAGGAAAGTAAATAAAAATATCTTTTAGCGCGGCGGTTAGTACGTGGTATTACTTTCTAAGACGACAAGGGTTCGAATCCCATGGTCATCACACGTGGAATGATAGATTATGGTTCTCTCGACCGAAGAGACAGGATGCTGGACCATGAAATATAGGTCCCCTTGCCGAAGAATGAGTGACTTGTGTAGGATAGCGGGTCCCATCACCTGTTGGCCAAGTTTTCAAACACTTAATCAACCAAACGCTCGAACCAGAATCTCTCCATCTCAATATAAAACCAACTCCTTCTAGCTCCTGCCAAACCAAGTACGTACCGAACCACATGCCCCACTCATTCGCCACCGGTCCAAGACATGCTACCGAACCACCTTCTTTCCCCATGCTGCCGAATCAACTGCCTCTTCCAACACCTCGCCGAACCAACACATTCGGCATCACCCCCACCGAACCAAGTCTCACCACCGAATGAAGCTCCACCGAATCAACCCACTCCCTATCTACCACCGGACCAGATCCACCGAGCATCCATGACCGAATGAAGCCCCACCGATCCAACCTCTACCAAAGCTCCCCAAGAACCACCGAACCAGAGGACACCGAACCAGATGTGCCAGGCCAGATCACATCAGCCCAGGCCCATCAGCAACTATACATATCCTGGACCCCTACCCCCGGCCTCACTCTATAAATAGAGGGGTAGGGGTACAGCAATGGGGACAAGTTTGAGAGCTCAAGCACGGAGAGAACTTTCAAACAACTTTCTTTTACTTGTATCAAAGCTTTGTACTTGTAATCAAAACAAGAGAAGAGAAATAACATATAAAGTGGACGTAGGCACATTCTGGCTGAACCACTATAAATCTGCATGTCTTTTTACAGTTTAGCCCCTGCTTTTCATATATTTGCATAAATCACCCAAATCACTAAGAACAACATAAGATCTACTAAATCATACAACTTTGAGGTGTTTGTCCATTTTTTGTGCAAACATTTTTGGTGCTTTCACTGAGAACTAGAAGCTCGAAGCTTCAGCTTCATCCGCTTAACAAGTTTTCCTAACAGCATCGTCCGCCACTTGGAAAACATGCCTCCCAAACAGAGAAAAGATGTTAACAAAGGAAAAAACATCGCATCCAGCAGTCTTCCAGATCCAGCTGTCATGAATCAAGTAAATCGTCCTCCTCCAGCAACAGTAACAAATGAAGAACAGGCTAACCCAACCACTCCTGCCACAGAACAGCCTGCAGCAATTACTAGAGCAGATCTGGACAGAGTTGTGGTTGAAGTAACTAACCGCTTCACGTCCCAGCAGGAAGCCTTGGTGGACCATCTCATGTCACGCTTAAGGGACGCTGAAGAATCCAACCGCAACACTGAATCATGGGGCGAGTCCCAGTCTGGAGGATCTCAGAGACAACAAAGATCTTCCTTCTTCGAAGGAGCTAACGGCAGAAGTAGCCATGGTAGGAGCCGAGACCGAGCACAGCCCGAAGTTAGGCCTGAGGAAACGTTTGGTACCGAACCCAACGGGGGAGGTACCGGGCGAAGGTCAACTGTAGCTGAGCCTGTCATGCTGCCTAACCACAGAAACGCCAGTGAACGGGGCCGAGCTAGAGTCCAGCCCGAAGTTGGACCCGAGGAAGTGCTTAGATCAGAACCCAGCAGGGGGAGATCAAGGCAAGGGCCAACTGTAGCTGACCCGAGCATGCTCCCAGAAGACCAAAGGCAGCCACTGGAAAATATGAGGAATGATAGACGATACCATCCCTACAGGTCATCTGGACGGAATCAATCCCACAGAACAGAACCAAACTCGTTTCTATCTGCTCCAAATTCTGATGAAAGGATGGCGCGCTTATTCAGAGAGTGCGTCCAACAGGAGCAAAGAGATCGAGGGATAGGCGCTAGGGTGACCAGCCCTTTCGCCCGCAACATTGAAATTGCTATCACCCCCCGAGAATGGAAGATGCCAACAATGGAACCTTACAAAGGAACCTCCGACCCCGTTGTACACTTGCAGAGATACACACAACATATGCTCATGAGTGGAGCGACAAAGGGAGTACTGTGCAAATGCTTTCCACTCTTCTTAGCAGATCTCGCTACCTCCTGGTTCTGTCATCTACCTCAGGGATCCATCAGCTCATGGGAAATGTTGAAAGAAAAGTTCATCATCCAGTTCCGCATTCATGTGGAACAACCTAAGGATACTTATTCCCTATCCAGTATCAAGCAGAAACCTGGAGAGAAGCTGCAGAAATACCTAACCCGATTCAATGCCACAACGGCCACAGTCCAAGATGCCGACGAGAAGCTTATCTTAATGGCCCTCTGTAGTGGTGTGCATCCGGATACTAAATTTGCTAGAAGATTGACAAAAGAAAAACCAGCTACTTTACCCGAAAAACCAGCTACTTTACCCGATTTTTTCTATGAGGCCGGGAAATATATGAGGCTTGAAGACGCTGCCACTAAAGGGAAGTCGGGGCGACAAAATAAGGCAGCTTAAGGCAGCACGTCCGCTGTAGCAAAGGACGTTCGAAGGGATGCTTCTAGAGACAATGCTGGGGGCAAGAAGGGAGAAAAGTGCTTGTATCGGCCAGGACCGAGATTTGACGCTTATACTCCTTTAAATGAAACGATCGAAAACATCTCCCGGGACACTCAAGACGAAGTTAGATACAAACGCCCCCCGCACAAGAAGAAACCAGATATCCTAAACTTGAGAAGCTAGCCTATTGCCTACTAATCACATCATGGAAACTGCGTCACTATTTCCGATCTCATTCCATCAGAGTTCTGACCGATCAACCACTAAGGCAGGTACGGAGTTCCATTCAAAATCATATCGGACAATGGACTTCAGTTTGACAGCGAGGAGTTCGCCAACTGGTGCCAAGAGCATGGAATTCACAAAAGCTTCTCATCCGTAGCTTATTCCCAGGCAAACGGAAAAGTCGAAGCCGTCAACAAAATTCTCAAAACTCTAATAAAAAAGAAACTCGAAAAGTCAAAGGGCGCTTGGGTGGATGAACCTCCTACGGCACTATGGGCCAATCGCACGTCTTTCAGAACATCAACGGGGCATACTCCTTTTCTCTTTGGCATACGGATCGGAGGCTATGCTCCCAATTGAAACTATAGTGCCTTCCCATCGTAGGATCCACTACAACCCAGAAGAGAACGAAGAGTTCCTCCTCATGTATCTGGATCTAATTGAGGAAAGAAGAAATGATGCAGCCCCCCAGGGCAGCAGCTCACAAGCAAAAAGTGGCAACACAATACAACTCCAAAGTCAAGCATCGTAGCTTACAGAAAGGAGATCTTATCCTCAAGCGAATCTTCCCGTGCCCCGGAGCGCTAGATCCAATCTGGGACGGACCATATGTAATTCATAAAGATCTTCGCAATGGAGCTTATATTTTGTCAACAGTGGACGGGGAGGTGTTCCAGAGGGCATGGAACATCCAACACCTTCGTCGATACTTTTCTTAACTCATGTTGCCCATATGAAGTGAATTAACAAAGAGAATCAGTGGACGTAGGCATTTTCGTGTCGAACCACTTTAAAAAACTTGTCTCTTTTTAACTTGTTCCTTCATATCTTGGCTGCTTGTTAACTGTATCCTTTTCTGTTGAACAAAATCCTATGCAAATAGCATTTTCATTCAAGGCGCTCCGCAGCGCAACCTCTCCTGGACAAAACCTAACAGGTACTATGCGAATCTATGCCCTCGCCAATGAGACACTTTCGCTCCGGCATCCCTCTGCTGCGGGTTAACTCATTGCTCGCGACGGCCCTTAAAGCCAACTGTAATGAGCCGATTATAAGCCACCGAGAAGGCTGACTATAGCCGAGGCAGCTCATTACAGCGTTAGGCTCGCCGGCAACTGTGAACCGACTATAAGCCCCAACATAAGGTGTGGCCAGCCAGGGGCAGTTCACAGTTGACGATCGACACCCACGCTAGCCGGCCACAGTAAATCGAATAATACCCACGATTACGGGCCATAATGGCCCGGGTAGTTACTGTGCGCGATCTCGGCTCCGATGTGTCTTAAGTGCGGCTGTGGTAAAAAAGAATTAACTCCCCGCGGAGGCGTAAGATGGGTGACAAATGTCTCCAAGACCCACAGCTAGGGAAAGTGACTACAAAACCCGTTTGCCACGAACTTAAGCACATCGAAGGCCTTCCGTGATTGGAAGTTTTACAATTTCACCTATTTCAATTTTACTTAAAAAGCTTTATAACAACCCCTAAAGTACAGGATATTGAGTAGGAGATACTCACAATCGGATGGCAGGGCATTCAACTGCTTTCCATGCTCGGTCATACAAGATACTCAAAACTGCCATCTACAATTAGAGCATGAAAGGCGGTATTTTCTTCTTTTATGTACAAATACATAACTATAATTTGTTCACACCACACGCTAATATTGCAAGTCATAAAATTATGGTTTAGAACCAGAGTCTGACATCAAACACAATTTAGTTACAAGAATATACATAGCTACATTTCTCATACGGTATGTCGAAATAGCATCAGATATTCAAGAAACGACAAAATCAGCTTAAGTTAAAAATTACGCGTCAAGAATAATGTTGATTATTACAAGTAGCAAGAATTACAACTTAGAAGTTACTCTACTGTCTTAAGACTAACGTATACAACCATGTCAAGTCTACAAAAAGAATTTTCCAGGTCTAATCAGGGAGCCGGTTGCGTCGGAGTCTTGTCCTTGCTCTGTTGCCCACCTGTCCGGTCATAAAAAGAATTCATTAGCGATAAGTAACCAAGTTAACGGAAAGACTAGAAAGGAAGACTTACCAGCACCTGCTTCTTGACCATCCTGGTCGTCATCCTCTACCTGCACACCTGCCTCCTCAGCAGCAAGCAGCCGCATACCCTCCTTTACCGCCACTTTCTCCTCCTTGGTAAACTGGGCAGTGACCACATCCATACTGAAGACCGTTCCACCCTCTTTATCTGCATCAGCCTTAGCCTCCTCCAGAGCCCGGAGATAAATCTTAGCCATGACCCTGGGATAATCATCCATCCAGGACAGGTTGCCCTGCTTCCAGGTACGGAAATACATATCCTGGAGCATTTCGTCCATCATCCCCTCATTCTCCTCAAACTCCCTCATCCGGGCCTCGAAAGCCGACAACCTCCCAACGGCGGCATCTCTCTCCGATCGGTATCTCGAGCAGTCAACCAGAAGGGATCCCCGCATTGCCTCCATCTCCTCCCTCAACTTGGCTTGAGCAAGCTCTGCAGCCTCAAGTTTCCCGGACAATTCCTCCACCTGCTCGAGATCCGCTTTCCGAACCTCGTCCACCGTGGAAATAGCCATGTCAATCCGTTCTTTGCAAGTAGCTTCCATTTTCCGCAATTCGGCCCGACTGGCCTCTTCCATGGTTTTCCTTAGTCGCCCAGTAGCAGCCTCATGCTGAGAAATCTGAATGGCCTGATCCGCAAGCTGTTTGGCCTGATCCGAAACCACCAGTCGAAGTCGGATATTGGCGCTCCCAATCTCTTCTCCGGCCTAAACCAGCCGAGCATGATGCCCCATCAGCTTCTTGGTCTCCTCCGCCACCCGATCAATATTAGCCTTGGCCTCGTCTCCCATAGTGACTATACGAGTAGTGAGTAAATCGAGATCTAAGGACTTGGCTTCATCAAGTACTCGTACCATGGGGTTACGAGGGAGAAGGTGTTCACCAATGACTTCGTCAAAAGTAATATCATGAGAGCTTGGATCCAGATCGGGATGACCCGCAAATGGATTACGAGCCAAGTCGGGACGGTCGATATGAATAACAGAAGGGTTTCCGGACGGGTGCGGAGAAAGTGCAAACTCGCTACCCTCCTCAGTGATATCATGAAGAGGCTGAGCCGGAAGCTGAGGACCAGGCAAAGGTTCGGATAAAGGATGACTCCTCTTCCTCTGCTGAATACCTTCTTCGATGACCCCAAGAAGAGGACGGTAGCCGACTACATCCCCGGAGCGTTGGGTCGAGGGCTTCGGCTTAGCAGAAGTTTTGGAAAGCTTATATTGCTCAAGCCTGTGTCGAAGGTCTGAGGCTTTGGACGTCTTGCCTGCTCCTGATATAAAGAACAAGTGTCACAAACTTACATCACTATATGATTCGAGAAACGCGGTAAATTACAAGTTAAAAAAAAAAGGGAAAAGAAACACAGCTGTGGTTGTACAAACCCTGGGGAGGAGTGGGATACTGCAATAAGTCCTGGATTTCGTTCCAGGACGGGAGCGGGTCATAAATTATTCCTAAGTCCCTAACATTAATGAAGCATGCAGGAGTCAAGAGTTCACCTTGAGTCGTCGGAGCCACCTTGGCTGGAATGGTCGGAGAAGACTCACTTGCACCAGTCCCGGCTTTGTCCGCCTTCCCGGTCTTCTCTACCAAAGCCGGATCTCCATCCAACCCCTCAAAAGCCTGGTCGAACACATCATCCGTCCACTCCTGAATCTCGCCCGCTTGCCCAGGAAGTAGGGCCCCGATGCCATCGCCACCTTTGTCACCATCCCGACCATCTCCACCCTCGCCTCTTTCCTCCTCTATGTCTTCCTCCTCCCGGGTAAGTGGACAATTGCTGGGGGAGGGACCGTCCGACTTCTTGAGTTTCTTACCTCCGACAGTTGGAGGTTTTGTGAAAGGTTTCCTCTTACTACTCTCCACCGAAACACCTTCTTTGGTTTGAGCAGCCGCCCTCTCCTCCGCCGTCTCCCTCAGCTTAACTACTGACTGCTGCGGGAGGATTAAGTTATATTCCAGAAGAATCGCATTTCTGATCAAGAAGGCAGATGATCTATATTTCCCAAGAATAGCTTCTACCTCAGCCGCCGTCTGAACCAGGCGGTCAGTCTCCACAACCGAAAAGCCACCTGTCGCTAGCAAAAATGAGAAAGTATGAGAAGAAGCATCGCAATCGGAATAGAAATTATAAGTAAAAGCATCAACTTACATCCAGAAGTAAAACGCCGGATTGAAACGGAGTCGTCCCTAACAAAGAACCACTCTTTCTTGAACATGCTGAATTTAGAGTACAGATCCAAAACAGGCTTGAAAGAGACGGCTGACTCCAAACTGATATATGGGGACCCCTTCCTGTAGCCCCTCAGATTATACAAATACCGTATTTCCCGGTTGGAAGGAGGGCACCCATACCTCTTCTGAAAGATAGTGTACAAGCACACTAAGATGGCGTAGGAGTTGGGCTGGAGCTGGAACGGAGCCACCTTCAGATAAGTGATGAAGCTGACTATCCAGGCGTTAATAGGAGGAATGGCCCCGCACATACAGTGGTATCTGCTATAGGCGAAATACCCTTCAGGAGGGTCATATGGCATAACTCCAGCCCCAGGCAGCACCATGAGCGCTCTATCTATCCCGAAGGAGCGAGAGATGACGTCTAACTGCTCCTCCTTTAGGGAGCTAGGAAAGCAGTCGGGAGGGGAGATCAGGAGCTCCTGTGGACCATACCCGTCCACCAACGACCTCGGGGCAGGTCCATGTTGCGCCGGTTCCGACTGAGCAGGGGGCACGACGGAAGGTCCCCCTTCGCCCTGGGACTTCTTCTTATTCGAACGAGTTTCCACTTTGCGAGACATTATCTGCAAACACGGGAAAGTATATCGTTAGAATATACGAACAATGTAATTTGGAATTTCACTTAAAAGTTCGAAGTATGAAACACATGTTCACTCAGTACAACAATTCATTCGGCAAACAGATGCAGCACTTCAATAATATCATTCGGTATTAAACGTTCATGTGTCATTCGGTATCGGAGGACTAAGTTCATTCGGCATACAAACGCACAAACGCAAGTTCATTCGGCATACAAACGCAAGTTCACTCGGCATACAAACGCAAGTTCATTCGGCATTCAGTGATACAATACGTAAACTCATTCGGCAAAAAGGATTAGACTTGGTCCGGCTAAAGATCTCACCTGATTCGGTTAAGGGTTTGGTTCGGCTAACACTGAGGTTCGTGGGAATGAGTCGGCAGGTGGAAAGATAGAAGCCCTAGTCCCCTATTTTATAGGCGAAGGCAGTGTACCGAACCACTTGGTTCGGCAACATGAAACACACGCAGACGTCGAGATTGGATGGACGAAAAACAAAGCACGATATATGGTGAACATATACCCTACTTTGGGGGGCAAATGTTGGCCAAGTTTTCAAACACTTAATCAACCAAACGCTCGAACCAGAATCTCTCCATCTCAATATCAAACCAACTCCTTCTAGCTCCTGCCAAACCAAGTACGTACCGAACCACATGCCCCACTCATTCGCCACCGGTCCAAGACATGCTACCGAACCACCTTCTTTCCCCATGCTGCCGAATCAACTGCCTCTTCCAGCACCTCGCCGAACCAACACATTCGGCATCACCCCCACCGAACCAAGTCTCACCACCGAATGAAGCTCCACCGAATCAACCCACTCCCTATCTACCACCGGACCAGATCCACCGAGCATCCATGACCGAATGAAGCCCCACCGATCCAACCTCTACCAAAGCTCCCCAAGAACCACCGAACCAGAGGACACCGAACCAGATGTGCCAGGCCAGATCACATCAGCCCAGGCCCATCAGCAACTATACATATCCTGGACCCCTACCCCCGGCCTCACTCTATAAATAGAGGGGTAGGGGTACAGCAATGGGGACAAGTTTGAGAGCTCAAGCACGGAGAGAACTTTCAAACAACTTTCTTTTACTTGTATCAAAGCTTTGTACTTGTAATCAAAACAAGAGAAGAGAAATAACATATAAAGTGGACGTAGGCACATTCTGGCTGAACCACTATAAATCTGCGTGTCTTTTTACAGTTTAGCCCCTGCTTTTCATATATTTGCATAAATCACCCAAATCACTAAGAACAACATAAGATCTACTAAATCATACAACTTTGAGGTGTTTGTCCATTTTTTGTGCAAACATCACTAGAGGTGAGTGGATAGATTCGTTTAAACCTTTGAGGCCCCTCATCACAGAGCGATTGGATGGGCCTAATATAGACTTACCTTTACTTAATCCGGATAGATTAAAACTTGGCTTCAAGGTAGGAACACCTTCTAATTTGAAATGATTTGATTATGAATACTGAATGATTGATGAATGTTATTTCCTTGATCCAGTTAGACTTACTTTCAATGGAGTGCTAGGAGATACTAGGTGATTTACAAGTAATGTTTCAACACTGACCTTCCACTACTGGAAGTTTTTGTCGGCAAAGGTCCGAAGCTTGAAGACTTGAACAATGCTAGAGGAAAGATGATTTTTTGATGAGAAACCAATTGGCGCCAACCAATCCAAACCGATTGGTGCCAACAAGTTTAAACAGGTCGGTGCAACCGGTTTGACTTTCGAGAAATGTGCTTATTGACTCGTTTTTGGTTGTTAGAACTTCAGATTTGGTTGTTTGCTTGTTCAAATTCACTTTGCTGACTCCTGTGGAAGGATTCACCTACAAATAGAAAGCCTTCATTAACTAGAAAGAGGGTCTTTTTTTTTCTTTCTGGGACTTTTGGAAAAACAGAGATCTACTTCTTGTATTTGGTGATTTTATTGTAAATTGTGTATTCTAGAAAGAATAAATCAATAAAAAACCATTAAATAGACATAGAACGGAGATTTTTCCAAACCACCATAAAATATTATGTATTTATTCTTGTTTTCTCTTTGTTTTTTATTCATTTATCATTTGTTTAATTCATTTTATATCAATTTGAGACGTTGGCTAGAAAAAGGCTAACATTATTCGGATATTATTATTCTAGTAATAAATTTTTTATTGAAAAATCATAGTGATACAGTAAATTTTATTATCCTTTAGATCTGTAAATAATCCAAATTACGATAATTTGGTGTATGTGCAAAAAAATAAATGCAAACACTAACTCCATACCGTGGCTCCCAAAAGTGTCGGCATATCTGGCTACACCCTCAAGCACACAATATATACTGAATTCATGTGATGTAAAATTACTACTATTGTTAGCAATACAAACCCTATAATGCTTCGCAAACCACTTCTCTGACAAGATCTTCCACTCTTTGAACCTGTATTTAGAAACTAGATCCAAACCTTGTGCAAGAATCATCCAAAAATAATATGAGGTAAGTAGCTCTACCTGGCGGTGCAAATGGTGCAGGACCTCATACATGTGAAAGGAGATAAACTAAATACACTACCTTCGTATATCTCCTAGCATTAAATGGGACATGCCCCTTCATCCGAAAGAACAAATTCCATAAAGGAATTATGTTTTGACTAATAAACACTAATCAACCATCACTTCTATAATACATCAAGGTACCTGCTCATGAACACAACGACGAAGATTCCATAACTAGGTAGAACCTTATACTAGAACCCAACAACCACTGATTCTCTCAAGATCGTCTCTCTTGAAGATATAAATATCACATACCTAAACAACCTTCATTACTACTACTGAAACTTTCACTGCTCTTTACCTTTTTCCATCCATTATAATCATGAGGACAATTCTACATAATGCTCCCATTAGCAACAAACTCCTACACAACTTGGGAATATGCCTAGCATCCATGATTGTCTTAACGACACCAATAAAGTCCTAAGCTTCAAAGGCACTACACCAACATATGAAAAGATATACATTTTATATAAGAACCAAATCCCTTTTAATCATCTTATAAATTATAAAATAGACCTCACATATTGTAAATTGGTAAGATGCACTTGAATCAGCCACTTATTATAGACTCTTTACAAAATTGATGCTGGTTGAAAATATTAAGGTATCATATCACTGTCCGCATCCGAACTCAATATCATTATTGTTGGTATTGAATTTTTGTCTTCTCTCTTTACTAAGAGTTGGACGGTCATGCTTGAAATGCCTTTTCGTCTTACACTACAAGAAAGGCTTCGTATAGCGGCGGAGCTTAGCAACGGCTAGCGACGGCTAAAAAAAGCGGCTGTCGCTAGCCGTCGCTATACGCAATATACAGATCTGAGCCGAGAGCAACAACTTCACTTCAGTTCCTCCCCCAATTCCTTCCTCCTTCCCCCCATCCATCGCCCCCCGTCACCGTAGCCGCCGCCCCAGCCTTCAACGCCTCCAAATCACCCAAATTTGTGTCGGTATGCTCCTAATCTTTTGTTTGAATGTAAATTTGATGTTTTTAGGTTTAGTTTAAACCCTAATTCAATTATGATTTGTTGTAAGATTGAGATTTGTTGTTAAATTGGGTATTAGTAGTGTTGTTAAATTAGGTATTAGTAGTGTTGTATGTTGATTTGGTAGATTAATTAGTTTATTATCATGAACTTGAATTAAGTATTACATTAATTAGTTTATCATGATCAAGTTGATAAATGGTTGATGTAGATGATTATTGTTGGCGATTAACATGGTTAGTTGTTTTAGGTGAAAAAATAGTGTATATTAATGATTAACTTGGTTATTTATAAATTTACATGAAAGTATTTCATAGTTTATGAAATTGATAAATTACAAATTTAAGTTGTTAAAATCTAAATTCTGCAAATATGAGTATTACAAATTACAGTATTGTACAAAAATAAAGTTTATACAGTATTGTACAAATTTAAGTTTGATAAATTACAAATTACAGTATTGTACAAAAATAAAGTTTATACAAAAAATTAAAAAATGAATATGAGAACATTAAAAATCTGCAAATATCTAATTTTTTTTTAAAAATTAGGAAATGACTTTAAAAACAACTGATATTGTACTAAAATCTAGTTTGTAAAGAAATTAAGAAATGAATATAACAACAACAAAGATTCCGCTAAAATCTATGTCGTAAAAAAATAAAGAAATGAATATTGAACTAAAATTGTTAATTGAATGTTGAACTAAAATTTAAATATACAAATTTATTAAATAAAATTTAAATAGTTGAAACATTGTCAAAATTTAAAAAGAACAACAATATTTGATAAAATTTAAAGAAATTTTTTTATCTCTTAGATTGGCTTTGGCCCCGTCTGGCAAGTGTTGTATATGATCGTTATATGGATGTTCGTTTTGGTAACGGAACGGACATTTATATTTATCTGATACAATATTTGTCGGATTTGTCCCTGTATTGGACAAGTTACAAACACAATAAAGTAATTACATATTATAAATCATTTCATTTTAAACGGTTACAAAATTTCGATAGCACTTCCTTTACGTTCCCTGTGTACACGCATTTGTGTACGATACAGGGAACAGAAGGACAGTGCTGCCGAAATTTTGTTGAACCATTTAATCTGAAATGATTTATAAAATGTAATCACATTATTGTGTTTGTAATGGGAAGTAGGATGACTGACCACCGAAGTGAAAACCAAAATACTAAAAAATTAAAAAATAAAGTGAAGTTTTTATTTTGAATTTTCTGCAACGGTGAACTGTTTACAATGGAGAATGGTTGAAAATTAATGATTTAAACTGTCTAACATACATTTTCAAATCAGGAAAAATGTTCAATTATTTTCTCGACCGTACTTGGATGTATGAAGTCAGAACTGGAAAGAAGGGATCAATAAAGCAACATTTCTACAACGGTGTACACGAATTTATTAGATTTGCTAAATCTAATAATCGAAACAACACAGAAATTCGTTGCCCGTGTAGTATGTGCCAACATTTGAAGCATTGGAAACCGGATATAGTTGAAGTACATTTGTATCAGTATGGTTTTGTGCCTTATTATTATTTCTGGGATCGTCATGGAGAACTTGTTGAACCTACACCTAATACTGAACTATTAGAGGACGGTAATATGATGACGAATCCGATAGAAAATATGGTGGATGATGCAGCACGATCAATATTTCCTACAACTGAAGCTGTCGATGAAGACGAAAATGTCGAAGAAGAACCGACTGCGGGAGCTAAAAAAATATACGATTTGTTGGATTCTGCTAAGAGGTCGTTGTGGGACGGATGTAAAAGCGGAACCGAACTTTCAGTAACCGTCGAATACATAACTATGAAATCAAAATTCAACCTTACGGAAGCTGCATTTACAGCAGTTGTATAAGCTGCAAAACGACACATGCCACCCAATAATCTGATGTGCGATAGTCATTATAAAGTAAAAAAATTAATGTCCGCTTTCGGTCTACCGTACGAGAAGATAGATGCTTGTGTGAAAGGTTGCATGTTATATTGGAAAGACGACGTTGACCTCAGAAAATGCAAAATATGTAACGAAGAAAGATACAAACCAAGAAAGAAGAAAGGGAAAGAAGTCCCGTACAAGAGAATGCATTATTTACCCATCACTCCCAGACTTTAAAGATTATATGCATCTTCTGCTACGGCCTGTCATATGCAATGGCATAGTGTGAGAACAGCGGAATAAGGAACTTTGGTACATCCATCCGACGGAGAAGGATGAAAACATTTCGATAAGACTTATCCCGCATTTGCTGCGAAAAGCCGTAATGTCAGACTTGGTTTATGTACAGATGAATTTTCACCATTTTCACAGTTTGGTAGTAAATATTCATCCTGGCCAATTATCGTTACTCCGTATAATTTACCTCCATGGATGTGTATGAAGACACCATATATGTTTCTCACCATTGTCGTTCCCGGCCCTCATGATCCAACCCAAGGAATTGATGTTTATTTACAACCATTGATCGAAGAGTTGAAGAAACTGTGGTATGAAGGAGTCGAAACTTACGATGTATCAAGGAAATTTTTTTTTGTATGTTCGCTTCTTTGTTATGGACTATTAATGATTTTCCTGGATACGGGATGCTTTCTGGTTGGAGTACGGCCGGTCGTCTAGCATGCCCTTATTGTATGGAAGAAACACGAGCATTTTCGTTACGATATGGGAAGAAAGTTTCGTGGTTCGATTGTCATCGGTGTTTTCTTCATCCCAATCATATTTTTAGAAGAGATAAGAAAATTTTCATAGCTAACAGAGAAGAGAATCTGAAACCACCCAAGGTCTGGTCAGGCGAGAAAATATACGAAATTGTAAGGGACTATCCAAAGATACATGAAACTGGAGTCCAGACTGAAATCCCAGGAAAGTCAGACATTCATAATTGGTGCAAACAAAGTATATTTTGGGAGTTACCATATTGGAAAGATCTCTTACTCCGACATAATATTGACGTGATGCACAACGAAAAGAACGTGTTTGATAATCTGTTTAATACAATTTTGAATGTAAAGGGCAAAACCAAGGACGATTTGAATTCAAGGCTTGATAAAAATTTGAAATTCGGTTTTTATCGTGTAAAACAATTGTTTGTAATCGCAGGAGAGGTACGAAGCAGAGCGGGCTCGTGTAGCACAGTCCACTGGTCGGGAAGAGCTTACGTTAGAGGAGGAGAACCATATATGGGATGCTATTATTGACCCGCCTTCTCGGACCAGTCGACGGTATAGCTATGGAAATGTGGATGTAAATTTTGACGGTATAGCTATGAATAGTTAAATAATTTTAATAATATTATATATATACTAATATATAAATAATTATGAACTATTTTACAGGCGATGAGAATGCAGAGTGCACACAGGAGGTCGCAGCAAGACGTGGAGATTGCTCAGTTGAGGACGACAGTGGAAGAAATAAATAATTGGAGGAAGAGTTTCTTTGAGCAACAGCTGGATGAGCGGATTGCGGCTTATTTGCAACAGCATGGGAGGATGTCTGGAGAGGACGGTAGCGATGGCGAGGAGTAGGTATGTTTGTTTGCTCGTGTTATAGTTTGGTATATACACATTTTGGTTGGTTTGGTGTATATATATTTCAGGATATTATGTACATATTTTGATAACTTCTAGTTGATGGATTTGGTTGGCTATTATGTATATATATGTCGGGATATTATGTAGAAATTTCGAGTTACTATGTACATATTTTGGTTAATGGATTTGGTTGGATTTTATATTGTTTGATTTGGTTGGATTTGAAAATGAGATTTGGTTGGATTTGAAAATGAGATTTGGTTGGATTTTAAATTGTTTGAATGTATAGTGATGTTATATGATGGATATATGATGGCTATAGTTGATGAATATAGTATATATTGGCTGTGATGATGGTATTTGATGGTTGTTGTTTGAAGTGTGAATGAGCTGTGAAAGTGCAAAAATTTTGCTTCAGATTATCGACGGCTAGTGACGGCCTGTAGGTTGTAGAATAACGACGGCTAGCGATGGCTAAACTGCAAAAATTTTGTGTCGCTTAGCGACGCCTAGTGACGCAATTTAGTCGTTGGAAAATTTCCACGTGGCACATTTGCAGTCGCGAGCCGTCGCTATTTTGATGACGGAGCCGTCGCTAAAGCCATCGCGATACTATTGGACGACGAGATAAATAGCGACGGCAGATAGAGACGGTTTGCGACGGCCGGCGACAGCTAAAAGCCGTCGCTATCTGCTGCCGTCCTTGTAGTGTTATAATAGTAACAAGAGACCCTTCTAGGACCCCACATTGAGATGTAACACCCCAACGAAACACAAAAAATTTCCATCTATGTTTGCTTATACAAAAATACCTCATCCCATAGTGAATATATAATATTCTCAAAATAAACTTTTATAAAAAAACACAAGTCAACAACATAGTTCGGGTTCATTTGTCGAGCACCTAACATCAACAGATGTTCAACAAATTATTATAACCACGCAGCTCATATATGCGGACAATAATAATAAAACTGCAAAGAATTAATCGATGTCTCCACTTGTTCACAATGTAACAACTTTCATTCATCCTAATCTGTTTTCCCTGGTCTACTCATGAATAAGAGTATCCCAGGAAATCACATAGATAAAATACTCGGGTTAAAATTAATTTTGGCATGAATAATTCTTAGGCATCACCTAAACTATAACATCAATATATCGTATGCATATTTCTTTTCATGGGCGGAATACCTTAACATTAGGTTAAAATATAAACCATATTACATAAATCCACATCAACCACTCGTTCTCTCTTTCCGGCACAACACACAAAATCCCTTTTGCATAGCTCATCGTATGCTGTTTTTGTATGACACTGCCTGTTCCTTCTCACTCATTAATGTTACCTATACCTTATTATACATATTTAGCCTAAAGGTGCATTCCTAGCCTATAGTCGATTGATCAATAACACTTGGGAACACTCATCTTATAAATATGGCAGTTTCCCTAATCATAATTATATGCATGTATTCTATCACCTTATATATCTTTTTTATGCTTTTATCTCCACTTTTGGGTAGGAGCACCCAAGGTGATCGAAATATATATCTGGAGGCACTCGTCAAATAGACTTTAGCATTTTCTTATCGATACCCATTACAAGATTTACTCATCTGCAGATAATAAAATATGAAAATAAGGGACACATTTCTAGAATTAAACTTAATACACAAAACATCATTCAAAAAAATGTATAAATTACATCTCTATTTTCAAATACTGCAATTTTCTTTCTTAAATTACCCCTCTGTTCTATTCTGAACATTGATTCTTCATACATGAATGCTATTCTCACATCTATAATTAAATTTTGCACCCCATTAATTATCAATCTTTAAAACGCAATAATTTTTGTAGAAACGACGGTTTAACAAACCGTTTTCAAAATTAAATCATAAATTTTATTATTTTTCAAATTTTCTGCAATTATATGGCATAATTGCAGACAATTCAGCAATTATATAAAATAATTGCAGAAAAGTCTGCAATTATACAGTATGATTGCAAACAATTTAGCAATTATATGTAATAATTGCAGAAAAATCTGTAATTATATGGTATAGTTGCATTTTTATATGATTACTTGGAATAATTGCAAAGTTTTCTGCAATTATTCGATATAACTGCATAAAAGTATGCACTTATATGTAATAATTGCAGAAAACTCTGCAACTACTCCATATAATTGCATAAAAATCTGCAATTATATGGAATAATTGCTGATATTTGAAGAAAAATTGATAATCATTTCATATAATTGCAGAAAATGACAAGTATACTGAATAATTGCAGAAAAGTCGGCAATTATATGGAATAATAGCAGAGAAGTCTGCAATTATTACATATAATTGCATAAAAGTCTGCAATTATATGGAATAATTGGTGACATTTAAAGAAAAATCGATGATGTTCAAAAATTGCAAAGTTGCAAATACATGGAATAATTGCAGCCTTGCTGTAAATATTTTTTTTTTGGTATCAATAATGGATCTCATTTTAAAGATTATAAAATTTATGATTTTTTGGTGAAAATGGTATGCTGATCCGATGTTTCTGCAGAAAGTTATACGCGTTTGAAATTCTAAAAACGTAAAGAGTATTTGAATTGTTTGGCGCATGTGGATTTGAAAACAGATACTAGAAACGTAAGTTCAAATTGGGGAGGATGTTTTCTCTGGTTTGAAACTTAACCTAAATGTGAGTCAAACTATTGCTAATAAAATGTAGGATCTCTTGTATACCTTATCCCTAACATTATGCGAAGCTAACCACACTCCACCATGAATTTGACTGATCCGATTTCCCCTCTCACCCTTGTTATTAGCAAACGTAACTCATATTTGCATTAGTTTTAACATTAAGGAGCCCGCCCAAACCTTACAAGCCTTTTAAACCCATAAAGCTACATTACTCCTCACACCCTATAAAGCTACATTGCATGTCATTTAAAAACCTAAAATGGTTCAGTACCCCATTCACATTACCTAATATTCTCACATACATAATTTACTGTAATTTTTTGCGTCCACTTCGTAGAGTAATAATTCACTTTAACGCATTTTCATTATCACATATTTCTGGGCATCAAATTCACATGCATTGTCCTCCCATTTCACACATAATAAAGAGCATACTGCTCATTAACAGTTTGTTTATCAAGCAGGTCTTCACGTACATAAAAAGCACAGTTCACATTTCATAGACTGTTTTGCATATCACCAAGGATTCTGCCCAGAAAGGGAACTACCACCTGAAATACGAGAGAAATAGCCAATGCTACCGGTGACCTACTACCACAATCATCTCAATATATAAATAAATCTCTTAAACCAAAAACCATCACAACACATTTTGATTGTCTCGATGTGCTGATGCTGTAAGCAAAACTATTAAGAATCCATTTCCCACCTATTCAGGGATAGTAATTCAGCTTTGAAAATTTGGAAACACTTTAAAAGCATATGGGACTCTACCTCTTATCCAAGTAGATCTTTGACATCAGCTAATCAATTTGTGGTCCATTAATGCTAGCGGCCTATCCATTCGAGCCAACCGCTTCTGAATTGTTCCTAGCTTTGCATGGCTTTGGTGCACTCGTAACCGCTTCATTTTCAATAATAGGCTAATTAGCCCCTTGACATAAGAACTCTTATTCACAATGACATCAAAAATGCATTTGTTATGAACCATACACCGGCCCACGTAATAAATTTCTTATTTCCTTCATCTCAGACTTTAAATTTCAAACCAATACATAAAATATATGCCTCTCCAATGACACACTCATATTTTTCCACTCACATGCTCTTGTTATATGTTAAAATCTAGGGTTACCGCTCTGGTATAATTTCTCTTATAGGTTCTTTAGATTCTGTTCTGAGATTTGCATGCTGCATCCTATCGATGGCTATGTTGGACTTAGAGCACCTTCAACAACAGTGTAGATATACGATAATCAGATATCTGCATCCAATTTCAGTTGCAACAGAGTGCAGATAATCCTATAGTGCAGAAATGGGGGTAAGAGTTTCGAAATATGAGATTCATTACGGCGTCTGTTTAACAGACGCTTCAATTTTCCCTCCCCCGTCGTGCTTGAGGTGGGAGTTTTGCGCCTCATATAGACGCTCAGGTCAGGCGCCGATTGAACATGTGTCTAACCTGTTGGAGAATATTGCACTCCAACATTTCGAAGTGTGAAAAATCGTACATCCACACTTCGAACTGTTGGAAATGCTCTTATATCCTTCCCTATCTTATGGTTGGATTCAGTCGGTTCAACCCAACTCCTTCCCAGTTCCCACCCTATATTTGGCACGTTTACTTGAAGGCAGAAACTGGATATCGCTTATCGTGAGTTTATGTTCCTATTTATACACATGCTATTATGTTGTTCGCTCATATCTACGAGAACTCATTGTCTATGGTTCTTATTTCATTTTTACATTTCTACGCCTCTGGATGAAGTCTTTTTTCCACTTGAATTTTATATTGGGATGCTTCTAGTACGTCTTAATTCTATTCTTCTGGGACCTAGATGATTTTTGCAGGGCAAAAACCTTTTTTTAATATATAACTACATTCTCAAGTGAGATCCTCGCACAACAATTGATCTTACATCAGGTCAACAAACTACATAGTACATACTGAGCCAATTAATCAATACATAACTACTTGCCTTCCTCAGCATATCACAAATTAAACATACGCCGCACACGCAACACAAAAGATCAAAACCACAATAGATCTAAGTAAACAGCCAATATAATGTATTAATATCAATATCACAAATCAATACCAACATCAATTCATCAATTATTACCTCGATCTCAATAGATCATAACTAAAATTAACAACTTGGCATTGATCTCTCACAACCAACCACTAAATCTAAATTTGATTCATGATCTAATCACTTCACAGCATATCATCAAAAAATCAATAGAAAAATTTGAAAACATAAACTCAAACACTATATATTTAATCCATGCATCATTAAGAAATAATGATACATGATAGAAATGACGGTGTGCCATAGAAGCAATCATGTAATACGATTATATAATACAACTCATATAGTGAATCTTGTTTGAAATAAAGTTATTTTACGGTTTTAATTTCTATTGCATATATTAATTTTATATTGAGATATAATTAATGTTTTAAATATATTAATTATATATACAAGTAGAAAATCCTTAGAAACTATGTATAAGCAATTATCAATATGTTCACAACCATGGTATCGAATCGTATAAAATAAATACTTTTCCTTAACTCCTCCAAGTCAAAAAGTAACAAGAATGATATACTGATATATGTTTTAAGACTGGTGTTTGTAACGCTCTCTATGGGCACCAAGGGGTCACGCACATGTGGTTTTTTGACACAATTACAGAATGACTCACCAAGAGACTTTTATAAGTCAAAATTAAAATAGAAGATCTCATGTAACAATGTGCTGTAGTCTTTTGAATTTGAAAATACTGTGAATCTTAGGTGTCTAAACCATAGCTTGATTATGGTCGATCCACAACAACGGTGACCCTGTTAAGGCTGTTATTGGGCGTGACATAACCGGTTATAGTAAAACACTATTCAAAAGAGTATTCGTCTCCTTTGAATGAAAGGTTAGTATCACCGTAATGGGTAGTCAACTTAAAGTCGAAGTCTTTGACCAAAGCAAATTTGTTAATTGATAGATGTATTAGATTGAACCTCGGACCGTAAGGTTGGACTTTACGATTAAATAAAGATATTAATTAAACTTTGATTGTTAACCGAGCTCTAGATATATAATTGATAAAGCTATAAAGAAAAGATAACATGCATAATATATTGTTGCTTAAGGGTGTCGTCTTAAAAGATAAGAAACTAGGTTTCATCTAAATAATATGTAAGCAACTGAACTATTGTCTACCACTATGCTTCAACAAAATCAATTTGGGCTATAATATTTAAATTGTTTAAATAATGGGCTTTCGACCGTAAATAATTTAATGAAATAATTTATAAATCATTATTATGAAGAAATTATTATAATTGTTATATTAATTCATTTATTAATTTTAATTATTATTTAGGGGCCTGAAATTAATCAATAAGATATATAATTGTTTATAATTTTTAATTTTTTAAGCTAATACTATAATTCAGATATAATAAACAATATATATAGATATATTTATATGTGTGTATATATTTGGTAATCGAAATTTTTAGGTTTATTTCAAAGTAGCATGCCAAAATATGTGTGTACATGAACTAATTAATAGGTTTAATTAATTATGCGAGAAAGATCTCACTTAGAATGGTTCATATCTGGAATAATGGATTTGTTTAAGATATTTTACAGTCTTTGATGTTATCAATATACCCAAAGGCCTCATTTTAAAAACAAAAACATTTCTTCTCTCTCTAAAATTAATTATATCTTAGTGGCGGACTTAATTACTCTATATAAGGTTAAAAAATGCTCTTTTTAAGGTGAAGTTGATGGTTCAAGGTGTTATCAATCAGTTGATTTATCGAGCAAATCTTATTTCCTCTATTGTTTCTAGATACACACGCATACATACATACTTACATACACACACATACATACATATATATATACATACATGTATAATTGAAAATTATAAATTTTAAAACAAATTTAGATATATTTTAGTGGGTTTTCAAAATTTTATGAATTAGTTTAATATATATAACCAAAAAAGGAATTTTCCCCTTTGTTGGTCATCTATTGTATGATTGTTGTGCACATCACTGCATCATCTTCGGATGGATTATGACAAGAGAAACTATATTAGTGAACATTGACGAATGTGATGCATTCTCAATGATTAATTAGGGTATTGTGTATGAGGCATTGACGCTGGCGATCCTGACATAGTTCGACTCATTGCGGAAATTTATAGCCATTAGCGGTGGCTACACAAACTTCGGTGAA
Organism: Allium fistulosum; assembly: GCA_030737815.1. Taxonomy (NCBI): domain Eukaryota; kingdom Viridiplantae; phylum Streptophyta; class Magnoliopsida; order Asparagales; family Amaryllidaceae; genus Allium; species Allium fistulosum. The sequence goes on along the minus strand of CM060903.1, from coordinate 504,650,489 downwards.
CTAAGGTGACCGGAAAAAGGCTTAGAAGGAATTCTATGGAGGTGGGTAGGGTTTCAAAGAGGAAGGTAATTTTATTTTTATGTCCATACAAAATCAAATTATATTTTGATCCTTATCCAACCAAGTATATCTTTTACATACAAACTCTGTTTTATGTGCAACCTGCACCATTAGGGTCTATTATAATTATAAATATATTGACATCGTTTAATGGAAATTTGTTTATTAATACGTGAAGTTGTTAACTGGACATTAGTAATTAATGTTGTTAATTAGATAATTTTTGTAACGACCTGTAATTTAATCACTTAGAATTTGAATATTTAAAATTTTCAAAATATTTAAATAATGGATTTTATAACTCAAATAGAACTCTTTTAAGTAATAACTAATGATGGTGATGTTGTTTTAAAATTTGGTTTACAAAAATAATTAGTTCTAAGAAAAATCGAAAATGTGATCATAGATCGTTTTTCAGATTTCGACTTTCCATCATTAAAAAGTTATCGGTAAACATTGTGTACATTAGAATATATAGGTTCACAAACTTATATAACAACACGTTTTTTATTAATAAGGTAACTTGAATAAATTTTTAATTAAAAACACATTTAAGTAAAATTAGTAAATGTTGACTTATCTTTTTAAATTTAAAGAGTGAAATATCCAAAATAAGGTAATTTCACATCCTCAAAAAAGTGAAGATGTGATAGAATGAAGAAGGGGAGAGGATGCTAATGTGGCAAAAGAATTGCAGAGGGTAGTGTACTTTTGAAATCATTAAGGGTATTTTGACCTTTCACTTATTAAATTTATATAAAAGTAATTCCTTATTTTTCTCATTTCTTGTTTTTCATTTTTAATACTTTATCATCTTCCATCTCAAGCTTTCTTACATTTCCATAAGTTCCAAAATTTTCCTAAACGATAAAAATTCTTTTGTTTTCTTTTAAAACCCTTAAAAACTACCTAAAACACTTCCTTTTACTTTCTAATTCACTTAGCACCCAAAAACCAAACAAAAACTGCCTTTTAAAGCCAATGCCAAGCCCATGTTACCCATTACTGAGCCCATCTAGCCCTTTAGGCCTTAAAAATTCAAACTTTTACAAAGAAAAAAACCAAGTACAAATGTCGATTCAAGGCGTGGTGTTAGTTTGACTTGATTTAATTGCTACTTACTTATTTTATATGTATTGTAAAGCGATTGTTTGTTTGGTTTCTGCTTTAAAAAGATGACATCTTTGGTAATTACTAAGTGACATGAGATTAGTCAAAAAGTTTTAGTAAATGATATAAGTGACGCTCTCCTTGTTTTATGAATGTTATATGCTTTTGTATATATGTTCATACTTATGCTATGTATGCTTAGATGGAAAAAAAATGACATATGAAAGTGTTATGGAAGTGTCCGTGTAGCGACTATCGTTATATCGACACTTTGAAAAATGTCTCCTTTTTTGAAATCTTTTGGTTTAATCTTATGCTTGATTTTTATAAAGTTAATTAATTATTCAAATAATGATGTGATTAAAGTTAATTAATCATTTCAATTATGACTTTTAAAATTAATCAATCATTTGATGATTAAGGTTAATTAATTATTTAAATAATGATGGGTTTAAAGTTAATTAATCATTTTTATTAATGATGTTTAAAATCTATTAATCATTTTAACTAATGATGTTTAAGGTTAATTAATCATTTGAATAATAATGTGGCAAAGGTTAATTAATCACTTTAATAATGATGTTTTAAGGTCAATTAGTCATTTTAATAATGATGTTTTAAATTAATTAATCATTTGAATAACGATGTTTTAAGGACAACCAATCATTTTAATAATGATATTTTATAGTTAATTAATCACTTCAATAATGATGAGTAAAGTTAATTCATCATTTTAAATAATGATGTTTGAAGTAATTAATCATGGTTAAAGCTAATTAATTATTTTAAATAATGTTGTTTGAAGTAATTAATCATGGTTAAAGCTAATTAATTATTTTAAATAAAGATGTTGAAGTAATAATCATTGATTAAAGTTGATTAATCATTTTTGATAGTGTTGTGTAAAGTTAATATTTGAAATCTAAAATCCCAACACAAGTTCTATTTTAAAAGTTAAAAAGTTGATTCGGTTATGGAAAGAATAAGAAATTTAATTTCCATAAACATTATCGCTTATATGGAAAGGCTTATTCATACTCTTAGCACTAAACGTCGAGATATGGAAACTCGTCCCTATATCGAAAGTTAAAAATATCATCAAGGCAACGTCTAGAGGTAACACTATTGTGACGATTTAGAATTTTATCGCTCTGATTTATGAATATTCAATTAATTTTAAATATTTGATTAATGGTTTTAATAATTAAATAACCCTCTTTAATTTATAACTATTGAGAGAAAATTCATTTTTGAATTTGGTTTACATAGTTAAAAGGAAATTAGAAAATGTGATCGGAAAACTTTTTCAAAAATCCTGATTTTTTATCATTTAAAAGTTGTTAAAAAGGTTATAAAACACCTTAACATATTTAGAGACACACTTATAAAATTAATAAGGACTTAGTTAAGTGTGTATAGGATAATATATGTTTACCTAAATGGAAAGGAAGGATGTGACAAAATTTCAAGTTTAAAAATTAAAATAAAAAGAAAAATCATGACATGTCACTATCATCTTACACCTTAGTACACTTAAGTTCTTTACATGATGGATAAAAGGTGATTTATGGGGTGGTGATGTGTAAAGTAATGTGTGGAGGTGATGGAGTGGTGATGTGGCATCATTTTAGTGGAGAGTAGTGTACTTTAGGGAATTTTAGTAATTTACCGAATGCATTTTATATAAAACCATTTCTTTGTTTTTCTCTCATTCTAATTTTCACTTTCATTTTTTTTCAAACTTCAGTTTGTTTTCAAAAACTTTTCAACTTTAATGGTTTCCTTCAAAATTTTAAAATTCAAAACCATCTTCCTTTTGCTTTTAAACTCTTAAAATAACTTCCTTTCTTTCACCTTACCTCCTTAGCCAAAACAAGTCAATAACCATCTTCCTCCACTGATGGCCCTACCATAATCACTCTAAGCCGAACCCAAGTCACCATGGCCGAGCCCACTTTGCTTTGTTTAAGTCCAAAAGCCAATTTTGCTAAAGGGTTTTCAAAGATCTAAGCTCTTTTCAAGTTTTTAAAGAGATTTTGTAACTTTCTGTATCCGAAGGCCAAAAGCTAAGTGCTACAGATGCTGCAATCATCCATAGTATTAACTTCTGGTGACAAAATACAGTAATAATAATGGTATACATAATATCAGAAGCACTTGAATAAGAACAAAATCACAGATTTCCAAAAACAACATTTTTACTGATTACATTTTGAAACCAATTCATATCCAAATTACATAATCCCTTAATGTTTCCCAGGCAATGATTAAACATATCATTTACAAATTACGCCAAGAGCGACATATGACGATGCCCCCTTGGTTGATCAAAGCAATATAGTCATATCTGACCTAATACACAGTGGAAATAAACACAATAATAATTTGTAACTCCTAATTAGCTATCCGTCAGCCACCTGCTCGTCTCCGAAAGCTTTATTCGCCAAAATACTAAAACCTGAAAACCCCAACCCTCAACCTAGTCAAATCAATTTGGAGTACCCGAGAGTTTAAGTGGAAACAAAAACTTCGAGTCAGACATAAAGCCTGGTGTGAATAATTCTGTTACATCTCGGTTTACTGATATTAAGTGAGACCATGCCACTTAGCGGAACGGGTTTCCCCTTACTAATATCCTCTTTAAAACATATATTTTGCAAATCCTTTCCTATAACCAAACTGGTTAATCAAACTGATTATATCAAAATAGCAATATACTTTATGCTACTGTAACGATCCTGACTCAGCCTTCGAAAATCGACACCCGTACTTCACTTGTACTCGAATGCCGCAGATTCAAACGCCGAATCTGGCTCGCCGGAGCTTATAACACAGTAAGTATAACAACACAGTGGAATAAAGAAATAGATGATATCATATACAACTCCTATGAATATAATATCCAGAATGATATACAACAATGATATCAATATGATACAACAATATCAGACACAAATAATAATGTTATAGCGGAAAAAACAGAGCTGATAACTCCAAATGATCAGTCAGAGAGGCCGAGTCCAACCACTCCAATGTCAAGCCCGAACCACCATCACGTTTCACAAAGATAAGCAAGGTCAGTCATCATCTCCCAAAACTGAACTAGCTCCCGATAACCTACTAAACCTGACTATCTGAAAAAAAACCCAACTATAGACTGCCCGTGTGGAAAATTGTGGGCACCCAGAGTTTAGGAAGGGAATAATAAACTCCGGGTCAGTCATGGGACTGGTATGAGTAACAAAAATAGTTTATCTTTATATCAAACAACAAAATAATTTTAAACATTGAAATCCACAATGCTTTTTGGAAAATGAAACTACTATAAGGCCTCCCGCCACACACACAATGCAAACGCAGAATTGGAGGAGATTTCTCCTTATGATAGTCAAAAATGCTTACTACGCAAAATCATTCGATATTATTACTATTAGTGCATAGTGTAGAAAACCATTTCGAAAGTATAATATTAATCTTAGCCAGCATAGACATTACGAACTATGCCTACTATAGCTACCATCTAAACCGTGGTGACCACCATAAGTAAATGGCAGGTTCTACAACTAAAACCGTACTAGGATCGTATTGTTTGATTGGATTTTCCAACAAATGGTCAGGCTAAGGAACTTCCTATGCCATGTAGGAACGCCTTTGGAGGGACGCCCCGAGTGACAACCGCTCTTTGCCAACACAAGGCCGGTTACCCCCTTCCCGGGTAGTAAACCTGAGATATGCCCTCCGGTCGTTTGTGACCTTTATCCGAGAGCTCTCGATCACAAAGCAACAATCACACAGAAAATGAGATTGGAGCAACCACACAGGTAAAATATCTGGGCTCCATACCATGATACCACCTTTTTCCAGAAGGAATGGACATACCCTAGGGGAGCTACCCCTGAAACCTTGCCGCACTTTCCTGTTTCGACCATTACCGGTCTGTGAGGCTTGATGAGGTGTCGTCCACAAAGCTACGCTTTTTCACAAAGCTATGCTTTGATCAACAAATGATCAGCAACACACAGTAGCACTCAGCATGCCACACTACCAAATTGGGAGTATATCGCTGATAACCTTCAACTACATAACCTCTGAGCTCGTACGTCTCAGAGAAGGGTGTTAAGCTAAGAGAATAAATCTCCGCCACCAAACAGAAATGTATTTGAAAGAAATCAGCTTTATATCTCAAAGTGTAGTGTCAGACATACGTCCATACAAGTCTGTTCCTGGTTCGAACAGAACCGAAGGCACTTACAAAGAAACCCTTGCAATCCAGGTATTCACAATCCCGATCGGATTTCCCATCACTTAGGGAATCTATATACCGACACGACTCAGTGTAGAGACAATCGATAGGTTATCCTATCGTTCTCACAAATACCCGGTCTTCACCACCGGTCTTCAAATGCAATCCATATACGACGTATCATTATTCGGAATGGGTTATATGACATAAAGGTCCTCTCCCGGCTAAACCGAATAATGAGCGTAATATTTAAAAACATATGGATATTGGGATTTCAATTAAATCACAACTTATTACCTAAAACTTTTATTTCAAATGGTTTAAACACATTACCATTTTAATCTTTTACATAAAAAGATTCATCTTACAAAGTTCACCCAGTTTCACACAGATTTATTCATAGATTTTCCAAATCAATTTCCATTTCAATTGGATTAAATCATTAAATCTTTAAATCAAAGATTTAACTTATAGCTTTCAAAACAATTCCATTTCGACCCTTTTATACAAAAGGTACACCTTTCTAATTTCAAAACAAAGTTCAACAATCTTTCACAAAGATTTATTCATAACTCGGAAAACCATTTTCCAATTCAAACTTGAAATTCCTTTAATTTAAATTGGAATTTCATTTCTTATATGAAAGCTTCTATTATTTGAAAGCAAATAGTTTTCATTTCGGAAAATCTGATTCATTTATACGAGTTAAAGTCCTTGGGTTAAATTCAAATACTCAAAACCATACTTTTAAAATGGTTTAAATTCATATAACACATCTATAACATCTTTAACCATAATTTCCAATCATGGAATTCAATTCCAAATTTTGAATTCAAATTAAATTATTTAAATTTGAAGCTTTACCAAGTTATTCATAATAACTTTTATCTTAAAAACTCCTTTTCAAAATCTTTAACATTTAACCCAAATCTATTTCCAAAATCAATTGAAATTAAAATTTCAATTTCAAAAACATTAAATTTAAATCATTTGTGACTTAATCGATTTCCTCGTGAAATCCATATTTGTGTGTGTAAAAGTGTGGTCCGGGGGTTTTACACAATAGTGCAACATCATTCAATCATCACAGATTAAATACAACAATATATTTGATAAGCGGTATAACTATAACGCTTATCTTTTATTCACAGATCACAGATATATATATATATATCACAGATAATAAATTGCAGTCATCCCAGATAAATAAATTACATTACAGATCACAACACAAATCAGGATATATCACAAAGCATCACAAATCAGGGATATCAAACAATTCACCCATTCAATAAAATCCAAACATCCGTAAGTAGGATCAATTTAATTATCTGATTGATTTAAATCAGATTAATTTCTATGAATAAATTTGCTAGTTGTGATAAATTAATGATCAATTAATTACAAAACATTTAATAATTTCCCTTTGATTAATCATTAATTAACCCTTAATTAATTACTTAAATGATTATCTCTAATCACAAATTAATTACATTGAGCAATTATCCTTTAATCATTTAATTAATCAATTTTAATCATTTAATTACCTTTAATTAAGTAATTATCTTCAAGTAATTAATTACCTTCAATTAGTTATATTAATTAATCTTAATTAATTAATCATTCTTTAATATAATTACACAAAGTAATTATCCCTTAATTACATTAAGTAATAATCTTTTTTTAATTACATTAAGTAATCAATTTCATTAAGTAATTAACCTTAATTATTAATTAATTAACCTTTAATTAATAACTAATTAACCTTAATCATGTAGTTGATTAACCTTTAATTAATCACATAAATAAAATAATCACCTTGATTAATTATCCTTTAATTAATCACATTGATTAATAAACCTTTAAGTAATTAAATAATTAATCCTTTTTAATTACATTGGATAATTATCATTCTAAATCACTTTCATTAAGCAATTATCATTTAATTACTTCCATTAAATAAATCTTCAATCACTTAAGACTTAAAATTAAATAAAAGATAATCCATTTATCTTAAATAAATTACTTTAATCATCATTAAAAATCTTTATTTAATAAACCATATAATTAATTTTCATTAACAAAATAAATTAACTTAGATTAAAACATCTTTCGTAATTAACTTCTCAATGTTAAAGAATACTTACCTTATAAAAAGAAGTTTTAACGAATTTGAAACCAAATTCATTTTTTTAAATCCAAACTATTTAAATTATGCTTTAAACATTCAAAGTTGTTTAAAACATTTTGAATTTTAAAAACTTTCCTTTATTTCAAAACTGAGATTTAAACTGACCTAACTCCAGATTTAAACTTAGATTTAAAACTCTGTTTAAATCATTACTTCAGATTTTCAAATCATTTTAAAATAAAACAGTCAGGTTTAAAAGAAAACCTGTAACAAAACACTAACCAGAGCTATTCCTAAATCCCTTCGAGTCAAACATCCCACGTCTTCGACCAATACACAAATCGACTCGAGTAAAACTCGAGTATCACCTTCCCTCAACCCAGACTTATCAAAACCCAGATCACCAGAATACACAATGCACCGTGCACATGCACGGTGGCTCCGACCATCTACGGTCAACTTCGACGACTTCATCACATCGGCAAACATCCACGCAACCCATCACGCTCATCAGATCATGACCATCAACTCGAAATCAAAATCGAACAATCGAACCCAAAAACTGGAACCAACGACCAAACCTGGAACTTCCTCGACCTTGCTCCTCCGACCACCGGAGCATCAGCAATTCCGATCACGACTTCGTCCATGCCATAGCTACCTTTCCCCAGAGTTCTGTTGAACTCGATCATCAATTGAAGTCGTGCCGATCAAATACCCTGACCTAGTCAAAACTAGGTTTATAGACTTCACCGATCTCACATCACCGCCATAGTGCCTTGAACACCAACCTGAAATTTTTCCCCAATCTCCCGGTCATTCCTCCATCTCCAGCAAAGACCACAAGCCTTCCGATCAACTTGATCGCCAGAGGCAACCCAAAACATCAATTTCAGTTCAACTCGAGCTGCTCGTCCGGTACATCACTAAAAATTGTGATTCCAATCTTGAAAATCATGTTTTTGAATAAGGTTTTAGATTATATGCCTGAAATCATAGATTAAGATGTTTGGATTTTCACTCAAATTTAGCTTGCCCTGCTCTTTTGATTTCCAGTGAGTTCCCAACTTTATTTCAACTTAAATAATTTTTTTTTCAAACTTACTTTATGATGAACAATCAACCTTTGTTCAAGACTCAAATCTAAGCAAAGCCTAGATCAAAGAAAATGAATTTTGATTGAATTCTTAACTTTGAAACTAGTCTGTTCTTTTGACATAATTAATACTAATCTGTTCTTTGGTTTTCTAGAGGTAACTTAATTAAAAATTTTAAACATTAATATATATTGAAACAACAATTTTGTTTGAATCTTAAATCCTAACGAGAATCAGATCAAGTGATAATGGAATTTTACCAAAATCTTAGTTTTAAAACAAATAACATGCAAGAACAGATACATAGCCATCACACAAATGTGCACCCAGATAATTCACTTATATATAATCACACAGAACATACTTATTTCCAGAGAATTAACATGCAACCAGATTTAAGAATACTTCAGCTTTTAGGAAAAAAGTTACTCACTTGATTTCCAAAAGAAACAGAGTTTCCCTTTTATGCTTGAAACAGGCTTTGAAAATTTGCAAGTGAAACCTTCTTCTTTGATCTCTAGGTTTTATGAATTTGTATGGTTGTTTTAATTGAAGTTTTTGTTTATGTTCAAGATGATGTTACTTTTGTTTTCTCAGCTGGAATGGAACGAAATGGAATTGGAAAGTTGATATGTGAAAATGAAGTATACATGGAATGTATTTTTTTATACAAGGTGATAATGTGGTTTGTACAGTGTTTAGCAGGGATATTTTCTTTGCTTGCTGGCTGAAATGAGAACATTAATTAGGCTTGTACAATCTTGAATATATATCACACTTATCCAATTTTTTATACGGTATGTACAAATGATTTTTCATTTCTTTTGCTTTGTCTTCCTTTGCAAGCCATTTCACTTGCTTATACTTTGTCTACATACTTATATTTTTGTTTCATTCTTTTGCAAGTGTTCATACATGAATATATATTGGTGTTTGTATTTTCTTTGTTTTTATAATATAAGTGAATTAACATGTTATCAAAAAAATTTATTTTTTTTATTTTCATTTATTTCTATTTTTAACTTAACCATCAATTTTAAATTTTAAATTATTTATTCTCATACTTGTGTTCAATACTTATATTGTTATAATTTATTTTCAACCATTTATTAAGATTTAAATTCAAATTCAATAAAATTTTATAATTTCAAATCTACTCATATAGGCATAACTATATACATTCACATATATATACAATTCTTAAATTTAAACGATTTAACATATATTCTATTTGAATTCGGGGAAACTCGAATCAATTTATCAATTAAATTTCCCAATTTTTTATTCAAAAATTAAATCAATTATCAATTTAAATATATATAAAATCCGGGGTCGTTACAACCTTCCCCCTTAAAAGAATTTCATCCTCAAAATTTGAAAGTAGGGAGACAACAAAAGAATAGATGAAGAATGTTTCATCAAATCAACTGAATATCTATTCTGCATTTGGCTTACCAAATTAGAATATCAATAATAGATACAAGAACATATCTTTTTAATTTTTTTCCACAAGATACTCGGGTTATCCAAATCTACGAAATATGTAGTGGCATTGGTTAGTTCAAAGGGATAACTAACCATTCGTAGAACATATTGGGACCCAAAAATAGATAGATATATGGATACAACTTCAAAACTTCCAGTTTTGAAACTAAAGTATACCTATCAACCATAGCAACCAAAGCGAACAAGGCAACCAATACATCCAAACAACAATTTTGGATTATTTGGAGTTTATGTCCCATGCAAATATATCAAATCTTCTTCCTGGATCTACCAGGAACCATCGAAGAATTGAAAAAAATGCTGAAAAAAAGAGATTGATAGAGAAAAGATTGTTTCCTTGTTGTTACAAGGTATTGACCATTTATAGTCGTATTCCCCTGTCCCCTATCTCATCCTCTTCTTGCACTCATACTCACTATCAGTGAATAGTAAGAGAATTTACTGAGGCATATAAACAGATATCTTAGGGATTACTCATTCTAGGGTATACTTCACCCTATCTCTAATGAGCTACTTAATGTGTTATACTCCACAGCTAAAGTTTAACCTTCATCTCTGATACCACTGTAAAGATCCTGACTCAGCCTTCGAAAATCGACACTCGTACTTCACTTGTACTCGAATGTCGCAGATTCAAACGCCGAATCTGTCTCGCCGGAGCTTATAACACAGTAAGTATAACAACACAGCGGAATAAAGAAATAGATGATATCATATACAACTCCAATGAATACAATATCCAGAATGATATAAAACAATGATATCAATATGATACAACAATATGAGACACAAATAATAATGTTACAGCGGAAAAAACAGAGCTGATAACTCTAAATGATCAATCATAAAGGCTGAGTCCAACCACTCCAATGTCAAGCTCGAACCACCATCACATTTCACAAAGATAAGCAAGGTCAGTCATCATCTCCAAAAACTGAACTAGCTCCCGATAATCTACTAAACCTGACTATCTGAAAAAAACCCAACTCTAGACTGCCCGTGTGGAAAATTGTGGGCACCCAGAGTTTAGGAAGGGAACAATAAACTCCGGGTCAGTCATGGGACTGGTATGAGTAACAAAAATAGTTTATCTTTAAATCAAACAACAAAAGAATTTTAAATATTGAAATCCGCAATGCTTTTTGGAAAATGAAACTACCATAAGGCCTCCCGCCACACACACAATGCAAACGCAGAATTGGAGGAGATTTCTCCTTATGGTAGTCAAAAATGCTTACTACGCAAAATCATTCGATATTATTACTATTAGTGCATAGTGTAGAAAACCATTTCGAAAGTATAATATTAATCTTAGCCAGCATAGACATTCCGAACTATGCCTACTATAGCTACCATCTAAACAGTGGTGACCACCATAAGTAAATGGCAGGTTCTACAACTAAAACCATACTGGGTTCGTATTGTTTGATTGGATTTTCCAATAAATGGTCAGGCTAAGGAACTTCCTATGCCACGTAGGAACGCCTCTAGAGGGACGCCCCGAGAGACAACTGCTCTCTGCCAACACAAGGCCGATTACCCCCTTCCCGGGTAGTAAACCTGAGATATGCCACCCCCGGTCGTTTGCGACCTTTATCCAAGAGCTCTCGATCACAAAGCAACAATCACACAGAAAATGAGATTGGAGCAACCACACAGGTAAAATATCTGGGATCCATACTATGATACCACCTTTTTCCAGAAGGAATGGACATACCCTAAAGGAGCTACCTCTGAAACCTTGCCGCACTTTCCTGTTTCGACCATTACTGGTCTGTGATGCTCGATGAGGTCTCGTCCACAAAGCTACGCTTTTTCAAAAAGCCATGCTTTGATCAACAAATGATCAGCAACACACAGCAAAACTCAGCATGCTACACTACCAAATTGGGAGTATATCACTGATAACCTTCAACTACATAACCTCTGAGCTCGTACGTCTCAGAGAAGGGTGTTAAGCTAAGAGAATAAATCTCCGCCACCAAACAGAAATGTATTTGAAATAAATCAGCTTTATATCTCAAAGTGTAGTGTCAGACATACGTCCATACAAGTCTGTTCCGGGTTCGAACAGAACCGAAGGCACTTCCAAAGAAGCCCTTGCAATCCGGGTATTCACAATCCCGATCGGATTTCCCATCACTTAGGGAATCTTTATACCGGCGCGACTCAGTGCAGAGACAATCGATAGGTTATCCTATCGTTCTCACAAATACCCGGTCTTCACCACCGGTCTTCAAATGCAATCCATATACGACGTATCATTATTCGGAATGGGTTATATGACGCAAAGGTCCTCTCCCGGCTAAACCGAATAATTAGCGTAATATTTAAAAACATATGGATATTGGGATTTCAATTAAGTCACAACTTATTACCCAAAACTTTTCTTTCAAATGGTTTAAACACATTACCATTTTAATCTTTTACATAAAAAGATTCATCTCACAAAGTTCACCCAGTTTCACACAGATTTATTCATAGATTTTCCAAATCAATTTCCATTTTAATTGGATTAACTCATTAAATCTTTAAATCAAAGATTTAACTTATAACTTTCAAAACAATTCCATTTCGACCCTTTTATACAAAAGGTACACCTTTCCAATTTCAAAACAAAGTTCAACAATCTTTCACAAAGATATATTCATAACTCGGAAAACCATTTTCCAATTCAAACTTGAAATTCCTTTAATTTAAATTGGAATTTCATTTCTTATATGAAAGCTTCTATTATTTGAAAATAAATAGTTTTCATTTCGGAAAATCTGATTCATTTATACGAGTTAAAGTCCTTGGGGTAAATTCAAATACTCAAAACCATACTTTTAAAATGGTTTGAATTCATATAACACATCTATAACATCTTTAACCATAATTTCCAATCATGGAATTCAATTCCAAATTTTGAATTCAAATTCAAATTAAATTATTTAAATTTGAAGCTTTACCAAGTTATTCATAATAACTTTTATCTTAAAAACTCCTTTTCAAAAGCTTTAACATTTAACCCAAATCCATTTCCAAAATCTATTGAAATTAAAATTTCAATTTCAAAAACATTAAATTTAAATCATCTGTGACTTAACCGATTTCCTCGTGAAATCCATATTTGTGTGTGTAAAAGTGTGGTCCAGGGGTGTTACACAGTAGTGCAACATCATTCAATCATCACAGATTAAATACAACAATATATTTGATAAGCAGTATAACTATAACGCTTATCTTTTATTCACAAATCACAGATATATATATATATATATATCACAGATAATAAATTACAGTCATCCCAGATAAATAAATTACATTACAGATCACAACACAAATCAGGATATATCAAAAAGCATCACAAATCAGGAATATCAAATAATTCACTCATTCAATAAAATCCAAACATCCGTAAGTAGGATCAATTTAATTATTTGATTGATTTAAATCAGATTAATTTCTATGAATAAATTTGCTAGTCATGGTAAATTATACAAACCATTTAATAAATTCCCTTTGATTAATCATTAATTAACCCTTAATTAATTACTTAAATGATTATCTCTAATCACAAATTAATTACATTGAGCAATTATCCTTTAATCATTTAATTAATCAATTTTAATCATTTATTTACTTTTAATTAAGTAATTATCTTCAAGTAATTAATTACCTTTAATTACTTATATTAATTAATCTTAATTAATTAATCATTCTTTAATATAATTACACAAAGTAATTATCCCTTAATTACGTTAAGTAATAATCTTTTATTAATTACATTAAGTAATCAATTTCATTAAGTAATTAACCTTAATTATTAATTAATTAACCTTTAATTAATAACTAATTAACCTTAATCATGTAGTTGATTAACCTTTAATTAATCACATAAATAAATTAATCACCTTGATTAATTATCCATTAATTAATCACATTGATTAATAAACCTTTAAGTAATTAAATAATTAATCCTTTTTAATTACATTGGATAATTATCATTCTAAATCACTTTCATTAAGCAATTATCATTTAATTACTTCCATTAAATAAATCTTCAATCACTTAAGACTTAAAATTAAATAAAAGATAATCCATTTATCTTAAATAAATTACTTTAATCATCATTAAAATCTTTATTTAATAAACCATATAATTAATTTTCATTAACAAAATAAATTGACTTAGATTAAAACATCTTTCGTAATTAACTTCTCAATGTTAAAGAATACTTACCTTATAAAAAGAAGTTTAAACGAATTTGAAACCAAATTCATTTTTTTAAATCCAAACTATTTAAATTATGCTTTAAACATTCAAAGTTGTTTAAAACATTTTGAATTTTAAAAAATTTCCTTTATTTCAAAACTGAGATTTAAACTGACCTAACTCTAGATTTAAACTTAGATTTAAAACTCTGTTTAAATCTTTACTTCAGATTTTCAAATCATTTTAAAATTAAACAGTCAGGTTTAAAAGAAAACCTGTAACTAAACACTGACCCGAGCTATCCCTAAATCCCTTTGAGTCAAACATCCCAAGTCTTCGAGCAATACACAAATCGACTCGAGTAAAACTCGAGTATCACCTTCCCTCAACCCAGACTTATCAAAACCCAGATCACCAGAATACACAGTGCACCGAGCACATGCACAGTGGCTCCGACCATCTACGGTCAACTTCGACGACTTCATCACATCGGCAAACATCCAAGCAACTCATCACACTCATCAGATCATGACCATCAACTCGAAATCAAAATCTAACAATTGAACCCAAAAACCGAAACCAACGACCAAACCTGGAACTTCCTCGACCTTGCTCCTCCGACCATCGGAGCATCAGCAATTCCGGTCACGACTTTGTCCATGCCATAGCTACCTTTCCCCAGAGTTCTGTTGAACTCGATCATTAATTGAAGTCGTGCTGATCAAATACCCTGACCTAGTCAAAACTAGGTTTACAGACTTCACCGATCTCCCATCACCGCCACAGTGCCTTGAACACCAACCTAAAATTTTTCGCCAATCTCCCAGTCATTCCTCCATCTCCAGGAAAGACCACAAGCCTTCCGATCAACTTGATCGCCAGAGGCAACCCAAAACATCAATTTTAGTTCAACTCGAACTGCTCGTCCTGTACATCTCTAAAAATTGTGATTCCAATCTTGAAAATCATGTTTTTGAATAAGGTTTTAGATTATATGCCTAAAATCATAGATTAAGATTTTTGGATTTTCACTCAAATTTAGCTTGCCCTGCTCTTTTGATTTCCAGTGAGTTCCCAACTTTATTTCAACTTAAATAATTTTTTTTTCAAACTTACTTTATGATGAACAATCAACCTTTGTTCAAGACTCAAATCTTAGCAAAGCCTAGATCAAAGAAAATGAATTTTGATTGAATTCTTAACTTAGAAACTAGTATGTTCTTTTGACATAACTAATACTAGTCTGTTCTTTGGTTTTCCAGAGGTAACTTAATTAAAAAATTTAAACATTAATATATATTGAAACAACAATTTTGTTTGAATCTTAAATCCTAACTAGAATCAGATCAAGTGATAATGGAATTTTACCAAAATCTTAGTTTTAAAACCAAGAACAGGCAAGAACAGATACACAGCCATCACACAAATGTGCACCCAGATAATTCACTTATATATAATCACACAGAACATACTTATTTCCAGAGAATTAACATGCAACCAGATTTAAGAATACTTCAGCTTTTAGGAAAAATGTTACTCACTTGATTTCCAAAAGAAACAGAGTTTCCCTTTTATGCTTGAAACAGGCTTTGAAAATTTGCAAGTGAAACCTTCTTCTTTGATCTCTGGCTTTTATGAATTTGTATGGTTGTTTTAATTGAAGTTTTTGTTTATGTTCAAGATGATGTTACTTTTGTTTTCTCAGCTGGAATGGAACGAAATGGAATTGGAAAGTTGATATGTGAAAATGAAGTATACAGGGAATGTATTTTTTATACAAGGTGATATTGTACAATGTTTAGCAGGGATATTTTCTTTGCTTGCTGGCTGAAATGAGAGCATTAATTAGGCTTGTACAATCTTGAATATATATCATACTTATCCAATTTTTTATACGGTATGTACAAATGATTTTTCATTTCTTTTGCTTTGTCTTCCTTTGCAAGCCATTTCACTTGATTATACTTTGTCTACATACTTATATTTTTGTTTCATTCTTTTGCTAGTGTTCATACATGAATATATATTAGTGTTTGTATTTTCTTTGTTTTTATAATATAAGTGAATCTCTATTTTAACATGTTATCAAATTTTTTTTTTCATTTATTTCTATTTTTAACTTAACCATCAATTTTAAATTTTAAATAATTTATTCTCATACTTATGTTCAATATTTATATTGTTATAATTTATTTTCAACCGTTTATTAAGGTTTAAATTCAAATTCAATAAAATTTTATAATTTCAAATCTACTCATATAGGCATAACTATATACATTCACATATATATACAATTCTTAAATTTAAACGATTTAACATATATTCTATTTGAATTAGGGGAAACTCGAATCAATTTATCAATTAAATTTCCTACTTTTTTATTCAAAAATTAAATTAATTATCAATTTAAATATATATAAAATCCGGGGTCGTTACAGCTAATAAATGGACTATCAGTCCAGAAAATAGGTAATAAGTAGACTATCTGTCCATAACATAATAGCAAGGTCCGTTATGCTACAAATGGACTATCTGTCCATAGAACTGGACTGACCGCTCGCAAACTAGACTAACTATCCGAAATCTAGGCTGACTGCCTACAAAATGGACTAACTGTCCGAATCATTTTCCTGAGGGTTAACTACCCTTTATCTTTTTCCTTAAAAACCTTTTAAAAATGATTTAACCCTTTAAATCATACTTATACAAGGAAACTACATTCTTAGCTTTAATCTAAGCTATTTTGCCATGATATATATACTATACTCAAAATAATGTTGATGAAATTTAATAAGGATTAACTATCCTTCCAAAACAAGTTAAAATCCTTTTTAACTTGAAAATACTTAGGCTATATTGCCTATTTCATACATTCGAAACCTTTGTTTAAAACCTTTAAACAACCCTTTTGAAATCCTTGAAGGTAACCCCTTTGAAACCATTGAAAGACCCTTTCGAAACCATTGAATATTGCCTTTCGAAAACATTGGAAAAACCTTTCCTTTCTTTTCTCCGAAAGCTTCAAAACATTAGACGTCCCCTTTAAAACCTTTAAATGTTGCCTTTCGAAAACATAGGATACCCTTTCCTTTCAATCCTTTCGAAACCCTGAGGAACCACCCCTTTCGAAACCATTCATTAAAACCTTTCGAAACAGTCAAAATTCAATCCTTTCGAAAGCACTTTGGGTTCAATCTAAAACATGTGGAAACCTTTCGAAACCATTCAAAAATTTGCCCCTTCGAAACCTTTAAAAAACGTCTCAGTCGAAACCATTTGGATTCTGCCTTCAAGTAGAGCAAAAGGATTAGAAACCCATTAAAGTGGAAAGCATCTGCTTCGTAACCTTTTAAAACTATCTCTTTCGAAACCATTTTGGGTTTTACTTTACTTATAGAAAAAGGGTCTTTAAAACATTTATGTCGAAAGCATCTATTTCGAAACCATTTCCTTAGTAAAGAAGTGATGGTGTCGAAAGCATTGGAGAGGTGGCCAAGTTTTTAGAAAACAAAACAACCCTTTCGAAACCATCTGGGTCGAAAGGTAGGAAGCGGCAGCTAAAGGCTTCAACTCAGTCGAAAGAAATTATTTAAAACAAAAGCGCAACCTAATCGAAACCATTCCTTTAAAACCATTTGTTCTAGTCGAAAGTTACTCAGTCGAAAGCCATTTTAGTCGAAAGCAAGCAGATGCATTTTTAATTTAAAAACAAAGTACTACCTCAACCCCTTCGAAACTTCTGGTTTCAACTCCATACCTTCTGCCTACATCCAATTCACTACGTACCAGTTTCCTGATACCATGTGCATTGGTTTCGATCGAGTCGAAAGCGAAGATAAGGAGGCGGAACCTAGTGCCGACGGTGTCGAAATAATGAAAAACATGTAGCAAATAGTTCTTTTCACCTAACCTGCTTCACGTGTCTAATTTTGATTGGTTGCCCTTTTCTTTACCAATAAAAGTACCGCACTTTTCAAAAGTGCTGCCGACTTTCCAGATTTATTAATTTAAATCATTTTACAAAAAGCCCCTTCACCTCTTTTAATTATACAAAACATTGAAGTCTCATACCTTAAATAATTTTATATAACCCTTAAAACACTTAGGATAATTCTACAAAAATTCCAGAAAATCTATTTTAATATGTTTTCCAACATATAAAAAATTTCAGAGCCAAACATTTTATTATTTAACCATAAATAATTATTAACCCAAATTAACATTTCCTTTACTAGAAAATTCATATAATTCCAAATAAATTCTGAAAATTTTGAAAATTGAAACCCATTTCTAAAATAATATTTATTACCTTCATAAAAATTTGCAAGGCATTTGGATGTCATTTAATAGGGTTTTCACCTTAAAACATATCATAAATTCAATATGAATAACCATAATTCATCAACAAGTATATATATTCATTCCATCATTCAAAAACATGGCAAATCATTGAAAAATATTCAGAATTCATATTAAAACCAAAAACACACTAAAAAATGAGATGTAAACATTATTCACCTTAGCTTTAGAGATTAAAGAGATTGCGATGTGAATGGATTTGGTTTGCTTAAGCTTCTTCCTAGCTTTTCTTCCTCTTACTCTTGTTAATGGTGCCAGCCTCTTCTAAATTTTTTGAAAACGAAAATTGAACGTGTATGGGGGAGATACACAGCCATGTTTGAGGGTTATAAGAATGGCCTCTTTCCTATTTTACCCCTTCCTTATTTCATGTTAAACTTTTCTTTTAATTCATTACTAAATGGCACGGCTATACCTTAATTAAATATCAAATCTCAATCCCACAATCAACTCATTATTTTATTTAATTTAGCTAATTAAATATTCTAAATAATGTTACCAAAAATCTGGGGTGTTACACACTCCCCTCCTTAATGAATTTTTTCCTCGAAATTACGATAAGGTACACAACAAATCAAACAAGAAGGTAAAACATACCATCAAACAAGTCAGCATAAGTATTTCTAATCCTACTCTCAATCTCCCATGTACAGTCTCTGTTATCGTCACTCCACTGAACTTTGACTAGTCTGACTGTCTTGGTTCTAAGCCTCTTCTCATCCCTCGCAACAGTACGAATATGCTTCCTTACTATAGTCAAATCCGGTTCTACCACTAAATCATCTAGCGCAGTCGGTGCAATAGTAGTCTCCAGGTCTCTAATACACTTCCTAAGATGAGAAACATGGAAAACATCGTGGACTCCTCCCAAACTGCTCGGTAACTCAACTCTATATGCGAGTTTCCCGATCCTCTCAACAATAGGAAAAGATCCAATGAATCTCGGTGCTAACTTTCCCGATCTTCCAAATCTTATCACACCCTTCATTGGTGACACCTTGAGGAAAACCTGATCTCCAACCCAGAACTCTAAATCTTTCCGTCTCTTAACTGCATAACTCATCTGCCTAGACTGAGCCTCCTTCATTCTAGCCCGAATGACCTCAATCTTTTCTACAGCTTCTCTGGCTAAATCTGGACCAAGAACCAACCTATCCCCGGTCTCTAACCAACATAAGGGAGATTTCCATGGCCCTCCATACAAAGCTTCAAATGATGCCATCACAATACTAGTCTGATAACCGTTGTTATACGAAAACTCTACTAAATGCAGATGGTCTTCCCATGATCCCCCGAAATCTTGAACACAAGCTCTTAACAAATCCTCTAAGATTTTGTTAACTCTTTCCGTTTGTCCATCTGCATACGGATGGTAAGCAGTACTCACCTTAAGCTTGGTTCCCAAAACTTCCTGCAGACTCTTCCAGAACTCGCTAATGAACAAAGAATCTCTATCACTAACTATAATACTAGGAATTCCATGTAGTCTAACCACATTCTTCAGAAATAACCTTGCCAAAACAGGTGCCGTTCTGGTTGACTTAACTGGAATGAAATAGGTACTCTTGGTCAATCTGTCCACTATGACCCATATACTATCATTTCCTCTGCTCGAACTTGGCAACCCGTCAATTAAATCCATGGAGATAGAATCCCACTTCCATAATGGAATATCTAATGGCTGAAGCAACCCACTTGGTTTCTGGTGTTCGGCCTTTGTCTACTAGCAAATCATGCACCGCTTCACACACGACCCAATATCCTGCTTCATACCTTCCCAGAAGAAACTCCTCTTCATATCCTGATACATCTTAGTACCTCCTGGATGAATAGAGAACTTCGAATGACAGCATTCCTCCAAGACTTCTTTCCTTTATGTTTCCTATACTCGGAACACATAATCTTCCTTTCTTTCTCAACCATCCATTCTGGTCAAGACTGAAATCTTTCAAATCATCGCCCTCGGTTCCATCTCTTACCATCCTGATCCTTTCAGCTGATACCGGATCCTCTTCTTGTTTAGAATTAATCCTTTCGATCATCACTGGTCGAACTTACAAACAAGATAATACAACTGTATCTCCACTAGACCCAGCCTCAGATCTCCACTGCACTCTACAATCTGCTAATGCTTCTAAATCTTTCCACTCAGCAATCATTGCTAAAACTGCATTCTGGTGTTTCCTGCTAAGTGCATCCGCAACCTTGTTGCCTTTTCCTGGTGACTCAATCCCAAAGTCATAAGCTGCAATAAACTCTAACTACCTCTACTATCTCACGTTCAACTCCTTCTGAGAGAACAAATACTTTAGCGACTTATAATCTGTATATAACTCAAACCTTTCTCCCAAAAGGTAATGTCTCCACAACTACAAAGCAAAAATTACCGTAGCCAATTCCAAATCATGCATCAGATATCTGACCTCATGCGGTCTAAGTTGTCTAGAAGCATAGGCAATCACTTTACTTTTCTACATCAGCATTGCTCCTAATCATGTTCCACACGCATCAGTATAACTACCAAATCCTAATTCCCTTCCAGAACAACCAAAACAGGTGCGTGGGTCAATAAGTGTTTCAAACTCTAGAATGCTTCCTCACACTTATCGGTCCACACAAACTTTACATCCTTTCTCGTCAGCTTGGTCATCGGTGCCGCTATCTATGAAAAATCCTCAATGAACCTCTGATAATAACCAGCCAACCCAAGGAAACTCTTTATCTCCATCACTGTCTCGGGTCTGTTCCAACTATTCACTACTTCAATCTTAGTTGGATCCACTGATAACCCTTTCTCTAAGACTACATGACCTAGAAACTTCACTTCTTTCCTTCAAAAATGACACTTCGAAAACTTCGCCTTCAGCTGATGCTGCCTTAGCGTCTCAAGCACCACTCTAAGATGAACTTCATGCTCTCTCTCATCCTTAGAGTATATTAAGATATCATCTATGAAAATCAATACGAAACTATCCAAGTGCTCTTGGAAAACTCTGTTCATCAAATCCACAAAGAAAGCTGGCGCATTAGTCAGTCCGAACGGCAAAACTAACCATTCGTATGACCTATATCTGGTCCTAAACGCCGTCAAAGATGTACTATCCTCTGCTATCCTAAGCTGATGGAAACCGGTCACTAAATCCCACTGCGAAAATACCATGGCTCCACTCAACTGGTCGAATAAATTGTCAATCCTCGGCAATGGATATTGATTCTTTATTCTCCTCTCATTCAACTTACGATAATCGATACATAGCCTTAAAGATCCATCTGGCTTCTAAGCAAACACTATAGTTGCTCCTCAAGGAAAACTACTTGGCCTGATAAAACTCTTGCTTTCCAATTCCACCAACTGCACCTTCAACTCCCTCATCTCTAAAGGGGTCATCCTGCTTGGTGGCCTACTCACCAGTTCTGCTCCCGGAACCAAATCTATCCGAAACTCAATGGCTCATTTCGGCGGCAATCCAACTACTGGCTCAAAAACATATGCGAATTCTCTAACCACGTAAACTCGACTCCACTCATCATCCAATTCCATAGCACCCATCAAGGCATACACTTCACCACAAGAACCTTCTACGATATAAACTATCCGATCATTACAATCTGGGTGTCTAAGCTATATTTTCCTATCCTAGTAAAATATCCTAGCATCGTACTCACTTAACCAATCCATCCCAAGAATAATCCCGAACCCCAAAAAATTAAACACATGCAAACTGCAACCAAAAGTATGACCTAACAGATTAAACTTTAACCGGTCACACCTCAACCCTAGAGTTGCATACTCTCCTATTGGATTCGCAACCCGTAAGGAAAGAACTAAATATATGGGTTCTAGGTTAAGCTTATCTATCAAACATCTAGATATAAAAGAATGCGGTGCACCGGTATCAAATAGAACGCTAACAGTCATACCATGAATCTGAAGCGTACCGCCCAAGACTGCCTTTCCCTTCTCCTGAGCTGTTGGCTTAGAAGCAGCAGGTTCCAATGCATATACCTTGCCCTTTCCATCCTTAGCGGGCTCCTTGCACTGGCTCTTATAATGGCAAATCTGGTCACAGTTGAAGCACCTAACATTCTTCTTTCCAGTTACCTCCTTTTCCTTCCTAGCACAACACTCATTAGCAAAGTGCCCCTTCTTGTCACACTTGAAGCAAACAATCTCAGACTTCCCCTTCTTAGTTGCTCCACCCTTTCGAGCACATTTCTTAGGAAAGAACCTCCTCTTCTGATTCTGCCCAACTTGGACTTCTTTAGTCTTACTCTTCTCTAGAGAATCAAGAATCTCCTCATGTCTTAAGGCCATCTCCACTACAAAGTCAGAAGGATCTCTAATATGAGGTAATGTGGCCCTAGCTAACTCAGGCTTCAACCCCCTGATAAACTTCTCATTCCTCTTCATCACTGTATCCACTGAAGCATATCCATACCTGGCCAACTCCTCGAACTTTCTAGCATACTCCAGAATAGACATCTCTCCCTGCTCTAACTCAGCAAATTTCCTGATCAGAACATATTTGCCATTGTAGACATAAACCTCTCCTGGAACCTTCCCTTGAAATCTTCCCATGACAAAGTTTCCTCGTCCACACCAGCCGTCACACCGTTCCACCAAAACAGCGTGACTCCCTGAAGCTGTCTGGATGCCAACCTCCTCTTCTGCTCATCATTTAGCCCCAAATCTGCAAAAATCTTTCGTAGTGCAATGACCAATTCTCTACCTCAATGGCAACTTCTATTCCAACAAACGACTTCCCTCCAAGCTTGGTGTAATCTCCACTCAGCTTAGCATAATGGTTAACTGCCAGAACTTCCGGAACCCCTACTCATGTAGCATTTCCTCCTAACACTCCAGCTGCAACTCCCGCCTGTACCATATTCTTGAAAAACGATATATAGCTTCCATTCTAACTTGTGGGACTTCAGCTCCCACATTCTCTGCTTGTGCCTGACCTTGACCCTTTCTCACATTGGCCTGGCATTTCCATCGGTGCCTTCCCCTCTTGAGTTAACTCTTCCTCTTCTACCTTCCATATCTGTATTCAAACCTTATGAGATATAGAAAAATAACCTAACAAGGATAGGAGACTAGAGATAAAGCATATACTTATATATAACAAATACAAGTACGTTACTATAATGTTATCCCATACCCCAATCTTACTCCGGTTCCTTAGGATTTTGTTTTAAAAACCATTTTTTAGTTTAAAGTTTTTCATAAACCATGCTCTGGTACCAAGTTTTAACATCCCGTATCTAGAGGCCAAAAACTAAGCGCTAAAGATGCTGCAGTCATCCATAGTATTAACTTCTGGTGACAAAATATGGTAATGATCGATAATGGTATTCATAATATCAGAAGCACTTATATATGAACAAAATCATAGATTCCAAAAACAACATTTTTACTGATTACATTTCGAAACCAATTCATATCCAAATTACATGTAACAACCCTATATTTTACAAATATTCTTAAATTGATTTTTTCCAGATTCAAAAGCTTTATTTATGAAAAAGAATAAATTTTGTTATTTTGAATATAAACTTTGACTTTGATGTGGATTAGAATTCCAAATATGACTAAATTTAATATTTCCTGAAAATGTGAATTTTGGTCAATAGTCAAACTTTGACTTTTAAGTTTAAATTTTAAATAGTTTGAAATTATAAATTTTATCTTTTATTATGAAAATAGATTTAATAACTTGAACACTACTTTTCGTTTCGTTGAAAACGGAGTTAAAATGTAAAAGTTATGTACATTTCAAGTTTTAGTATAATTTGTTTTATTGTGCATTTTTGCCTATTTTAAATTTTATAAATTTTATTTTCTTTGCAATATTTTATTTAAATATGTGTTAATATGTTATTTTATGTATATTTTTTTCTTTTATTATTTTTAAAGTGAAGTAGTGTGAAATTTTCATGTCCTGTCTGCTATTTTTAAATAATTTCTTCAATTCTTTTGCTATTTTCTCTGAATTTAATTATTTATTTCACTTTGAAAATGTTTTAAAAGTCATTTTTATTTCAAATTTTGTTTTAGAATATTTTAAATTAAAGTTAATAATTTTCCAAAGTCAATGGTGATTTATTTGTAATTTCTGGACACTGTTTTGTATTTTAAGCAATTTCTTTTATTATTTAATAAAATTTCTTTAAATTTTATTATTTATTTTCTTATATCTTTACTTAGTTTCGGTTTGTATAGTATTTTTATGAAATATTTTGTTTATATAAAGATTTATAAGGAAAGAAATGTGAAGGGTTGTGTAACGCTTTGAAACGGAAGCCCTTTTATTTACCAAATCCTTTAATTCCTTTAACTCCAGAAAATTAATTGCCTAGCCATGTAAAACCCTAGTGTAGCCGTCATCTCATTTGGCATTCACGTGAAAAAATATCCCATCTTCAATTGTTTCTCACGGCTAGAGAAAATTAGGTAATGGCCTCCATCTCTTTCTTCCTACTTTTCTTCTTTTTCTATGCTATTTTGCTTGCCTTCTTCCCTGATTGAGATCAGCCTCTACCCCTATTCCTCTGCCACCACCTCCTTCCATCTCTTCCCGACCACCACCAGCCCCCACTCCACCAGATCTGACCATAGCCGAACCATTTTGATGGTAAAACCCTCCAAATTTCAACCTAGATGCCTGAAAACCATGTTTATTGACCTCTACATGCTCACCCACCTCAACCACCACCCAAACCACCACCATAGCCACCACCACCTCCCTGACCTGACCACAACACACCCCTCCCCACCTCTATCCAGATCTGAACTTGAATGGCCAAGCCCAAACTCCTATGGCCGAGCCCTTTTGTTGACCAAAAACCACGCTAGTGTGCCTAAAACTCTTCACATACCTATGTTATAACTTCCCCATCATCTCTAGCTTGTAGCCGTGTATCCCTTGGTCCAAACCAGACCCAAAACCATTGCCTTAGACCTGTAGTTTCCCTCATGGCTGAGCCTAGTAAAGGTTGAAAGCAAGTGCAAGCATTTCTATTTGATTCCGTGCAGTCATTTCTAACATTGTTCTATTAAAATTTGGGTTGAAAACTTATATTGTTTGGATTGTTTTGTCTTATGTATTCCGAGGAGTTAACCTTGTCTCTCTCACACTCATCATCATCATGGCTGAGAAATGAACCCCTTGTTCGAGCTTTTGAATGGTTAAAGCATGGTCAAGTAATCTATTCCGTTGTTGCTTCTTATCTGCATTGTTTCAACATTGTTTTGCGTTGAATATTTATGTGTATATTGTCTTGTTTTGTTTGAATGTTTTCAAGGAGATTTATCTTTGGCTCTCTCAATATCCAATCTTATTCGAGCTTTCGTGCCTTCGAAGATCTTAGTTTGTGCATTTGATAGCAATCTCCAGCACAAAGAGGTGAGTTATTCTCACCAGACAATATGTACCTATATAACAAGTAAATTGACACCCTGCGAATCTGTAGAAATATATTATCATGTTATATATGCTTATATTATTATCATATGATGTTCACACCTGTTATTACACCTGTTATATCATATGTTACTGTTATTTAATGTTATTCTGTTATTTATATCTGTTATCACCATTGCAAGTTCCCTGTAGACTAGAATCACTATGGGTTGAAATGATACATACCCGAACGGACTTTAGAATAGGGAAAAATTGTTATGGGCTGAAATGATAGGCCGGAATGATTTTTATTTAATTTATTTTAACTTGGGATTGCGGGTTTGAAATGATAGAACCCGGATTTTTCTTTTTTTAACTGCGGATTGAAATGATACATATCCGTATCACTTGACCTAGGTTAGAAAATTATATACAGGCCCGTGGTTATTTTATAAAGTGCTTTGGATATTTTTAAGTAATTTAAAAATTATAAATTTATGAAATTTGATTTAGATAGATTTTGAAATGTTTTAAAATAAAGAAATTATGATTTTTCTATATGTTAAAAATGTAATTAATGAAGGTTTAACTGGATTTTTGAAATATAACTTAAGTTGGAAATTTGGAATTTTGGTTAAAAATGATATTTAAGTTATATAAATAAAATGGATATTAAATTTTATTTGGAAATGGTAAATATGATAATTTGATTAAATTTGAATTTAAGTGATTTATTAAAGTATTATTGATTTTTCTATGAATTTAAGTGGTTAAATAAATGAATGTTTAAAAGTGATCTTTTAAAATATAACTTGACTAGGAAATGTGAAATTTGGTTTTAATTAAAGGGTTAAGTTAATTAAATAAAATTGGAAATTTAGTTAAATTTGTGAAATGGTAATTTAAATTTGAAGTGTTAAGTTATTTGTTGAAATGTGAAGAATTGGAAACTTTTACACTTAAATTTATTAAGTAAATTGTTGAAAATTGGATTTTATTATAAGAAATTTATTATGAAAAGATATATGTTAAACGATATGTAAATGAACATTTTAAATGTTAAAATATGATTTTTAGAATGTTTATGTGTTTTAAATTAAAGTTATTTAATTGCTGGAAATACACTAACACCTGAAATTAACTTTTAATAGCATTCAGAAATGCTATAGATTCTGTTTTGAAATAAAATTGTGTAAAAAGAGCTATTACAGCATTTCTGAAATGCTGTAGTTGCTGTAATTGAACTTATAGGCTAATATTGAACTCAGGTCTATTATAGCATTCTCTGGAAATGCTATAATGGTCTGCAGTCTTTGCTGAAACCAAATTTAACCCTTGTTTTGAAATCTGAACTACCGCAGCACTTCTGAAATGCTGTCTTTTCTGTTTTGAACTATAATTCAACTAAAACTGAGTTTTAACAGCAGTTTTAAGTGCTGTCTTTGCTGAATTAAAAATGTTTTCAAATATAACCTATAGCAGTTGTTTTTAAATGCTGTGAAATGCTAAAATTTTAATAATTAGGGTTTTTGACTTAGTTAACGAACTCAGAATGGTTTGAAACTTTGGAAATTGAATACTTGATTTGAAAATATAATAATTACACTTTTAAAAGCTTTAAATGAATTATTTGATTGGAATATAAACTATTTAGAGGGTGACTTGAAATGATAATAAATGAAGTATACCTTTAAATTTAAAAGGTATTTAAAGTTGAATATTTAGATTTGAACTCAAATGATATTTGGAATATTAAAATGATTTGAAATGAAGTTTTGAAATGATATGATATTTTAAAAATATGGAAATGGTTTGGAATTGATTTAATCTTTCTTTTGATAAAGATTTGGATTTGAAATGATATTCTATTTTGAAGTATAAACTGTTTTTAAACTTATAAACACGGGTTATAATAACGTTGGGTTGTTAAAGAGACCGGGGGTCGGATATGGACATACTCTCTGTCTTACCGAAAACCACTTTGGCAACTGTGTACGCAGTGGAGATTCCAGAATGAAGTAGGATGGTGGCGACGTTCTTAAGGTATGTTACGTGGACCCAACTCCCGTGAGTTGGCATAAGGTGGCTAAAACAGGAGCGATCTCGGACCAGTGAGGTAGCACCTCTTCTCGAACACATTTCTTCGATATTATACTCTTACTTGTGATTGATTAGATGGCCATCCTCCGATTTGGGAGTGTTGTTCGAGGTGGAACGGTAGTGGCTGCTATGCGTATCCATCAGTCCGTGTGCGTAATTGGTATATCTACCCTGGCATTGCCTAGTTGTGCCGTGTCACCTACCATATCGAGCTTTACTACGATTATGATTTTAAGATCCGACCGCGTTAAGGTTCTCCTGCCCCTTAACGCTATTTTCTATATGATTATACTTTACTTATTTAGACACTATTATAATAGCGAATATTACTACATAGTAGATATTTTAATGGATCCTTAGAGGATGGGCGGTCCCAAGCATCTTCTAAGTTACTTGTACCCTTATTATAGTTCGCTTGAGTTGGTTTACATTATATAAGTATATATTGTCCTGACTCGAGTGTTTTGTGTTTTGCTTTACGCTCGGGTCAGCCTGAGTTATTCACAGATTTGGATTTCCACTCGCTTGGAGATTTGAATCGCTGGAGATTATCTGCTTGTCTTGTCATATCTATTTCAGTTCCGTTGTTCTACTCAGCTTGTACTTGGTTATTTTATTGAGACTTTTGTTGTACTCTATTTCTTCTGTTGTATCTTATGTAACTCTGACATATTTAGATAGTAGCTTCATGAACTACTATTTCTTTTACTTCCGCTGCATTATTTTACTCTGTGTCTGTGATCTGTGATTATATTTATTTACTGTATATTCTGAGATTTGCCAAATTTTATTTACAACGCGGTATTTTGAGCAATTCAACTCCGGCATGAGTGTCTACCTATACACTTATAATGGATGCGAATGGTTGAAAATATCGGGTCGTTACAGTTGGTAACTACTATTTCTTTTACTTTCGCTACATTATTTTACTCTGTGTCTGTGATTATATTTATTTACTGTATATTCTGAGATTTGCCAAATTTTATTTACAATGCGGTATTTTGAGCAATTCGACTCCGGCATGTGTGTCTGCCTATGCACTTAAAGGGTGCAGCATGATAGGGGGTTCTCGCATTTGGTTTGGTAGCGAGCGGATGACTCTTACTCCTACATGTCCCTGCGGGGTTGGTGCAGTCGAGAGGCTGGCTGTAAAGGCAGAACACAGGTACTGCTGTATGCTGCGGTGGGCGTTACCCCACTGACGCGGTCCGTTACAGTTGGTATAAGAGCTTTGGCTTTGAGGCAAAACTTAGAATATAGGGTAAATTTATTTACAGAATCACTTTGGTTCGAGTTTGAATCTTTTCCTCTTGATTCGAATTTCCTTTGAATTTTTGGAACGTTCCCTGCGGTTCCAAAATTCATTCTTGTCCCTCACTATTCATCTTATTTTGATTTTGGAGTATCACATAACTCCACTTCGAATGATCTTTATAGTGAATTGGCTGTCTCGCCAATATTCTAATTTTTTGGTAAAGGGGGAAACTCCTTTACAAATTTGCATCGATTCACCAGAGATTTATATCTATCCTTGGTTTAGATGCTAATATCTTTTGTTATTCCAAACTCTATCTTTTGAGATCGGATGTAGATTTACCCCAGAAAAAAATCCACATTTGATCTTATTCATTAAGTCACGGTTGACCCGGTTAAGGTTGTCCGCGATTTACCTAAGCTTATCCATCTTCATAATTTGTTAATTTATCATCTTGTCTTTGTTTCCAAACTATCTCCAAACATTTTAAATTGTACTTGTAAATCTATGTTTTGTTTTATAGATTATGTTGTTTGAGTTGTTGATGTTGATTTGGGTTTCTGATCGATTCGTCTGATCAACGCTATCGATAGGATTTCTAAAACACTTTGACAGAACAAACTGACACAATATTATTTTAAATTTGGTTAATGAAATATAAATTTTGATATAAGTAAATATTATGGAACTTAATAAATTGATTTAAATCAAGGTTTTAAATCTCCCCGAGATCAGCCGAGATGAAAATCCGAGATATTAGCCAAAATCCGAGATTTGGCAGCTTGGTTAGTTATAAGTCTTTTAAATATCGCCCGAGACAGCCGAGATATTTACCCGAGATATTGGCCAAAATCCGAGATTTGAAACCTTGATTTAAATTGATTATTTGAAATGATAATACTTGATTTATCATTCTATAAATGAATTTATAAATAGACGTTTATAAATTGATTTTGGAAACTGAAATGAATTTAAATCAAGAATTTGAGAATTCAAGTTTCCGATGGTTTCAAACCTTGTGTTTTCAAGTTTTAAAAGGATATATTATTTAAAGTATTTCAAATAGAAATTTTGTTTTCAAAGAATTTTAAAAGGTTTAAAATATAGTGCTCTTCTCTTTGTCGTTGGAAAATAATTTCGGTGATGACTGCAGCATCATCGACGTTCATTTTCGAGTTTCGAAGTGAAGAGACCGTTCTGTAGTCTTACTACAGCTTTGTTTTGAAAGATTTAATTTATTTGAATTTCTAAATATGATTTGATTTATAATATATATAGATATATGATTTAAATTGATTTGACATATTATGTACATATATTTATTTATCTCTAACTGGTTTGAAGGAAACCGGAAAATTAATTCTTAAATTTCATCTTGAAGAATAATTTCAATTATAAAAAGAAAATCAAATTTTTTGAATAAATGATTCAAACTTGAGATAATTGAATTGGAAAGTTTTATTTGTATAACATACAATTTCATTCCAATATAACTTACCAAAATTACACAGAAGTTGAATATGAAATTGGATAATATACAATATAGAAAGGATTTTTATAAATAAAATTTGAGTGGTTATAATAAATGTTATACACTTAAATTTTAGTTATAAAAGATTAACAGAGGTAAATAGTGAAAAAGGAATTTAAAGAGATTTTATTTAAATAACTTAATAATCAAATTTGATTTAATATGGAACCTTAAGTCTAACCTAGGAATTTAATAAAAGTTATTTCCTGAAATGAATATGTTGTATAATAAATAATGTATCTTTGAATAGATAAAATAAAATACATTTGAATTGGACTTTTGGTAATAAAGTTTATTTAACTTGAATTCATAGTTTAATTGATGTCTAAATGAATAAATGTGTAAAGAAATTTGATTGTTATATTTGCTATGATAAATATTTTATTTATGAAATTGATATGTCTTGAAAAATGAATAATTATGATTTAAATAGTTAAAATGTATTTTAACATCACTAAAACTTGATAATTGAGAATTTGGTTTTCAAATGGGAATTTTAAGTGTAACTCATTAAAGGAATATCTATTTATGAAATGGGTATTTAAAATAAAGTGTTAGGTTATGTGTTAAATTAAGAGCTAACTAAAATAGGGAGCTTTTGACTTAATAAATGAAGTATAGTTTGATTTTAATATTCCATTCATAAAAGTTTGTTTTAATAAGTCATAAGTTAAATGATATCCAAATGAATATTTCTGAAATTGAACTGATTTGAAATACTAATATACCTACTGTAGCATTTTATAAGTGCTACTATTTTGAAAATACAATGTTTTGGAAGTTTTATAATTAAATGAACTTAGAAGTGTTACAACTTTAAAATGAATATTATTTGACCTTGAATTAAAATGGTTTAAATAAAGATTATTTTTAAAAGGTGTTATGATTTTCTAAGTATTATGTTTTTTTTAAAGAAGAACATTTCCAAAGTGTTATGATTTTAGTAGTATGATTTCCAAATGATAAACATCTCTAAATTGTTATGATTTCAAAACATTATGGTTACAAATCTATTATCTTATTTTGTTTTTCGAACTATCTTTTGGTTGTCCTTATTTCTCTTATCTTGTTACAGAATGGAAAGGCTATTGCTTATACCAGTCTGTTTAGAAATCTTTCTGTAATCTTTGATAATCTTTGTTACTCATCTGGATCTGAACACTGTTTTTCCATTCATAGACCGTCGGTCAAGTGAAAGGGGTGATTCAAACTCTAGAGGATCTTGTTCGTGCTTGTATTCTTGATTTGATCACCTCCATCTTATTAAACTTACCTATAACAATAATTATCAGGTGTAATTCCAATCTTCTTATCATCTTGTCTTAATTCTATTTCATTCTATCTTTTTCTGTGCTTTCCCGTACCTCGTTCCTTTTCGGGGACGAAAAGTTTTGAGTGGGGGAGAGTGTAACAACCCTATATTTTACAAATATTCTTAAATTGATTTTTTCCAGATTCAAAAGCTTTATTCATGAAAAAGAATAAATTTTTTTATTTTAAATATAAACTTTGACTTTGCTGTGGATTAGAATTCCAAATATGACTAAATTTAATATTTCCTGAAAATGTGAATTTTGGTCAATAGTCAAACTTTGACTTTTAAGTTTAAATTTTAAATAGTTTGGAATTATAAATTTTATCTTTTATTATGAAAATATATTTAATAACTTGAACACTACTTTTCGTTTCGTTGAAAATGGAGTTAAAATGTAAAAGTTATGTACATTTCAATTTTTAGTATAATTTGTTTTATTGTGCATTTTTGCCTATTTTAAATTTTATAAATTTTATTTTCTTTGTCATATTTTATTTTAATATGTGTTAATATGTTATTTTATGTATATTTTTGTCTTTTTTTATTTTTAAAGTGAAGTAGACATTTTTCTAGAGTCAATGGTAATTTATGTGAAATTTTCATGTCCTGTCTGCTATTTTTAAACAATTTCTTCAATTCTTTTGCTATTTTCTCTGAATTTAATTATTTATTTCACTTTGAAAATTTTTTAAAAGTCATTTTTATTTCAAATTTTGTTTTAGAATATTTTAAATTAAAGTTAATAATTTTCCAAAGTCAATGGTGATTTATTTGTAATTTCTGGACACTATTTTGTATTTTAAGCAATTTCTTTTATTATTTTTTCTAATTTCTTTAAATTTTATTATTTATTTTCTTATATCTTTACTTAGTTTCGGTTTGTATAGTATTTTTCTGAAATATTTTGTTTATATAAAGATTTATAAGGAAAGAAATGTGAAGGGTTGTGTAACGCTTTGAAACGGAAGCCCTTTTATTTACCAAATCCTTTAATTCCTTTAACTCCTCAAAATTAATTGCCTAGCCATGTAAAACCCTAGTGTAGCCGTCATCTCATTTGGCATTCACGTGAAAAAATATCCCATCTTCAATTGTTTCTCACGGCTAGAGAAAATTAGGTAATGGCCTCCATCTCTTTCTTCCTACTTTTCTTCTTTTTCTATGCTATTTTGCTTGCCTTCTTCCCTGATTGAGATCGGCCTCTACCCCTATTCCTCTGCAACCACCTCCTTCCATCTCTTCCCGACCACCACCAGCCCCCACTCCACCAGATCTGACCATAGCCGAACCATTTTGATGGTAAAACCCTCCAAATTTCAACCTAGATGCCTAAAAACCATGTTTATTGACCTCTACATGCTCACCCACCTCCACCACCACCCAAACCACCACCATAGCCACCACCACCTCCCTGACCTGACCACAACACACCCCTCCCCACCTCTGTCCAGATCTGAACTTGAATGGCCAAGCCCAAACTCCTATGACCGAGCCCTTTTGTTGACCAAAAACCACGCTAGTGTGCCTAAAACTCTTTACATACCTATGTTATAACTTCCCCATCATCTCTAGCTTGTAGCCGTGTATCCCTTGGTCCAAACCAGACCCAAAACCATTGCCTTAGACCTGTAGTTTCCCTCATGGCTGAGCCTAGTAAAGGTTGAAAGCAAGTGCAAGCATTTCTATTTGATTCCGTGCAGTCATTTCTAACATTGTTCTATTAAAATTTGGGTTGAAAACTTATATTGTTTGGATTGTTTTGTCTTATGTATTCCGAGGAGTTAACCTTGTCTCTCTCACACTAATCATCATCATGGCTGAGAAATGAACCCCTTGTTCGAGCTTTTGAATGGTTAAAGCATGGTCAAGTAATCTATTCCGTTGTTGCTTCTTATCTGCATTGTTTCAACATTGTTTTGCGTTGAATATTTATGTGTATATTGTCTTGTTTTGTTTGAATGTTTTCAAGGAGATTTATCTTTGGCTCTCTCAATATCCAATCTTATTCGTGCTTTCGTGCCTTCGAAGATCTCAGTTTGTGCATTTGATAGCAATCTCCAGCACAAAGAGGTGAGTTATTCTCACCAGACAATATGTACCTATATAACAAGTAGATTGACACCCTGCGAATCTGTAGAAATATATTATCATGTTATATATGCTTATATTATTATCATATGATGTTCACACCTGTTATATCATATGTTACTGTTATTTATGTTATTCTGTTATTTATATCTGTTATCACCATTGCAAGTTCCCTGTAGACTAGAATCACTATGGGTTGAAATGATACATACCCGAACGGACTTTAGAATAGGGAAAAATTGTTATGGGCTGAAACGATAGGCCTGAACGATTTTTATTTAATTTATTTTAACTTGGGATTGCGGGTTTGAAATGATAGAACCTGGATTTTTCTTTTTTTAACTGCGGATTGAAATGATACATATCCGTATCACTTGACCTAGGTTAGAAAATTATATACAGGCCCGTGGTTATTTTATAAAGTGCTTTGGATATTTTTAAGTAATTTTAAAAATTATAAATTTATGAAATTTGATTTAGATAGATTTTGAAATGTTTTAAAATAAAGAAATTATGATTTTCTATATGTTAAAAATGTAATTAATGAAGGTTTAACTGGATTTTTGAAATATAACTTAAGTTGGAAATTTGCAATTTTGGTTAAAAATGATATTTAAGTTATATAAATAAAATGGATATTAAATTTTATTTGGAAATGGTAAATATGATAATTTGATTAAATTTGAATTTAAGTGATTTATTAAAGTATTATTGATTTTTCTATGAATTTAAGTGGTTAAATAAATGAATGTTTAAAAGTGATCTTTTAAAATATAACTTGACTAGGAAATGTGAAATTTGGTTTTAATTAAAGGGTTAAGTTAATTAAATAAAATTGGAAATTTAGTTAAATTTGTGAAATGGTAATTTAAATTTGAAGTGTTAAGTTATTTGTTGAAATGTGAAGAATTGGAAACTTTTACACTTAAATTTATTAAGTAAATTGTTGAAAATTGGATTTTATTATAAGAAATTTATTATGAAAAGATATATGTTAAACGATATGTAAATGAACATTTTAAATGTTAAAATATGATTTTTAAAATGTTTATGTGTTTTAAATTAAAGTTATTTAATTGCTGGAAATACACTAACACCTGAAATTAACTTTTAATAGCATTCAGAAATGCTATAGATTCTGTTTTGAACTAAAAT
Organism: Allium fistulosum; assembly: GCA_030737815.1. Classification (NCBI taxonomy): domain Eukaryota; kingdom Viridiplantae; phylum Streptophyta; class Magnoliopsida; order Asparagales; family Amaryllidaceae; genus Allium; species Allium fistulosum. Next base: position 504,614,939 of record CM060903.1, on the reverse strand, counting down.
TGTGTAAAAAGAGCTATTACAGCATTTCTAAAATGCTGTAGTTGCTGTAATTGAACTTATAGGCTAATATTGAACTCAGGTCTATTATAGCATTCTCTGGAAATGCTATAATGGTCTGCAATCTTTGCTGAAACCAAATTTAACCCTTGTTTTGAAATCTGAACTACCGCAGCACTTCTGAAATGCTGTCTTTTCTGTTTTGAACTATAATTCAACTAAAACTGAGTTTTAACAGCAGTTATAAGTGCTGTCTTTGCTGAATTAAAAATGTTTTCAAATATAACCTATAGCAGTTGTTTTTAAATGCTGTGAAATGCTGAAATTTTAATAATTAGAGTTTTTGACTTAGTAAACGAACTCAGAATGGTTTGAAACTTTTGAAATTGAATACTTGATTTGAAAATATAATAATTACACTTTTAAAAGGTTTAAATGAATTATTTGATTGGAATATAAACTATTTAAAGGGTGACTTGAAATGATAATAAATGAAGTATACCTTTAAATTTAAAAGGTATTTAAAGTTGAATATTTAGATTTGAACTCAAATGATATTTGGAATATTAAAATGATTTGAAATGAAGTTTTGAAATGATATGATATTTTAAAAATATGGAAATGGTTTGGAATTGATTTAATTTTTATTTTGATAAAGATTTGGATTTGAAATGATATTCTATTTTGAAGTATAAACTGTTTTTAAACTTATAACCACGGGTTATAATAACGTTGGGTTGTTAAAGAGACCGGGATCAGATATGGACATACTCTCTGTCTTACCGAAAACCACTTTGGCAACTGTGTACGCGGTGGAGATTCCAGAATGAAGTAGGGTGGTGGCGACGTTCTTAAGGTATGTTACGTGGACCCAACTCCCATGAGTTGGCATAAGGTGGCTAAAATAGGAGCGATCTCGGACCAGTGAGGTAACACCTCTTCTCGGACACATTTCTTCGATATTATACTCTTACTTGTGATTGATTAGATGGCCATCCTCCGATTTGGGAGTGTTGTTCGAGGTGGAACGGTAGTGGCTGCTATGCGTATCCATCAGTCCGTGTGCATAATTGGTATATCTACCCTGGCATTGCCTAGTTGTGCCGTGTCACCTACCATATCGAGCTTTACTACGATTATGATTTTAAGATCCGACCGCGTTAAGGTTCTCCATCCCCTTAACGCTATTTTCTATATGATTATACTTTACTTATTTAGACACTATTATAATAGCGAATATTACTATATAGTAGATATTTTAACGGATCCTTAGAGGATGGGCGGTCCCGAGCATCTTCTAAGTTACTTGTACCCTTTTTATAGTTCGCTTGAGTTGGTTTACATTATATAAGTATATATTGTCCTGACTCGAGTGTTTTGTGTTTTGCTTTACGCTCGGGTCAGCCTGAGTTATTCACAGATTTGGATTTCCACTCGCTTGGAGATTTGAATCGCTGGAGATTATCTGCTTGTCTTGTCCTATCTATTTCAGTTCCGTTGTTCTACACAGCTTGTACTTGGTTATTTTATCGAGACTTTTGTTGTACTCTATTTCTTCTGTTGTATCTTATGTAACTCTGACATATTTAGATAGTAGCTTCATGAACTACTATTTCTTTTACTTCCGCTGCATTATTTTACTCTGTGTCTGTGATCTGTGATTATATTTATTTACTGTATATTCTGAGATTTGCCAAATTTTATTTACAACGCAGTATTTTGAGAAATTCAACTCCGGCATGAGTGTCTACCTATACACTTATAATGGATGCGAATGGTTAAAAATATCGGGTCGTTACATTACATAATCCCTTAACATTTCCCAGGCAATGATTAAATATATCTTTTACAAAATATGCGAAGAGCGACATATGATGATGCCCCATTGGTTGATCAAAGCAATATAGTCATATCTGACCTATTACACAACGAAAATAAACACAACAATAATCTATAACTCCTAATTAGTTATCCGTCAGCCACCTGCTCGTCTTTGAAAGCTTTATTCACCAAAAGACTAAAACCTGAAAACCTTGACCCTCGGCCTACTCAAATCAATTTTGAGTACCCGAGGGTTTAAGGGAAAACAAAAACTTCGAGTCAGACAAAAGCATAGCGTGAATAATTCTGTTACATCTTGGTTTACTGATATTACGCGAGACCATGTCGCTTAGCGGAATGGGTTTCCCCTCACTAATATCCTCTTTAAAACATATATTTTGCAAATCCTTTCCTGCAACCAAACTGGTTAATCAAACTAATTATATCAAAATAGCAATATCCTTTATGCTAATAAATGGACTATCTGTCCAAAAAACAGGTAATAAGTAGACTATCTATCCACAACATAATAGCAAGGTCCATTATGCTACAAATGGACTATTTGTCCATAGAACTGGGCTGACTGCCCCCCAAATTGGACTACTGTCCGAAATCTAGGCTGACTGCCTTCAAAATGGACTAACCATCCGAATCATTTTCCTTAGGGTTAACTACCCTTTATCTTTTTCCTTGAAAAACTTTTCAAAATGATTTAACCCTTTAAATCATACTTATACAAGCAACATACATTCTTAGCTTTAATCTAAGCTATTTTGCCATGATATGTATACTTTACTCAAAATAATGTTGATGAGATTTAATAAAGATTAACTATTCTTCCAAAACAAGTTAAAATCCTTTTTAACTTGAAAATACTTAGGCTATATTGCCTATTTCATACATTCGAAACCTTTGTTTAAAAACTTTAAGCAACCCTTTCGAATCCCTTGAAGGTAACCCCTTTGAAACCATTGAAAGACCCTTTCAAAACCATTGAATATTGCCTTTCAATAACATTGGAAAAACCTTTCCTTTCTTTTCTCCAAAAGCTTCAAAACATTAGACATCCCCTTTAAAATCTTTAAATGTTGCCTTTCGAAAACATAGGAAAACCTTTCCTTTCAATCATTTCGAAACCCTGGGGAACCACCCCTTTCGAAACCATTCATTAAAACCTTTCGAAAGAGTCAAAACTCAGTCCTTTAGCACTTTGGGTTCAATTTAAAACATGTGGAAACCTTTCGAAACCATTCAAAAATTTGCCCCTTTGAAACCTTTCAAAAATGTCTCGGTCGAAACCATTTGGATTCTACCTTCAAGTAGAGCAAAAGGATCAAAAACCCATTAAAGTCAAAAGCATCTGCTTCGAAACCTTTTAAAACTATCTCTTTCGAAACCAATTTGGGTTTTACTTTACTTATAGAAAAGTGTCTTTAAAACATTTATGTCGAAAGCATTTGCTTCAAAACCATTTCCTAAGTAAAGAAGTGATGGTGTCGAAACAATCTCTTCGAAAGCATAGGAGAGGTGGCCATGTTTTTAGAAAAAAAACAACCCTTTCGAAACCATGTGGGTCGAAAGGTAGGAAGCGGTAGCTAAAGGCTTCGACTTGGTCGAAAGCAATTATTTAAAACAAAAGCGCAACCTAATCGAAACCATTCCTTTAAGACCATTTATTATAGTCGAAAGCTACTCAGTCGAAAGCCATTTTAGTCGAAAGCAAGCAGGCGCGTTTTTAATTTAAAAACAAAGTATAGCCTCAACCCCTTTGAAACCTTTGGTTTCGACTCCATACCTTCCGTCTACATCCAATTCACTACGTACCAGTTTCCTGATAACATGTGCATTGGTTTCGACTAAGTCAGAAGCAAAGATAAGGAGGTGGAACCTGGTGCCGACGGTGTTGAAACGGTGAAGAACATGGAGCAAATAGTTCTTTTCACCTAACCTGGTTCTCGTGTCTAATTTTGATTGGTTGCCTCTTTCTTTACCAATAAAAAGTACTGCACTTTTCAAAAGTGCTACTGACTTTCGAGATTTATTAATTTAAATCACTTTACAAAAGCTCCTTCTCCTCTTTTAATTATATAAAACATTTAAGTCTCATACCTTAAATAATTTTATATAACCCTTAAAACACTTAGGATAATTCTACAAAAATTCCAAAAAATCTATTTTAATATGTTGTCCAACATATAAAAATTTCAGACCCAAATATTTTATTATTTAACCGTAAATAATTATTAACCCAAATTAACATTTCCTTTACTAGAAAATTCTTATAAATTCCACATAAATTCTGAAAATTGAAACCCATTTCCAAAATAATATTTATGTCCTTCATAATAATTTGCAAGGCATTTGGACATCATTTCATAGGGTTTTCACCTTAAAACATATCATAAATTCAATATGAATAACCATAATTCATCAACAAGTATATATATTCACTCCATCATTCAAAAACATGGCAAATCATTGCAAAATATTCGAAATTCATATTAAAACCGAAAACACTATCAAAAACGAGATGTAAACATTATTCACCTTAGCTTTAGAGATTAAAGAGATTGAGATGTGAATGGATTTGGTTTGCTTAAGCTTATTCCTAGCTTTTATTCCTCTTACTCTTGTTAATGGTGGCCGGCCGCTTTTATAATTTTTGAAAATGAAAAGTGAACGTGTATGGGGGGATACACGACCATGTTTGAGGGTTATAGAAATGGCCTCTTTCCTATTTTACCCCTCCCTTATTTCATGTTAAACTTTTCTTTTAATTCATTGTTAAATGGCATGGCTACACCTTAATTAAATATCAAATCTCAATCCCATAATCAACGCATTATTTATTTATTTTAGCTAATTAAATATTCTAAATAATGTTACCAAAAATCCGGGGTGTTGCAAATTTAAATAAGTTTGAGGAGTAAAAACTCATATCCTCATCTTTATGTTACGTTAGCATTAGTATGTGATATTTCTAGATTATTAGTTACTTACATGCTTGTATGTGATTTTATATGTGCTTGTGCCTGGAAATTGCCTTAGACTTGATAAATAAGTCTAAATGTGTTATCGATGTAATAAAGTTTGGATTTTTAGGTTACATGTGGTTATTTTGTGTTGTATATTCTATGGAGAAGTGTATGTAATAGTATGCTAAGAAAAGTTAGCACCTTTGTATGGTTTGGTGACTTGGAATCCTTGTGAAAACAATTTGGTTATTTGTTTTCAAAAAAAATCCAAAGAGTTTTCAAGTTTCAAACTTTGTTTTAGTTTTACAAAACCTTACTTTATGTTTGAAAAAGTTAGTAAGTTCCATAAGTTAAGTTTCAAAAAGGAAAACCAAAGATAAGCTTTTAAGTTATGGTCCATATAGCGATAGTTGCTATGGATGCAGTTTTGCTAAAAGTCCATTTTTTGCAAATTAAGTTTTTATACTTAAAACACTTTGGAAATGTTTTATAAAACTTAATTAATAATTATTAACAAGTTAATTGAGGATTTATTAGTTAAGTTTGGTAATTAATAATTAATTAAGTATTAAACATGGTTTATTAATTATAATTAAGTGAAGATTAATTACTAATTAATTATCTTTTAAAAGTGAGATTAATTTTTAGTTAATTATGAATTAAGTATATGATTTATTTTTAATTAATTATTAAGTAAATATAGGGTTAATTATTAATAATTATTAAGTAAGTCTTTAATTATTCTAATTATAAATTAATCAAGTGTTTAATTTATAAAAAAATTATTTATTAAAGGTTAATTATTTCTTACTTAATAACTAAGTTAAGTTAAGAATTAATTAAGATTTAATTATTTTTTTAAAAGGATTTAACTTGTAATTAATTATTTAAAAAGAGGTTTAAGTTCTTAATTACTTTATTTTTGAAGGATCAATTTGTTTAAAGGCACCTTTCTTTTACAAAGAATAGTTTTGAATACAAGAGATTCTATTGTTGATGCCATTAAGTAACCATACAAACGTGAATAGGTTATACTAAACTTTGACATTTGTTAGCAGAATAAATCACCGTTCTGCTATACCTTAATTAAGTAGATTATTAGGCATCTCTTAGGAGAATAAATTCAGGTTCTGCTATAATTGAACTCAATAGATTATTTGGACACCTATTTAGCAGGACAAATCACCATCCTACTATTATGTTCTCTGGACAACTATCTGCCAACTGATCTATATCGACATGTTATTCCCTGATTTGGTTATGGATTTTCTTTACATATATGTTGGCTTATATAAATAACTGTTATGTGATTTTGAGGTCAAAAATTTAATTAAAATGGTAACTTGATTTAGTACCATTGTGGTCACTAAGCCTCCTTTCAAATTTGTAAAAATTATGGTTTTTAAATTGACTTTAATTCTATATCATTTTAAGGATAAGTGTTTTAAATGATTTTGGGTGTTTATAAAAGACTTTTATAAATGATTTTGGAGATTTATAAAAGAGTTTTATAAAAAATTTTGAGATTTATAGAAAAAGTTTATAAATGACTTTTTGGATATTTATAAAAGAGGTTTATAAATGATTTTTGGATATTTATAAAAGAGTTATATAAATGGATTTAGAATTTAAGCAAAACAAGATTTCATAAATGGAAACGAGTTATTATAAGGATTTATTAAAGAAAATTTATAAAAATAATTTAAGATTTGGATTTGCCTTAACTGACCTTCTTAATTATGATGGTGTGGAACCTTCACTCCATGCTTAACACCGAAGGAATAATGTTTGGGGTTGTTCTTATCTATAATTTAAATAACATTTGTTTGACCCTTTTAATATGATTTTGAAATAAGAAAGCTTTCACAAATGTTTTGTAAATATACTTATGTCAGTGAGATAAGTATATGAATGTTTTGATAAACATTTTGAAAGGAGATTTAAATAAATGAAAACTTATTTTGAGGCTTAGTGGTTGCTATAGGAAAATTAAATCTCTGGATTATTGCTTGTTTGTTTATTTGATAGTTAAATAACCGAATATCAAATCTTAATCAATTTTAACTCAGGAAGTATGTTGTGTATATTCGAGTTCCCCAGTGGGTACTCGAATACTTGTTGCATACTTCCAAATAACCAGAATTGAGTAGCTAGAAATTATCGCTTAGTTGGGAGACATCGATTTCGGATAAGTATGATTTATCCGAACCACTCCAAACTAATAACGTCATGACAAATCGTTATGAAGTATGCTATGGAGCTATACTATTCTTCCTGAGGGTGATTCCAAAATGAAAGATAGTAAATGTTGAACGTTTGATCGATCCCATAACAACTTTTATGGATGAATGTTGGCATTGCATTTCTACCTGGAGGGCAGTGTTAGCATTCCAAGATGGTCTGCTATAAAGAAAAGGTAATCGTGGCCTCTCAAAGCCTCATACCCTGGGAATGGCAAAAATAAGGTAGGCCGCAAGGTTATGTGGATCGCACCCATAGGGTATGATCATCCCAAGATCTAGTGATGATATTTCTATGTATGCTTCAGGGCCCCTTTTTTATTGTTGATCATAGCCAAGGGGTGATCATATTTGGTACTATCCAGTAAGGGATAAGCCTGTCTTGTCATACCGAGGTCGAAAGGTTTTTGATCTCACTGTACATTTTATCTAGAGGTGTATAGATTTTTGGAACGTAGTTCCTTACCTTACCATTTGTTGGAAATTCATTCTCCAATAAGCGCCTTCGGTTTTTGATTGTATACCTATTATTGCTGTCATGTACACGCATCACATGTACTTGATTATTAAATATTTTAAACCATGGACATTATGATAATATCACTGAATTTTCACATAAATGTTTTGGTTATCGTAAGGTAAAAACCCATCCATGTTTATGTGTGGCGTGGTCTTATAAGATACCTTTAATTTTAAAGGATTTTATAAGTTATAATAAAATTCCTTATGATTTGAGTTTCTCATGTTTATTTTACCAAAATGACCCAGGCATTGTTTTCTTATAATGCTCAAGTCAGACCGAGTATATTTTCCAGATTAGCTTTGGATGCATTGGAGCTCAGGAGACGAGCTGGAGGCCAAGACGTATCTACGTATTTCTCTATGTTCCACTGCATGGCTTTGTTGTATTTATCAAAAATTGTAAGGACAGGTGTTAAAACTGTCCAGTTAGATTATAGGCTAGTACTCTGATGGATGTATTGTATATAAAAGTTTTTCTTTTGTAAAGATCATTGTTATAGTATAGATTATTCGTTGTGATGTGAGATTCTTTATTTTTTAGTTTCTTCTTGTCTTCTTACTTCTTCTTTCCCCTAACCATCTATCTTTCCGGTACTTGGTTGTTCGGCACATGAATACCGTGGCTGTATTAGTGTCGACTTCTGAGGATTGAAAAGGCGGGTCATTACAACTACCTTCGCTTGCTCGAATTCATTTTCAACCAAGAAATAGTACAAGTTTGAAATCGATGAGTAGTGATAAGAATATGAGATTTAATTTCCATATATGATCATATTGAATATTCCCGATGGTTGATTTATTGACTATTAATTCGGCTTTCTTCTTTGTGTATCGTCAATATAAGACGATTTGTTGCTCCTTTTGAGCGTTGATATTCTTTGTCGAAAATGACTAAACCCAAAAACTGAGTGGAAGCCAAGCTATGTAGGGTTGCTCCCATTAGGGTATTACCACATCCACTCTAGATTGGATTCGGTTATATATGCACTAAGATGTATAATACTCGAATTCACGATAAAGCTTGACGGGGTCCGGCTTGGATGTGTCCAAGAACTATCGTAGTTCTCAAGTATACTCTAGAGATATATTTTCGGTAAGGTGGGTGCACCCTCCAAGTCATTTATTGGAAAATTTCCCTTTCCCTGCCTTTGATTCAAACCTTTGAATTTGTTATCTTATTTACATCGATAAGCGACTGGAGATCTTCTCAATGTTTAATTATTTGTGTCCATTCTCTAGGTTTAGATTTTAATCTTGTTTAGGTCTATTCTTTCAAGTTTGGGTTTTGTTTTAAATTCCTCCTATTACTTTTGGTTGGGTGTTGTTATTGTGAGGGGAAACCATTTTCACATTTGGCGGCGTGGTCTCACATGTTGTTGTTTATTTCCGCCTATGTTTAGAGTTTACTCATACCATACTTATTTTCTGACCCGAGTGGTTTATTTTTCCTAAACTTTTGGATACTCAATTATATTTGAGTAGTCCAAGAGTAACAGGTTTCTTTGGGCTCTATGGAAATGATGATGGATGAGCAGGAGGCTCCTTATCTATCTAACTATATAGTTCCGCTGTTATGTTAATATATGTATGTGTATTTTGGATCAGCAAGTGTAAAGGCAGGGTGTAGAACTGCATAAGAAAATAGTTGTAGTATTTTTGTATAACTATGATAACTTCATGTTAAGGAATAACCTTATGTACTATATTATTGTTATATTATATTTAACCATTCCGTTGTGACATTTACTATTTTGTTCTTTTATTTTACCCTACGACAACTCCTCTTTCAGATGCTTGGGCAACAACACACAAATACCCTGGATGTATTAACCGTCATTCTTAGAGGTCAGAAAGGTAGGTTGTCATAGTTTGTATCAGAGCTTCGGTTGAGCAAACATCTTAGCCTGATTGGAGTACAACTCATTAGAGATAGGGTAAGTGATGACCTAGAATTAGTTAATCTTGAAAGTGTGTATTTGTAAAATTTTATAATAATAATATCTACCCTCTAAAGTCACATTTTAGATCCTTTAGTGTTATTTCCTTAAACCATATTAACCCCATTCTTGTATTCTAAACATACCTATTATTTATTGAAGTAATAGTAGATGGAACAAGAAGAGGAGGAATAAGAGGATCTGGAACTTGCACGGTGTAACGACCCGTAAATTCATCGCTGTAGAAAAATTCCAATATATTCAAAAATAATATTTTTAAACATAAGTGATGATGGTTTGAATAATAAATAATATTGGCGATCTTATTTTGAAGAAATATATACACTTTGTTAAATATCGATAAAATAACCGAAAATCGTTTTATCGATAAACAACTCTTCGGCCATCCGACATCGCACGTCAAGCTAGATACATACACTCATTTGTATATATGAATGCAAATATGAAATAAAATAATTTATTTATTTATGGAAAAATTAAATGTATTTATGGCATCATTAATGATGTTATCATTTCCAATTAATTGATTTTTGAATTTAAATTTAGTTTAAATGATTTAATAATTATTTTAATTATTAAATAAGCCCTTTAATTTATTATATAATGATAGAAATATTAATTTTAAACTTTGTTTACAAATATTTGCATATTAACTAAAAAGTGAAAATATGACCAGAAATCGAAATCAGGATTCGTAACGATACAACGTATAGAAGTTGTGCAACATTATGGAGATACATGAGCATACATGAAGATATATTCTCATGCACATGATCATTCATATATGCACACATATACATATGAATATAAAAACATATATGCATAAAATATCCAAGATATTTATCTTTTCCTTACTCCTAAGCTAACCAAAAATCCACCATTGTACAAGCATCATTGCAAGCACACGAGGGGAGTCCTTTCGACCATAAATGTGATGGAGATGGTGCATGTAGAATTGATGGGTAATGATGTATATGTGTAAAATATCTAAGATATTTTTCTCCTCCTTTTCACCTATAAATATCACCTCTCTTCCCTCTCATTTCCTCTCCTTCCATTTCCTAAGCTTTCTCTCTTCTTTTCATGTCTTCCAACCTAAAGAAAATAATGCCAAAATATTTCTCAAAAGAAATTTAAATTATAATGTATACATATATATACTTAAGCACCTCAAACTATTCAAAAATTCCACATTTTCCTCTCTACCATCCACGGCCTCCACCCTCCACCATAGGCCGAGCCTTCCTCCTCCCCAACCCTAGGTCTTGACCTCCACTAGCCATTCCAAGCCTAGGCCGAGCCATCTAGGAGAAATAATCATGGTGATCGTGAGCTAAAAGTTCGAGTTAGCGAAGCTATAGCCAAATTTTAGTTAGTCGTTTAAACCCGAGGTGAAAACTCTATTTATATGTACTATATATTGGATGATATATATGTTTGGCTATGGTTGTTTATAAATGATTGCTTATCATGTTTGGATGTAGTGAAAATATTGTTGTTTGGATATGCAAACAAGTCATGATAAATACACGTCGATATTACACAAGGAAATCACTTTCCTTTTTGTAAATGAAATGGTATATTTGAGTTGTTAAACCTCTTTGAAAATGGTTTAAAATGATTTAGAAATGTTTTATAAACATTTAAAAGAGTTTAGGCAAAGTTTGAAAAGAAACTAGAAAATGAGTTAATATAGGCACGTAGCCTAACGGTAGTTCGCGATTTCGCGATTTCGCGCCGTAGAAAGTTAAATCCATTTATTCAATGGATTTGAAGTTTGAATTCTTTGTTATAACAGTTTTCTAAACTCTTATAACTATAGTTTTCAAACATAGAAAGAAAATTAAGATTTCGATAAGTAGATTTTGATATATGTGTAAAACAAGTTTTTGGAAAAATCGCAGTTTTGCAGTTCAGAATCCATAAAAGAATTTCTATAAAAATGATATTTTAAAATTGTTTAAGAATATGAAATAAATTCTAAAAATCTTTTAAAATATTTTAAAAGTGATTTGAGTTATAAAAATGAATTTCCAAATGATAGGAAAGTCATTTTGATCAATATAGCTAAGAAAAACACTTTCCGCAGCACTTTTCTATAACTTTTGAAATGTTGTTTTAAACACAACCGTTCTTTTCCAAATCTTTTATAAATGTTTTCAAACGACCAGTAAAGTATTTTAAAGATGATTTGAAGGATTTTTGGAATGGTTAAATATTAAATGATTTAGAGTCGATTAAATTACTTGATCGCCTTATGGGTGTCAGAGAGATAGTGTCTAGGCTTAGGTTTGGAAAACTAGTTTCCTGCTCTCCCTGGCTATCCAAACTGGTCTGAAAAATGGGATAGTAAATTTGATTTACTCGGATCAAAATTTTCCAAAAAATAAAGGATATAAATTTCCAAATATAAATAACTTGGATTTTATGGAGATAATCTTCTTGCACTCGGTGTTAAAGCCCGAAGAGGGAACTCGTACTATTCGTGGAATTTAAAAGGTGCTTTCACCGTTATTCCACCCATAGTATTTGTTAAATATGGGAATTGATATTGAGTAGAATTAGATGATTTCTATAGATTCTGGTCACTTAATATTTACTGGTTTTAGATTAACATCCTAGATAACATGGTTTTAAATCAATTAAAATTATGAGTTTTGAATTAAAAAATCTTTGTTAAGACTTAAATGAAATAAATTGGAAATGTTTTCCTAAGTGAAAAAATGAAATGATTTCAAATTTATTCCTAGTTCAAAATGGGTTTAAAGTAATAAAAGTATTTGATAAGAGAGGTTTAATGGTTCCGTATGTACCGAAAAGAATGTTCTAGAAATATATATCTCTAAAAGAGATTTTGATAAAAGGAACTTAATCGATTAAAGAATGATTCCCTATTCACAGAACATCTTTTTATCGATGGTTGGATTCGAAGGAACCGGGGTCGAATTTGGGTAATTCCTATCCGAAGACCACTTCGAACCAATTTGCATATTCGGAGTGAAGACGTGGATATGATATTTGGGATTTTCGTAATGAAGGACTGCTTGTTGATAATTTGGGGATAAACTCCCAATATACATATAGTAGCAGTAGTCCCTTCGTTATGAAATATCCAATGCAAGGACTGATCGCTACTAATCCTAGGAATAACTCCCGACAGGATATGGTAGGAGAGTGCCTTTGGTTTATCCTGTTCTTGAACAACTTGCATGGATGAATGTCTGACATTGCATTTGTAATTACATTGGTTGATCTCTATGAACGTGTCATCTGATTGGTGGCGGATAAGGCAACTTCTCTTAGCTTAACACCCTTTCCTGAGACATATGATCTCAGGAGTTATACGTTTGTAGAAATCAGTTGTGTGATTATGGATTGGCAATGGGGCACTCAAAGTGGAATGTGCTATGAGTAAGGTAATCATTACCTCGAGCCTCATCACCCAGAAATGACAAAAACATGGTAGATGCGGCAGAGCTAAGTGGGTCGCTCCCATTAGGATATAGTCATTACCTTTCTAGATATATTTATTTCTGCTATGACGTCGGGTTTAAAATTAATGTGGTGTACGCAAAGAGAGCTCTCGGATAGGTCGGGAACGACCGGGATGATGGCATATTCGGTACTTTCTATGGTAAAGGTACGCCGGTTCTGTGTTGGTAGAGGTTGGAGCCTCAGGTACATTTTTCTAGAGATGTACTGTCAAAAGGTAGTCCCTTACCTTGTCATTGTATGGAAATCCATTCTCTAATAAGTGCCTTCAGATTTGATTGTAGTGCCTAGTATGCTGGAATTTAAAAATGTAACAATTTCGGCTAAGATTATGTATATTTACTTGAAAAGTATTTTCAAAAAGGATGTCATTAAAAATAATATCCACATATTCTGCGTAGCAAATGTTTTGGTTATCATAAGTTAAAAACCCGTTCTGTGTTTATGTGCGGCGTGGTCTTATGAGATAGCTTTTGTTTTCAAGTATCGTATTTTGAGTTTCTCACACCAGTCCCATGACTGACCCAGAGTTTATTTTCTTTTCTCCTTAAACTCTGGGTGCCCTATTTCCCCGGGTAGCCAACTAGTTAGGTAAGCTTGGATTATTTTGGAATGGAGCATGGAGCATTTTGGGTCTTTTGTTGAATTCATCTATCACTTCCCGATGTGTCTATATTATGTATTAGTATCTATCAACACTGTAAGGATAGGCCGTTATAACTATCCTAGCTGGTTTATTACCTGTCGTAACTTTGATGGAACAATTTGGAGTAATTGCATGTACTATTCATATGTATAATTATGTGTTGAATACGATGTGAGATTCTATTATTGTCTTACTTCTATCTTTATTTCTTTACCCCACGATAATCTCCCTCTCCGGCACTTGGATTTTCGGCATGTGAATACCGAGGATGTATTTGTGTCGATTTCTTAGGATCAAGGAGGAGGGTCATCACATTTGGTATCAGAGCTTATGATTGAGTGAATACCTAAGCCTAGACGGGGTCAACTCATTAGAGATAGTGTTAGTATTACCCTATAATGGGTTTAGTCTGAGAGAATGCATATTTTAAATTTTATCCGAATAAGTTTATTCGATCTTGTACCCATTCCCTAAAATAATTTCGTCTATATTTCTAAAATTATTCCCTTACTATATGTAGATAGTAGGAGATGAGTAATAGAAGAGCATGAAGGGGAGGTAGCAACACTACGACCGGTAACAGCCGATCAAATGCTACAGTAATGGAGGAAGCGGTACTTCCCGTGCCACCTCAAGTTAACTTTGCCACTCTTTGTAAAGATTATACAAGCTTAGGAGGAAAGCCATTCCAAGACACATAATATATTATTGAAGTTCAAGCTTGGCTCAGATCCTATGAAAAAATCTTTAAAGGATTAGACATCGATGATAATCGAAAGAGATTCTTGGCCTCCTAGCAATTTAAGGATGAGGCTCTAGCCTGGTGGGAGTCCGTTACTCTTAATGAATCTAAAGATAATTTCTATTGGGCAAGGTTTAAAGAATTTGTTGAAGAACAATACTTGCCCGCCGCTGGCAAATCCCGCCTCTATAGAAGTTTCATGGATCTAAAACAAGAAGCAATGTATGTGGAAGAGTATTTGCACAAATTCAATGAATTGTCTCGCTTTGGGCCTGGATTGATAGACATGCTTCTGAAGAAAAACGAGATGTTCATTTCTGGGATGAAGGAGCAGTATCAGGATAAAATGACCACCCATATTAAAGGAACCTTTGTGGATTTAATAGATACAGGTTTCCAATATGAAGCTTTGGATAAGAAGAATCCAGTCGCAACCCAAAACAACAACAACAAGAGGAAGTTCAATAACAATGAAAAGAAGCCATGGCAAGGCAAGCCCGGAGGAGGATCTTAGGAAAACCATTTTAAAGATGTTGAATGTTTTAACTGTGGAAAGAAAAGCCATTATTCAAAGTACTGCAGGAGTCCCAAGGTTCAAAGGCAGCAGCACGGAACCGTCTCTGCTATGGTGCAGAAAAGTATCTGCCATAACCGCCATTAACCCGGCCGTTGGAAGAACAAGTGCACATTAATGAAGAAAGGAAAGCAGGTTAAGGTCTATGCTATCAAAGGCGAGCCTTCAACCTATACTGCTTTAAAAGGAAAGAGAGTTCTTGAAGGTAATATTTATGTCAATGATGATTTAGTTAAAGTATTATTTGATACTGGGGCTTCCCATAGTTTAATTACTAAAGAATTGGTTGATAGATTAAAACAGATCACAAAAATAGTAGATACCCCTATTTGCGTGTCAAATCCCATAGGCGGTACAACTAATCTTTGTATGATTTGTGAAAATGTCCGAGTTACTCACCTCTCCTAAAAAATTTCATGCGACCTATTTGTTCTTGACTTTATTGGGTTAGAAGTTTTGTTCGGTATGGACTGGTTATCTAGGAATAAAGATGTCCTTGATTGCATTAAAAGGACGGTAACTTTGTGGACCAGTTTCGAGAAATATATAGAAATATCTTGTGAAGAACCTAGTCTGGTAAGGGATAGTTCCATATATGCACTAGAATCATCTCAAAAAGGTTTGGAGACAATACCAATTGTCAAGGAATTTCAGGATGTTTTTGAGGAAGTTAAAAGTTTGCCACCGCATCGGGAAATCGAGTTCCAAATTGACTTAATTCCTGACGCAAGACCCGTTATTCACCCTATTCGAAGGATGGCTCCGAAGGAAAAGACTGAGTTGGAAAACCAAATTGATGAGTTGTTAAAAAAATGACTAATTAGACCTAGTCGCTCAAGTTGGGGAGCAGCAGTAGTTTTCGTAGCTAAGTCTGATGGCTCCCTAAGGCTTTGTGTAGACTATCGAGACCTAAATAAGCAAACGATTAAAAACAAGTATCCTCTTTTAAAAACCCGAAATTTAAGCTATAATAATTAATTAATGAATTAATTAAATAATAAAATAAGTTTGTGAAATTTTCAGAATTGGACCATGGGAGTTGCATCATTGTGCCCGTGGCGATTTTCTGATCAATTTTCATATATAGATTGTCAAAATCCGACTTAATATGAAGAAGATACGCTAGAAACAAAAATGAACAAAACGAGAAAAAATAAATTTGGGTCAGGTCGACCCATAGGTCGACCCCCAAAGGGTTAGGTCGACCCTAGGGTCGACTCCCAATGTAGTAGGGTTGACCCCTACCCATTTTAGGTCAACTCGCTTGTTTTTATTGGCCGTAGAGTGGTCCAGGTTCGAGCGAATGACGTGTTTTGTGATTTTCTTCACATCCTGTGCATTCGTGCTTCCATCCGATGGTTCCCATCGAGCCTATGACATGGTTGCACCAGATTTAATCTCCAAATACAATGGTCTGAGATCCACAAGTGACAATATAAATAAGACCCTAGGCCTAGCTATTTTTCTCATTCAAATTTTCTCCATCTGGGTTCATTGCTTGAGGCTAGACCCTAAAAGGAATATTTTTCCGAGGAGAAGATCTTTTTAATTAAAATATTGTATACCCTTCAAGTGGATCCGAGAAGGCCAAAGGAAAGAGCTAAGGACCACAGTTGAGTGTTTAGTAATTATTTTATATTTTTAAGTAATTTAAAATAATAGGGTTTCCAATAGTTGTAGTTTTCTACAATTTTGGGATAACCTTTATGCAAGTTTATTTACAGTTTATTTTAAGTAAATTTTAGACTTATTTTCCAGTCTATTTTCTTTTAGTTATTTTATTTCAGTTATTTGCAATTATTTATTGTTAATTATAGCTTTTCCAATTATTTACAGTTATTTACGGTATTTACAGTTATTTACTGTTATTTACGTTTTGTTTACATCTATTATACGTTTAGATTTCTTTTGTAAATGTCAGTTTCTTTTTACTTTCATTTTTACGCGAATGGAATAAATAGAATAGAATAAATCATGAATACGAACTAATATATATAAGAACACTGAATTTACAGAAAATGTGATGTAAAATAAGAAGAAATGTAACAAATTTGACTTGGACTAAAATAGGCAAATTTAAGATATTTGCAAGCATAGTTATAACATGTAATTATAACTAAAAATAGAAAATAGAAGAAATGGCAAAAACAGCTTATTTTTATACTTAGACCTTGGGTTAAGTTAATAAGCAGAATTATAACACACAGGTTATAATTAGAGACAATAATATGGTAGAAAGAACATGAAAGGCTTATTTTAAGATTTAAATTAAGTTAATAAGCAAATAAAGCAGAAATAACAGAAGGGGCTTATTTAATAAACTTAGATCTTGGATCAAGTTAATAAGCAAGATATATAAGATCGGTATTGTAGGCCCAACATGGTACTCCTTTACTGATATAGAAGATCTATATTGTAGGCCTAACGGGGTAGTCCTTTACTGATATAGAAGATCTGTATTGTAGGCCCAATAGGGTAGTCCTTTACAGATATAGAAGATCGGTATTGTAGGCCTAACAGGGTAATCCTTTACAGATATAGAGGTCAATAAATAGAAGTTCAAATCATGAGGATTTGGACAAGGGGCGCAACTAGATTTTGTTTGTTAGACAAGACCCATACCAATAGTATTCCCTTTTAGTCAGACACAGGTGGCCTCACAATAGCACAGGTGAGGCAAGGGCACGCTTATGCTGGAGCAGTGGTAAATAAGAGGTCAACAAGAGGGAGCAACAGATAGCACGAGCCTAATGGTGGTCGAGCGTGCGGCCTCAGTGCTGGTTGATAATTCGTTATGGAGTTCCAAGCGCTAAGTAGGCATCTATTGCGTAGGGACCAACAGGCTCTAGTCCGCAGTTGTAGGTGTCTATTGCATAGGGACCAACAGGGTCTAGTCCATATCTTTTGCGTAGGGACCAACATGGTCTAGTCCACATCTTTTGCATAGAGACCAACATGGTCTAGTCCGCATCTTTTGCATAGGGGCCAATGGGTCTAGTCCGAAGTAGGCACATTAGAGATAGAAGGCTGATCAAAGGTTAGAATTAGGACTTCAGCCTAATTAAAGTAGGATTAGGGTTTCGGCCTAATCAAAGCAGTTGTCTAAGAAAAGTGCAAACAATCTAATCGAACTATCTAAGCAAAGCAAGCAAGTTAATCCATATTTTATTCCAGCTTTATCTTTTCTTTTATTTCCTTCTAAACTAGAACTGTTGCAAAGTCTATTATCTTTACCTTACTTAAGAATACTAGTAATTGCTTTCTTTCACCAGACTTTTAGTCTGACCCACGCCTCAATTTTCCCTTTTTTTTTCCCCACATAGGCCAGTAGAGATAGGGACAGTAGATTTTGGATTCTTGGATATTTTAGCTGCGGAGATTTTTCTTCATGTATTCTACTTCTTCTTTTCAGTTTTATTTTCATGTACTGGCACTTGTTGAGAGGGATGGTTTTATTTATGTACTCTGATATTGTGACTGAGATGATATTTTCATAAGACATGTATTTGGTATTTTGAGACTTATTTTGGTTATAACTTACTTTATGAAGTTTGACTTTTAAATAAGTTATCATTTTCAATGTTTCCGCTGTTTTATTTATTTTGTCTTGTAAATCTTAGTCTCTATAAAGTTTTTAGCTATACCTATAATGCACCATATCCTTTAGTGTGTCCTTTTGGGGTATATTAAGGGGTGTGGGTTGCTACATTTGGTATCAGAGCCTTCGGTTATAAGATTCCTAAAAATTTGTTTTAAAAGTAAGGAAATTTTCAAAATAGCTTGTTTTAAAAGTATTCAGAAAGAAACTCTTAGAAATAGTTTTCAAGTATAAAAGAATTTTTATAAAAATCCCCTCAAAGTCCAGTTCAACTTTCTTTCGATTCTTTCGAGCCTAAATTCTCTTTTCTTTGCATAGTATGGCTGACTGGTTCAGTAAAGCTACGGCACCAGGTGTGCAAGGGCAAGTGCCCAATACAGCACCGATAGGTGGAGATCCCTTTGATCCACCTACAGCAGCCAATTTTTCTAAGCTATGCAAGGACTTCGCTAGTCTAGGAGGCAGAACGCTTTCTGGCACAAAGGATTTCGAGGAGACACGAGCTAGGCAGCTGAAGGGAGGGATTAAAGAGGTTCCTAAGCTAGAAATCTCTAAGAAGCCATGGTGGAAGAACAAGAAGGATAAGGACAAAAGGAAAGAAGGAGGACCTCGGAAGCAGATCAAGAAAAGTGGAAAATGTCATAGCTGTGGACTGATTGGTCATTACACAAAGGACTGCAAGAAGGAGTTACAAATAAAGAGAAGGTGTTATAGTTATGGACAGTCTGATCACCTTAGTAGAGCATGTACTCAGATAACGAGGTAGAGAGTAAGCGCACCTACAGCGCAAGTACAGGCTTTGGATGCAGCACCTTCATGTCGTGGACCAAATTGAGGTAGGAGAATCTCTACAAAAGATTGACTTTTATTTTGGATTTTTCCTATTCGGACTCTTTTTAACTCTGGGGCATCGCATTCTTTTCATTCCTAGTTTCTTTATTGATTGTTTGCACTTAGATATCTCCTTAGTAGTAGACCCCATAGTTGTTTCAAACCCTATAGGAGGATCGACACATTTATCCATGATTTGTAAGGGTTTGAAAATTTTTATCCTAGGCGTAAAGTTTGATTGTGACGTCTATGTATTGGGATTTTCGGGGTATGGGATGATTTTGGGAATGGATTGGCTATCTACATATGGAGCGATATTGGACTGCAAAAAGAGAGTCATTAGACTAGAGACATGCAGCGGTAGGACTCTCGAGGTTTCTTGCGACCCACAAGGGTCAGTCATGTTGAGCTTCCTCTATTCCCTCGATTCATCATCAGTAGAGTTAGATTCAGTTCCTGCGTCAGAGATTTCTCGGTCGTCGTTGAAGAGGTTAGGGGACTACCCCCTAAGGGAGAGATCGACTTTAGGATCTATCTTAATGACAATGCTAAGCCGGTGGCATTTCCCGTGAGACATATAGCACCTAGAGAGATGTATAAGCTCACGAAGAAGAACCGTTACCCACTTCCTAGGATAGATGATCTTTTCGATCAGTTAGTTGACTCCTCGGTATTTTCTCAGCTTAATTTAGCTACTGGATTTTATTAGCTTAGGTTCGTTGACGATAGCATTGATAAGACAACATTTAGGACACCCGAAAGATTCTTTGAGTGGTTGGTTATGCCATTTGGGCTAACCTACGCCCCAACATATTTTGTAGATTTGATGAGCCGTTTTTTGGAAATGTCTAAAAATTCATATTAGTATTCGTGGAAGACATTTTGGTGTTTTCCAAGAGTATGGAAGATCATGTAATTCATCTAGAGGAGGTTCTTCGTACGCTTCACGTTCATCAGTTGAAGGCAAAATTCTTGAAGTGACACTTTTTGCATAAGGAAGTGCGTTTCTTGGGGCATAGAGAAGGTCAACACATGATAGGAGTTTGAGGAACGGTTTTGTACATTTAGGTTCGATTTGTGGAAATCCAAAGAGAGGTAGGCAAAGATTGGAGATGTATAATAGATTCAGTTGAAAAAGAAGAAAGCCCATGTGTAGATAATTGCAAAATTATAATTGTTTCAGGTAAGTGGATTTAACGGTAGTGCCTTAGAATAAATATAAGCATAAAAGAGGAATAGGAATAAAATGAAATTGTTAGAATTGAAAATTTGAAAAAAAACTACAACTGTCAATATTTTTGAGAAAGTAAATATTGGGTTTTTGAAAAAGAAAAAAAATGTGGTATGAAATTTAAATTGGTTTTTATATAATCTAAATTTTGAAGTGAAATTCTTTTAGAATTATAGAGCGTATATGGCTCTCTAGTTTCTTTGAAAGTAAACAAAGATTTTAAATATAAAAACCTAGAGTGTGTTAAGTATCGGAAACATATGTTACATCATTTATGGTTGTAATAGATGTTTTCGTGAAAAATAAGGGGAGCACAGACTATAACACTATTGTTATAGTAGGTGACTCCCAAGGGAAATGTTTTTACATAGTACGTGAGATTTATTAGTATTTATTTTAATTAAATCCATACACCGGTATTTTCGGGTTGTAGTAACGGTGTTTTACGCAACATCTGTTTTGACCCAAATAAAAATGTATTTTGAAAATAATTTCTAAGTATAATAAAAAGTGGTTTGTTAGTACACTTATTATTATAAGTATGAGGAAATGTTTTCTAGTTATGCATATATTAAAACAGTTTTAAAAATGAGTTTTCCTAAAAAGAAAAGTGCAGGTTAAATATTAGGAAATTAATAAATTTCATAGAAATTGTCTATTGTAAGAGAATATAGATTAAAAATACTTTAATCTATTGGAACAAAATGAATAATGATAAAATTTTCTATGAAACCAAATATAAATAAAGTTATTTTGTGCAAGTTATAAGGAATACGTGAAAGAGATATAAAAGGTATGAGAAGCACCATATTTTGTATAGCCTATTTCGAAGAAACATAAAATAAGTTCCTTGTAATTTCACATAAACATGAAGTCCTCTTTTAAAGAATTCATAGAAGATTTTAGCATCAATAGTTTCTTATAAAAGGAAGTAGTTCCAATATATTAAGGTATAAAACCGTTAGGTGTGATAAGATGTGTAATGATTAGAGACTGTGTTAGTTAGGAGAGATATTATAGAGAGCCTTTGTAGTAAGTTAAGAACTCCTCCAAGGTTAGGTAATTGGATAGTTAAGGGGTTTTTAATTGTTCTTATCTACTCCAGTTTTTTCAAAATTGAAAATCTATTAAAAGAAGCTATTTTGAAAACAAGTGAGGACATTTTAAAGATATTTTTAAAGAGAAATGGTTTGGTGAAAAAGTAAATAAATTTTTGGAAGCGAAAAACTTAATAACAGTTAAATTTATAAAAATCCCAATTTTTATAAAAGGCTGTAAGGATACAAATCTAGAAAGATAAAATGTTAAGTAACCAAGTACCTTTAAATTTAATGGAAATTTTAAAATAACATTTTTTAAAGGCAAAAATTTTGGTATTTGATGTTTTAAAATTTTTAGAAGCTTTAGTTTTTTTGAAATACCAAACCAAACTTTTAAATAGGAAGTAGGTAGCAATCATTTCCTAGGTGTGACGGAAAAAGTGAAAAGCTATATAAGAGATAGCAGTAATTACTTTTAGAAGTAATAATAGAAGATTCCGTAGAGTGTAGAGGACACTAGTGAGAACCTAGGATTGTTGCTTCATGTGTGTAGACTATATTAAGGTGATATTAGTAAGGTAGTAAGGCACACGTGGTTAAGGACGTGTATTCTTGATTTTGGGGGAACTTGGAAGGAACATCTTCCTTTAGTGGAGTTCACGTATAATAATAGTTTTCAAGCTAGCATTGTAATGGCACCTTTCGAAGCTCTTTATGGAACCGTGCAAGTCGCCTTCGTGTTGGTTAGAGTCTACAGAGAGATTGCTACTTGGTCTCGACAAGGTTAAAGAGACTTGCGAGAAGATTGATTTGGTTTGGAGAAAATACGTACCTCTTATCCTCATCTCTTTGATAGTAAATTTCGAATTTCCTATTTCTATCTTTAATTTTGAATAGGTTCTTTCCTTTATTATCCTTTGGGAGGGTAGAACTTAGGATTTAACCTATGGATGGTAGGATTTGATGTAAACATGTTATTAGAACATGTTATGTATGATGGATACTAGTGGTTGCTAGTGGATGCTAATGGATGCATATACTTACACTAGGCACTATTATCTCTTAGGGATTGGCCTAACTAGGACACTAGAGCACATGCATATGGATGTGTGCAGATTTGCATTTTTATTTTATTTTATTTTCCATGGTTGCTGTAAATGGATGATTATCATATGATTGTTGCATTTGGATGATGATTGTAGCATGCATATAGAACTATCAGTTATCATTAGGGAATTTACATTCATTTGTATACATGGCACAAACATGATTGCATAAAAGGAGGTCGACTGAATCAGTGGACCACCTAATCTTTTGCATTAGTTAGGGACACTAACACTACACTAATTGCATATGTATCATAAATCGCATTAGAAAAACTTAAGGACAATGGATGTAATGGATGTAATGGATGATGGTTGAGTAGTTGGTTGTAGGACTTGGGTGAAAACATTTATTTCATTTTTCTATCCTTAGAGATTTCGGGGATGAAATCCCTTAAGGAGGGGAGAATGTAACAACTCGAAATATGAGTTACAATAATTAATTAACGAATTAATTAAATAATAAAATAAGTTTATGAAATTTCCAGAATTGGACCACAGGAGTTGCACCATTGTGTCCATGGCGATTATTTAATCAATTTTCATATATAGATTGTCAAAATCCGAGTTAGTATGAAGAAGATACGCTAGAAACAAGAAACGAACAAAACGAGGAAAAAATATTTGGGTTAGGTCGACCCCCAATGTAGTAGGGTCGGCCCCAACCAATTTTAGGTCGACCCACTTGTTTTTTTGGCCGTGGAGTGGTCCAGGTTCGAGCGAATGACGTGTTTTGTGTTTTTCTTCACATTCTGTGCGTTCGTGCTTCCATCCGATGGTTCCCATCGAGCCTATGACGTTGTTGCACCAGATTAAATCTCCAAATCCAATGGTCTGAGATCCACAAGTGACACTATAAATAAGACCCTAGGCCTAGCTATTTTTCTCGTTCAGATTTTCTCCATCTGGGTTCATTGCCTGAGGCTGGACCCTAAAAGGAATATTTTTTCGAGGAGAAGACCTTTTTAATTAAAATATTATATACCCTTCGAGTGGATCGGAGAAGGCCAAAGGAAAGTGCTAAGGACCACATGCGAGTGTTTCATAATTATTTTAGATTTTTATGTAATTTAAAATAATAGGGTTTCCAATAGTTGTAGTTTTCTACAATTTTGGGATAACCTTTATGCAAGTTTATATACAGTTTATTTTAAGTAAATTTTAGACTTATTTTCTAGTCTATTTTCTTTTAGTTATTCTATTTCAGTTATTTGCAATTATTTATTGTTAATTATAACTTTTCCAATTATTTACAGTTATTTATGGTATTTACAGTTATTTACGTTTTATTTACATTTATTCTACGTTGGGATTTCTTCTATAAATGGCAGATTCTTTTTTTTTTACACGAATGGAATAAATAGAATAGAATAAATCGTGAATATGGACTAATATATATAAGAACACTGAATTTACAGAAAATGGGATGTAAAATAAGAAGAACTGTAACAAATTGGACTTAGACTGAAATAGGCAAACTTAAGATATTTGCAAGCATAGTTATAACATGTAATTATAACTAAAAAGGGAAAATAGAAGAAATGTAAAAAGTAGCTTATTTTTATATTTAGACCTTGGGTTAAGTTAATAAGTAGAATTATAACACATGTGTTATAATTAGAGACAATAATCAAGTAGAAAGAACAGGAAAGGCTTATTTTAAGATTTAAATTAAGTTAATAAGCAAATAAAGCAGAAATAACAGAAGGGGATTATTTTAATAAACTTAGATCTTGGATTAAGTTAATAAGCAAAATATAGAAGATCGGTATTGTAGGCCCAACGGGGTAGTCCTTTACTGATATAGAAGATCTGTATTGTAGGCCTAACAGGGTAGTCCTTTACTGATATATAAGATCCGTATTGTAGGCCTAACAGGGTAGTCCTTTATTGATATAGAAGATCGGTATTGTAGGCCCAATAGGGTAGCCCTTTACAGATATAGAGGTCAATAAATAGAAGTTCAAATCATGGGGATTTGGACAAGGGGCGCAACTAGATTTTGTTTGTTACATAAGACCCGTACCAACAGCATTCCCTTTTAGTCAGACACAGGTGGCCTCACAATAGCACAGGTGAGGTAAAGGCATGCTTATGCTGGAGCAGTGGTAAATAAGAGGTCATCATGAGGGAGCAACAGATAGCGAGAGCCTAATGGTGGTCGAGCATGCAGCCTCAGTGCTGGTTAATAAGTCGTTATTGAGTTCCAAGCGCTAAGTAGGTATCTATTGCATATGGACCAACATGGTCTAGTTCACAGTAGTAGGTGTCTATTGCGTTGGGACCAACATGGTCTAGTCTGTATCTTTTGCGTAGGGACCAACTGGGTCCAGTCCGCATCTTTTGCGTAGGGACCAACAGGGTCTAGTCCGCATCTTTTGCGTAGGGGCCAATAGGTCTAGTCCGCAGTAGGCACAGTAGAGATAGAAGGCCGATTAAAGGGTAGAATTAGGACTTCGGCCTAATTAAAGTAGGATTAGGGTTTCAGCCTAATCAAAGCAGTTATATAAGAAAAGTGCAAACAATCTAATCGAACTATCTAAGCAAAGCAAGCAAGTTAAACCGCATTTTATTCCAGCTTTATCTTTTCTTTTATTTTCTTATAAACTAGAACTGTTGCAAAGTCTATTATCTTTACCTTGCTTAAGAATACTAGTAATTACTTTCATTCACCAGACTTTTAGTCTGACCCACTCCTTTATTTTCTCTTTTTTTCCCACATAGGCCAGCAGAGATAGGGACAGTAGATTTTGGGCTCTTGGAGATTTCAGCTGTGAAATTTTTCTTCATGTATTCTACTTCTTCTTTTCAGTTTTATTTTCATGTACTAGCACTTGTTGAGAGGGATGGTTTTATGTATTTACTCTCATATTGTGACTGAGATGATATTTTCATAAGAAATATGTATTTGGTATATTGAGACTTATTTTGGTTATAACTTACTTTATGAATTTTGATTTTTAAATAAGTGATCGTTTTAAATGTTTTCGCTGTTTTGTTTATTTTGTCTTGTGAATCTTAGTCTCTATAAAGTTTTTAGCTATACTTATAACGCACCATATCCTTTAGTGTGTCCTTTTGGGGTATACTAAGGGGTGTGAGATGTTACACCTCTACCCTGCATAGATGACTTGTTTGATCAAATTCATGGTGCCCGGGTATTGTCGCAAATAGATTTAGCCACAGGATTCCATCAACTAAGAATAGCCTAGGATGGCATTCCATTAACTGCATTTAGGGGTCCGGATTGCTTTTACGAGTGGTTAGTTATTCCTTTTGGGTTGACTAACGCACCCGCCTATTTCGTAGACCTTATGAATAGAGTATTCAGAGATGTGTTAAACAAATTTGTGTTGGTTTTTATTGATATTCTTATCTATTCCAAAATCAAGGAAGAACACGAAAGGCATTTGAAAATTGTGTTGGAAATATTATGGAAAAATGTACTTAATGCTAAATTCTCGAAATGTCACTTTTGGGAGAAAGAAGTAAGATTCCTTGGGCATATTGTGTCAGGAGAAGGAATCTCAGTAGATCTAGAAAAGATTTCAGCTATACAAGATTGGAAGCAACCACAAACCCCGAAGGACATCCACAACTTCTTAGGATTGGCAGGATATTACCGGAGATTCATTCAAGACTTCTCCAAAAATTTCTCCCATCTAAAAAAGTTAACTATGAAGGATGTTAAATTTGAATAGACACCAAAATGTAAAGAAGCATTCAAGAAACTCAAGAGAAGGTTAACTACTGCTCCAGTCCTAGCTATTGCTGATGATGGCGGCGGTTTAACTGTATATACTGCTGCTTGTAGGGAAGGAGTAGGTGATGTTCTGATGCAGCATGGAAAGGTCATCGCTTATGAAAGTAGACAACTAAAGACTCATGAGAGGAATTATGATACACACGACTTAGAACTAGTACCGGTTGTGTTCGCATTAAAAATATGGAGGCATTATCTACTGGGTAAGAATTCCTTATAGTTTATTACAAATAAACTTTGATTGACCCTAGTAAATAACATTCCTTCTTTAAATAGGTGAAAAGTTCGAGCTCTTTATGAATCACAAATCTTTGAAGTATCTTTTTACTCAGAAGGACTTAAATATGAGACAGCAACGTTGGTTAGAATTTCTCTCATCATATGATCTTGATATCTTATACACATCCGAGAAAGCCAACGTAGTGGCAGATGCGCTAAGCAGAAGGCATGTTGTTGTAGCTTATTTAGTGGTATGTCCAACCTTGATTAATCGTATAAAAGAGAGTCAGCTCAAGGACCCAATCATTTCAAGAATAGCCAGAGGAGTAGAGGAGAATATAATATCGGGAAGATGGATAGGATTCAAAGTAGATGAGTATGGAATCTTAAAAATTAATGGAAGGATATGTATTCCCAATGTCGATGAAATAAGGAAAGAAGTTTTAACAGAATGTCATAATTCTCGACTTTCTGTACATCCCGGAGTTACTAAAATGTATCGAGATATGAAGAAGACTCTTTGGTAGGATGGCATGAAGAGGGATATCTCTATCCATATTAGCAGATGTGCAAATTGTCAACAGATCAAAAGTGATAAGCAAAAGAACGCTGGATTACTCCAACCTCTTGAAATTCCGACTTGGAAATGAGACCAAATATCGATGGATTTCATCGACGGCTTACCACGATCAAGAAATGGAAATGAAGGCATTTGGGTTATCATAGATTGATTAACCAAGAGCGCACATTTTATCCCAGTAAAACCAACCAGAACTGCTGCAAGTCTGGAAGAAATTTACATAAGGGAAATAGTTCGATTGCATGGTATCCCAAGCAGTGATCGAGACCCTAGCTTTACCAGTAAGTTCTGGGAGGCATTCCAAATAGCTTTAGGAACGAAGCTAAAAATAAGCACCGCATATCACCCCCAAACCGATGGGCAAACTAAGAGAGTAAATCGTTCATTGGAGGATCTTCTAAGAGCTTGCATCTTAGATTTCAGAGGTTCATGGGAAAGCTACCTTCATCTGATATTATTCTCTTACAATAACAGTTATCAGGCTAGTATTGGCATGGCCCCGTATGAAGCTTTGTACGGTCGTCCGTGTAGATCCCCAGCATGTTGGATCGAGACTGGAGATCGATTAGTACTAGGTCCTAACATGATTATAGAAGCTTTAGAAAAGCTTGACATGATTAGAAAAAAAATGAAAGAAGCCCAGAGTAGGCAGAAGAGCTATGCTGATCAAAGGCGAAGGAATTTAGAGTTCTTGGTTAGAGATTATGTATTACCGAAAGTTTCTCCAATGAAAGGAGTGGTAAGATTTGGTCGGGCAAGGGAGTTAGCACCTCGATTTATTGGACCTTTTCCCATTCTCGAAAGGATTGGCCCATTAGCTTATCGTGTGGAATTGCCCGGAAGGTTATCTGGTGTGCATAATGTCTTTTACGTATCTCACCTGTGAAAATATGTGCATGATCCAAAGCAAATTATAGAAACGGCTGCCCAAGAAGATTTAGAAGTTGAACCTAATTTGGCAGTTATCAAGCGACCAATGTGAATCTTATATCAAGATGAGAAGCGATTAAGGAGGAAAGTTGTAAGATTGGTTAAAGTCCAATGGAGTGGTGATACAGCAGACTGCACATGGGAGACAGAGGAAAGAATGCGTAAAGCCTATCCTGAGTTTAGAATGGATACATAGTTGTATGTGTATGGTGTACTCATCGGCTTATGGTGATGTCACTTACTATATCTTATACATATGTATCACTTTGTTATATATATATATTTTCTTCGAGTTATCTTCTTCTTATCCTTAATTTCGAGGACGAAATTCTTTTAATATGGGAAGTATGTAATGACCCATAAATTCATCGCCTCGGAAAAATTCCAAAATATTCAAAAATAAGTGGTGATGTTTTGAATAATAAATAATATTGGTGATTTTATTTTGAAGAAATATTTATAAAAGAAATATATACACTTTGTTAAATATCGATAAAATAACCGAAAATCGTTTTATCAATAAACGGCTCTTCGACCATTCGACATCGCAGGCCAAGCTAGATACATACACGCATTTGTATATATGAATGCAAATATAAAATAAAATAATATATTTATTTATGGAAAAATTAAATGTATTAATGATATCATTAATGATGTTATTATTTCCAATTAATTGATTTTTGAATCTAAATTTGGTTTAAATGATTTAATAATTATTTTAATTATTAAATAAGCCCTTTAATATATTATATAATGATAGAAATATTATTTTTAAACTTTGTTTACAAATATTTGCATATTAACTAAAAAGTGAAAATATGACCAAAAAATCGAAATCGGGATTCATAACGATACAACGTATAGAAGTTGTGCGACATTGTGGAGATACATGTGCACATATACATGTGCATACATGAAGATATATTCTCACGCACATGATCATTCATATATGCACACATATACATATATATATATATATAAACATATATACATAAAATATCCAAGATATTTATCTTTTCCTTACTTCCTAAGCTAACCAAAAATCCACTATGGTACAAGCATCATCGCAAGCACATGGAGAGGAGTCCTTTCGGCCATAAATGTGATGGACATGGTGCATGTTGAAGTAATGGGTAATGATGTATATGTGTAAAATATTTAAGATATTTTTCTCCTCCTTTTCACCTATAAATACAACCCCTCTTCCCTCTCATTTCCTCTCCTTCCATTTCCTAAGCTTTCTCTCTTATTTTCATGTCTTCCAACCTAAAGAAAGTAATTCCAAAATATTTCTCAACGGAAATTTAAATTATAATATATAAATATATATACTTAAGCACCTCAAACTATTCAAAAATTCCACATTTTCCTCTCTACCATCCACGGCCTCCACTTCCTCCACCATAGGCCAAGCCTTCCTCCTCCCTAACCCTAGACCGTGACCTCCATTACCCATTCCAAGCCTAGGCCGAACCATCTTGGAGCAATAATCAAGGTGGTCGTGAGCTAAAAGTTCGAGTTAGCGAAGCTATAGCCAAATTTTAGTTAGTCGTTTAAACCCGAGGTGAGAACTCTATTTATATGTATATATATTGGATGATATATATGTTTGGCTATGGTTTTTTATAATGATTATTTATCATATTTGGATGTTGTGAAAATATTGTTGTTTGGATATGTAAACAAGTCACGATAAATACACGTCGATACTATATAAGGAAATCACTTTCCTTTTTGTAAATGAAATGGTATATATGAGTTGTTAAACCTCTTTAAAAATGGTTTAAAATGATTTAGAAATGTTTTATAAACATTTAAAAGGGTTTCGGCAAAGTTTGAGAAGAAATTATAAAATGAGTGAAAATAGGCGTGTCGCGTAACGGTAGTTCGCGATTTCGCGCTGTCGAACTTTAAATCCATTTATATGATGGATTCGAAGTCGGAATTCTTTGTAATAAGAATTTTCCGAACCCTTATAACAATAATTTTCAAAAAAATAAAGAAAATCAAGTTTTTGATAAGTAGATTTTGAAAAATGAATAAAACAAGTTTTTGGAAAAATCACAGTTTTGCAGTTCGGAATCCATAAAAGGATTTCTTTGAAAATAATATTTTAAAATTGTTTTAAAATATGAAATAAATTGTAAACATATTTTAAAATATTTTAAAAGTGATTTGAGTTATAAAAATGAATTTTCAAATGATAGAAAAGTCATTTTGATCAATATAGCTTTGAAAAGCACTTTCCACATCACTTTTCTGCAGTACTTTTCTATAACTTTTGAAATGTTGTTTTAAACGCATCGTTATTTTCCAAATCTTTTGTAAATGTTTTCAAATGATCAGCAAAGTATTTTAAAGATGATTTGAAGGATTTATGGAATGGTTAAATATTAAATGATTTAGAGTCGATCAAATTACTTGACCGCCTTATGGGTGTCAAAGAGATAGCGTCTAGGCTTAGATTTGGAATACTAGTTTCCTGCTCTCCCTGGCTATCCACGGATGGGATAGTAAATTTGGTTTACTCGGATCAAAATTTTCTAAAAAAATAAATGATATAATCCTCCAAATATAAATAACTTGTATTTTATGGATATAATCTTCTTGTACTCGGTGTTAAAGCCCGAAGAGCGAACTCGTACTATTCGTGGAATTTAAAAAGTGCTTTTACCATTATTCCGCCCATAGTATTTGTTGAATACGAAAATTGATATTGAGTAGAATTAGATGATTTCTATAGATTCTGGCCACTTAATATTTACTGGTTTTGGATTAACATCCTAGATAACATGGTTTTAAATCAATTAAAATTATGAGTTTTGAATTAAGAAATCTTTGTTAAGACTTAAATGAAATAAATTGGAAATGTTTTCCTAAGTGGAAAAATTAAATGATTTCAAATTTATTCCCAGTTCAAAAAGGGTTTTGAAGTAATCAAAGTATATGTTAAGAGAAGTTTAATGGTTCTGTATGTACAGAAAAGAATGTTCTAGAAATATGTATCTCCAAAAGAGATTTTGATAAAAAGAACTTAATCAATTAAAGAATGATTCCCTATTCACAGAACATCTTTTTATCGATGATTGGATTCGAAGGAACCAGGGTCGGATTTGGGTAATTCCTATCTGAAGACCACTTCGAACCAATTTGCGTATTCGGAGTGAAGACATGGATATGATATTTGGGATTTTCGTAATGAAGGACTGCTTGTAGATAATTTGGGAATAAAATCCCAATATACATATAGTAGCAGTAGTCTCTTCATTATGAAATATCCAATGCAAGGACAGATCGCTACTAATCCTAGGAATAACTCCCGATAGGATGTGGTAGGAGAGTGCCTTCGGTTTGTCCTATTCCTGGACAACTTGCATGGATGAATGTCTGACGTTGCAATTGTAATTACATTGGTTGACCTCTATGAATGTATCATTTGATTGGTGGCGGAGAAGGCAACTTCTCTTAGCTTAACACCCTTTCCTTAGACATATGATCTCAGAAGTTATACGTCTGTAGAAATCAGTTGTGTAATTATGGATTGGCAATGTGGCATTCAAAGTGGAATGTGCTATGAGTAAGGTAATCGTTACCTCGAGCCTCATCGCCCAGAAATGACAAAAACAGGGTAGATGCGGCAGAGCTAAGTGGGTCGCTCCCATTAGGATATAGTCATCACCTTTCTAGATAAATTTATTCCCGCTATGACGTCGGGTTTTAAATTAATGTGGTGTATGCAAAGAGAGCTCTCGGATAGGTCGGGAACGACCAGGGTTATGGTATATTTGGTACTATCTATGGTAAAGGTAGGTCGGTTCTGTGTTGGTAGAGGTTGAAGCATTAGGTACATTTTACTAGAGATATACTGTCGGAAGGTAGTCCTTTACCTTGTCATTGTATGAAAATTCATTCTCCAATAAGTGCCTTCGGATTTGATTGTAGAGCCTAGTATGCTGAAATTTAAAAATATAATAATTTCGGCTAAGATTATCCATATTTACTTGAAAAGTGTTTTCAAAAAGGATGTCATTAAAAATAATATCAACATATTTTGCGTAGTAAATGTTTTGGTTATCATAAGTTAAAAACCCATTCTGTGTTTATGTGCGGCATGGTCTTATTAGATACCTTTTGTTTTCAATCATCGTATTTTGAGTTTCTCACACCAGTCCTATAACTGACTCAGAGTTTATTTTCTTTTCCTCTTAAACTCTAGGTGCCCTATTTCCCCGGGTAGCCAACTAGTTAGGTAAGCTTGGAACATTTTGGAATGGAGCATGGAGCATTTTGGGTCTATTGTTGAAGTCATCTATCACTTTTCGCTGTGTCTATATTATGTATTAATATCTATCGACACTGTAAGGATAGGCCGTTATAACTATCTAACTGGGTTAGAACTTGTCGTAACTTTGATGGAACAATTTGAAGTAATTGCATGTACTACTCATATGTATAATTATGCGTTGAATGCGATGTGAGATTCTATTATTGTCTTACTTCTATCTTTATTTCTTTACCCCACGATAATCTCCCTCTCCGGCACTTAGATTTTCAACACGTGAATACCGAGGATGTATTAGTGTCGATTTTTGAGGATCGAGGAGGTGAATCGTGACACATGGCAACCAACTGCAGGATACCTAGAAATGCTACTATGCTAGTTATAGATCCGGTGGAGGAAGTGGTAGTGCAATTTCAGCCTTCTATGAACTTCGCATCTTTGTGTAAGAATTTTACCACTTTGGGCAGGAAACTGTTCTATGGAACCGAACATATTCTTGGAGTACAGACATGGCTTAGATCTTATAAAAGGATATTTGGATATCTCTGTTTGGAAGATGCGGAAAAATGGCTATTAGCATCGTGACAACTTCAGAAATCGACGATGGTTGGTGGGATTCGGTAACAGCTAATACCCCAGTAGGAGGAGTTTTCTTAGGATCATTTTAATGACGTGTTTGAAGCGTAGTTTATTCCAAAAGCCAAAAGGACTCGGCTGTTTAGGAGTTTCCTTGATTTAAAGCAAGGTGATATGATGATGGCGTAGTATGAGCATAAGTTTAACGCCTTATCCTATTTTGGACTTGGATTGATAGACACACCACTCAAAATAAATGAAATGTTTGTGAATGGGGTGCAACTGGAGTTCTAGCGAGAAATGACTAATATCTTACGGGTACATTTACCAATCTTATCAGCATGGCTTTGAAGTTTGAAGCTCTGGATTTAAGGAAGGATTCTAGAAGGGAGTAGAACTAAGAACTAGTGTCAAGCCTTTATCAGTGATACCATTGGAGGCAAGCCAAATTTCAAGCGTAAGTATAAGGAGAAGAAGCAGTGGGCATGAAAGAAACCCAGAGGTGCGGCTCCAGCATAGAAGAAGCCACTCGACTTGGCTAATATTACTTGGTTCAAGTGCAACTAAATGGGTCACTATGCACCCAATTGCCTGCTTACTACCTTCTATAGTTGTCACAAATAGGGACACATGAAGAATGAGTGCCCTTTTCTAAAGAAGGAGTCACAAAGATAGAATTTTGCTATAGAGGAGATACCATCCACTTTTTCAGGATAGAAGGGGAAGAAGGTGTTACAAGGTACATTATCCATCTATGATATTTCTATTAGAGTGTTATTCAACACGGGTGCTTCCTATAGTTTTATTTAAGTTGATCTTGTCGACAAACTTAACCTTAAACCCATCCTTTTGAGTAATCCTCTTTGTGTGTCAAACACTATTAGGAGTCTGACAAATCTTGACAGTATATGTCTAAATATGCCTATTTCTTATTGAAATCGTCTTCTATATATTTTTTTGTTCTTGGATTCATGAGTTTTGGAGTGTTGCTGGGAATAAATTGGTTATCTAAGTTTAGAGCTGTCATGGATTGTGATAAGAGAATGATCGTGGTAAAGGAAGTAGTAGGAAGAAGCTTTGATATATTTTGTGAAAAGCCTAATGAGTTAACACTATGCCACAAAGTAAATCAGACAACAGTGATCACATAACGTAAGGTAGATTTTCTATCATCCCGCTATTTACCACAATTTCATACAACATATGGATAAAATACTCTGTTGTTTGAGTAGCCCTTGAAATCTCTATGTTCATGGTTATCCTTCAGACAACATTTTAACTACTGTTTGATTAAAGTTGTCAAAAATTTAGTTTTGGCTCCATATTTTCCCTCTCAATATTTTCATGGCCGCGTTCCTTAATTATTCCCTCTTCACTTTGTTTCCATTTCGTCTTATCAAAATATATTTCCCTCTTCTCAAAATTTTCCTCCTTCTCAAAATTTATTTCCCTCTTCTCAAAATAAAATAGCCAGAACCCTAAACTTAAACTCGACAATGACCCATCTTTGACCCATCTTTTGGAATTCAGGTTTCTAATCGGCTTGATAATGAAATCACTCTATTGTTGCTCTCTCACTCTTAAACAACGATTGATAAAGAAATTGTTTTCCATTTTATGGCAGCGTTCGTTTAAGCTTGCTTCAATTTGTCGAGTATTCTTTTATTGATATATGATATGATTTCTACCCCTTTCGATTTTGTATTGATCTCAACTTTGATTTTAAGAGCCAATGATGAATGGGTTTATATAGGAATTTATTTCCTGTATTTTCATTTTAGACTTGACTTTGGATTTTAAACATTAGATGTTGATTTTGTATTGCTGCATATATTTTTGACTGCTTTGTTTTTTATTTTTCTACTTTATGGCCTTGACTCATTCAATTGTTGAGTTCTTTGATATACTCGAATATATTTTACTTGGTTAAATATATTGATTTTGAGCTTTCTGCCTTGTTCACCTGAATTTGTATATCTGAATTGAATTTGTTGAATTGGCTGGTGATATGAGACTATGAGAGTTGTGCAAGGCACTAGCACTTATTCGGTTATTGAATTTGTTGTTCAAGGTAGTGAACACTGGACTTATTTGAGGCCTACGAACTTAAATTTGAACCATTATTCACTTCATTGTTCGATTTTGAGTTGCTTTCCATGTTCACTTCATTGTTCGACTTTGTTAAGCTCATTGTTTCACCGGTTGCCTCTTGCTTGTTTTGTTACCTCTTGCACTTGTGATTTTTTCACTTCATTGTTCGATTTGGGAACTTCCATTTGTATACATACATATGTATGTATGTATGTATATGTGTGTGAGTGTTTGTGGCATTGCCTTGTTTTAATTTATGACACTGCCTTATTTTTATTTGTAGCACTTGCTATTTGTAGCACCGCCTTGTTTTAATTTGTGGCACTGCCTTGTCGTGTTGTTGGCCTTATCCATGTACTTGCACACATATGTATATACATATCTACATGTATATATATATATATCTACATGTATATACATATATGTATATATGTATGTTAGTGTGCTTGAACTCTGAATGGTTTTAATTTTTTGATGGACGTTTGAGTATGCCTTGCCTTGCCTGAACCTTGAATGGCTTGAACTCTGCCATGTTCTATTCAACTGCCTTTTGAATGTGCTTGTCTTCATTTACTACATGCATATGTTATACCATTTCATGAACTGGCTTGTGAAATCCCTGCAATGGTTTCACTTGTATCATGTATGTGTACCAATACTGATATGTAGTTGGCCTTTGAGTCTGGTTTGTGAAATATCTTGCATATATATACATACATATGTATGTATATATGTGTGAAATATTACCATGATTTTGCTTTGAACTTCCATATGTGTCTCCTGTGTGTTGCAATCTTGTTTTTTCTTTGCCTTGGTCCATGTTATTGGCCTTGTTCACATGTTGCATTGTTGCATTGTGGCCTTGTCCATGTACTTGCACACTGCTTTGTTCAAGGCAACGCACTACCTTGACCTAGGTTGAATCCCTATCATGTGCTTTGGTTTCTTGTCCACGGCTTGATTACCGACAAGTTCAAGGTAGTACTTTTGTAAATTTGTACCTATTGTTCTTTGTTTGTGCTATTTGTG
Organism: Allium fistulosum; assembly: GCA_030737815.1. Classification (NCBI taxonomy): domain Eukaryota; kingdom Viridiplantae; phylum Streptophyta; class Magnoliopsida; order Asparagales; family Amaryllidaceae; genus Allium; species Allium fistulosum. The sequence goes on along the minus strand of CM060903.1, from coordinate 504,578,696 downwards.
CACTTAACTCTGTATCATTATGTACCATGCTTGATACTGCCATGAATCTGGTTTGCTGGTGCTCGACTTTGTGCATCTCCATGTGCACTGAACTTGTTTATGCACTTCGGCTTTGCTGAGTTGCCTAATTTGATTTGAGCTGAATTAAACTACTTGTGTTGAGCTCGAGCTTGCTTGGGCTTGAACTTGTGTGTTTGCACTGAGTTGATCCTTCGGGCTTGACCTTTACAACTGTCCGTGTGATTGAGTCAATGATCGGCCTTGTGATATTCATAATGATACATTGTGCATATCAAAAGTTGTCTGTGCACATATATATTTATCCCTATCTAAAAATGAAAAGAAAAAACAAACCATAAACCGAGGCAATATTTAATATTAAAATTCAGTTTTATTTTTGCAATTTAGATTTGTTTCTTTTTCAAGTTTACTGCGTTGTTGCTTATTTAACAGGTATAGGAGATGGATGAACACAAGCCAGAGAAAGCTAATCAAGATCAACATCAGAAAATAAACTCGAGTGAGTGTGAGTACATTTAAGTTGTATTGTATTTGAAAATGTAAGTAGAGTGATAGTGAAAGTTGTATTGTATTTGAATTTGATTTGAAATACAATATTTGTTTAAATAAAATTACGATTCATTTATTTGTTCTATGAACAATTATTCATATCAGTCAATATTTATATATTGTCTAATAGGAAATTCTAGATACGATACTATAACATATGACAACATATGGTTTTTCTGTTGTGTTAGTGCATTTCAGACGATGAGGCATATCTATAGCCTAATGTGCAATGAGACGACATGGGATTTAACGACAAATAGGTATGCAATCTGATAATGGAGCATACCTGTCATCTGATGCATTTTTTTCCATAGTTTAATGAGAAATTTTCTCTATTCGCTTGAAGTAGCTAAAAAGGAGCTAAGGGATATACCGATCGTTTGAGATTTCATGGATATTTTTAATGAAGTGCAAGGTTTACCCCCTCACCGTGAAGTAGAGTTCGGTATTGATTTTATTCAAGTAACCAGACCTATTGTACAACCCCTTCGAAAGTTGGCTCCAAAAGAGAAGAAGCATTTGGAAAGCCAGACATTGGACTTGTTGCAGAAGGGATTGATAAGACGTAGTACCTCAAGTTGGTGATCACCAGTCATCTTTGTCATGAAGGCGGATGGTTCTCTAAGGTTGTGTATACTATCGGGAGTTGAACAAAAGGACAACCAAGAATAAATACCCTTTACCAAGGAATAACGACATGTTCAATAAGCTCCACGGCGCTCTGATAATTTCCCAATTGGATCTTGCCACCAGTTTTCACTAGTTAAGGGTAGCAAAGGAGAATATTCCCTTAACAACTTGTAAGACTCCAGATAGTTTCTACGAGGGGTTAGTTATGCCATTTGGGCTAACTAATGCACCCTCTTACTTTGTGGACTTAATGAATCGAGTATTTCGAGATGTTCTTAAGAATTTGTTCTTGTCTTTATTGATGACATTCTTGTTTATTCAAAACGGAGGAGAAGCACAAGTGCCATCATCAAATTATGCTCAATACCTTGAGAATCCATGTGTTAAAGGCTAAGTTTGCTATGTTCCAGATCAGGAAATCCGAAAATAGGTTTTTTGGAGCATGTTGTCTCAGGACAAGGAATATCTATGAACCTAGTTAAAGTTGTACCAGTTCAAGACTGGAAGAAGCCCGAAAATGCGACGGAAGTTAAAAGTTTCTTGGTATTGGCTGATTTTTACCATAGGTTCATCAAAGACTTCTCAAAGATTTCTTCTCACCTGACAAAGTTAACAAAGAAAGATGTTAAGTTCATGTGGACGTTTAAGTGTGATCAAGCATTAAAATTGAAGGAGAAGTTGACTAGCGCTCTTGTTTTGACCATTCCTGATGGGAGCGGAGGTTTAACCATGTATGTGGATGCTAGTGGTACCAGTCCAGGAGCAATTCTAATGCAGCATGGGAAGGTTATTGCCTATGCGAGTCAACAGTTGAAGCAACATGAGAAAAATTATGCTATGCACGATTTTGGAGCTTTTTGTTGTTGTTTTCACACTTAAGATGTGGAGACATTATCTACTGGGTAAAAAGTTCGAGTTATATATGGACCACAAATCCTTAAAGTAACTTTTTACCCAGAAAGATTTGAATTGGAGGCAGTAGAGATGGCTTGGGTTTCTTTCTTCTTATGATCTGTAGATTCTTTATACCCCTGGAAAAGCAAATGCTGTTGTGGATGCGTTGAGTAGGAATGTAGCGATGGTTTCTGTAACGAACGCGATTTTTCGTCGCTCGAAAATCGACATTAATACGTCCACTGTATCAACTGCCGAGCAATCGAATGCCGGAAAACCGAATTGTTATGGAGAAAAAGAAGAGGTAGAAGAAAACAGAAGAAAAAGAAGGAAGAAACAATAGAAAACACAGAAACAGAAACAACATCAGAATCTCCCATTCGCAGCGGAACAACTTATAATAGATAAATGAATAATCTTTAAACAAAGAACTATATCATTTCATACATTACATCATCATCAGAGTTTACAACAACAATACAACACTGGACAGTTATATAAACTTGTCCTCATACAGAATACACAACGGAATAAATAATATCATATACAAGTGGTACGTCTCGCCATCCAGCTCGTCACTTGAGCTCCATAGCATCTCCTGAATCCAGAATGACCTGATAACCTAACTCTAGACTGCCCGTGTGGAAATTGGTGGGCACCCAGAGTTTAGGAAGGGAACAATTAACTCCAGGTCAGTCATGAGACTGGTGTGAGAACTAAAACAGTTATTTATCTTTAAAACAAACAACAGGATAATTTTAAAGTCAATTCGCAATGCTTTTGGGAAATGAAACTACCATAAGACCTCCCGCCACACACACAATGCAAACGCAGAATTGGAGGAGATTTTTTCTTATGATAGTCAAACATGCTTACTACGCAAAATCATTCGATATTATTATCATTAGTGCATAGTGGAAAACATTTTGAAAGTATAATATTAATCTTAGCCAACATAGGCATTTCACACTATGCATACTATAGCTACCATCTAAACAGTGGGGCGCCACCATAAGTAAATGGCAGGTTCTACAACTAAACCCGTACAAGGTTCGTATTGGAGTTTGGATTTCCAACAAATGGTCAGGCCAAGGAACTTCCCATTGCCACATAGGTACCCCGAGAAATAACCTAACATTACGGTTAGATCTCTGCCAACACAAGGCTGGGTTACCCCTAGCTGGGTAACTACTGACATGAATATGCCATCCCCCGATCGTAACCGATCTATAGCCGAGGATCCTCAATTCCAACAACCACAAAGTAATAAATTTGCAGCAACAACATAGGCTAAATATCTGGGCTCCATACCATGATACAACCTCTATCCAGAAGGAAATGACATACACTAAGGGGGCGCTATCCCCTAATAACCTTGCTGCATCCTTCCTGTTTTGACCATTTCCAGGGTGTGAGGTCCGACGAAGTCTCATCCACAAAGCCACGCTTTGGTACAAAGCCATGCTTTGGGTCAACAAATGATCAAAGTAATGATCACAAAGCTAAATGATCAAACAAATGATCATATCACAAATGATCAAACAATGATCATTACACAGCAACACTCAGCATGCCACGTTACCAAATTGGGAGTATATCACTAATAACCTTCAACTACATAACCTCTGAGCTCGTACGTCTCAGAGAAGGGTGTTAAGCTAAGAGAATAAATTCTCCGCCACCAACAGATATGTATTTGAAAGAAACCAGCTTTATATCTCAATTTTTAACGTCAGACATACAACCATACAAGTCTGTTCCGGGCTCGAACAGAACTGAAGGAACTTCCAAGGAAGTCCTTGCAATCCGGATAATCTCTAATCACGTCCGGACTTCCCGTCACAAAGGGTGATAAAATCTCTATATCGGAGATTAGCCGATGCAGAGTCATTCGACGGTAATCCTTCCGTTTTCAAAAATATCTGGTCTTCAACACCGGTCATCAAATGCTATCCATTACGACGTATCACATATTCGGAATGGGTTATACGACCCAAAGGTCCTTTCCCGGCTAACCCGAATAGTGAGCGCTTATTCAAAAATAAGTGTAGCATTCAAATTCAAGCAAAACACAACAAATACCCATTCAAGGCAATTATTGATAGTCGGTTATTTAACTATTAATAGGTCTGCACAGCATCATCGGATTCCAAATAATTTTCCAAATTATTTATTTCCTAAAAATATCTTTCCAAGATATATAATTTCATACTTCAAAAATAAATCAACGTTTATTTTTTAAACAATTTCCCTTTTCGGTTATAAATTCCATAGTGGATTTATATTTCGAAATATCTACTGATATACGATTTTCAATTGATTTCAAATATTCACTTTCAATTTATCTTTACAAAGATAAATTCTCAAAAACGTTTCATTTCATATTGGAAAAGCATTTCTGGTAGATTGAGATGTGCTTCCCATTAAGGCGCGGAGGTGGGCTCCCAGAAAACCTATAATCGGGTAGGGGGCATCAAACCTCTAAGCTGGGCTGGCTTAAATTCTTCATGTCTGAGGTCGGACCAGGCTAGGGGGGAGCTCATCCCATTCCTTCGATTTCATCAGGGCTCTGGGTTGAGTTTTATAAAAAAAAAGCATTTCCATACTTATTTAATAATAAGTAATTCACAAATCTTATTTATTTTCAACATTTGAAAATATTCAATATACTTAAATCAAAATTAAGTATATATTTCATTCTTTAAGGAAATCATTTTCTTAAACACATCTATTTGAGTCAAAACGAATGTTACGTAAAACATCGTTACGACGACCCAAAATCACTAGTATAGGGGTTCGAAATTTAGATAGATATATAAATCCCAATACTATATAAAACATTTCCTTTCGAAAATCATTTACTATAACAACAGTATTATAGTCCACTATTTCCCTACTTCTCGAAAACGTCTATTTCAACAATGAATGTTGAAATCTATGGTTTCGATAATTAATACATTTTAAAACATCTTTAAATCATTTTCATTCTATTCCAATATCACTTTCCCAAAACAGATCCATTTTATTTAATAATATATTCACTGTCCAAAATCGTGAATATACTTTATTTACCCAATTCAATGTTTCTACACATTTATTAAAAGATTATCCATTGTCCAAAATTGTGGATATAATTCCTTTAATTAACTTCTATAATTCACTTATCAAAATAAGTGATTTCGGATTTATAAAACAACGTTTATAAATCGTATTTATACTTTATAACAATTTCAACTTATAAAATCATTTTATTAGCAAATTCTATTTATATCCCACCTAAGTGCCAAAATCTAATTTATAAGTAAATTACTTATAAATCTTTTATTTTACAACATCTATTCATTTTATAACTTCACATTATAAATCCATTAATTTCATTCACTTATGAAATCCATTTATACTTCTTTTTAACACTTATAAAAACTCGTTTTATAATTCCAATATTTTAATTTATAAATATCAATTTTATAAATCTTTTATATAAATCGTTTATAGTCTTTTTCAGAAATCCCAATTTAAACCATTTTATAAATCAACCAATTATTTATTTCAAAAATCACACTTTGGTTATATTTCACAAAAATCATAATTTTTATAACTTTAAAATTTTAACGTTTATTTATTTAAGATGAATCAATTCAAAATTTTAATAAAACGTATAATCTCAAAAATCACTTTAAAAATCCCTTTAAAATCAAAATCGTTATTTTTAAACTTCAAAAATGGATCCGATGAAGCAACAGCACCAAATAATCAATCACGACATCCAAACATTATATATCGATGTGACAACAGAATATATAACAATATCTGTAAATAAATCAATACAGTTGAGGAATCCAGTTGGATCCCTCCAACCTGTTTCCCTGCATCCACAGATGTTAGCATAATACCAATCCCGCACCAGTACGGAATATCGCGGTATATAGGATTTATAAAATATTACCCGCTATTATACGGCGCAATAGGGTCTTATCCGCTATATAATGCGGGAAATCAACTCCAAGTACAATAATAATACCAATATCACTTTGCAGTGAAATATTCGCATTATATGTTTTTAATAAATAACCTCCGCTTAATAAAGGCGTTCTATTTCAATCAATACAGATAACAATTTATCATCCAATCACACAATCAGCACAATCAAGCAATTTTAAATCTAACTATTTAAAATTTAAATCGAACAATTTCGATTGAGTGAGAAGTTCTCACCTTGAATTTCCGATATACTTTGTAGTGTTTTATTTCGAATAAAATTAAACGGACGTTTAATTTTACCCAAAAATTTCACTGATTCCAAACGACTCCAATCCAGTTCCATAGCGTAGTGCTCGACCATACGATTCCAACGCAATTCGTTTCATCACAATCCGACCTCGTATGAACAAGTTATCAATTTTTAAAGATCACATGATTTTAAATATAAATAAATTTACTTTTATTTTTAATTTCAAACCCTACACTAATCAGGGCCGTTCGTTCCAGCATCTCCACATCAGGCCGCACACTTCTTCCTCGTTCCCTCCAGTAACACATCACGTTAGAACCCATTTTTGCCGCCACTTGCCTTGAATTTTCGCACCACATACATGCAACTTGAAGACGATTAGGTAGCTCCACCCTGTAGCTCAACGTCGACTCCATACTCGGCCAGAATATTGTGGAGCTCAGCCTCCCCTGTACATTGAAAACCGTGCACGAACCAAGGAAGAACGCGACCTCCTAGCTTCATCTCCGGTCGACGAAAATCAATCTCCACCGTTGAGATTATAGAGCTCGGTACGCTCTACAATATTGTAGTTGAAGTCGAGACGTGAAAGTGGATGGATTGGACGAGATTGAGGGAAGAACATTGGCTATTTTTGGCCATTAATCTAGAGGGTGGCGGCTGGAAGCAATTAGGGTTAGGTTTTGAATGTTGTTGCAAATTGTGAATATGAGGTGCTTATATAGAAAATTGCCAAATTACTATTCATCCGAAATTTTCCGAACTCCAAACGAAGCGTGCCGTCTGACGTTTCTAAGGTTTACCCTGCGTTCCGGACACAATGGAATAGGTTTCGAGAGCTAATTCGATCATCTGTACGAGTTACAGAATTAAACAATCGATTTTAAATTAAACCGATTTCGATGCGTTTTCGCTTGCCCCGGACAAACGGTAAATCCAATTGACACGAAATTTGAAACCATACAATAATATCACATTAGGGATCCGATGAAACTGGTTTCGTCGAAATCCAAGACTGTTTGAAAAATGGCTAATTTCACTAGTCGATTAAATATTAAAATATTCAATTTTCACAGATTAACTCTAAATTCAATTTTAAAAGTTCTATAACATCACTATAACTTCAACATGATTTAATATAACTTTATAAATCATTTTCAATCACACTAAACCCGATTTTCAATTATTTCTGGAATTTCAACTATTAAATTATCGATTTAATTACCCAATTAAATCCAGATATTCGAATTTTAAATTATTCGACTTATTAATTCTACTTATTAATATTTAAAATCAATTAAATATACGAATTTTAATTGACAGAAATTCTGGGTCGTTACAGTTTCCAACTTAGAAGTTAAGCCAGTATTGATGGAGAGGATAACATCTAGCCAAGAAGAAGATCCTATTTTGTCTCGACTTAAGAAGGATGTTCAAGAAGGTGTTGTTTTTATCTTTGAGATTGATCCCCGAGTGTGTTGAAAATGAACGGGCATATATGTGTTCCAAATGTTAACGGGCTTAAGCAAGAAGTGTTAACCAAATTCCACCATTCAAAGTTACCTTTCCATCGAAGAGCGACCAAGATGTTCAAAGATATGAAGGGGTATTCTAGTGGAAGGGGATGAAGCAAGATGTTTCAATTTTTGTGAGTCAATGTGCAAACTGCCAACAGCTTAAGAGTGACCAGTAGAAGTTAGCTGGACTGCTTCAACCACTTGAGATCCCAAAGTGGAAGTGGGAACAGATCTTTATGGACTTTATTGATGGTCTTCCTAGGTCCAAAAGAGGGAACAAAGGCATTTGGGTTATAGTCGACCGACTGACCAAAAATGCTTATTTCAATCCTGTTAAGCCGATTAGGACTATTAAAAATCTAGAAAGTTTGTATGTGAAGGAGATTGTGAGGCTTCATGGTATTCCTTATTGTATTGTAAGTGACTGAGACCAGATATTCACTAGTAGGTTCTAGGAGGGACTGCAAACTGCCTTAGGGACCGAGCTAAGTATTAGTACAGCTTACCAACCTCAAACAGATAGGAAGATGAAGAGAGTGAATCTGAGCTTAGAAGATTTGTTTTAGGCATGCTTTCTCGACTATGGAGGTTCTTGGGAAGATCATTTACCCTTGGTTGAGTTCACTTACAATAACAGCTATCAGGCAAGTATTGGTATGACCCCTTTCGAAGCTCTATATGGTCATCCATGTCGTTCTCCTTCATGTTGAGTTGAGTTTAGTGACAGAAATTTTCTTGGGCCCGACATGATCTTAGATGTCGGTCAGAAGATATATGATATTAAAAGGAAGAAGAAGGAGGTGCAAGATCAGGAGAAGTGTTATGCAGATCGAAGGCGCATGGATCTTGAGTTCTCAGTTAGAGATTTGGTGTTTGTGAAGGTCTCTCCATTGAGAAGTGTTTTGAGGTTTGGGAAATCAGGGAAGCTAGCCCCTCCATGTATTGTCTCATATCCCATACTAGACCGGATCTGCAGACTTGTATATAGAGTGAAGTTAACAGATAGACTATCATATATGCACAACGTATTTCATGTATCTCATTTGCGTAAATACGTACACGACCCTTCAACGATAGTAGAACCGACACAATAAGAGGATTTGGAAGTTCAGCCTAACCTAACCATTTTTAGGCGACCTATTCGTATATCGCTTAAGATATAAAGCAATTGAGGATGAAGGTTGTTCATCTTGTTAAGGTTTAGTGGAGTGGGGATGAAAGAGATTGTATTTTGGAAACCGAGGACTATATTAGGGATTCTTATCCTGGGTTGTTGTCGTAGTTGTTTGTTCTTTGTTGCATCTTTTTAGCATACCCACCGGTTGAGATGGAGTCACTTTCTTTGTACCTTTTTAATTGAATGATATCATTTGAGTTTATTTTGGTATCTTTTTTTATATGATTAATTTCGAGAACGAAATTTCCTGTAAGGAGGGGAGGATGTAATGACCCGTAATTTAATAACTTAGAATTTGAATATTTAAAATATTTTTAAATATTTAGATAATGGATTTTATAACTCAAACAAATCTCTTTTAAATAATAACTAATCATGGTGACGTTGTTTTAAAATTTGGTTTATAAAAATAATTAGTTTGAAGAAAAATCGAAAATGTGACCGAAAATCGTTTTTTCGGATTTTTGACTTTTCATTGTTAAAAAGTTATCGGTATGTACATTAGAGTATATAGGTCGGATTTTTGAATTTTCACTGTTAAAAAGTTGTCGGTATGTACATTAGGGTATATAGTTGTACACACTTATATAACAACACATGTTTTATTAATAAGGTAATTAAAATAAATTTTGGATTAAAAACGTACTTAAATTAGTAAATGTTGACTTATCTTTTTATATTTAAAAAGCTAAATATCCTAAATAAGGTAACTTCACATCATCAAAAAAGTGAAGATGTGATAAAATGGAGGAAGGGGATGGAGGGTGTGGAGCAAAGCAAGGAGGGGAGAGGACGGTGATGTGGCAAAAGACATATGGAGAGTAGTCTACATTGAAATCATTAAGGGCATTTCTGACCTTTCACTTATTAAATTTATATAGTAATTCCTTATTTTTCTCATTTATCATTTATCATTTTCAACACCTTATCATCTTCCATCTCAAGCTTTCTTACATTTCCATGGCTTCCAAAATTTTCCTAAGTGAGAAAAATTCCTTCATACCCTTTTAAAACCTTTAAAAACTACCTAAAACACTTCCTTCTACTTTCTTATTCACTTGGCTCCCAAAAACCAAACCAAACCCACCTTTGAAAGCCAAGGCCGAGCCCATATTACCCATGGACGAAACCGTCTAGCCCTTTAGACCTCAAAAATTCTAACTTTTACAAAGAAAAACCAATTTCGAATGTCGATTCAAGGCGTGGTGTTAGTTTGACTTGATTTGGTTTCTTTTTGGTGAGTAAATCTCACCCTTTTTAAACCAAAGTTTTAAGCTTTGTTCTTGTTAATAAAAATGGTTGCTAGTTACTTGTTTTATATGTATTGTAAAGCAATGATTGTTGGCTTAGTTTCCGCTTTAAAAAGATGACAACTTTGGTAGTTACTACGTGATATGAGATTAGTCGAAAAGTTTAAGTAAACGATATAAGTGATGCTCTCCATGTTTTATAAATGTCATTTGCTTTTGTATATATGCCCATACTTATTTTATGTATGCTTAGATGGAAAAAATGACATATGAAAGTGTTATGAAAGAGTCCGTATAACAATCATCGCTATATCGGCACTTTGAAAAATGTCCCCTCTTTTAAAATCCTTTGGTTTAATCTTCTGCTTGGGATTTTACAAAGTTAATTAAGTATTCAAATAATGATGTGATTAAAGTTATTAATCATTTTAATAATGAAATTTAAATTAATTAATCATTTTAAATAATGATGATTAAGGTTAATTAATTATTTATATAATGATGGGTTTAAAGTTAATTAATCATTTTTATTAATGATGTTTCAAATTTGTTAATCATTTTAACTAATAATGTTTTAGGTTAATTAATTATTTAAATAACGATGTGTTAAAGTTAATTAACCATTTTATAAATGATAAGATTAATTAATCACTTTAATAATGATGTTTTAAGGTTAATCAATCATTTTAATACTGATGTTTTAAAATTAATTAATCATTTTAATAATGATGTTTTAAGGGCAATTAATCATTTTAATAATGATGTTTTAAAGTTAATTAATCACTTTAATAATGATGTTTTAAGTTAATTCATCATTTTAAATAATGATGTTTGAAGTGACTAATCATTGTAACAACCTGGAATTTTGTCATTTGATTTTGGATGTTTAATTAATTTTTAAAATTGTAATAATTGGTTTTGAAGGTTCAAAAACTTGAAGTCAAATATAAGAACTAATTAAAATATTTGAATTTGTGAATTTAATATTTGAATAGTGATTGAAATATCTAGAATTGAAATTGAATATTAATTAAATGGATTCAATGGTCTTATTTAACTCCTTTTAATTAATAAATAATGACAGTGAATTCATTTTTTAAATTTATTTTCAATAATAAATAATAAGAAAATTTATTTTTATTATGACGACTCAATTTTTATTGATGTATTTTTATTTTTATTTATTTGATTTTTCTATATTTTTAATTGGGAAAAAATTTAAATTATCGCTTGATGATTTTTGGCAAACGATGGTGTTTTGTGATTTTAAAGAATCGGATAATCTTTGTATATTATTATTGTTTTGGGATCATGTCGCATTTTTGAGCACGCCCATATTTTTGTTTTGTCATTCGCGGTTCATACACGAACAAAAATCTATGCGGCGAGATGTCGTAAATTGCAAAGTAAATTTATCCTAACACTTGAGAAAATTCAACACCTATTTTCCTTTCGTCTTTCACCATTCTATTGATTCCCTTGAAACCCAAACTAAACATAAGATTTCACCTTAAAAAAAATCAAAACAAATAATATACCTAACAAAAAAATAGAAATTTTGGATCTTTGTGTTTGGAATCGGTAGATCTAAAAGTTTATGTGATTTGGGGGTGTGCTCGGTACTGTTGGGTGGGTGAACAGTTTTGAACGTGAGCCATATTAAGCTGGGGTTTAGGTTTAGGCTTGATCAAGGCGAAGTGGAGAGTAGCATGGTGTTTTTGACGTTGAGGAGCTTCCATAGGATGAGTTAGGTGGAGTGTGATGCACATTTAGGGCGGTGCGACAATCGCATAGTCAAGGTTATAGGAGCAGGTCGCGTTTGTGTTCGAGGGAGCGGGCGTGGGGTTTTGGGCATGAATGAGTCCACCTTGTCATGTCTTGAAGGACGGTGGCAAGGACAGGAGGTTCTAGGGTCTGTAGAGGTGGTGAGGGGTGATTGCCGTGGGCGGTATTGGGTTTATGGGCGGAAGTTTTGTTTTTGGGAAGAAGGTTTTAAACTAATGATAGGATTAAATGGGTAATTAGTTAATAATTATAATTAGTTTTTTAGTTTTATTATTTAAATCAAAATCTTATAAAATAAATAGCTATTTCATATGGGATGCAATCGAGACGTGGTCTTTTGCGTTACACTCGTAATGGCGATAGCTACGTAATGTCATTCAATTTTAGTTCAAACTGCAACGCCTAAGTGTCCACTAGAATTTCGGTGAGTTAAACTCGCATTTTTGGATAATCAATATGATATATTGTAGATAAAAATTTGTTGTTTGTGCTTGGATGAATTATTGGTTGATATGGTTAAATATCCGCTTTCGAAAAGTAATTGTCATTTAAAATGAAATATAGGGAAAATTGGTAGCGAAATCTGGATTTCTCTACATTGTGATTTTGAATATCCTGCTCTATACCTATTGATTTTATTTCAGTTATATACCCGTTATGTAGATTGTTAATTGCTAAAATTTGATAGTTTGACTATATTGGAGGTGACACTAACATATTTTAAAAATTGAAACTTTTTAGAGAAAAAGGTAGTGATAGCATCGGTTAAATGCTATAGTAACTATTGGTCTCGATATAGTATTTTGAAAAATACAATTAATTGTTGTTTGATTTGGAAGTGGTTTCCGATTCGAAAAATGATTTATAATCTGACCTTTTGAATTTTCTATGATATTTTATTCAAAAAAATTAGTTTTCGTAGTTCTATTTACTTCAGTTTCTTTTATTATTCTTTTATAATATATATATATATATATATGTATGTACGTATGTATGTATATATATGTCAAAAAATTAAGATTATTTTGGAAAGTGTCTATTTCCATAGAATAGTTAATAATAATGAATGTTTATTTTTAAGGATATAAAAAGGTTTATCTGTATTTTAAAGTAATTTTTGTTTCTAAAGGGAGATAGAAATATTTTGGAATAAATATTTATGAAACATTTTATATAGAAATGTTGGGAAAAAGTAACAAATTCGTAAAGGGTATTTTATAAAGGGATGAGAGATGTATAATTGGTATCTTATAAATAAAAGAACATTTTTATAAATAATATTTTATAAAAAAGAAATATTATCAATTTGATAAATTAGAGAAATAAATCACAGTGGAAATATATTGTTATATAAGGAATGATCGTATTATGGAAAGTATTTGAGTTTTATAGTTGTATTTGGAGTTTTTTATATAGGGAGTTTGTTTATAAAAAGAAGTGTTGTAATTATATTTAGAAATGTAAAAAGGGATATTTTATGAAGGGAATTGGGATTTTATAAAAAGAGTTGCAAATAATTTAGGGGATTTAAAAATTGAGTTTCATAAGTAATATTTTATATAAAAGAAATTTTATAAAAGAGTTTTATAAATAATATGAAGGGTGTTTATAAAATAAATCTAAAGATTTATGAAAGAAGGTTTATAATTATGTTTGGATTAAAAAGGGAATTTTATAACGTATACAATAATATTTTAAGGAGTTTGTAAATATAAAGAGTTTAATAAAGGAATTTCATAAAAGGGATTTATAAGGAGAATGAGACCCGACTTCCATAAACGGTCAATTTCAACTTATGGTGGTACGGAAAATGTTCTTTCATACTTAACACCAAAATTTTGAGGTATGGAAACTCATCTCTATCTTGAGAATTAAGAACGTGTATCGAGGCAATGATAGTTTTCTAACTTGTCTGATTTCATTGTTAATTGAGAGATAGTACTATTTGAAATCAGAAGTGTTGGTAAGTATATAAGGTCTAATTTCTATATTGCCCATTTACTTTCACCAAAAGTGTTTTGGGATTATTGTTATAAACGTTTTTAAATGACATTTGTTTTGTCCAAACGATTATGGTTTTGGAAAAGAAATCTTTCTTAAGATTTGTGAATATACTTATACCGTTGAGATAAGTATATGGGTACATTTTCTAAGTGTTGGAAATGTAGTGTTTCTATGAATATACTTATATTGTAGATATTAGCATATGGGAAGTTTCTTAAGTTTTTAAAGTGAAATGTTTTGTGAGTATACTTATACAGTTGAGATAACTATATTGATATTTTTCAAGTATTGAAAAGAGCAGAGAGGATTTGTGAGTATATCTTTGTAAAAGTATTTTAATACAAGAATTTACAAAATGGATTTAATTAATGAAAAGATTAATTAAAGAGGCTTAGTGGTTGCTTATATGCTTAACCAATGTTGTTTTTCTTTATGGAATTAAATCTCTAGTTGAATTGTTTGTTATTTGACAGTTAAATAACCTATTATCAAATCTTGGTCAGTTTAAAAAATTTCATTGTCGATTCGGAGATATCAGGATCAGATATATTATCCGAAAACCACTTCGAACAGGCATAAGTGTTCATAATGGAAGATATCTTGAGGATGATCGAAGATAGAGTTCTTTGAAGTGCAAGGGTTTCTTGCTACTAATCCTAACCGTGATTCCAAAATGGATGTAGTAGAAGTAGTGCCTTTGGTTTGTTTATACAGGAAATTATTGTCAAGGACAAAATTTCTCAACGTTTTAGCCTCAAGGACAGATCTTCAGTATTTTAGCCTGAAGGACAACTTTCTTTAGGTATTAGTTTTTAGTTATTGATAGCATTTTTTAGGTATCGGTTTGTAGTTATCGGTAGCAGTTTTTAGGTATCAGTTTTTAGTTCGGTAGCAGTTTTGAAAGAATGATTGTCCTTATGAATAATTTTGAAAGAATGTTTATCCTTATGAATAATTTTTAGAAGAATGTTTGTCCTTGTGGTTAAAATATTGAGGACGCGTCCTTGGGGCTAAAAATATACAAATTTTTGTCCTTTAAATTAATTCCCCCTTGTTTATATCCCGAACAACTTGTATGGATGAATGCTAGCATTGCATTGTTGCTTGGAGGGAAGTGTTAGCATTCCAAGTGGGATTTACTAAAAAGGTAAAATGTAGTCTCAAGCCTTATCAACTAGGAATGACTAAAACTAAGAATATGCCGCAAGACTATGTGGGTCGCACCCATTAGGGTATTGTCATCACCCTTCTAAATTATTATTTATGGATTTGGTTGTGCATGATAGCTCTCGAGAAAAGGTGGCAAAGCAACCGGGGTGAAGAAATATTCGGTACAATCCAATAAGCGGTAGGCCGGTCTTGCCATGCAGGGGGTCCATGCAAGGCCCTCGGTACATTTTATCTAGAGGTGTACAATGATAGGCGGTACCCCAATGCCTTGTCATTGATGGAATCCATTCTCCAATAAGCACCGTACAGACTTAGTTGTGCCTAAATATGCTGGAACGTGAGATGCAAGCATTTCAGCTATATTCTATATTTATTTTCAACCCTAGACATTATTATAATATCATTGAATTTTCTATTTAATAATGGTTCGGTTATCGTAAAGTAAAAATTCATCTGTGTTTATGTGCAGTGTGGTCTTATGATATACCTTTATTTTGAAAGGTTTTATAACAATAAAATCCATTTGAGGTGTGTTTCTCATGTTGGTTTACTAGACTAGTACGGGTGTTATTTTCTTATAATGCTCGAGTTAGATCGAGCATATTTACAGATTTAGATTGGATGCTTTGGAGCTTCAGAAGACGAGTTGGATGCCTCCAAGACGTATTCACATATATTTTTTTATTTCCGCTACATTGGTTGTTTATATTTATCAGCATTTGTGAGGACACGTTGTTATAACTGTCCAGGCTACTGATTAGTTGGTTAATTCCGATTGATGTATGTATATTACAGTTTTTCTTTTGTAAATATCTATTGTATATTATATATTACTCGTCACAATGTGAGATTTTTTTCTGTCTTTCTTTTTTTCTGCAACAATCTATTTTTTTGGAACTTGGATGCTTGGCACGTGAATACCATATATGTATTAGTGTCGACTTTGAGTGTCAAAAGAACGGGTCGTTATACATGGTATCAGAGCTTAGGTTAATCGACCACTTAAGCTTTAGTGGAGTTAACTCATTTGAAATAGGGTAAGTGAGACCTTAGGATGATTTTGAGTGTATTATATATATGAGTGCGTATTTGTTAGTGCTACAAAAATGTTTTATATTGTGTTGATTTATCGATTGAGTGGTTTATGAATCTTGTCGGTATAGAAGGAATAACTATATCGATAGGGATTTCTAAACTCTTGAACAAGGCAAACCGACATAGTATTGTTTTGGAATTGGGTAAATGAATTTTATGTATGTAGATTATATTATATATAAAAGAATAATTTTCAGAAATTGATATTGTCATTTATGGTCTGTTTGTTTATGAGGAGATAATAATATTTTTTATTATTATCTTTGTTGTTTGATTAGTTATGCTCATCCAGTTTATGAGTACTTATTGGTTTGGTTAAATTAAATACTAATAGCTTGTGAATTCAATTTCATGATTTAACTACAGGGCATTCGGTGATAATGTTGGATTAAATTTTGATTTTAATAAAAGTTGTTTATTATAATCTAAACAAAGATAAAAAAATGTGAAACGTTTTTATATAAGAAATCAAATTGATATATGTATAATTTATAAATAAAGTTCATAAATAAAAAGGATTTAAAAATTGAGAATTTGATAATTGAAATCTCGATGTGTTTGGATTTTAATTTTCAAAGTTCGGGGAAAATAGTAATAGTCTTATTGTGGAAGTATTGATGAATAGAAAATTTTAAAAATGGATAGATATATAGCACTGAACTCATATTTTCGTTGGAAAATAGTTCTGGTGATGACTGCAGCATCATTGGCGTTCATATTCGAGTTTTTAAGTAACGGACTTCTACCATAGTAGTTTGGCTTAGAGTTGTTTTGAGAAATTTATTTTTGTTTTAAACTCTGAAAGTATAATCTGATACTCAAAGGAGATATGTATATTATTATTTCAAAATGATTTGAAATAAAACCCGGTGTTTAGTTCTTAAATTTTTAGGTAAGTGATATTATAGACTCATGTATCTTATCCATTAGGATAGTTTGGTTTATGCATCTCGTTTTTGAAATATGTTGTTGGGTACTTTTCATTTATTTAAATGAAATGGAATTTTCGATGATTTTGGACAGTCGAAAATCTTTGAATTGGTTGGGAAATTAAAGCTAAGGGTTTTTCTAAAAAATAAGAAAACAAGTTTGTATAACTTATAAATTTGAGAAGATAGTCAATTAAACAAGTTTTAATTTATTGGACATTCTGGTTAAGTAAAACAAATATGAAATATTGTGTATATACTCTTAGGATATAGAAGAGTGTTATACGAATATGAACTTAATTTTTATAATGATTAATAAACATAAGTGTGTTTCAAAAAATGTTTATAAACTTAAGTAATGATTTTATGAGATGGTTCATAATGGATTTTCGTATTAAATGAAACACTATAAGTGAAAATGAATATGATTTAATGGAAAATGTAATTGGAATAGTTAAGAAACTAATGGAATAAATACGTAAGTTGTACATAGATCATTTTATTCGCATAACTGTTCTTGATCTAGATTAGAGTACACGATTTCAAGGTGATTTACACCGATCCGAGTTAGAATTTTTCACTTGAATTCTTGACGGTGACACTTGATACGGATTTTTGATTTGATTTTGAATTTTTTATTATAGTATATGGCTATGCAAGGAGAATGGAGGTTTTTAATCAAGGAACCTAATTGTAATCCGCACTAGACTAGTCGGGTGAGTAATAATAGTTCGAAAGTGAATTTGTATGATGAAGCGAGCAATCGGATTTGATTTTAGGTATGGATGATATATGTGCATCGTGCATGCTTAATATGTGTTTATGCTTTTTATATTAGAAATGCAAGTTATATGGTTTGATATCAATTGTAAGGTAAATATTGGTTAATGGAAGCAAAAGCTAGCTTGATGCTTATGGTTTCATGAGTAGAGTTGGTTTACTCGACTAATAGGTACACGTTTATATTGTTATTTTTATTTGACGGTTTTATGCCTCAGATATGGAAGACCGCTTTTGGGCTTTTATTTTCTTTTGTTGGTTTGGGCCGGTTGTGGCAAGTTGTTGTTTTCTGATTGTGCCGCGCAAAGGAGGTGCTGCCAAAAATTTCTCCAACTTTAAAAGACTTGGAAATTTAATAACCCATTTCAACTAGTTTATAGAGAAAGCTTAATAGTTTAGAGACATTTTTCTTACTTTGGGGAATTTCGAGGACAAAATTCTTTTAGGGGGGAAATGTAACAACGTGGAATTTTGTCATTTGATTTTGGATATTTAATTAATTTTAAATATTGAAATAATTGGTTTTAAAGTTTAAAAACTTGAATTCAAATATAAGGATCATTTAAAATAATTGAATTTGTGAATTTAATATTTGAATAGTGGTTTGAATATCTGGATTTTGGATTGAATATTAATTAAATGGATTTAATGGTCTTATTTAACTCCTTTTAATTAATAAATAATAACGGTGAGTTCATTTTATAAATTTATTTCCAATAATAGATGATAAGAAAATATATTTTTATTATAACGACTTGATTTTTATTGATGTACTTTTATTTTAATTTATTTGATTTTTCTATAGATTTTAATTGGGAAAAAATTTAAATTATCGTTCGACGATTTTTCGGCAAATGACGGTGTTTTTGTGATTTTATAGAATCGGATAACTTGTATATATTATTATTGTTTTGGGATCGTGTCGCATTTTTTAGCATGACCGTATTTTTGTTTTATCGCTCGCGGTTCGTACATGAACAAAAATCTATGCGGCGAGATGCCGAAAGTTGCAAAGTAAATTTGTCTTAACACTTGAGAAAATTCAACACCTATTTTCCTTTCCTCTTTCATTGTTCTATTGATTTCCTTGAAACCCAAAACTTAACAAAAGCCTTCAGCTTAAAAAATCAAAGCAAATAATATACTTGGCAAAAAATAGAAAGTTTGGATCTTTGTATTTGGAATGGGTAGGTCTACAAGTCAATGTGATTTGGGGGTGTGCTCGGTACTGTTGGGTGGGTGAAAACTTTCGAACATGAGCTATAATAAGCTTGGGTTTAGGTTTAGGCTTGATCTAGTCGAGGTGAGGCGAAGCGGAGAGTAGCATGGTGTTTGTTGGGTTGAGGAGCTTTCGTAGGCTGAGTTGGGTGGAGTGCGATGCACGTCTGGGGTGGTGCGACCATCGCGTGGTCGAGGTTATAGAAGTAGGTAGCATTTTTGTTCGAGGGGGTGGGCGTGAAGTTTCAGGCATGAATGAGTCTGCTTTGTCATGTCGTGAAGGATGGTGGCAACGGCAAGAGGTTCTAGGGTCTGTAGAGGTGGCGATGGGTGATTGTTGTCGATGGTATTGGGTTTGCAAGCGGGAGTTTTGTTTTAAGAAAGAAGGATTTAAACTAATGATGGGATTAAATGGGTAATTAATTAATAAGTGTAATTAGTATTTTAGTTTTATTATTTAAATCAAAATCTTATAAAATAAATAACTATTTCATATGAGGTTCAATCGAGAAGCGGTCTTTTGTGTTATGCTCGTAATGGCAATAGCTACGTGATGGAACTGGTTTCGTTGAATTTGGTGCAAGTGAAATTTTCGGATAAAATTGAATGTAATTCGATTTTAGTTTAAACTAGAATGACTAAGCATCCACTGGAATTTTAGTGAGTTAAACCCACCTTTTGGATAATCAATATGATATATAGTAGATAAAAATATACTGTTTATGTTTGGATGAATTACTGGTTGGTTTGGTTTAATATCCGCTTTTGAAAAGCAATTGTGTAACACCCCTAATTTTTAATAACATTATTCAGGAGATTTAATTAGATAAATTAAATAGAATAATGTAAATATTAGAGTGACAAGAGGATTGAGATTTGAAAATTTAATTAGAGACTGTGCTTAAAATAAACATAAAGAATGATTTTATGGAAATGGTTTATTAGATAACTAATAAGAGAATAAAACAAGGGCTTAATGGGTAATTACCGCACCATAATCCCATTACACTTAAAATCTCGTTTCCTTTACTTTGCACGTTCATTATTCCAAACACAAAAACTTAAATAAAAGAGAGCCCAAGCTGGCCATTACTCAAGGAAGAAAAGGGGAAAAATCAATTAAAGCTAAGCAATCAAGCAAGGGGAATTAATCAAAGATCAAATCTCAAGTTTCTTATCCTAATCAAGGTGAATAATAATCAAAACCATCTCTATTTTTATTTTTAAAGAGCATATGACTTCGGGTTTAAGTTTAAATCCATTATGATGATTTTTAATGATGATATGCATGGATTTTATGATATGTTTGATTCAAACAAGATTGTTTGATAAATGTTTATTCGGTTTTATGGCTAAAATCATTTATATTGGATTTCAAATGCCATGAGGATTTAATATGTTATGTAAAACATTATTTTGTAGATGAGTTTAATTTTTTATAATTTTCCATGCTATGGAAAATTTATTATGAATTTTTGAATGAAGAAATGAATAAATTGGGTTTAAAATTATTTCGGCTATAATATGAAGGAATTTGGGTCTAAAATTTATATATGTTAGATAACATATTAAAAGTGATTTTCTATGATTTTTGAAGATTTTTCCTAAGTAATTTACTATGGAAATTAAATTAATGTATTTAGAGGACTTAAATGTTTTAACAGTTTTGCTTAAGGGAAGGGCTTCTTTGTTAATTATCTTTAATTAATTTCTGAAATAATTCGGAAGTCTTTTAGAAAAGATTTTGATAAATTTTATGGCAACCAATCATATTTTTACAAACAGGCAAGTTAGTTGAAAAGCATTACTTAAAAGGCAATCAAAGCAGTTTTGCATAAGTTCATCGTTTCGCCACTTCCAGTAGCTACCTTTCGACCCGATAATTCCACCCCCAATGAAGTCGAAACAAATACACAAGGTATCAAGGTTTTAGTACATAGTGTATTGGATAAAGGCGGCAGGTATGAAATCGAAACCAAGCTTTCGAAGGGGTCGAAGCCTTCGTTTTGCTTTACAAAGAACTGCCGCTTGCCTTGTTTTAAAAGAATGCTTTCGAAAGGGTTTAATATAGCTTTCGAAGAAGTTGCCACCGTTTTGTTTTGAAAAGATAGCTTTCAAATGAGTTGCCTTATTTTTAAATCAATGCTTTCGAAAGGGTAGTTTGAACCCAGTCGAAACCATGCTACCGACCTTGTACCTTTCGAATGGGTTAAAGTCATCAACTAGTTTGAAAGGTGGCTTTTTTTTTATAAAAGTAATAAGCCGCTTCCTAAGGCTTTCGAAAGGGCTCCAGTAGCCACTTATACCAAAGGGTTTCGAAGGCAATGACTTCAAAAAAGGTTTCGAAGCTATCCTTCCAAATGTTTTACTTAAATGATTTAAGGTTTCGAAAGGATGGTTCTGAAGCCATCAGTTGTTCCCTAAACTCTTTCTTATGAAGATTAATGGTTTTGAAAGAGGTACTTTCATTTATATTCACTTTGACCAAAATGATATTTTTAAGGGTAAACCCAAAGGTTTCGAAAGGGGTACTTTAAAAAGGTTTCGAAAGGGGTACTTTCAAATGGTTTCGAAAGGGGTACTTTCAAATGGTTTCGAAGCTATGCTTCTAAGAGTTAATAAGTAATGCTTTAATACTTTCGAAAGGTACGTTTTGATTGTTTCGAAAGAGATGATTTAAAGTGTTTCAAAAGGCATATGCTTAGTGTTTTGAAAAGAAGATTTAAATGCTTTCAAAAGGAGGTTTTCCAATGGTTTCGAAAGTAAAGGTTTAAGGTTTCGAAAGCCTTAGTTTTTAGAACAAAGAATCCAATCTCATTTTAAAGGAAAAACCATGGCAGAAATAAAGGAGTTTTAAAATGGCTTTTAAGTATGGAGCCTTTGAAGAAGCTCTCCTTGATAAAATAATAGATTAAAGGGATTAACGATGTTTTATATGAAAATGATTTCAAGGATATTAAACCACAGGTGCGGGTGTTATTATGTTATTATGTGTGCTTATTCTAATATATATATTCACTGTATAATGGACCCATAACTGTATTTTGGGGGAAAAAGGCAGAATAACCGGCTAGTTTGACCCAGTAGTGAATAAAAATTGAGTTAACTCCTGTATGAGTAGAATTGCATCCAGTAGTTCAGGTAGACCATAATATAGGATGCCTAAATACCGATTAAAGAAGTTGTCAAATAGACAGGTTTATAGTAAACCCGTGAAAACTATGTTTAGAAAGAGTTATTAGCAGGGGGAAATAGGTTTGAAGTGAACCCATGAAAAGTATATCTGGATAAAGTTATTGATAGAAGTCAATAGGTTCTTAGTCAACCCATGAAATCTATGATATGAGTGAAGTTATTGGAGATACCAATAGGTTCAGGGAGAACCCATGAAACAATGAAGTTATTGGCAGGGGTCAATATGTTCTTAGTGATCCCATGAAAACTATGAGATCAGACAGGGAGTCCATAAGCTTTAAACAGGTTATTAGTCAGCCCATGAAAACTAATAGGTTAATAGTGAACCTAGAAACTATAACTGAGACATATAGTCAAAATGAATGGGGATGGGAAATCCGGAATAATTTACTTGTTTGCATATCATCATAGTACTTTGAATTGCTATGTTTTTACCATTGTGAATGTAGGAGCACAGTATATAGTTATTGTAAATTTTTGGAGGATACTAGTGAGGGGAAAACCCGTTCCGCTAAGCGGCGTGGTCTCACTAGATATCTAAATGGTTTGAGATGGTAGATTATTATTCATAGCAGGCTTTATTCTGACTCGAAGTTTATGTTTTCCCCTTAAACTCTTGGGTGCTCAATTGATTTTTAGTAGTTTGAGAGTTGAGGTTTTCAGGTACCTCTTTAGACGAATAAGCTTCCGGAGACGTGGAGGAGCCGAGCTAGATAACAAGAGTTCTTTTCTATTTTGATTCCGCTGTGTTTTGTTGTAAAGGTAAAGTTGTTTAATTGCCTAGTTATATACTCTAATCATCCAGGGGGGCATCTTCATATGTCCCTCTTGGGGTATGTTGTAATAATTATAATTTCTCTAAATGTGGTTCACGTGGGATTATGTAATGAATTTGAAATGATTTGAAATGGAAACGTGAAAGTTGTTTAATGATTTTAATTTTTTTGCATATCCGTGTGTTTCTATTATATTAATGTATGTAACATTACCGTATTTGATCGTCGAGGATTAATAACTATGGATGACTGCAGCATCCGTAGCTGTTAGTTTTCGGCCTCCAAGTGAAGGATGTTAAATGTTGGTATCAGAGCATATGTTTATGAAAACTTAAAAGAAATTTAAGCCTAAAAGATTTTTCAAACATAATCCAATGAATCCGAAAATAAGATCGGGGTTTGGGTTAACGCTATAGTAACGTACTTGTATTTGATATATGTATATATATAAGTATGTATTCCCCTCTCTCTTAGATCGTTCTTCTGTATCTTACTAAGGCTCGTATGCAGATTTACGAGAAAGAAGATATGGAGGCAGGAAATGTAAGAGGAAATCTCGGTGGAGGAAGCACCACAACAAATGGAAACGTTCGACTTACCAGGAAGAACCAGGGTCGACAGGCAAATGCTAATCAATATGTAGATGCCAATGCAGGTGCTGGAATTCCGCCAATAGATATGGGGATGATATATCAGTTCTTTGTCAATCTGATGCAAGTAGGAGCAGCTGCTGGAGTTGCTGGGAATGTTGGAGGATCTAATCTCGTGGCTCCAATTGGAAATAAGTATGCTAAGTTGAGCAGAGATTACACCAGTCTTGGTGGGTAGCCGTTTGTGGGAACGGAGGATGCCATATAAGTTGAGAATTGGCTATTGCATTGTGAGAGAATCTTCACTGACTTGGGATTGAATGATGAGCAAAATTTGAGACTAGCCTCTAGGCAGTTGTAGGGAGCAGCGCTCCATTGGTGGAATTGTGTTACTGCTGGAATAACAGAGGAAGAGTTGACTTGGGCAGAATTTCGAAGGAGATTCGAGCAGAGGTTTTTGTCTGAAGTTGCTAAGTTGGCATTGTTGAGAAAGTTCATGGATCTGGTGTAGGGAGAGATGTCAGTAATTGAGTATGCTACTAAGTTTGATGAGTTGTCCCAACATGGGTATGCTACCATTGACACCGTCATTAAGAGGAATGAAAAGTTCATTCAAGGATTAAGGCCCGAGATTGCTAGAGCGAGCCTGCCACATCTCCGTGATCCTTGTAATGTAGTTGTATAGATGGAAATCCGACATGAGGAGATGCTTGCTATTTGTGGGAAGAAAAAGCCAGTTGAAACCCAGGGTTCTCAAGGAAAGAAGTGGAAGTTCTTTACGAGGAAGGGAGCCCGGTGGGAGAGGCTGCCCAGAAGGCAAAAGCTGATATGGTCTGTTTCAAGTGTGATAAGGAAGGCCATTATGCTCACGAATGCTAGACACGTAAGGGGAAAAAGGCCACAGAGAAGAAGGGGTGAAGTGCTTTAACTGCTACCAGGTTAGGCATTATAAGAATCAATGTCCAGAACAAACCAGAGTGGACAAGGGAAAGGTTTTTGGTGTTGGACCATCATCTGCTAGGCCAACTACTATTGAGAAGGGAAAGACTATGATGGAAGGTATACTTTTGATTTAGAGTATACCAATTAGGGTACTATTTGATACCGGTGCATCACATTTATTTATATCTCAGTATTTGGTTGATAGGTTATGCTTTGAACCCACATACCTTGTTACTTCCTTAAGGGTTGCGAATCCGATATGAGGGTATGCAACTCTAGGGATGAGATGCGACCAGTTAGAACTTGATTTGTTAGGTCATAAGTTTGCATGCAGTCTGTATGTTTTTGATTTCGTAGCCTTCGAGATCATTTTGGGTAGGGATTGGTTGGGTAAGTATGAGGCTAAGATATTTTGCCAGGATATGGAAATATCATTGAGACACCCTGATAGTCAAAACCGAATCATATTCTCAATGGAGAATTCTAACCGGAGTGCTTGTGCTTTGTGGAGAGCTATGGAATTAGAAGAGGAGTTAAATCAGGTTTGAGTAGCCAGAGAGTTTGCAGATGTGTTTGAGCCGGTTACAGGACTACCACTGAAACGAGCTATTGAGTTTCAGATAGATCTTGTGCCAGGAGCTGAACCTGTAAGTAGACCACCTAGCAGGATGACACCGACCAAGATAAAGGAATTGAAGGTGCAACTAGTGGATTTAAAAGGGAGGAATTTTATTAGACCATGCAGCTCGCCTTGGGGAGCGGCCGTGGTGTTCGTGAAGAAACCAGATGGGTCATTGAGGATGTGTATTAATTATCGTAAGCTGAACGAGAAGACAATTAAGAATAAGTATCCTTTTCCAAGAATTGATGATTTATTTGATCAGTTATGTGGAGCCAGAGTATTTTCCCAGTTGGATTTAGCAGCAGGTTTCCATCAGTTATAGGGATGGGAAATCTAAAATAATTTACTTGTTTGTATATCATCATAATATTTTGAGTTGCTATGTTTTTACCATTATGGATGCAGGAGCACAGTATATGGTTATTGTAAATTTTTGGAGGATACTAGTAAGGGAAAAACCCATTCCGCCAAGCGGCGTGGTCTCACTAGATATCTAAATGGTTTGAGATGGTAGATTATTATTCATGCCAGGCTTTATGTATGGCTCGAAATTTATGTTTTCTCCTTAAACTCTCGGGTGCTCGATTGATTTTGAGTAGTTTGAGAGTTGAGGTTTTCAGGTACCTCTTTAGACGAATAAGCTTCCGGAGATGTGCAGGAAGCGAACTAGATAATAAATGTTCTTTTCTATTTTGATTCCGCTATGTTTTGTGGTAAAGACAAAGTTGTTCAATTGCTTAATTATATACTCTGATCATCCAAGGAGGCATCTTCATATGTCACTCTTGGCGTATGTTGTAATAATTATAATTTCTATGAACGTGGTTCTCGTGCGATTATGTAATGAATTTGAAATGATTTGAAATGGAAATGTGAAAGTTGTTTAATGTTTTTAATTTTTTTTCCATATACATGTGTTTCTGTTATATCAATGTATCTAACATTACCGTATTTGGTCGCCGAGGATTAATAACTACGGATGATTGCAGCATCCGTAGCCGTTAGTTTTGGGCCTCCAAGTGGGGGATGTTACAAATTGTCATTTAAAATGAATATAGGGAAAAAATGTTGAGAAATCCGGATTTCTTGACATTTTGATTTTGAATTTCCTATTCTATACTTGTTGATTTTATTTCAGTTATATATTCCCATTATATATTGTTAAATGCTGAAATTTGATAGTTTGACCATATTGGAGGTGACATCAACATATGTTAAAAATTGAATCTTTTTAGTGAAAAGGGTAGTAAAAGGATTGTTTACGTGTTATAGTAACTATTGGCCTCGATATAGTATTTTAAAAAATACTGTTAATTACTGTTTGATTTGAAAGTGGTTTTTGATTCGAAAAATGATTTGTAATTTGAACTTTTGGATTTCCTAGATATTTCATTTTGAAAAATTAGTTTTCGTACTTCTCTATTTTACTTTAATTTCTTTTTTATTATTTTCTAATATATAAATGTATGTAAATGTTTTAAGGTTAGTTTGGAAAGTATCCATTTCCATAGAAAGGTTATTATAATAATGAATGTTTATTTTTGAGGATACAATAGGGTTTATCTTTATTTTAAAGTGAATTTTGTTTTTAAAGGGGAGTAGAAGTATTTGGAATAAATATTTATGAAACATTTTTCATAAAATGTTGGAATAAAGGAACCAATTGATAAAGGGAGTAAGAGATTTATAAGCAGTATCTTATAAATAAAAGAACAGTTTTATATATAATGTTTTATAAAAAAAGAAATATTATCATTTTGATAAAAACAAATCACAGTTGTGAATTTATTATTATATAGGGAATGATCGTGTTATGGAAGGTATTTGAGTTTTATAGTTGTATTTGGAGTTTGTTTTATATTTGGTGTTTGTTTATAAAAGGAAGTGTTGTAATTATATTTAGAAATGTATAAAGGAGTTTTTGTGAATGGAATTGGGATTTTATAAAAAGAGTTGCAAACAAATTTTAGGATTTATAAATTGAGTTTCATAAATAATATTTTACATAAAAGAAATTTTATGAAAGTGTTTTATAAATAATATAAAGGATGTTTATAAAGCAGTTTATTAAATAAATCTGTAGATTTATAAGTGGAGGTTTATAATTGTGTTTGGATATTTAAAAATGGAATTTTATAATGTATAAAATAATACTTTATAAAAGGAGTTTGTAAATATAAAGTGTTTTGTAAAGGAATTTTATAAAGGGATTTATAAGAAGAATGAACTCGATTTCCATAAATAATCAATTTCAGCTTATGGTGGTATGTGTTAACCTAAAAAATGAATCAATACCCTATATGAGTATGTGAAAGCACTAGCCCTGATAGAATAGGACAAAGATAATAGAAAATAACAATAAAGTAAAAGTAACAAGAGAGAGACACAAAGATTTTTATAGTGGTTCGACTGTTAACTAAGCATACGTCCACTTTATAATTTTGCTTATTGATTTGAACTTATTTGTATGAGGTTACAAGGGGTTTGAGAGAGAGAGAGAATCATAAGTACAGGGGTTAGACAAGTTCTAAGTCCTAGAATTACCTAGAGGAGCGGCCCTGGTGACTATTGTGAAGAGGAAAGAGCTGGGGAAGTGATACGGTTCCTGCGTAGTGATAGTAGAATCCAGATCATCTCTTGGTTGCTCTATGGTTTGTATTTATAAAGCTAGCAATCACATTGGGCCAAATAGAGAGTTGTGGTAGAGTCTAGAAGTCGGCCCAAAAGAGTGTGTAAAATCGCGGACCCATCCGAGTAAACACCAGAAGTCGGTACCGACTCCTTCGTGTCGGTGCCGACTTCCGTGGTTCAACCCTAATGGGTTGAATCCACTTGCATTCTTCATGCTACTTGATTTTGAGATGTTCTATGTAGTTAGTCTAGCAAATTGGTTGTTATCGATGATGGTTCCTTCATCACTTGGTTTATCCTACCATTTGGATTGCTAGCCCTTCAATCTTGATATTCAATAGATCAAAATCCTATGATATTACTTGAGCACGCATGAAATAGGTAGATTAGAGCCTCTGTAAAACTTGAGCATGAGATGATGAAGCATATGAAGTCGTTACCGACATGGTGAAGTCGGCACCGACTTCTCACCTTTGTTCCTTCATGTTGAAATTCCTCTAAGTCGTTTCTTTAGCCTATATAAGTGGGCCTAGAAGATTTCAAGTTGTTTCGTCTTTGTCTCGACATTCTAACTCCTAATGATTTCTACTTGGTTAAAAACCTAGTTAACAGTATGAAAAATGTTCTTTTCATACTTAACACCGAATTCCGAGGTATGGAAACTCGTCTCTATCTTGAGAATTAAGAATGTGTATCGAGGCAAGGATAATTTTCTAACTTGTCTGATTTTGTTATTAATCGAGAGATAGTACTATTTGAAATCGGGAAGTGGTGGTAAGTATATTTGGTCTAATCTCTATACAATCCATTTACTTACACCAAAAGTGTTTTGGGTTTATTGTTATAAATGTTTTTAAATGAAATTTGTTTGATCCAATCGAGTATGGTTTTGGAAAAGAAATCTTTCTTAAGATTAGTGAACATACATATACCTTTGAGATAAGTATATGGGTACATTTTCTAAGTGTCGGAAATGTAGTGTTTTGTTGAATATACTTATATTGTAGATAGTAGTACATCGGAAGTTTCCTAAGTTTTGAAAGTGAAATGTTTTATGAGTATACTTATATAGCGAAGATAAGTATATTGATATTTTTCAAGCATTATAAAGAGTAGAGAGAATTCGTGAGTTTATCTTTGTAAAAGTATTTTAATATAAGATTTTAAAAATTGGTTTAATTAATGAAAAGATAAATTAAAGAGGCTTAACAGTTGCTCATGTGCTTAACCAGTGTTATTTGTCCCTATGGAATTAAATCTTTGGTTGGATTGTTTATTATTTGATAGTTAAATAACTAACTATCAAATCTTGGTAGTTTTAAAATTTTAGTTGTCGGTTCGGAGAGACCGGATTTAGATATATTATCCAAAACTACCTCAAACTGGCATAAGCGTTCGAAATGGAAGATATCTTAAAGATGACTGAATACGAAGTTCTTTAAAGTGCAAGAGTTGCTTGCTACTATTTTTGATGGTGATTCCAAAATGGATGTAGTAGAAGTAGTGCCTTCGGTTTTTCATATCCTGAACAATTTGTATGGACGAATGCTAGCAGTGCATTGTTGCCTGGAGGGCAGTGTTAGCATTCCAAGTGGGATTTGCTAAAGAGGTAAAACATAGCCTTTAGCCTCATCAACTGAGAATGACTAAAACATGGGATATGCCGCAAGACTATGTGGATCACACCCATTAGGGTATTGTCATCACCCTTCTAGATTATTATTTATGGATTTGGTTGTCCATGAGAGCATTCGGGAAAAGGTTGCAAAGCAACCAGAGTGATGAAATATTCGGTACTATCTAATAAGGGGTAGGCCGGTCGTGCCATGCAGGGGGTCCATGCGAGGCCCTCGGTACATTTTATATAGAGGTGTACTATGACAGGCGATACCCTGGTGCATTGTCATTGATGAAATCCATTCTCCAATAAGCAGCAAACGGACTTAGCTGTGGCCGACTATGTTAGAGCATGAGATGCAAGCTTTTTTAGCTATATTCTATATTTATTTTCAAACCTAGATGTTATTATAATACCATTGAATTTACTATTTGAAAATGGTTTTGTTATCGTAAGGTAAAAACTCGTCCGTGTTTATGTGCAACATTATGTTACGAGATACCTTTATTTTGAAAGGTTTTATAACATAAAAATCCATTTGAGGTGTGTCTCTCGCGCTGGTTTACCAGAATGATCCGGTGTTATTTTCTAATAATGCTCAGCTCATACCGAGCATATTTATAGATTTTGGTTGGATGCTTTGGAGCTTCAGGAGACGAACAAGATGCCTCCAAGACGTATTCATGTATATTTTTATTACCATTGCATTGGTTGTTTATATTTATCAGAATTTGTGAGGACGGGTTGCTATAACTGTTTAGACTGATGATTAGTTGGTTAACTCCGGTTGATGTATGTTTGTTACAGTTTTTCTTTTGTAAAGATCTATTGCATATTATATATTACTTATGATGATGTGGGATTTTGTTCCATCTTTCTTTTCATTTTCCCTAACAATCTATCATTTCGGCACTTAGATTCTAGGCATTTGAATACCGTGGATGTATTAGTGTCGATTTCGAGGATCAAAAGGGTAGGTCATTATAATCATGGTTAAAGCTAATTAATTATTTTAGATAATGTTGTTTGAAGTAATTGATCATGGTTAAAGCTAATTAAATATTTAAATAAAGATGTTGAAGTAAATATCATCGATTAAAGTTTATTAATCATTTTTATAATGTTTTTTAAGGTTAATATTTGAAATGTGAAATCCCAACACAAGTTTGGTTTTAAAAGTTAAAAAGCTGATTCAGTTACGAAAAGGATAAGAAATTTAATTTCCATAAATGATATCGGTCATATGGAAAGAATTTAGTCATACTCTTAGCACTAAATGTCGAGGTATGGAAACTCGTCTCTATCTTAAAAGTTAAAAATGTCGTCAAGGCAATGCCTAAAGGTAACTGTGATAACCCGAATTTTTGGGCATCTGTTAATTGGAAATTAACAGGATTAAATTTATTAAAATACTTATTTGTAAATTTAACAAATAAATGTAATAATCTCCTTTATAAATTATTTAAAATTGGTGAAACTGTGTTTTCAAAACAATAATAATAATGTGTTGTTTTTATATATAAATGGATTTTTAATAGAATTATTATTTACAAATTGAATTTGTGTTTGTTTAAAAATATATGTTTGAGTTGATTTTAATTAAATTTTAATTTTTAATTTGAATTTGAACTTGTATTTGAATTTAAATTTAAATATAAAATATCTTAAAAATATCTGGATTCAAAATATTAACATATGTGTATGATTTTAATTATAAATTAGTATTAAAACTTTTTCTTTTAAAGTTGTATAAATATAACAAAGGGATGTGATTATATAAATAGAAAATGCAATTAAAAGAATATACATAAATGTGTTTATAAAATAAGAAGTACAATGTAAATTTATAAAATCATACTAAATACAAGTGTAAGCTATCAATATTATCTAAGCATATGTGTTAACAAAATAGATAAGGAGAATGACAAGTGTCTTTTGTCTTTTATTTTAAAAAAAAAAATAGAATTAAAACAAGATTACATATACCTTACTCTAAAAACTCTTTCTCATTTTCTTTCACAAAACTAAGACCTGGAAACTAAGAAAATCAAACCAGAAAAGAAAATAAACAATTCTTTACAATCATCAAGCAATAATATTTCAACTTCAAAATCAAAGATAAGATCATCTCAGATTTAAAACAGGAGCAACCCAACTAAGATTTCGGTTCAAAAATCAAGTATTTTTCTTCCAAGTATTCAACAATCAAGCTTTGGTTTCAAATCAAACAGAGCAGACTTCAGATCAAACTCTGGAAATCAAGTCCAGACCAAAACTGTTCTCTGTTTTCTTCAAATAATTGTGAGTAAACATTTCCTCTTAAAAACAGTTTTAAGAAAATCTGTTGTGATGGATGCATGTGATGGATGTTTATGTAAATTGTGTTACTTAGTAATATGATATGAATGCATGTTTATATATCTGAAATGCTTGGAAATTAATGTATGCATGTTTGTATAGGAATGTTTGAAATGCCTGTGATGGTCTCTGTATGCTTATAAACAGGATTCATCTTCTTAATAAATTCAATAATTCTATTTTTAATATAAACTAGCTTTTGATTTGTAAACAAAGGCTGTTTGAAATCATGTAATCTTCCTTCTAAAAATAATTATAGGTTTTTATAATGGATGTTTAGTTCAAATTTCAAAATTTACAGTAAAAATCTTATTATGGTCAAAAATTAATTGAATCAATTTTAAGTTTGTATTGCATGGATGGATTCGTGATGGGAAATCACGAATTTTAGTATGTAAAACATAAATTTTAAGATTTAAATTCGTGAGAAATGGTGAGATGAACGGAAATGCTATTTTAGGCAAATCCTGGCGATCGGAGAGGTGATAGGTTTTGGGGTTGAAGCTGTAGGTGGTAGAAAGTCTGGGAATCATAGGAAAAATCAATTTGGAATTTATTAATGAGGGGATTGATCGGAATTGATCAAGTTAGGGTTTAAGACCCTGTTTTTCTCGTGACGTTCATATGGATTTCGCGGCGTCGATAGGCAACCGGAGGCGATCGCGTAGGGCGCTGGAGGTAGAGTGAAGTGAGGCGGAGCTACGGTGAAGGTGGTGGGTTTTCTCGAGGCTGGGGGTTGCCGTGGTGATGGAAGTTACTGGCAATGGCGTTCGAGCTGATGGGTTCTTTGGTTGGATTCGAGTCTAGTACGAATCGAGTAGATTTTGATGGTCGAACGTGATGTCGAGATGGAAGATGACTTGCCGGAGACCAGAATGGAGATCATCGACGTCCAGCGTGACGGTGCACGTGCACGTGTACGTTTGAGTGCATCTGGAAGTTGGTTTTGGAGAAGAAGAGTTGAACTCGGAATTTGTCTCGTGTGGGTTGCGTGATAACTCGAAGCAGGTGAGTTCGAGTGGTTGTACGTGAGTGGTTCTGAGTTTGTTCGGGGAAGGCTCGTGATTTTGTGGGGATTCCTCGGGTTGGACTCCGGAAAGTGAGAGTTTAGCTCGGGGTTTTTACTTGATTTACTCGAGTTTGTCTCGGGTTTTGTATATTGTCTTAATAACCAGTTTTTAAACTTTATAATTAATCAGTGAAACATGAACAGATTTTATAAAGCAAAGAAATCTAGTATTTTTATTAATAAAGAAAATGTTTAACAAAGTGATGGATGTAATTAAGGATAAATTACTTAGTGGAATTAATTAAAGAATTAACTAATGTAATTAATTAAAGGGTAAATAAATATATGTGATTAATTAACAGATGTAAAGTTAATTAATGGAAGTAATTAAGGAAAGTAATTAAGAATTAATTACTTAGAAAATTAATTAATGTGATTAAATTAGAGTTAATTAACTAATGTAATTAATTAAGGTTAATTAATAAATATGATTAATTAATGTTATAAATTAATTAATGAATGTGATTAATTAATGGGAAATTAATAAAGGTAATTTGAGGGTAATTACTTAATGGAAGTGATTTGAGGATTATTAATAGAAGAAATTAAGGAGTAATGGCTTAGTGAAATTAATTAATTAATTAAAGAAAGGTAAAGTGATTATAAGTTGATTAATTAATGAAATTAATTAAGAATAATTAATTAACGTAATTAATGAGACTAATTAAGGTTAATTAATCAATGTAATTAATTAAAGTTAATTAATCAATGTAATTAATTTAAAGAGTGGTTTATAATTAAGCAAGATTAAAGATAATTAATTTAATTTATATTAGGTGATTAAATTAGATTAATTGGGAATGGTTTGACTATTAATCTTGCCTATAGATGATAAACCTGAATTGAATACCTTGGTTGTCTGAATATCTCTGATATATGAATTGTGATGTACTGTGATATGATATGATGGGTTGAACAGTAATATTGTGGGTTATCTATCGATAATGAATTGTTGTGTGAATATGATACCCTGTATTTAAATTTGATATGTGTTCACTTTGACAACTTAGATAAAGATGACATTGGATTCGAAGAGACCGGAGTCGGGTATCAGTAAATACCCGAAACCACTTCGATTTGAATCATCTAAATTCTTTATAGATTGATATGTGAAACCAATAGGCTGGTTTGGGATAAAATGGACCATTTAAACTAAGTTGGATACTTAGATATTGTTTTGTGAAAATAAGTGTTGACTATATAAGTTGTTTACTTGTAATAATGTACGAGTTACCCCGGGTTTAAATAAGTTCTATGGATTGAAATTTCATGTTAGATGAGTTTACTCACGCTGGTTTCCAACCTGACCCGGGTGTTACTTTGATGTAATGCTCGGGTCAGACCGAGTATTACAGATTTCCAGGTAAGGACGTTTTGGAGCTCAGGAGGCGAGCTGGATGGCAGGAACGTATGGAGTGTATTCCGCTGTGATATATTATAGTTGTCCGAGACATGTTAATTCTAACTGTCTAGTATATTTGTGAATGTTGTAACTCTGATGTATAAAAATGTAATTAACAAATACAGGTTTTCTTTGTATAAATGCTATTATTTGTTATTATATTTAATCCGCTGCGAATGTGAGATGTTGTGTTTTCTGTTCTTCTTTCTTCTTTCTGTTTCTTTCTTCTATCTCTTTTCTTTTTCTCCTAACTATCTGGAATTTTCGGGTTCGAAAATTCCGGGTCGTTACAGTTGGTATCAGAGCTGAAGGTTAAGTGAGAACCTTGGCTCTAGTGGGTTTACTCATTAAGGATAGGGTCAATAGTACCCTAAAATAAGTTGAGAGTATTATATATGAGAGCGTACTTGTTATTTTCTTATATAAAGGTTTTAAAAAAATAAATGGTTTTTATATAAGTTTATCTTTTGATGTATATAGAAATAATTTTCTAATTATTAAATATATTAAAGAAATTGGTTGTTAAAATATTTGAATTAAATTAAGTGGTAATAGAAATACAACCAAATTAAAACTGAATGAAGATAAGTTTGAAATGGATCCAAACTGAAATTAAAATCTTGAATATGTAGAAGTATTATTAGAATAAAGAAAAAATGAATTGGTTTCCAGATATGATAATCTTGGTTATTATCATAAATAGTTGTTGTGTTTAATGATGAAATGTTGTTATTGATTAAGTAAAATGAAATGTTTTAGGGAAATAATCTTTAATGAGTATAATTTGTAAATTAAAAATGGATTTAAATTGTGAAGTTTTGAATCCTAAGTTTGAAAACATTTGAAATTGTTTTCAAAATATTAAAAGAAAAAGAATAAATATTATTTAGGTTGTTTTTGAATATGATATTATTTTTAAAATAAGAGTTGTTTGGAAAATTTAAAGAAATTTGTTTTTGAATTAAACCAAAGGTGGTTTAAAAATTTAAGGTATAATACTAATGATGATTTGAAATAAACTCTAAGGTGGATTTTTGAATTTTTCCTTGGAATGTGATGTGAAACCCAAAGTAAAGTAAGTTTTTAAATTTAAAGGGGAAAGATTATTAATCTAAAGTTTAAAATTTGAATAGGAATTCAAATTGTGTAAAGTTGACCGGATTAAGTAAATTAAATTTAACTTGGAGGAAGTTAAATAAGTTTGAATGAATAACTTGAATTGGAAATTTCAAGATGAAATTTAAAATTAACTTGGGTAGTTAAATGGTTAATTTAAATGGGAGTTATGAGTGATCTCAAAATGGGTTTGAGATCTGGAAATTTAAAATGGATAATAAATTAGAATCTAAAGATTAAGTTGTTTTTGAATTCTTATTTGAACTTTGTAACAAGTTAAGTAAAGATAATTTTTAAATAGAATTTTGGAATTTGGATTCAAAGTTAAATGGTTTAAAGATTTAAGTACTTAAATTAAAAATAAAAGTTGATTTGATTTAAAAATAAGGGTTAATTTGATTTAAGGGATTAAATCAACATTTTAAATTTTAACTCGAATTTATATAATTGGAGATGGTTTTAAGTTAAGATTTTAATAGAATTAGTTCAAATTGAATTTGATTTGAACTAATTAGAATTGTGATTAAAGTTGAATAAGTCAAATGGAATTTGATTTGAATTGAAAAGGAATTGAGGTTAATTCAATTTGAATTGGGGTTAAATCAATTTCAATGAAAATTGAAGTTATTTAAATTGGAATTGAGTCAATTTAAATGGAAGTGGAATTTAAATTGAATTGATGGGAAATTAATTGGAAATGGAGATTGGGAAATTAAACAGTTTGGCTCTGGATTATTTTCAAAATAAATTGTTTTAATACAAATCTATTTTTCCAAACTATTTACTATACAATCTTTCTTCTTAAACCCCAAACTATTTTATACTTATTTTACAATTCTTTTGGAACTATTTAACTATTTTGAAACTCTCTTATAAACTAATTACTATTTTTCAGTTACTTATATATAATCACTAATTTAAAAACTATTTTGAAATTATCTAACTATTTTATACCTCCTTAACTATTTTACAGCTATTTTACAAACTAATAACTATTTTTCAACTACTTATATATTTTAAACTTTTTCAAGCTATTTTTAAATTTAAATAGGTCAGAGTTCAAACTGTTTATAATTGAAGTAATAACTTAATTGGAAATGGAAGAAATTGAGAATAAGTGAATGGAATTAAAGGAAATGTGAATAGAAAAGAGAATTGATTTGGCTAATAACCAATAAAGATAAATACGTAGGATGTACGTATATTATTCTATTCGCATAGTGATTTGATCCAGATTCGAACACAGAATTTCGAGATAGTATTATCGATCCGAGTTGGGATTTTTCGCTCGATTTTCGACGGCGAACCTGGATATGGATTTTTGATTGGTTCTGGATATTCTCTATCATAGTTGTGACTATGCAAGGAGAATGACGGTTTCTGATCAAGAAACCAGATCTGAGTCCGCACTAGGAAGTCGGGTGGACGATACTAGTTCGGAAGTGAAATTGTGTGATCGATTGAGTGATCAGATTGATATTGTGTACGGATGATATGTGTACATCGTACGGATTTGAATGAAATTGATATTGAAGATTTGTGGATAAGAAATGTAAAATGGTTTTTGAAAAGAAATATGGTTAATAACTTTATAAAAGATTTATCAAATGTGAATATTTGATTTAGAATAAAATAAAGTTATATATCCTTGTTATATAAGGTAAATCTTCCCTTGTTGAATCTATTGCTAAAAGAAAAGGGTTTTGAAATATTTGAAGTATAAAAGAGGTTTTATACAAAGTTTGAAATGATCCAAAGATTTTCAAAGTTATATATATCTATATCTATATATATATATAAAGGATCTTATGAGAATGATTTTGGAAAAGGTTTTGGGAACCTATGGATTTTGGAAAGGGCTTTTGATTTTTGGGAAAATCAATTTTGGATTTTGGAAAGCCTAGTTTGAGAATTATCGATTTTGGTAATCGATTTTGTGTAAAGGAGATTTTGATAAATCATAAAGGGTATGATTTGAGGATACTATAAGTATATAGTATAAAATGTTTTGAGTATAGCTCTGGGGAAAAAGGCGCTCTCTTGAAATGAACTTCTCAGGAGTGCCACTGGGTGGTACTGCCTTGAACCCCAAGGGGGGATTCTAAAGTTGATCCTGTGAGGAGTCCGGACAAACTAGTTCCTGAGGATTATTTGTGTAGCGAAAGTCGAGGGGCTAGTGCCCACAGAGGCATTTGGGTTATGCTGTGACGACAGTTTAACTCAATGTCACTGCGATCTACTGCATACCATAGCGAAAGTCATGTGTGCCGCTGAGAGCCAACTGTCTACGTTTGATTTTATATCGGTAGACTGTGACACTATGGTAACATAGCGAAAGTCATTTGTGCCGCTGAGAGCCAACTGTCTACGTTTGATTTTATATCGGTAGACTGCGACCTATGTGGGAGAAGTTTCATTATTTGGCAGCGAAATTCGGTGGCGCTGATGCCTACAGTTATATGGGTTTGTGCTGTGATAGCAACGTAAGGCCCGGGTATAACTACGATCTGTAGCGGGTTCCATGGCGTAATCGAGGAGCGCGGAGACCTACAGTTATCTGTGGATTTTGCCGGGACGGCAACGTAACCATCGGGTTAACTGCGACCATGGATGGGGGTGATGATTTCCAGAGCATTCTCACCAAAGATATTTCCTCTATTTCAAAAATGTTTTCTATATTTAAAAAAAAAAAAAGTTTTCAAAAATATTTTCTTATATTTTCAATAGAACTATTTTCAAGTATTTTCACTAGGTGTTGAAAACGGGTTTACCAAGTACTGATAGATTTTCAGTCTTACGCCTGATCAACGTATGACCGAATTTCTATGGGAACAAGGATAGACTGGTTGAGACATCGAGTTATAAAAAGTATTTTTATAAAAACTATTTTGATAATATTATGTAGTTTTTTTTTTAAAAATATTTTGAAAATTTTAAATAAAAAGAGTTAAGAGTTAAGATATCTAAGGAATAATTTAACTAATAATCAACATTATAATAAAATTCTAGTTCCGTTCCTTTTCGAGGACGAAAAGATTCTAAGGGGGGAGGAATGTGATAACCCGAATTTTTGGGCATCTGTTAATTGGAAATTAACAGGATTAAATTTATTAAAATACTTATTTGTAAATTTAACAAATAAATGTAATAATCTCCTTTATAAATTATTTAAAATTGGTGAAATTGTGTTTTCAAAACAATAATAATAATGTGTTGTTTTTATATATAAATGGATTTTTAATAGAATTATTATTTACAAATTGAATTTGTGTTTGTTTAAAAATATATGTTTGAGTTGATTTTAATTAAATTTTAATTTTTAATTTGAATTTGAACTTGTATTTGAATTTAAATTTAAATATAAAATATCTTAAAAATATCTGGATTCAAAATATTAACATATGTGTATGATTTTAATTATAAATTAGTATTAAAACTTTTTCTTTTAAAGTTGTATAAATATAACAAAGGGATGTGATTATATAAATAGAAAATGCAATTAAAAGAATATACATAAATGTGTTTATAAAATAAGAAGTACAATGTAAATTTATAAAATCATACTAAATACAAGTGTAAGCTATCAATATTATCTAAGCATATGTGTTAACAAAATAGATAAGGAGAATGACAAGTGTCTTTTGTCTTTTATTTTTTAAAAAAAAATAGAATTAAAACAAGATTACATATACCTTACTCTAAAAACTCTTTCTCATTTTCTTTCACAAAACTAAGACCTGGAAACTAAGAAAATCAAACCAGAAAAGAAAATAAACAATTCTTTACAATCATCAAGCAATAATATTTCAACTTCAAAATCAAAGATAAGATCATCTCAGATTTAAAACAGGAGCAACCCAACTAAGATTTCGGTTCAAAATCAAGTATTTTTCTTCCAAGTATTCAACAATCAAGCTTTGGTTTCAAATCAAACAGAGCAGACTTCAGATCAAACTCTGGAAATCAAGTCCAGACCAAAACTGTTCTCTGTTTTCTTCAAATAATTGTGAGTAAACATTTCCTCTTAAAAACATTTTTAAGAAAATCTGTTGTGATGGATGCATGTGATGGATGTTTATGTAAATTGTGTTACTTAGTAATATGATATGAATGCATGTTTATATATCTGAAATGCTTGGAAATTAATGTATGCATGTTTGTATAGGAATGTTTGAAATGCCTGTGATGGTCTCTGTATGCTTATAAACAGGATTCATCTTCTTAATAAATTCAATAATTCTATTTTTAATATAAACTAGCTTTTGATTTGTAAACAAAGGCTGTTTGAAATCATGTAATCTTCCTTCTAAAAATAATTATAGGTTTTTATAATGGATGTTTAGTTCAAATTTCAAAATTTACAGTAAAAATCTTATTATGGTCAAAAATTAATTGAATCAATTTTAAGTTTGTATTGCATGGATGGATTCGTGATGGGAAATCACGAATTTTAGTATGTAAAACATAAATTTTAAGATTTAAATTCGTGAGAAATGGTGAGATGAACGGAAATGCTATTTTAGGCAAATCCTAGCGATCGGAGAGGTGATAGGTTTCGGGGTTGAAGCTGTAGGTGGTAGAAAGTCTGGGAATCATAGGAAAAATCAATTTGGAATTTATTAATGAGGGGATTGATCGAAATTGATCAAGTTAGGGTTTAAGACCCTGTTTTTCTCGTGACGTTCATATGGATTTCGCGGCGTCGATAGGCAACCGGAGGCGATCGCGTAGGGCGCTGGAGGTAGAGTGAAGTGAGGCGGAGCTACGGTGAAGGTGGTGGGTTTTCTCGAGGCTGGGGGTTGCCGTGGTGATGGAAGTTACTGGCAATGGCGTTCGAGCTGATGGGTTCTTTGGTTGGATTCGAGTCTAGTACGAATCGAGTAGATTTTGATGGTCGAACGTGATGTCGAGATGGAAGATGACTTGCCGGAGACCAGAATGGAGATCATCGACGTCCAGCGTGACGGTGCACGTGCACGTGTACGTTTGAGTGCATCTGGAAGTTGGTTTTGGAGAAGAAGAGTTGAACTCGGAATTTGTCTCGTGTGGGTTGCGTGATAACTCGAAGCAGGTGAGTTCGAGTGGTTGTACGTGAGTGGTTCTGAGTTTGTTCGGGGAAGGCTCGTGATTTTGTGGGGATTACTCGGGTTGGACTCCGGAAAGTGAGAGTTTAGCTCGGGGTTTTTACTTGATTTACTCGAGTTTGTCTCGG
Source organism: Allium fistulosum (assembly GCA_030737815.1). Classification (NCBI taxonomy): domain Eukaryota; kingdom Viridiplantae; phylum Streptophyta; class Magnoliopsida; order Asparagales; family Amaryllidaceae; genus Allium; species Allium fistulosum. The sequence continues at coordinate 504,537,915 of CM060903.1, read as the reverse complement.
GTTTTGTATATTGTCTTAATAACCAGTTTTTAAACTTTATAATTAATCAGTGAAACATGAACAGATTTTATAAAGCAAAGAAATCTAGTATTTTTATTAATAAAGAAAATGTTTAACAAAGTGATGGATGTAATTAAGGATAAATTACTTAGTGGAATTAATTAAAGAATTAACTAATGTAATTAATTAAAGGGTAAATAAATATATGTGATTAATTAACAGATGTAAAGTTAATTAATGGAAGTAATTAAGAATTAATTACTTAGAAAATTAATTAATGTGATTAAATTAGAGTTAATTAACTAATGTAATTAATTAAGGTTAATTAATAAATATGATTAATTAATGTTATAAATTAATTAATGAATGTGATTAATTAATGGGAAATTAATAAAGGTAATTTGAGGGTAATTACTTAATGGAAGTGATTTGAGGATTATTAATAGAAGAAATTAAGGAGTAATGGCTTAGTGAAATTAATTAATTAATTAAAGAAAGGTAAAGTGATTATAAGTTGATTAATTAATGAAATTAATTAAGAATAATTAATTAACGTAATTAATGAGACTAATTAAGGTTAATTAATCAATGTAATTAATTAAAGTTAATTAATCAATGTAATTAATTTAAAGAGTGGTTTATAATTAAGCAAGATTAAAGATAATTAATTTAATTTATATTAGGTGATTAAATTAGATTAATTGGGAATGGTTTGACTATTAATCTTGCCTATAGATGATAAACCTGAATTGAATACCTTGGTTGTCTGAATATCTCTGATATATGAATTGTGATGTACTGTGATATGATATGATGGGTTGAACAGTAATATTGTGGGTTATCTATCGATAATGAATTGTTGTGTGAATATGATACCCTGTATTTAAATTTGATATGTGTTCACTTTGACAACTTAGATAAAGATGACATTGGATTCGAAGAGACCGGAGTCGGGTATCAGTAAATACCCGAAACCACTTCGATTTGAATCATCTAAATTCTTTATAGATTGATATGTGAAACCAATAGGCTGGTTTGGGATAAAATGGACCATTTAAACTAAGTTGGATACTTAGATATTGTTTTGTGAAAATAAGTGTTGACTATATAAGTTGTTTACTTGTAATAATGTACGAGTTACCCCGGGTTTAAATAAGTTCTATGGATTGAAATTTCATGTTAGATGAGTTTACTCACGCTGGTTTCCAGCCTGACCCGGGTGTTACTTTGATGTAATGCTCGGGTCAAACCGAGTATTACAGATTTCCAGGTAAGGACGTTTTGGAGCTCAGGAGGCGAGCTGGATGGCAGGAACGTATGGAGTGTATTCCGCTGTGATATATTATAGTTGTCCGAGACATGTTAATTCTAACTGTCTAGTATATTTGTGAATGTTGTAACTCTGATGTATAAAAATGTAATTAACAAATACAGGTTTTCTTTGTATAAATGCTATTATTTGTTATTATATTTAATCCGCTGCGAATGTGAGATGTTGTGTTTTCTGTTCTTCTTTCTTCTTTCTGTTTCTTTCTTCTATCTCTTTTCTTTTTCTCCTAACTATCTGGAATTTTCGGGTTCGAAAATTCCGGGTCGTTACAGTAACACTACCTTCACTTGCCCGACTTCATTTTCAACCAAGAAATAGTACAGTGTTTTGAAATCAATGAGTAGTGATAAGAATATGAGATTTAATTTCCATATACGATCATTTTGAATATTCTCGATAGTTGATATATTGACTGTCGATTCAACTTTCTTCTTTATGTAACGTTAATATAAGACATTTTGTTGCTCATTTTGAGCGTTGATATCCTTTGTCGAAACTGACTAAACCCAAAGAGCGAGTGGAAGCCAAGCTATGCGGGTTTGCTCCCGTTGGAGTATTATTACATCTATTATAGATTAGATCCGGTAATATGTGCATAAAGATGTGAAATACTTTTTGGATTCTCAATACAGGTTGGCGAGGTCCGGCTTGGACATGTCCGAGAGCCATTGTTGTTCTCAAGTATATTATAGAGGCATACTTTCGGTAAGAGGGATTGTAACGACCCAGTTTTCAGTCGCCTGAATTTAGAATATTTAATTGAAGTTAAATTTTGAAAAATGAATATATTAAATTAAACAATTAAAATAATTGAATCTGGAGTGTAATGAAGGTAAAATTGATTTGTAAAGTTGAATTAAATTCTATTTGAAATAGAGTAAAGATAATAAACTTTTAAAATTAATTTAAAAGTGAATAAATAGAAATTGGAAATTTGTTAATTTAATTAGACGAGTAAAAATAGTCATTTTTAACACTGTCTCGGATATCCGTAATAGTGATTTATTATAAGATTTAAAATTTCGTGTCAATCAGACTTACTGTTTGATCATGCGAAGCTGTCAAGGCCCATTTTTCCGTACCCTTTGAATCGACAATAAACCACACATGTCCAACTCAAGTTACACGAAAATACGGAACATGAAGGGTAATAAAGAAAATAAGACAGAACAGAATCTCACACGAATGGAATAACGTATAATATTGAACACAATATCTTTACAGCGGAAAACTTTTAAATACATATATCAAAGTCTAACCTAAATTCAACTTGGACAGTTATAAACATCTGTCCATACAATTGCTGACAAACATCAAACAAAACTAACAAACCACAGCGGATAATAGGATATGTCCGTACGTAGATGAATATCTCCAGCTCTCCTCTGGAAACTCCAACCGTCTTCAACTGAACCTGAAACTACTCGGATCTGACCTGAGTATTGAAAATACCCGGATCAGGTTTGATAAACCAGCGTGAGAAAAACTTAATAATAAATGACAGTGTCATATATCAGCCTTTGAATAAAATCCTTTGAAAATAAAGAGTATATCATAAGACCACGCCCACACATAAACACGGACGAGTTTTTATCTTATGATAACTAAAACACTTTTATATATCAAAACGTTTGATATTATTTCTAATGACATTCCTTTGAAAACATTTGAAAATAAACTTATTAATCTTATCCGAAATGGTTACCCATATAGCATTTCGAGGCTATTCATTACGCCAATACAAACAAAACCGCAGGTTCTTATTGGAGAATGGATTTCCATACAAATGACCAGGTGAACGATCTACCTTCCGAATGGGTACACCTCTAGATAGATGTCGCGAGAACCATCACAAAGGATTCTCTACCAACACAAGACCGACCTACCTCTATAACTAGATAGTACAGAATATATCATCCCCCGGTCGTTACTGACCTTTAACCGAGCGCTCGTTTCCATACACCACATTAATTTATATCCCGAACGTCATAGCAGGAAGAAATATATCTAGAAGGGGATGATCATAACCTACTTGGGAATGACCCACTTAGCCTTGCCGCATCTAATCCTGTTTCGGTCATTTCCGGTTTGATGAGGCTTGAGGCAACGATTACCTTTTCACATAGCACATATCACATCTCTGAATGCCACATTGCCATTTCCATTGACTACTAATTGCCTTCCACAAAAATAAAACCCTTGAGTTCGTTCGTCTTAAGGAAGGGTGTTAAGCTAAGAGAAGTTGCCTTCTCCGCCACCAAACAGATGTACGTTTGTAAAAACCAATGTGGTAATCTTTAGAAATGCAATGTCGGACAAACGTCCATACAAGTTGTCCAGGAACAGGATAAACCAAAGGCGCTCTCCTACTACCACTAGTAGTGAGTAATCCTTGCAATCCGAAAAATCTCCACAATGAGGAGACCACTTCAATAATTAACTCTATTGTGGGAGCTACCTAGAGCATGTCAACAAGCAGTCCTCACGCCACAAAGATCTACGGTCTTCAATAATCATCATCTTCAACATGTCTTCACATTCGGACGTATACAGTGGTTCGAAGTGGTTTTCGGATAGGAATTACCCAAATCCAACCCGGTTCCTTCGAAATCCAATCATCGATAAAAAGTGAATATGAGTATACAGGATTATTAAGTCTCTTTTCACTTTAATTCTTTTCGGATGATTTCGAAATCTCTTTCTTTTGACTTAGAATAATTATAAGTAATTCATTCTTTTGCTTTGGATAATATTTCAAATTTCCTCACTTAACTCTCGATCCAAATTCCTTAACTATTAGACGGGTCAAAAACAATGTTATTTAAGACATCGTTTACGATAAATCCTAAAATTAATCTTAGCAAAACATTTTTGAGAAAATAGGATCATAGAAACATTATAATTTTACTCAACGTTAATTTCTGTATTCAACAAGTGCTATGGGCGGAATAACGGTGAAATCACCTTTTAAATTCCACGAATAGGACGAGTTCCCTCTTCAGATTTTAATACCAAGTATAAGAAGATTATCTCTATGCAATCCAATTCATAGTTTGTTCATTTTGGAGATTGCTTCAATTTGATAATACGTACCCATCTTCTTTTATTTTGGAAAAATCAATACAATCTTTTTATTTTAGAGCATTCGGGCTTTCCTTTCGATCTGTTCCACCCCTTTCCTAACAAAAGAAAACATAGGCCAGGTAAGTTCAGGGCACTGGTTGCTCCATCCCTAACCTTAGTTAAACATCTTGTTTTATCTTCCCAGATCTCACAGGCGGGACAAATGTAATAGTCGTTTCTGCATACTCAGTTATCAACTTAATTTTGGCATTGATTATAAAGATTCCAAATTATCTTTCAAATGCTTAATTTTCATTTTAAAACATTAACAATTGATTCCAGGAAAAATCGTTACGTTTAAACTCATATTCAAAAGGTTATAGAATTCGCAGCATAAAAGTGTTGTGGAAAATATAAGCTTATTTGATTTAAACAACTTTTAAACATTTGAAAATTCATATTTTTCACTTCAAATATCTTTTAAACTATTTAAATACATTTATCAAATTTATTCCACATTTTTCATATTAAAAAAGGTTCATTTAAACAGATTTCCTGTTATGGACATTTAACTGCACTAACGCGATTTTTCAAGAAAATTGATTTGGACTTAATTCAAAATATTCTCAATGAAATTTTGATTTTCTTTCTTCGTTTAGAAGATATGGATATAATAGTCCGGAATTTTCTTATCTCGAAGAATTCCGAGCTATATTCCACTCTAGACATTCATTTGAACTTTTTAGCGCGAAATCGCGAACTACCGTTGCGCGACGCACCTAGTTTTAACTTATTTTTCGATATTTGAAATAATCTATTCAAATTGAATTTATTTACTTACAAAACCAGTATAAATCATTTTAAACCAATATTTCCACATTTCAAAGTATTTAAAATGTATTTTCAATATTCCCATATTATAATATTATTTTATTCCTATTATTTTAATATTAAATTTTAAATTCAAATTTCAATTCAATTTCAATTCTAACTTCAAATTAAACCCATTTAAAACTTAGATTTCAAATCTAATTTAAATTTAAACATCAATTCAACCATAATCTCAAATTCAATTTTCCAAAATCGATTTCAATATAATTATTCTTTTTTTAAACCCGTTTCACTTCAAATTTCAAATTCTCTTTTATTTTTTACTTTAATTTCACTTCTAATTGAAAAGTGATTTATTTTTCCAAAATATCTCATATCACTAAAATATGGTCTTATTAACAAAGGGATTATTAAATCAACATAACCAATATCCATATTTATCACTAACATAACATCCATTCAACCAATCACATAACATATGATTTCAAATTCAACATTCACTATTAATACTATAACGGGATATATTATCACAATTCAATTTATCTAAACAATTATCAAACATCCATATTAACAATCAATTTGGTATAAACATTCATATGTCATAAGGGTATAAATGTGATTGTTTTAACATAACCCAAATATAAATTCAAAAGCGATGACAATTTCTCACCTTCATATCCACTCCGTCAATCCTTTTTTTTGAATTAGCATGCTTTTGTTTCTCGAACGTCTCGCGGTTGTCGTTTCCTCTCTTATTCTTTTTCCTTTCCTTTCCTTTTCTTTTCTTCTTTTTCTCTTTTTTTTTCTTTTATTTTTTATTTTATTTGGCCGTGAGCTTTTGGAAGGGAATGGGGTGTACGACCTAGGGGTATGTGGCTTTAGGCTTGGGTATGGCTTGTAGGTGCTTGGGTAGTTAGGTTTTGGGCTCGACCGTGGGGACTTGAGGGTGGGCAGGTGGGTGTAGAGGTATGTACGACCTGGGGTGGTGGAGTATGGGATCGGGTATGTGAGGAGGAGGGGGTATGCGATGGTTATGGAGGTGGGTATGGGTGTTTAGGGCTCGGCTAGGGTGGTTGTGTGGAGGGTGTGGGGTTTTGGAGGTGGGTAGGTGTGTTTGGCCAAGGTGGATGTGGGTTTAGGTTGTGGTGGAGCTTGGTGGAGATGGTGGAAGAGAATGGAGAGGTGGGAAGCCATGGAAATGGAGGTGAAGGAGATGGAGAAAGTGAAGAAGGAAGGTAGAGAATGAAGTGTGCAAAATGAAAGGTATGGATGCTTATTTATAATTGAGCTTTGGATGACAAATGACTACAATACCCTTCTCTACTTTTTGACTATTAATTTACCTTTTTTTACCCTTGATTTGAACTTTGCTTAATGGAGAGGAGATGATATTAAATGTGAAATGATGTTAGGATTTGATTCATGTACTTATGAAATGATTTTGCCTCTTTTTCCTAAACTTTAAAATGTTAAAATAACATTTGCTCCTTTTCCATGTAAGATAAGCATTATGCATTAATGAGAAAAGATGGTTTAGTAATGATGTTGTTTAGTATTTTAATTTTAATTATAAATTGTCAAATCATGTTACTTTTTGAATTATTTGTAAACTTTGACTTTTCAAAGTGCATTTTCTTTTATATGTTAAATGTAACATGTAACATAGTTTGTTAAGTTCATATATGTGTTAGAAAACATATCATGTTGCAACAACTTGACGACAACTTGTTTCGGTTGAAAACGGTGTTTTTGTCGACAAATTTACAGTTAAAATTTGACATTTTTGTTAAGCTATATATTGAAGTAAACTAAACTTTAAAATGAACTTGTTACTTCTTTAAATAAATTAAAACATGTCTCTTTATATTTTAAAATCATATTTAATTAATATCAAAACCTCTAATTTTACATTGTATGTAAAACTGACAAAATGCGATAAAATTTGAATATTTTTGTAAAACGATTATTAATATACTTTTAAATATTTTAATATACTTTATTATATTCATTAAGTCTTTTTAATAAGATTTATCTTTTTAAAAAAATATTTAAACCTATTTATTTAAGCATTTATTTATTTTTAACAAAACTTAACTCTTGTTGATTTGTTCTAAAATCCAAATTTATACTTTTAACTATAAGAATAAATAATTTCTTTATTATTATCTGTTATATATAACATATATATTTAAGTTTTAAAACTTTTTAAATTCAAAATAAACGAAATTTCTCACTTTCGAAGTAGAGAAATTACGGGCCGTTACAGAAGCTAAAACGCATAGAAATTTATTTAAGTAATTTTAATTAAAATAATTCCATTCGAAAACCTGTCTTCCAAATACGATGGAATTGGCTCCCGATATATATTCCATTGTATTCGGAATAAGGGTTAAACATTATAAATGCCAAGCGGCACGCTTCGTTTGGAGTTCGAAAAAAATTTGGCGATGAATAGTGTCACGAAATTTGCTATTGAAGGACCTTCAATTGCCAAACCCTAGCTTCCCATAACCTTAGCCGCCACCATTAAATTCGATGGCCAGAAATGCTTCAATCTTCTTCCTTAATTATCCTCCAATCCGTAAACAATTAGATAATACTTCCAACTACAATATTATAGAGCACGACAAGATCTACAAGATTAACGGCTACGATCGAATTTGGAGCAGAGGATCGGCGTGGATCTCGATGCAAAGGCACGGCGTTCGTGTGCATTTTTCTAGAAAATGGTGGGGCGGAGTGCTTTGGGGTAGGGGCGGTAGTGCGCGTTGTGGAGGCGCACGCGATGACAGTAGCCGATCAACCTCTGGTGGTCGGAGCATGGAGCGGCGTGGAGGAGATGCACGAGCGTATATGGGTTGTGCATTTTCCTGGTTCGAACGTGGGGAAGAAGAGGAGGGCGGCTCAGATCTGCTCGTGGGAAAAGGGACGGCCAGGATTAATCTGGGTATATATTAAATAAAAAAAAGAATTGTAAATTTAGTTTATAAAATTCCTGTAATCTTATAAAATTCATAACAGTTTCATACAAGGTCGGATTCGCACGAAACAAGTTGTATTGGGTTCGTATTTGCGAATACTACGCGATGGAGCTGGATTGGGATTTATTTGAATTAGTGAAAATTTTGGCTAAAATTAAACGTCAGTTTAAATTTATTCGAAATAAAACGCTGCGACGACGACTACAACCAAAGTGAGTAAAACTCACTCTTTCTTACCCGCTTATATTTTTATATAAGTGGGAATATTTTTATTATTTTATTTTGATGACTATTGGATATTATATATATGTATGTATGTATGTGTGTGTATTGGATGTTTGGAGGTTATGCTATAATAGTTAGTAGTAGGATATATTCCTTCCTATTGGAGCAGATGAGACCCTACACGTTCCCGTGTATGAGTGGATGACCCTTTGTACGTGCGTCTGCCTCGAAGCAGACATTGTACATATTTTCTCATATGTATATTTGTTGCAGGTTACAGGTTGGAGGGATCCAACTAGATTCCTCACCATTGTTGATTTTTATTTATAGATATTCTTATATATGCTGTTATCGTCGGATATATGATGTTTGGATGCCATGATTGATATGATTGATGTGAATCCCCTTATTTAGTGCTACAGTAGCATTGGGCCGTATTTTTTGGAAATTTAAAATATTAAATGATGATTTCAGTTTAAAAAGGAATTCAAAGTGATTTTGAAAATATATATGTTTTAATAATTTTTGAATTGTTAAAGAAATGAATTTATTTTAAATGAATAAAAAGTTATAATTTTTATGTTATAAAAATTATGGCTTTGTGAAATATACTCAAATATGATTTTTTTGAAATATGAAGTTAACTATTTTTCTAAAATAAGTTAAATTGAGAATTTTGAACTTATTATAAATGGTTTATATATAAGATTTATAAAATTGATATTATATAAATAAAAGTAATGGAATTATAAACGAGTTTTATAAGTGTTAAAATGAAAGTTTATAAAGGAATGTTATTAATAAAGAGATTTAATGAAATGGATTTTTATAAACGGTGTTTTATAATATTAGAAATGGAATTGTAATCAAATTTGTAAATGGATTTGCAATTAAAATTTAGAAATGAATTTATAATGGACTTTATAAGTAATGAGATTACAGAAGAATGAATTTGTAAATAAAGAGATTTATAAGTAAAAAACTTATAATGGATTTTGACATATAAATGAGATAAGCAGGTAATTGGTTAATAATGGAATTTTATAAATGGAAGTTTTTATAAAATATAAATGTGAAATATAAAACACTGTTTTATAAATGTGAAATCAATTTAATTTGATATGCTAAATATGGATTTTTATAAAAGGAAATATATTCATGTTTTTAAAGAGGATAATTCTTTAAATGAATGTTTTAGAAAATGATATTTTAAAATGCAGTTTAAATGGTTTAAAAATAAAATGATTTGTAAATTTACTTATTATTAAAATAAGTATATGAAAATGTTTTCCAAATATCCAATAAGTGAAATGGTTTTGAATGTTATCATTTTAAAGATATTTTGAAGACAATAATTGGAAAGGGATTTGATTTATAAACTATTAATAAAATCAAGCCCAGTGACTACTCATGTGCTAGATTTTGTCTGTTACTTTGATAGTTAAATAACCAACTATAAAATTTGACCATTTTAGTTCCTCAACTTGATAAAGAAACTAATTAGTTGTACACTTAGTACGTAACTGACTGTGTAGGCCTTATTATCTTTTGTGTTGAGAATGTTGATTCGTGTAGTGTGGTGTGATTACTCCAATCTATCGAGCTTCCTTCTTGGCCGAAGGATAGCAAGTTGAAAGTTGGAAACGTGATAAGTCTACGAGACTTGGTTTCCGTTTGAGGTTGAGAAATGCTTTTGCGTTGTTGGTGCGAAGAGACCGAGATCAAATTTATCTTAAAACCACTTCGGACCAACATATTTGCGACGATTGTGCAGGTTGGTCGATGGTGTTGATACTTAGGATTTTCATAGTGAAGGACTGCTTGTTGATCATTTGGGGTTAAAATCCCAATATACATATAGTAGCAGTAGTCACTTCGTTATGAAATATCCATTGCAAGGTCTATCTCTACTAATCCTATAGGATGTGGTAGGAGAGTACCTTCGGTTTGTCCTATTTCTGGACAACTTGTATGGATGAGTGTCTGACATTGCATTTCTAAGATTACGTACATTGGTTTTTACAAACGTACATCATGTAGTGGCGGAGAATGCAACTTCTCTTAGCTTAACACCCTCCTTGAGACATACGAGCTCAAGGGTTGTATTTTTGTGGAAGGCAATTAGTAGTCAACGGGAATGGCAATATGGCATTCAAAGATGATGATGATGTGATATGTGAAAGGTAATCGATACCTTTTTTGGCCTCACTCTTCGGAAAATGACTAAAACAAGGATATCAGCAGCAAGGCTAAAATGGGTCGCTCATATTAGGAGATGTCATCACTCTTTTAGATATATCATTACACGGTATGACATCGTGTATCTGATTATTGTTGATGTATGCTTGTGGCCATGGATTATAGGTCGGTAACGATCGGAGTGATAACATATTTGATACTATCCAGCGAGGGGTAGGCCGGTCTTGTGTTGGTTTAGGTGTCGAGTATCTCGACCCTAGGTACATCCCTCTAGAGGTGTGCCGAGTTTCGAAAAGGTAGTTCCTTCACCTAGTCATTTGTATAGAAACCCAAAATCCAATACGTGCCTTCCATTTTCTATTGTAGAAAGCCCTGTATTACAAGGTGTATGCTGGAATTTAATATTGTAACAATTTCAGCTATTTTAATATTATTTATATAATAGACACTATTATAATATAAGAGAATTTGATATGAAATGTTTTGGTTATCGTAAGGTAAAAACCTTTTCGGTATTTATTTGCGACGCGGTCTTACAAGATACCTTTTGTTTTGATAAAGGAAAGGTTATGATAACTTTATAAATTCAGTTGAGGTGTGTTTTTCTTACATTGGTTTACCAAACTGATCTGGGCGTTCTTCCCTTTCAATGCTCGGGTCAGACCGAGTATATTTACAGGTTCAGATTTGGTGCTTTTGGAGCTTCAGCAGGCGAGCTGGAGATCTTCATGTCATATACACGTATCTTTTTATTTTTCCACTACTTTACGTTGTTGTTATTGTAAATTATCAGCATTTGTGAGGACAGGTTATTATAACTGTCCAAGCGGATGATTACTTATTATGTACTCTGATATTGATTTATGTATATTACAGTTTCTCTTTGTAAAGATTATTAATCTATATTATATGTTATTCCGCTGGGATGTGAGATTCTGTTTTGTTATGGTTCCGCTTCTCTCTCTTCTTCTTCTCTTCTTTTCTTCTTTCTTCTCTCTTTCTTCTCACCCTCTCTTTTCTTTCTCTTGATCATCCGTAATCAGTGTGCTCTGGGTCGGACATGCGTGGTTTGGTGTCAGATTCAGAGGGTGCCGAGTGCGGGTCGTCATAGGGATGAACCCTCCTAATACTTTGTTGGAATATTTCCCTTTCCTTGCCTTTGAATCAAAACTTTGAATTTGTTTTCTTGGTTACATTGAGAAGTGATTGGAGCTCTTCTCGATGTTTAATTATCTGTGTCCATTCTCTAAGTTTGGATTTTGATCTTGTTTAGACCCATTCTTTCAAGTTGGGTTTTGTTTTAAATTATTCCTATTACTTGTGGTTGGATGTTGTTATTTTAAGTGGAAACCAGTTCCGCATTTGGTGGCTTGGTCTCATATGTTGTTGTTTATTTCCACCCATGTTTAGAGTTTACTCATACCAGACTATTGTCTGATCTGAGTTGTTTGTTTTCTCTAAACTCTCGGGTACTCAATTATATTTGAGTAGTCTAAGAGTAGCAGGTTTTTTTGGGCTCTTCGGAGATGATAATTTACGAGCAGGAGGCTCCTTATCTATCTAACTATATATTTCCACTGTTTGTCAAAATATGTATGTGTATTTTGGATCAGCAAGTGTAAAGGCAGGGTGTATAACCGCCTAAGCTGATAGTGTAGTACTTTTATGTAATTTGATAACTCCTTGACAAGGAGTAACCTTATGTACTATATAATTGTTGTATTATATTTAATCGTTCCGTTGTGAGATTTTCTATTCAATTCTTTTATTTAACCCCACGACAGCTCGTCTTTTGGATGCTTAGGCAATGACATAGGAATACGGTTGATGTATTAAGTGTCATTCCCAGAGGTAAAAAAGGTGGATCATCACAATTTTATACTATCATTAGTAACAAAATTAATATATTAGCATGATTTATCATTTCAATAATTTACATTCTTTTCATAAAAAATAATTTACATTCACATAAAAACAAATTGTAATTTAACTTTATATATGTATGTATATATATATATTTAAATAACTATTATATGGATCAATAAAAATTTACTTTTACTAGATATTATATTGGAACAATTGCTATTCAATTAGTAATATATAAAAATCAAATATATACCACTTTAAATAGATTATGATATAAAATAACAAGTAAATCATTTTAACAACTCTCACATTCGAATAAATGTTATTTCTATTAATAATAATACTAATAATACAACTTGGCCCTTCTGGCGAAATGGATATGGCGTTGCTTTACTGATGAATCCCCTATTTGGAAATGCTGGATCTTATTTAAGCATTACAATTCGAACCCCTTTCAGATCCTCAATTCCAACCCGCTTGGGTCTCTATCGTCCTTCTGGCTTGGTGTCCTGAGCTCTGCTTCCTGGGTTAAGAATTCTATCTTCATTCAGATAGGGAATGGTTCCTCTTGCAGCCTATGGTTTGATTCTTGGCAAAATAACTCCCCCCTTTGTCTCTCCTCCACTGACCTCTTAGCCATTGTCTCTAGCCACTCCACTACTGTCTTGGAGGCTATTCACTCAGTTTCCACATGCTTTCAATCTAATCACGTTATCACTGGCCCTACTCTCTCTCAACTTCTTTACCTCCAATCATTACTTCGCAACCTTGTGACTTCCTACTCTGCTGATCGATATTTCTAAGGCCTCAAGTCTAATGGTTCTTTCTCTGTCAAATCCTTCTATTCTTACCTCTCAGAATCTGCCGGGCACTTCTCTTTTCCCCTTCTTTGGAAATGCAAAACCGCCCCGTGTGTCCAATTCCATATGTGGCTTCTTATGCATGAGAAGATCAATACCAAAGATAGACTTATCCATAAAGGCATGAATATCGATCCTACCTATGCCCTCTGCTACAATGCCTATGAGAATATCAAGCACATCTTCTTTGATTGTGACCTGGCCTTCTATATCCAGTCCCCTTCAACCCTGCATCTTCTCAGTTTCATCCCTTCTACCTACTCTTTCTTCGATCATTGGCAGTATAACTCGTCCTCTCCTAATACTAATATCTTCTGCTTAACGTTTAGCTGGGTGATTTGGCTTGAAAGAAACTTTAGATGCTTTAACAACGCTGCTCGTTCCCCGCTGCAACTATGTTATAAAATTGCTTATTATTTCTCTGTTTGGATAGTAGGTTGCCCTCCACCATCCTCTTCGGCAGATGTTTGGCCCTGCCACTTCTAATCATGAATTTGTGGAAAGCTATGATGCGCCTACCCCTTGGACTGCAATTGATACTAATCGCTCTGGTGCTGGCCCTTATCGCTTTCATCCTCGTACTTGATTCTTCATGCATGCCTAATGATCTTTTTTTGGCTACTGACGCTGTTTGATTTGTGTATAAGGTAGTCTTGTTTTGCGTCTGTTTATTATTGATGGACTTGTGTGTCTATAATGTTATCTTAATTAGTACTCTATTTTTTGATATGGCTAATGATCAAGCCTGTTGACCGAAAACTCTGCTTTACTATATATTTATCTTATGCTAGCTATGTAGTCGCGCACTACACAACCATTCTCTTGAAAAATTAATACTAATAATAATATAACTTAAAACCCAAATTAGATTCAAACATTAACAAATAAATATGATTTAATGTCATTAATATTAATAATGATAGCACTATAAAAGATCTAGTGTATATTGAATTTGAAATTTGTCCCTTTACCCTACTGCCCGATGTACCTGATCCAGCGATGGTATTAGAGCTCACATTATATTATTATGAATAATATTTAAATTTTGAATTTAAAATTAGTTTAAATTTGAATTAAAATTTATAAAAGTTATGAATAAAATTTGAAATTATTTTACATTTGTATTCAAAAATGTTATAAATAAATTAAGTTAAATTAGTAATGAATAAACTTTAAAATTTATTTAAATTTGTATTCATAAAGGTTATAAACAAATAAATTTAAATTGTATAAAGTTATGAATAAATAAATTTGAAATTTTTTAATTTTTAAATTAAAAAATTTATAAAAAATAAATTCAAAATAATGTTTTGTTATAACATGAACTATAAGTGTTATTATTCATAAAAGATTAAAATAAAGTTTTAATATTAATTAACTGTTAATTAATAATAGTATATAATAAATATAATGTTTAATATTATATTATAAATGTTATAATTAAATAATAGAATCTTATATGATGTATATAAGATAAAGTAAAAATATGATTTTAAAATTTAAAATTGAAATAAAACCCATTTGTTTACAAAGAATGAATACATAATATACAATTTCATTTCCATATGAAATAGAAAATGTTGTCATTGAGTATTGTGAATATTTGTTACTTCTTATAGACGATAATACTGACTATTATTAGTTTGAGATTATGAATACAACATAGTGTTGAAATCTATCATTTACAATATAAATAGAGCACTATTCATACTTATTGTTGTTGTGTACCCTCGACCTTAAACTATGTATAGTGATGCTCATATTATCTTTAGATTGGTAAGAACATTTTGTGACTTTGCTGAGCATCTTTAATGGTTTCAAAATTTTCCTTAGGCCATCACAAAATGATGGGTCAGAAGTATACAATGTACTATATGATTAGTTGAGCACCCTAGAGGTCATGAAGATGATTAGGAGCAAAGAATTTATGGTTATGAGTTACTTACAGGATATAACTAATAACCCGTTATTTACTATTTATGGGGACTACAATTTGTTGAGCAACCTCAAGGCTATAGTAAAATGATAAATAAATTATCATACATAGAGGAATTTGTGAAATTCCCAAATCTCATTTGGTTTTTTTAAGGGATGTAAAATCCAGTGGGAACTTAACTAATAAATGTAGTAAAACATATTAATAAGTATAAAACCATCTGCAATATTATAACAATCTACTTTAATAAATTTTCACTGATAATGTAATTAAAAATTGTTTATCAATTGACAATAATAAACAAACTAAATTAGAAATTGGCATAGAAATGAAATTTTTACTTATTGATAAATTAAACTTTTGGCATATTGTTGTTTTAGGGGCCATGTAAAAGAAAAATAATGCAGCCATTAAAACTTTTGAGCCTTGGTAACTTAATTGAGAATTTTCTCGAGGTTATGTATTATCTTCTATGAATTTTGAAGTCTAAAACAATACTAGAGTAAGTACATTTGGTCAAGTATAGATGTTGTATGGTGAACAACCCATTCCTGTAACATAAATAATTTCGATGAAACACCCCACCTCTATACCCATACTACCAAAGAGTATTACTAGATAATACTATGTGGTAATATAGAGAATGAGGTGATATTGGGCTTAAACACATGAATATTTCCTTGGGCTAACATTGGTACATATCTCAAATCATATAATACTTACCATAAATGTTCACGATATTCGCACAAAGCAATAAACATGTGTGCCTCCAGGATAGAGCAATACATAACCATAGAATATAAATGGAGTACAGAGAGTCAGAACGCACCGAATAAAATATAATATATCATTTACACAAAGTCTCAGTGGGTCTACAAAATTATTGTCTCTAACCCACTGTATATATAAACCATATTAGAACATCATAATAAGTAATGAGGCTACACAATACATAAGGGAATGTATCATCCTAATGTAACTACTAGCCTTCAGAAGTGTCCCCACATAGCCAAAGCACTACATCATGCCTATATGTGGAATATCTTGGATAGACCCGAATACTATAAATAACACACGGGTCTGACTATGTCTATAACGATATATCAGTGATATATCGTTATACCCCGAGACCCACATTAACAAAGAGTATTACTGGGTAATACTATCTTCTAATGCGGAGAATAGGGCTAGTTAGGAGTGACCATCTATAGCTTTGTCTTAAACATCTATTAAATACATCGATTTAATGCTCTAATTTTTTTCTTTCTCAAGTGGATCGACATATTCAATAAATGCTTAATACAAAACTATAGTGGCTAACGAATCTATCAAAACAAAATACAACAGGAAATGTACAACACATCACAGAATAGCAAACAGACATATATAACATGATATAAGAATGAATCTCAATATATACATATATACATACACACACACACCCCCTATCCATCCATGTAGTCTACATAACAAAGATACACATCATACACTATAAATCATACAATGATCATAAGTACACATTTACATATCGATATCATCATATGTATGTGTGTGTGTGTGTTAAACTCATAATAAGTGTGACGGGAAGTGACTACAAATAGACACAAAGTCCCAAGTAGAATCATATCTCAACATCTCTATACTTAGGTGAGGCGTATAAATAGTATATGTCTATCTATCACCTCACGTGGAACCATATAGGAGACGCCGACATTTGCCCACTCCAGAGTCACACACATTGGTCACTTAATCCGACTCTATAGCCTTGGTTACTTTAATGGTCATCGTGACACATATCCATCGGTGGCTCATCTACGCAAAGCCTCTATCATAAACCTGTAAGTGCCTTTATAAATAATAGAGTGTAGGCATAAGTGACACATGGACAAAAGGCACCTACCCTATAATAGGCACTAAAGGTATCACGGATCCGGGGCGCGACCCCCAAGATCAACCACTAGGATGGATGCTAGCCTAATCCGGTTCTCTCCAATGTTAATAACAGGAGTACATCGCGATAGACAAACACATAGAGTATGTGTGTGTATGCACCAACCTTGCTTACACCTATGAGCCCTGCTCACCACTATGAGCATCACCTCACGTTTGTACTATCTAATAATTCCTATCACTGTCACATGAGTGTCATCTACTTACAATGAATAATCAAACAAATATCACAACGACGTCCCATACCACCACATATTACTCATTCGTTTATTTAATGCTCGTAAACTATACTCAATCTCCACAATATTCTATATCATGAGTCATAGCAGTAATCGAAAAATATTACCAAATATCCCATACTAAATGGTATTACTAATCCATTTACTCAAATTCCTCACAATCTAGAATCTTCACACAACATTATTCTATACAATTTCAATTTTATTTAGAAAAGAGATTTTAATAATATAATAAAACTTCTTAAAATAATTATACACATAGACACACACACTAAATATACCATTCTATTTTGTTTAATCAATACCAAAATTAAAGGTTAAATAATTTTAGTTAAATTGGAAATCATTACATATTTATATTCACAAATTTCGAAATCACTTTATGAATCATAATGTAATTCATGAAAGTCCTTCGACAATTCCCTATATTTAAATACTATTTTAAAATAAATTACAAACTTCAAAATAATTTCTTTTTATTTCAACCCATAAATATAACATAAAATCTCTACTTTGTGTATGCAAAATCAATAATAAAGCATAGTAAAAATCATTTAATAATTTTAAGGAATCATCTCATGATTTTCTATAATTAATAAAATATTTAAATGAATTTACAAATAATGAGTGCATATTATTTTATTAAAATATGTGGAATAAGTTTTTAAAACAGTCATGAAATATATTCTAAAGCACTTAAATATTACTTAGAATTTTTTTTATTTTCTAAAATTATATAATATTTTTAAATAATTATTTAAACCAAAAGAATTTTTCATTAATAAATTAATAGCTTCATATATATATATATATATATATTAAACTACCTTTTCAATAAACTTTTCTTCATAATAATTTTATATTTATAATGCGTCAAATGTGCACTTGTCAAAATAAATTTTTTATTTGATTTTCAATTAATTTTTTTAATTACAAGCCAAAATTGCCAGTGCACTGGCTTGGAAAATTCCAGGCTGTGCATTATGGTACAATGGTCTTCAAGGATCGGTTCGCCAATTCATGGCCTAATTCCTTCAGCTTCGATCGTCGGTTCCTCCTCTACTCAAGCTCATTTCATCTCTAGTTCCATAATAATATTTCAATTATCCAAAAACAACATTGTTTATTTCAAATTCAATTATAGAACAAGTAAAATCATTGCTTTCAAAAGCAGAAAGCAACATATAATTCATAATACTCATCATTTAACAATCAATCTTAGCATTTAGGCATAGTTAGTAAGTGAGATACACTCATCTTAAGTCGAAGAACATAAGTTGCCACTCTAGATACTTCTTCCACTCTTTGCCTTCACTATAAATTTTTCACTTTAATAAATAATGATCAAAACTTGAACTTGAACTTTTTTTTTGGTTTAGATTGGTGTTAAGAAGTTCATATTTAAATTTAAAATTTTATGGTAATTTATTTGATTTTATTTTAATTTTTTTTTAGGAAGAGATAGGGGGTTTTGATTCTTGAATTAAATAAAGAGAAGAAGCATCAAGATGTTCATTATGTAAACGTAAAGATATAGTTATAGAATGGAGGGAAAATCAAGATTTGGAATTGCTTAGATTTCATGAAGCAAATGTTGGCTAAGTGGACATGGGCTTGATTTGACTAATACTTCATTTTCTATTTTTCTTTCATGGAAGCAACTTGCAATCTTATTTTGACCCACTTATCTATCAAGTAAATAACATTAAATTTTCCTAAAAAACCAATAATATTATTCACAACTTTATAAAATTATTTTATACAATTTTATCTATATAATTTAATTATTTCGTAATTTAATATTATTTATTAAATAAATTCCAAATTTCTTTATTAACTAAATAAAATTATTCCCGCAGTTAAAATAAATTCCAACTCATTACTTTAAATATTATTCTCTATAAAAATTTAACTTAATCATTTTATTTGAAATCATTAGAATTTCAAAATAACTAAATTAATTACCCAATTAATATTTTTCACTTTTTAAAATTCTTTTCATTTTGTATAAAATAATTTTCGTCTAATTTCTAAATCATTCCCATAATTTCTTATTTATTATATCAAAACACATTTAATTAAGTTAATTGTTATTATCAAATTTTCAATTTATTACTTCTCGACAATGGGTTGTTACATTCAATGAAATTATTACATTCGAAACGAGCAAGTAAACCATAGTGCAAGAACATGTGTTCAATACGGCTGAATATAATAAGAAAATTACTGTGTAAGGAACAACACTCGACCAAGAACTACATGCATATCTAAGACAATCACTAAAATATGAGCTTTGATCTATCCACTTAAGTGCAACTTATTCGATCTCCTTAAAAGTTGAGAATGTTTGAATGCATTTTTATAAAGAGATTCAATGAATTCTTGGAGTAAAGTGTTTCTTTTTTGAACGTTTCCACCTTAAGGGAAAGAAAAGGTACAAGGTTGGAAGTAGTACATGTATGGTTGGGATGAAAACAGAGTGAATGGTCATCTCTACTTCATGAAGAGATATTAGAGATGGAATTACGTAAAGTATTTTTAGGCGCTTAATAAGTAACATGAAATATGATTTTTATTTCCAACATGTTTTTTACGTAAAATGTTTTTTTATTGGAAAAATTCTCTTTATAACATCCATTTGTTTAAATTCAAGATGCTTGATTTTAAACTCTCGATTATAAACTAGATACAATAGAAGAAATAAATAGTCCATAGTAAGTGACTGAATGGAGTTTTATTTTGAATGTTGTTATTATAACAACAAAAATTGTGGGCATACCATATAATAATTGCTAACGGGGAATCAAGTTTTGAGAAATTACTTTCATGTATCCCAAAAAATTATTTAAGAAATAATAACCTTTTTTGGTTTATATGCATCTCTATTTTAATATTAATATTTGTTATAAAATAAAACTGTTTTGGATCATTATCATATTTTTTGACTTTTTAATAGCCATCATGCCTTTTGTCCCCAACCACCCCTCTGCTGCACCTTTACTTCTTGCTCCTCCCATTCCTTCTCTCTCTTTGTCCTGTTCTATCATCTCCCCTCCTCCTCCATGCTCCCCTCACCTACCTCCTTTCTCCTTTGTCCCTCCTCTCCCTGGTATCCTTCCTCTTCCCAATACTTTCTCTGGCTACTCCATTGGTCAGGTTAAGGAAACAGTTGCTGCTCAGAGCCTTCCTCCATCAAAACAATGGTCTTCTCTTTTTAAGACACTTCCACACAATACTGGTTCATACACTTCAAAAAAATTGATCTAACTAGGCTGGAATAGCTCTCTCCCCTCCCCAAGAAGTCATTAATGAAGGTATTGATTTTTGGAAGGATTACTTAGTTGGTTTTTTTGGGAGATAAATTAAATTACATGGCCGTTGTATCTCAGCTAAAGCACTATTGGAAACTTGGGGGTTCATATGATGTCAAATGTGATGGTTCAAACTTTTTCTTTAAATTCAACTGTGAAGAAAATAGAATGAAAATTTTGCATTCTGATCCTCTTTTCATAAGAGGCCAAATGATCGTCATCACCACTTGGAAGATCGTTTTTGGAATGGTGCAAGCTCAAGTTAAGAATGTTCCGATATGGGCGCACTTTACAATATTCCCCATTTAACTTGGATATTAATTGGTATAAATTGGCTCCCTTGCTGTAAACGGGAGATTACTTTGTTTCAACGAAGCTACGAAAAAGCAACAACGCCTTGGGTATTCTAAGTGTTTGACTAAAACAATGCTAGATAGAGAATTGCCTGATTTTATTTATGTTGGTGAAGGTGATTGCAAAAGGTATACATTGAGTATGCATGGAAACCACAGATATATACACTTTGTCACACATTCGGACATGCAGCTTTTAACTTTGATATGCATGCCGAACATGCAAGTTCTGATACTATTGTTATACATCTTATGCAAACTAAAAATAGAATTTACACTTTAGCTCACTCAAATGTCCCTTTTCAAAAACAACAACCAATTCTTGATAAACCAAGTCACCAACCTAAAGCCAAAGCGTCTTCTCAAATTTGAAAAATAAAAGCAAAAGAGGACAATTGTGAAAATAATTGCAAAACCATTATATGAAGGCATCCAAACCTTCAAGACAACTTCTCTTTGACATCCTTCCTTCCTTCCTTGCAAAACCATTATATGCCATCGCTAAGCTTAGGAGATTTTAACTATATGTAGTCCTATTCAGAAAAAGCTAGCGGTAATCCATTGATGCTTTTTGATGTATCTCCTCCTAACAATGCAATTATTCAATCTAATCTCTATCAAATTCCTAAATCTAGCTCCTTTTCCCTGTGGAAAATTGCAGTAGGACTGGAAATAGAATTTTCTATAAATTGGATAGATCATGCTTAAATGCCTCTGCCTTTACTGCTTGGCCAAATCATATCTCCCATTTTCCAGCTTTTATCCTCTCTGACCATAGTCCTATCATCTTGAAATGGGGGCATGGCAACCGCTAAAGGTCCCTCTTCTTTTAAATTTTGTAATATTAAGGCTAAAGATTTGGATTTTTTGTCTCTTATTTCACAGTTTTTGAATGTCTCCCTTTATGGTAATCCCATATATATATTTCAAGGAAGTTGAAACTCACTAAACTCAAGTTAAAGGATTAATTTAAACTCAGATTTGGCAAGGGGAATCTACTACCTACCAAACTATGTGAAGGGCATCTCACTCAACAACTTTTGATGCACGCTAATCCCTCTAATAAGGATATTTCAGATAAGAACACTCTCTCTCTCTGATCAGCTAATATTAGCTACTGTAATTGAGCTTGATATGGCAAAATAAAAAAACAAGGATCTTTGGTTAAAAGGATATTAGAACTCTAAATATTTCATAGCCCTATCAAAATTAGAAAAGCAAACACCGTTATATATTCCATTAAAGATCAACATGGTGTTCAGCTCAACTCTTCCACTAAAATTAAGGATGCCTTTCTCAATTATTTCACTCAACTTTTAGCTGATCCTGCTCCTCTGAATGCTAACCTATTTCCTCTCCTTCACTTGCATCTTCCTGTTATCTCTGGTACACAAGTTCATATGCTTATCCAGCAAATTTTTCACAAAGAAATCAAACAACCTATCTTTGATATGAACCCCAACAGTGCAATAGGTCCTGATGGTTTCACTGCACATTTCTTTCAGGCTGCTTGAACCATCATTAGCTCGGATTTTATCATGGCTATTCTACACTTCTTTAAGTCCAACACCTTGATCTCTGGTATCAATCACACTAAACTTGCCCTCATTCCCAAAACCGACCTTCCTCGGGATGTTTCTCAATTTCGTCCAATAGCATGTTGTAATGTTGGTACAGTGTATTATAAAAGTAATTTCTGCTAGAATGAAGGACTATCTTAGTTTCAATATATCTAATAATCAAACTGAAATTCTTCCTTGAAGATCCGTTACAGAAAACATCCTACTTTCTCAAGAGCTAATAAAAGGCTATAAGAGGAAAAATATATCACCAAGATGTGTCCTCAAGCTGGATATTCTTAAGGCATATGATACCATAAGTTGATCTTCAATTATATTTGTTCTATCTAAGATGAAATTCCCTTTGCCTTTCCTTGCTTGGTTGCACACTTGTATTTCTACTGTTAAGCTCTCATTATCTTTGAATGGTGAATCTTTTGTCTACTTTTCCACTTCTAGAGGAATAAGGCAAGGTGACCCTACTTCATTATACTTATTCATCTCTGTTATGGAGCTACTTACTAGTCTTGTTACCCAGCATGTAGATAGCAAGAAGATAGATAATCATCCAAAGTGCAAGGAACACAAAATCTATACTCTGAAGTTTGCGGATGATCTGCTCAATTAGAATTTGAATAGAATATGTTCTATGAATTAGTTGAGAACAGAATGAAGAAAAGAGTAATTGTGTTATTATCTTTCACAGATGATACAGACGAATACTTATAATACATATGCTGTATTTTGGGAAATTACAGAGATACCCCTGAAACCCTATATAAAGTAGTATAAAGCCTTTTGCTAACATGGGCCGTTATCTGCTGTATTCATTTCTCTTAATTCCCCTCGACAATTTCAACTAGGGTTTCTTCTCTCGTTCCTAAATAGATTTCATCTTCACCTGCTCTTCTGATCAAAATTCCTTTCAATAAAAAATTGAGTCTTTGAGTAGTGCGAGTGCTCAAGTGCGATTCAGAAGTTTGAATTGGGTGAGTCGCATTTGAAAGTTTTGGTTGCTTCATGAGTCACTCGATTCAAAAGTTCTCAGGCAAAATTACATGGTTGCATGTGGTTTTTTATGAGTATTCAAGCTTGTATAAGTCTCTAATAGCTGATTTCCTCTCTGACTTCCTGGGGCTTCCTCGACTTTCAAATCTGACCGTAGCCTTACAAAATTGCTCTTTGAGAGGGGTTTTGTAAGTATGTCTGCCTTTTGATGTGTGGCAGGAAGATGATTTATGTCAAACTTTCCTTTGATGACTTGCTCACGAACAAAATAGAGGTCAATTTCGATATGTTTAGTTCGTGAGTGAAGAATTGGATTTGCAGATAGTGATACGACACTCAGGTTGTCACACCATATTATGGGTCTCTTAGTGTTGATAATTCCTATTTCTTGAATGAGGGACTCCAGCCACATTATCTCTGCTGTGGAACTTGCAACACTGCGGTATTCTGCTTCTGTGCTTGAGCGTGAAACAGTCGGATGCTTTTTAGAGCACTATGATATGGGATTACACCTAAATAAATGCAGTGCCCAGTTGTAGATCTTCGATCATCAGAATCTGATGCCCAATCCGCATCTGCGTATCCTTGAATATTTAGTGATTTTCTTGCCTTATGCTTATTCCATATTTTATTGTGTCTTTTATGTATCTCAGAATCCTCTTCAATGCCTTCTAATGATGGTCTAGAGGTTCCTGCATAAATTGAAAAACTTTATTTACACTGAACGAAATATATGGCCTAGTGATAGTAACATATTGTAAGGCACCTACTATACTTCGGTACTGTTTTATATTCTCTATTGGCTCACCTTTATGTTTAGATAGATGGAAATTACTTACCATGGGTGTTGCCATAGGCTTGGCATTATTCATTTTTTCCTATCAAGAATCTCAGAAATATATTTACTTTGAGATAGTATTACTTCATTTTGTGATTTTCTGTAAACTTCAATTCCTAAAAAATAATTCAAGTTACCTAGATCTTTGATAGAAAAAATTCTATGTAAGTGATACGTGACATTTCTGATTTCATCATTGCTACTACTTGTAATTATGAGATCATCTACATACACAAGAATATAGGTAGTACTGGTATGATTTATTTTGATGTAAAGTGAATTGTCAGACCTGGTTGGCTTGTATTCTTGACCGATTAAGGTAGTTTTTAGTTTTTCATACCACACTCTTGGAGCTTGCTTCAGTCCATAGATAGCTTTATGTAATTTACATACCATTTTCTTGTCACTGCCTTTGACATATCCTGGTGGTTGTTGCATGTATACTTCTTGTTGTAGTTCACCATGTAGAAAAGCATTGTTAACATCCAGTTGTCCGATGTCCCATCCATTGTATAGAGCAATAGTAAAACTTACTCTAATTGTAGTTGGTTTCACTACTGGTGAAAATGTTTCAGTGAAGTCAAAACCACATTGCTGTGAATATCCCTTAGCTACTAGCCTTGCCTTATATTTAGCTATTTTTCCATCTGCTAACCTTTTGAGTTTGTAAGTCCACCTGCATCTAATGATATTCTTGTCTTTTGGTGCTTGCACGATACTCCAAGTTTTATTTTTAATTAAGGCATTGTATTCATCATCCATGGCAGATTTCTAGTTGCTATCAGTGAATGCTTCTTCATAGTTGGCTGGTTAATCTTGTTTCAGTACAGTAGAATAGACTTTTGGTTTGAATATACCATGTTTTGACCTTGTTATCATATGATGACCCTCTCTTACAGGTGACGGAGATCTACTGGTGTTAGAATCATTGACCTAATGTGAACTTGAGGAGGTGTTCATGTCAGAATCTGATTGATGTGAACTTGAGGAAGTATTCGTATTGGAGTCTGATGGCTCCTTGTCTTGGTCATGATTGTTTGAATCTTCTGATTAATTAAGACCAGGCTGATCATCTGATATGTTATGTGAGAGTTCAGTGTTTATCAGATGATCAGTCTGAATCTTTCTTACCTGTTCACTTGAGTAAGTTGGAACAAAATTCATAGATGACTTAGCATCATAAACTTTGTGAGTAGATTTCATCTCACTCATAGAAAAAGGAAAGACCTGTTCATTAAAAGCAACATGTCTTGAAACAATTATCTTGCCATTGCTGGTAAGACATTTGTATCCCTTTTGATTGCTGGCATATCCAATAAAGGTACATGGTACGGATCTAAAACTTAACTTGTGAGAATTATAAGGTCTTAAATATGGATAGCACAAGCAACCAAAAGTTTTTAGTAATGAATAACTTGGAGTCATGGCTTATTGGTTGGGACATATCATTACCAGAGATAGTTTCATAGATTTGATCCTTGATGTGATGAGCACTCAATTAGATCTCAATGACTGAGATCGACCGCCGCCCATTTCATCCTACATCTATGATTAGAGACCCAAATCCATAGAAGGGGATATCACTTCTTCTACTCTTTACTCGAACTTTTTAAATCCAATATTAAAACCTCAAGCTCTTTGCCTTCTAGTTTTCAAAATCTCTTCAAGAACCTTTTACACTAATACAATTAGTAAGCTTCCTTCCTCTTAATCTTTTAGAAAATCAATAGGCTAAGGGAGCCTTGCCCATTCATTATATCACAAATCATTAACATCAGTAATACATTCAACATTATACATTCCTGCCTATATCTACACATACAAACAAAGAAAAAGTAATGATATTACAAATCAACAAATTCTAGAAATAGCCTGCTCTTCTTTTCTTTATGCTCATGCTACTATCTCTTAACATTAGAAACCTATCATTGTATTAGCTTATCTTGCATTATACCTTTGCTTGATCTACAGAGTTCATGTAATTATCATTATGCACCATTATGATCAGACACAGTTAGAAGATCCAAACAGCAATCTGTAGTACCAACTCTTTAGTCAGCCTAATCCCATCATTTTAGATATCCGCTCCTCTGTTAGCTCTTCTAACACTCAAATTATTAATTCTTGTAAACAAATCATTTGCTGAATTAAATTTATTTGAAAAAATTCTCTCATTCCTTTCCTTCCAAATTACATAAACAAAGTTTTTCAGGACTGCCAGCAATGCTTTGGATTTAGGATTCTTCCATCTTGTAGCCTTGTAAAAATTGAACCATTCTTCTTTTGAATTCTTGTCAGGACTGTGAAATTTACCAACAGTCATCAATTTGCTCCAAATATTACCTGTAAATGCACAACTAAAAAACAGATGAGTATTATTTTCTCTTTGGTCATTGCAAAATACACATTTACTATTGTCTATTAAAGCATAGTCCTCTAATTTATCCTTTGTTAATAAAGCATTTGCCATAACTTTCCATAGCATGAAATTTTCTTTTGCTGGACTATCAGAGTTCCAAATTCTATTATTCCAAGCAAATTTTTCATTGCAAACATTATCCAACAGCAAGTTGTATACTAGTTTTATTGAATGTATTTTACTCTGTTCTGACCATAAAACTGAGAGTTCACTTTCTGGAATTCTTATCTTAGCAACTTCTTTCCAAATCTTTCTAACTTCCATTGAACTACTATATGGTAGTACAACTCCACTATCATGTAAAATTTTTGAAGCTTTGGTCTGTAGAGGAATGCCAGTGGATATTATATTAGAGTAATTCATACAATTCTTTAGAATTAATCCAGGTTTTGCCCAAGGATCAGTCCAAAACCTGCAATCTAAATTCTTTTTAGGGTTGATTTGTATCAATGGTAAGAATTTCTCCCTTAGCTTTAACATATTCCTCCAACTCCAACTACTATTATGCTGAATTTGCATATCCCAAAAATTCTTCCTCTTTATCAAATTTTCTTTTATCCATAATGTCCATAAGTCTTCACTATCACTAAAAATTTTATCAAAGTATTTTGAGATAGCAGCTTGATTCCAGATTTGTAAATTAGTGATACCCAATCCACCTTTAGATTTTGGTAGTATAATCTTTTTGAATGAAATAGGAATGATTTTCTTGGAGAAAGGATCACCATGCCAATGAAATCTATTCAAAGCACTGTTTATCATCGAAATAAGTTTAACAGATAAAATATAATTCCTCATCCAATATGTAGACATGGCCGTAGCAATGGATTGTATTATAACAAGTCTTCCAGCCTATGATAAATTTGAGCTAGGCCAAGAGGTAAGTTTTTCTATGATTTTCTCATATAAAGGTAAACAATTAGCTTTAGAAAGCCTAGATGTTACAAGGGGTAAACCTAAATATGTTGCATTAGATTCCATAATCCGTAAACCAGAAAATTTAATCAACTCATTTCTGAAATCCTCTTCAACCCCAGCTATGAGAATATTTGATTTCTTGATGTTAATTTGAAGCCCAGTAATAATATGAAATTTATCAAGAACATCCAATATTGACTGTATGTTTGAAACAGTAGGCTTTGTAAATATTACCAAATCATCCGCAAATAGAAAGTGAGTGATTAAAGGATTCTTACATTTTGGATGCAATTCCAAGGATTTATTTTCTACCTGTTCCTTTATTAAAACATTTAGCAATTCCATTACGATGATAAACAAATAAGGTGAAATTGGATCTCCTTGTCTAACCTCCTGTGTGCCCTTGAAGTACCCATTTAAACATCCATTTCTAGAGATAGAGAAATATGGAGTAGATATGCAAGTATATATCCAAGCAAGTAGAGGTTTTGGAAAATTCATCCTAGCCATAATTGCAATAATAGAAGTCCATGAAATAGAATCAAATGCTTTTCTAATATCTAGCTTTAACATGCATCTAGGAGAAATATTCGAAGATCCATAACCCCTTAGTAACTCATGAGTCAGAAGTATATTATCACTTATATTCCTATTTGGAAGAAAAGCCACCTGATTCTTTGATATAATGTAAGGGAGAATAGCTTGCAATCTAGAAGATATAATTTTTGATATTAGCTTATAAACTACATTACAACATGAAATTGGTCTGAATTCTGAAACATTAGTAGGATTATCAATCTTGGGCACTAGTGTAATTGAAGTAGAATTGAATCCTTTTGGAAGTTTATTAGACATGAAAAAGAATTTCACAGCTTTTAATACATCAAACCTGATTATCTTCCAACAATACTGAAAAAAATAGGCATTAAAACCATCTGGTCCTCCACAACTTTCCTTATTCAAATTAAAAACAGCTGACTTGATTTCTTCATTAGTAATTTCCTCAATAGTACTATTAGCCTGAGCATCTGATAAATGAGGAGTTTGTAGGTGAAAAAGAGGACTCACATCAGTAATATAAGGCCTAGGATTAGCTAGAATGGATGTAAAGTAATCTACAAATGCACTGGAAATATTCTCCTCATTATCTTGCTTTATACCCTTGATATCATAGATGTAATTTATTCTATCCTTAGCTTGCTTGATCTTAATCGAATTATGGAAGAATTTAGTATTCCTGTCACCATATTTCTCATATTTAGCATGGAGTAACTCTTTAGGCATAGACAGTTCATATTCTAACATAACTTGCAAAGAGTTAGATATATTAGCTTCCTCCCTAGCAAGAGATAAATTCAAAGGATCAGAAAGTAAAGCTTTTTGTACCATTGAAAGCTTTTCCCTCAATTCACATGATATATCAGAGCCAGCTCCAAAATTCTTTTTAGACCATATTTTCAATTTGTTCTTAAGTTTTAAAAGCTTTGTCTTCAAGATATACATGGGGTTACCATAGATCTTTTCTTGCCAAACCTGCATTACTAAGTCCCGAAAAGAAACATGATTAGTCCAAGATTTAAAAAATTTAAATGAAGAATACTTAGCTTTAGCAACCTCTCCACATGATAAAATAAGTGGGCTATGATCAGAAATGGATGGAAGAAGAATGTTACAATACAAAGAAGGCCAAAGTGAAATAGCTGATATGTTTTGAAAGGGTGATCCAGTTTACAAAAGGTTCTAGGACCATTATTACTCTTGTTATTCCAAGTAAAAATTGGTCCAAATGATTGAATTGAAGATAGAGAAGAATGCAATAACATGTGAGAAAGAGGGGAGATATCCTTTGAAGATAGTGGTGTACCACCTGATTTATGAGAAGATAAGAACATACAATTGAAATCACCTAAAACAAGCCATGGGATAGCTGATTGGTTAAGAGTAAGTAAATGATTAATTAAGATCTTCCTTCTATCAGTGCAATTCTGGGCATAAACAAAAGTCAGGAAAAAAGTAGAGATGTTTCCAATAACTGATACTTCATAATGCAAGAATTGATCCGATTCTTCCAATTTATTGAGCTGATAAAAATCCATGTTCCACAATACCATTAATCTTCCATATGACGCACTTGATAAATTATCATCATATTGCCAATTAGGAGCTATAAACTTGCAAGCTTTCCTAGTTAATTCTGCATTCAACTTAGTTTCACTCACACACATAATATGAATATTTTCCTCATTCATCAATTTCTTAATTTCTTTTTGTTTTGAGAGCAAATGCCCTCCTCTAATGTTCCAGTAAGCTATATTTTTCATCAACATCATGTATTAGGAATAATTAAGTTACTTGGATGCCTCCTTGTATGTCTTGAAAACTTCCCTGAAAAGTTTAAGTCTTTGCAGTCTGATTTTGGCTGTATATCATCAATATTGCTTTCAAAACCATTGTCTATATCCATCATTTCATCAGATTTATTTGACTTGTTACTCTTTGGTTTCCTGCCTCTTTTAACTGTCATGCTGGGTGAATTATTATTTGGCTCAGTCAATTTAACAGTAGACTTCTCCATCGTAGAAGGAAGAGAGGAAGGTGGTTTAGGAATTGATGATATTGGAGGAGGAAGGATTATATTAGAAGGAGGAGATAAATGAGAGTATGGAGAGGAATTATTATTTGAAAGAGGTTGATCAGGTACCTTACCAATACCTTCTACCATTTCATTATCCGATTTGCTATTATCACCTTCACAAAAATCAGCAAGAATTGAGAAAGAATTGTATGAAACCACATTATTAGAATTTGGAGCTGCATTACACATTCCTTTTGATTTTTCTTCCTTATCAATCGGTAACTTATAATCATCCTTACTGTTGATATTATTCAGGAGCTCAACAGACTGCATACCATTTCCTTTTCCAAATTCATCCTTGTTTATATCTGACTTTTGTTTATTACTGACCACTGGAATAGACTCCTTTTTTTCCATACCTTAGTCTTCTTCTTCTGAAAAACAAAATTATTTTCTTCCAAATTCATTGAATTATTAATTTTAGTCAACAACTTTGTATCGAAAGGCTCCTTAATATATCTAGCATCTTCAGAAAAATTATTCCCATATCCAATATCATCAAATTCCACATAGCTGTTATCCAATTTAGTTTCCAAACACTCTTCTCTAGAATGCCCAAACACTTTACAAACATCACAAATTCTAGGTCTCCAATCATACTCAATTCTCACTTTATAGCTTCCTTCACCCAAACCATCAATTTCAACATAATCAGGAAGAATTTGATTAGGTTCTATTTCTATCAATGCCTTTGCATATTTAAATCTTTTAAGCTTTTCCGTATTTTCATCAAAACAAATCAGTCTACCAATATGACATGCTAGCCAATTTATACCCATCAGAGTCCATGCTATCGTAGGAATTTTATAAAAATGAACCCATATTGGAACTCTTCTTATACTAGCTTGTACACAGCCTATAGAAGGATCCCAATTATTGATTATGAACATTTTTCCTTTGATGAAAATGGGGTCAGATTGAAGTATATGAAATTTGTCATGCTCATTCGAAAATTTGAAGTAAAAATTCTCATTATCAGATTTGATATCTACTTCACCTTTAAGTTTCCAAAATCTTCTAAGATGATTAACAACTATAAGATAAGAAAGAGTACCATCCAGAAAAAAACCTACCAAATGATCACTCCAAAATTTAAGTCCTTCATTTTTCACTTCCTCTGGTAATTGCTTTGGCTTTCCATCTTTAATGATATCGAAATTTCGAGGAATATAGACTCCTGCATTCCTAGGCTTATTCTTGAATAGAGATGACCAATTGGGAAAAACTTTACTCTGTACACCTGCCTCACCAACAAAAGAAGCATCCTCAATTTTCCTAGAATTCTCGCAAGATATCCCAATACCAGAATTACTCTGATCAATTTTATCATAACCAACACTATTCCTAGTCTCTAATAAAGAAACATTAGATTCAAAAAAACAAGAAGAAGGATAAGGACGCTCAGCATTACTATTCAACAAAGAAGAAAAATTATTCTCAGAAACTAAATCCCGATCAAAAGCAGACTTAGAAATGGTAGATGGATGAAAAGGAGAGGAGAGTGGAAGAGTATTGGAAGAATCAGGAATGGGCTTGGAAGGAGAAGATGAATTAGGGATCGGGGAAGAAGAAAGAAGACTAGGGGAAAGGGATGAAGGGGAAGACAGAAGAAGACTAGTAGAAAGGGGAGCATGTATATTGGAAGAAGAAAGATGCCTAGGAGAAAGAGGAGGAGGAAGCGGGGGAGGAGGAGGAGACAGAATCAAAGAAACAGGAGAATGGATCGAGGGAGGAGGGGGAAAAGAAGCCGCCATTGAACTAAGCAAGATTTACTCCTTCCTCTTAATCGTTGCTTCTTTATTCATTTATTTACTTCAAGCGCTCTTTATTTTCTGAAAGTCAATAATATTTTTGTATGCTGTAGCATCTTTTGGCATTGATTGGTCGTTAAGCTCATAGTATTGCTTAAATAGGACGTCGATTGGTCGACATTGATGGGTCTAGTAAATCGCCTAATGTTGAATTATTCCTGATATATATTGAAAATAAAAAAATAAAAAAACATCATTAAATTACTAAAATGCACCCCTCCAAATAGGAAGAAGAAGCTTAGATAGGGCATTGGGCTATAGCCCGCTAAATTGTTAAATACAAAATACACGTGCTTGAGGTAATGGGCCACAAGGCCAAACTAGGCAATATGTTACATGAAATAATGCCTAAGTGTAGTGATCAACATATGCTTATGCGGTACCCCATTGGGGTGTCGCCTAATTTCTTACAAGGGAGCATGCTTGCTCTTGAGTCTATTTTACCCTATAGCTCTTGTCAAGGGGGTTGAGTAACGATGTTGTGCTTATGTTGTGTGTTGCATTTGGCCTAGGGAAAGAAAAATGTAGCTGATGGCACCTCTGGAAGAGGTTGCCCTTTTGAAAGCGGTCCATCTAAAGTGATGGAGGACCGGGATCGACTAGTTGAGTTCTCGTCGAGAATTGCATGCTAAGGGTGGAGCCACTATATCCACTCTCGAGTGATAGGCAAAACAGGCTTTATACCAGGTATTTCAGCTGGGCCATGCCGTACATGAATTTTGGGCAATCACTTACCCTCAACCATTACTTTGCTAGATTCATTAATGCATAACAAATGGTGTAGCTTAGCTCATCCTCAATAGATGCATCGTCCTCAAGGTCCTCTACATAATTTGTCAATACCAAGGCCTTTCAGAGCCCTCCCATGTAGCAACCCGCCATTTTACCACTTCCAAGTTTGAACTAAAAACTTTTCTTAAGACTCAAGCACCATAAAAGGACGAGAAGTTTGAGTGATTTTAAAACTACTACTAATAGTGGATAAACAGTGTTGTCAAAACTAAGTAATATTTTCGGTGCTTATAACAAAAGGATCGAAATATAATATATAAGAATACGAATTGAAGGTTATAGACTAGGCCAATGTCACGAAGTCAATACATAATAAGTTATATTAGTTTTCATAAAATAGCAATACTAGGAGTCCTTCATTAACCTATAATAAATACATAGGAAAATGGAAAAGAGGAGGGTGTCAGACACGCA
The DNA here is from genome assembly GCA_030737815.1 of Allium fistulosum. Lineage (NCBI taxonomy): Eukaryota > Viridiplantae > Streptophyta > Magnoliopsida > Asparagales > Amaryllidaceae > Allium > Allium fistulosum. The sequence continues at coordinate 504,504,377 of CM060903.1, read as the reverse complement.
CGCGCGCACACACACACATATAATATAATTAATAAACGGGTATCTTATAATGACTAATATCAAATGGGTATGATCTATCTGCTAGTAATATATCCGCTGTTCGATTTATATCAGTGTGGGGTAACATTCATCGATAATCATTACCATATTTACCACCAATGGTTTTGTGTGAATATTACACACTTTGTTGTCACCATTTGACCCACAAAGCTTATTATTCATTTGAAATGTTGTTAGTTATGATGGTCCCACACACTACTTATTATACCCTATTCCAGGTAAGTACCTCAGTTAATATATCTAAATCTATACATGGTTCAATATACTACACATTATACCATGTATCAATTGATTGGCTCAATTCATATATCTTTAGGACTCGCAATGTCATAATACAATACAAAGAAAAATGCATATATATTACCAGTTTACCAACATCATAATACTTACACATGACTTAATACACTATTCACTACAATGGATACCACGTGATCGGCTCAGTCCATATATCCCACCGAATAACAAGCTATCGACTTATTATATGGGCACATTAATAAGCAATGCCTATTTTAACATCTAAAAATGTATATATACAAATTTCTTAAAAGGAATACCCAAAACTTTACAAAAAATCAACGTACATATATAAGCGCAATGTTAATAATTTGATTTATTATGTTATAATCACTTTACTTGATTTGTTTCTATCTACGATCATTCTAGTCAAATTGGTTCAAGATGAGTCTATATCTATATGCCAACATTACTAATTTACCCTACCGACTTAGTCTAAGTCCCCATTTCTAACAGTTAATATTCCAACTATAAACAAGAGAAATAGTACTTGAAATCAAATTTGTATTCACGAAATAAGATATTAAATACTTGAATGAAAATTCATGAAATGGAACATATCTAGCCATTTGAATTCTATGCCTTAGAATAAAAACATTTCAAAAAATTAAACAAATATGGTCTCCAAAAGAATGTAATAAACAAATAATTAGCCACTAGATCCTATTAACTTAGGCAAATGGAAAAGGTAAATTTTAAAATCTTACTAACTAAGATTAAGATTGTGATAAAACATAAAGACTTTAGTACTTTTTTTAAAGAACAAATATTTCTCTTTTCACCTAAAATAAGGGAGGAAGGTGTTCAAGTTTACATTCTTGAGATCCACTTTAATTGAATCAGAAGAGAATAAAATATGAATCATGCATTGAGGGGTTTTCCCTTATCATTTGTAAACAAAAGTCACATTATTTTCTCAAAATAAAATCAATAAACTAGCAATGGAAAAATAAGCAATTACAATAGAGGAAATATTCCTCTTTCGGATCCAATCAGGAGATTCAGACCATAATATACATTATACAATTTTGACCATTTCTCTTGAAAGGTAAAAGAAACCTTAAAATAGAAACTTTTTGCAGGTTGCCCTTAAAAAAAGTTATGAAACATGAAAACTTATTCCTTTCTCAAAACAAAAGGTTGAACATGTAGCATAAATAACATATATGTATTTTTCCTTTTCCTTACATAAACAAAATTATATATCTACATCATAGATTTGTAATGTAGGGATTCTTTCTCATCTTTCAAAACCGAACAAATAAATCATGAATTTGTAGTATGGTGATTCTTTCTCATCTTTCAAAGCTGAACAAATAAAAAAATTGTAATATGAGGACTCTCTTCCACCTTTCAAAACTGAACAAATAAACAAATAATCGTAATATAGGGATTTTTTTCACGTTTCAAAACTGAATAAATGAACAAATAAACAAAGGAAATAGGGAGCGGTAGATGCAAATCTCATAATTTCACTTGAGGTGAAATACTCATACCAATCCACAATTCCATATTCTTATAAATTTCCTAATCGTAATAGATTATATCGTATAAGTATTAACTTTCGTATTATAGGCTAATATGATACCTTCTACTCACTTTAATTTGTTTTTTGCAAGCTAGGTATTATTCCAAATTCTAATTTAGTCATTCCCAATTCCCTATAAATTTAGTGTTATAATTGATATGTTAAAATTTATTCAAAATTAAAAAGAGCATATTTTAGATTTTGAATTATACCTTCTTCGCTATTTCAATCCAGATTGGATTCCTAACTACTTTCTTCTAATCTTTTGTTTCAATTTTAATTCTTTAGGATTTAAGTAAAATTTTTGAGATGGAAGGAGGAGATGTAGATGGAGAGGGAGAAGATGTTGGATTTGAAGAAGATGGAGATAGAGAAGAAGATGGAGTTATAGAAGGAAATGAAGGCTTGGTTTGGATCTAAAGAAGAGAGAGGATCCATGTTTTTATATATAGGAGTGATTAGGGTCTCCAAACAGTTCTAATATAATCTTAAGAGTCAAAAGTTAACCTACTAATCTAGAACATTAAATATTAACCTACTAATCCTAGTCATTGAAGAAGTAACCAATCAGTTGGACTCATCAAATTTAATTCTTTGTTTAAATGCTATGAATTATATAATTGGGCGCCGGTGCCTACTTTTGGGCTAACATTTATATATATTTTTTTTGTTTTTTTTTGAAAACCCAGCGGACCGGTAAACTCCTGAGGAGGGTATGGTAAAGTCGTCCGCTGATCCAAGTCCCCATACCCCCGGGTAAATTTATATAGGATAGGGAAGCGCATGGTAGGAATCGAACCTGGGTCTTTTTACCAGAACCCAAGCCTCCTTTCCACTGCGCCGCACCCGCGGACATTTTATTTTTATATTTTTTATTTCTTCTAAAAATTCATATTTTCAACTATATTGGATCCTCCTAGATGTGTGCATATGCAGTGTCATGTCAAAATATGAATGTAGATGTAATACCCCAAGATTTTGAGGAAAATCCTTTTAAATAAATGATTAAAATTCTGGGGGAAAAATCAGAATTATTATATAGGTGGGATTTTCAGTGGTGCAAGGTTGTGTGCATGTGTGCACGTGCACACTAGTTATGGCACTAAGAGAAAATCCAGAATTCCTGAATAATAAAACAAAGAAGGAAAACATTTAGACAAAATGTTTTAAATAAAGGAAATATAGGCCTAGACATGAATATTAAAATTCCTGAGGATATGTATATATATATATATATATATATATATGCATATGTATGACTTGTCTGGAAATTAAGACAGAAGAGAACATTGATTTATAATGAATAAGTGAAATTTTATTTGAATAATAGGAGTGTAGAAATGCATATAAGAATGCACATGTTTTCTGCAAATAAAAGAAGGTTAAAGTTAAACTAACACCCATAGTTGTATAAATGTATATATACAGATATTATTTGAGCAGAAAATTAATAAAGGAAAAATAAGTAAAAAAAGCACTAAAATAGTAAGAACCAAAGTGCAAGAAAGCAAATGTATAAAGGCAGAAAATAGAAAGTCACACCATTATCATGTTTGAGGTAAGTATAATAAAAATACTTAAAGTAATCACTTTCTGAAAAGAAAAGAAAATGGGCACAACTTAGCCTTGTTTTAAAATATTGGCCGGGACATTAAGGGTTAGGAGGGAGAGAATATGCAATGCCAAATGCATGATTCTGGTTTGGGCTAAAATAGGGATTTTGCATCACCCAAAACCCTAGGTAGAACCCTTATATAAATCAAGAGCCTAACCAGAAAACTACTCTCTCACTGAATTAATTAACCTAAGGAAGAAGAGGAAGAAAAGGCTAAAGATTTGAGGGGTTTTCTGGATTAAGCTTGTGTAAGCATTTAGGTGAGTATCCTCACTCATATACATGGCATTAAGACCTGAGATTAGGCAGCCAAGCTTTTATATGCTATATTTTGCATGTTTTGATTTACAAACCATGTTGACTACTGATGGTTTCATGAATGCTTGATGAGATATGATCTGCTATGATGGATGTATAACTTTGTTGTTCTATTTTCATCCCTGTATGTTATACCAAAACCTTAAAGAACATGTAAGAGAGTATTTGTAACTAGTCTGAATCATGGCTTAAGACAAAGAATGAAGAAAAAAAACTATGAGCTGCATATACAATGGTATAGTGCTGAGGCTTGAAATAATTGGTTAAGGGTGCAATGGAGTCTTTCTCTATAAGTGCTGAGCCCTAAACCAAACAGAAAATTTACAAGCCTAAAAATTATGTTTAAACAAGATTAAAAATCTGGCTAAACATAGTTGCTTGCAAAATCAAAATAAACCCAATAGAGCCATGCATTTATTCTCAGTTGCAAACATTCTGGTATATGTTTGAATAGGGTGTTTATATGCTAAATAATGTGAGATGGAATGACTGGGTGTTATACCTCTAGAAAGTAACCTTTAACTTGCTTGCAATATTATGTCTACAAGGTAACTAGTATGTTTCATGTATATAAGTGGTCTGTACACCTAGCTATCATTGATAAAATGAACATGAATACACTTAGTGATATAACTAAGGATTTTGTGCCAAGAAGGCCGTTGGAATGCTTGTCCTATTTGAAGTAGACAAGTTGACACATGGCCTGTTTAAGTCCTGAGATCTTTGTGCCATGATGTTAATTAGTTCATGGCAATGTGTCCCTTTGATTCCTTATAGCAGATGAGGCCAGGAATTTATAAGAAGAAAAGGCAGCCTTAAATGATGATATAGGAAACTTGGGTCTTTCCGGGATTAGGGTTGGTATGAGGAACCTTAGTAGTTCCAGATAAAAATTGTTTTAATGCATATGTTTGCTCTTGTGTATGTATATGGGAATACCTGATCAATTTATACATTAATCATTCATGATAATACCTGTCAAGTTATGCAAGGTACATTTATGCTGTATCCTTAGCTTAATATCATGGATATGTTAGAAATACTCACACCAGATCATAGATCTGACCCTTATTGCTCATGGCACATGGGGGTGTCTCATTCATAATGGGGCAGCCACTAATGCTTTTGCAGGTTGTGATGGAGCTAAGTAAGCAAGATTAAAAAGATATGGAATAGAGAATGCTAAGATAATTAGAAATAAGAGCTAGAATATGTTAATTCATGCATGTATTTCCTGATTGATATGGCTATCTAAATGTATTAAGTAGGAAGAACTTGTAAGAAATACGTGTTATGTTGTTTCTGGTTATTTCTGGTTTGGTATGTATTAAGGATATTGATGTTAAACTGATTTGAAAATCTATTTGCTAAAGTTGTTTTTGATTTAGAGGAAAAACCTGGATTTTATAAGCATAATCATTTTATGATGATTTTAGTTCATCCTAAGTCCTTTCAAAAGATAGATATATAGGAAATTATATTGGGAAAATCCAGAAAGAATTATAACTGTTATATTTTCAAGTCATGATATTGATATATGTCCAAATGCAAGTAAAAGTGTATATACCCTGAATATGCATTTTTAAAAGAGAATTATGGTTAGGAAGGATGATATAAATCTGATCACAAGGTGTCTGATTCATACATATATAAACATGCTTTTGAAAAGAAGGAGTATCAATGTTTTGGGTAGATTCTGGTTTGTAAAATGCAAATAAAAGAATGGTCAGATTAACCACATGGTTAGACCATAGGTCAGGCCGAATGTTCACTTCAAATCAATGAAGCAAGGAACCATTTGAACCCAGTTTTCTGGAAAATGAGCAAAGACATTGACATGTACATGTATATCTGTGTACATGTTGATATTTGGGCAAAAATATAAACATAAATTCCTAGAACAGTTGTAGGAATGGGTTTCAAAAATAATAAAGCAAGAAATATTGTTTTGTATGTTAGATTATAGGCAAAATTTAAGTATATATGTGTAGATATAGGTAGATATCAGATTTTAAACCATACAGGAGAAAAATAAAAAGAAAAACAAAAATTGGGTTTGAACCGACCAGCATAGCACTCGAACTCAGGACCTCTCATGTGTAAGTTAGGCGCGTTTCCATTACGCCTAGATGTTGCTTGTGTTCACTTATGATCCACTTTCTTTTAGCCTGAGTTTGATACTATACAGACTTCAACACAATCATCCATATTAAAAGCTTTCTTCCACCTGATTATTACTTGATCATTTCTTAATTAGAATAACAGACTAAAGTACATGTTTCCAGTGGATTCTATGGTCAAAAATCAGGATACAATAATTAATCTTTTATCAGGGAATTATCACATTTTAATAGATTTAAAAGGATTTCTACTTACATATTATCATGCTCTGATTTTAGTAGAATATAACATAGATATCTTCATATATGTATGTTAGGAATGATTTAGATTTAAAACAATATTTTTATATTGTGAAAGATCCTGGATAATATGAGAATAGGGAAGGATGACCCTAGGTAGTCTTAGCTAAGTATGATAAAAAAAAAGAAAAAAAAATACCTTTTTTTTTTGTTAAGAATTAGGGTCATTGCATTTGGTATCAGAGCTATGTTTTAATTAACATAGCAAAATAATTGTATGCTTATGTTTATACTAGGTTTGTTTGTGATATATTTGACTGTTTATAAGTATTCCCTGAATGTATGTGTGTGCATGTGACATACACAATGATTAAAAAGGAAAGATACAACCAATTTAAAATTAAAGCGAAGTATTATAAACTAATATAATGAAATACATATACTTTTAGAAATATGGTAGGAAGAGGGTCTCATCATCAAGGAGGATCTAGCACACCACAAATGCTTGACATGCAGGAATTTGTGAGAGTTTTGAGAGATGGAATTGGGCACAGACCTGAGAACCCATATGAGGAGCTCTCCAAGTTAGTGAAGACTTATACCAATTTGGGAGGCAAGAGCTTTGAAGGAACTGAAAGTGTAATGGAGATTCAAGCATGGCTGAGGACATTAGAGAGGATCTTCACTGATATGCAACTAGATGACCAAAGGAAGAGGCAAGTGGCCTCAAGGCAATTAAAAGGTGCAGCTTTGAGTTGGTGGGAGGTGATCATAGCTGGCCGGAATGAAAATGATATTAATTGGAATCAATTTAAGGAGATGTTAGAGGCAAGGTTTGTTCCAGCCTCAGCAAAAACCACTTTACTTGAGGAGTTCATCAAACTTAGACAGGGGACTATGAATGTCACAGAATACACCCAGAAGTTTGAGGGATTGTCAACCTATGGGGCAATGTTAGTGGCTGATGAAGCATCCAAAAATGATAGATACATCAAGGGATTGAACCCAGGGCTTAGCAGGGCTATATTACCTTATGCTGACAGAACTTTTGATCAAGTGATAGATTTGGCTCTGAAGATTGAGCAGCATGACAAGGAAAGAGATAAGTTTAGGAGCTTCAAAAACAATAGCAACAAGAAGAACAAAGGGAAGTACCATCCTTATGATAAGAAGAAAGGAGAGGCAGATGGTAAGAAGGCAGTAGATGCAAAACCCAATGAAGCCAAAAGAAAAATAGTTTGCAACCATTGTGGGAAAGAAGGCCATATTAAGCCAAGATGCCCAGAGCTTAAAGGGGGAGCTTTCAAATGCTTTCTATGTGGGAAGGAAGGGCATATGAAAAGAAATTGCCCAGAATACAAGCAACAAGGGAAAGTGGCAAACCTGGAAGGTAGGGGCAAGGCCATAATTGAGGCTAATGCTGAAAACCATGGTCAAGTGGAAGGTACACTATTTATTTGTACCATACCTTTAGCTGTAATATATGATACCGGGGCAACCCACTCACTCATTTCCCATGAAATAGTTAAAAGGTTGAAAATGAACTGCAATTTGGCTGAAATACCTCTGTTAATACAAAGCCCTTTAGGAAGTTCTAGTGTATTAGATATGATTTGTGTGGATGTGAATTTGAACATAGGGGGAAACACATTTGTTTCCAATTTATATGTTCTAAATTTCCCAAATATAGGAGTTATATTAGGGGCAGATTGGCTAAGACAATTCAAAGCCATAATTGACCTAGATGCATCCACCATTTCACTACAAAATTCTAAAGGCCAAAGGGTTACAATTCTGTGTGAACCTATCAAAGAAAACAGGCTAAATCATTTAATTGAATTAGAAAATAATCCCAAGGAAATAGCTATTAATGAAATCCCCATAGTTAAAGAATACTTGGATGTATTTGGGGAAGTAAAAGGTGTCTCACACCATAGACCTGTTGAATTCCAGATTAACCTTATGCCTGGGGCTAGCCCAATTATCAAAAAGCCTACAAGGATGGGGCCAAGTGAATTAAAGGAGCTAAAGAACCAGCTGGAAGAATTAGAAGCCAAGGGGTTTATAAGGCCAAGTAATTCATGCTGGGGTGCTCCTGTAGTATTTGTTAAAAAGCATGATGGTACCTTAAGAATGTGTATAGATTATAGAGAATTAAACAAAGTAACCATCAAAAACAAATACCCATTACCCAGGATAGATGATCTCTTTGATCCACTCAGTGGAGCTAAAGTGTTTTCTAGGCTAGACTTGGCATCTGGGTTTCATCAGATGAAGGTTGAGGATTCAAGTGTTAAATATACAGCATTTAACACAAGATATGGTTTGTATGAGTTTCTGGTTATGCCATTTGGGCTAACAAATGCCCCTTCTTACTTTGTAGACCTAATGAATAGGATATTCGGAGATTACTTAGACAAGTTTGTTCTGATTTTTATAGATGACATTCTAATCTATTCTAAAACAATAGAGGAACATGAGAACCACTTACATTTGGTCTTATCTAGATTAAGAGAAAAAGATTTGAAAGCAAAGTTCTCTAAGTATGTGTTCTGGCAAGAGGAAGTACATTTTCTTGGACATGTTGTCTCTGCTAGAGGGATTTCTGTAAACCCCAATAAGATAGTAGCAATCCAAGCATGGAAGAAGCCTAACAATGTTAGTGAAGTTAGGTCATTCATGGGGATGGCAGGATACTATAGGAGGTTTATACAAGGATTTTCTAAAATAGCAATGCCACTCACTAACCAGACTAGGAAGAACCAAAAGTTTATATGGACTGATAAGTGTGAACAAGCTTTCACCCAGATCAAGGAGGCTTTAGTAAAATCACCAGTGTTGAGAGTACCAGAAGGCAATGAGGGATTAGTTGTATATACAGATGCATGTGGGTCAGGGCTAGGGGCTGTGTTGATGCAGCAAGATCAGGTCATAGCCTATGCATCTAGACAACTAAAACCCCATGAAACTAGATATGCAACTCATGATCTTGAGTTGGCAGCAGTAGTATATGCCTTGAAGCTCTGGAGGCATTACTTATTAGGTGCAAAGTTCATTTTATACACTGATCACAAGGCCTTAAAGTATCTCTTTTCACAGAAAGATTTGAATATGAGACAGCACAGATGGGTTGAATTTCTTGCTGCTTATGACTTAGATATACTTTATACACCAGGCAAGGCTAATAAAGTGGCAGATGCATTGAGTAGGCAGCATGCAAAAGTGGCCATGTTAATGATGGAGGAGTTTAGAGACTTGACCATGCTCACTGATTTGGAAATAGATGAGAGTAGTGGGATAAGTATGGAGATAGTTGAGGAAGAAAGGAGTAAAGGAAGGTTAAGTTTAATTACTTTACAATCAAATTTGGTCTTGAAGGTGGCAAAGATGCAAGAAGAAGATCAAGACTTAGCAGAAAAGAGGTCTCTCCTATTAAAGAAGGAGGAAGTGAAGGATTATCACATTGATGGAAAAGGATACCTAAGGTACAAGGGTAGGATATGTGTCCCAAACATCATAGAATTGAAAGAAGAAATCCTTAATGAGTACCATAGGAGCAAATATTCCATACATCCAGGCAGCACCAAGATGTACCAAAACTTAAAAAGGGACTATTGGTGGAAGGGAATGAAGTCTAATGTAGCTAGACATGTTGCTAAGTGCATGGTTTGTCAACAAATAAAAGCTGAGACCCAAAGACCTTCAGGGTTGTTGCAGCCACTTAGCATACCACAGTGGAAGTGGGAAGACATATCTATGGATTTTATAGATGGTCTTCCTAGATCCAAGAGGGGAAATACAAGTATTTGGGTAATTGTAGATAGGCTGACTAAAGTAGCCCACTTCATACCAGTAAAAACAGACAGAAATGCACCTAGGCTAGCCCAAACTTTTATGAGAGAAGTGGTAAAGTTGCATGGTGTTCCTAAAACTATAGTGAGTGATAGGGATACAATCTTCACTTCAAGATTCTGGAAGAGCTTCCAAGAAGCTATGGGGAGTGAATTGTGCCTAAGCACTGCTTATCACCCCCAATCAGATGGGCAAACAGAAGTGGTAAACAAGATTTTAGAGGATTTGCTTAGAGCATGTGTGTTAGACTTTGGAGGAAATTGGGAGGACCATCTCCATTTGGCTGAGTTCACATACAATAATAGCCACCAAAGCACAATTGGAATGGCACCCTTTGAAGCCCTATATGGAAAGCCATGTCTATCACCTATGTGTTGGGCTGAGGCAGGAGAGAAAGCTATCCTAGGGCCAGAATATGTCAAGGACATCACAGAGAAAATAGGACTGGTGAGAAAGAGGATGGCAGCAGCTCAAGATAGGCAAAAGAAATATGCTGATGCAAAGAGGAAGTCAGTGGAATTCAAAGTAGGTGATTATGTCTTCATTAAGGTTTCACCAATGAAGAAAGTCTTGAGATTTGGCAAGCAAGGGAAACTCAGACCCAGATATGTTGGACCATACAAGATTTTGGAGAGGATAGGCTCACTAGCCTATAAGCTGGAGCTTCCAGAGGAGACGAGTGCAATGCACAATGTGTTTCATGTGTCACAACTAAGGAGATGGGTACATGACAAGGAGGAAATCTTAGAAAAGCCTACTGAAGTTCAGATTAATCCAGATCTAATCTATGAGAAAGAGCCAGTGGGAATTGTGGCAAGGGAAGAAAAGAAATTAAGAAACAAGACATTGAAGCTTGTAAAGATTCAATGGAGTATAGATCCTAGTGATTGTACTTGGGAGCTAGAGGATAAAATCAGGATGGATTACCCTAGGCTCTTGGCAAATTTAAAAGTTAAATTCTTAGATTACTAAGAAAGTTTAATATGTATGATAGACAGTGACTAATTGATTTGCTCATGCATATGCTGAATAATTTTTCCCTAAGAAATTAGAAGTACTCAAAGATTATGTTGCAAATTGTGAGGACACAATTCCTAAAAGAAGGGGTGATTGTAATACCCCAAGATTTTGAGGAAAATCCTTTTAAATAAATGATTAAAATTCTGGGGGAAAAATCAAGATTATTATATAGGTGGGATTTTCAGTGGTGCAAGGTTGTGTGCATGTGTGCACGTGCACACTAGTTATGGCACTAAGAGAAAATCCAGAATTCCTGAATAATAAAACAAAGAAGGAAAACATTTAGACAAAATGTTTTAAATAAAGGAAATATAGGCCTAGACATGAATATTAAAATTCCTGAGGATATGTATATATATATATATATGCATATGTATGACTTGTCTGGAAATTAAGACAGAAGAGAACATTGATTTATAATGAATAAGTGAAATTTTATTTGAATAATAGGAGTGTAGAAATGCATATAAGAATGCACATGTTTTCTGCAAATAAAAGAAGGTTAAAGTTAAACTAACACCCATAGTTGTATAAATGTATATATACAGATATTATTTGAGCAGAAAATTAATAAAGGAAAAATAAGTAAAAAAAGCACTAAAATAGTAAGAACCAAAGTGCAAGAAAGCAAATGTATAAAGGCAGAAAATAGAAAGTCACACCATTATCATGTTTGAGGTAAGTATAATAAAAATACTTAAAGTAATCACTTTCTGAAAAGAAAAGAAAATGGGCACAACTTAGCCTTGTTTTAAAATATTGGCCGGGACATTAAGGGTTAGGAGGGAGAGAATATGCAATGCCAAATGCATGATTCTGGTTTGGGCTAAAATAGGGATTTTGCATCACCCAAAACCCTAGGTAGAACCCTTATATAAATCAAGAGCCTAACCAGAAAACTACTCTCTCACTGAATTAATTAACCTAAGGAAGAAGAGGAAGAAAAGGCTAAAGATTTGAGGGGTTTTCTGGATTAAGCTTGTGTAAGCATTTAGGTGAGTATCCTCACTCATATACATGGCATTAAGACCTGAGATTAGGCAGCCAAGCTTTTATATGCTATATTTTGCATGTTTTGATTTACAAACCATGTTGACTACTGATGGTTTCATGAATGCTTGATGAGATATGATCTGCTATGATGGATGTATAACTTTGTTGTTCTATTTTCATCCCTGTATGTTATACCAAAACCTTAAAGAACATGTAAGAGAGTATTTGTAACTAGTCTGAATCATGGCTTAAGACAAAGAATGAAGAAAAAAAACTATGAGCTGCATATACAATGGTATAGTGCTGAGGCTTGAAATAATTGGTTAAGGGTGCAATGGAGTCTTTCTCTATAAGTGCTGAGCCCTAAACCAAACAGAAAATTTAAAAGCCTAAAAATTATGTTTAAACAAGATTAAAAATCTGGCTAAACATAGTTGCTTGCAAAATCAAAATAAACCCAATAGAGCCATGCATTTATTCTCAGTTGCAAACATTCTGGTATATGTTTGAATAGGGTGTTTATATGCTAAATAATGTGAGATGGAATGACTGGGTGTTATACCTCTAGAAAGTAACCTTTAACTTGCTTGCAATATTATGTCTACAAGGTAACTAGTATGTTTCATGTATATAAGTGGTCTGTACACCTAGCTATCATTGATAAAATGAACATGAATACACTTAGTGATATAACTAAGGATTTTGTGCCAAGAAGGCTGCTGGAATGCTTGTCCTATTTGAAGTAGACAAGTTGACACATGGCTTGTTTAAGTCCTGAGATCTTTGTGCCATGATGTTAATTAGTTCATGGCAATGTGTCCCTTTGATTCCTTATAGCAGATGAGGCCAGGAATTTATAAGAAGAAAAGGCAACCTTAAATGATGATATAGGAAACTTGGGTCTTTCCGGGATTAGGGTTGGTATGAGGAACCTTAGTAGTTCCAGATAAAAATTGTTTTAATGCATATGTTTGCTCTTGTGTATGTATATGGGAATACCTGATCAATTTATACATTAATCATTCATGATGATACCTGTCAAGTTATGCAAGGTACATTTATGCTGTATCCTTAGCTTAATATCATGGATATGTTAGAAATACTCACACCAGATCATAGATCTGACCCTTATTGCTCATGGCACATGGGGGTGTCTCATTCATAATGGGGCAGCCACTAATGCTTTTGCAGGTTGTGATGGAGCTAAGTAAGCAAGATTAAAAAGATATGGAATAGAGAATGCTAAGATAATTAGAAATAAGAGCTAGAATGTGTTAATTCATGCATGTATTTCCTGATTGATATGGCTATCTAAATGTATTAAGTAGGAAGAACTTGTAAGAAATACGTGTTATGTTGTTTCTGGTTATTTCTGGTTTGGTATGTATTAAGGATATTGATGTTAAACTGATTTGAAAATCTATTTGCTAAAGTTGTTTTTGATTTAGAGGAAAAACCTGGATTTTATAAGCATAATCATTTTATGATGATTTTAGTTCATCCTAAGTCCTTTCAAAAGATAGATATATAGGAAATTATATTGGGAAAATCCAGAAAGAATTATAACTGTTATATTTTCAAGTCATGATATTGATATATGTCCAAATGCAAGTAAAAGTGTATATACCCTGAATATACATTTTTAAAAGAGAATTATGGTTAGGAAGGATGATATAAATCTGATCACAAGGTGTCTGATTCATACATATATAAACATGCTTTTGAAAAGAAGGAGTATCAATGTTTTGGGTAGATTCTGGTTTGTAAAATGCAAATAAAAGAATGGTCAGATGAACCACATGGTTAGACCATAGGTCAGGCCGAATGTTCACTTCAAATCAATGAAGCAAGGAACCATTTGAACCCAGTTTTCTGGAAAATGAGCAAAGACATTGACATGTACATGTATATCTGTGTACATGTTGATATTTGGGCAAAAATATAAACATAAATTCCTAGAACAGTTGTAGGAATGGGTTTCAAAAATAATAAAGCAAGAAATATTGTTTTGTATGTTAGATTATAGGCAAAATTTAAGTATATATGTGTAGATATAGGTAGATATCAGATTTTAAACCATACAGGAGAAAAATAAAAAGAAAAACAAAAATTGGGTTTGAACCGACCAGCATAGCACTCGAACTCAGGACCTCTCATGTGTAAGTTAGGCGCGTTTCCATTACGCCTAGATGTTGCTTGTGTTCACTTATGATCCACTTTCTTTTAGCCTGAGTTTGATACTATACAGACTTTAACACAATCATCCATATTAAAAGCTTTCTTCCACCTGATTATTACTTGATCATTTCTTAATTAGAATAACAGACTAAAGTACATGTTTCCAGTGGATTCTATGGTCAAAAATCAGGATACAATAATTAATCTTTTATCAGGGAATTATCACATTTTAATAGATTTAAAAGGATTTCTACTTACATATTATCATGCTCTGATTTTAGTAGAATATAACATAGATATCTTCATATATGTATGTTAGGAATGATTTAGATTTAAAACAATATTTTTATATTGTGAAAGATCCTGGATAATATGAGAATAGGGAAGGATGACCCTAGGTAGTCTTAGCTAAGTATGATAAAAAAAAATACCTTTTTTTTGGTTAAGAATTAGGGTCATTGCAGTAGACATCCGAAATACACATGAAAAAAATCTATATGTATGAATAATCAACATCAAAACAAATTATCACATAAGTAATCATATCATAAAGATAGGTATTCTTAAACTATACAAAATAATGTGATAACATCCAAATCATACATATACAACTAAGTCACATACCAAACAAACAATTAACTATACTAACCATTTAAAATATCAAATTATTGAGTTCATATCGCAAAGAGATCATGACATGAAACTCGAAACTTTTCCTTTAATTCCCAAGTACTCTATGTTGGATCTTCCGCATATTGTACTCGAACCAGTTTTACTATCTGATTGCATACTAGCTTTACTCTCTCCTCTATGATGCGAATAGGGACTTAAGGCTCCATTGACTCTTATTTCACTCAACATCCTCCAATTTAGTAGGCTCCAAAATTATCACAGGACCATGAATATATTTTTGCAAGTGTGATACATAAAAAATATTATGAATTTTCGCCAACTTCTTGGGAAGCTCTACTCGATACACAAATTTCCCAATTTATTCTATGTTTGGAAAAGGCCCAAAAGAAAACGGTGCTAACTTTCCCAAACTATTGAATTCATGACATGCCTCATAGGCAAAGCTTTCAAAAAGAGCATATCCCCTACTTCAACTCCAAGTTCTTAAGTCTCCTATCTATATACGACTTTTGTCAATCCTATGTATCCTTCATTCTCTTATGGATCAATTCAATTTTGTTAGAGGAATCTCTAATTATATTTGGTCCAAGCAATATCCTATTAGTACTTTCCCACCAATAATAGTAGGACTTACACAATATTTCTTATAAACTTCAAAAGGTGCCATGCCGATACTAATATTGTAACTATTATTATATGCAAATTCGACCAAGTGTAGGTGACCTTCCCAAGCTCCTCCGAAGTCTTGAATACAAGCTCGTAATAAACCATCCAATACATGATTAATCCTTTATATTTGTTTGTCTATTTGTGGGTTTTATGTCATACCAAGGTAACTCCATGCCCAAAGTAGTTCGAAGACCCTTCCAAAATTCACTCATAAAGAGTGGGTTTTGGTCACTTACAATGCTAGACAGAATCCCATGAAATCGAATGATTTTTTAACATAAAGCGTGGCAGGAGATGATGTTATCCTTGTAATATTTACTAGAATGAAATAAGCGCTCTTGGTCAAGCAGTCAATAATGACCTAAATTCTCTCATTTCTCCTTCGACTCCGAGGTAAGCAATCGATAAAGTCCATGGATATTTTTTCCCACTTCAAAAACAATACTTCTAATGATTCAAATAATCCTCTAGTTTCCTTTGTTTTGCCTTTACCCTTTGACAAGTTAAACATTTGGAAACAAATTCAACCACTTGTCTTTTCATCCTTGGCCAAAAGAATACTCTCTCAAAGTCGTGATACATTTTATCGCTACTTAAATGAATGTTAATCCTAGAGTGGTGGCCTTTAGCCAATAATTCTGAGATCAAATTATCTACCTTCGGGACACAAAGCCTTCCATCCCTTATTAAACATCCTTTATCATCCAAAGAGTAGCGGGCCAAATGGGCAGACCATACACTTCTTCCAATAGTTGAAAAACACTAACCAACTAATGGTCTTTTCTTTTCTTAGAAACGATGTGGTCCATAAGAAAAACTTTAACATCGGATGCAGCCAATAATCCGGGTGTTAAGTCCGATGAAGGTCAAAAATCAAACTTAGTGATAAACTCCAACTTCTACCATTCTAAGCACATAGGACTAAGTAATGCATGTTGTCATCTTAGAGTATCAGCCACTACATTCCCCTTTCCTTGGGTATAGCAAATGCCAAAATCATAGAAAGATAAGAATTCCATCCACCTTCGCTACCATAAGTTCATGTCTTTTTAGGGGAATAGATATTTGAGTGATTTACGGTCCGCGAACAACTCAAACAATTCACCCAACAAGTAATGTCACCAAGATTGTAGGGTGAAGACTATGGCTGCTAAATCAAGATCATGAGTCGATAATTTCTCTCATGCGATTTCAACTATTTACCAGCATATGCTACTACCCTTGCTTTCTGCATAAGAATGGTGCTAAGTCAATTCCCACAAGCATCGGTATAGACTGTAAATGGTTTGTACTACCAAGAATGGTCAAGATAGGTGCGCTAGTTAATAATTCCTTCATCTTTGCAATAGCATGTTCACATTCTTCATTCTATGAGAAAACCATGTTTTTCTTTGCAAGGCAAGTTAATGGACTGTAGACTTTCATGATGTCCTTAATGAACTTGCAAAATTAGCACACTAAGCCAAGAAAGCTTCTAGCATTTGTAGCGTTCTTGGGCACATGCTGATCTTGAACTGTAGCTACCTTATTTGTGTCAACTGACAATCCATCCTTCGAAATGACGTGCCTAAGAAAGGGGACTTCTTTTCTCTAAAAATGATGCTTTAAAATTTAGCCCTTAATCGATGCCTCCTTAAAGTATTTAACACTTTCCTCAAATGTAATTTGTACTCTTCACTAGTTCTTGGGAAAATGAGAATATCAACAACCAACACCACAATATACATATATAATTGTCCACGAAAAACACGGCTCATAAAGTCAACAAAGTATGTAGGAGCATTGATCATCCAAAAAGGCATAACTAACCATTCATATGGTGCATCAACTGTTCCAAAAGCGGTCTTGTGGATACTTTCTTCAGCAAATCTAAATTTGAAGAAGCAAGTGGCCAAGTCACATCGCAAAAGGATCTTGGCTCCAACCAACTAATCAAAGAGATAATCCATGTGTAGTAAAGGATATTTAATTTTTGTGTTAACTTATCCAATTCATGGTGGTCCATCCAAGGACGTAGCGAACCGACTTCTTTGGTGGTGAATACTACTAGTGCTCCCTATTTATAAGTGCTCCTTTGGATAAATCCTTTCTTCAAAAGATCGGTAACGTGTGCTTCCAACTCCTTTCTTTCTCTAGGTGACATCCCTTAAATAGATAATACAATAGGTCTTGCACCATCCATTAAGTCAGTACGGAACTATATTTCTCTATAGGTGGGACGCTTGGAATCGTAGCAAACATTGGGAAAATCCTAGACGATTCGAAAAGGTGCTAGTCCTTCTTGAGGAAGGTTTAATGAATACAAATAGCTTACCATCATGGACCCACTGCGCACACAAAATACATCCATACTTCAGCTCATGTTGTCCCTTATTTGGACTAACCTACTATCACAATCTAACTCCGCTCCATCGTCCGACATCTAGTTCATACATAATATCAAACCGAACCACTGAAAACCCAAGTACGTATGCATTACAAGTAATATCTACCATAGATATTTTTGTTTAAGTCCTTTGCCAATAATAGATAAATAAACTTATCCACCAACATGATTCATCACAACAATAGATGTAGATACTATAATGGGATTAAGGCTTAATTCATCTACTATACTTCAAGAAATAAAAAAATGAGATGCCCTAATGTTAAGTAGAGTGTGAATGGGAAATTCAGAGACAAATGATACACCTTGATTACAACCACCTTTCCTTTATTCTTTGGTGATTGAATGATAAGACAAGGTATTTCATTCACTATATTAACTTTCCTTATTGTCCATCTCTTCCCATAGAAGGACATGTTGCCCTGTAGTGCCCAAGTTGTCGATAATTACAGCATTTTATTTTGCTCGAATCCATCTTGCAATCCTTGTGAAGTGACCTCTTTTGATACGCTGATGGCATCTAAGCATACCTAATAGTTTCTTATTCCCTCCTTGCTTAAACATGCTTTTAAACTTATGTTTATTTCCATTTGCTTGTCCTACTCCCTTCTTAGGCTGTAACGACCCACAAATTTGATAATGTAAATATTAAACTAATTAAAAATGAATTTTTAATTAAAGGTTATTTGGTTATCACATTTATTACCATTGCATAAAGTATTTCTAAGGCGATCGATTTTAAATATAAATTTGTTAAATTTAGAGTTACAGTTTAGAAGATAGGAGTTTTATAAGTTATGAACGACATGCATAGTTGTTTGGGTCCAAACTGGAGACACAACTAATAACCCGGCTTAACAACTATATATGAAGCTATAGAATCCTAGCCATCATCCCATCCTCATTTCTAAGTCTTAATCCCAAAATCCCTCTAAAAAGATGAACTAAGAATTAATCATTCAAAAGTACAAAATGTTCAAACATACCTTATAATATATCAAATCAAATTCTCTATGAGGCAAAGAGAAGGGAATAATTCAATTTTTCATCTGATGCTCCATTTGAGCAAAAACCGATTGAATAGCCTCTTCTGTCCATATTGTTAATTTTGATTCAACTATGAAAATGTAGCCAATCAATGATCGGGGAGTACCATTGCTTATGGGATGATGAATTGAGTGCATCCATGATTGTCGATTGTCTCAAATCGACCTGACTTCGCTTGAAAAATTCAAAGTACATTGGCCAAATCCTAGGTGGTGGATTGCTATGGGCAATGGCAGGGCAGCTCTAGCAGAGTTGGTGTAACGACCCATAAATTTTAGTGATTTTATTTATTAAATTAATTGAAATTTTGTGAAATTTTAAACAATAAAATTTGAAAATAAAAATTTATTATTTGGATTACGTATAATTAAATATAGCAAATGGTAAATTTTCAATTTTAAAATATGAAAGTTTATTTTATTGTGTAATTCTATTTCAATTTAAATCAGTTGAAATTTGATTGAAAATAAATTTATTTCCAAACCTGAATATTTTTCTATAAAAAATTTCTAAATCATCTTCTGAGTGATGCGTCGTCTTTCATTTTTCAAAATTTAGACTTCTATTGCTCCTTTTATCTTAATTCTGAAAAAATGGCAGCATTTCCGGTACCGGTTATCAACTTTTGATTGGATGATCGTACCACCAATATCTATATACCGTTTTGATCGTCTCGTCGTGCTGATCTCTACGGTATATTTATTTGTGTTTTTTGAGGCCCAGTATGCGACGAAACAATGAAATCGTACATCGTATTGATACCGAAATTAGTGACTTTTGGAATTTTCTTCCTTTTCAAAATTTGAACCGCTGGCCACAACAATAGATTGCTTTAAATATTTCAACTGAATCAATGGGAGACTATTGCCATTTCCTTTACTTTACCGTTTCTTTTATTTATTTCGTACGTTTTTTTTCTCTCTGCCTAATATATTCACAGAAGCTTTACATTTAGATCTGCATTTCATTCTCCTCAAATCTGGTTCTACTCTCCTCTTCCTCTATTCTTCTTCCCCTGTTCTTTTATTCGAAAAAAAAACAAAAAGAGAAAAACACATCGGCCTGCAACCCTGTCAACGCAAGCTCCTCTTCCCCTCATTCCTCTCCGCCGCTCTCTCTCCTCCGCCTTGAATTCCCTTGCCTCAAACCCTTGCCGACCTCCCCTTGCTTTGCAAAACCGGCCGCCTGCCTTTCAAATTTGCCGAGCAACCTCAGCCTTCCACACCCCCTCCCTGACGCAGATCCACCTTTCACCCTACCGCTAGCCTTGGCAGAACTGCTCTGATGATATATATATATATATAAGGTATATACATAAATACTTTTATTTGTTGTATATATGTGTTTAATTATATACTTATGGGTGTTGTTATATATTAAGTTATATAAGTTGTTGTTTTAAATTTATATATAAAGGTTAACTATATACATATATTGCTATGTATAAATATATATGTACTGCCTTTCTAAAGTTGTATATGTTTTGTTTTAACAGAGTTGAAGTATAATTTTTACTATGTTAAAGTGATATATTATATAAGTTTATATATATATAAGTTAATTTATATAGGTTTGCTAGTTATATAAAATTTTGGAACAAGTCTGTTTATATATATACAGATTTTTAAAGTATAAGATCTGCTTTCTTTATATATTTTGAAAGTTATATAATACGTCTCTTAAGTTATGGATGTTAGTTTTTACATATAATTATAATATAGCTATTTTGGATATATGTACTCTAATTTAAATTATATAATATGTTTGTGTATGTGTTGCGTATGTTAAAAGTATTTGTATATACATGTATTTTTCTGATTTTGGAAATTTTAGTAAAGCATATATTGGCCGTATATATAGTGTGTAAGTTTATATTAGTTTATAAAGTTGGTTATATATATATTTAGTTTATACCTTTTGGTCTGTTGGTTGCATGTATAGGCTGATACAAGTTAGTTAGAATTTGTTTAAATGTAGGTATAATATCAAAGCAAGTCACGTTGTTTTAAATTAAATACTGTTAAAAATATATAACAGGTATATGACTTTGTGTGTTTACATTTTATTAGTCTTCATACAAAATCTATGTATATGTTTCTGTTGGGTTCATGTATATAAGTTTAAATATACATAAGCTTTACTCTGTAGTATATGATATATATAACATGCGAAATGTTGGATATCCTTAAACTTCTATAAGTATTATTCTACAAGTACATATTATACATAAGTTATACTAGTATATACATTGACCATAGTGTAAGGTACTGACTGGATTATAACAGGTACTATAATATATGTGTATTATAGTCTGTTGGAATTTGAACACGTATATATACATATTAAGTTTGCATTATACACCATTCTTTCCTGTGCCTATTGATTTTGATTTATTTACATGTGTGTTTATAATAATATTAAGGTAAGTTTAGATATATATATATATATAATAACCGCGATCTTAAATTTAATATATGGATATTTTATGTGTAGAGTTTTAAATTTATAAGTTATATATGATTTTGAAATATATACGTAGATTTTGATTTCAATATATATATAAATAAATATGTTTAAAATTCAAGTTTTATTTCAAAATGTATGTTTATTTTTAAAACTTAATATTGGGTTTAGGGAAATAATAACATAATATCATCTTGTTTAAATTATATCAAGTTAAATTGATTCATTTTCATCGACTCATATTTACCAGCCCTATCCGTCGAATTCGTGCTAATCTTACTTTGCTTTGGAACTCGTGCTTGGATTCGTAACTCATTTCATTTGTCAAATCTCCTCTAGCCTCGAAAGGTGAGAAATCACTCACGATTAACGTTCTTATATTTATTAAATTTGATTTCAATTGAAATATGCTGCTAATTTGAACTGTTAATTATTTAATTATTGTTAGATATGCTATTATCTGTATCTGTTCACCTGTGGGATATGACACCATATCCTATTTATTTATATTTTATTTAATTACTGATGATATATGCCTATTATATTATCATCTGTTATATTATTATCATATCTGTTATCATTCTGCAAGTTCCCTATTAGTATAGAATTCACTATGGGTTGAAATGATACATACCCGAATGGACTTTAGAGTATGAGAAAATCGTTATGGGTTGAAATGATAGACCCAAGCGATTTTCATTGAATTGAATTTGGGATTGCGGGTCGAAATGATATCTACCCGTATATATTTAAATTACGGATTGAAATGATAAATATCCGTATCACTTGCCCATAGGGTAGAAAACTTTATGCCGACACCATTGGTCTATATATATATAATATTTTAAAATGATTTCTATGGTTTTGAAAGGGAATACATACATGATTTTATTTAATATTGGAAATATTTTATATGGAAATAAGTCTTAATATAAAGTAGATTTAATAATAAACTTTAATTTAATAAAGTTTGATTTAATTAATATAATATGTCTAAGTATTATGTTTTTAAATACATTTTTTTAAGGATTTGTATAAGTTAAGGAAGATAAAGTTGAATTAATTGAAATTGTATTTAATTAAAAATTCTACTTAATTAGATCGACTTGAACTATTGAATTTGAAATTTAAGATTTGATTTTTATAACTTGATTTTTGATTTAAAGTGGTTAAATGGATATTTCAAGTTTAAATGAATCGAAGGGAATATTTAGTTTAAATGTAAAATAAGGTTATTGAAATAATACCGAATTTATTAAGTGAATATTTCAAGGCTAAATAATAATGAGGTTAAATCAAGATCTATATGAAACTGTTAAATTGAACTTTGAAAATGTTGAATATTAAAGCTTTGAAATATATTTGAATTTAAATGGTTTATTTTGTGATTCAGATCTGTATCTGAAGTCAATATAATTTGAATTTGTTATTTAGAAACTGAATTGAATTAAAATGGATAAATCTAGATTGAATTAAATTTTAATTTGGAACTCGAGTTGATTTGAATCAATTTGTTAAATTTAGGATATATATATATATATATATTTAATAGAAATGATATTTTGGTTTTGAAGAATAAATTATTTTGAAAGGACCACGGTGTTATAATGACGTTTGGTGGTTAATTAAGTACACTTCTACATTGTAGATAGTTCCACGGATCCTTAGAGGATGGTCATCCCAAACATTCTTTGAGTTACTTGTATTTCAGTTGATATTTCACTTGAGTTGGATTTATTGATATAAG
This sequence comes from Allium fistulosum, assembly GCA_030737815.1. Taxonomy (NCBI): domain Eukaryota; kingdom Viridiplantae; phylum Streptophyta; class Magnoliopsida; order Asparagales; family Amaryllidaceae; genus Allium; species Allium fistulosum. The sequence goes on along the minus strand of CM060903.1, from coordinate 504,481,214 downwards.
AATGTTAATCCTGAATCGAGTGTTTTGTGTTTTGCTTTACACTCGGGTTAGACTGAGTGATACAGCATTTGAGACTCACCTTTGGAGTTTGGAGCTTCGTTTGGAGATCCAACTATCGATTCAGCTTTCAGCTTCTCAAGTTGATTTGTTCAGAGAGGTCATCTATTTGTACTGGAGACTTCACTGTATTTGAGATATTATGTTGTATTTTATTTCTAACTCTGATGTTTATATAGTAGCTTCATGAACTACTATTTATCTATTCCGCTGCATTAATATTATATACTCTCTGTCTGTGATTCTGTGACTGATTTATTTACTGTATATGTTGAGTTTTGCCAAATTTAAATTAACAATCTGATATTTTGAGTAATTCAAGTCCGACATGTGCGGATGCGAATGGTTGAAAATATCGAGTCGTTACAGTTGGGAAGGAAGCTGATGACGCACTAAGTACGGATTTGGTCTCTGATCGACTACAAGTGGTCTGAGGCATGAGATATCAGCGGTCAAGTGGGTTTCTATGGGTACACAGCATGACAACTAAGAGAAATGAATGAGAACATGAAATGTAAATGATTAATTAATTAATATTTTATTATGTACACTTTAATTTATTTATGACATTGCCATTGGGATTTATAACTTTAATAACTTTCACATAGGAACTCTAATTTACGCGCGGTTTGTTCCTTTTGACTCGTAGTGAAATTCTGAAGGATTTAGCATGTGATTTTCAAAGTTTTAGTGCTATTTACAATAGCATATTTGTATGATCAATTAATTTAGAAATATTAAATAGGTCTCCATCGATGAAAATGTATATTTGTCGATATATATCATGTTCTATTTTTGATTGTTGCCATGTTTTGAATGAGTTATGTCTTGGTTTGGTTGCTTATTTTATTGATAAAATATTATTGGGTGATGAACATGTAATTTTTATTAATTGTGAATTTGAATGGAAAAGTAATTAATTTAAATAAAATAGGCGAAATTTTGAAATAACAGAAAAATAAATTAATTAATTAAAGATAAGAAAATTATAATATTTTGAGTGATATCTGTTAAGTGATTTAACGAATTAAACTGAAATAATTTGAGAAATTTAATACATTTACTACTTTTAAATTTCTAGGGAAATACATAGATAATAATAAAATCTATTTTTAATTGAAATTGGGGAGTTTATTATTGTTTATAAAATATCGTGAGATTTCATTAATAGTAAAACGACCTTTGTAAAAACTGAATTGTTTCGATTAAATGACGATGTAATAAATTTTATAGAGTTCATGGAATAAAATATTGTAATTATTATTATAATTTGAGTAATAAAATAAAATATATTTTTAGTATAATAATAATAATAGTGAAGATATGTCTCTAAAAGTACTTTGGGTTGAGTTATTACTATTTTACAACAAATATCAACAAAAAGGAGTTTTGAGTTTTAAAATGGAATATTGTTATTTTTTAGGATAAATATTAATAAATTGGTTTTGGATACTATTAAATAATTTGAGTCCTATTTTGACGTAAAATAATAATATTATTGTTTTGAAAATTAATTTGATATGGACTACTATTTTTAATTAAATTACAACTTTATGGTATTTAAAGAAATAAAAGTATAATAAAAGATTTTTGAAGTATATCATCATTTTGAAGAATTATTATTATTTGAGATAAATTAAACAGATGTGTTTTTATAATAAAATGGTTTTATACATAAGAGGAAATAATAGATATAAATATCTTGTTTTGATTGGTTATAATATATGTGATTAATTGTTGATTGAAATTATCACGTACGTTTGTTCTATTATCATGGAATCGCATTAGGATGAGTGTGTGATAATTTACCCTTATTATTGCTAGATGATGGGTAGTTAATTGTGGCTTTAGTTGTTTGGATGACATTGACATTTGATTTATTTTGTTACTAAAGTTGATTGGTCAATTAACATTTGATGATTTGACAAGTGTGTTATTAATGTTGATTGGTGAGTGCATATGTGTTTGATTTTTACTTAAACCGACGATGTATTACTAGTAGTTGACAATTTGCACATATGTAATGTCCCTCCTCTATACCCATACTACCAAAGAGTACTACTGCGTAATGCTATCTGATAATATGTACACATGAATATTCCCTTGGGCTAACAATGGTACATATTTTAAAAATCACATTCTACTCACCTATAAGTACCCGGTATCGACACAAAGCAATAATATATGCATTTCCAAGATAGAACAATACAAATATAAAACAAATATAGAGAACATAGAGTCATAGGATACATCGATAAAATATAATAGAAAATATACACAAGTCCTAGTGGGTCTACAAAGAGTCAACTGCCCACTATCTCTCAAAGTATTCAAGACATGTCTAATACATTCAACCCAAAGAAAAATACATACATGACACTATAAAGATACATATGCGCTAATCTACAATTAAACCAGCCTCCGTCTTCGCCTAATAATCACAAGCTGGTCTTTTCATCCCTGAACTTGAAATGTCTTAGACCAACCCGGAGTATTATATAGATAACACATGGTCAGACTATATCCAGAATGTAGATGTCAATATACAACGAAAATCAGCAAGGTATAACAAGTGAAAATAAAGGGGCATATAAACATCTGAAATGTAATAATATCTCAAACCATGCACATATATCATCACCCATAGGAATATATGCAAGTATAGTGAACATCAAACCAAGAATGAGTAAATATCAAACTCTACATAAATGCATCATAAAACTAGATAAAGCTAGCATATAACATAATCACTCAAATATAGAATCTGAAAAACTAGGATAACTTGAATATGTGTCAAAGCTTAGTGAGATAGTCAAGTATAATATAAGGTAGACGAGCACACAAAAAGTCAGGCATATAGACAAGGACGCAACATGTCCTGCCCAACAAATAAGCAAACAAAAATCACAACATTGCAGGAAAAAACATCTATGCACTAATAATAGACGAGCACATAACAAGTCTAGACATAGATGAGCTAACGACTAGTTATAAAAGTTCAACAATCAGACAATAATAACATACAATGGACGAGCACACAACAAGTCCCAACAAAAGGTAGGCACACAACCATCATAGGGATGGACGAGCACATAGCTAGTACTGTGTGTTAAGGGGTTCACATCTAAGTAAGGTATAAAACAAAATAATGTGTCCACGTAATCATATACAATCAAAATGTGATACTAATAACACACATCACTTAAGAGACTATATCACAACACACAACACTCACATCACCTAGCACATTCCTACAGTTTTAAGTTACTCCCGGCCATTGTGACACTATATCCATTTACACAAAGCAACATGCTGCATCACTATTATTACTTAAGTTTTTTTTGTAAATATGAAGATAGGCTAATCAATGTTTCTTAGCTTAATTCGCTTCGGTCCGGGCCTGCTTGGACCTAGGCCAACCTTCCCCCAACTACTCGAGAATCAGAAATTGGCCAGCAAATTTGCCTCAACCGCTATCCGAGCTAGACCCCTATCAGCATGTCTTCTCCTTGGTACTTCAAGTCAGGCCTGGCTAATGCAACCTAAAGCAATGACCAACAACCAGCTCATTAAGCAAAGCAAGGCACCTGCAATACTCTGCTTGGTCCCCATTGTCCTGCAACCATCTTATAAACACCTGGCTCCCAAACAGCTCGTCTACTCGAGTGCCTCCCTCGGCCCATTTACCAATCAACGCATCTCTAGATTTCCTCGGACACGACCCACCACCAACCCAGCTTTGATGCAGCCCCCATAAGCATCCTTATGGTTGGACATCCATAACATTCCGAGCAGTGTAGCCAGACCTGCCCGACTTGACCCGCTCCATCAGCACTACCCTTGGTAGTTTCCCACCTCTTTCCATATCCATGGGAAAAGGCTAGCCTACCCGATCTACCTCGCCACATCAGCACATGGGCAGGACCGACAAAGAAGTATAACCAAGTGTGTCCTCTTCTAACACAGACCATGGTGCACAGTATGCTGGCATTGTGCATGAACATGACCTAAACGGTAAGATCCGACATGTATCCTATATGTTTTTCCTATTGATGTCGACCTCCACCACTAATTCCCTTGCTTCACCAGATGTCCCTCATTAATCAGATCTACAACACAATGTGTTTCTACCTAGTTTTATGGAATTATCCTAGCCTTCCTAGTATTTGTTTCAACCACTATAAATGCCCCATGCATGGCAACTTCAAAGGGTTTGTTAGTCGCCACCTGCCAAAGGTCGAATAATTCAGGTTGTTGCTAGCTGCTCGGAAAGGGTCGACTAATTTGGTTGTTGGTCATCACCCTCTAAGGATCAACTAATTTATGTTATTGGTCACGACCGCCAAGGGTCGACTAATTCACGTTGTTGGTCGCCGCGCGCCAAGGGTCAACTAATTTAGGTTGTTGGTTGTTGCCTACCAAGGGTCGACTAACTCGGTTATTGATCAGCCACTTGTGATCTCGCGTTCTTGGCTTAGCATAGAGCAGTAGATTCTCACAGCAGCTCACTGTTACAGTTCTAAGCTCAACAAGCCCTCAAGATTGGCAACACATTAATCTTGAGCCACCCTTTCTTTTTTGTTATATATCTTGTAAGTCCATGTAATTGTAAGAGAGCCGTACAATAAGAGGAATTCACAGTGGGTGTAGGTAGCTCTATCGAACCACTCTATATCTTTTGTCATATACTCATTAAATGCTTAATTTAGCTCTTAACCAGATGATTAGCAAGTAACCCTTACTTTTCATAGTGGAATTACGGGTTTGATGAAAAATACAGTCAACATTTTGGTGCGAGAAGGAGGGTCTGAACCTCTAGCCTAGTGATTAGTAGCCTCTTGTGCAAACTCTTTCTGCACTTGGTATCCTACTTCTAGTGTAAACATGGCAATTGCAAATGTGGTCCCGCTCACCCTTTCGATCACCAAACCCCCAAGCACAGGGATCGAGCCTCCCAGCGCTCGCCAACTATGCTTCTGCGAGATGACCTGATCGACCAGCCTCATGACTAGGCTCGGGGCTAGGATGGCTATTGTCGGTGATCTTGATCTCTGCCTCGCTCCTCCCTGGAAAACCCTTAAGACCTGGCATTCATGTCAATATCTGGTGCATGCCACTGTAGGTTTCCGAATGAATTCCTCCTTCATTGTAGCCCTTAAAGGTTCCCAAGAGCAACTAGACGGCCGTCTGGATGTCTAGGGACATCCAAGATCAGCGTCCAATGACTATCTCAAGCTTATTCCCAAGCCCACGACCTCTGGTGAAGAGAGCATTAAAGTCTTCAAATCCCACATTATTCTGCACCGCTGCCAAGTTTATCCAATGAGGATGAGTTCTCATGTGTGAATTTCCTTGGTTGGGGACCACTTCCCTTTGTTGTTTAGGACTGCGATCCATCTTTTCCCTTCTAGCCATCGCTCCCCTCTTTTCCAGTAGGCTATCAACGAGGACTGCCAGGCAATTCAACAAAGTTAAATTTCCAAGCATTTCTTTCTTTGTTTGGGGACTACCCCTACCCTAAAGGTCTAAGTAAGACGTCTCTCCCTTTGCACGAGGGTGCATCGATGAGTAGATGCACACACAATGATCTGTACCCCTTATCCATGATGTCACTCATCCTCTAAGTAGGATGGGGCACTATTGTCTAGATCAGCACTGTTACCCTGAGTAATGCCAAAGTTAGACATCCTTAGTATGCTCGCATAAGAAAAAGCTGGGTCGGCCTCAACTTGCAGCATATCAACTATGGGAACCTTCAGGCTACTCAACGCTTAGGTTCGAACTAGGAAAACCTATCACCAAAGTAACGCATAAATAATTTCACTTTTAACAAATTCTATCTGCTAAGTTCTTGTGAATTATGGTGCCAATCGCCCATCTCATCACTATAACTTCATCATGCAAGAGTGCTCGATCCAGCCATGCACTCCCGGTCGATCCGGGCCCTATAGTCCTCTAAGCAATAAGCGATGTGTCACCCTGGGGAACACCTGACACATGCACTCCAACCGACCTGCACTCTTATTACTTCCTAGAAAGCACTCGATAAGGGAAACGATCAAGGACTTGCTAAAGAAAAACAAGAAAGCTCGTATCGTTAAAGCACTTCAAATGCTTCGACTAATTCGAATTAGAAGTTTCATCCCCTACTCCCTCCAAAGGGGCGCTAAAGCTTTCAAACCGACCTGAGATTGGGAACCTAAGAGCATCAAAGCAAGGAAGCACCATAGCCCTACCCAGATCCATAGCTCGAGACCGACATTCAATCAACGTCAAAACTTTGGCCAGGGGACACGGGTCCCAACCGAAGGCAAGGTCCATCTCAAGCAGTCGAAATCTAAGAGAAGCAATTTGAACCACCGTCAGTAAGCGCAGTTAGGCACCCGAGAAAGCTACCTCCTTTTTGAACCCTACTAAATCTGAGAAAAATCCTAAACAAGCTTGATAAAAAGCCAAACGCTCAAGAGCAATGTGAAAGAAGTGGGCGATAAAAGCTATCTATTTTTTAACATGGGAAAACCAAGAAACATTCAAATCTATAGAAGAAATTACATAGCTAAAGCTCCATGGGTTTGAAGTGGAAGGGGAAGGTGGTATTTATATGCCACTTCCTTTAATCGTAGCCGTTGTAATCGAAAAGGAAAAATAAATCTCAATCGTTCATAAAATATAAGAGTTGTGTCACACTATGCACGTGCGCAAAAAGACACATTTCCATCACATCTCGAGAAGTATAACCATCACAACTAATGGTGCAAGGCCACATGGATAGTTCATTAGTTGCACAGTAGAACCCTCAATCGATGGAAATCTTCTACATTTTACAAGCATGTACCCGCTCATGGGCACGGGGTTAGGGGCGAAATGTTACTCAAATTTTGTGTTAATAAGAAGATAGGCTAATCAAGGTTTCTTAGCTCAATCTACTTTGGTTCGTGTAGGCTTAGGCCCAGGCCAGCCTTCTTCAAGCTACTCAAGAATTAGAAACAAGCCAACAAGTCCCCCACGACTGCCGTCCGTGCTAGACCCATATCAACCCTTCCACTCCATGGCATATCAGGTCGTCCCCTGGTCAGTGCACCCAAAGCTATGACCAACAAGCAGCTCATCAAGAAAAGTAAAGCATCTTCACTACTTGGCCCATCATACAGTTCCCCTTATATGACCAACTAGCACCTAGACAGCCCTTCTACTTTAGTGCCTCCCTCAGCCCGTCTGTCGATTAACGCGTCTCTAGATTGCCTCGGGCATGACCCATCACCAACCCGGATGTAGCCTCCTTAAGCAACCTTATAGCTGGTCCTCCATATCATTTTGAATAGTATAGCCAAACCTTCCCGGCTCGACTTGCTCCTTCAGCAGTACCCTTGGCAGTTTCCCACCTCTTTCCATATCCTCAGAAGAAGGCAGGCCTACCTGGTCTACCTTGCCACATCAGCATGTGGGCTGGGCCGATAAAGAAGTGCAAACAAGAATGTCCGCATCTGGCACAGACCATGCTGCGCAACATGCTGCCACTATGCACAAACATTACTTGAATAGTAAGAGCAGGGCATGTGTCTTATATGTGTTTTATAATTGATGTTGATCTCAACCATTGATTCCCTTCACTTTGCAAACTGTTACTCATTTATCACATCTATTACGCAACACATTTACAACTTTTTTTATGACATCATCTCAGCGATCTCGCATCAGTTTCAACCAATATAAATACCCAGTGCATAGCAACCTCAAAGGGGTTGTTTGTCACTACCCGACAAGTATCGATTAATTCATGTTGTTTGTATTACTTTGGTTGTTGGTTGCTGCCCGCCATGGGTCAACTAATTCTGGTTGTTAGTCACCACCTGCCAAGGGTCGACTAATTCAAGTTGTTGGTCGCTGCCCGCTAAGGGTCGACAAATTCGATCGTTGAATAGCCACTCACGATCCTGCGTCCTCAGCTTAGCATCAAGTAGTGGATTCTCACAGTAGCTCACAGTTCATAGTTCTAAGCTCAACAAGCGCTCAAGATTAGCAGTAGCATTAGTCTCGAGCCAACCCTTCTTATCTTGTTTTATATCTTATAATTTTCTGTAATTGTAAGAGAGCCGCATAATAAGAGGTATTCATAGTGGACGTAGGTAGCTCTGTCGAAAAAATCTATATCTTATATCATGTACCATTGAATGCTCATTTTAGCTCTTAAACTGAACAATTAGTGAGTAACCTTTTATTTTCATGGTGCAAAACCAAGAATGAGGGAAACTACAGTCAACAATTACGCTTGCATGGTCAAGAGCCTACTGCCCAATAGTAACAGACTGATTGGCTTTTTGATAGCTGGGCATACTTGCACACATCACATAGCATTATGAGGACATAGCACATACAAGCATGCAACTCATATAATAAAAAGATAATGCCACAGATACAGGCGCGTCCCAGTAATCAGCCGTTAGGATGGAAACTAGCCTCTATGGTAAAAGCTCACAGCATAGCACATAGAAAATATAGCACATAGCCAATGGACACAATTATACTACATAAAATGCACACATCCGACGGTCATAATAAATTAGTAACAAGGACACTACCAACTAGAATATGAGAAAACATGGAAAGCACATAACATGTCTGGTAAGCACATAACGAACCAAACCTCTAGACATAAACCCACAAAAATAAAGATAAGCGACCTTTACTTATAAAACGTAACTTAACTAATGTCAACATAAGAGTATCATGCTACTTGGTGTTATTCTCTCTTTTACTCAATGGTCATAAACTACACTCAAAATATACTTTTATTCTATATGACATGTCGAGAGAAGGACCGGAGAAATATTATCGAAGTGGCATACTAGAGGGCATTATAACTCATTTATTCAAATTCCTTGTAACACATAAAATATAATCAAACAAAGCATACAATTCATTTGAAAAAGTGATTTTTTGTTATAGAAAAAATATATTGAAAGTTTCAAAAGCGTTTGTAACAATCCGTACCTCAATGGGCCTAATTTTTGACAAAAACCGAAATCCAAGTCCATCAAAGCATAGATAGTTAGATTTGGTACCTGCAAATAAGCATGAGCATTGTAACGACTCGGAATTTTTGAACCCGAAAATTCCAGATAGTTAGGAGAAAAAGAAAAGAGATAGAAGAAAGAACAGAAAGAAGAAAGAAGAACAGAAAACTCAACATCTCACATTCGCAGCGGATTAAATATAATAACAAATAATAGCATTTATAAAAGAAAGCTGTAATTGTTACTTTACATTCAATACATCAGAGTTACAACATATACACAAATAGACTAGACAGTTATCAACCTGTTCCAGACTACTATCAATAAGCTCTCAAATACACAGCGGTAAACTCCATACGTTCCTGCCCTCCAGCTCGCCTCCTGAGCCTCAGAACGTCCTTACCTGGAAATCTGTAATACTCGGTCTGACCCGAGCATTACATCAAAGTAACACCCGGGTCAGGCTGGAAACCAGCGTGAGAAAACCCATATAATTTAAAATTCTAAGGTTGTAAAACTTCTTTGAAAACCCGGGTAACTCATGCTTCACTACGAGTTCATTACTTGTTATGCTCAATACTTACTTCACATATCGATTTAAAAAGAATCGAAGTGGTTTCGGGTATTAACTAATACCCGACTCCTGCCTCTTCGAATCCGATGTCATCTTAATCCAAATTATTCAAATGAAAAACAATTCAAACTTTAAATACAGGGTGACACTATTTTAACCCAACATATTATATCACATAGCATTCCATATCACATACCAGAGATATCAACTAATCTAAGGCATACAATATTATTCAAAGATTAACCAACCATACCATCTCTAATTAATTTAATTAACCACAATTGGATTAAATTAATTACTTCAATTACTTTCAAATCCTACATACTTAACATTAATTAATTACAATCCAATTAATTTATCATCCCTTAATTATCCATCTTAATTAATCATTCCTGATTAATTATTCTTTAATTACATTAAGTAATTAACCCTTTATTACTTCATAGATTAATTATCCTTAGCCCAATACGGTAATTAACCTTTAATTATTTCATTAATTAATTACTACCATAATTATTAATCACCCTTGATTAATAACATTAGTAATTAACTACCCTTAATTACTTCATCAAATAAATTGATTATTTCTTAATTATCTCTAATTAATCCCTTGATTAATTATACAAAATAATTTAATCCAAATTACTTTCACAATTCCATCTTCCTCTAATTACATCCAGTAATTATCATTAATTACTTTACTAAGTAATTATACTTCATCAATTACATTAGGTAATCAAATCATCAAGTGATTAAAATTAATTAAACTTAATTTATTAATTTAATCCAATCACATTAAACTCCATTAATTACATTAAGTAATTAATTTCTAAATTACTTCCATTAAGTAATTATATTTAAACAATTCGCAAATGATTATCATCAATTAATTAATCTTATTAATTATTAAAAATTAATCTTGAATATCTAATTAATCAACCTCTAATTATTAATTAATTTTCTAATTAATAGTTCTTAATTACAAATTAATTATCCTTAATTAATTAATCTTAATTAATTAATTAATTTTAAACCTTAATTACTTATTTAATTAATCCAAATGATTAATTAATCAAAGAAATTAATTATCTATTAAACTTCCTTAAAAATTTAATGAATTACAAATCTTTAAAATCTTAATTTATTTTAAAACCGAGATTTAAACTCAAATTTGAATTCTAAATTTCAATCTTGGATTTAAAACTAGGTTTAAAGCCTTCTTTCCATTTACAAGCTTCAGTTTTACAAATTTCTAAAACTAACAGTACAGGTTTGTTTAAAACCTGTAACCTTTCTTTGAACCCGAGACACCCAACATCCTGCTTCGAGTCCTCCAACCATAAACTTCGAGCAACTACCAAAATCTCGAGTTAAAACTCGAGTCAAAAATACTGCTGCCACCCAGAGTTCATCAAAAACCCAAAAAAATGCACGGTGCACGTGCACCGTGCCTCCGGCCATCTCCATCCACCTCCGGTGGCTTCCTAACAACGACGATCAAACCCTCAAGCCATTACGAACATCACAATGCTCATATACAACTCGAATTTGAATTCGAGTTCAAATTCCAAAACCTGGAAACAGAAGACCAAAACCCCATCGGAACCTGTCATCTCTTCATCTATGACGCTCCGACCACCAGAGATCCAACCACTGCGGCTATGCCTTCACTCACGACCAAGCTTCCCTCTGCCAAATTCTCGTTCAACTCGAACATACCTATAGGTTGTACTGACTAAAACAATTTACCTAGTTTAAACTAGGGCTACAGACAAAGAACCCTCGCCACTACTTCCATGATGATCTACTTCACCATCACATATTTTTACCAGCTTCAATGGTAACTCCTCTACCCACAAGATGAACCCCGATCCCTCAAAATCGATAGATCATCAGAAAACCCCTAATTTCCCTTTTTCTGTTCATTACAGAATTACACCATTATCCCATCATTTTAAATTATGAATTAAGCTTCAAAAATCATGATTTAGAGTAATAATAAGGTTTACATTCTTAAATTTATAAATTAAGATGTTTGCATTTTACTCATATCAAGTTTGTTCAGTCTTCCCCCTTGATTCCCAGTGATGTTATCATCCTATTTAACTTAAATGTATTTTAACTAAATTTTTACTGGAACACAAGAGTTCCTTTTGAAACTTAAGTTCTTAACATGACTAAACTAAAAGATTTGAATTTAAATTAGAAACCAGAAATTTAGAACTGGGAATAGAGATGTTCCAGATATTCAAATGCACTCTTCATACAGCAGAATTCATCAATAATAACTGCACAAACATGCTTGTAAACATACCCAATTGCAATATTTTCTACAATAATAACATGCAACCTTAATTTACTTTAAGTTTAAAGTTACTCACAGAATATTGATAAAATTTTGATTTAAAGATGAGATTTACTCACATCTGTATGAACAGAGAAGCTTTTTGAACTGAAAGCTGCTCCTGCACTTGAAACTGGAAGAATTTAAATCAGGTTGAATCCTTGAAGCTGCAGATCCGATCCTTGTTTGGTTTGAGAATTTGTTGAGCTTCTATGTTTTTGTTTCAGATTTGAACTTGTGAAGTGATACCCTTTGATTTGATTTTGTTTACTGGATTTTTGTTACAGATTTCCTTCTCAGGTTTGAATTTTGTTTTCAGTTCTCTTTTTTTTTTCTTTTTAATCTTTAGGTTAGAAATGTATCCAAGAAAATTGAAGAGCAAAAGTATAGATGTGTATATAAATTTAAATTTCCTTTAATTGATAATTTTAAAATAATGACACTTGTATTACATGTAGAAATTTAGTACACACTTGTTTAATGCATGGCATAAATCCTTTACACTTGTTAATCTCATGAGAATTTGTTAAATTGTATATATTTAACTTACATTTGTAATTTCCATGTATTAATATATTTTAATATATATTTATCATACTCTCAATTTGTTCTTATTTTTAAATATGTATCCACACGTTTACAAATTTACAAATATCCTACCACCCATGGCATATATATATATATATATATATTTACACACTTATATATTTGTATAAGTATACATTTAAAATTTTCAACATTATAAATTTTGCATATATCTTTATATATATAGATATATTACTCATTTATCCAAAGATTTATTTGTTTAACATACAAATCGGTGTTTTTATAAATTTATTCCTGTTAATTTACCAATTAACAGATGTCCGAAAATCCGGGTTATCACATTCCTTCCCCCTTTGAATCTTTTCGTCCTCGAAAAGGAACGAAGCTAGAATTTATTTAATAACTTAAGATTAGATAATTTATTCTTTGATCATTTTTGAAACACTTTTAAAATCCTCATAATATTATAAAATAATTTTTTTACAAAATTACTTTTTATAACTCGATGTTTCAACAAGTCCATTCTCGTTCTCACAGAAATTCGGTCATACGTTGATCAGGCGTAAGACTGAAAATCTATAAGTACTTAGTAGACCCATTTTCAACACCAGTGAAAATACTTGGAAAATAATTTATGAAAATATAGAAAACATTTTTGAAATCGAGAAATATCTTTGGTGAGAATGCTCTGGAAATCATCACCCCCATCCATGGTCGCAGTTAACCCGATGGTTACATTGCCGTCCCGGCAAAATCCACAGATAACTGTAGGTCTCCGCGCTCCTCGATTACGCCATGGAACCCGCTACAGATCGCAGTTATACCCGGGCCTTACGTTGCTATCACAGCACAAACCTATATAACTGTAGGCATCAGCGCCACCGAATTTCGCTGCCAAATAATGAAACTTCTCCCACATAGGTCGCAGTCTACCGATATAAAATCAAACGCAGACTGTTGGCTCTCAGCGGCACAAACGACTTTCGCTATGTTACCATAGTGTCACAGTCTACCGATATAAAATCAAACGTAGACAGTTGGCTCTCAGCGGCACACATGACTTCCGCTATGGTTTGCAGTAGATCGCAGTGACATCGAGTTAAACTGTCGTCACAGCATAACCCAAATGCCTCTGTGGGCACCAGCCCCTCGACTTTCGCTACACAAATAATCCTCAGGAACTAGTTTGTCCGGACTCCTCATAGGATCAACTTTAGAATCCCCCCTTGGGGTTCAAGGCAGTACCACCCTGTGGTACTCCTGAGAAGTTCATTTCAAGGAAGCGCCTTTTTCCCCAGAGCTATACTCAAATCATTGTATACCATATACTTATAGTATCTTCAAATCATACCCTTTATGATTTATCAAAATCTCCTTTACACAAAATCGATTACCAAAATCGATAATTCTCAAATTAGGCTTTCCAAAATTCAAAATTGATTTTCTCAAAAATCAAAAGCCTTTTCCAAATTCATAGGTTCCCAAAACCTTTTCCAAAATCATTCTCATAAGATCCTTTATATATATATAGATATAGATATATATATACTTTGAAAATCTTTGGATCATTTCAAACTTTGTATAAAACCTCTTTTATACTTCAAATATTTCAAAAACTCTTTTCTTTTAGCAATAGATTCAACAAGGAAAGATTTACCTTATATAACAAGGATATATAACTTTATTTTATTCTAAATCAAATATTCACATTTGATCAATCTTTTATAAAGTTATTAACCATATTTCTTTTCAAAAACCATTTTACAGTTCTTATCCACAAATCTTCAATATCAATTTCATTCAAATCCGTACGGTGTACACATATCATCCGTACACAATATCAATCTGATCGCTCAATCGATCACACAATTTCACTTCCGAACTAGTATCGTCCACCCGACTTCCTAGTGCGGACTCAGATCTGGTTTCTTGATCAGAAACCGTCATTCTCCTTGCATAGTCGTAGCCATGATAGAGAATATCCAGAACCAATCAACAATCCATATCCATGTTCGCCGTCGAAAATCGAGCGAAAAATCCCAACTCGGATCGATAATACTATCTCGAAATTCTATGCTCGAATCTGGATCAAATCACTATGCGAATAGAATAATATACGTATATCCTACGTATTTATCTTTATTGGTTATTAGCCAAATCAGTTTCCTTTTCTATTCATATTTCCTTTAATTTCATTCACTTATTCTCAATTGCTTCCATTTCCAATTGAGTTATTACTTCAATTACAAACAGTTTGAATTCTGACCTATAAAATTTTAAAATAGCTTGAAAAAGTTTAAAATAGATAAGTAGTTGAAAAATAGTTATTAGTTTGTAAAATAGCTGTAAAATAGTTAAGTAGGTATAAAATAGTTAGATAATTGCAAAATAGTTTTTAAAATAGCGATTAGATATAAGTAACTGAAAAATAGTAATTAGTTTATAAGACAGTTTCAAAATAGTTAAATAGTTTCAAAATAATTGTAAAATAAGTATATGATAGTTTGGGGTTTAAGAAGAAAGATTGTATAGTAAATAGTTTGGAAAAATATACTTGTATTAAAACAATTTGAAAATAATCCAGAGCCAAACTGTTTAATTTCCCAATCTCCATTTCCAATTAATTTCCCATTAATTCAATTTAAATTTCCACTTCCATTTAAATTGACTCAATACTTCAATTTCCATTGAATTTTATTCAATCCCAATTCAAGTTGAATTAATCTTAATTCCTTTCCAAATTTCAAATCAAATTCCATTTGATTTTAAACATATTCACTTTAATTACAATTCCAAATTATTTCAAATCAATTTCAATTTGAACAAATTTTATTTAAATCTCAACTTAAAACCATCTCGAATTATATAAATTCGAGTTAAATATTTTAAATATTGATTTAATCACTTAAGTCAAATTAACCCTTACTTTTAAATCAAATCAATCCATTTCTTCATTCATTCAAACTAATCAAATTCACCATTTTAACTTTCCAAGTTAAATTTCAATTTCATCTTGAAATTTCCAATTCAAGTTGTTCATTCCAAACTCACTTAACTTTCCTTAAGTTAAATTCAATTTAATCTAGTCATCTTTACCCAATTTGAATTTCCATCCAAATTTTAAACCTTATATTAATAATCTTTCCCCTTTTTAAGTTTAAAAACTTTATTCACTTAGGTTTTCACATCTCATTCCCAGGAAAAATTTAAAACTCAACACTTAGAGTTATTTCAAAGCATCTTTGATATTATGTATATCCTCATATATACATTTTCTTTATACACCAAGTTATACTTTAAATTTTTAAACCACCTTTGGTTTAATTCAAAACAAACTTCTTTAAAACAATTTCAAGTTTTCTGGATTTAGATTTAAAATTTCACAATTTTAAATTATTTTCAATTCCAATTTATAAGTTATACTCACTTAAATGTTTACTTCTCTAAACATTTCATTTTGCTTAATCATTTACCACATTTCATTATCGACCATCTATGATAATAACCAAGATTATCATATCTGGAAACCAATTCATTATTATCTTTTATTCTTAATAACACTTCTACAAATTCAAGATTTAATTTCAGTTTAAATTCATTTCAAACTTATCTTCATTCAATTTTAATTTCGTTGTATTTCTATTACCACTTAATTCTTATTATCTTATTTAATTCCAATGATTCAACACCAATTTCTTTAATATATTAAAAGAAATATTGCTTTATATATCAAATATAATCTTATATAAAAATCATTTGAAATCTTTATATATGAAAATAACAAATACGCTCTCATATATATATATACACTCAACTCGTTCTAGGGTACCATTGACCCTATCCTTAACGAGTAAGCTCAACAGAGCCAAGGTTCTCGCTTAACCTTTGCTCTGATACCAAGTGTAACGACCCGGAATTTTTGAACCCGAAAATTCCAGATAGTTAGGAGAAAAAGAAAAGAGATAGAAGAAAGAACAGAAAGAAGAAAGAAGAACAGAAAACTCAACATCTCACATTCGCAGCGGATTAAATATAATAACAAATAATAGCATTTATAAAAGAAAGCTGTAATTGTTACTTTACATTCAATACATCAGAGTTACAACATATACACAAATAGACTAGACAGTTATCAACCTGTTCCAGACTACTATCAATAAGCTCTCAAATACACAGCGGTAAACTCCATACGTTCCTGCCCTCCAGCTCGCCTCCTGAGCCTCAGAACGTCCTTACCTGGAAATCTGTAATACTCGGTCTGACCCGAGCATTACATCAAAGTAACACCCGGGTCAGGCTGGAAACCAGCGTGAGAAAACCCATATAATTTAAAATTCTAAGGTTGTAAAACTTCTTTGAAAACCCGGGTAACTCATGCTTCACTACGAGTTCGTTACTTTTTATGCTCAATACTTACTTCACATATCGATTTAAAAAGAATCGAAGTGGTTTCGGGTATTAACTAATACCCGACTCCTGCCTCTTCGAATCCGATGTCATCTTAATCCAAATTATTCAAATGAAAAACAATTCAAACTTTAAATACAGGGTGACACTATTTTAACCCAACATATTATATCACATAGCATTCCATATCACATACCAGAGATATCAACTAATCTAAGGCATACAATATTATTCAAAGATTAACCAACCATACCATCTCTAATTAATTTAATTAACCACAATTGGATTAAATTAATTACTTCAATTACTTTCAAATCCTGCATACTTAACATTAATTAATTACAATCCAATTAATTTATCATCCCTTAATTATCCATCTTAATTAATCATTCCTGATTAATTATTCTTTAATTACATTAAGTAATTAACCCTTTATTACTTCATAGATTAATTATCCTTAGCCCAATACGGTAATTAACCTTTAATTATTTCATTAATTAATTGCTACCATAATTATTAATCACCCTTGATTAATAACATTAGTAATTAACTACCCTTAATTACTTCATCAAATAAATTGATTATTTCTTAATTATCTCTAATTAATCCCTTGATTAATTATACAAAATAATTTAATCCAAATTACTTTCACAATTCCATCTTCCTCTAATTACATCCAGTAATTATCATTAATTACTTTACTAAGTAATTATACTTCATCAATTACATTAGGTAATCAAATCATCAAGTGATTAAAATTAATTAAACTTAATTTATTAATTTAATCCAATCACATTAAAATCCATTAATTACATTAAGTAATTAATTTCTAAATTACTTCCATTAAGTAATTATATTTAAACAATTCTCAAATGATTATCATCAATTAATTAATCTTATTAATTATTAAAAATTAATCTTGAATATCTAATTAATCAACCTCTAATTATTAATTAATTTTCTAATTAATAGTTCTTAATTACAAATTAATTATCCTTAATTAATTAATCTTAATTAATTAATTAATTTTAAACCTTAATTACTTATTTAATTAATCCAAATGATTAATTAATCAAAGAAATTAATTATCTATTAAACTTCCTTAAAAATTTAATGAATTACAAATCTTTAAAATCTTAATTTATTTTAAAACCGAGATTTAAACTCAAATTTGAATTCTAAATTTCAATCTTGGATTTAAAACTAGGTTTAAACCCTTCTTTCCATTTACAAGCTTCAGTTTTACAAATTTCTAAAACTAACAGTACAGGTTTGTTTAAAACCTGTAACCTTTCTTTGAACCCGAGACACCCAACATCCTGCTTCGAGTCCTCCAACCATAAACTTCTAGCAACTACCAAAATCTCGAGTTAAAACTCAAGTCAAAAATACTGCTGCCACCCAGAGTTCATCAAAAACCCAAAAAAATGCACGGTGCACGTGCACCGTGCCTCCGGCCATCTCCATCCACCTCCGGTGGCTTCCTAACAACGACGATCAAACCCTCAAGCCATTACGAACATCACAATGCTCATATACAACTCGAATTTGAATTCGAGTTCAAATTCCAAAACCTGGAAACAGAAGACCAAAACCCCATCGGAACCTGTCATCTCTTCATCTATGACGCTCCGACCACCAGAGATCCAACCACTGCGGCTATGCCTTCACTCACGACCAAGCTTCCCCCTGCCAAATTCTCGTTCAACTCGAACATACCTATAGGTTGTACTGACTAAAACAATTTACCTAGTTTAAACTAGGGCTACAGACAAAGAACCCTCGCCACTACTTCCATGATGATCTACTTCACCATCACATATTTTTACCAGCTTCAATGGTAACTCCTCTACCCACAAGATGAACCCCGATCCCTCAAAATCGATAGATCATCAGAAAACCCCTAATTTCCCTTTTTATGTTCATTACAGAATTACACCATTATCCCATCATTTTAAATTATGAATTAAGCTTCAAAAATCATGATTTAGAGTAATAATAAGGTTTACATTCTTAAATTTATAAATTAAGATGTTTGCATTTTACTCATATCAAGTTTGTTCAGTCTTCCCCCTTGATTCCCAGTGATGTTATCATCCTATTTAACTTAAATGTATTTTAACTAAATTTTTACTGGAACACAAGAGTTCCTTTTGAAACTTAAGTTCTTAACATGACTAAACTAAAAGATTTGAATTTAAATTAGAAACCAGAAATTTAGAACTGGGAACAGAGATGTTCCAGATATTCAAATGCACTCTTCATACAGCAGAATTCATCAATAATAACTGCACAAACATGCTTGTAAACATACCCAATTGCAATATTTTCTACAATAATAACATGCAACCTTAATTTACTTTAAGTTTAAAGTTACTCACAGAATATTGATAAAATTTTGATTTAAAGATGAGATTTACTCACATCTGTATGAACAGAGAAGCTTTTTGAACTGAAAGCTGCTCCTGCACTTGAAACTGGAAGAATTTAAATCAGGTTGAATCCTTGAAGCTGCAGATCCGATCCTTGTTTGGTTTGAGAATTTGTTGAGCTTCTATGTTTTTGTTTCAGATTTGAACTTGTGAAGTGATACCCTTTGATTTGATTTTGTTTACTGGATTTTTGTTACATATTTCCTTCTCAGGTTTGAATTTTGTTTTCAGTTCTCTTTTTTTTTCTTTTTAATCTTCAGGTTAGAAATGTATCCAAGAAAATTGAAGAGCAAAAGTATAGATGTGTATATAAATTTAAATTTCCTTTAATTGATAATTTTAAAATAATGACACTTGTATTACATGTAGAAATTTAGTACACACTTGTTTAATGCATGGCATAAATCCTTTACACTTGTTAATCTCATGAGAATTTGTTAAATTGTATATATTTAACTTACATTTGTAATTTCCATGTATTAATATATTTTAATATATATTTATCATACTCTCAATTTGTTCTTATTTTTAAATATGTATCCACACTTTTACAAATTTACAAATATCCTACCACCCATGGCATATATATATATATATATATATATATATATATTTACACACTTATATATTTGTATAAGTATACATTTAAAATTTTCAACATTATAAATTTTGCATATATCTTTATATATATAGATATATTACTCATTTATCCAAAGATTTATTTGTTTAACATACAAATCGGTGTTTTTATAAATTTATTCCTGTTAATTTACCAATTAACAGATGTCCAAAAATCCGGGTTATCACAAGCATTATCATAGATTGATAGAAATCTAAACTCACAGCGGAAACAATAATAGGACAAAAAACCGACTATGGTTACTGTCTTGGAATCAAGGGAATTCCTTGGATATCGTATTGCCACATCAACATTGAGCATGCGAGAATCGAAGACTTCTCCAACAACTAAACATATCCAGTGACCCGTTCCTCTAAATCTATCATGTGGGTTGTACTAAGGAGGGGGTCAGAATAACGTTCAAGTGACTGGAAAATTTATAAACTATCCATAACATAAATTTATACCGATTGGTTTCCATTTAATAGTTATGCCTATTAAGGTTAGCTATTCAACCTATCTTGCATTGCACACACGATTACTTACCTACCCCTGCCTAAGGTACAAAATACCGACGAAGATTTATCAACCCACCCATTACTTCCAAACCCATTTGCCACTTAATACATCTAATTATGAAGCAGGCTTCTATAATCACCACAAAAGACTTTTAAAAGAGAAATAGGTAGATTCTTCCATTTAAGACCTCAGTCAAGGTAGACCCTGTCATTTAAGAACTATTCCCAAGGTGGTCTCCTAACAATGTTGTCAATCGACGATGGGTCCTAGCTACAAAGACCTCTAACCACTATTAAGGCTTCCGACATTTAATGTCGAACTATTACCGCATCTATCGCCAATAAAATCATAGCCATGTAAGAGACATTACCCATTCCACTTATAACCTTAAAAAGGATTAGGCGGACTTCTAACCATTTAAAACCTATATTCTAGGCAGGTCCTATGTCACTTAATACCTATCCTCAGGCAGACTCCTCACTGGTACTAACGTTATTATGGCCTTAGCAATGTGAGAGACTATACCCAAGCCACTTAATACCTCATTAATAAGGACTAGGCAGACCCTGACCATTTAACCCTATTTACAGTTTGGTCTTTGTCATTTAATACCTAACCCCAAGGCGGACTCCTCACCGGTACTATCTAGCTGACATCTCTTGAAATCTTAATAGGTTACTTAATACTTCTTTTGGGAAAAGAGGCGAACCCTTAAATTAGTCACTTAGTATCTCAAACCTAAAGCGAACCGGTCCCGAGATATCCACTATCACTGTTAATTATAAATATGGAATCTCATTAGATTACTTCTTTCGGTAAGGAGGCTGGCCCTAAAATAACCACTTAATACCTTGACACTGAAGTAAACCCTTTTAGAGATATCTTTATTTATTTGGAATCTCACTAGGTTACTTAATACTTCCTTTTAAGAGAGAGGCGGACCTTACAACCACTTAATACCTCAAACAAGAAGCGAACTCCTATGAAGATATCCCTTCTAATTCCAAATTTGGACCATTTAATACTTTTCTATTAATAAAGCAGGCCCAATCTCTCACGTCATCATGGATCCTAGGATTAGTGATATCTCAAATCAGTAGTAATTGCACCCGACTGCTGGTAGCCTCAAAGTGAAGGGCGGTCATCCGTCGAGTGACTCTACTAACCTTGCATCACTAAACTACTAAGTCCAATTAACCATCCTAAGTCTTTACTTATATTATCTTAGGTAGACATTGGACTTAGCTTACTAATTCCCTTTTTATTTAAGGAAACAAGATTTACCTTAAATGCTTATCTACCCATAAATCCCCTTTTTATGCTCATAAATGTCAATTTGTTCATAAAATCATAACGGACATTTTCTAAGACATTTATGTATGATTACTAATTTCAAATTATTAACCCTTTTAACTATTCCATAGCTTTTAGTTCAACTTCTTTATTTATCAGTCCTATTAATCCATTTACCCTATCAAATTATTGCAACTTCCATATTTATTACCATTTATTTCCTATTTATTGGAGTTACAACCTTTTAAATTCCTTTCCCATTATAAATGCGAATATTATGTGTAAGCGTCGTGATTAGCTAAGTTTTATTTAATTATTATAAGCGCAATAAATTACGTACAAATATCTATTTTTATCAAATATATTCTAGTTATATATCTTCACTAAAATATTATTTTCCATGTTCAATTGTTGAAATCATATCTAAATAGATTATCCACTATAATTTCTATAAATTAGTTCAAAACAAAAGACTTAACTTTAAAATATAAAAGATTACATCGTTTTAAATTACAAGAAATAATTAGTTCTTTTCATTACTGAAATAGACAGTGTAAACTACAATGAATTCATACTTTATACATCTCTTTCTCGTATTATTTGCATTTATTCCTTGCTAAATCAAACGCTGTATTTTTCCAAAAAGGGAAAGAAATCAAATTAATTTACAATTATTAAACGGATCAAAATTCCAACAATTCCAAACATAGAAAATTTTACGTTCCAACAGGATTTGGCTAATAATCCAAATACATAACATTATTATACAACCTATTTTAGATTTGTAATAAATTTCATTCAATCAATATTCTAAATTCATACCTTTGGGACTGATTTCCATATCAGGTTGTAAATAATTCTAAATCAATTCATAAAAAAGAATATGTAGATGATATTTATTATATTTAGATTATATTCAATTTGTTGCCTATAATCATATACAATTATCCACTTAGGCATAATAATCAAATAAATACCAACGGGATAATTTTCATATTATAACAATCTATAACATTTCCCACTGACCTTTTAAAACTGGTCCAAATCTCCAGATCTGAAATCGAACCTTAAATTCATTTCCAAATCCTTTTTAATCCAAGAAATATATATATAAAGGGTATATACATACATTAGATTTATAGATATGAGAAGAGATTTGGGATTGGGAGAGAAAATAGATACAAATATATAAATTACCATAAATACACGTGTAGTTGATTCTCTTCTCTTCTCCTTTTGGTTAGATTTCTATTCTTCTCCAATTTGTATGAATATACATTTAAATACATTATTTTTATAATTTAGAAGGAAAGTGAAGAAGAAGAAATGGTAGAGCTTCGCTACTTCTTGCAGAAAAATATGAGAAGAGAAGGGAGGGTTGGGTCTGAATTTATATGCGTAAGAATCAACCTCAACCGTTAAATCAAAATATATTAAATCCGAGCCGTTGGACCTAGTCTAACCCTAGCCGCCACACAGGGAACGGTCGACTGCCCAATACCTAGGGGTTGACCGCCCTAGTCAACAGCCCACGATGGTGGGTAAACCTGTGGGCCCGAGTTAATTTTTCTTATTTATTTATTTATTTTTGTTCCGAATTCATTTTTCATCCG
Source organism: Allium fistulosum (assembly GCA_030737815.1). Taxonomy (NCBI): domain Eukaryota; kingdom Viridiplantae; phylum Streptophyta; class Magnoliopsida; order Asparagales; family Amaryllidaceae; genus Allium; species Allium fistulosum. Next base: position 504,457,796 of record CM060903.1, on the reverse strand, counting down.
TAACTTCTTCGTTGGACTTTGATTGCAAAACTCCAAATATGAAAGTTGCTTAAAATTTCAACACGAACGCAATGATGTAAGTTTCATGGACATATTCCATCGTTTGCACAAATCCCATTTTTGGGGCTAAATTAATTAACTAACTAATTAAATAACTAATGCCAAGTTACGGGGTGTTACATTCTTCCCCCTTTAAAAAGAATTTCATCTTCAGATTTCACCAATGACTAAGTTATGATTTTGGCTCCTAATTATCCTAAACCACAGAACCAATGAGTATACAACCAATTTTGCAACCAAACTTACACAAATGCATACTGTATTACTATATCACTACACATAAAATAAAGTGGAAATTAGCCACAAGGGCCTCTTTAACTAGTGCAATTAGTTTCTAGGACGCACAACTGAAATAATTACTTTTAAGGACAAAATGCAAAATAATTAGTTTCTAAGGCCTAAAAACCTATGAAATTATGTCCTTGAAAGTAATTGGACTGCTGACTTTGTCCTTAAAAGTAATTATTCTACTGACTTTGGCCTAGAAATTAATTTCTAAGGATGTGTGTCCTAGAAACTAATTGGACTGCAAATTTTGTCCTTCTAGTGAAATGCCCCTAAAATAAATATGCATAACGATACTAAATCGGATCCTCTTATATGAATACATTTCCTTTGAAAACATTTTTGGAAAAATATTATGCAAAAAACCTATATATATGCTGGCAGTTCTACATGTATGCAGCCTTTTGAAAAATCTTTTCACCCAAAACTCCCATAGTCCTATGAATAGAAGTATGAAGCAACCAATTTTGCATCCACTTCGTACCATTTAATAATCTAACGCATTGAAAAATTGCTTCCTAAACTTTACTCCTATGCAGGGAATTTATGCGGAAAAAGGAATTACCTTCAAAAAAGGAATTTATGCGGAAAAAGGAATTTATTACTTAAGTTTTCTTCTTGTATAACCTTTAATTATACCCTAACATTTAACTTTTTGAAAATTTTAGGCAAGTTATATATATTAGAATGTAATTTAGTATTATACGAGTAAGTTTTATTCAAATTCAATTATTTCAAGTTATTATAAATTAATTTCTCCTTTCAGGTATTCCAGTTATTCAAAATCTCACTTTAATTCAATAATTGAAACCATTTCTTACTATAGAACTTAAGATTCAAATTTTCGGTTTCACTTCAAACTATTTTGAAATAATTATATACATATATATTTTATAAATCAAATTATACACAAGAAATTTTAAATCAAATTCATTTTTCCAAAACAAAAGCGTAGCAAAGCTACTAAGGGGCCTCTCCACTCCGAGACTCGAAAATGAATATCGATGATGCTGCAGTCATCACTGAAATTATTTTCCAGCGACAAACAAAGAAAGTACATACTTAATTCCTTTAAAATTATTCTTTTGAAACCATTTCCATTCGAAAATACTTCTAAATAATATATATCAAAACTTTAAAACCCAAAATTTTGAAAATGTCGAAAACTGAATTCTCGAATTCTAAATTTAAATTCATTTTAATTCCAAGTTAGAATTTTAAACCATGTTTTATAATTTCATTTATTTATATCATGTTGCAATAATTAGTGGTTTACAAAACCACAAATAAAACCAAATATTATCATTTCTAACAACCAATTCAGTTAACTATAAGATTTCAGAAAATTATACTTTTATAGATAATATAATCATACAAAATTTATTTCATTTATCAAATTTGAAAAAAATATTGTGTCAGATTGCTCTGTTCAAGTATTTTGGAATTCCTATCGATAGCGTTAGCTAGACGAATCGATCGAAATCCAAAATTCATACTTAACAACTCAAATAACACAATATAAAACATTTGCATATTAATTTCAAATACACTCCCTCACTCGATGATTCCCGAATGGATTTCAAAACAAGGATAGAGATTCAAATTCAAAGGGACCCTAATCAAATAAATTCTAACTAACGAGATAGACTCGAAAGGAAGATAAAATAATTAAATAACCAAAGAGAAGAGATGGATGGACTCATATAAATCGCGGGCGACCTTAACCGGGTCAACCGTGAATTCAAGACAAAGATTGATGTAGAATTATGAGGCACATCGACATCCGATCACAAGAGAATAGAATTCGGGTATAGCAAGAGATAGCAACATCGTAAACCGAGGATATAGAAATCTTCGGTGAATCAATGCTGGTTGTAAAAGAGTTTCCCCCTTTACAAATCATACAGTGGAGCTATGGGATGCTACAGAATCAAGAAAACACGAATAGGGAAAGACAGAATGGATTTCAGAACGAAGGAGGAAAGTTCCAAAATTTAAAGAAACCAGAATCAAAGAGGAAGAGATCCAAGCTCAAACGAAAGTGATTCTGTAATTAAATTTACTACATATGCTGAGTTTTGCCTAAAACCTGGCTCCGATACCAACTGTAATGGCCTGCTATTTCGAACCATTCGCATCCGCACATGTCAGACTTGAATTGCTCAAAACAACAGATTGTTAATTTATATTTGGCAAAACTCAGCATATACAGTAAATAAAATAATCACAGAATCACAAACATAGAGTAATATAACAATAAGTAGCGGAATAGATAAATAGTAGTTCATGAAGCTACTATATAAAACAACAGAGTTTGAAACAAAATACAATAGAATATCTCAAATACAATGTAGTCTCAAATACAAACAAATGACAGGCCTGGACCAATCAATAGGAAACAACTGAGAAGCTGAATAGATAAAGACCAATCTTCAAGCGTAGCTCCAAGCTCTGAAGGTGAGTCTCAAATGTTGTGACACTCAGTCTGACCCAAGCGTAAAGCAAAACACAAAACACTCGAGTCAGGATTAACATTCTTATATTAATAAATTCAACTCAAGTGAAATGTCAACTGAAATACAAGTAACTTAAAGGATGTTTGGGATTTCCATCCTCTAAGGATCCGTGGAACTATCTACTATGTAGTAATATACGCTATTATAGTATGTCTATAGTAAAGTAAAAGTATTAAAATAGCGTTAAGGCGTTACCAATATCCCTCTTAACACATTTAATATATTCCCGTAGTTTATACAATGCCGTACGCTCCTCCGTAAACTGGAGGTTTACCCAGAGGACATCACATATGTGACGACCCGTAATTTTTGAATATTTGAAATTGGAATATTTAATTGATTTTAAATATTTAAAAGTTAATTTCTAACTTGAATTTCAAATATCACTAATTATTGGATTAAATTTTTTGAAATTGGAGAAAATGTTGAATCTTAGGTTTCAAGCTTGTGGAAAATAATTTAAAGGCTTATAAAATTTATATTTATAATATTGGAGATAATAGAACTTTTAAAATTGAATTTAACAGTGTTTTGTTCAGTTTTAAAAATATATTGTTTAAATTGAATTTAAAATAGCCTTCCAGGGCACAGTCTCGGAATTTGACGAAACCAGTTCCATTGGATCCGTAATAGTGTATTATTATCGGATTTCAATTTTCGTAGCGTTAGGAGTTGTCGTGTGATCGTATGATATTTAAACGCGCTGAAATATATATCAAAAATTTAATTTGCATATATATACATTTCAATTATTTCATGTCAGTGCTTTTTGCTATCATCTCATGGTTACTGTAGCTAACCTTCTCCAACACGCCTCCCTCGACTTTATATCCCGTCCTTCCTTCCCTATTCACTTTATTTCAATTGCGGTTGAAAGAAAAATATCGCATGTCCCTTGTTCAATTTCTCTTCTGTTCGAACTTGAAATCGAAGGAATTGAATCTGCATTATCTTCAATTCGAGCTTGTTTGCTTATAAAAAAAGAAGACACTCATGATTTCGTTCCCAATTCAATCATCGAGATTTCGCGTGGAAGGGCCGATAGGAGCTCGCGACTGGAAGGAGGACACTCGGCGGTGATGTTGGAGACTCAGGAGCAAAGAGCGGCGCTTGGTTGCAGACATGATGGGATGTTAAGTTTGGTGGCCGATGGCTAAACGCCTGGATCGTGGTGAGCTCGAACTCATCAACTTCGGTGACATCTCAGCGACGAGGGGATCTCGAGCTCGTTCGCACCTGGACGCGAACCAGCGACGATTTGAGGACGAGGCGAATCGCTCACTGCAGTAGTTAGCCTGGGAGGAATTCGATTTCGATCTTGTTATTTTTGGTGCTAGTGTTGATGGACATGGTGCTGCCTTCATGCTGTTGAAGGGACTGGATGTTGCTTTGTTGAAGGGGATGTATTGAAGGAACCTGTGTTTATAGAGGTATTTTCTGTTTTGGTTAAATTATAGATTAATATATATAACAAAAAAAGTTTGAATCTTAAGTTAGTCTTAATAGGATTAATCTAGTTATCTCGTTGTCAATTAAATTCGTAGATTTGCTTTGGATTTTCGAAGTCAGCTTGGATTTTAGGAAATTTTAAATCTGGATGTTCGACAAATCAAAGAAGAGAAAAGGAAGGATAAAAGCAAAGGTGAGTTAATCTCACTCATCTGGGTTTAATTTAAATTTAAATAGTTAAATTTAAATATTTGGTTGAATGATTGAATTGATTGGATGTGGTATATTATATATAGTAGTATATATATATATATTGGAGTGATTGATTTCCCGCATTATATAGCGGATGAGACCCTATGTGCCGCATAATAGCAGATGATATTTTATAATCCCATATACCGCGATATTCCACCTCGAAGTTGAATTGGTATTGTGCTAACGTCTGTGGATGCAGGGAAACAGGTTGGAGGGATCCAACTGGATTCCTCAAAATTATTTAGATTGTTTAATATTATGTGTTATGAATATTTGATATTTTGTGATGAATTATATTGATCATTTAGGAATCGGAGTTTATTGATTACTCTGGCTTGGTTATATATATATTGGAATTTGAGGATTGAAATATATATATATATATATGAAGTTTGGATTTGAGGGAAAAGAATTCTGGCCAGGAATATAACCATGGAAGAAGTCTGGAATGCTTTGAAATCCATCCATATAGATTCCAGTCCCGGACCAGACGGCTTGGGGTCCAAATTCTTCGTATGCCATTGGGATTCCCTGAAAGAAGATATATTATCAGCAATGCAAGATATGCTACAAAGTGGCAAATTTGTCAAAGAAATTAATCATACGTTCATATAATTGATTCCTAAAAAGGATAACCCAACAAAGATAGAAGATTATCGTCCTATTGCTTGCTGTAATGTGATATACAGGATTCTAAGCAAAATATTATGCAACAGAATGAAACTCATTATACCTGACCTTATCTCGGAAAGTCAAAGTGCATTCATCAAAGGTAGAAGCATTTCTGAAAACTCATTGATGGCTCATGAATTGATAAGAAACTTCAACAAACCAGGTGCAGATAAATTCTGTCTTAAAGTAGACCTCCACAAAGCATATGATAAAATTAACAGACAATTCATCATTCATATGCTAAAAGCTATGGAATTTCCTTCTAAATTTGTGAATATAATAGAAGAATGCATAACCTCTCCTACCTTTTCAATACTGATCAATGGGATACCAAAAGGATTTCTAGTATCTAATAGAGGGATAAGACAGGGTGATCCTCTATCCCCTTATCTGTTTGCTATTGCCATGGAATTTTTTTCATTACAAATGGAGCTGGCAACCCACAATAAGATAATCCAACCAATATATAATATTCATCCTATAGTGACCCACCTATTATACGCAGATGACCTCCTCATTTGTATAAAATCCTCTGACAGATCGGCTACAGCAATCAAAGGAATTTTCAGCAATTTAGAGAGATATACAGGACTCAAACTGAACGAACAAAAAACCAAATGTTATTTTAACAAAACATGCAACAACAGAAATGAGATTCTCAACATTTTAACAGTGAAAGAAGGTGAACTCCCTGTTAAATATCTAGGTGTTCCGCTATCAACTAATAAAATAACAGATAGGGAATGTGCAATTTTGATCTCTTCAATAAGGGGTAAATTACAGGGATGGAGCTCAAAACTTTTATCTTTGGCAGGTAGAATTGAGCTAGTTCATACAGTCATTCATGCAAAAATTAACTTCTGGCTGCAAACTTTCCAAATACCAGATGCATCGATATTAAAAATTGAGAAAGTCTGTGCAGATTTCATTTGGAAAGGGGGAGTGCATAAGATTAAATTTGAAGACCTATGTAGACCCAAAGAGGAAGGTGGAGTGGGGCTTAGACGAATTAAAGACATGAGAGCTGTTTTCACTCTAAAGCAAGCTTGGAGAATAATTAAGGGCAAAGGATTATGGGGAAAATGGATGCGAAGCAGATACATAAAGGACAATTTTTGGTGCATGGAGATAGACAATAATGCTTCTGCTAACTGGAAAGCAATCATGCGAATAAGAAAAACTCTAGCTCAGTGTTGTGAGAAAGAAATAGCCAAAGGAAGAGAGACATGTCTGTGGAAAGATCCTTGGATAACAGGCGAATCCTTAATAGATATATTAGGTCTTAATACCTATTCAGCTTACGGATGCCCAAACAAAAATGTTTCAGATATAATCACTAATGATATCTGGGATTGCTCGTCTTTACCAATAAACCGAGAAGTCAAAAGTAAAATACAGTACATGCCAATCTATAATGGACGAGAGAGTGACGTGTGGATTTGGAAGCCGACGGGTGGAGATTTCACTACTAAATCAGCGTGGGATAAGATAAGAAAACATGATACAAAAGTGGATTGGAGCAAAATTGTCTGGAACAAAGTTAATAACCCTAAAATGGCTCTCACGACATACAAGGCGATACAAAATCGTCTGCCTACCAAAGACAGATTATTAAAATGGGGGGTTATAACAGAAAACAAATGTGTATTATGTGAACAGCAGGAAGAAACGCACAATCACTTGTTTTTCAAATGTAAAGTTTCAAAAGAGATATGGTCACAAATTAAAACACAGGAACATTTGCTGGAGCGAGAGAGCATGCTGGAGGAAGAGACACTTCACCTGCTGCGACGGAGGGACGGAATAGACAGCAAATCCAGCCTGGCCAGTATTTACACCACTGCGACCGTTTGGAACATATGGAAGGAACGGAATCGCCGATTGTTCCAGAACAAACCACGAACAAGTGTGGAGATTAGCAAAATAATCAGATCTGATATCCAAATTGTAAAGAAGAGAAGCAAGAACAAGGATCTTACCTCACTAGAACTAAGCGAAGCTCAAATTGTAGTAAAGGATCTGCCGAGTTCATCGGGAGGAAACCCAGATACAAATCGATGGCCGCCATGACTTCGGATAGTAAGGACAGAAAACTGTCGGAGTATATTTGGTAAATTTTAGTTGTATTTGATTCTATCTTGAACTTCTTTGTATCTGAACCCATACGATATGGCGTATTGGGCTTATCAAAACTTTGGGCTGTATATGCCTTTAATAAAAGCTTACCAATTTTCAAAAAAAAAATGAAGTTTGGATTTTTAAAGTAAAGAAAAGGGAAACTTTCAAATAAAATAATTATAAGGAATTTGGATAATTTAGAATGATTTGTAAGAATAAAAGTGGATTTTTAAATTTGTAACAAATAAATACAAAGTATGGGAAAGAGATATTTTGAATAACTAAATTCAAGTGATAATATTTATAGGGAGTAAAGAATTTATTTTAAAATTCAAGGTTTAAATTTATTTAAAAGGGATAAGAAAGGAATTTGGGAATCTGAAATTGGTATTCTCAGTTAAAAAAGGATTTTTAAATCATAATAAGAAATAAAATATGAGGTTAATGGATTTTGAAATAAATGGAGAAAGTAAGGAAATTTATTTCAAATGAATAAATTGGAAATCAATTTGGAAATTGATTTAAGTGTTTTAAACACTGGATTTTTAAAGGGGAAATGAGACTATGGAATTTATAAACTGGGTTTATAAAAGTGAAGTAGTATATCAGTGGATATTTGGAAGAATAAATTCACGGTGGGAATTTATTATAGGAATGGGTAAGTTAGTTTTAAAAATAAATAGTGATTTATTTTTAAAGATGTGAAAGAGAAGATAATTTTTCTTGGATAGCCAAGTACGTTTTCAAAGCAAATTTTAAAATATAAGTTAAAATTTTTAATGTTGTTTTAAAAAGCATGTTTTAGAAAATTTATTATTAAATGTTAGATTTCAAAGTAAGTATTTCTCAAATTTTATTATAGTAGTAATTATTTAAAGGCGACTTGAAATTTTGTTTTAAAGGGATAAAAATTTAGTTTTATATTTTATAAAGTAGCTTCATTTTAAATATTCTTAAAGTATATTTTTGAATAAGTGTTAAAATAGTTTTTAACTTAAATGTCTTAAAGGATATTTTATAATAAAGAGTTTTAAATTATTTTAAAAATTTAAGGTTTTTGTACTTGGTGTTTCCAATGGTAATAAATATTTGGGAATTTATTCCATAAGAGGAGTGTGGTTTGAAAATTGTTTTCAAAAGGGTTGAAAATGAAAATATATCTTGCGAAGATATTTGTGAGGTAAATAAATAATTTGGAAAATTATTTATTGTTTGATGGATGTTTGTGGATGTTAATTGATAGTTAATAACCGACTATCAATATTGGCCAATGCGCTGATCGTTTCGAACAGACCGGGATCGGGATTAATTTCTCGAAAACCACTTCGATTCGGTTTGTATGTTTTCGTGGGGAAAACGAGTTCGGAGTCGAAGATGGAGCAGTGAAGTGCAAGGGCTAGTCGCTACTAATCTTGAGGGTGATTCCAAAATGGATGTAGTAGGAGTAGTGCCTTCGGCTCCGTTCGAACCCGGGACGGACTTGTATGGATGAATGCTTTCAGAACATCGTCAGGAGGACGGTGAGCATTCTAAGTGAAATGTTCTTTAAAGGTAATGCTTAGCCTCGAGCCTCATCAACCGAGAATGACTGAAAATAAGGGGTTATGCAGCAAGGCTATGCGGGTAGCACCCATTAGGGTGAAGTCATCCCTGTCTAGATGTCCCTTTTTATATTCGGCTTAGTGGTGCGGTTGCTGATCCCAACCGTAGGGTGATCTTACTCGGAATTATCCAGTAAGGGGTAGTTCCGGCTTTGTGTTGCAGTGGATCAGGCGTGGTCCTCGGTACGCTGATCTAGACCAGGTACTGTGATAGGTGGTACCCCAGTGCCTAGTCATTAGTTGGAAATCCATTCTCCCTACGCGCCTTTTACGGTTTTTGTTTGTAGAACCCACTTTGTGGCTAGTATGCTGGAATTTAACCATGTAACAATTTCAGCTATTTGAATAAGTATTTGTATATAGACACTATTATAATATCAGATAGATTTGATAAAAGTGTTTTGGCTATCGTAAGGTAAAAACCCGACATGTTTATTTGTGGCGTGGTCTTACGAGATGATTTTGATTTCAAAGGGTTTGGAAAACTTTAATAATCAAATTGAGTGTGTTTTCTCACGCTGGTTTTCCAAACTGACTCGGGTGTTATTTTATTATAATGCTCGGGCCAGACCGAGTATTATAGATACAGGATAGGATGCTGTGGAGCTTAGGAGACAAGCTGGATGGCGAGACGTATCACTCGTACTTGGTATATATTCCACTGTATTGTGTACTGTGTATTCTGTTGTGGGTCAAGTTAATATAACTGACCAGTATTTGATTCTGATTGTATTGTACTCTGATGTTGTATTCTGGTGATGTATGTATAAACAGATATAGTTTCTTTCTGTAAAGATCAGTTATTATCTATTATATTTTATTCCGCTGCGATGTGAGATTCTGTTGTGTTGTTTTCTTTTCTTATACCTCCTTCTTTAACCCTAATGGTTCGTATTTCCGTTCTTCTTGAGTTGATTTGATGGAGATTAATGTCAATTCAAGTAGTATGGGTTTGCGGGTCATCACATTTGGTATCAGAGCTGAAAGTTAAGCGAGAACCTTGGCTCTGGTGGGAATTACTCATTAGAGATAGAGTCAGTAGTACTCTACAATGAGTTTGAGCGAAATAGTAGATATGAGCATGTATTTGTTAGTGAATACAGATTGTTTTAATATTATGTTGGCTTATTGGTAGGGTGGAATATGAATTCTGATCGAGTTAGAGGGCCCCTAATTCGATAAGAATTTATAAACGCTTGAACCCGATAAACTGACATAATATTGTTTTAAAAATGGGTGAATGAAATAATTTTACCCAAAAATATATTTTGATATAAAAGAAATATTTCTTAAATTATTATATAATTTGGATGTTTGGATGATAATATTTTTAAACAAATAAGATTATAAAAAAATATATTGGAATGACTTGTATAATCAAATGGAAATTTGTATGAGTAGAAATTATACAAATGAATTATAGTTAAAATTTGATTTGAATCAAAATCTATAAATTTAAAATCCCGGAGATTTTGGAAATGTTTTTCGAAGTGTTTTGAAGACAAATAATAGCATTATTATTTTGGGGTATTTCTAAAAGGAAATCGTTACAAATAAATTTTAGGAAGGGATATAGCATTTAGCTCACTTCTGTCGCTGGAAAATAATTCTGGTGATGACTGCACAGCATCATCAGTATTCATTTTCGAGTTTCTAAGTGACGGACTGCTGCCAAATTGATTTGTTCAGAAAAACTAGTTTTGTTTTTGAAATTTCAAAGGAAATTTGTTGGGGATAAAAACCAGGATTGGTTTAAAAATATGAGAAGTGTGATTTTGAGATATTGGTGATTTCAAAATGAATGGGAACAAAAGCCGGGTGCTTAAAAATCCTGAATCCTTATTTGAACTGAAAATCCTGATGAGATAAGTTATAAACTTATAAATTGAGTTGATTCTTAAATAAGGAAGGAAAATAGGAGATGTGAATGTTGGAGTTAAGATTTAAAGAAAAAAAGAGAGAAAGAGTTAAAAATGAATTTAACTTGGATAATGGTAAAGAAATTAAATTGTTGGAAAATTTAATTGATTGTGGCTTGAATGGAAAAAAAATAGGCTTGGGTTAAGTAAGGATCTCGAGTTAAAATGAAATGGGAATGTGCTTAATTATTAATGAATGGAAGTATAAGCGCGCGACCTATGAGAATTTGAAAGGTGAAATAAGGACCAAAACAAATTTGTTTGGTATTTCGGAATGAAGTGAAAAAAATTCTAAACATGAACTATAAAATAGATTTAACTCGGGAAAATTAATTAAAGTGATTTTTGAAGATAAAAACCAAATATTGAATTGTACGATGGGAGTGTACTAATTTGGAATAAATTAGTTAATTGAATAGGTTAATGGGATTTAAATTTGGTAATAAAAAGTTGAAAGCGTGAATGAATAAATGAATTGGATTATAATAGTGATGGTTTGAATTGTAAATAAATTCAAGTGAGTAGAAATGATTTGAGGTGGCCTTGTTATTAATAAAATAAATCCAGAAATAAATTATTGAATGTGAATTCACTATAAGAAATTTTATTTTTTGTGTCGATCAAAAAACGCTACAAAAACTTTTGGTGGCGTTTTGATAAACACCGCGAGAAAACATGTGACTAAAAATCCATGATTTTTTGTTGCATTTATTTTAACGCCACTATAAATGCATTTTTGGCAGCGTTTTCCAAACGCCACCATAAATCTTTTTGTAGCGTTTAAAAAATGCCACCAAAAGATTTTTTGGCGCTACTAATAGAATTTCCATCTTTACCCCTGTTTTACGGTTGCATTTACTCAACGCCACTATATATATTTCGGTAGCGTTTTTGAAACGCTACTAAAAGTTGTTTATTATTTTACACCATTTTTTCATGCTATTATTTCATGTTAATGGTCTATTTTGGTTCTATTATATCAATCAACAATCACTCACATAATCATCATATTCAAATAAGTTAAAAAACACATTAACCATATACTTATCCATTGCAAACCATCAAATTTTGACCTTCATAAGTTGTCACCCAATTTTCCAATAATTAGCATAAAAAACCATGCAAGTACAATAAATAGACGTAGACGATAAAGTTTATGCAGGAACTACATAAGTTTGAAGAAACATACGCCAATGCCAAAGCTAAAAGAAACATAACAACTGATGCATTAATTGCAACTCGAACACAATTCAAAAGATGAAGCCGTTATCGAAGACGCCCTCATTTTGAGACATCATAAACGGAGAAGGCATTGCTGCTCCAGACCAATACATCTCAGGTATGTTCGCATTTTCATGACTAGCATAGTCGATGATATTTGAACTGGAAGATGGTCTGTTGTGGTTCCTTTTCTTCTTTTCAGGGAATATATGTGTAGGAGAAAACTATGCTAAGCATTGCATGTAATTCTGAAGGAGACTTGCATCTGGTTTTGGGCATCTTCGATATGTACGGTTGTTGGTGCTGCGAGGAAACAGCTTCCTTATGTTGGAGTATGAGCGGTTCTTTATGGAGTTTACAGTTCGGCCAGGAAGCTGTTTTGCAATCTCTGACCATTTGTTGCCCAACTCTGAATGAGCATTGATCGGTACTCTGTCCTCTTGCTCGCTCTATGGATCTTACTACGAGTGTTCACAGCAATTAAAATATATTATTATCGTTTTACAAGAAATTCTATGTGAATAAAAGGATTGTATATTGGTTGTGAAAATCACCTTGCTACTATGTAGTTAAATAGAAACATAGAATGAAAAAAAGATATTTCATTAAGCAAATAATAAAAACTATGATTTATGACCATGACAAATAGCATATACATCCCATAAGCAAATATTATGATAGGTCATAGGCTTAAAAATAATAAAAACTATGATATAATATTTTTAACTGATCTACAAGAGCTATTTCATAAAAAATCAAACATGAACCTTGATGTGTGTGTATCTGTGCGCGCGTGCACGCGTGTGTGTACACATGTACGTGCATATTGTATTGTCTGTGTTAATTTTAACAAGACAAAGCTTGGGTATGACCTTTTATTCCTCAGAAGGTCATGATATAGTTTGAGGTGAAAGCTTAACCGTTCTAATACTAGATTTTAAGACGTGGAACTATAATATGATGTTAAAATTGGGTGTCCAGATTGCCATAAAAGTACTTATCACCTTAAGTTTGAAAATGAGATGATGTAAATTATAATCAATTCAAGATAAAGCCCCTTGTATCTGTAAAGTAATTCATGTATGTAAAAAATACAGATCATGGTGATTCTAAATTGAAGTGGCCATACAATATGGAATAGCAAAAAGGAAAAACTAAATAAATAAAATTAAACCTTAATGTCCGGCTGCAAACAGTTGTACCATCTATCTCTGCATTGTTTCCCAGTTCGGAAGCCCAACAATTGAGCTATACGAGACCATTTCTTCACTCCATAACGGTTCACCAACTGAACTAACAATCTACAGAAGTATAAATAACCATCAGCATTAATTAAGTCAACATTAAGTTTGGTAGTAATAATTAGACAACAAGGTATGTCAAAAAACAAAATACAAAATAAAAAAATAAAAAGCATAATTAAAAATAACACAGTAACCAGCAATGGAAAAAGTTACAAGTCTAGCATGCAGTGATCAAAATAACGACCTCGCATAGCTAAGACCATTCCCAATAGAAGAAGCAATCCCCATGTGGATTAAATTGCTACCATGACCAACCTAAACTAAGGTAATCAAATTATCAATCAATAATTTGGTTGAAAAAATAAGGAATGGAAATCAGTGTATGTAGAAAGAACTTATAAGGGCATTAACAATAATGGACCTATTTAGTTACACTCTCATTTTTGCTTTTATATTGAATAAACCAGCTCCAAGCTGTATGTTGTATATACAAATGAGGGACAAAATAATTGAAACTATGTTCAAAAGTATGCACGTCATTTATATGTCTAAAGAAGATATCATGTTCGCTCTTTACAAGTGTGAGACAACACTCTCCAATAGAAACATTGCAAGTAGAAAATCCATTTTAACATAGTACAAGAACTAGTTAATAATGACTAATGAGTCTTTCTAAATTACTTATTCAACTTTATCTTGGATCACATATGCATCCAAAAATAAGGCTTACAAAAATGATTTGGAAAATTCCTAAGGGTCGTATAAAAATTGTATAGCATTGGAAATTCGATGTCAAATTAAATCTTACCATCTGTGAATGACATAATCGTGCTTTCAAGTCAGAACATAGAGATTGGTATCATATCATTCATAGCAACAAGTGATTCAATGCTCTCAATGGCTGGGCGAAGGTACTCAGGTTCTAGTGATAGAAACTGAAGAATAATTTTAAATCATACAATTAATGTTGCCTTGAAAGATTAAAGAACTACTGTGTCCATACAAAGACGAGAAAAATAACAGTTGGTTCAGTGGGAAGTTTAGAATTTGGAGATGATGATAGCATAACACTGTCTTTGGTTTTACGCGAGGAGTTGTGACAATATTGAGGCAAGGAAATTAAAACATTTTGGCATGGTGTAGCTTCTTTCACCAGTTGATTATAATAGTTTTGACGCTGACCTTTTCCAGCTTAGGACCAAAGAGCGGTACCTTTTCCTAGTCTAATTTCAACTACTGTCAAGTTTGCATGTAGACAGAAACAACTCAAAATTCAAATAAAGTGGTTTCCAAGAGTAGCTTTTACTATTGCATTATGTGCAACACAGAAATTAGTTGAATAATAATCGTCGAATGTATTACATGACATGAAAAAGTGAGAAGTAAATCAACATTCAATCCAATATATAAAACAACCATTAGCGGTAGTGTTGGCTACTAAAGACACAGGACGCAAAATAGGTTGCATTCAAAAAGACGATATGCATTGTAGGGATTTAACAAGTTATACAAATGTCTGTATTTTATAAATCAACCAAACTAGAGATGGAGCCATTATTGTAAGTAGCATGTAAGTTATGTTTAAAGCAACAAACATTGTTTATATGCCACGTTTAAGTTTACATGTAAGTCAGAGATAACAATATCCAAGGCTGCATCAGCGACAGCCAGAGAAACCCCTCTCTCTGCCAATCTAACTACAACACTCCACATAGTTATTAAGTTAATATGTTTTAAATTCTTGATCATATGGTGCTGACATGAGTCCACTACACGTAGTAGAAACATATGTTTTGGTCGGTCTGGTGGAGTGCATAAAATATAATTGAACTTCAGTTGTAATTAGGAAAAAACAAACTGAAAAAAGCACAGCACTAAAAATATAGTACATTCCATGATTACTAATAGTTATGAGATACTAGAATAGCCGTAGACTGCATTTACATTTTTTTAATCCATTCTGATATTGCTAGAAGGGTAAATTAACAGAGTAGAGCAAGCTTTGAAATTGAAGTTTTACATATATGGTTTTGAACCACTTCTCATCTGAGGTATATATAAAGTGCTTAAGCAATGATAAGAAAGTAATTTTATCCTTGCTTGAGTAGATAGGATTTTCTTAAAAATGATTATAGGAAAGTTTGTCCCAATGCTAGCATAATTAAAAAGCTCTGTAAAATATCTAACAACATTATTTTTGTAAATCATCATAATCAAATATAGTTATATCCATTATATTCTTTCTAAATATTATTTTATATGAATGGAATTTTAACAACACTGTGTATTAAAATTAATTAAAAGCAGACAATGGTCGATGGTCGAGTGATTCAAAATTTCAATATTAGCCTATGGGAATAGATGCAAAAAGGTGCTCTGTAATTCCATATATTTGAGTTCCATATTAACAGTATCCTACCTTTTACAGTAAAATCAGATGCATTAGAATGGTATTCCCATTTCGAATTTAAAGTCTTCACAAATATTTTTTTCATTATTATAATTAAGCTTGTGCTCTGTAATTACCAGTATTGAAGGTTTATATTTGTGTACATGCTCAATCACATCATAAAACCTAGCCTGGGACAGCAAATAAAAGCACAAATCAATCACACAAAAATGCAGATGCAGCTACTAGTGGAAACAAGATGAACATTGATGATGGCATTCATAATCAAAATTCAACTAGACCGATAAGAAAAACTCAAGCAGGCAAAGGAGTCTTTAAGTTTAAAGCAACGTCTTCAAATGATGTAATCGATAACTCCATGTGGACTGATCTAGTTACTTAATGCAAGACAAAAGCTATAGGAAAAATAAGTGTAGCAAAGTGAGTTCTACCCTTAGTAACTCAGAAACCAAGGGAAAATACAATGCAATCGAACATGTGTGTTAACAGACTACAGCCTTCCTTTGTGGGTCTGCTAGAGCATAAACTTAACAGTGAAGTTGTACGTACTTTTTTCAAAAGTTTCAAGCTAGATTGGGCATACAATTTGAACATGATGGAAGACAATAAAAGTAGAATATTACTCATGTGGGATCCTAATGTGTGGCACGGCCATTCACTATATAATGATAATAGAATAATAGCTCTTATTGCAAAATATGGGAGGGCTGAATCTGGTGATTTTTGTTGTATTGGGCTGCACACACATATATAATGATAGTCATGCGACGGGCGGAGAACCAACAGAAGTCTAAATTAACTGGTTGCAAGAGGGAGATCAAAGCTCCAAATTCTTTTATTCTCGTATGTCTAGCAATAGGACCAGAACAACATAAAATCATCGTTGGACGGTAATGACAACTATGTCACTGATGAGTCGAACATGGCTCAGTGTCAAACTAATAAAGACAGTTAAATATTTGATATTACTGTTAAATAACTACAACCATCAAGCTAATAAAGATTAAAAAATATCAGTGTCAAATAACTTATGTTGACAAATGTTTGGAAGATGAATAAAAAAGTATACTCACCTGCCAAATAGCGTTGATTATTTGTGTGGCCTATTATTGAAAGCATCCATGCTTGTTTCTTTTCTAAACAAGTCTTTCATTAACATCTATAACAAATAAGCATATATGGATTTTAATCAATCAGTCAACAAGTAATCAAAGTTTTCACTAAAAAAATGGCTTGACATACAGTATTCCAATAGAAATAATTGGCAGTAATATCAGAAAAAGTAAGCAGAATTATCCATGACAAAGGGTTTTAGTACCGGAGCTAAACATAATATTATTTTGTTTTAATAAGTTATTCGATTTCTGCAAATTGCAAAACAATGTTATATCATGTTCTCCATTGCCAAACACACTTACACAGTAAGTCAATTTTTGCAAATTGCAAGACCACGACAAAACAAATTAAACATGTCAATTCTCCATTGCCAAATAAAAATTGAGTACCTTTTCAAGAAGTCAACAACCAAGTCACCGAAGATGTCTCTGCATTGATGGATGGAGTCGCCACTGCCGCCAGATTGGAGTCGCTGTCAGATTGGAGTCACCAATTCGCCATCGTAATCGAGTCGCCATCGTCAGTCAAAGTCTGGAGTCGCTAGCCGCGTCGTATGCTATGTTGGCGGCCTGGCGCTATTGGTCTTCGCCTCTTCCTTAGTCGCAAAGCCTAATCGATCGCAGGACGAATGGGGTGAACGGAGGGACGAGAGTAGTCATTTCCTGGTCGAAGAGGAAAGGAAATGATTTTGCTTTTAGGTTTGGGGATTTTTGGGGCTTAGCAATTTAGGGATAGTTTGAGGGGAGAATGAAGTAAATTCAGATGCAAAATGATCGATGAAAAAGGAAAGCAGGAAGATGAAAAAGTAAATAAAAAAATTTCGTGAAATATTTTTTACTTTACGCGGGTGCAAAGCGGGAACGTGAAATCTTTTTAGCCGCATTTATATTTTTTAGGGAAATACTTTTTGGTTGCATTTAGAAAGAAACGCCACCAATTTTTGCAACTATAAATGATTTTTCTTGTAGTGATTAGAATTTATATTGGATTCAATGAATATACTAATTAAATTTAAAACAGATGGAGTTTGATTGGATGAGAATCAAATTAAAATAGAATTTGTGTAGGATAGAAATGGAATTATTATGGGTTGAAATAACTTAAGTAACTGTGAAATGGTTATTTAATGGAATAACATGGTATGTTGTCAAGTTCCATAAATGGTTTCGAATGAAACCTATGCGAATATGAAATGTAAGTAAATGATTGTGAATAAATTTAAAAATGGAATGGAATTAAATATAAATTGAGTTGGAATCAATTTAAATTGGTTATAAAACTTAAGTAATTATTTATTCACATGGATATCGTCAAATTTCATAGAATAAATTGTCGTTTGACGTGAACGAAAGTAATTAAAATTCTCGGAGTTGATAGAAGTTAAATAAATTGATTTTGAAATCAATTGAATTAAATATGAGTTTGTTTTGCTTAAAAATAAATTGAATGTAAGCATGTGAGTTGTTAACCATTCGGATTAAGTAAAACGATGTGTGATTGGTTGTAAGCAGTTAAAATTAATGTTGGAACATTGAAATTGCTTATGAAAAGTGTTTAGTGTGCATTGCTTTTAGTATTCATGAGTTTTAGTTGTTTTAAAGAGTGAAATGATAATGAATTTCATATATATGGCACTTACATATTTAAATTGAGTAAGTACAGGTACAAGGAAGCCGTATGGCTGGATTTGAGCATGCAAAATGCTAAATAAATAACCGCTTTGCTTAAAAATGCTAAATAAAGGTACGCCTACGCAATAAAAAGATAGAAAATATGAACTGTTGTTGGTTTTTTTTGTTTTTCCGACCATGTAGGTCGATGTATATATATTTATACCTCTTGTCAAATTGCAAAATCTCCTCCGTACAAAGGAGACTCTGCCAAAATTTTCCTAAATTTTGGGAGTTAGAAAATTTTCGGAAATTTTCACTAACGACAAATGGTTTAAAATTGTAATTTGAGATAAAGGTAAATAAAATTCAATATTCAGAGGTTGGAGATGAATTGAATTCAAGTAAAATTGAAAAGGAAAATCTGAATGAAAATTGGGGAAAAGTATTTAGATTTGAAATAACTAATAAATTGAAGCAAATTAAATTTTATATGGAATTAGAATTCAATTTGAATACAACTTCAGTAGTGAGGTGGTAAAAATAAATATAATAAATATTTATATTGAACTTGAGAAATGAAGAATGAAGTTCTTAAGTAAATTGGTATTGGGAATGTACTAAGTAATTTTGGGATGGAGAAATATACTAAGTGAATAATTGAATGAAGATTAAAACTGAAAGTTGTGAAAAGGGAAATTGTGAATAAATAAATAGAAATCAAATGAATGTGAATAAAAAGAGAATTGATATAGCTAATAATAAATTGAAATTAATACGTAGGATGTACGTATATTATTTTATTCGCATAACGATTTGATCCAGACTCGAGCACAGAATTTCGAGATAGTTATATCGGTCCGAGTTGGGATTTTTCACTCGATTTTCGACGGCGAACCCTGGATATGGATTTTGATTGATTCTGGAAATTCTCTATCATAGTTTGTGGCTATGCAAGGAGAATGACAGTTTCTGATCAAGAAACCAGATCTGAGTCCGCACTAGGATGTCGGGTGGACGATACTAGTTTGGGAATGAAATTGTGTGATCGAGTGAGCGATCAGATTTGGTATTGCGTACGGATGTTATATGTGCATCGTACGGGCTTAAGTAAATCAAATATTGAAAATTTGTAAAGGAAGTGTATAAAATGATTTTGAATACTGTGGTTGGATATTATTGCTAAGTAGGACATACAGGTGTTTTTAAAAAAACAAAAGAAAATTGGTGTTTATGATTCAGAAGATAGAAATTTGAATTACTCGACAAAAAGGTATGTGGTTAAATTTCTATATGAAATTTGATGATTTTCTTGTCTAGCCACTTGGCCTTTTGTTTTCTTTTGAAATTTGGGGGCCCGTAGATGCATTTTGTAGTAGTACCGAGCTAGCCGCGCAAAGGAGACGCTGGCGAAATTTTTCGAAAATTTAAGGAGTTAGAAAAATTTTGAGAAAATTTTGATAATTCAAAATTTTGTTTCAAATTTAAATTTGAATTGATAAGTAAGTAATATTGTTTGGAACTAATGGATAAGCTAGAAAGTTAGAAAGAGGGTTAGTGTGTCTTTGATAAAAAGATTTGTTTTGAAAAGTTGTTTGAAACTATTTGTATTTGAGAAAATAGTTAACGGGGATTGAATCATTCTTCCTAACTAGTAAATTTCGACGACGAAATTCTTTTAAGGGGGGAGGAATGTGACGATCCGTAATTTTTGAATATTTGAAATTGGAATATTTAATTGATTTTAAATATTTAAAAGTTAATTTCTAACTTGAATTTCAAATATCACTAATTATTGGATAATTTAATTATTGGATTAAATTTTTGGAAATTGGATAAAATGTTGAATCTTGGGTTTCAAGCTTGTGGAAAATAATTTAAAGGCTTATAAAATTTATATTTATAATATTGGAGATAATAGAACTTTTAAAATTGAATTTAACAGTGTTTTGTTCAGTTTCAAAAATATATTGTTTAAATTGAATTTAAAAACAGCCTTCCAGGGCACAGTCTCGGAATTTGACGAATCTAGTTCCATTGGATCCGTAATAGTGGATTATTATCGGATTTCAATTTTCGTAGCGTTAGGAGTTGTCGTGTGATCGTACGATATTTAAACGCGCTGAAATCTATATCGAAAATTTAATTTGCATATATATACATTTCAATTATTTCACGTCAGTGCTTTTTGCTATCATCTCATGGTTACTGTAGCTAACCTTCTCCAACACGCCTCCCTCGACTTTATATCCCGTCCTTCCTTCCCTATTCACTTCATTTCAATCACGGCTGAAAGAAAAATATCGCATGTCCCTTGTTCAATTTCTCTTCTGTTCGAACTTGAAATCGAAGGAATTGAATCTGCATTATCTTCAATTCGAGCTCGTTCGCTTATAAAAAAAAGAAGACACTTGTGATTTCGTTCCCAATTCAATCATTGAGATTTCGCATGGAAGGGCCGATAGGAGCTCGCGACTGGAAGGAGGACACTCGACGGTGATGTTGGAGACTCACGAGCAAAGAGCGGCGCTTGGTTGCAGACGTGATGGGATGTTAAGTTTGGTGGTCGATGGCGCGACGCCTGGATCGTGGTGAGCTCGAACTCATCAACTTCGGTGACATCTCAGCGACGAGGGGATCTCGAGCTCGTTCGCACCTGGAAGCGAACCAGCGACGATGTGAGGACGAGGCGAATCGCTCACTGCAGCAGTTAGCCTGGGAGGAATTTGATTTCAATCTTGTTATTTTTGGTGCTAGTGTTGATGGACATGGTGTTGCCTTCATGCTGTTGAAGGGACTGGATGTTGCTTTTGTTGAAGGGGATGTATTGAAGGAACCTGTGTTTATAGAGGTATTTTCTGTTTTGGTTAGATTATAGGATTAATATATATAACAAAAAAAGTTTGAATCTTAAGTTAGTCTTAATGGGATTAATCTAGTTATCTCGTTGTCAATTAAATTCGTAGATTTGCTTTGGATTTTCGAAGTCAGCTTGGATTTTAGGAAATTTTAAATCTGGATGTTCGACAAATCAAAGAAGAGAAAAGGAAGGATAAAAGCAAAGGTGAGTTAATCTCACTCATCTGGGTTTAATTTAAATTTAAATAGTTAAATTTAAATATTTGGTTGAATGATTGAATTGATTGGATGTGGTATATTATATATAGTAGTATATATATATTGGAATGATTGATTTCCCGCATTATATAGCGGATGAGACCCTATGTGCCGCATAATAGCGGATGATATTTTATAATCCCATATACCGCGATATTCCACCACGAAGTTGAATTGGTATTGTGCTAACGTCTGCGGATGCAGGGAAACAGGTTGGAGGGATCCAACTGGATTTCTCAAAATTATTTAGATTGTTTAATATTTTGTGTTATGAATATTTGATATTCTGTGATGAATTATATTGATCATTTAGGAATCGGAGTTTATTGATTACTCTGGCTTGGTTATATATATATATTGGAATTTGAGGATTGAAATATATATATATATATAAGAAGTTTGGATTTTTAAAGTAAAGAAAAGGGAAACTTTCAAATAAAATAATTATAAGGAATTTGGATAATTTAGAATGGTTTGGAAGAATAAAAGTCGATTTTTAAATTTGTAACAAATAAATCCAAAGTATGGGAAAGAGATATTTTGAATAAATAAATTCAAGTGATAATATTTATAGGGAGTAAAGAATTTATTTTAAAATTCAAGGTTTAAATTTATTTAAAAGGGATAAGAAAGGAATTTGGGAATCTGAAATTGGTATTCTCAGTTAAAAAAGGATTTTTAAATCATAATAAGAAATAAAATATGAGGTTAATGGATTTTGAAATAAATGGAGAAAGTAAGGAAATTTATTTCAAATGAATAAATTGGAAATCAATTTGGAAATTGATTTAAGTGTTTTAAACACTGGATTTTTAAAGGGGAAATGAGACTATGGAATTTATAAACTGGGTTTATAAAGGTGAAGTAGTATATCAGTGGATATTTGGAAGAATAAATTCACGGTGGGAATTTATTATAGGAATGGGTAAATTAGTTTTAAAAATAAATAGTGATTTATTTTTAAAGATGTGAAAGAGAAGATAATTTTTCCTGGATAGCCAAGTACGTTTTCAAAGCAAATTTTAAAATATAAGTTAAAAGTTTTAATGTTGTTTCAAAAAGCATGTTTTAGAAAATTTATTATTAAATGTTAGATTTCAAAGTAAGTATTTCTCAAATTTTATTATAGTAGTAATTATTTAAAGGCGACTTGAAATTTTGTTTTAAAGGGATAAAAATTTAGTTTTATATTTTATAAAGTAGCTTCATTTTAAATATTCTTAAAGTATATTTTTGAATAAGTGTTAAAATAGTTTTTAACTTAAATGTCTTAAAGGATATTTTATAATAAAGAGTTTTAAATTATTTTAAAAATCTAAGGTTTTTGTACTTGGTGTTTCCAATGGTAATAAATATTTGGGAATTTATTCCATAAGAGGAGTGTGGTTTGAAAACTATTTTCAAAAGGGTTGAAAATGAAAATATATCTTGCGAAGATATTTGTGAGGTAAATAAATAATTTGGAAAATTATTTATTGTTTGATGGATGTTTGTGGATGTTAATTGATAGTTAAATAACCGACTATCAATATTGGCCAATGCGCTGATCGTTTCGAAGAGACTGAGGTCGTGATTAATTTCTCGAAAACCACTTTAATTCGGTTTGTACGATTTCGTGGGGAAAACGAGTTCGGAGTCAAAGATGGAGCAGTGAAGTGCAAGGGCTAGTCTCTACTAATACTGAGGGTGATTACAAAATGGATGTAGTAGGAGTAGTGCCTTCGGTTCCGTTTGATCCCGGGACGGACTTGTATGGATGAATGCTTTCAGAACATCGTCAGGAGGACGGTGAGCATTCTAAGTGAAATGTTATATAAAGGAAACGCTTAGCCTCCAGCCTCATCAACCGGGAATGACTGAAAATCAGGGGTTATGCAGCAAGGCTATGTGGGTAGCACCCATTAGGGTGAGGTCATCCCTGTCTAGATGTCCCTTTTTATATTCGGCTTAGTGGTGCAGTTGCTGATCCCAACCGTGGGGTGATCTTACTCGGAATTATCCAGTAAGGGGTAGTTCCGGCTTTGTGTTGCAGGGGATCGGGCGTGGTCCTCGGTACGCTGATCTAGACCAGGTACTGTGACAGGTGTTACCCCAGTGCCTAATCATTAGTTGGAAATCCATTCTCCATATGCGCCTTTTATGGTTTTTGTCTGTAGAACCCACTTTGTGGCTAGTATGCTGGAATTTAATCATGTAACAATTTTAGCTATTTGAATAAGTATTTGTATATAGACACTATTATAATATTAGACAGATTTGATAAAAGTGTTTTGGCTATCGTAAGGTAAAAACCCGACATGTTTATTTGTGGCGTGGTCTTACAAGATGATTTTTATTTCAAAGGGTTTGGAAAACTTTAATAATCAAATTGAGTGTGTTTTCTCACGCTGGTTTTCCAGACTGACTCGGGTGTTATTTTATTATAATGCTCGGGCCAGACCGAGTATTATAGATACAGGATAGGATAGTGTGGAGCTCAGGATACGAGCTGGATGGCGAGATGTATCACTCGTACTTGGTATATATTCCGCTGTATTGTGTACTGTGTATTCTGTTGTGGGTCAAGTTAATATAACTGACCAGTATTTGATTCTGATTGTATTGTACTCTGATATTGTATTCTGGTGATGTATGTATAAACAGATATAGTTTCTTTCTGTAAAGATCAGTTATTATCTATTATATTTTATTCCGCTGCGATGTGAGATTCTGTTGTGTTGTTTTCTTTTCTTCTACCTCCTTCTTCTTTAACCCTAATGGTTCGTATTTCCGTTCTTCTTGAGTTGATTTGATGGAGATTAATGTCAATTCAAAGGGTACAAGTTTGCGGGTCATCACAACATAGGTACGGTACAAAACAAACTCGTAGAAGGCGCGATAGGGCATGCGACAAGGCACTCGAGGCAATGCCAGGGTAGATAGTATTTGTGGATCCGAACTGGTAGTAACGCATAGCAGCTACTACCGCCCACCTTGTGACACACTCCCAAATCAAAGGGTGAACCCAATCAAATCACAAAAGCAATAGAATGGTATCAAAGAAATGTGCCCGATCGGAGGAATGACCTCACTTAGCCCGGCATGGCTCCTGTTTTAGCCGCATCATGCTGACTCACGTGAGTCAGGGCTACGTAAATACCATATAGAATCGTCACCAAACCATCCTACTTCATTCCGGAATCTCCACCACGTACACAGTTGTCAAAGTGCTTTTCAGTATTGGCAGAGAGTATGACAATATCTGATCCCGGTCTCTTTAACAACCAAACGTTATTATAACACCGTGGTCATTTTATTTCAAATCATATTTCAAATCCAAAATATCATATCTATTTCAAAACCATATCAATACGATATCATTGTTCACTCAAATAATATTCATTTCCAAAACCATAATACTTTCCAAAATTTTAACACTTCTAAAATTATAATATTTTTGAAACTTAGGAAATCATAACACTTGGAAATCATAACACTTTGAAAATTCATTGCACTTTGAAATCATATTACTCCCACTTAAATAGTTTCGATATTAAAATAGTATATATAATAAAATAGTTTATAAAGTAAATAATTAGTATATTGAAAATAGTTAAAAATTAAAATATTTTATATTTAATTAATTTATAAAGTAAAATATTAAATAGTTTTAAATATATTTTAAAATACTTTATATAATATAATAGTTTCCTCAAATTTCACAAATCAATTCAGATCAACTCGAATTCCAAAATTTAATTTAATTTAATCTCAATTCACCAATTTCAATTCAATTCAAACCATTTAAAATTTATATCGATTTCAAATACACATATAAACTACAATTTAAACCATTTCAATTTCAATAGAGTTCCAAGCTTAAATTCATTTATATTTCAAATTCAACCTTACCATTATTTAACATTGAAAAATTCACTTAGTCAATCCAATATCAATTAAATAAAACCTTAAATTACAATTTATGTAAACTAAATATTCCCTTCATTTTATTTACTTCAAATATTCATTTAATCACTTTAAATCAAAATCAAGTTATAAATCATATCTTTAAAATCTCAAATTTAATAAGTTTCAAATCGTTTTTATTTAAGAAAAATTCAAATAAATTTCAAATAAATTTCTATTTCTCTTTCTAACTTAATTTATTAAAATTATTATAAAATCTATATTAAAGATATAATATCTTAAAATCAATATTTATTAAAACCACATTTTTTTTTTCAAAAACCTTGGAAATCATTTTCAAAAAATACATATAGACCAAAGGTGACTGCATATAATTTTCTATCCTATGGTCAAGTGATACGGATATTTATCATTTCAATTCGCAATTTAAATATATACGAGTATATATATTTTCAACCCGCAGTCCCAAATTCAATTTAATGAAAATCGCTTGGGTTTATCATTTCAACCCATAACGATTTTCTCCAATTCTACAAGGTCGTTCGGGTATGTATCATTTCAACCCATAGGGAATTTTAGACTAACAAGGAGCTTGCAGAGTGAGAACAGTTATGATAATAATATAACATATCAATAACAGAGATATATCATCAATAACAATTTAAATAAAATATAAACAATAGGACAGGTGAACAATTTCAGATAATAGCATATCATATATAGCAATTAAAAATTAACAGTTCAATTTAGCAGCATATTCAATTGTCGTTTCAATTGAAATCAAATTTAATAAATATAAGAATGTTAATCGTGAGTGATTGCTCACCTTTTGAGGCTAGAGATATTCGACAATGGAATGGGTTACAAATCCAAGCTCTAATTTCAAATCAAAGCAAGATTGGCACGAATTCGACGAACAAGGCTGATAGCTTGGAATTGACAAAATCAAATCAAAACTGGATTGATGAAGATAATTGATATAAGTGAACTCATATATAACTATATATATATATATGCAGTATCATATTCTGAATCCAAACACATATTAAATTAAATATATATGTATTTATATATTCCAAAATCATTGTTCTTAAACTCAAGTATTAAGGATCAAAGACATATACTTTATACTTAAAAACCATTAGCAAACAAAATCTTAAACACATATAAAAAATGTTTTGAAACCAAAACCAAATGATATTTTTTTTCTTTTCCCGATAGACTACATTATACATCCTTATATATATATAACATTGTATACATTATTATAAAACTGTTTCAAAATACTGCATAACATAATATATATATATATATAACAAAACATATTTTATATATGTATATACTTTTAAATCATATTACCACATAACAATATGTACAAATTGACAACATAACAAAAATCTGGAAACATAAAAATGTATACAGCTTACATAAAAATATGTATGAATTGACACACTAAGCTTTAAGATAATATATATATAATACCCTTTGAACATATATATACATCTAAATATACAATATAACTCTTTTACCATAAACTTCAACCTAGTAAACTGTATAACGGTATAATCCTTTATAACAAGCTTATACGTACACTAACATATATTTTATATATTAAAACTTATATATATATAACTATCACGCATATAAATCATATAACATACATATACTATATATATATACATATCATCAACATATTTCAAAAGTCAATCACTACTATAACAAATATACATATGACAGAAACCAAAATCTATATACATTACCAGACCAATATTTATATTTATATATATATATATTCTTATTTAAAATGCACGATACTTATATATTATATTTTATTCATTGCGAAAATATCAACATATCCTATCATATATATATTAAAGATACCAATATACCATATTACATATATATATATATATTTATACATATCACAGTACTAACAGAACCATTTATATATTAAATACATAATCTATACTGTAACACAAACTGTAAATAACCAAAACTATATAACCAACTTTAAAATATAATGTACATAAACTGAAATATAAATATTTATATCTTATAACTAAATATACAATATATATATATATACGAAATTGTTATTTAAATATATATACTTAAACCAAAACACGTAAACACACACACATATATATATATATATACCTTACGTCATATAATATAAGAGGGCACGGCTGATATGGTTGAGCAAGACGCGGTGACGATAGGAGTGCTACAAGAGTTGATGGCGATCGGCAGAGAAGGAGTATCTCAGGCAAAATTGAAACACAAATTGACTTATATAACATGCTTTAGATGAGGAGAAGGCTGCAAGTTCTGTCAAACCGTGGTGAGGTTGAGTGAAGAGGTGGAGACAGGCCGCGTTCTGTGGGTGGCTGGATCGGACAGGGAAGTGATAACTGACGTGGTTGCGTGCCGGCAGGGAGGCCGAGATGGTGAAGTCTTCTGGAAAAGGCCGAGCTTGGGGAACGGTGAGAGGCTTTTGGCTGCTACTGCTTCTAGATGAAGGGCACGCACGGAGAAGGAGAAGCGGCCAGAGGTGGGTTGGTGGTTGTTGAAGCTAGCTTGGTGGTGCAAGGGTGATGGTCGAAGTGGTAGGTCGGAGAGGCTGCTATCAGTGGTGGAGTTCGGTTGCTTTAGGTTGTTCCGAGCTCTAATATATACATGCGAAAAGAATAAAGGGTGAGGGATGTTGTGAGCTACAGGGGAAAATGTTTATAAGCTTGATGATGGAAGAAAGAAGTGAAGGGTCAGAGAGAAAAAGAACGAACCATCAATATAAACATTGAAACCAGTGGAAAACAAAAAGTCAATCACGACAATTTAGGAGATATAAATGCAAACAGCTGTATTTTGGGAATTATAAAAGCCAATGGTTGTTCAATTTAAATGGTGGAATATGAAATGATGTAAGGAACCAAAAGACACAAACTGGTTACCGATACGGTTACCATTTACACGGATTCTACCGCGTACCGGACTTCAAAATACAGAATTGAATATACCGCAGAGATTAGCACGACGAGGACCAGAATGGTACATAGATTTCAACGATACGATCAAGTTATAAAACTTAAATTTCTGCTGCCGAAAATGCTGCAGAAATGTAGAAAATAAGATAAACAGGATTAGAGAAGTCCAAATTTGGTGAAACGAAATATGACGTCTCACTCAGAAGATGATTTACAAATTTATTATATAAAAATATCCACGTTTGGAAAATATTTTATTATCATCAATTATTAACCGATTTGAATTTAAATAGAATTACACAATAAAATAAACATCAATATTTTCTGACAAAAATTTACCATTTGCTATGTTTAAGTAGACGTATTTCAAATATTAAATTTTATTTCCAAATTCAATTATTTAAAATTTCTCCAAATTCAGTGAATTACGTTATTAAAACCATTAAAATTTACGGGTCGTTACATAATACCTTTTGTATTGGTTTCGACTTAGTTGAAGCGGAAATATAGGGTCGAAAGGTAGCTATTAGAAGTGGCGAAACATTAAATCTATGAAAACTATTTTGTTACCTTTTTAGGTAAAAGGCTTTTCAACAAACTTACCTATTTGTAAAAATATGATTGGTTGCCATAAATTTTATCAAAATCTTTTATAAAATACTACCGAATTTATTTAGAAATATTTAAAGGTAATTAACAAAGAAGCCCTTCCCTTTAACAGAACGATTAAGACCTTAAGTCTTCCATCTTAAATAATTTAATTTACATAGTAAATTACTTAGAAAAAATCCCAAAAAATCATCAAAAATCACTTATAATATATTATCCAACATATATTAATTTCAGACCCAAAATCTTTATCTAATCGTCGAAATAAATTTTTGAACCCAATTATTCATATCTTCCTTTGAAAATTCATAATAAATTATCCATGGCTTGGATAATTAAAAAAATTAAACCCATCTCCAAAATAATGTTTTACATAACATATTTGATCCTCATGGCATTCGAAACCAAATATAAACGATTTTAGCCTTAAAATCAAAATAAACATTTATCAAACATACTTATTTGAATCAAACATATCATGTAATCCAAGCATATCATCATTTAAAATCATTATATAGGATTTAAAATTAAACTCGAAATCAAATGCTCATTAAAAACCAAAAAATGGGATGGTTTTGATTATTATTCACCTTGATTTGGATAAAGAACTTGAGATTTGATGTTGCATAACTCTTCTAGCTTGATCCCTTAGCTTTTAATTGGATTTTCCTCTTCTTTTCCCCTAGGTAATTGCCGTCTTGCTTCTTAGTTTATGTTTTAGGATTTTGAACTTGTGAAATGAAAATAGGAGTAAGGGTTTAGGGGTTAAGGGATATGGTGGACGGTTATTCCCCATAATACCCTTTGCCTTATTCTCTTATTAGTTAACTTGGGAACTATTCACATAAACCCACTCTTTTAAGTTTATATTTAGTTAAGCTCGGCCTTTAATAAATTTTCAAATCTCAAACCCCTTATCACTCTACTCTTTACATTATTCTATTTAATTTATTTAATTAAATCTCCTGACTAATGTTATTAAAAATTTAGGGTGTTACACGAACCATGCTCCAAAATTTACTGTGGTCCCAACAAAACAGCTGCGACCAACAACAAAACTTGAAAATATTCCAGCTGCTATTTCCTGCCTACTTCACACGGAAATATTTCTTCCAATAACTGGTAATACAACAACACTTCAAACTACATACCCCAATAAAATTGAACGTCGTTCTTATTTTTCCCATACCTTAAAGAGAGAAAATATAAAAACCTCTATTTTGTAAACCAAAGAATCACCGAGCTAAATATATGCTCCTTCATACTTATTTCTAAATAATAGAAACTATTTCATACCAAAACTTCCCTTAAAAATCAAACTTATATATATTTCAGGTTTTCCAAATCCTTTTCAAAACACAAATTTCCTTGCCAAAAACCAAAATCAAACCTTTACTTATATATATATAAATATTTAAGGATCTCAAGAATTAATCCTTTATAAACTAAAAATTTCTTAGCACTACTAATGTGGTAGTATACGTGTTTTTTTGAAAATTAAAATTTCAAAACTTTCCCAAAACAAAATTTCCAAAATAAATCTTGGAGAAGAGAAATCATTTGAAAACCCTTTTTCCAAACTCTAATGTATTTCCAAAATATAATTTATAAAAATTCTCTCATGGGTTTTAGACTAAGGAATTGACATTAATTCTCCAAATAAAAATATGATTTGCAATTAAAGAGGTGATTGATGAATGCATCCTAGCAAAACTTGCTTCCGGACAATAGCGACATACAGACTCTAATTTCACGTCCATCTAGAATAAATGTGTGTCTCCGACTGGAACTTATCCAAAATTACAAGGTAGCTAGAATCTCAAATATCAAGTCGAATACCTCCAGTCTCTAGGATTACCATATGTCGTACTCATGCTTTTCATCAACAGCGTCTTATGCATCGCTAGCACTTCGTGGGGTACTTCGGAGTTGGCATGAAAATCTTAACTCTAAGATATTTCCAACCCATAGTTGCTTTGCCCATTCTTTCGAAGTGGAACTACAACTACTTCTATAGTCGCAAATTTTAGAATCTAACGTAAATATATAATATTACTAGATAGGAAAATACGAATATGTTCTCTCAATTTATCCTAATTTCTCTGATCTACTAACCTAAGCTTTGATACCAAATATAACAACCTGTACCTCAATGGGCCTAAATTTGACAAAAATCGAAACCCAAATCCATCAAAGCACAGATCATTGGAATTAGTACCTACAAATAAGCATGAGCATTATCAGAGATCGATAGAAATCTAAATTCATAGCGGAAAAAATAATAGGATAAATATTGACTATGGTTACTACCTTGGAATTAAGGGAATTCCTTGGATATCGTATTTCCACATCGACATCGGGCATGAGAGAAAGGAAGACTTCTCCAACAACTAAACACATCTAGCTCCAGTGACTTATTCCTCTAAATCTATCATGTTGGTTGTAATAAGGAGGGGGTCAGAACAATGTTCCGGTGAGTGGAAAATCAATAAATTGTCCATAACATAAATTTATACCGATTGGTTTCTATTTAATAGTTATGTCTATTAAGGTAGCGATTCAACCTAACCTTGCATTGCACACACGATTACTTATCTACCCCTTCCCATGGTACAAAATACTGATGAAGCCTAATCAACCACCCAATACTTCATAACCCATTTTCCAGTTAATACTTCTAAAAATGAAGTGGGTTTCTATAATCACCATAAAATACTTTTAATAGAGAAATAGGTGGACTCTGCCATTTAAGATCTCAATTAAGGTAGACCCCGTCATTTAAGACCTATTCCCAAGGTGGTTTCCTAACAATGTTTTCAATGATCGGTGGGTTCTAGCTACAAAGACCTCTAACCACTGTTAAGGCTTCCAAAATTTAATGTCCAACTATTACCGCATCTTATCGTCAATACAATCACAGCCATGTAAGAGACATTACCCAAGCCACTCAATACCTTTTAAAGGACTAGGTGGACTTCTAACCATTAAATACCTATATTCTAGGTAGGTCCTATGTCACTTAATACATATCCTCAAGTGGACTACTCACTGGTACTATCGCTATTACAGCCTTATTAATGCGAGAGACTGTACCCAATCCACTTAATACCTTATTAATAAGGACTAGGACGACCACTGACCATTTAACACCTATTTATAGGTAGGCATTTGTCATTCAACCCAAGGCAAACTCCTCACTGTACTATATAACTGACATCTCTTGGAATCTCACTAAGTTACTTAATACTTCTTTTTAGGAAAGAGGCAAACCCTTAGATCGGTCACTTAATACCTCAAACCCGAAGTGAAACCTTCCCGAGGTATCCAATATCACTCTTAATTATAAATATGGAATCTCATTAGGTTACTTCTTTTAGTAGGGAGGCGGGCCCTAAAATAGCCACTTAATATCTTAACAGTAAAGTAAATCCTTTTAGGGACATCCTTATTTATTTGGAATCTCATTAGGTTACTTAATACTTCCTTTTAGGAGTGAGGCAGACCCTACAGCCACTTAATACCTCAAACTAGAAGCGAACCCCTATGGAGATATCCCTCACCACTCCTAATTCATAATTTGGACCATTTAATACTTTTCAATTAAGAAAGCAGGCCCAATCTCTCATGTCCTCAAGGATCCTAGGATTAGTGATATCTCACATCAGTATTAAGTGCAACTGACTACTGGTAGCCTCAAAGTGAAGGGCAGTTTTCTGTCGAGTAAGATTCGACTGCTATCGAGGCCAATGAATCAGGCATTTTGACCCAGCTATATTGAACTAATTGCACAAGTTAGATTCGACTGCTATCAAGGCCGATGAATCCAGAGTGATGGTAGTAGGGACTACAAGTTAAGTACAGATGATAATATGAAGTCGAGAATGAATGGAATCAATAGAGATACAAGGCAGAATGTTCGAAGTATGAAATATTGTTCAACATATAGGAAGGATCGACATAAATTGATTTCCATCATAGGGACCGGCATGTTTCAAGGAGTAAAAGCATTTCAATAGAAAACTATTAATATCTCAAGATCCACAAGTTCAATGCATATGAAATTTTGTGAGCAAGATATGAGGACCATAGGGAGCCTACCCTAGGGATCACACCTCAAGAAGATGAAGTTAGAGGGATCGTCACTCTTCCCTTGGTAGGGATTGGTAGGAAACAGTAAGCAATCCATGTTGAAGCAAAGATCAAGCAATAACTCAAGTTCTACCAATCTAATTGGCATGAAATTTGAAGGTTAAACATATGTTAGCATGAGGAAGCGACCATAGGGATCGCACCCTAAAAATCGACCAAAGTAGGGATCGGTTGTAACACCCCATATTTTTATAACATTATTTAGGATTTTAAATTGGTTAAATTAAATAAAATAATGTAAAGATTAATGGGTTGAGATTTGATTAAGCTAAGGGTAGCCGTGCCATGTTAAATATAAATCCAATGAGATAACATAAATTAATATGTTAGGAAATGAGTAAGGGCGATATGGGAAATATGATAGGCTTATACCCTAAACCCTTAGGAATAGAAACTCACGTTCATTCTCATTTTACGAAACTAAAAACTCTTAAGGCCGGCCACCATTATTGTTCTCAAGGAAAGATTAAAGCTAGGATTCAAGAGAAGAAAGATAATCAACTAATTCAACATCAAATATCACATCTTTTAATCTCAAAGCTAAGGCGAATAATTACTTAATCCCATTTTCTTATAGTTTTCGTTTTATGATTAGATCCGAAATGATTTTGCAAGTTTATGCCATGTTTTCATGATTAAAGTTATATATATGCTTGTTGATGAATTATATATGTTCATGTTAGTTTTTATGATATGTTTGACATGAAAACCGTATTAAACGACATCCAAATGCCTTGGAAATTTAAATATAGGTCAAAAATGATATTTTAGAGATGGGTTACAATTTTCATAATTTTCTAAATTTATGTGGATTTTATATTAATTTCTAGTAAAGAAAATGATTTATTGGGTTATAAATTATTTACGGATAAAATAATTATTATTCGGGTTTGAAATTTTTATATGTTGGAAAACATATTAAAATAGATTTTCAAGGATTTTTCTAGATTTTTCCTAAGTGATTTGATGAATATATAAAATTATTTAAGGTATGGAACTTAAATGTTTTATATTTTTAATTAAGGAGAAGGAGCATTTTATAAAATAAAATTATTATTTATTTCTAAAGGTTGTGGCAGCACTTTTCTGAAAATATTTGTTAACCAATAAGATTTTGACAAATAAAGGCAGGTTAGTTGAAAAATTTTCCTTTTTAAGTTAAAAACAAGAAAATCATGCTTTTAGCATGTTTCAGCCATTTTAGGCATCGAACCTTCTGACCCAGACTTTCTGACAAGGTCGAAAGGTACAAAACGTTCGACAAAGTCAAACAAATGCATATGGTATCAAGTTGCTTGGTATGTAATGAATTGGACAAGGTCGAAGAGTTCTTAGTCGAAAGGTTGGTTGCCAAAGAAGTTGGAGTATGTTTGTTTTATATAAAAAAAATCGCGTGCTTTGCTTTTGAATAACAGCTTTCGACTTGGTTGCTTTAGACCAGGTTAAACATGTAAAATAAAGGTTTTAAACCTTTTGAAAAGGTCGAAAGATTACTGCCGCTTTACAACCTTTCGAAGTTGTTGCTTTCGACAAAGACGAAAGTTTTGCTTGTTTTTAAAACCAGCTGCTTCTCCATGCTTTCAAAAGAAAGCTTTCGACTTAGATGTTTTACTCTTGTTTTTAATTGAAGGATAATCCAAATCTTTCGAACAATTGTTTTAAAGGCAGAGGCCAATTGTTTTAAATGATATGTTTTAAAGCTTTCGAAGCTGAGCTTTCGACAAAGTCGAAAGGTTGCTTCCAATGAAGTCGAAAGGTTTTCAAAGAAGATTTTCCACATGTTTTAAGCTGAACCCAGTAAGCCATTGAGAAGTTTATGTTTTAAAAGGTTGAATGCTTTCGAAAGGTTTTAGTTCAATGGTTTCGACAGGTTTTAGTTCAATGGTTTTGAAAGGTTTGAGTTCAACGATTTCGAAAGGTTTTAGTTCAATGGTTTCGAAAGGTTTTAGTTCAATGTTTTCGAAAGGTATGAGTTTAATGATTTCAAAAGGTTTGCTTTGAATGGTTTCAGAAGGTTTAAATGGAAGGTTTTCCAAAGGTTTTCTAAGGCAATGTTTTAAGTCATTTTTAAAGAAGGATGTCTATAGTTTTATTACTTTCAAAAGGAATGATTTCAATAGTTTTGAAAGGTTTGATGGTTGGTTTCGAAAGGTAAGATTTTGGCCTTTTGGCTTAGAAAATTAAAGGGTTTCACTTGGTTTTGAAAGAGATGTTTTCAAAAGTTTAGAAGGGGTTACTTTCAAATGTTTAAATGTTTTCATCAACTAAGTTTTGAGTAAAGAAGATATATATAACATGGTAATGTGATTTTGAGTAAAGCATAAAGATTATATATTTTCCTGGTTTGAGTTTGATATAAAGGTTTTAAATCATTTTGAAAATGTTTTCAAGGAAAATTATGGGAGGGGATCCTTAAGTGAAAATGACTCAGATATTAGAATAACAGATGGGACTAGTATGGGGTCGCGCCAATACATTAGCTATTAGCCCCAGCTAATTGTTGTCCAAAATTCCAGTGTATAGGGCTTGGTCATAGGTAGACTAAAATTTTGATTACACACCAAAAGGAATATATGTTGTATACAGATAGGTTATTGGTGAGCCCAAAAACCATTAGGATCAGGAAGACCTGGGAGATGATTAAGTTAGGGACAG
Source organism: Allium fistulosum (assembly GCA_030737815.1). NCBI lineage: Eukaryota > Viridiplantae > Streptophyta > Magnoliopsida > Asparagales > Amaryllidaceae > Allium > Allium fistulosum. Next base: position 504,421,900 of record CM060903.1, on the reverse strand, counting down.
ACCGACCAGAAATGAAGTATTTAACAAATAGTAAAGGATAGATAGTCTAGAAAAAGAATAGCTAACATGTGTTAGATTAATTTTGATTATATTGTCTGGTAGGTCCAAGTTAGCCAAAGGTTAAAAGTTATCCAAACAAAACTTATGTGTTTGAACAGATAGTTCATTATTACCTGATATTTATGTATGTTTACTTACTGCATTGTTTTACAGTATTTAACCAGTTTTGGTTGCAGGAAAAAGGTTTTGCAAAGATATATTTTAAAAGGATGTTAGTGAGGAGAAACTCGTTCCGCTAAGCGGCGTGGTCTCACTTAACATATAAAACCGGGATGTATAGTATTATTCATACCAGGCTTTATGTCTGACTCAAAGTTTATGTTTTTCCTTTAAACTCTCGAGTGCTCAAAATTAATTTGAGTAGGCTGAGGGGTTATGGTCTTTTCAGGTTTTAGTAGGATGACGAATAAGGCTACTGGAGGCTTGCAGGAGGCAAACAGATAGCTATTTAGGAGTTGTAGTTCTTATTTTATGTTTTGATGTATTTCTGCTATGTTTTGTATTAAGTCTATTATGACTCTATGACTTTGATCATCCAAGGAGGTATCTTCATATACCGCTCTTGGCCTATTTGTAATAAGTATATTTTATCTCTGCTTGGGAACGTATTTGGGATTATGTAAGTTGAATATGGAACATCTATTTTAAATATAATGAAGTAAAAGTTGTTTTGAAATCTGTATTTTGTTTCATATTCAAGTGCTTCTGGTATTATATATACCATTAACATAGCCGTATTTAGTCGTCGGAAGCTAATACTATAGATGATTGCAGCATTTGTAGCATTTAGTTTTGGGCCTCTAGATAGGGGATATTACAGCTTGGTATCAAAGCATGGTTTATGAAATACTTTAACTGAAAATGGTTTTTGAAAACATAATCCTTAGTAATCAGAGTTAAGAACGGGGTATGGGATAACACTACAGTAACGTACTTGTAATTGTTATATATAAATATACGCTATATCTTTAGACTCCTATCTTACTTAGGCTATTCATTTGTATCTCACGAAGCTTGAATACAGATATGGAAGGAAGAAGTGGCATAATTAATCTTGGAGGAGATAGCACCACCACTAATGGAAATGCCCGACCAAATGCTAGAAGAGGTCTAGGTCAGTCTCAAGCTGAAAATGTTGGTGTTGGGGTTCCCCAAGTGGACATGGGAGCCATGTATCAGTTTTTCATAAACATGATGCAAGCTGGAATTGCAGCTGGAGTTGTCAAAGGAAATGTTGCTGGAGGTGGAGTTCAGGAAGCTTCGATGGTCAACCAGTATGCTAACTTGAGCAGAGACTATATCAGGCTTGGAGGGAAGCCGTTCATTGGAACTGATGATGCGATTGAGGTTGAAAACTGGTTGTTGCATTGCGAGAGGATTTTTGCTGACCCAGGATTGAATGATGAGCAGAAGAGGAGATTAGCTTCAAGACAGCTTTAGAGATCTGCTATATTTTGTGGAATACTGTTGTAGCTGGTGTTGATGAGGAAACCATGACTTGGGCGGATTTTAGGAGAAGGTTTCAAGAAACGTTTATGTCGGTGATGGCACGGTCGGCATTGGTTAGGAAGTTTGCTAAACTAGAACAAGTGGAGATGTTTGTTCTAGAATATGCAAGAAAATTTAAAGAGTTGGCCCGGTACGGGTATGCTTTGGTTGATACGGTGATCAGGAGAAATGAGAAGTTTATAAGAGGCTTGAGGCCGGAGTTGATAAGTGCTACCTTGCCACATGTAAGAGATCCAGTGATGTAGTGGTAGAAATGGCGCTGAGACAGGAAGAGGCGTTAGCTTGTTTAAGGAAGAAAATGAAGGAGGTCCAGGTGGGACAAGGCCATAAAAGAAAGTTTTTCCATAAGAAGAATGCTCATAAGGGAGGAGCACAGAAGAAGGGAAAATCTGAGGTGGTTTGTTATAAATGTGATAAGAAAGGACACTATGCTAATGAGTGTCGTACTGGAGAAGGAAAAGAGAAAGGAAAGGAGGTGATTGGTAAGAAGAACATCTGATGCTTTAATTGTGATCAGATCGGCTATTATAAGAACAAATGCCCAGAGCCTATTAGAGAAGGAAAGGGGCAGATGTATGCAATGGAGCCCGCAATTTCAAGGCCAGTTGTGTAGGAGAAAGGGAAGACTGTTCTAGGAGGCTCGCTATAGATTCACGGTATGTCTGTTAGCATTCTATTTGATACTGGTGCATCACATTCTTTTATTTCTCGATGTTTAGTAGATAAGCTTAACCTAGAGCCCTCATACTTAGTTACTTCCTTAAGGGCAACAAATCTAATAGGAGGTTATGCGACACTTGGGATGAGATGTGACCATTTAGGGTTTGATTTTCTAGGTCATACTTTTGATTGCTGTTTGCATATGTTTGATTTTGTGGGATTTGGGATTATCCTTGGGATGGATTGGTTAAGTAAATATGATGTTAGGATATTTTCCCGTGATAGGAAAATATCACTTAGACATCCGGATTGTAGTGATCGGATAATTTATACCGTAGAGAACCCTAGCTGCGAAGTAAATGCTTTACTGGGTATCATGCAGTTGGAGGGTAAGTTGCATCGAGTCTTTGTGGTTAAAGAGTTTGCTGATGTGTTTGAGCTGGTAGTTGGACTGCCACCGAAATGAGCCATTGAGTTTTGGATTGATTTGGTGCCTGGAGCAGAACCGGTGAGTAAGCCACCAAGCAGGATGATACCTACGAAGATGAGAGAGTTGAAGGTGCAGCTGGTAGATTTGGAAGGAAAGAATTTTATTCGACCGAGTAGTTCGCCATGAGCAGCTGCCATAGTGTTTGCTAAGAACCCGGATGAATGGTTAAGGCTATGTATGGATTATCGTAAGTTGAATGAGAAGACGATAAAGAACCGATATCTACTGCGGAGAATTGATGATTTGTTTGATCAGTTAAGTGGAGCTAAAGTATTCTCTCAACTGGATTTAGCGACTGGATTTCATCAGCTTAGAGTGGCAGAGGATAGTATTTCTTTGACGGCGTTTAGGATAAGGTATGGATCATACGAATGGTTAGTTATGTTATTCAGACTAACTAATGCGCCAGCATTCTTTGTAGATCCGATGTACCAAATTTTCCAAGAGCACTTGGATAGATTTGTGTTGGCTTTCATAGAGGATATTCTGATATACTATAAGGATGAGAAGGAGCATGAAGTTCATCTTAGAGTTGTGCTCGAGATGTTGAGGGAGCATCAGTTGAAGGCTAAGTTTTCGAATTTTCATTTTTGGAAGAAGGTAGTGAAATTCCTTGGTCATGTAGTCTCAGAGAAAGGGTTGTTTGTAGATCCAACTAAGATCGAGGTGGTGAATAATTGGAAGTGACCCGAGATGGTGACCGAGATAAAGAGTTTTCTTAGATTGGCTGGATATTATCGAAGGTTTATAAAGGATTTTTCGCTGATAGCTGCACCGATGACTAAGCTTACACGAAAAGATGTGAAGTTTGTATGGACTGATAAGTGTGAGGAAGCATTCTAGAGCTTGAAACACTTATTGACCCATGCACCGGTGTTGGTGGTTCCAGAGGGGAATCGGGATTTAGTTGTTTATACTGATGCGTGTGGAACTGGATTGGGAGCTGTGTTGATGCAAAGAGGTAAAGTGATTGCTTATGCTTCTAGACAGCTCAGACCACATAAAGTTAGATAGCCCACGCATGATTTGGAGTTAGCTGCTGTTATATTTTATTTGAAGGTGTTGAGGCATTACCTTTTGGGAGAGCGATTTGAGCTGTATACAGATCATAAGTCATTGAAGTACTTGTTCTCCCAGAAGGAGCTGAACATTAGACATCAGAGATGGTTGGAGTTTATTGCTGCTTATGATTTTGGAATTGAGTACACCCCCAGGAAGGGAAATAAGGTAGCGGATGCACTTAGCAGGAAATATCAGAATGCAGTATTGCTATGATTGCTGAGTGGAAAGACTTGGAAGCATTATCAGCTTGTAGAGTGTAGTATAGATCCGAAGTAATTTCTAGTGCAGGAAGTGTTGTAGTTTCTTGTTTAGAAGTTCGACTAGTAATGATTGAGAAGATAGCTTCTAAATAGGAGGAGGATCCAGTTTTGGCTGAACGGATCAAAAGGTTAAGGGAAGGAATAGAGAGCGATGACTTAAAGGATTTCAGTCTTGACCAGAAAGGGTGGTTGAGAAAGAAGGGAAGGTTGTGTGTTCCGAATGTAGGAAACATGAGGAAAGAAGCTTTGGATGAATGTCATCATTCGAAGTTCACTATCCATCCAGGAGGAACGAAGATGTACCTGGATATGAAGAGAAGTTTCTTATGAGAATGTATGAAACGAGACATTGGTTTATGTGTTAAGTAGTGCTTGAATTGCCAGCAGGCAAAGGCTGAACACTAGAAGCCAAGTGGATTGCTTCAACCGTTGGAAGTTCCATTGTGGAAGTGGGATTCTATCTCCATGGATTTCATTGATGGGTTGCCAAGATCTAGTAGAGGAAATGAAAGCATATGGGTTATAGTGGATAGATTGACTAAGAGTGCCCATTTCATTCCAGTAAAGTCAACTAGGACGGCACCTATTTTGGCAAAGGTATTTATGAAGAATGTGGTCAGACTTCATGGGATTCCTAGTGGTATTGTCAGTGATAGAGATTATTTGTTTACTAGTGAGTTCTGGAAGAGTCTACAGGAGGCATTAGGAACCAAGCTCGATATAAGTACCGCTTACCATCCACAGACTGATGGGAAAACAGAAAGAGTTAACAAAGTCTTAGAGGATTTGTTAAGAGCTTGTGTATTGGATTCTGGGGGATCATGGAAAGACCATCTTCATTTAGTCGAGTTCTCGTATAACAATAGCTATCAGACTAGCATTGGGATGGCATCGTTTGAAGCTTTGTATGGAAGACCATGCAAATCTTCCATTTGTTGGTTGGAGACCGGGGATAGACTGGTTCTTGGTCCGGATTTGGTAAAAGAAGCCGCAAAGAAGATTGAGTTAATCCAAGCTAGGATGAAGGAAGCTCAGTCTAGACAGAAAAGTTATGCTGATAGAAGAAGGACTTGGAATTCTCTGTTGGAGACTATGTGTTTATTAAGGTTTCACCGATGAAAGGTGTGATTAGATTCGGAACGTCAGGAAAGTTAGCACCTAGATTCATTGGCCCTTTCCATATTGTTGAGAGGATTGGGAAGCTTGCTTATAAAGTGGAGTTACCAAGTAGTTTGGCAGGAGTCCATGATGTTTTCCATGTTTCTCATCTTAGAAAGTGTTGGTATCAGAGCTTTGGTTTTAGGCAAACCTTAGCCTGCGGAGCAAAAACTCATTAGAGATATGGTAGAAATACCCTAGAATGAGTGAAATCAATCTCATAATCATTTCTTTGTGAGAGAACGTATTTTCTAAGTATAAAATGATTTTCAAATGATTTTTTTTAGAATTTTCAAAGATTATTTTGATATAAATTTTCTTGCTTTGAAAGTAAAATTTTCTAAACTCATTCCTTTCGTATCCACCTTGTTAGAAATTTCTTCGATTAGGATTCCTTTGAATTTTGGAATGCTCCCACTTGTTCTGAAATCCATTCCTATCTCCCCTAATTGTATTCTTTTGATTTTTGGAGCATTCCATAACTCCACTTTGAATGACCTCTATAAAGACTGGCGATTCCGCCAAACTTTGAATGATTTTTAAAGGGGTGAAACTCCTTTACAATTGGCATTGATTAACCGGAGATTTCTGTATCCTCGGTTTATGATGTTTTCTATCTTCTGCTAAACCTGGATTCTATCTCTGGCGATCGAAGGTCGATTTGCCTTAGATTTTCGCATCGATTATATTCCTGAAGTCATGGTTGACCCTGTTAAGGTCGCCCGTGATTTATATGAGCATATCCATCTTCTAATTGGTAATTTAATTATCTTATCTTCGTTTGAGCTTATCTTTGAATCAGAATTCTATTTGATTAGAGTTCCTCTAAATTTGAATCTCTGTTTTGTTTTGAAATCCATCCTTGAATCATCCATTGGAAAATTTGTGGTTGATTGTCTTTTGAAATTTTTTTTTCATCGAAATTATTATTTTGATAAGGATGGCCATATTTATATATAAAAGTGAAATGTTTTCGATAAGGATTATATACCATTTTAAAATTGAGAATTTAAAGTTTTGAATGGATTTGAAATTTTGAAAATTATATAAGGATTGGTTTCATATAAAATGATTTATAACTGAAGGTTTTGAATCTGAATTTGAGTGATTGAACTCCGGCATTTTGGAACTGGTTTTAAGATTTTGAAATAATAAATAATATGATTTGAAAGTATTTTCCGAATATGAAATGTTTCAAATGATTTTAATGAGTTTCAAATGATTTCGAAGAAATTTCAAACGAAGTTTGAGAAATAGAAGTCCAGAACCCACTTATGTCGCTGGAAAATAATTTCGGTGATGAATGCATGCATCATTGACATTGATTTTCGAGTTTCAGAGTTGGGGAGAAGCCACTTCGGTAGCTTTGCTATGCGATTGATTTGTGAAACTAATTTTGATTTCAAATTCCGAAGTGTGATGTGATATTCGAAAGATATATGTATATATATTTGAACAATTTGAAATGAGCCGGTGTTCAGTCCTCGAGTTTCGGATTTGAAACCTATCTTTTGAAATTGATTTACTGATTTGTTGTTGATTTCCAACTCTTGAATTTGAAAATGATTTCTTCAACTATTTTGAAGGTTCGAGCACTTCCAAATCAAGGTTAAATTTTCAAAGCTAAGTAATTTTGAAAAGTATAAAGTATATAAGTTTGGTATGTATGTTTAAAGTATGTAGTAATATGATTTAAATAGGTTGAAACTGTTTTGTTAAGTAAATGAATAAGGCTATTTTGAATTTTCTAATATGAAATTTAGATTTGAAATGTTTTGAAAAGAATTTGGTCTTCAAAATATTTTGAATAAAATTTAGTTTATAAATTTTAACTGGGTAACATCTTTATAAAACTATATATTGAACAAGTTGGAATAGATACATAAGTTGTACGTATGCTGTTTTATTCGCATAATTAAATTGATCCAAGTTTGAGTACACAAGTTCGAGGTGAATTACACCATTTCGTGTTAGGATTTTTCATTTGATTCTTGATGGCGAATATTTGATGTGGATTTTGGGCTTGATTCTAGAATTCTCTATCATAGTATATGGCTATGCAAGGAGACTGATGGTTTCTAGTCGAGAAACCATATCGAAATCCACATTAGGGAAGTCGAATGGATAATACTAGTTCGAAAGCGAACTTGTGTGATCGAGCGAGCGATCAAATGTGACTTTGCGAAATGATGACATATGTACATCTTATATTCTAATATCATTGATATACTTGCCGCTGAAATTGGAAGTTTCTGGGTTGGATATCTTTGTAATTTAATTGGAATTCTTTCTTTTATGAAAAACTACTATTAATTTAAAACCATTTTTCAAAACTATTTTTCTTTTATTCTTCTCAAACAAACTGTTTTATTCTATTTTACATACAAACTATTTTACAAACCATTTTATTTACAAAACTATTTTAAAAACTATTTTTTTATATACAAAACTATTCTAAATTAAAAATCTTTTAGTAAGCAAAGATGTTCAATTCCATATGGCTCTTCATGCAGCGAAATTTATTTTTGAAAATTTTTGATCCTTATATAGGATGGACCTTATGTAAGTATAAGATGATTTTAAAAACCATTGATTTTGGAAATGAATTGGTTGACTTAAATTATATTGATTTAGAAACTTGGATTATTCTCCAAACCTATTATTCTGAAAACTTTGAAACTGAAGATATTTAAATTGAGAAGAAATAATTTAGTGGAATTGTATATGATTTTGAAACTGAACTGATATTGAAACAAATTGAAATTTGAGAACCTTGTGTTACTAAATACTTGATTTGGGAGTTATCGAACTTATATAAAATTTTGGTTTGTATAAGTATGATGTTGATTCGAAAACTATGGATTTGAAAAGGTACTCAATTTGAAAAGTGAAATCTTATATAATTAAAGTCTATATAAGTGTGATTTGATATACTTTTGATTTTGGAAAGGTATTTGATTTGAAAATAAAATCTTATATATAATGGACTTTATATAAGTACGATATTTGAAAGTGATTTGAAAAGGTACTATATGATACATATTTTCGAAGTAAAGATATGGAAAGTGTCTTCTGTTTGATATCTGCTTTGTGGCCACATTATGGATTCATTCTATCGATATTTCTTTGATTTTTGTTTTTCCGGATATGATACTCGAGTGTCCATCGAATTCCATGGTGTTACCCATGGTCCTACGAGTGCGACTGCATAGCGTAATTCACCTAGCTGGATGGCCCAGGGGTACGGATGTTTCCTGGGGGATTCAGGCGTAACCATTGTGTATCCTGTGATCTATGTAGGTCGTATTAGTAGAAAAATCCGCAGGGCAGAGAAAGCTTACGGATACGGATGTTTCCTGGGGGATTCAGGCATAACCATTGTGTATCTGCGGTCTACTAGTCATCATGGCGCAATTCGCAGGGCTGAGAAAGCTTACAGATACAGATGTTTCCTGGGGGACCAGGCGTAACCTTTGTGTATCTGCGATCCATGGTTAGACAAAGGTTTTGTTTGTTTTTTTGTTTGGATTGTACTTTCCATATCTGTTTTTAAAAGTTTTCCAGTATTTTCACTGGGTGTTGAAACAAGTCTACTAAGTACCTGAAGAATTCTAGCTTTGCGCCTGTTCAACGCACTGCCAGAGTCTGCAGGAACGAGGATAAACTTGTTAAGACATCGAGTTATAAAAGTATTTTGATAAAATATTATATAAAGGATATTTTGATCAGTTATTTTCCTTTCTAAAGGATTTTAAACGGTTTTAAATATTGTTTACCTCTTTAACCAACAATTTTAATTAATGGCTCATCCTTGTCTTTCGTCCTATTTTCCTTTCTAGCTATTCCTATTCTCCACCTTGTTAAACTTACCTGTAACAACAGTTACCAGGTATAATTTTAATCTTCTTGTCATCTTGTCTTAATCCTATATCATTCTGTCTTTTTCTGTGCTTTCCCGTACCTCATACCTTTTCGGGGACGAAAAGTTTTGAGTGGGGGAGAGTGTAACAACCCTGTATTTTTTTTGATTATTTTAATTGTATATTTTAATTATCTTAATTGAATCTCTGATTTAAAAACTTTATTTTATTTATTAACTGGATAATTTTTTTTTTAAATATAAATTTTGATTTGGATGTGAATTAGAATTCCAAACATGAATAAATATAATATTTTCCAGAAATGTGAATTTTGGTCAATATGGTCAAACTTTGACTTTTAATTTAAAAATATAAAATGATGAAATTTTTAATTTTATCTTTTATTATGGAAGTAAATAAAATTCCAAGAATACTGCTTTTCGTTTCGTTGAAATCGGATTTATATTGTGAAAGTTATGCTTTTTACAATATTGTGTGTAAATTGTTTTATTTAACAAATTTGTTTATTTTAATTTATATAAATAATATTTTTGTTTGTAAAATCATGTTCTAATTTGTGTAACATTATATGTTTTGCATATATTTTATTTTTAAAACATTTTTTAAAGTGTAGTTATAATGTTCAAATGTTGATTGTGTATTGTTTTCAATCTTTAATTCTAGTTTCCATTAAATAAAGTATTTTCTTTATTTATTTCCTACTTTTCCTAAAACTATTTATTTATTCTTCATAATATCTATATCAACCTTATTTTTCTTATTTATACATTCATTTAGTAATTAAATGGATAAGTATTTAGATCCCTATTTATTTCTTGGAAAGAAATTTCATATATATATATATATATATACACACACACACACGTTATTGTTTTAAAAGGCATACCTTTAAATGTTTATTTTAATTAATATAAGTAATATTTTTGGTTGATATATCATGTTATAATTGTGTATATATATGTAACTTTACTTGTTATGTATATATTTACAACATTTGTCCATTTTTGTTTCATTTAATTTGGATATGTACTTTGTAAATTAAGTAACATACAAAGATGTAAATAGCAATTAATTTATACGTTTCTATAACCATTTTCTTATTTATTTATATAGTGTTTATATAAACGGTATGTATTTATTGAATTATTTCTTTGGCATATATTTTATTAAATAGATGGGAAACAAATCAAATTTAGATACGTTACCTATTTTTAATTAAAAGCTTATGTTACGTTTTGATTTATTACCTTTTTATCTTCCCATCCCTTGATTTTCTACCATAACTTCTCCTTGATTGCCGTGACTTTTTCTTTATGAAATTCACGTGAAAACATCTCTTCTTATTTCACTTTACACGCCTATTTTCAGATCTGAGAAAAAAGGTAATGGCTTCCTTCTCTTTTCTCCACTTTTCTTCTTTGTTTTGCCTTGTTTTTCACTTGATTTTGCTTGATCTTCACATATGGTTCTCGGCCTAACCCCTTCACCATCACCTCCACCGACCACCACCACTTCTTCCCCACCTAATCCATGGCCTAACCACCATACTCCTCTGACCTGAAAGTGCCATGGCCTTCCCTTGAACAAAACTTCACAAAAACTATGAAAACTCCACAAAACCAGGCTAACCGAGCCCTATATGCAACACCACCTTCATTGCTTGCCACGGCCACCTCCTTAGCCACCACCACCATCAAGCACCACCTCTGAACACCATTACTAACCTCTGACCTGACCTGTAGCAGCCTATGCCTGAGCCCAAATATGCCTTTGACCGAGCCCAAGTTGAACCAAAACCCTTTCTAGCCTTGCCTTTTGACCTTCCACACTTTGTAACTTCCAAACCCTTCCTATTCTTGACCAAGCCTTGTTATTTTCAGTCCAAACCTGATCCTTTACCACATGAAACATGTCATGGCTGAACCAATTTAGCCTTAAGGCCAAGCACATGTTCAGTCAAGAGCAAGCAAAACTTGTTTGAAACTTGGTGATGTCTTTGTTTATCTCTATTTCAATTTGTTTCAATAATTTTGGTATTGTAATTATATTTATGTATGCTCTTGTTTTATTGTTTACATACAAGATATATATCTTGGCTCTCTTCCTACTTGAATCAAATCGTGCTATCGTGCTTTCAGGATTCTCTTTTGTGTGTGTTGTTTGCAAACTCCAGCTTTAAAGAGGTGAGTAATCTCACCTGACATTTATACTTATGCAAATGTGAATTGACAACAATTGAACGTGTAGAACTATTATATTATGTTATAATTGCCTGTGTTATAAGTTATATGATGTTAACCCTATATAGTAACCTATCATATTATCTGATACTGCTATATGTTGCTATATTGTTTATTTTATTCTGTTCTCACACTGCAAGTTCCCTATAGAATAAAATCACTATGGGTTGAAATGATACATACCCGAACGGACTTTAGAATATGAAAAATCGTTATGGGATGAAATGATAGGCCTGAACGATTTTTATTTATTTGTATTTATCTTGGGATTGCGGGTTTGAAATAATCAAAACCAGAATTTTACTGATTACGGATTTAAATGATATTTTCCGTATCACTTGATTTAGGTGTGAAATATTATTCGGACCCGTGGTTGATTTCAAAATACGTTTTCTTATAAATTTTATGTATTGTAAATGGAAAAATATGAAATTTGACTTATATTGGATATAAAATGTTAAGCAGTGATTTTCTAAAAGGGTTAAATTGTATAAGTTAATAGATGGTTTGAGTTGTAGTGTGGAAGTTTGATTTAACTTAATAATGGGAATTTAAATAAAAATGGAATTATAAGCTTAACTTGGTAATTGATAATTGATGTATGAATTGCATAAATTTAAGGTAAAAGAAAACATCAAGTTATTGTAAAGTAAAGTTAAGCAACTTATAGTGGATTTTTACTATATGTAAGGGAATTATAATTAAAATTGGATGTTCATTTAATTAAGATGTAAATTAATAAAATTATAGTTTAAATGGTATCCAAATAATGAATTTTGAAAGGTAAAATAAATTTGATAAGTTAAAGGTGAGAAAAATTGAATTGGTTTAAAATGTTAAATAAATGGATAGTTAAATGGAAATTTGGAATATAACTTAATTTGGAAATTTGTGATTTGTTTTAAATTGGAAGTTTAAGTAAATTAAATAAAATGGAAATTAAGTTTAATTTATGAAATGGTAGTATAAAAATTTAAGTGTTAAATAAATTGTTAAAATGCAAAGAATAGGAAAATTGTACACTTGAAGGTAATAAGTGAATTATTGAAATTTGATATTTATTTGTGAAATTTACTTTATAAAAATCGTAAGTTAAAGGGTGTTTAAATGACCATTTTTAAAGTGGAAAATATGAAATTTTATAAGATAAAATGGTTTAAATTGAAGTTTATTTGTTGCTGAATTGAATTAAATCCTTTAATTTGAACCCTGAACTATTACAGTAGTCTTTAAATGTTGTCTTTGCTGAATTGAATTGTTTTGAAATGTAACTAATAACAGCATTTTTTAAGTGCTGCGAAAGCTAAAATTTAAATTGTTTTTAAAGTATTTAAGTGAATAAATGAGCTCAGTAAAGGTTAAATTTTTGGAAAGTGAATATTTGATTTGTAAGTATAATGACTTCACTTTTTAATGGTTTAAATGAATGATTTTAATTTGGAATTATAAATCATTTTGAAATTTATAACCACGGGTACATTTACACTGTTATTTGCATTGTTTATTTTAATATGGATATTTCTATGATAGTGTTTATTACTACTTAATTGATGGTTTGACGGATCCTTAAAGGATGGGCGATCCCAAGCATCCTTTTAGTTATTGTGCATTACTATTACAGTTCACTTGAGTTGGTTTACATTGTATAAGTATGTATGTCCTGACTCGAGTGTTTGTGTTTTACTTTACGCTCGGGTCAGCCTGAGAATCACAGCTTTGGATTCACCTTCTGGAGCTAGAGTTTTGCTGGAGCTTATCTATCTATCTATTCGTCTACTTCTTCCAGTTATTTCCTATTCAGTATTGTCCCTGTATTATTGGTTTATGTATCCAGACTTCTATTGTATCCATTTTTAAACTATGATATTTTATATATGTTTTGAGAATATGTTGATAGTAGCTTCATGAACTACTATAGTATTTTATTTCCGCTACGAGTTACTCTGATATTCTGTGTTTGATTTTATTTGCTCCAAATTTTATTACAATCTATTATTTTGAATTATTCAAGTCCTACATGTGTGGATTATTATCGATTTGAATGGTCCAAAATAGTGGGTCATTACATTTGGAGACCCGGAGACTACTATAACACCTACAGTATTAAAAGATTTAGTAATAGAGCCGAACTTGACTATAGTTACAAAGCCGATTTAGATTGTGGCTAGAGATGAAAAAAGGTTAAGGAACAAGACATTCAAATTAGTAAAGTTTCACTGAAGTGGTGATGCTAGAGACTATACTTGGGAGACTGAGAGCAGGATTAGAGACTCTTATCCTGATTTGTTTGATGGTATGTTTTACCTTTGATTCTTTTGATGTATATTTTATCGTAATTTCGAGGACGAAATTATTTAAGGTGGGGAGTCTGTAACACTCTATATTTTTATAACATTATTTAGGATTTTAAATTGGTTAAATAAAATAAAATAATGTGAAGATTAATGGGTTGAGATTTGATTAAGGTAAAGGTAGCCGTGCCATGTTAAATATAAATCAAATGAGATAACATAAATTAATATGTTAGGAAATGAGTAAGGGCAATATGGGAAATATGATATGCTTATACCCTAAACCCTTAGGAATAGAAACCCACGTTCATTCTCATTTTATGGAACTAATAACTCTTAAGGCCGGCCACCCTTATTGTTCTCAAGGAAAGATTAAAGCTAGGATTCAAGAGAAGGAAGATAATCAATTAACTCAACATCAAATCTCACATATTTTAATCTCAAGGCTAAGGTGAATAGTTAGTTCATCCCATTTACTTATAGTTTTCGGTTTTAAGATTGATCCGAAATGATTTTGCAAGTTTAAGCCATGTTTTGATGGTTAAGGTTATATATATGCTTGTTGATGAATTATATATGTTCATGTTAGTTTTTATGATATGTTTGACATGAAAACCTTATTAAATGACATCCAAATGCCTTGAAAATTAAAATATAGGTCGAAAATGATATTTTAGAGATGGTTTCCAATTTTCATAATTTTTTGAATTTATGTGGATTTTATATTAATTTTCTAGTAAAGAAAATGATTTATTGGGTTATAAATTATTTACGGATAAAATAATTATTATTCGGGTTTGAAATTTTTATATGTTGGAAAACATATTAAAATAGATTTTCAAGGATTTTTCCTAAGTGATTTGATGAATATATAAAATTATTTAAGGTATGAACTTAAATGTTTTATATATTTAATTAAGGAGAAGGAGCATTTTATAAAATAAAATTATTATTTATTTCTGAAGGCAGTGGCAGCACTTTTATGAAAATATTTGTTAACCAATAAGATTTTGACAAACAAAGGCAGGTTAGTTGAAAAATTATCCTTTTTAAGTTAAAAACAAGAAAATCATGCTTTTAGCATGTTTCAGCCATTTTAGGCATCAAACCTTCCGACCCGGACCTTCCGACAAGGTCGAAAGGTACAGAGCTTTCGACAAAGTCAAAATATGGTATCAAGTTGGTTGGTACATAATGAATTGGACAAGGTCGAAGGGTTCTTAGTCGAAAGGTTGGTTGCCAAAGAGGTTGGAGTATGTTTGTTTTATAAGACAAAAGATTCGCATGCTTTGCTTTCAAATAAGAGCTTTCCACTTGGTTGCTTTCGACCGGGTTAAACATGTAAAATAAAGGTTTTAAACCTTTTGACAAGGTCGAAAGGTTACTGCAGCTTTACAACCTTTTGAAGTTGTTGCTTTCGACAAAGACGAAAGGTTTGCTTGTTTTTTAAACCAGCCGCTTCTCAATGCTTTCGAAAGAAAGCTTTCAATTTAGATGTTTTACTCTTGTTTTTAATTGAAGTATAACCCAAAGCTTTCGAAGGAATTGTTTTAAAGGCAAAGGCCAATTGTTTTAAATGATATGTTTTAAAGCTTTTGAAGCTGAGCTTTCGACAAAGTTTGAAAGGTTGCTTCCAATGAAGTCGAAAGGTTTTCAAAGAAGATTTTCCACATGTTTTAAACTGATCCCAGTAAGCCTTCAAGAATTTTATGTTTTAAAAGGTTGAATGCTTTCGAAAGGTTTTAGTTCAATGGTTTCGAAAGGTTTTAGTTGAATGCTTTCGAAAGGTTTTAGTTCAACGATTTTGAAAGGTTTGAGTTCAACGATTTTGAAAGGTTTTAGTTCAACGATTTTGAATGATTTTAGTTCAATGGTTTTGAAAGGTTTTACTTTAATGGTTTCGAAAGGTTTGAGTTCAATGATTTCGAAAGGTTTGCTTCGAATGGTTTCACAATGTTTAAATGGAAGGTTTTCCATAGGTTTTCTTAGGCAATGTTTTAAGTCGTTTTTAAAGTAGGATGTCTAAAGTTTTATTGCTTTCAAAAGGAACGATTTCAATAGTTTCGAAAGGTTAGATGGTTAGTTTCGAAAGGTAAGGTTTTGGCCTTTTGGCTTAGAAAATTAAAGGCTTTCACTTGGTTTTGAAAGAGATGTTTTCAAAGGTTTAGAAAGAGGTACTTTCAAATGTTTAAATGTTTTCATCAACTAAGGTTTGAGTAAAGAAGATATATATATAACATGGTAATGTGATTTTGAGTAAAGCTTAAAATTATATATTTTCCTGGTATGAGTTTGATTTAAAGGTTTTAAATCATTTTGAAAATGTTTTCAAGGAAAGTTATGGGAGAGGATCCTTAAGTGAAAATGACTCAGATATTAGAATAATAGATGGGACTAGTATGGGGTCGCGCCCTATACATTAGCTATTAGCCCCAGCTAATTTTTGTCCAAAATTCCAGTGTGTAGGGCTTGGTCACAGGTAGACTAAAATTATGATTACACAACGAAAGGAATATATGTTGTATACAGATATGTTATTGGTGAGCTTGAAAAACCATTAGGATCAGGAAGACCTAGGAGATGATTAAGTTAGGGATAGACCAACTTGAAATGAAGTATTTCACAGATAGTTAAGGATAGGTAGTCCAAAAAAAGAGTAGCTAACAGGTGTTAGATTAATTTTTGGTTATATTGTCTGGTAGGCCCGAGTCAGCCAAAGATTAAAAGTTATCCAAACAAAACTTATATGTTTGAACAGATAGTTCATTATTACCTGATATTTATGTATGTTTACATAATGAATTGCTTTACAGTATTTAACTAGTTTTGGTTGCAAGAAAAAGGTTTTGCAAAGAGATATTTTAAAAGGATGTTAGTGAGGGGAAACCCATTCCACTAAGAGACGTGGTCACTTAACATATAAAACCGGGATGTATAGTATTATTCATACCAAGCTTTATGTCTGACTCGAAGTTTATGTTTTCCCCTTAAACTCTCGAGTGCTCAAAATTAATTTGAGTAGGCTGAGGGGTTAATGTCTTTTTAGGTTTTAGTAGGATGACAAATAAGGCTACCGAAGGCTTGCAGGAGGCAAACTGATAGCTATTTAGGAGTTGCAGTTCTTGTTTTATGTTTTGATGTATTTCCACTGTGTTTTGTATTAAGTCTATTATGGCTATGACTCTGATCATCCAAGGGGGTATCTTCATATACCGCTCTTTACGTATTTGTAATAAGTATATTTTATCTGTGCCTGGGAACGTATTTGGGATTATGTAAGTTGAATATGGAACATCTGTTTTAAATATAATGAAGTAAAAGTTGTATTGAAATCTGTGTTTTGTTTCATATTCAAGTGCTTCTGAAATTATAGATACCATTAACATAGTCGTATTTAGTCGTCGGAAGCTAATACTATAGATGACTCCAGCATTTGTTGCGTTTAGTTTTGGGCCTCTAGATAGGGGATGTTACATCGGTACCAATCCCTTTTCTTTTGGAATTGGGCCATACGATCCCTTTTATGGGTCTATATGGTTCTACAGGTCCTTCTACCAAATTTTCAGGGAGATATTTAGCCATCTTCGTCTATAGAAACAGGGTTGATTGTTCATTTTCGGGACATTTACGCTACTAGTTGCTTTATATTCTTTTGTAACTAAGGATTTTCCTCTGATCCCTATTGTACTCAGTTTATAAAGTGACTAAAAAAGCAATCTGTTCAAAGTGGACGTAGGCAAACAATGCTGAACCACTATTAATCGTTGTGTGCATGTTATTCTTTCAATTTATTTCTATTTCTTTGTTATTATCCTCTATTTTCATTTGATATTCTTCATTTTTTTCTCTTCAAAACATCTATTGGGTATTTGTGCTATGTTTTGGAGCAAACATTTTGGTGCTTTCACTAAGAGCCTTGATTCTCAACTTATTAGGATCCGTTTGTTGCTACTGGATTGCATAAATCCCCTTAAGGAGATCAATATTTATCTTCAAGAAGTTTTCTTGTTATATGCAGATTTGCAAAAATCTAAGCAAAGATATCAATAATGGTGAGGAACACTACGTCTACTTCTTAGAACGCAGAAGGAAACGAGAATGCTAGCATCCAACAAGGAGGCCCGAGAAGTCAACCGATGGATGTGAATGCTGATCCAATTGAAGTCTTGAATCCAGCTGATTCTATTAAAAAAGCTGAATTCCAAAATCTGATGAGAGAGCTAGTGGATAGCCATCGACAATTAAATCAGCAGATTCAAGCCAATATCAACTTAATGAACCAACTCAGTCATCAACAACGACGTAAAGCTAAGAGGGGCTCTACCCCTTACTCAGCATCGGAG
The DNA here is from genome assembly GCA_030737815.1 of Allium fistulosum. NCBI lineage: Eukaryota > Viridiplantae > Streptophyta > Magnoliopsida > Asparagales > Amaryllidaceae > Allium > Allium fistulosum. The sequence goes on along the minus strand of CM060903.1, from coordinate 504,403,946 downwards.
AGTTCTAGTTCATCGAACGAGTATCAAAGATACATGCATTGCAGAATAGACAGATATTGCATAGAAAATTTGAGGATCAACAAGCAGACCTGCCTGGTCTACCAGGACCGATCGATGCCGATCCCTCTATATGGATCGGTACATATCCCTCCTCCAGAGGAGGGAACTTACCTGTACATACCAGGATCCAAGATGGAGCTGCTGTGGCCGATCTGGATGATGGAGTTCAATTGAATGTTGACAAATTGCTTCCCTAGAATGATGATGAAGTGAATGTACGTGGTATACATCAGGAGGATGGTGAACCAAGAAGGCGTGGAATAGCCGATAGACATCGATCAGACTATTCACATGAGGTAGAACACGACCACCGCTTGGCACCAACTATCCAAACGCTGGACTTATCGGCTATGATTAGACAGTTGGTGAAAGAGAGGCAAGGCTTGACCAATAACGACTAGGGAATCTTGAGAAGCCATACCCCATTCACTGACAATGTCCTACATGTAGAGTATCCAAGGAGGTTCAACATGCCGTTGATGCCTGCCTATGAGAGAAAAACCGACGCCAGGCAGCACGTTATGAGATATGAATGGCTGATGGATTCTGCACGAGCCAAAGATGCAACCAAGTGGAGATGTTTTCCCATAACTCTCTTTGGAATAGCAACAACATGATTTACAAGGTCACCCCTGTAGTCGATCTCTAGATTTGATGATTTGGCAACAAGGTTTTTGGAGCAGTTCCATATGTACGCAACTCACCCCAAAGATGTAATGTCCCTATCCAGCGTGATCCAGGCTCCGGGAGAATCGTTGAAAGATTATTTGGAGATATTCCATAAAGCTAATACAAAAATCAGTAATCCAAATGAACATGCAATATTGATGGCCGTAATGAGAGGGATTGATCCAGAGTCTGATTTTGGCAATTGGTTTGCTGGCAAGCCACCCGCAACATTGGAGCGCTTTAAAACCAAGGCGGCTCAGTATTTGAGGAAGGAGGAAGCCAAATGCTCTAGGAAGAAGAATGTTGTGGGGCCAAGTGGAGAGGGAGTACGAAAGAGTGATTATGGAAGAGGAAAGCCTATGATTCCAGTGTACGATACTTACACGCCACTGAATACATCATTAGTATCTTATGCAATACCATGCAGTATAGGAAGCCGCCTCTGATAGAAACAACGGAGAAGCAGAAACAGAGCGGAAAATATTGTCGGTTTCATGATTGTTATTGTCATAACGCAAATGAATGCAGGCATCTCCAGGATATTATCAAAAAGCTGATTTAAGAAAGAAAGTTACAGCAGTTTGTAAAAACCTCACAGCAAGTGACTCAAGATAACCCTCACCAAGAAAGTTCAGGTCGTGTGGATAAGGACTTTAGCATTGTATTCAATGATCAGGGGATAAAACACGTCCTTAATTTCATTTTGACCGGCTTCTTTGGCATCCTCTACCTGAACCTTGATCTATTCTCTCATCTCATTGTGGTCTGCTTCTCTCGTCTCTTCTATAAGGACATCAATTAGAGCAAGTTGCTCATTAAGCTTAACCTTCAAAGTTTGGGCTTCAACGACCTCTTTGCAATATCTTTATGATTCCTCTTGAGCTCAATTTTCTCTTTCCTCTCCTTCATAAGAAGTTCTTCAAGCTCCTCAACGCAGTGAGCCAAAATATTTCACTTCTTTTGCAAGGTATTTTTTCCAAGGCAAGTGCACCACTGTGGTTGAGGGCGGCATCAAGTTCCTTTTTATGGGCAGCTTCTAGATGACTCACCACCTCAGATGTTTCTTTAGCACTTTTTTCTGCCTTGGTCAGCTTCATAGTCAAATTAGAGATCTCAATGTCTTGATGTTTAATTATATCTTTATCATGGATCGCCTCTAGCTTGAGATGATTGATTTCATGCTGTCTCTTGATAGACACCTCGGTGATCTTCTCTACTAAGTGCTGGAATAATTCATGTTAAACAAAAAAGTCGTTGATGCATGTGAGAGAACTTGCCTTAATATTCCCTGGGATTGTATGAATGGAGGGGAGGAGCTTAAGCCCGTCGAAACAAACCTTTGGAAAATTGACCTTAAGTTCAGCCAATTTTTCTGTTGTGGAAGTTTCAGGAGTCGTAGTCGGCAAAGATGGATCAGAAGTGACGATTGGATGTTTGCTTGAACTGCGGTCACGGGACTGCTTGGAGCTGGATGAATTGGAATACTGCTCAGGCGGTACGACAATTTGAGGACCATGGACAGAGGTCTAATCTCCATCGTGCACAGGAAGATTAGGTTGATCTTTCTGATGGGACGACCAGACCGGACTTATGTTTGGAAGATGAAGATTCCCTCGAACGACGATTCCTTTCTCGGCTGTCGTCCCTTTCTCTACGCCTACCCGATTTTGAATCACGGTAGGATCCGTATTATGTCGAGGAGCCCCTAAAGTAATCAAAAGCTAGGGATTGAGACATCGTACCTGCAGAACCAAACAAAAGTGTATAAGTGACCATTGTACAAAAGATAGATGAAGCTCGTGTGATGAAGTGCACGTGATTGTGTGTGTCCTAGTGTCTCTCCAATATACCAGTAGTTGCAACCTTGCTCATAGGAGTTTTCTCTCCTTTGTTGGTTGGAAGAATGCCATCACCACTTTTGATGGGAGAATTGAGCCCCTCAATACTGATGTTGGGGAAGTCATAAGTCATGATCTCATCAATAATTTGGAGATTTGAGAACCCTTTCATTGAGCTTTCTAAAGGTTGCGAAGACGACTCTTCATCGACGGAAGTGATAACAAACTCAGGCTCCTTAGCAGTTTTTCTCCTACGGAGCTTATATGCAAGCTTCTTTCTTCTCCTAGCTAGTGTGTGAAGTTTCATGCCTTGTGATGGTTCAACCATAGGCGCATTTCCTGGACCTACATCGGCATCGCCAGGCTCATTGGCCTTGGCACCCCTAATTTCGCCCTCTTCGGTGCCATCCTGAGTCCCCTCGACTGGAGGCACGGCAAGTTTATTGATATCACCTTCTTGTTCTGCAGCATATCCTGGTAATGCAGCACTTCTTGGAAGCCCAATTCTACAACCTTCCTCTAGCATCCCAAATAGAGATAACCATTCATCGGTTACAAGAAGTCTAATGTCCCTTTCTTCGACCAAAGTGGCACGAATCGCATAAATTGCCCTTGAAAAACCATCGCCCACTAAACGTGGACGGACGCCTGCAGATTTCAGAATGTTAGTTGATTTAGGATATGACCTGGGTTAAAGAATTTGATAATAGAGAAAAGATGACACTTACGTCCTTCCAACCATCGACTTGCAAAGCTAATCGGACATCATACATAGAACCATTCGTGTTTGAAAAGGCTGAACTTTTTCCAAGCACCCGTTAAAACTTGAAAATTGGGTGAAGGATCCTTGTCCGTCGTTAAAATTGTAAATAAACCTGATGTCCTCAGGAGCTTGCGGGCGTAGTAAGAAAGTGTTATGGAGAAAAGCATAGCTGTTCGGGTGTAGTTGAGTAGGAGCTATTTCAATATATTTTAGCATCTCCCAGATAATAGAATTGAAGGGCGATATGCATCCGGCCCAGCACATGTGAAAGACTATAGGATATTTGTATAATTCAACTTATATATGTAAGTGTAAGAGTGTATATTACAAATTACACTAAGCAAAGAATAATAACTGACTGTAAAGAAGGTCAATAATAAAAGCGATCACACCAGATATTTTATACTGGTTCAGACCTCCCATCCTACGTTCATTCTCGAAGCTCCCCTTCGGTATTTCCTTTAACCAAATAACTCTCACTTCTCCCGGAGCAATATGCTATTACAAAAAGTGTTTCTCTGACAATCTTGTGTTTCAAATAACATGGATTTTGACTAATAGTACAATTCTTCCTATGATCTCCTTTGAGTATGTGAATGTGAATACTTTGAGTTGTAGGAAGTGGTTTAACCAAAATGATATTTTGGTTATGATAGATTGAGAATATGTAAGAAATGTATGCACAAATATGTAAATAGAGAGTAATAAGAAATCAAGAGAATAGATTTATGTTAATCTCGATCTTTGTAGTATTTATAGGTTTAAAGAGATGTAGATGAGGAGTTGTTACTATTAAACACAACTCTATTTGTTTTATTGGCTGCAACCGTTGAAGAAGAGATGTTATTATTAAATATTAAATTAAGCATCCTTTCAGATTAGAGCAGCTGCTATACGATAGACGTCTGTGGGAAAACCACTGCCACAGACGTCTGTGTCTCTAGGAATTAAATTCCCTAAAATATTCATAGATGTCTATGGCTTTTCCACAGACGTCTGTGGACGGCCTTATTTGATTATCACAGTTTTCATGCCAATGTTGAATGTTTTAAGTGCTAATTTATGTATATGAATTTCTGTGTGTGTGTGTGTATACTTAATGAGACCATACAATATTTATCTAAGACTCTTAATACACTAGTATGACCTTACTAATCATAGCATGGTCCATAAGTCTTTATTTTTCTTTGAGTCCAATATCTTTGAGCATGATGATCTTTTGTAGTATATACTTGTAATCTTGATAGGATATATAATATATGTGATTGTATAGTTGTTGTGATTGAAACCATAGAAAGGAGGTTCTAACAACATAAACTTATTGCATGTTGTATATCCCTCCGGGGTGAATGAGCCTTGTGATTCACCGAAGGAACCAGAACATCTTCGAAGGGAATCCCATGTCTAGAACAAAGCCTGCGAAGAGCAGCCTCACTAATTTTGGAGACTTGAGAATCTGTCGGGTTATCTAAAAAAATAGCACATTCTACAACGTCGAGGGCATGATTTATATCTTCCCTCGGAAGGATGGGAACGTCAGAGAAAAGGTCGACCAACGGACCGAAAACTTCTGATTGTTTAGTTTGACGACTAGGAGAAAGTCTGCCAAATATGGTTGCGGAACTTGACTCAGCTTCGGGATTACTATGTTGTGAAGTTGGTCTGAAAGACATTGCAGCTAGACACTCTGAACGTTTGAAGTCCATGTCAACTATACTCAATAGGTAATTGAGATTAGAAAAGTTTACCTCTCCCCTTGTGCTTGGTGTAATCTAGTGTGGTGCAATGTCATGTAGTGTAAAGACAAGTAGCTTAAAAAAAAGTTAAATGATGAGACTCTGGATTCCGACCAAAGTGACCGTTATCACTGACCGTCTAAACTGGAAAAAAGATTGATCGGTTGTGTAAGCTTTGGGATCGATCATCGGCATATCAAAGTATGGAATCGTTATTAAAGTCCATATATTAAGTTTTAGTTTATGTTCTAAGTCCAATGGATTTGGTCGTTCAATTTCGAGTTTATCAGTGGATATGCAAGTCCTGTTGTTCACCATTGCTATATGTTCAAGTTCATTGAGATGGGATTTGTTTTGATTGTTCAAACAAGTTATTATGGATTGGTTTTCAAATTCAATTCAAAGACTAAAATTAGCCAAGTATAAATAGCTGATCCCTATTTGCCGAACCCTATCCCAAAGCAAAACAACAGATCCCTCTCTCCATGTAATTAATGTCGATCCCTTTCCTTCAACCAACTCTACCGATCCCTCCACGTCACTATTTTCAACCTTCCACCTAATTTCTACTACCGAACTTTCCAAGGTAACCAACACCACCGATCCCTTCCATTTACCATACTACCGATCCCTCCATGCAAGCCAGGAAATACCGACCCCTCCATACGAGTCAAAGCCGACCGATCCCTCTCCTTCCCATGTCCTTGTGCTATCCTTCAAACTTTTTGACCGAACCCTATGGCCTATGCTCCTTTCTTCTTCCTTCTTCTTCATTCTGCCAAACTCTACTCCATCCCACATCTCGTCTCCCCCAAACAGCTTCAGCCGTCATCTCTCCATCGCGTCGAGCTCCAAATCGATGCCAACGAAATAGGATACATCATCTCATCATAAAATCAAAGTTAACAGCAAGTAGCCTACCTAAATATACCAAAGACAAGCTGTACGAGGAGAAAAATTGGATTATGATCGAATGGAAGGAGAAAGGATAATCTAAAGCCAAATAGGAAGGCAGATTTATAGATGAAGGTGATGTTTGAGTGGTAAGGAAGGGATTGGGTTTTTTCAAGGCAAGAGAGGGTTCGGTCGCAAAGGTGTAAATGGGAAGAGGATGGAAATATTGAATATAAGAAGGTTGGAAGGGAGGAGTGTTAGTTTATATATGGGGAAGAGGGTTCGGCCCATGGTATCGATTCGAAGCAAAGGAGGGAAGGATCGGTTAAAAAGGTACCGATCCTTATAAGCATGCGCATAAAAAAATAGTAAAGAAAAAAGGAGAGAGAGCGATTGGCTAGAAATATGTCGATCCCTGTAAACATAAAAAGAAAGAGGAGGGGTCGACTAAACATATGCCAATCCCTACAAATGCTCAAAAAAAACTTCTAAAAAAAAGAAAAAAGGAGGAGGGATTAGGTATGAGCATGTATGTAGACAAACATAAGCAAGGAAATTATTCAAAGCATGTATGTACAAAATGCAATGAAATTGCATCTTACTCAATGAAAATTGGCGATGACCCGTGAGCATACAAACACGTCCGAGAGCCAGACAAGAACGAGTATTTGAAGGTGCATGTGCATGGTCTAAAAGTTCAACTTTTGAAATTGATAGAAATTGAAATCAAACCCGAAGCTTTCAAGTTCAAGGCTGGATCAGATAACCAAAGCTTGATAGTCTCGTGGAACCGGACTTATATATCAACTGATGGAATATGACCCATGATTTAAACCATCAGAAATCGATCAAGCGTCACGACGAACAAAGAGTGATACAACACTTTGGGATATTAATTCGAAAGTGGGATAGCGACTATTCAGAAAACTGGACGGGTTTCTTTCCGATGACTCTAACTTGCTTCAGTTCAAACAACGTCATGTTCAGCACGAGACATACTTTGGAGGGCAAGTGTTATCTGCATTTTGACCCGGCTATATTGAACTGATTGTACAAGTTAGATTCGACTGCTATCAAGGCCGACGAGCCTAGAGTGATGGTTGTGGGGCCTAGAAGTCAAGTACAGATGATTATATGAAGTCGAGGTTGAATGGAATTGATAGAGATACAAGGCAGGATGTTCGAAGTATGAAATATGGTTCAACATATATGAGGGATGGGCATAAATTGACTTCCATCATAGTATCGGCATGTTTCAAAGAGTAAGAGTATTTCAATAGAAAACAAACAATATCTCAAGATCCACAAGTCCAATGTATATGGAATTTTATGAGCAAGATATGGGGACCCTAAGGAGCCTACCCTAGGGATCGCACATCAAGAAGATGAATTTAGAGGCATCGACACTCTTCTCTTGGTAGGGATCGGTAGGAATCAGCAAGCATCCTTGTTGAAGCAAAGATCAAGCAATAACTCAAAATCTACCGATCTAATTGGCATGAAATTTGGAGGCTAAGCATATTTCAGCATGAGGAAGAAACCATAGGGATCGCACCCCAAAATTTGACCAAAGTAGGGATCGGTATCGATCCCTCTTCTTTGGGAATTGTGCAATGTGGTCCTCTTGTGGGTCCATATGGTTCTGAAGGTCCTTCTGTCGAATTTTCAGGGAGATATTGGCCATCTTCGTCTATAAATACAGGCTTGGTTATTCATTTTTAGGACATTTACGTTGTTGGTTGCTTTATATTCTTTTGTATCTAAGGATTTTCATCATATTCCTATTGTACTCAGTTTATAAAGTGATTAAAAAAGCAATCTGTTCAAAGTGGACATAAGCAAACAACATCGAACCACTATAAATCATTCTGTGCGTATTATTCTTTCAATTTAGTGCTATTTCTTTGTTATCATCCTCTGTTTTCATTTGATATTCTTCATTTATTTCTCTTCAAAACTTCTATTAGGTGTTTGTGCCAGTTTTTGGTGCAAACACCTACTAAGTCAAATTAACCATCCTAAGTCTTTTATTATCTTAGGTAAACATTGGACTTAGCTTACTAATTCCCTTTTTATTTAAGACAATAAGATTTACCTTAAATCTTATCTACTAATAAATTCCCTTTTTACGCTCATAAATGTCAATTTGTCCATAAAATCCTCACGGACATTTCCTAAGACATTTATGTATGATTACTAATTTCAAACTAGTAGCCCCTTTAACTATTCCATAGTTATTAATTCAACTTCTTTTATTTATCAGTTCCATTAATCCATTTACCCTATCAAATTATTGCAACTCCTATATTTATTACCATTTATTTCCCATTTATTGGAGTTACAAGCTTTTAAATTCCTTTTTCATTAATTAATTATTGTAAATGTGAATATTATGTGTAAGCGTCGTTATTAGTTCAGTTTTATTTAATTACTATAAGTGCAGTAAATTACGTACAAATATCTATTTTTATCAAATATTTCTAGTTATATATATCTTCAATAAAATATTCTTTTCCATGTTTAATTGTTGGAATCATATCAAAAAGATTATTCGCTATAATTTCTATAAATTAGTCCAAAAAAAGATTTAACTTCAAAATATAAATGATTACATTGTTTATAATTACAAGGAATTATCAATTCTTTTTATTACTGAAATAGACAGTGTAAACTACAATGAATTCATACTTTACACATCTCTTTCTCTTTTTATTTTCATTTATTCCTTGCTAGATCAAAAGCTGTATTTTCCAAAAAGGTAAAGAAATCAAATTAATTTACAAATATTATACAGATCTAGATTCCAACAATTCCAAACATAGAAAAGATTACATTCCAACAAGATTAGGATAATAATCCAAATTCATAATATTATTATACAACCTATTTCAGATCTGGAATAAATTTCATTCAAAACAATATTCTAAATTCATACTTTTGGGACTGATCCAGATTTGGTTTTAAACAACTCTAAATCAATGTATAAACAAGAATATGTAGGCGATATTTATTATATTCAATTTGTTGCTACAACTCATATATAATTATCCAGTTAGGCATAGTAATAAAATAAACACCAACGAGATAATTATTTTATTATAACAATTTATAAAATTTCCCACTCACCTTTTAAAAGCGATACAAATCTCCAGATCCGAAGTGGAACCATAATTTCATCTCCAAATCCTTTTTAATCCAAGAATAGGTATAAAAGGGTATTTACATACATTAGAATTATAGATCTGAGAAGAGATTTGGGTTTGGGAGAGAAAATAGATACAAATATATAAATTACCTCATAACGCATGTAGTTGATTCTCTTCTCCTCTCCTTTTTATTAGATTTCTATTCTTCTACAATTTGTATAAATATAGTATGATTATCTTATTTTTATAATCTAGAAGGAAAGTGGAGAAGAAGAAATGAAAGAGCTTTGCTCCTGCCTCCAAAAAAATATGAGAAGAGAAGGGAGGGTTAGGCCTGAATTTATAGGCGTAAGAATCAACCTCAACCGTTAGATCAAAATATATTACATCCATGCCGTAGGGCCTAGGCTAACAATAGCCGCCACACAGGGAACGGTCGACCACCCCCTACCTAGGGGTCGATAGTTCCTAGTTGACCGCCCATGATGGTGGGTCGACCTGTGGGCCCGGGTTAATTTAGTTAATTTTCTTGTTTATTTTCGTTCTCAATTCGTTTTTCATCCGTAACTTCTTCGTCTAAACATAGATCGCAAAACTCCAAATATGAAAGTTGCTCATAATTTCATAGATGTCAAATTTTTTGGAAAAGTCCAGAGTGATCTCCATAATACGAAGTGTATTCCGAAAAATCACCACACACAATACACATAATTATAAATATAACCATGTACTCCATACAATCCTACTTTATATTTTTAAAACTAGTTCATGTTATATTATACATATATAGACACATTACATCTATTTGCAAAATAAATACCTTAATATTCATAGATATAAACCACTTTAAGGTGTTAAAAACAAACAGCTTATTTATTACTTCTAAAAAATATGTAAAATAATCCACAGATTTTCTTCCTTTCCAAGGCTCTACTTGCATATACATAAAATAGAGAAAACCCTAGAATTATTCATAATACCAAAAACTTCAAATTCAAAAAACTTATATTTTCACCGAAACATGCCTTCTTTGTTAAACATTAGTTTTAATTCTATGAACTTCAAAACAATGCAAAACACATAGAAAAAAATTGTTGCTTACACTCATTGCTCTCCATAATGCACAAAATCATCGAAAAAGGGTATACGATTTGAAATTTATAATCAAAGTACTCTAAGATTTTGACTCATAAAATTTTAACAAAGAAATACTTCTACACAAAAAATATTTTTGACTTTAAAAACTTCATAATCTTGAAAAGGGTTCAACATAAATTATATCTTTATAGAAATATGTTTTCAACCGAAGAAAATAAACTAACAGTCGATCAAAAGATCAAAAGTTATAGCTATTTTGATACAAACCAAAAATTTCAAAAATTCCTAAAACTCTGTTGAAGGTTATTAATTTTAATCAAATCAAATTTTGACTTTTCAATTAGTAAAATTAGATAAAAACATCTTCAATCAAAGTTGTTTATTTTCAAACCTTATTTTTTTATATAATTTTTTTTGAAGAATAAAGAACTACAAAAATCTGATCTTTTAGAAATAAGTTGTGCATATAAAAAAATGGGTTTTTTTATCCTTATTCTTTAACTCAAAAATATCTCATCATAAATAAGCTTCATTTTCAAATATAAATATTTAAAACACCTTCTCTAAACTAATGTTTTCAAAACTCATTTCATCATATTTCATATTTTTACACCATTTTAATGGAAAAGTAATGTACTTATTCCAAAATATTTTATAACTCTAGAAGCATTTTTTACTATAACTACTTCTATACATAACGTTCATAAAAAACTTCTATTAATGCATGGAAATAGTGTATTGTATAATTTCTTTAAAAAATACTTTCACTTTCACACCATTAAATTCCATATAATACTCTTGCTTACTATTTCCTGGAGATTTGGCCAGGCAACTTACTACTCGGCATACCCACCGTTCGGCCTAACTGGATCGTTCGGCATCTAAAGGGCGTTCGGCATGGGATAGCGTTCGGCATCTAGGAGCAGCCGGCATTGAGAAATGTTCGGTATTGAATACCGTTCGACCAAAGAAGAACGCTAGGCATCCAGGAACGCTCGGCCAAAGGCATCGTTCGACCAAAGGCTTCGTTCGGCCAGAGACCTCGTTCGGTCAAGATATCGTTCGGTCAAAGGAATCGTTCGGCCAAGGGACGTTCGACATATGAGGGACGTTCGGCATCCATGAACGTTCGGCCTACAAGGTACGCTCGGCATTCCCGGACTGTTCGGCATTCCAGCCTCATTCGACCTGCATCCCTCACTCAACACCACATCTCGTCCGATGCATATCTCATTTGGCAATCACCTGCAGCTCGTCATCCAAGGTCATTCAATACAAACGGACGTTCGGCGTTCAGAGTGTCCGGCCTCACCTCATTCGGCATAAAGGGGGAGGCTCGGCATTCTGTCGTTCGGCCTCTCTGGTTCAGCGCACAGAACTTACACTATTTGGACCGAGTTATTCAGCTACCAGGCCCACCAGGGAAGTCCAACCCACCTTCGTCTATAAATAGAGAGGCAGGGGCACAGTGAAATGGACCTTTTTTTCGAGAACACTTAGGAGAGACTACCGCTTTCAAGACTTGTTCTTCTTACTTAGCAATTGTATTCAAGTATTTGATGTACAGATTGTATCTATAATCAATTATCAAGTAAAGCAATAAAGTTTAACCTCAAAGTGGACGTAGGCAGTTACGTCGAACCACTATAAATCTGGTGTTCTCGTCTTTGCATTCAATTTAGCATATTGTTCTTTATTTAAATTTATTTTCATCATTTATCTCTCTACATAATCTTTCTCAACGAGGTTAGTGACCAATTTTGGTGCTAACACTTTGGTGCTTTCACTGAGAATCGAATTCTCAGACCTTAAGGATCTGCTTTGAAGCTACTGGATTGAATAAATCCCCCAAAGAAGATCTGATTCATTCGTAGGACGTCCGTTGATTCTACTCAGAGTTCATACCAATAACTCTACAATGGCAAGACCACGTACCAGATCAGCCTCTCATAATGCGGACGCTCATGAGACTGTTAGCGTACAACAAGCAGGACCTAGCAATCAACAAGCAATTCTAGGTGCAGGGACTACCGCCCAGGACCAAATGCCGGTTGTCACCAGAATAGAGTTCAACGACTTGATGAGAGAACTCAGGGAAAGCAGGAGACAACTCGGAGAGCAGATGCAAGCCAACACCAACCTCATGGCACAACTCACTCAACAACAGCATCATAATGCTGGGGGCAATCCCGCTCCTTATTCTTCATCCGACAGCTCAACTTCGTCCAATGAACCTCCCTGGCGTAGACGCCGTAAGACTGAAACTACGCAGGCAGGTGCTGCTGTCCGAACAGCTGGAGACCGTGACCAAGCAGGAGCTAGAAACTTAGGAGCTGGAGTGCAGGTGGAGGCTGGAGGACCAGATCATCGAGATACCAATGATGTCTGTGAAGCCCCACCTCTATACCCACGCTAGCCAAGAACACTACGGTGTAATGCTGTCAACTAGCATGGAGAATAAGGCTGTTGAGGAGCGACCATCCATGTAACTTCTTTGTGCGAGCACCGATATGTCATACATTATAGCATGTACATCATTTAAGGAGGAAATCCGACATACCGATACAAACTCAAAGCTATCACACAGTGGCTATATATAATCTTCGGAAACAAACATAGAAATAAACATAACATAAACCAGTCACAGACATCCATATCACAAAGGCGGAAAAAGATATGAATGTATATATAACACCTGAAAGTGTACATCAGAGTAGTGGTCGGAAAGATTCACGATAATACAAAATAATAGCAACACGTGCTATACAAAAGAATAAGTACACAACATAGAATCTATATCTCAAATGTGTACATCCAAAACTACTAATCTATGTAGTTAGCCAAAAGTCGGAATAATCCTGAAGAGAAGTCAAGCAGAAGCACCTGTAACATCTCGGTCTGACCCGAGTATTATTTATAAGAAAATAATAAACGAATCAGTCTAGCTATAAACATCAGATGATATGGTATAAAGTAAAAGACATGGCATGAACATGTAATAACCATAATGGCATACTACTATAAGTATGTAATTGAAAATCAACAAGAGATTAATTAATATCACAAGAATCTTCTCAAAGATAAAATAGGGTATCATACCCTAAAACTTGTATTTATAACAAGTCAATGACACACAAATTCACCAATGCACAAAAATTGATAAAACTTATCAATGGAAATCACGAAAATTGGTGAAGCACAAAATTCCAGAAATTATCACAAGAAATCCAGAAATCACAAGAAGGGGGAGGCATATCACAAAACGGGAGTATGAAAACTCACCAACACGTGTACCACAAGACGAGACGCTATCTCATGGTAGCTAACCATTAGTTTTGAGCCGAAACTCCATAAGAATGGTCCGAAGACCGTGGGGCGCTACCCCACATATGTGATGGTGAAACATCACACAAACGGGGTTTAGTCTCCCTCGTAGACAAAGAGACATCGCACAATTGCTAGTCTAAATCAAATCACAAAAATGATCGTCATGATCATCAAGAAGTGTCAATCACACCAAGCTAGTAAATATATTAGTTTAGCTTCATGTCCCATAACCACTTGGTTAACTTAAATATTTACGAACAAGCTGTGAATCTTCACTAGAAAATTATCACAAAAGGTTCAATCGAACAAGTCCAAGAATTAACCGACGAAGTGAACGCAAGCGTTTCATACCACTCGTTTTACTAAGCCGTTTAATTAGATTTCTCATCCGAGTGAAGTAAAGGCTTGTATATACTAGTAGATTGTAAAACGGTTTGAGGAAAAGAGTTTCGTAATAAAATAGTGTTGAAATCGAGTTGATAAAAGAGTTTTGATATTTACTACTAGTATTGAAACCTTCGTATCTTTAGAGTGACAAGTCACAAAACGATTGTTGAAACAAATCGAATCACATAAATTCACGTTCGAAGACGTGAGTAAAGTCCAAAGAAATCAATCCCAAAACCATCAAAGTAGGAATATACTTGCGACCTAACATGGTCGAATTAAAGTGCAAAGACTTTAAGTCAAATAGGTCGAACGACCTAAGGGTAGACTGCCGTGCGACCTAGCAGAAGAACAGGTCGAGCGACCTAGTGAAATACAGGTCAAACGACCTAAGTGTAAAAAGGCGAGCGACCTAACGTCTTAACAAAGCCATGCGACCTAACGTGCTAAGACCCAGTGGTCGAGCGATTTAAGAGGTCATGCGACCTAAAGTAATTGAGGTCTATCGACCTAAAGAAATCAAGGCCAAGCGACCTAAGGGTGAGTAGGTCATACGACCTAATGGGTTGCGACTTAGGGGGTGAGCGACCTAAGCTCGCGACCTAAGGGGTGGAGGCTGAGCGACCTATCAACCCAAGCGACTCAGTGAGGCCGAGCGACTTATGAAGGCAATAGGGCGAGCGACCTATAGGTAATAAGTTCCAACGACCTAAAGGAGGTAAGGTCTAACGACCTAAAGGTATTGGGGTCTTGCGACCTAACGGATCTGGTACTGCGACCTACAACCTAATGGTGGGAGGCTGAGCGACCTATGCTCCAAGCAAGGTCGAGCGATTTAAGGAATATGAGGTCTAGCGACCTAAGGACTCGAGCGACTTAACTGCAAACGGTTTAAGGTCATACGACCTAAAGAAGAACGACCTAAGCACTCGAGCGACCTAACTCCGAACGAGCTAATATGAGCATATAAGGTCGAACGACCTAACTGCAAACGACCTAAGTGTTAAATTGAGCAGCGGCGCACGACCTAAGGGGAAATGACTTATAACCAGCGTAACTCTCCCATGCCGAGCGACCTAACGAAACAGAACGAGCTAAGTGTTGTTTTTCGCCAGAAACACTAAAATTTGGGGTTTTTCACCAATCCAATCCAAACCAAATGCAAATATGCATGCTAAAGTGATGGGGAATCATTCCCAACAATCCAATGACAGTTATAGGCAAGATGTGAGATTAAAAATCTCACCTTTTCCACGAAATTGATGATGGAGAGCTTAAAAGTTAAGCAAGAGCAACAACAAGCTTGAATATATGTTCTTCACTTGAATTTGGAGTAGATGTTGGAAAAGCAATGAAGACTTGAGCTAGAAATTTTAATTTCTCATTCCCTTCACCATTTTTGAAGAAGCTTGAAGTGTTTGATGAAGTGATGAAGAGGAGATGGGTTGGGACTGAGTTAGAAGAAGTTCAGCCCAAACTAAAAGCCCAAAGCAAAAAGTGACGAAAATTTCACTATCTCCAAACATATCGAAGTTTACACTCAAAAAGATCGCAAACGTCATTTTGAACTCAATGGAAGTGGTCTCAAGTCCTAATTTGACCGTATGCAAAAAGTAGCTTTTCGGACTAACATCCGACTAACAATAAAATATTTAAAAAATATATTTAAATATAAAATTGACAAATATGCGGGTTGTTACAGACTCCCATCCTTAAAGAAATTGCGTCCTCGCAATATATAAGATGGAAATAAGAAGTAACAACCATAAAAGCATATTAACACAAAAGAAATTTGAAATAAGAAGTTTACCTCAAAGAGCATGAGAAAGTAAGTCCGGATGTTTTCCCTCGATGAATTCTCTAGTTTCCCAAGAGCAATCCTTAGGATTTGAGGACCATTGAACTTTAACAAGCGGAACTTCTTTATTTCGAAGTCGTTTGATCTCCGAAGCAATAATTCGAATAGGATGCTGCTCATAAGTTAAATTAGGAAAAACTTCAATTTCTTCCACAACACCGGGCTCAAGAATAGAATCGGAATCCCGAAGGCACTTCCGTAATTGAGAAACGTGAAACACGTCATGCATGGCAGAAAACTGAGCCGGTAATGAAAGGCGATAAGCCATGGAACCAATACGTTCAGTGATAGGAAATGGCCCAATATATCGAGGCGCTAACTTTCCCGATCGACTGAAGCGTACAACACCCTTCATAGGTGAAACACGAATAAATACAAGATCTCCCATAGAAAATTCTAATTTCCTTCTTCGATTATCGGCATAGGACTTTTGTCTACTCTGAGCTTCTTTCATCCTATGACGAATAAGTTCTATCTTTTCTATGGAATCCCGAATAAAATCTGGACCTAAGACCAGCTTCTCACCGGCCTCAAGCCAACAAGAAGGAGATCGGCATGGCCTACCATAGAGTGCCTCGAAAGGAGCCATACCAATACTAGATTGGAAGCTGTTATTATAGGAAAATTCAACAAGTGAAATATGATCTTCCCAACTTCCACCAAAGTCAAGCACACAAGAACGAAGAAGATCTTCAAGTGTCTAATTCACACGCTCAGTTTTTCCATCGGACTGGGGGTGATAAGCGGTGCTAAAATTAAGCTTCGTTCCTAAAGCTTTTTGAAGACTCTTCCAGAATCCACTAGTAAACAATGGATCTCGATCACTAACAATGGAAGAAGGAACTCCATGCAGTTTAACAATTTCTTTGATAAAGAGCTTGGCCAGAAGAGGAACGGTTCGGTTCGACCGAACGGGAATAAAATGGGCAGATTTAGTAAGTCTGTCAACGATCACCCATAAACTATTATGACCCGAACGAGAACGGGGAAGGCCATCAATAAAATCCATGGAAATTTGATCCCACTTCCAAACTGGAATTTCCAATGGTTGCAATAACCCACCAGGCCTTTGATGTTTAGCCTTAACAAGTTGGCAAGTCATGCAACACTTAACAAAGTTAGCGATATCAGATTTCATTCCCTCCCAATAATAAAGTCGCTTCATATCAGCGTACATTTTACTACTACCGGGATGAATGGAATACTTGGAACGATGAGAATCTTCTAGAATATCTTTGCGAAGATCTCCAGTATTTGGTACGATAAGTCTACCAAATTTTCGAATGCCGCCACGCAAACCGATATCAAAGTCTTTCAAACCTTCAATATCGGTTTTATCCCTAATATTCTGACTAAGAAGAGCCAATTCGGGATCTAGCCTCTGAGCGTCAAGAATGCGGTCTAAAATAGAAGGATGAGCCTCAAGGCTACATAAAACAAGAGATGAACATAAATCAGAGACACGATCTCTAATCTCACAAGTAGATAAAACCTCGAGATCGTTCCATTCAGATATCATCATGGAAACAACCGCTTGTTGCTTGCGACTAAGTGCATCAGCGACTCGATTTCCCTTTCCGGGAGTATAAAGGATATCAAGATCATAAGAGGCAAGGAACTCGAGCCAACGCTGTTGACGCAAATTAAGTTCCTTTTGAGAGAATAAATATTTCAAAGACTTATGATCAGTATAAAGTACAAATTTCTATCCCAAAAGATAATGTCGCCAAATTCGAAGGGCGAAAACGATAGCCGCGAGTTCTAAATCATGTGTGGCATATCTAGTCTCAGCCGGCTTCAATTGCCTAGAAGCGTAAGTAATAACACATTCTTTTTGCATAAGAACGGCACCCAAACCAACGGGACTAGCATCGGTATAAACGACAAAATCTTGATTCCCATCGGGAATAATAAGAATAGGAGCATCAGAAAGAAGTTCTTTTAATTTCTGAAAAGAAGTTTCACATTTGTCCGACCAAATGTATTTAACACCTTTCTTTGTAAGCCAGTAAGAGGCACGACAATCTTAGAAAAGTCTTTTATGAAGCGGCGGTAATAACCTACCAATCAGAGAAAACTACGGATTTTTGTCACGCTCTCCGGTCTCTTCCAATTTTGAATTGCTTCAATCTTTGAAGGATCCACTGATATTCCGGATTCGGAAATAATATGACCGAGAAACTTCACACTAGATTGCCAAAAGTGGCATTTAGAAAATTTTTCCTTTAATTGATCGCTCCTAAGAGTTTCCAATACAATCCGAAGATGGTTTTCATGTTCCTCCTCGGTTTTGGAATACACAAGAATATCATCAATAAAGATGAGAACAAACCGATCGAGAAAATATTTGAAAACTCGATTCATGAGGTCAACGAAATAAGCCGGAGCATTCGTTAACCCAAATGGCATAACTAGCCACTCATAAGATCCATAACAAGTACGGAAAGAAGTTAAAGGAATACTATCCTCTGCAATACGAAGCTGATGAAAACCGGTGGCCAAGTCCAATTGTGAAAAGACTCTAGCACCACTAAGTTGATCAAACAGATCATCAATCCGAGGTAAAGGATATTTATTCTTAATAGTAAGATCATTAAGCTTGCGGTAGTCGACGCAAAGCCTAAGTGTACCATCGGACTTATTTACGAAAATAGCTGAAGCTCCCCAAGGCGAGGAACTAGAGCGAATAAGTTGCTTCGTCTCCAACTCGGATAGTTGTTTGCGCATCTCTTCATTCTCCTTATTGGACATGCGATAAGGAGGGCGGGTAATAGGTTGAGCTCCAGGTATAAGATTAATTTTGAACTCAATTGCTCGCTTAGGGGGTAATCCTAAGACGGGCTCAAAAATGTCGGAAAATTCACGAACGACGCGAATAAGAGAAATGACATCCTCCTCATCATCATTGTCATCATAACGAGGATTCAAAGAATATAAAGATGCAACCAAAGCGGAATCCGAATCTTTAAGAATAATAGAAATATGATTAACAGATTGCGGATGTCGGAGACAAATAGTCCGCTCAGGACATAGGATATGAGCTTCATAACGGTTAAGCCAATCCATACCCAAAATCATTTCAAAGCCTAAGTAACGCATGACATGCAAATCGGTTAGGAAAGAAAAATCACACAAAATAATCTCCACGTCTTTACAAAGTAAACTAAGAGTTGCGGATCCACCAACCAGATTCACAATTCTTAGAGAAGTCATTAAAGCAACAACACTTAAAGAAAGAGTGTCTACAAGTTCCTTTGATATAAAAGAATGGGATGCACCCGTATTAAAGAGAACTCTAATAGGTTGATCATGAAATATAATTATGCCATCAAGGACAGAATGAAACATACCTTGACCGCGAGATGTATTGCCAGGGGCTTGAGCCACATTAAGCTTTCCCTCCTTCTTGCCCTGAAGCCTGGGGCATAAATGTATATAGTGATCCGGGCTTTTACAATAGCGACAAGAACGGGGCTTTGAACACTTGTTCGCAAAATGGTCCTTAGAACCACAGTTAAAGCATTGCCCGCTACTAGGGGTAGAAGTCTTTACTGCCGGAGGTGCAGGTTTCCCCTTTTTGTTGGGATAAGGACCTTTGAATTTGTTTGGCCTCTTCTTGTTGTTGAAGTTTGGTTTGGAAGCCACCACTTCAACATCATTGTCCTTATCATCCTCTTCAAGACGAAGAGCGATATCAATGAGATGGTCGAAAGAAACTTCTAACTTTAGAAGTAATGGCTTCTTGAGATTCTTGTTTAAGCCATAGACGAATCTCTGGTTCTTCTTCAATGGAGTGTTGATGTATTCAACCCCATATTTAGACAGTGACTCGAAGGATGCGACATAATTTGTCACAGAGGATTCACCTTGAACAAGGTCTATAAAATGACGAGCCAATGTCACCTTCTCTGCTTCTGGTACGAATTTTAATTCGAAGCGTTCCCGGAATTGCTCCCAGGTGAGATCCGCTTCATTAATTTCAGAAATAAGAAGTTCGTACCAATCCAATGCTCTCTCTTGGAGCATACTGGAGGCCACCTGAACACGGTGAAGATCGATAAGATTCATGCGAGAAAAGATTCGATCGCATGTTCTTAACCAAGCCTGGACCTCAATAATAGTTTCGGAACCTTTGAATGGTTTCCCACCCAAGTTGGCATAATCGTTGCACAAACGTGCAAATCCAGACTTAGGATGCGTAGGTTCTTGATTAGGACCAACTGCTTGAGCATTCTTTACTAAATCAAGAAGCTGTTGAGCGGTCATAAAAACTCAATCCTGGGGAGTAACAGTTGATGGTCCAGCTCTGGGACGACCTGGTCTAGACATTCTCTTCTTTAAGGAAGAGAAAAGAAGAAAAGTTATTCTTCAAGTAAATATCAAGCAAATCTTGATAGATAAAACAAGGATACATAAAAAGAAATAGGATGAGTCGGTTCGAAGACTCGACTTAAATCCTAAGGCACGACTCCTAAGTTGGTCTTAGGACGATGATCCTTGTTAAGTTATTCTACATTGTTCCGAAGTTTGGCTCTGATACCAAGCTGTGATGCCCCACCTCTATACCCACGCTAGCCAAGAACACTACGGTGTAATGCTGTCAACTAGCACGGAGAATAAGGCTGTTGAGGAGCGACCATCCATGTAACTTCTTTGTGCGAGCACCGATATGTCAGACATTATAGCATGTACATCATTTAAGGAGGAAATCCGACATACCGATACAAACTCAAAGCTATCACACAGTGGCTATATATAATCTTCGGAAACAAACATAGAAATAAACATAACATAAACCAGTCACAGACATCTATATCACAAAGGCGGAAAAAGATATGAATGTATATATAACACCTGAAAGTGTACATCAGAGTAGTGGTCGGAAAGATCCACGATAATACAAAATAATAGCAACACGTGCTATACAAAAGAATAAGTACACAACATAGAATCTATATCTCAAATGTGTACATCCAAAAACTACTAATCTATGTAGTTAGCCAAAAGTCGGAATAATCCTGAAGAGAAGTCAAGCAGAAGCACCTGTAACATCTCGGTCTGACCCGAGTATTATTTATAAGAAAATAATAAACGGATCAGTCTAGCTATAAATATCATATGATATGGTATAAAGTAAAAGACATGGCGTGAACATGTAATAACCATAATGGCATACTACTATAACTATGTAATTGAAAATCAACAAGAGATTAATTAATATCACAAGAATCTTCTCAAAGATAAAATAGGGTATCATACCCTAAAACTTGTATTTATAACAAGTCAATGACACACAAATTCACCAATGCACAAAAATTGATAAAACTTATCAATGGAAATCACAAAAATTGGTGAAGCACAAAATTCCAGAAATCATCACAAGAAATCCAGAAATCACAAGAAGGGGGAGGCATATCACAAAACGGGAGTATGAAAACTCACCAACACGTGTACCACAAGACGAGACACTATCTCATGGTAGCTAACCATTAGTTTTGAGCCGAAACTCCATAAGAATGGTCCGAAGACCGTGGGGCGCTACCCCACATATGTGATGGTGAAACATCACACAAACGGGGTTTAGTCTCCCTCGTAGACAAAGAGACATCGCACAATTGCTAGTCTAAATCAAATCACAAAAATGATCGTTATGATCATCAAGAAGTGTCAATCACACCAAGCTAGTAAATATATTAGTTTAGCTTCATGTCCCATAACCACTTGGTTAACTTAAATATTTACGAACAAGCTGTGAATCTTCACTAGAAAATTATCACAAAAGGTTCAATCGAACAAGTCCAAGAATTAACCGACGAAGTGAACGCAAGCGTTTCATACCACTCGTTTTACTAAGCCGTTTAATTAGATTTCTCATCCGAGTGAAGTAAAGGCTTGTATATACTAGTAGATTGTAAAACGGTTTGAGGAAAAGAGTTTCGTAATAAAATAGTGTTGAAATCGAGTTGATAAAAGAGTTTTGATATTTACTACTAGTATTGAAACCTTCATATCTTTAGAGTGACAAGTCACAAAACGATTGTTGAAACAAATCGAATCACATAAATTCACGTTCGAAGACGTGAGTAAAGTCCAAAGAAATCAATCCCAAAACCATCAAAGTAGGAATATACTTGCGACCTAACATGGTCGAATTAAAGTGCAAAGACTTTAAGTCAAATAGGTCGAACGACCTAAGGGTAGACTGCTGTGCGACCTAGCAGAAGAACAGGTCGAGCGACCTAGTGAAATACAGGTCAAACGACCTAAGTGTAAAAAGGCGAGCGACCTAACGTCTTAACAAAGCCATGCGACCTAACGTGCTAAGACCCAGTGGTCGAGCGATTTAAGAGGTCATGCGACCTAAAGTAATTGAGGTCTATCGACCTAAAGAAATCAAGGCCAAGCGACCTAAGGGTGAGTAGGTCATACGACCTAATGGGTTGCGACTTAGGGGGGTGAGCGACCTAAGCTCGCGACCTAAGGGGTGGAGGCTGAGCGACCTATCAACCCAAGCGACTCAGTGAGGCCGAGCGACTTATGAAGGCAATAGGGCGAGCGACCTATAGGTAATAAGGTCCAACGACCTAAAGGAGGTAAGGTATAACGACCTAAAGGTATTGGGATCTTGCGACCTAACGGATCTGGTACTGCGACCTACGACCTAATGGTGGGAGGCTGAACGACCTATGCTCCAAGCAAGGTCGAGCGATTTAAGGAATATGAGGTCTAGCGACCTAAGGACTCGAGCGACTTAACTGCAAACGGTTTAAGGTCATACGACCTAAAGAAGAACGACCTAAGCACTCGAGCGACCTAACTCCAAACGAGCTAATATGAGCATATAAGGTCGAACGACCTAACTGCAAACGACCTAAGTGTTAAATTGAGCAGCGCCGCACGACCTAAGGGGAAACGACTTATAGCCAGCGTAACTCTCCTACGCCGAGCGACCTAACGAGACAGAACGAGCTAAGTGCAGTTTTTCGCAAGAAACACTAAAATTTGGGGTTTTTCACCAATCCAATCCAAACCAAATGCAAATATGCATGCTAAAGTGATGGGGAATCATTCCCAACAATCCAATGACAGTTATAGGCAAGATGTGAGATTAAAAATCTCACCTTTTCCACGAAATTGATGATGGAGAGCTTAAAAGTTAAGCAAGAGCAACAACAAGCTTGAATCTATGTTCTTCACTTGAATTTGGAGTAGATGTTGGATTAGCAATGAAGACTTGAGCTAGAAATTTTAATTTCCCATTCCCTTCACCATTTTTGAAGAAGCTTGAAGTGTTTGATGAAGTGATGAAGAGGAGATGGGTTGGGACTGAGTTAGAAGAAGTTCAGCCCAAACTAAAAGCCCAAAAAAAGTGACGAAAATTTCACTATCTCCAAACATATCGAAGTTTACACTCAAAAAGACCGCAAACGTTATTTTGAAATCAATGGAAGTGGTCTCGAGTCCTAATTTGACCGTATGCAAAAAGTAGCTTTTCGGACTAACATCCGAATAACAATAAAATATTTAAATAAAATATTTAAATATAAAATTGACAAATATGCGGGTTGTTACAATGTTGAACCTCATGATGCACATTTGGTAGATCGCCAGCAGAGGAGGCATCAGCCTGATCAATCACGTAGAACAGACTCCAACCTTCCACCTTCCATACAAACACCGGACCTGACAGCCATGATCAGACAATTGATGAAAGAAAATCAAGGCTTATCAAACGATGATTGGGGAGTGTCCAGAAGTCAAACTCCGTTCACAGACATTGTTCTACAGGCAGCGTACCCCAGAAAGTTTAGTATGCCAACTATCCCGGCATATGAAGGAAAGACTGATCACAGACAGCATGTCATGAGGTACGAATGGATGATGGATTCAGCTAGAGAAAATGTTGCAACCAAGTGTAGGTGCTTTCCAATAACTTTATCTGGGATCGCTACCATGTGGTTCACCCGACTTCCTCCGCGGTCCGTATCCAGTTTCGAGGAGTTGGCGAAGAAGTTTATATAACAGTTCAGGATACACACTACTCGTCCAAAGGACGTGATGTCTCTATCAAGTGTAATCCAAAACCTGGGGAATCATTGAAGGAGTATTTACAGAGATTCCATGTTGCGACAACTGAAGTCAGCAATCCCAATGATCATGCAATTCTTATGGCTGTGATGCAAGGTGTGGATCCGGATTCAGAGTTTGGAGACTGGCTGGCAGGAAAACCTCCGACTACGCTAGAGCGTTTTTACTCAAAGGCACATCAGTTCATAACAAGAGAGGAAGCCAGGTGGGTAAGGCGAGATAAGGCACCGGGGCCTGTCCAGAAGTCCATGAAAAGCAACGTTGCTGTGAAGCAGTCCAGAGACAACTCGGGAAAAGTTCAAGTCAATGTCCAGAACAAGCCCGGGAAATCTAAGGAATCCGAAGGAAGAAATCAAGGGAAGAAGAGAGAAGCGGGGAAATGGAAGCCGAGAATTCCAACCTACAACGAGTACACCCCGCTGAATGCCTCTCTTGAGAACATTTACCTATCAACCTGCAATACCTTTCAGTACAGAAAACCATGTCCAAAGGAGTCAACCGAGGAACAAAAGCAGACTGGGAAATACTGCCGCTTCCATGAAACTTATGGGCAAAATACTGAAGAGTGCAGACACCTACACGACGCTATAGAGAAGTTAATTAGGCAGAAAAAGTTACAAGAGTTTGTGAAGAATCCGCAGGAAGGTGGACAGGGAGAATCCAATCCAGGTCGTGCACCAGCTCCGCGTCATCCCGAGGAGCCTGCCCGGACCGTGGGAAGACTAGTCATAAACACGATCATCGGCGGACCTCATCCTATGGATAAGAACTGGAAAGAAATGAAATGGTATGCTAGTTCCCTGAAGCACGCAGACTTTGAGTGTTCTTCCAACGTAGAGGACGGGACCCCTGCTAAACAGCTGCGCGTGATGACAGACGATATAGTATTTGGGAGCAGAGATGCTGACCAAGTAGAGGCCCCTACCATCGACCCGATGGTCATATCTGCGACAATCGGGCCGGCTTATGTGAAGAGAATTTTGATTGATTGTGGAAGCTCCGTCAATATCATCTTCAAGAAGGCTTATGACCAGAAGAAGATGGAGACGAAGGATTTGAAACCGTCTAAAGCTCGTATACATGGCTTTAATGGCGCAGCAACTGATGCAGTGGGGTATGTTGAGTTACCAGTTGAACTGGGACAAGGTGAACGTAGGAGGGTGCGAATCCTACCTTTCGTAGTTTTGGATGTGGATTCTCCGTACAATGTGTTCTTAGGTCGACCAGCCCTGGCTGAGTTTAAGGCAGCATTAGCCCCGTAGTGCTTGACTTTGAAGTTTCCGACTGACAAAGGAGTAGGTGTTTTTCACGGTGACCAGGCGACTGATCGTGCATGTTATGTGGCTGAGCTCCGAGAGGCCCATCGGAGGGAGAAAGGAAAAGCTACGGACAATCCAGTCCGCATCCAGAATACCGACAGTTGACAAATAATGCCCGAGCCCTAGCTCGGGCATAATCCTCGGATCTACAGAGACATAGATCCGAGAGACGACGATGAGGAACCTAGGGGAGAAAAGGCAGCAACGGCTGAACTGACAATTGACATTTCAGTCAGTCGAGACGATCCATCGCTAGTACTGAAGATCGGATCACAACTCAGCCCCGCAATGACTGAACACCTTAGTGATTTCCTCCGAGCGAATCTTGATGTTTTCGCCTGGACACATTCTGATATGTGTGGGATTTCTCCCGCTATTACGAGTCATATGTTGAACATAGACCCGAAGTACGTCCCCGTTAAACAAAAGAGAAGAGGAATGGACCCGGAGAGGTCCGCTGCTCTCAGAGAGGAGGTGGACAAACTCAAAGCCAATGGGTTCGTCCACGACGCCCTCTACCCTGAATGGGTATCAAACCCCGTGCTGGTGAAAATGGCGAACGGGAAATGGAGGACTTGCATAGATTATTCCGATTTGAACAAAGCGTGCCCCAAGGACAGTTTCACATTGCCTTGTATTGATCAGTTGGTCGACTCCACTGCAGGACATGAGTTGTTGTCATTCATGGATGCATAATCACGATACATTCAGATCCCGATGCATATTCTGGACCAGGAACACACCAGTTTCGTCACGGACGTTGGGCTATATTGCTATGTAGTAATGCCTTTCGGATTGAAAAACACGGGAGTGACCAATTAGCGTTTGGTGAATCGAATGTTCATAGACCAGATTGGTAGAACGATGGAAGTCTATGTGGATGACATGCTCGTGAAATCACAATAGTCAAACGACCACATTCGAGACTTAGCAGAGATGTTCGATATACTCAGATATTATGGGAGGAAGATCAAACCTCTGAAGTGTTCCTTCGGCGTTGCGTCGGGGAAGTTTTTGGGATTCATTGTTAATGCTAGAGGAATTGAGGCTAACCCAGAAAAGATTCGAGCTATTCGAGATGTGCGAGTACCCAGAACTATAAAACAGGTACAAAGCTTGAATGGAAAGGTGGCTGCGCTAAGTCGATTTATATCCAGAGCCACGGACAAGTGCATTCCTTTCTTCGATATAATAAAGAAAGGGAAGAGGAATTTCGAGTGGACATCCCACTGTGAGGAAGCGTTCCGAGATCTGGTGAGGCATTTGGAGAGTCCTCCAGTGCTGTCGAAACCAGTAGACTACGAGATGCTGTACGTATACTTGGCCGTATCTCCTCATGCTATAAGTGCGGCTTTAGTCTGCAAGGAGGACCGAGTCCAAAAGCCGGTGTATTACGTTAGAAAACGTTTAACAGGGGCATAAAGAAATTACCCTAAAATTGAGAAATTGGCCTATTGCTTGGTGATTGCATCACGAAAGCTGCGTCCATACTTTCAGGCACACTCAGTCATTGTTTATACCGATCAGCCCTTACGGCAGGTACTCCAACGACCAGAAACTTCTGGAAGGATGTTAAAATGGAATATCGAGTTGAGTCAGTTCGATATTACCTACCTGCCACGAAGAGCCATACAAGGGAAAGCATTAGCAGATTTCATCGCTGAGTTTACTGTATCTGACGAACCAGATGTTCACCGTGTCATTCCCCCATTGAATGGAAATTGTACACCGATGGGGCATCAAACGACCGCTGCTCCGGAGCTGGAGTAGTTCTCGTGACTCCAGAAAATCGATCGATTTGTTACGCTTTGAAGCTCAATTTACCGGCTACGAATAATGAAGCAGAATATGAAGCATTGATTGCTGGTTTAAAGCTTATTGCAGAACTCGGGGTGAGGTCAGTCGAAATATTTTGTGACTCACATTTGGTGGTCTACCAAGTGCGGGGAGACTACCAAGCAAGGGGACAGAAGCTTGCTCTGTACCTTGTTCTGGTTCAGGAACTATTGGCGAACCTCGAACATTATGACATTTCGCATGTCCCACGTGAACAAAACAAGGAAGCCGACTCATTGGCTAAATTCGCAAGCACTGGCAATGCACAGCAAATGGGATTGGTTCTCGTTGAAACCTTGCATGCTCCCAGCATAGATGCGATGGAGGTTGATTTTGTGTTGGAAACAAAAACCGAGAGGGAGTCATGGATGACCCCACTCAAACGATACCTGCTAAATGGGACTGTACCCGAAAGAAGGAGCGAAAGACGATAGGTCATTCGCAAAGCCGCTCGATATGTGATGCAGGGAGAAGTAATGTATCGGAGAGGGTTCACGGTCCCTTTACTACGGTGCATTGCCCGTGATGAGGCAAAGCGGGTCTTGGAGGAGGTTCATGAAGGAGAAATAGTGTATTGTATAATTTCTTTAAAAAATACTTTCACTTTCACACCATTAAATTCCATATAATACTCTTGCTTACTGTTTCCTGGAGATTTGGCCAGGCAACTTAGTACTCGGCATACACACCGTTCGGCCCAACTGGATTATTCGGCATCTAAAGGGCGTTCGGCATGGGATAGCGTTCGGCATCTAGGAGCAGCCGACATCGAGAAATGTTCGGTATTAAATACCATTCGGCCAAAGAAGAACGCTCGGCATCCAGGAGCGCTCGGCCAAAGGCATCGTTCGGCCAAAGGCTTCATTCGGCCAGAGACCTCGTTCGGTCAAGATATCGTTCGGTCAAAGGAATCTTTCGGCCAAGGGACGTTCGGCATATAAGGGACGTTCGACATCCATGAACGTTCGGCCTACAAGGTACGCTCGGCATTCCCGGACTGTTTGGCATTCCAGCCTCATTCGACCTGCATCCCTCACTCAACACCACATCTCGTCCGGTGCATATCTCGTTCGGCAATCACCTGCAGCTCGTCATCCAAGGTCATTCAATACAAACGGACGTTCGGCGTTCAGAGTGTCCGGCCTCACCTCATTCGGCATAAAGGGGGAGGCTCGGCATTCTATCGTTCGGCCTCTCTGGTTCGGCGCACATAACTTACACTATTTGGACTGAGTTATTCAGCTACCAGGCCCACCAGGGAAGTCCAACCCACCTTCGTCTATAAATAGAGAGGCAGGGGCACAGTGAAATGGACCTTTTTTTCGAGAACACTGGGGAGACTCTGCCGCTTTCAAGACTCGTTCTTCTTACTTAGCAATTGTATTCAAGTAGTTGATGTACGGATTGTATCTGTAATCAATTATAAAGTAAAGCAATAAAGTTTAACCTCAAAGTGGACGTAGGCAGTTACGCCGAACCACTATAAATCTGGTGTTCTCGTCTTTGCATTCAATTTAGCATATTGTTCTTTGTTTAAATTTACTTTCATTATTTATCTCTCTACATAATCTTTCTCAACGAGGTTAGTGACCAATTTTGGTGCTAACACTTACCACATAAAAACACTTTAGTATCTCAATCATCATTAATATATTTATTAAATTATTATTTTCCCTTGAAAAGTTCACTGTACAAAATACTTTTCAAAATTATACTTCAATGAATATAATATTTTATTTTAAAATTTTATTTTAAATTGAAAACATATACATATGCATATTCTATCTCGATGCATTTTGTTATAGGTATGGATATAACATCCATCCAAGTCACAAAATAATCATACAACATGTCATACACACAATTTAGGTCATCACATACCATACACTTGCAAATTCACTAACATTTACAAATTAAACGACGTTGCCAAATCATGAATCTTGGTGACTCACTTCACTAATAAGCTGCAGTGTTGATCATGTAATCTGCATTGCCTCACCATCGATCCCACTATCCACTAATACTCGATGGCTGCAAACATCTTGTAATACCCTGGCTCTAATTACCAAATTATCAGAGGGAGTTTGACGTCCAATAACTCAAATCAATGGGCAAGGAAGGAGCGATCTCTTGTATACACTATTTTAGGTCAACATGGATAGGTTTCAATACCTAGATACATCTGAAATAATATGTGTCTCGTCTCAATGCAAAACAGTGTACACAAGATCAAGAATTAAATAATATAGTCATAGAGACACAAATAAAATTTTCATAACTAATAGAATCAAAGTGAATAAAAATGATGAATATTATATCATTTCTTAAAATATGATCGTCATCTCATATATGTACCACTCATAACATAAGTACATCATATCAACCAATACAATGACATTTTAATACAAGTATAAGCAAAATAATTACTCGCTATCGTCATCGAATCCATCTCCATATCGTAACCTACAAAACATAGACAATCATAATATTCTCCTATAAAACTACCTCAGTCTGACCCGATGTTGTTATGTACATAACAAACTTTGAGTCAGGCTAGAAATCTAGTTGTAAGTGCAACCGATCTCAAATAAGAACATAACAAGTGACAGTTTTAAATATGCTACATGCTATAAAACATTACTCAATTATAAAAACAAATTTGTTACCATGGTCAACACCCACAAATAATTCCATATAAGCTCGGTAATCAAAACCATTATTAAAATAGATTTCCAAAATGGTTTTCTTTCAAATCATTTTGAAAAAATCACTTCGAAATGGATTTCCAAATAACTTCTGTAAAATTACTTTATTCATGGAAATTCTGTATCTTTAAAAATCATATACCAGTGGTCTACTTTGCAAATGATGTCAAAATAATGGTTTTATATACAAATAATTTAACAAGATATTTCCCAATTTGTTTAAAACCAATCTCTGCAATATATTTCACAAATCAACTGGCAAAATCTAGTTATCCCAAAATTCTTTCTAAAACATTATGCAAAATAGTATTTGCCCTTTATTTATTTAAAATTGCTACTTTCATTTATTGAAACTAGTTCCAAAATATTCGATGATTTCATCAAAAATCGATTTCAAAATACAGTATGATTTCACCAAATCTAGTTTAAATAAATATCCCCATAAGGCGAGTACTCGTGACGATAGTAGATCATAACAAATCATAATATTACTTATTTACAATCGACGCCCAAGGAAGGAACCTTTAATCCAATCCCTACGATCCAGGCTCATGCATTACCATTAAGTGATATCAAAAACAATAATATCCAAACGATTATAAAACAAGCAAAAATCCCTTTTAAAAAGGGAAAATAATCAAAACCATTTCCAAATGGGGAATACACAAAATGTACATTTTATTTCTTTCGAATAGGGAAATTATCACTAGTAGAAATACTATCAAAATACCTCTGGTTTATTTTATAATCTGTATAACAATATTTCAAATAATTCTCCAAAATTCCTTTGAAAAGCTTGTATATTTAAACCATTTATCCATCACGGTTTAAATTCAAATTCTAATTCTAGCTATTTCTAAAATAAATCAGTTTAATTTTACAAAAACTTTTCTACTTCAAAATCCAAATAAAAATGTTCACATGGGATTAAATTCAATTTTAATTGAAAACCCATTATTTTTCATTTGAAAATAATTCAAACTCAAATTCAAATTCTATTAATATCAAAAAAAATTCAAATCATTTTATATGAAAATCTTTCTAGTAATATAATCTATCAAAAATTCTTTTCAAAAAATATCAATATAAAATCTTCCCTTTTTATATAAATTTAAATAATTCAATTAAAATTGAATATGATTCGAGTTTTACATTTCTTAAATATTCTTTATAATTTAAACCCGTTTTTAAAAATCCACATAAACTTAAAATAACCAACTCAAATTTTCAAGCTTTAAAAATAACAAAACAAATGCACTATTATTCATATCCAATAAAAATCAAATACACACATGCACCAACTTTGTATTTAATAAACCAATTTCAACTCCTTCAAAACTAAATTTAGATATATTTCAAAATAAAATTATTTTGAAACACTATGCTAGCTTTAAATATGCATATCATGTTTTTCATATAAATAATTCAAATCGCTCATTTTAATTTAATTCTATCATCTAAACCAATCAATTTCATAGTATATAGCATACCATTCAACTAATATTCATCCATTTCAAATAACCATTGATCAAACGATCAACCATCAAATATCTACTAATAGAAATCAAGGCTACAAAGCCATCATCATTCATTTTGATCAAACTATAAAACATAAATCAACTTCATCAATTTGCAATCATATAAACCTATGGATAGATAATAAAAAATACCCTATGAATAATCTACCATGATGTAAATATAGCAAAGAAAAGATTTGAATTACACTCACCACCACGTTGCTAACAACCATTGTTGTTTCAGTCCCGTCAACTTCACCACTGCGAGCTGCGCTAGCTTCTAGAATTCATGCTCGTTCGCCCTTGCCACCTGAATCGCAACCACCACCATGAGCAGCCTCTACCTTGTTGCAGTCACATGCTTCTCATATCATTATTCAAATTGTCTTCCTCCTGATGCACGTAAGGTCAGCCACTCCTCATCCCTTGGCATGCAACCTGACGTCGTTCATGAGCGCAAATTGTTTTTTATGGTCGTGACTTTTAAATTAGCGTAGGGTAAATAAAAAAAGATGTTTTCTTTGATGTGGTAGATCTGGTTAAAAGGAGATAAAGATAAAAGTGGATAAGGGTTGGAGTGGGTTATTGGGCTTTATATTGTGATAGGCTCATTTAGTTTGAGTTAAAGTGCTTTCTTTTTATTCTTAATGTTCGACTCCTTTTCGATTGTTTGAGTTGTGAAACTTCTTATAAAAATCATTCAAGCTAATATAATATTTTTCGCAATTTTATTCTTACCCAAAATAATTTTTCTTTAATTAAAATACAGCCTTTCGACTTTAAGTAATTTTAAAATAATTGTTTTATTTTTACAAACAGTTATAAAATTTCACGAATATTATTTATTTTGACAAAAAAAAATTTCAAACAATCTTTGGGTTTTTAAAACTTAATTCAAATTACAAATTTGAATTTTTATATAAATATTGTCCAAAAAATCAATTTATTTAATTAAATTCAACAAATATTCAATTAAATTCCTAAATCTATTATAATATATTTATTTTATTTTAACTATGAATAGGAATGTTACCTGTCATTTAAAATATTTAACTTATGAAAATGACTTTTTCATTTTCAAAGCAACACTTTACATCCCTAGATAGTAGATACTTTCATATCAAAATACTTTAGAACATTTCTCAAAACACCATATAATGCCCCTTTCAATATATAATCTATAATATTTCTTGAAACCTTGTTTAACGTTCAAAACATTTTCCAATAAAATGTTCACTTTTCCTTAAAATATTTACTTCTTTCAAAATATTATTTAACTTATCTCGAAACATCATTTTCTTTTCAAAATTTTGTTTACAACACTTTCCAAAATAGAAGTTTTACATTTTCTAAGACATTGGTTTTAATATCACCCAAAATATTTTCATCCTTTCGAAATGGAGTATTCATTTTAAACCATTATGTCAAAATGACTCATCCCGATGTTTAGGAATCCCTATCGATACGTTGGCCAAGCGCATCGACCAGAATTCTTAAAGCACTCAAAGGACAAATGAACAATAAATTAACTTCAAATTTTGTTTAATAACCACACGTACATACTTTAATATACTTTCTTTATGAAAATAATTGCCTGTTTATTTAAAACATTTTCTAATACCATTTATATTTATAAACTTACATGTTGGTGAGATTTTTTGTCTCACAACACCACAGATGATCATAGAGTAATTGAAGCTTTAATTACTCCCACAATTTTGGAATCAACAAATTTAAGTGACATTAAATTTTCCGTCTTGTAGTAACTGTGTAGCTGGAAGCTTACACAACCAAGTAGTTGCACTCTAACTGTTCGTTAAAATGTCAAATTAGGTTTATACTCTACCAATGAATCAAATTTCAGAGGTATTTCAAGTTAAATAATTAAGTAATGGTGCATAAAAATAAAAGACACAAGAATTTTATATGGTTCAGAATCTTTCAAAATCCTACATCCATGAATCAAGTCTTTCTTTATATATTTCTCCTTGATACAACTTTTATATGGATTAGAGTAAAATAGAAGATACAGTTCTTTCAATTTTCCTAAAAAAAGGATCCCTTCTCATATTACAGTGTCTCTTCTATTTATAGTGTAAAGGTGCACGGAGACTACCAAAATATCTTTCCTTTTGTTATAATAATCTCAACCATTGATTCCTGCCATGTGTCACCCATCCGCATTGTTAGTTTGCTATGTATGGATTTTTGATGCGTCTTTGACGAAAAATTATAATTTGAACAGCTACATTCTGGTTATTGATGGCTAGTTTGAAATTGAAGTGATAACCTCTGAATTTGAGTGGGAACATATGAATCGAAGCAAAAAACTTAAATTTAAATACGCCCCCGCTTATGGCCTGAGGAGTGAATGGCATATATGTCGCCCTTGTTCAAGGATAAGAATGTGATGAGGCGTTCCCCTCTTGTTTAGCCCTGGTGTTGATATTCTTGAGGTTGACTTGCATGGTCTGCTTATGCATTGTTGGTATGATACTGCTCTAAGAATAGAGGTGAAGTTTAAGTTGTTAGTGCAAAACATCGGGGGAGTTCTGTTTAAGTGGCCTTAGCTTGCCGTGTTTGTTTCACATTGTGTTGAGGGTAGTTAGAGCTGAGTTGCTTTGCTTCAACCTATGGTGTTAGACCAATATATGTATGCATGTGTTTCGAGCTGCCTTTGATATTGGTATGTGCAAATTGCTCGAAAAGGGTTGCTCGCGTCTTTGTTGTTCGTAACAAGTGAAGAACTGTGATGGAATGCTGTTTGGATAACCCAAGAGCAGCCCTTGAAATAGTTTGGATTCCTCATGGTCCTTCTTAATGGGCCCTTGATAGGCGCAACAAGCTCTGAGCTTGAAAATGTTAGCATCGCAGTAGATTTCAGGAACAATAGTTGGACTTACAGAGTTACTTGACACGCGAAGGGTTCATTTATAGCCTGCTTGGAATGGATCAAGGGCATATTATAGTGAAAAGATACAATGCAGTTTTGGCCTTTCTGGTGCTATGCTTGTCATTTTACAATGGCGGCGCCATAGGCCATTCTGTTCTCTTTCAGTTGTAAGAAGAAAGAGGGGGGTAGCTCATCCCTATTTCCTTCAATGCAGGATTGTTTGCATAGTTCTATTATTTGCAAACATTAACCTGTGAGTGCGGTATATCATTGTTCGTATATAGCCCTTTTTAAGTGAAGTGTGTTATGCTTTAACAACATTAAAACGACTCTCTATGTCGTAGTGTGACATTAATGTCAAATTGTTATTTGGGAGTTTGGTTATTGTGGTTTCGTGTATAACAATTGTAGATTATGTACTGCATCTTATGACCATACCCAGTTTTGGGTTCAGTATCATAATGTGACATTGAAATTGGAGGATCCACACAGTTTGAATCTTTGCGGTCATCCTACAGTTTCCAAGTGCAGTATTCTTTTGACTTTGCTTTACCTTTTTGTTGTCCAACTTTTATTATGAAGCCATCCCAGTCTGATCTTAGTGTTACGTTACCTTGCTTTTTAACAGGGTATTGGAAATATGGGTGCAACGCTTGCCCTTCAAGTTTGCGACGGCTGTAAATCGATGTAGACTAGTCTACATTCACACTGGGACTTCACATCCCATCATTTTAGTCTATTCCTTTCTTTCTTTTCACCGAAGGGAAAAATCATGATAGCCATTTTGCATTTAATTCTCTTGCGTACGTGTCATTCCCTCATTGGGCCACTTTCTAGATCGTTGTTAAATTAAACCTTTCATTTCTCTAGACAAATCTATCTTGATCTTTGTATTAATTATTTTGGCTGCTAATCGATTGACGTTTCGCAAATCCTTTATCATGTCAAGTGTGGTTAGCATTCAGATTAAGGTATATATATATATATATTCTTTGTCTTTTCTTAGTTCTATTTTACACTCTTATCTAAAGAAGGAAAGAAACGAAAAAATCAATATCCATTAGATCAATTCCATCTCTGAATTCGGGTTTTCCTTTAGATTGGAATAAGAATCTTGTTTTTATTTTCATTTCTGTTAGATCTATTCAGTTTAACATTTTTTTTAATTAATCTTAAGATTTCGAAATGGCTTCCTCTTCTTCTTCCCCCTTACTTTCGTCCTTTAAAATTACTCGGCTGGAAGAAACCAAGGTCATTTTAAATCAATTTGGGTTCGTAGATTATAAGTTTCGGGTTCCAGAATCTCATGAGCGTACTAATATTCCCCCGATAGGTATTACCCCTTACACCTAAACATATATGATGTGGGCTTTATCTACCCCCAAACCCATTCCTTCGTCAATGGTTGCCTACCATTAATCTCGTGCATGTCCAACTCGCTCCTCTTTCTTATACTCTTGTGATAGACACTTTTATCTTTGATGTCGAGAATGGTTATGACCTCACTAACAAAAGTCCTTCAAGGTGTGACGTTGGCTTTTTCTATGCCCCAGCCAAAAAACTAGTTCTTCTGGATGTCCCCCGAAAGACTCAGGGATGGGTTGATTTGTGCTTCTCATTTCGAACTTAGATAACTTTCCCTCTTCTTTTCATCAATATCATACTCATATCATTCTTAATGAGGACGATGCTGAATCATATAAATTGCATAGGAACCCCATTTTAGGATTAGATGCAAAAGAGAGGGAAACAAAAAAGATCTTTAATAGAGATATGCTAATGTAATATAATTTTGACATGCCCAAATTATACATTTTCTTAGAATACATTTAAATCATCCCAACTTTGGTTGAGTCTAGAGGTATAATGTGTTTATAATCAATTTTAGATTTACTATTCTTATGATTCATACCTCTGCCGGAAGCTTCTACTAACCTTTAGATTCCTTTTCTATATAATATAGGTACAATGGATGTTGCTGCTATGGTTGCGCTTCTCAAGTCTAGAAAACCACTGTAGAAGGATATTTGGAAAAGAAAACATGACGCTATACAAAATTCTATTCGGGACCCAAAAATATTGACTACTTTTGTCCCTCCTCCTCCTCCTCTAGTGGTTCCTCCTACCTCTGCCTCAATGAAGATGCATGTCCCTCCTCTTCAGAGTAGACCTGCCCCTAATGCTCGCTACTTGTCTCTACCTAAGGGGGCCATATTTGATCAAGCAAAGAAAGTGGGGAGGACTGTGCTGGGTATGCTATCTCGCATTGCCTCATCTTCTCTGTCCTCTCTCCTTCCCTTTCCACTTTTCAAACTCTCCCCTTTTGAACTTGTTTCCGAGATGGAGAAGTCCTGGTCTTACATGAGTAATCTTCGATTTTCTTTTTCCTTTCTTTTTTTGGTGGCTTATTCCAGTCATATTTATTCCATTGTATTCTCTTTATTATTTATAGTTCACTGCTTTAATGGTAGAAGCATGAAAGTGGGAGGGGGAGCAAGTCGTCACTCTTTCTTCGGTGGCTAAACATGAAGCGGATCTTACTTCTGCTAACATTGAGAAAGCCAACATTGCATTCAAAAGGCCAAGATCGAGGAAGATTTTAGGGTGTACCGGGTCAAGGATGAGAGGGAGGCTAGCTCTGCGGTGGATGCCTTGGCCTCGAAAGAACGTGAGCTGAAGGAGAAGAGCGAGGAGCTGGCCAAGTCGTAGGAAGATATCAGGTAGAGCACTTCCACTATGGTCTACAATTTGTATGCCTTGGCCAAACATCAATTTAAGGAAGAGATTGACCTTAACTTTCTGGGGGAAAAGCCCATAGGGGACTTGATCTACAAATATTACCGGGCTAATTGGAATGAAGAGGTTGAAGTGCAGAATGCCTCTCCTTCCTGTTTTGTACAAATAATCAAGGATGAGGGAAAGGAGGAGGACCATGAAGACCTGGTGTTTAAGGATGTTAAGGGGACGGATCGAATTGAGGTTATTTCAAACTTTCATGTAGATGTTTAAATATTTTATGTGAATTCTAAGACCTTTTTAGAATGTAACGAAAACCTTTCTTTTGAGTTTTTTATCACTATTTTACTTAGTTGTTCCTTTGCGAATAATCACATCATCTTTATTGTTTTTGTTTTTGTCTTCTGAAGAAGTTTTGTTTACTAAAGTTATAAAGGAAAGCGAGGACAAGCTCAAGACCTAAACTTTAGGTCGTCTTGGTTTTAGTGCCACAACTATCAGTAAGCATAAGAGTGAGTTAGATGAGTCTTTGACGAAACTTAGGGACGAAACCTAGGAGTTGCTCTCCAGGATTGATCAAGTAGTTAAAGGAAATGAGGCACATAGTGACTTCGTGCTGCTAGATGGCACTACACCTTAGAAAATGGCTTTGTCCCATCTGATATCCCTCACCTTAAGTGGTTTAGGCGTAAGCTCGGGAACTTACTTCGGGATTGAATTCTGCCTACTCTTGTTATTGTTTGTAGATGGTTTTGTCGAATGTGTCACATGACGATATAGTTGATAATATGTATTCCCATTTTGTTTTTAACATGGTGTGTTACAATTTTCCTAGAGTCGAACTTTTTATTATTACCCACTAGGTTGATCCTCATGGGTCTTCATTCAAGTTCAATGAAATCCTTGAATCCAACATCCCCTCTACTTCTTTGATCATAGCCATGATGATACCGGTGTGCATGAGTTTTAGACTAAAGTGAAGGCTCCTACTGCGGTCATAGGTGAGGAGAATATATGTCTTATAGTTGCTAATGAAAGACTTGATAAAGGTTTGAAGAAGGTCGATATAGAGCTTAGGGAGGCAAAAGATGCACTGAACTGCCAACATCAACTTCATGCCGCATTGCATACTTGGTTTAGCGTTGTTGAATTAAAGTTATGTGAGATGCAGTAATCAATGAAAGATGTGGAGAAGCTTTATGGGATCGTTTACGAATTGGAGCTTAATAAATTGAATAAAACTATAGAAGATCCATCTGCTCAGCTTGCCCACCATATTGAGGAAATAGAGCGGTACTGAAGAAGGGAGAATGATAGAGAGGTCTCGTTCGGATTTGGTTCCTACTCCTCCAGCAAATGTGACTCCTTCTTTGGCAAATGAGTGGAAAAGGAGGAGAGAAGGATGGAAGACCGATGCTCTTAGACACTTTGGCGGCTTCACCGAGAATACTTAGAAAACCAAGGCTGAGCTAATTGATACCTTAGAAAACACGAGGAAGGAGGATCTACTCAGAATATACGACCTTGAGGATTCTTTGAGTGCGGCTCACGGTAGATCGTCTCCTTCTTAGAAAAAACATAGACGAGAAAATGTTAACTGCAAGATTGGGTGAGTTTTCTTGCGTCGCGCCACAGAAGTTTTTGAGTATTTTTACCCTACACTCGACTAGAATTTTCCTCGTAACACTCCGAGCTTCTAGGTGGCTATAGATGGGACGATGGACCCTTAGCTAGTTGCTTGTTATGACCTTCGGAAGACTTTTCTCATCAAAGCCACGCGTATGTCCAATGCTTCTTAGGTTTTTTTTAGTGCAATACCTTAAGGACTTGTGACTACAAATGACTTTGTAACTTTGTATTGTTGGATATTCTTCTTGGTTGTATGTATATTCTGTGATATTAAGATTCTTTTGCAAATTTTGAGAATTTTCTTATAAGCGTTCTTTCTTGGTTGCGCTTTCCATTAAATTCGCTTTGCATGGGTTCGTTTTTTTTTCATCATGCTTCTTTTAATCAAGACCTAGAGGCAGCCATTTCTAAATGAAGCATAATTCTACTTTGGCTAGAGTTGTAGAATTTGAAGGTTTATTGAAACATACCGAAAGCGTATATGAGGTCATATACATGGATGAAATTAATGCTTTGGAACGTAAAGTTAAAAATTAGATAGCCAGATTGCATGGCGGATTTGTGCCGAAGATGCACCCTCCATGGCCTTAGACCTAGGCACTACTTCTAGATCAGGTGTCGCCACCGCACCCTCTTCTAGAGCTGATCCAGACAATGCTCTTAAATGGAGGAATGATTTTAAAAGCTATCATGAGACTATGTTTAATAAGTTAGAGGATCGTTATAAGAAGGAACTAGGAACTTCTGGAACATGCACTTCACCTTACCTTTCTTCTACACAAGAGCTCTTAGATCTTTTCTCTAGGACCACTGAGAAAACAAGGGTTCAACTTTTGTGTGAGATCGAACGAACTAAGAGGGTCCCTATAGGATGTGTGAATGCCCTTGAGAATAAAATATTCAACCTAGAGTGTGAAGCTTGCTTGAACTCTGTCGCAATTTCTTGTAGGGGGTTAGATAAGGCTTTCCAAGGAAAAGCTTCATGATACGAAGGTAGGGGAAGTTAAGGCAGAGATTGGTGTAAAGCACGCAGTTGATGCTTTCACTCACTTCTGGCCACGTTTTGATCTAACCTTATTACACAATCGTGTGGATTATAAATTTGATCCGTAGGACTATGGTGACCATTGGGCTTGCATAAGTTACGATCCTCGTACAGCTGATGGCTGTGCTGTCCCCAATCATTCATCGGTTATCATCACTGAATTGAATGTCCCACCTCCCGTCCTTCAACTCGAAGGTGGCTCTCCTCATCGCTTCGCATTGGATTCCCGTAGATCATATCACCAGAGAAGGATTATAACTAGTCCTTTCTCTAAGTCTGAGTCAGACTGTAACTTGGTTCTGTTTAATTGGAGTGCATTGTTTTTCTTTTTCACTTTTAAAGGTGTTTGTAGAAATTCTGGTCGTGTACATATAAGCGCAGTATTTAGTATATTCTAACAGGATTTTAAATAATACAACAAAACCTTTGTTTTTTGATGTTTACTTGGTAAGCTCTGAGTAGTTTTTGGAATTGTACTTGATCTATAGACTACAGTACATTCCATGAGTTATTTATTTTTCTTGTCATCTTTGGATTTATTCTCTGCATAGCTTATGCTTTTTGAACTTGATGTTCTTAGCATCTAAGCTTTTCCATGTGCTTGGAACGGCATGCCCTGTTATTTGGTGGTAGATTGGTATTTCACTATGTAGTCAAGCCACATGTTTACAAACTTCTTAATTCATGCACTTGGTTTATATAACTGGTTTAGGTTGTCTAATATCCTAACGTCCAGTGTGGTTATGTTAACAATAGTAACATAGAGAGGTTTTTATACTGGTTCGGGCCATCCATTATCCTTACGTCCAGTTTAGTAGTTTGGCTGAAAAGCCGAGCTGCATTTGTGCGGTTTTGTTTTGATAACTGGTTTGGGCCATCTAATATCCCTACATCAAGCGTGGACATGTTAACACAATTAACATTGAGGTTTTTGTTTATACTGGTTCGGACCACCTAATATCCCTATGTCCGGTTATTTAGCTATGTTAGATTAACACAGAGGGATTTTTATATTGGTTCGGGCAATTTAATATCCCTACGTCTAGTTCATTGTATTACTATTTTTCATAATAATTAAAATGTTGATTACATAAGCAATGTAGATCGCCCAGATTGAGGCCCGAGATTCCCAGCGCAGTACGAAGCATAGTATTTTTGCGGCTGTAGTAGTTGCTTCACCTTTAATTCCTATAAAAGACTTCAAATGTGTTAGGCATTCGATCTCAGTTCTTCTTCTGACATTAGCACTTCTTTTGCTTGAGACTTTCAAATTGGTGTGCATCTCAATCACTTTAATTCCATCCTTAACCAAGACAATGGTTGGCGCTGAGAATATAACAACTTAATCTCCTAATCTTCGAGAAAAAAGTGAAAACATCAATAACAACTTGTCTACGGTACTGTTTTTCCAAATCCTCTCATCACAATAAAAGGGGGGTCCTTAGATTCCAGCTCCATACTAGGCTTCACCCCATCATCGGAATCACTGCCCAAATCAACAAATACCCGTGTGTTCTGGTTCAAATAATAGTCATTTATTGATAAAGGAGGATAATTAAGGAGGAAGATATGTAGACCAAGGAGGACAAGATGTCTAAGGGTGCTAAGGGGTCTAAGGAAACCAAGTTTATTCCTTCTCCATAACAGTGTTATCTTAAGGACATATAGGGTCATTTGGGCTGCCGAGCTTTCGCTGCTTGTATGCTTTTCTCTTCTTGCTAGTTGGAAGCCTTATATCCAAAGATACTATAGGAATTTCTCTACTATAAGGAATAGTAGAAGGGAAAGGTAAACGAGCTTCGAATTGAGAGCATATCGAGTTGTCCTTAAAAGGTAAGGTAGCGCTGTCGTTGTTGAGGGCAGATTGAATTTGTTTTTATTTTTACAACAACAGATTAGTAATGGATAATTTGGCTTTGACTCATAGGCCAGTCTCACCGTTCTTATTTCTATGAGTGTCGTTATCACTCACTTGCTAGATTGTCTACGCGCTTGGTGAGTGAAGGCGGTGGGCTGTGAATGATAGAGATGATGTTGGTCGAAGAGCAGTACCTTCAGTCATTGTTTCCTTTATCCACATCATCCGTTGGTCTTCCTTGTTAGAGAAATTTTGAATCGTGGTTAGGAGGAGATCCATGGGGGTTTCAACGGAGGCTTTCGCCTTAGTTTGGGATTTGGAAGCTATGAGTGACATTTTTAGGTGAATGGAGCGGATGGATTAGTAGGATTCATGGTTTGTAGGGGAGATGTAGGTCGAGCTTACTGAAAATAGGCAAATGGAGGTTCAACCTTCCTTCTCGCGCCAAAAAATGTTGGTGTGATTTTTCATCTCACAACACCTCAAATAATCGTAGAGTAATTGAAGCTTTAATTACTTTCATAATTTTGGAATCAACAAATTTAAGTGACATTAAATTTGCCTTTGAGTAGTAGTTATGTCATTGGAAGCTTACACAACCAAGTAGTTGCACTCTAACTTTTCATTAAAATGCCAAATTAAGTTTATATTCTACTAACAAATCAAAGCTCGAGGGATTTGAAGTTAAGTAATTAAGTAATAATGCATAAAAATAAAAGACGTAGGAATTTTGCTTGGTTTGGACTCTTTCGAAATCCTACATCCATGGGTCAAATCTTTCTTTATATATTTCTCCTTGATAAAACTTTATACGGATAAGAGTAAAATAGAAGACACAATTATTTCAATTTTCCCAAAAAAGAAGGATCCCTTCTCCCATTGCAGTGTCTCCCATATTTATAGTGTAAAGATGCACTCGGACTACCATAGTCTCTTTTATTTAGTTATTTTAATCTCCACCTTTCGATCCTACCATGTGTTACCCATCCGCGTTGTTATTTTATTGGGTATGGATTGCTGATCTATAATATGAGCGACTACATTCTGGGTATTAAAGGGAAGTTTGAAATTGAAGAAGGAACCTCTGAATTTGAGCGGGAACATATGAAATTGGAGTGAGAAACTTGAATTTGAATAGGCTCCCTGCTTTAAGACTGAGGAGGGGACGGTATGTCTACTGCCCTTATTCAGGAATAAGAGCATGATGAGGCATTCTCTTATTATTCAGCCTTAAGTGTCATTGATATCCTTGTGGTTGACTTGCGCGGTCCGCTTGTGCATTATTGGTATGATACCGCTCTAAGAATCAAAGTGAAGTTGAGCTATTAGTGTGGAACATCGCTGGGGCTATGTTTCAGTGGCCTTAGGTTGCCATGTTTGTTTGACATTGCGCTGAGGGTAGTTGGAGTTGAGTTGCTTTGCTTTAGCCTATGGTGTTAAACCAATATCTGTATGCATGTTCTGAGCTGCCCTTGATATTGGTATATGCAAGTTGGGTTGCTTGTGTTTTTTCCATTTCATAATAAGTAAAGAATTGCGATGGAGTGCTATTTGGGTAAGCCCGTGTGTAGCCATTGGAATTCTTTGGATTCCTTGTGGTACTAATTAAAGGGTCCTTGATAAGCACGGTGCAGCTTTGTGCTTGAAAGTGTTAGCATCGC
Organism: Allium fistulosum; assembly: GCA_030737815.1. Lineage (NCBI taxonomy): Eukaryota > Viridiplantae > Streptophyta > Magnoliopsida > Asparagales > Amaryllidaceae > Allium > Allium fistulosum. The sequence continues at coordinate 504,360,883 of CM060903.1, read as the reverse complement.
ACTAGATTTCAAGAACAATAGTTGGGCTTACTAGGTCACGTGACACATGGAGTGTTCATTTATAGCCTGCTTGGAAGGGATCAAGGGCAGATTTTGTGAAAAGTTGTAGTGCAGTTTTTGTCTTTATGCTCATGTGGTTGTCATGTTGCGATGGCAGTTTGTTTCTTTATCGAATTGTTCTGATGTCGGTGCTCTTCTGATGGCGGTATGCTGGGCCATTCTGTTCTCCTTCAGTTGTAAGAAGAAAGAGCCGGGTAGCTCATCCCTATTTTCCTTGAATGCAGGATTGTTAGTGCAGTTCTATTATTTGTGTACATCGGTCCATAAGTGCGGTAAATCATCATTCGTATAAGTGCCATAGTGTGGCATTAATGTCTTATTATTATTTGGTAGACTGGTTATGCTGTGGTTTCAAATATTACAATTGTAGATTATTTACTGCATCCTATGACCATGTTCAGTTTTGGGCTCAGTACATAATGTGACACATAAATTGGGGGATCAACATAGTTTGAATCTTTGCCATCGTCTTACACTTTCCAAGCGCAGTATTCTTTTGACTTCTCTTTATTCTTTGCTTTTCCATTTTGCGATCTAACTTTCATTATGAGCAAAACCCATTCTGATCTTGGTGTTACGTTAACTTTCTTTTAACAGGGTTTGGGAAATATGGGTGTAACACTTGCCCTTTAAATCTACGACGGTTGTAGATTATGTAGACTTGCTTACATTCAAACTAGGACTTCGCATCCCATCATTCCTATCTATTTCTTTCTTTCTTTTCATTGAAGGGAAAAGTCTTGATAGCCTTCTTTCATTTTTTCTTGCACACGTGTCATTCCCTTATTGGGCCACTTTTTGGATTGTTATCAAATCAAACCTTTCGTCTCTCTAGGAAAATCTATCTCGACCTTTTTATTCATTATTTTGGCATCTAATCGATTGAAGTGTCGCAAATCCCTTCATTATCTCGATCGTGTGGTCAGCATTCAAATTAAGGTATGTTTATATTTCCTTCATCTTTTCTTTATTCCTTTTTATGCTCTTATCCAAAGAAGAAAAGAAACAAAAAAATCAATATCCATTATATCGATTCCGACTTTGAAATCAGATTTTCCTTTAGATTAGAGTAAGAATCTTGTTTTTATTTTCATTTATGTTAGATCTCTTCAGTTTAGCATTTCTTTTTTTAAATTAATCTTGAGATTCCAAAATGGTTTCCTTTTCTTCTTCTTCCCACTTACTTTCGCCCTCTAAAAATCACTCGTTGGAAGAAGCCGAGGGCGTTTTAAATCAATTTGGGTTCGTAGTTTATAAGGTTAGGGTTCCCGAACCTCATGAGCATATCAATAATCCCCCAATAGGTTTTACCCACCTTACACCTAAGCATATGTGATGTGGGCTTTATCTTTGTCCATACCCAATCCTTTGTCAATGGTCGTGCACCACTGATCTCATGCCTGTCCAACTCGCCCCTCTTTCTTATCTCTTGTAATAGCCACTTTTATCCTCTATGCTGAGAATGGCTACGACCTCACTTGCGAGGATCTTTAGTTTAGTTTGACATTAACAAAATTCCTTTAAGTGACGATGTTGGCTTTTTCTATGCCCAAGCCAAAAAATTTGTTCTTCCGGACTTCCCCTAAAAGACTCAGTGATGGGCTAATCTGTACTTCTTTATTTTGAACTTAGCAAATTTTCTTCTTCTTTTCGTCAATATCCTTCTTACATTGTTTTTTCTAAAGAGGACGTTGAATTGTATGAATTGCGTAGGAACCGCATTCTAGGATTAGACGTAAAGGAGAGGGAAATAAAATAGTTCTTTAATAGAGACATGCTGAAGAAATATAATTTTCTATATGCATATCACACATTTTCTCCCTATATCTTCAAGCCTTCCTCAAATTTGGCTGAGTTTAGGGGTATAATTTGTTTATAATAGACTTTAGATTTATCATTCTTATGATTTTGACCTTCACCTGGAGTTTCTTTTGACCTTAAGATTCCTTTTCTATATAGGTCCAATGGATTCTACTGCCATGGTTGCACTTCTCAAGCTGAAAAAACCACTACAGAAGGTTATTGATCAGAGAAGAAAACATGACGTTGTTCGAAATTCTGATTGGGACCCTAAAAATTTGGCTACTTCTGCCCCTTCCTCCTCCTCTAGTGGTTCCTCCTGCCTCTTCTTCAACGGCGATGCCTTTTCCTCCTCTATGGAGCATCCTTGCCCTAGTGCTCGTTACTTATCTCTGCCCGAGAGGCCATATCTAATCTAGCAGACAAAGAGGGAAGGAGTGCGTTGAGTATGCCATCTCACATTGCCTCATCTTCCTCGTCCTCTCTCCTTCCCCTTCTACTTCCACTTCCACTTCTTGAGCTTTCTATTTTGAACTTGTGTCCAAGATGGAAAAGTCCTGGTCTTAGAGTAATCTTCCCTTTCTTTTTTCCTTTCTTTTTTTGGTGGTTTATTCCAGTCATATTTATTCCATTGTATTCACTTTACTTTTTATAGGCCGCTGCTTTAATGGTAGAGGCACGAAAGTGGTAGGGTGAGTAAGTCATCACTCTTGCTTGGGTGGCTAAACTTGAAGAGGATCTCGCTTTTTCTAATGTTGCAAAAGCCAACATTGCTTCTGAAAAGGCCAAGATCGAGGAAGATTTCAGGTTGTATCAAGAAAAGGCCCAAAGGGAGGCCAAATCTGCAGCGAATGCCCTAGCCTTGAAAGAACGTGAGTCAGAGGAGAAGAGAGATGAGCTGGCCAAGTCGTAGGAAGATCTCAGACAGAGCACTTCCAACATGGTTTACAATATGTATGCTTGGGCCAAACATTAGTTTAAGGAAGATTGACCTTAACTTTCTAAGGGAAAAGAACATGGTGGAAACGATCTATAAATACTGCTGAGCTAAGTAGAATGAGAAGGTTGCATCGCAGAATGCCTCTCCATTCCATTCTGTCTAAATAATTAAGTATGAGGGGGAGAGGAGGAACATGAAGACCTGGTGTCTAAGAATGTCAAGGGGACAACTAGAATTGAGGTTATTTCAAACCTTCATGTAGATGTTTAAATTTTGTATGTGAAGCCCAAGACCATTTTAGTACGTAATGAAAACTTGTCTTCTATGTTTTTTCTGTCACTATTTTACCTAGTTGTTGTTTTGTGAATGATCACATTGTATTTGTTGTTTTTGTTTTAGTATTCTGAAGAAATTTTGTTTATTAAACTTCTAAAGGAAAGGAAGGACAACCTCAAGACCCAAACTTTAGATTGTCTTTGTCTTAGTGCCACAGCTATCAGTAAGAGTAAGAGAAAGTTAGATGAGTCTTTGACAACACTTAGGGACGAATCCCTAGAGTTTCTCTCTAGGATTGATCAAGTAGTTAAAGAAAAGGAGGCACTCAGTGATTTCGTGCTGCGTTAATGGCAAATAACCCTAGAAAGTTGCTTTTTCCCACCTGATAGCCCTCACCTTGAGTCGTTTAGGCGTAGGCTTAGGGACTTACTTAGGGATTGAATTCTGTCGACCCTTGTCATTTTTTGAGATGGTTTTGTTGAATTTGTCATATGGCGATGTATTCCCATTTTGATTTTAACATGGTATATGTTGATTTTCCTTAAGTCAAACTTTTGATTATTACTCACTGGGTTGGTCCTCATGGGTCTTCATCCGAGTTCAATGAAATCCTTGAATCTAATGTCCCTTCTGCCCCTATGATTCATAGACATATTGATACAGGCGTGCAAGAGTTTGAGGTTAAAGTGAAGGCTACTACTATGATAATAGAAGAGAATAATATATGTCTTATAGTTCCAATGATAGACGTGAGAAAGGTTTGAAGAAGGTTGATATGCAACTCTATGAGGCAAAAGATGCGCTGAACTGCCAACATCAACTTAACACCGCGTTGCACACTAGGCTAACGCTGCTAAATTAAAGTTAGGTGAGATGCAGTAGTAAATGAAAGATGGGGAGAAACTTTATGGGATCATTTACGAAGTGGAGATTAAGAAATTGAATAAAACTATAGAAAATCTATCTGCTCAACTTGCCCATCATAGTGAGGATAAAGTGGGTACTAAAGAAGGGAGAATGGTAGAGAGGTCCGATTTGGATTTGGTTCCCGCTCCTTTGGCAGACGCAACTCCTTCTTTAGAAAATGAGAGGAAAAAAAGGAGGAAAGGATGGAAGACTGATGCTCTTAGATATTTCGGCGGCTTTGCCAAGAATACAAAGGAAACTAGGGCTCGGCTAATTGAAACCTTAGAAAACACGAGAAAGGAGGCTATACTCAGAATATATGACCTTGAGGATTCTTTGAGTGCAGCTTAGTGTAGGATCGCCTCCCTCTCAGAAAAAACTTCGATAAGAAAAGGTTATTGGCAAGACTGGGAGAGCTTTCTTGCATCGTGCCATGGACGTTTTTGTGTATATTTACCTTGGACTCGAGTTGAATTTTTTTCTTAACACTCTAGGCTTTAACGTGGCTGTACATGGGACGATGAACCCTTGAGTAGGTGCTTTTTACATCCATGAGCTGTTTATTTTTCTTTCCATCTTTGGATTTATTACCCGCATAGCTCATGCTTTTTGAACCCAAAATTCTTTGTATTTATGCTTTTTCGTGCGCTTAGCATGGTCTGCCCCGCTATCTGGAGGGGGATAGATATTTCACTATGAAGTCAGGTCGTGTGTTTGCAACCTTCTTAATTCATGTGCATGGTTTTTATAACTAGTTCAGGTTGTCTAATATCCTTATGTACAGTGTGGTTATGTTAACAATATTAACATAGAGATGTTTTTATACTAGTTCGGGCCTTGCAATATGCTTACGTCCAGTTTAGTAGTTTGGTTGAAAAGCCGAGCTGCATTTGTGTAGTTTTGTTTTGATAACTTTTTTGGGCCGTCTAATATCCTTAGATCCAGTGCGGCCATGTTAGCATAATTAACATGGAGGTTCTTTTAATACTGGTTTGGGCCGTCTATAGTCCCAATGTCCAATTATTTAGCCATGTTAGAGAGAATAACACAAAGTGATTTTATACTAGTTTGGACTGTCTAACATTCTACGTCCAGTTCATTGTATTACCATTTTTCATAATAACTACAATGTTTATTACATAAGTAATGAAGATCTCTCAAAATGAGGCCTCAGATCCCTAGCACAGCACTAAGCATTTGTATTTTTGCAGCCGTAGTAGTTGCTTCACCGTTAATTCCTCTAAAAGACTTTGAATGTGTTAGGCTTTTGACCTTAGTTCTTTTTCTAACATTAGCACTTCTTTTTCTTGAGAGTTTTAAATCGGTGTGCATCTCAATCACTTATGTTTCATACTTAGCTAGAACAATGGTTGGCATTGTGAATACAACAACTGAATCTCCTGGTCTTTGAGCAGAAAGTGCAAATATCCTTAAAGGCTTGTCCACAGTAATGTTTTTCAGATCCTTTCATCACAATGAAGGGGTTCCTCAGATTCTAGCCTCGAGCTAGGCTTTAGCCCATCATTGGAATCACTGTCCAAATTAACAAATACCCATGGGTTTTGTTCCAGTGGATAGTCATTGATTGATAATGGAGGATAATTTGGGTGGAAGAGGCAGAAACCCAAGAGGACAAGATGTCTAAGGGTGCTGAGGGGTCTAAGGAAACAAGGTTATTCCTTCTCCACTGCAATGTTATCTTAAGGACATATAGGGTCATTTGGGCTGTTGAGCTTTTGCTACTTATTTACTTTTCTTTTCTTTCTACCTGGAAGCTTCATATCTAAAGATAGGGATTTCTTTGCTAGAAGGAGCAGTAGAAGGGAAAGGTAAACGAGCCTCGAATTAAGAGCAAATGAAGTCCTCCTTGAAAGGTATTATACTGCCTTTCGGCCAGGCAGTATACCGTCGAATTAGACCAAACGGATTAGCCCATAACGATGATTGTGAAGTCCAGAAATCAAGTGCAGGCAATGATATGGAACGACGATCAACCGAGACCAAGAGATAGACTCTCCATAATAATCTAATTATGGATTAGTACCATAACAAACAGGGGATCGGTGCACGTCCCTTCCCCTAGGGGATCGGTACATATCCTCAATTTTTGTCCCAATTGGGTGAGATCGATATAGAGTGACAAGGAAGACCCCACGATGCTATATTTCAAATCTCAAGTCGTTTGGAGTTTGTATGATCAAGTTATGGAAAAATTATTTCACCTAAGAAAGGGATGGGAAAATTACTTCACTTAAGAAAGGGATTGGTATAAAAGGGATCATATAAAAGGGATTAGTATAAAGGGGGTCGTGTAGAAGGAACGGCATATTTAATCCAAACAAGTGCAACTCAATGGAAAGCAATCAATATTTTAAAATTCATAACTCCAACGCATATGAAATTTTATTAGCAAGATATGGGGACCTTAGGGAGCCTACCCTAGGGATTACACCTCAAAAGGATGCGGCAAGAGCGATCGATCCTCTTCCCTCAATAGGGATCGGCTAGAATCAGGAAACAAGCCATGTTGCAACAATGATTGATCAATAACTCAAGTTCTACTAATCCAACTGGCATGAAACTCGAAGCATAAGCTTAGTACAACATATGGAACACCCTATAAGGATCGCACATCAAATGGGATAGTTTGGAAGGACCGGCCCCTATCCCTCTAAAGGGATCGAGTGAAATCAGAATACATGCAACACCACTTCACGGAAAATACGATATCTCACAAATCGTAAGTTGGAATGGCACGAAATTTGGAAGGGAAGTAGCTAACATAATGGGGAACCACTCAGAGGGATAACACCTAATTTGGACACCAAAATAGGGATCAGTACCAATCCCTATTGCGGGCCCCAATGGGCCTTAAAATTCTTAGGTGGCTTCGTCATGGCCTAGAGGTTCTTCTATCGAAATTTCAGCCTGCTTCGTGCACATCTTCCCCTATAAATACAACAGGCATGGCGTTAGAAAAGTGATCTTCTTTTTGCTTCTCTATATCTTCAACCTAGGCTACACTCTGCCAATTTTATTCTTGAGTTTCGGATTGTAACTGTAAACAAAATATAGTATAATAAAAAGGATTATTCTGGAGTGGATATAGGTCGGAGTTAGCCGAACTACTATAAATCTCATCTCTTTTTACTTGCTTTCATTTTTAATTTGTCTATTCTTCATATTATATTCTCTACATTAGATACTATTTGAGATATGTGACTGGATATTGGTGCTTTTACATAACTGGGTGTTGGTGGCCAATTTTGATGCCAACATTTTGGTGCTTTCACTGAGAAGGACTTGCACCCACAAATTTGGAAGCTAGGATCTTGTATTTAGAAGCATGGATACTTGGATATAGGAAACAATGGCTAGGCAATCAACAAGGAGAGTGCTACCGGAAAGGAGCCACTATGGAGGGAGTCAAGTGGGTACCTCAGGAGCTGGAGCTAATCAAGTATCTTCTACATCACAAGAGATGAAATGGAAACAATGATGGACGCTATTACAAAGGGATGCTGAAAAGACAGAAAGAGATGATGTAGAATTTACTTCGAAAGATTGGACAGGCTGGAACATATAATCATGGGAGTGGAGCAGCATGAGCTGATGAAAACTTAGATCAAGGAGTTGAAGTAGTAGAAATCACTAGAAATTGGAACCAAGAACATGGAGATGGAGCCAATGGATAAAGGAATGGAATAGAGCAGCCAGGGGCAGTCCCCGGCCATCTTAAAGGATCGACACCGTTCCCTCCAAAGGGATCGGCACTGATCCCCAAAGGCTAGGCGGCATGCCCCCAGGTCTGGTTGATCACAATGCTAGAGGACCTGCCAGTCGACCCAATGGAGCTTGGTGCAAATTAGAATTTGGATGCTTGTACGGAGGAGTATGTTCCTGAATTCCCTCGTAGACCTGGGGGACAATTTGGAAATGATGATAGGAGACTACTACTGGATGATAATGGCAGGGTTGTAGAGATGATCAAGCGAGCTATACGTGGAGGATTGGTGAATAGGGATCTGGAGGATGTAAGTAGAAGTCCGTTCACTCTTAATATCAGGAATGCTAGAAATCAACCGGAATCACTACGCCATAGATGACCTTCTGCAACATTTTTGCAAGGTGTTGCCAGCTAAAATGTTGCGACAGCTATAAAATTTTGGTCCTACTGCAACGTTGTATTTTTGGTGTTACCTTAGCCATAAAAATGTGTTGCTCTAGCTAAACAAGTGTAACACGATGCAACATTTTTATATAGTGTTGCTATAGATATATTCTAATTAAAAAAAATTTACACCTCAGCGATCCACACCATTAGTTAAAACAAAATCTCAACCATTCATCCACGATCTATTACGCTTCCTCTATTTCCCGCTAACATTTTCATTCACGCGCTTCCTTTTCATTTCGTTCTTCCCAAATCGCAGAAACAAAAAATTAGATTTCTCCCCCAAATTTAAAAAACAAATTAGATTCGGTTTAATTTTAAAAATATAAATTCCAAAAAAAACCCGAACTTGATTCAGAGATTCCAAAAGCAAATCCGAACTTCACCCGAACTTGATTCCAAAAATAGAAATTGATTCAAAAATTCCAAAAGCTTGATTCGATGGTCGTTTTCAAGTTTGGGTTTTGCGTTCGTGGTTTGTGGATTTAGGGTCGATTGTGGTTTGGGTGTTGCGGAATTGGGGAGATGGAGGAGGAAGTGGTTGGCGATTCAAGTGCTGATTTGGGTTTGGTTATGATGTGGTTGCAGGTTTGTGATTTGCGATGCGGTTCAAGTGCTGATTTGGGTTTGGTTATGATGTGGAAGGTGGTTCTGGGTTTGGTTGGATGGGCAGTAGATGTAGATGCAGAGGTTGGTGATGTTGGTTAATTGTTGAAGTGCAGAAAGTGAAGGTGTTGCAGTGATTGCAGCAGGAGGAAGTGGTTGCGGGTGATTTGGAAGGAGATTAGTGAACTTGCAGTGGTGGGAGGAAGTGCTGAACTGAGGTGATTGTTCGGTGCTGTGCGGGTTGAAGTGAAGTGGAGGAAGTGGTGCAACAATTCAGATCTAGCCGTTGTTCGTTAGCTGATGAAGGGGATTGGTTTCATCAATTCTGAGCCGGTGAAGGGTATTTTTTCCTTTCGAGAATTCATTTAAAAGGTACATTGATGGGTTATATTGAATTAATCAGCTCGGAAACCCATGTGATTCTTCTCTAGAAAAATAGACAAAGTGTTCTATTATAATCTATGCAAATTTTGATGTAATATGTTTTGCTTTACGATTTGTTTCAGGTTTGCCAGGGTTGGTGAGTATCATTGATGATTTTCTCATCATGCTAGCCTCTTTGTTTGCCACTTCTTTGTTTCTTAATCGTCATCAAGGTTAATCTCCATATGGTTATCTATTATTAATATGTATGCTTGTAATCTAAAAAAGACGAAAAGTTTGTTATATTATACATTCATCTTGCATTAACGTTGTTTGGTTGTTTGGCCCCTGAGCGTCGTAGTCGTAGTTAAACAAATAGAGTATATACTAGAGGAGTTAGCTGGGTACTGAAAAGAATAATATACTTGAGTATGCAAATAATGATATGAACTATGTTAATTCATGGGCCATATGTGCATGTTTAAAAAGCTACTGTTTAATAATGTATACGAAAGTATCCGGTGTATTTCTTGATGCAATGAATAATTTTAGTTTGTTTTTCCAACATAATATAGTTACTTGGAAGAAGAGAACAGATTTAATAACGAAAGAGGATTCAAATAGAATGAAATTTGATGAAATAATGAACCAAAGATAGTCATTTAGGCTTCCACGTTTCCAAAGAGTTAAAACGTACCTTTTAAATGAGTTCAGATTACTAATTGGTTTAATTAATGATTAGTCAATGATTATAGATTGTCCTATTTATAATTTGGTAAACATGCAAAATAATTGTTGAAATTGATTAACGATTAGGGAGTGCAATATTTATGTTTTTGTATGCTTTTTAGGTGTCCATACATGTTCAAGTTTCTACTATTAAAACTCATACACTCTGCAGATTTACCTTCTTTCATCCTCTCTATACGTCTGATTTTATGAAAATCATTTGAGAGTGTTCTATTCATAAAAGCCGATATTAAACCCTATCATGTCAAATAAAAGTACACATACAAACAATCTTTAAACTGATTTATTCAATCTTACTATAATACCTACTATATGATCTTACTTCTATCAAAAACAATGCAGTTCTATTTTTCCATATTCTCTTGCTACAGTACCCACCTAGTATGCAAACTGTTGTTCTAAATTGCTTAAATTTTATTCCACATATTATCTTAAATTTGTTATTAAACATCATTCAGTGTACAAAAAATTACCTTTTCTGGTTACTCTGGTTATGGCCTAATCAGTTTTGGGATGATCGATGTTAGGCACAGATGGCTAATTACCTTTTCTGGTTACATTGAATCTTAAAGTTGGGATAAACTTATATTTGTTTGAATTTAAATCTATTTTTGTTCCAGTTTACTTTGTGTGTATGTTTCTATATTTCACAGGTGTACAGATGGCTGGACAAATATGGAAGTAGTTGAAGATTCAGTGTATGAGTCGGTATGTGTCTGTAAATGAAACTGTATATGTAATGAGTGAACTGAGTGATGTAGTGAGGAATATCTGTATATGTGAATATCAGTATTATATATATCATTGAATTGTAAAATAGTGGAGTCAGGAATTTGTACTATTTCAAATGTTGAAATAAAATATTAATTTAAATAAAATACCATTTTAATATCAAATTCTGTTCAATAGCATTTTATTAAATAAATATTTCTATTAAAAAATAAAATATGCTCTACATTGTGGGCCCCACAAGATGTGGACCTATGGCAACATTTTTGGAATGTTGCTACAGACATCTATGGATGTTGCTATAGACCCAAATAGGGTTCTATTGCAACAATATTACTTATGTTGCCTTAGATAGTCAAAATGTTGTCTTTGAGGTCTAAGGCAACGGCAAAAATTGCATCACCCGAAAAGTGTTGCCATAGACCTATGGCAATATTTTTTGGGCCTGACCCAACATTTTTTTTGTGTTGCAGAAGGCCATTTATGGCGTAGTGAATTTAAACTACCAACGATAGAAGTATATGATGGAAAGTCAGACTCAACTATGCATATGATGAGATATATACAACACATGGAAGTACTGGGGGCACCGGAGGAGGTCATGGCAAGGTGTTTTCCACTTTATTTGACGGAGTTAGCAGCACTGTTTTAGGCAGCTGGAGAATGGTTTAATAAGGACATGGAGCGAGTTGGTAGATTGGTTCATGAGGCAGTTTTGGGTCCACATTGCGAGACCCAAGAATGCTATGACATTGGCAGCACTGAAACAGAGGACCGAAGAGTCTCTAAGGAGTTTTCTAACACTATTTAATGTCGCGGCGGCATCAGTGGATTGGCCAGATCCATCCATGGTTTTGATGGAAGTTGCATCAGGAATTGCTGATGGCATGGATTTCAAGGATTTATTGGTGCGGAATCCACCATAGGATCTCAGAGAGTTTTTCCACGAGGTGGAGAGGTTCTTGCGGCAAGAGGATGCACAGACCAATAAATATGAGGTGAACGCCATGCAAGGCGAGGGATCATCTGGAGAAGGATTCGAGAAGGGAAAAGGAAAACAGAAACTAGATGATGGATACGATGGATCAAAAAATTGAAGGAAGGATTGGGTACCAAAGTTCAGCATGTACACGGATTTGACGGACTGCTTGGAATGGATTTATCTGGATACAAGAGGGAGACTACTCTATCGAAAAATGGCAAAGAGGGATCCCATAGAACGGGAATGCAAGACTAGAAAATATTTCCTATTCCACGAACTGGATGGATATACCATGGATGAATGCCAACACTTAAAGGATATGGTTAAGGAACACGTCAGAAATGGCAGGCTGCCAAAGTACATGAGGAATCGAGCAATGGCGGTGGAACAAGAGCGGCTACTGTCCACAACAAACACGAACGGCCCTAGATCGAGTACACAACTCGTCATCAACTGATCGTGATGGCAAGGACCCAGTTCATGACTTGGACTTCGGTCATAAAAATAAATTTTCAACTCTATTTTATAAAATAAAGCGGCTATGCCAATTACACATGTACGGGAACCAGAGCGGTCCTTAGACATGCTCTGAGATGGCAATAAACCACCCTGCCCAGAGAGGCAGCTGTTAACCCAAAAAATGGATCAACACCCTAGATTGAGTGTGAAAGCACCAGCCCTATTCTTACAGAGCAATAATATAGAGTATAAACGTAAAAAACAAGAATAGTTAAAGATAAGAAAATTTTTATCGTGGTTCGGCTATTAATGAAGCTTACATCCACTTTATAACTTTCTATTAACTTACTGCTGTTACAAGTTGAATTGGATTATAATACGATTGAATCATCTAAGTTAGATCAAGTCACAAGTACAAGAGTTACTGGAGAATCACAGTAAACCCCTATATGACTATTGTGTGGGAGGAGAAGAGTGAAGAATAATCTCTATAGAGTTCCAGCAGGCAGTCCAGAAGATCCTGTCTATGTTGAAGGTAGGATTGTATTTATAGGTGTTGAAGAGCACTTGGGCCAGAAGTTTAAGTGCGGAAGAGTCCAGTTGTTATGCTAAGTCATCACCGAAAATCTCAAATCAATCTGAGTCATTTATATGGATCGCTAGCTATCCAAAGGGGATGGATCGCTAGCTATCCATCAACTTAGCATATTTTTCTACCATAAGCCTTTACTTAGTGCTACGAAGGAGCACGAAAAGTTTGAGGGTGATCCGACCTATCTTGATGGATCGCTAGCTATCCATAGGGGATGGATTGTTATCCATCCATCAACTTAGCATATTTTTCTACCAGAAGCCTTTACTTAGTGCTACGAAGGAGCTCGAAAAGTTTGAGGGCGATCCGACCTATCCTGATGGATCGCTAGCTATCCATAGGGGATGGATCGCTAGCTATCCATAGGGGATGGATTGTTAGCTATCCATAGGGGATGGATTGTTATCCATCCATCAACTTAGCATATTTTTCTACCAGAAGCCTTTACTTAGTGCTACGAAGGAGCTCGAAAAGTTTGAGGGCGATCCGACCTATCCTGATGGATCGCTAGCTATCCATAGGGGATGGATCGTTAGATATCCATAGGGGATGGATCGCTAGCTATCCATCAACTTAGCATATTTTTCTACCAGAAGCCTTTACTTAGTGCTATGAAGGAGCTCGGAAAGTTCGAGGGCGATCTGACCTATCTTGATGGATCGTTAGCTATCCATAGGGGATGGATCGTTAGCTATCCATAGGGGATGGATCACTAGCTCTCCATCAACTTAGCATATTTTCTACCAGAAGCCTTTACTTAGTGCTATGAAGGAGCTCGGAAAGTTTGAGGATGATCTGACCTATCTTGATGGATCTCTAGCTATCCATAGGGGATGGGTCGTTAGCTATCCATAGGGGATGGATCGCTAGCTATCCATCCACTTAGCATATTTTCGAGTGATCTTAATTTGGTTGTCTTTCTATCTTCTATTTAAGTGCCTTGTCCAAATATAAAGTCGTTTGGAGTTTGTTTAATCATCCCTCTTCATGGGTCATCTGGTTCTGAAGAATCATCCATAATTTGCTCAAAACTTAACAAAATCTGACGAAACTTTGCAGGTACACTCTAGAGGGTGTCAGGGACGTACCAAATTTTTTTTAAGTGGTGGGACCCAATCAACATGGGTCGCTAGCGATCCATTTAGTTAGGTCACTAGCGACCAATCTAACCTTATCCAATCAAGCCCATTTTTTGTGAGTGCCTTCTAATATGTCTTCTAAGTGTCTTACAAATATTTTAAGTCAATTTGACTTTGTATGTGTTATCTAGGTCCGTTTTAAGTTAGCTGCTTGGCCAAAAAGCGGGTAAACAGCTTGAATCAGATGAGTCTTTACTTCTTGAACTACGCTGCTTGGAATGCTATGAAACTTGGTAAGTATTCTTAGAAGAGGTAGTAGATCATGATGCAAGAGGCTTTGACAACTCATAATGCTTTCTTTTGGATCACTAGCGATCCATGGATGATGGATCACCAGCGATCCATCTACTTAGTGGATTTTTGGCTTGTTTCTCTTAAGTTCCATTGGCTTGTTCTTTTAGATGCCTTTTTCAAGTTTCAATTCATTCTAGCTTAGTCTGGATATTATAACTCCTGTTGAATTATGCTGAGTTAAAAACCCAGTTAACAGCAGCATCTAGTTTATTATAGTTTATTTTGGACATTTGCAAATTGAATTGAATAAATGGAGTCGGGGCCACGGAAAGGAAGTCAGCTTGGACTTGATCGCTTTATGTCCCGGACCACATGACCGGAGTGCAAGAAGTGAGTTGCTTCGTTGGAGAGCGACAAGATCGACCCACTTATCATTGTTCCCCCCTTTCGTCGAAGAGCGACGGGATAGGGTTCGGCAAGAGCCCAAAGAGGCAATGATCAGCTTATGACTTAGGCATAGACATCGCTTAATGTTCAAGGATACTGAATCAGAGTGTAGGGAGTAATGCTGCTTCATCGGAGAGCGACAAGATTGACTTACTCATAGTTGTTTATCGTTCATCCGAGAGTGGCAGGATGTGATCCAGCAAGAGCTCGGAGAGGCTATGATCGGTCCTGGAGGGACAAGGCATTGCTATATGCCCCAACAGGTCTGGAATGCAAGGGACAAGTTGCTTCGTCGGAGAGCGACATGATCGACCTATTTAATCGTTAAGTTTGGATCGAGCTTAGCAAGAGTCCAGAGAGACCATCAATGATCCGGAGAGATGAAAGCAATTCTACTATGAGATTTTGATTAAACTCTTTTATTCTCTTATGCACTATTATAAACTAAGTACGAAGCCCTACTACTAAAATAAATACTTGGACAGATGCTGAAAAGACCAAAGCAACCAGTAATGCAAAAGCTATGAACGTTTTATTTTATTCACTTGATAAGAGTGAGTTCTCTAGAGTTATGCTTTGTAAAACTGCATTTGATATTTGGCATACACTTCAAATCACTCATGAAGGCACTAACAAAGTAAAACAAACTAAAATCTCTATTCACAAAAACAATTTTCTTCATTCAAGATGAAAGAAAATGAAACCATTATGGATATGTATGCTAGATTTCAAACAATTCAATATGATCTTAAGGTTTTAGGAGTTACATTCACTGATTTTGATCTCGTTACACGTATTTTAAAATCTTTGACTGTTGAATGGGAAAGAAAGGTTTTAGCTATAGAAGAAGTAAAAAATCTTCCCTAACTCAAAGTTGAAGAATTAATTGGAAATATGATGTCGTATGAAGCTAATTTGCAGGCAAGGAAAGAACAAAATCAAGAAAAGAGAAGTATAGATTTCCAAGCCAATGATGATGACTCAGACTTAGATGAAGATGAGATTGTGTTTAACACCAAGAGCTACAACAAATTAAATAAATTCAAGAAGTTCACGATGGTACAAAATGGCGAAAACTCTACCTCAATCGAATGCTTCGAATGTAACAAATTTGGACATAAGGATTTTCCACAACTAAACAAGGAAAAGAAGAAGGGAAAATTTGAGAAGAAAAGAAAAGCTTTTCAAGTTACATGGGATGGTTTGGACTCCTCTTCTTCAAACATTGATAGTGATAGTGACACGGAACAAGCAAACGTTTGTTTTATGGCTACTAGTAAGGTAAATCCTAAACTTTCTTATAATGATATTTTAGAAATTAGTATTGAACTTGATGATAAACTAAGAGATTTAGAGAAATTATATAAGGAAAATATAGGCAAGTTAAATAGAGCTGAATTAGAAATTGGCATGCTTAAAGATGAGAAAAGTATTTTAAAAGAAGAATTAGAATTTCACTGAAAAAGTGAAAACTTAACTTCTTAAAATGCTGCTTTAACCGGTAAAATTAAGGCTAATAAGACTAAAAATAATAAGCTGAACAATGAAGTTTGTCAATTAAAATAGTTTGGGCTTTGCTAAAAATGAAATTGTTGAGCTCAAACAAAAATTGAAAAAAATTACTAATAATATTTCAAAATTTAACAAAGGAAAGCACAGTTTAGAAAATTTAACTAAAATTTCAAAACAATCTAACAATAAAAATGGATTTAGTTTCAAGATAAACAAAATAATCACAAGAAGTATAGCACTTTGTATACTAAGTTTAAAAAGTCCGAAGAGAGTCTTAAATCTAATATTTACAATTCAAAATTTTTAAAGATTTGGATTTCTAAAAAAAATAACAATTTTATTAGATAGAAATATATAAATGATTTTTTAGTAAATGTGGTTCGTAATAGCAATTATATTTCTAAAGGTTCCAAACCCTCTTAGGTATAGTTACCGAAAATCTAGCCCTCAGAGCCTAACGTAGGATGTAGATACTAAAACTTCGTCTTATTTTTTTGCAGATACACCACATACTGAGAGGGAGATGTATTCCTGATTTCCTAATGCATATGGAAATATGGAAATGAAGTTAAATACAGGAAAATCAGAAAATTTAATAATCCGATCTTTAACTTGATTTTATGAAAAATATTTTCCTTAAGCTAATACATATTTTTGAAATAAAGGATTTGTCTTAAAAGAAAATATTTATGGGTATAAGTGCTATAAAAAGATTAAATCTTAAAAATTTATACCCATTAAAATGTTTTAGTTTGGTTTTGTGATTAGTTAGTTGTGATAATATCGTATAACCATATGTTTAGTGTTGATTCTAATTGTATGTGCATCCCTACATTGTTCATTTGTATTGTCTCTCCTTCATCGTATTCTTTACTTTTTGTTGATGACAAAGGGGAAGAGTATACTGACAAGAGGAGCATGTATTAAGGAGGAGAGTTATATATTATCTTATCTCAAATTATATAGTTGTCATCCTCAAAAATGGGAAGACTATTAGAACCCCGTTTGTTTGTTTGTTTTAATGATGACAACTATATCTCTGTATATATCTACAATATTATATTATATAGGTACCAGAAGATGTTGAATCGAAGAATTAAGGAGAAAAGAAAGCGGATCATCTACATATCAAAAGCCAAGGAAATACGGATCATTAAGTTAAACTTATGTAATTGGTCATAGATGTACTTATAAATTCTCCTTGATAGTTCACATGCGCATACACACACACTTTCTTACAAAGAATTTTGAAATCAAAGATAAAGCAATTTAAAATAAGGCTTTCTATAGAAATATGATTTGTATATAGTTAAGTCGGCTGAACATATTTTCAGTCAACTGAGGTAGTCGATTGAAAATATATCCAGTCGATTGAACAATCATATTTTATTATGCATGTACATTTTTTAATTTGTTGCGTAATTTATTGTTTATATTCAATAGATTGATTTTTTTTCACAGTCGATTGATCACAGTAAATTGATTTTTTTTCACAGTCTACTGATCACCCTATAACGCCTTTTTTTTTGAAAAGTCACTATGAATGGTTGTGATTGTTTAAGAGCATCTCTATGAATAGTAATGGCTGTTCCGAACGATTACAACTCTTGGATGCAACTCTTTGATATCTATAAATAGAGATCAACATTCAGGAGTCATTCTAACTTCCACAACTTGCTTTCTTGATCTCATATCTCTCTTGAACACTTTTTCTCTCCAACTCTTTTATTCACTCAAGAATCATTATAAATACTTCCATAATCATGATGCATGCATCTTGAATCGTCAAGGAGATTATAGAAGTCTTGTACCACTATTGACTACATTCGGATTATCAAGGACTCATCAAAAGTCGGAGATTTATTCTAGTTTTGTGAAGTTCTGTTGGAGATCTTCAAGCAGTTTGAAGTCCTATTCGAATGCTCAAGCATTTTGTAAGACACCTATTCCTCCAGGTTAAGTGAGGGTTGGTTAGTTAACTCCAGGAGTCTGGGACTGAAAGGATAGGAGGTTCAAGCCAGTATAAAAACCCCGGTGTGATCATTTTTATTTACTTTACTCCACCATACTCTGCTAATTAGTATTGCTTAGCTTTAAATATACATTTGAATACACATCTAAGCTATATTATATGAGATCCCTTCGCACTATCAAGGTTTAAAATTGAAAAGCAATGAAGGATTTAGAATTTGGACAAAAGTCCATTTATAAATTATAGATCAAAATGAAATATTTTTTCAAACAACTGTAAAAACTTTCAAACAGAAAATATCAACCATTTAACAAAAGGAATTAATTTTCAAGGTGAAAGTTGATTAATTAACATCAGTAGTCTATTTAGATTTATGTATATAAATATTGTAAAATAGATATCAATCAAAATTAGTTTTTTATTTATTTACAAACTTTCAATTTATTAGAAAAGGAATTGGACATGTTAGGCCTATGTAAATTTGTGATAGGAACATTCAAATCCAAACAATACAAAAGAAGTCAACAAATTAAAACGGAAAAGGAATGACAAAATCATACCAATAATGATGATGATGAACAAAAATAGATTTAAATTAAATCAACTTAATAAACATACTTTCAACATAGTTAGGGATAAAGGGGTTTGAACAACTTATTTCAAGATGAACCATAAAAAAATACATGAATCATGTGATATCCAAACACACAAATAACATAAATAAATTAAATCAGATAATTACCTATGGATGTTGCCAAACATCACACCTTAAATGAACTTATCTCCTCGGATCTCTAACATCCACACCCAATCCTTGAAAGAGATGAATGAGCCACTTATGTTTCATTGTTTTTGATGTTTGCATTTGATTTAGAGTTGAAAGTTTTAGGAAGGTTTTTTTTTGCTATGGAAAGTTAGGAGGGGAGGGGAGGGGAAAACTGAATGAAAAGGAATGAATGTCTATAGAAAATGAATTAGTAGTTTTTTTAATTAAAAGAATAAAAAATTCCCCATTTTGTAATGACCAACCTTTTCGACCCCTAAATATTGAAACAAATACATCTGCGGTATTCATGTGTCGAGAATCCAAGTGTCGAAAAGACAAATTGTTGGGGTACATAAAAAGGAAAAGAACAGGGAAGAAAGAATACAATATCAGAATCTCACAACAAAAGGATAACATATAATATTAAAAGATAGTACAAACTGTCACTCTAGGATACATAGAATTTCGGAGTTACAATCCTAAGTACTATCATTAGCCTGAACAGTTATAATAGCCTGTCCTCACAAATGCTGATATATACATAATAGTAGTGTAGCGGATTAAGAATACTATGGTAGGTGAAAGCATCCAGCTCGTTTCCCCGAGCTTCAAAGAGTATCAACAAAAACCTATCTTCCTCGAACTACTCGAAAGAGCACCTATGGAAATAAGGGAAATATAAAACCTTGGGTCAGTCATAAGTCTTGTATGAGAAACTCAAGAAATATGCAGTCAACACATAATACTACTTTTGAGACCTTTGAATCACCCTAACGGTTATCCCCTCAAAGAACCAATCCCTTCTAATAAGTACATAAGGTAATGTAATAGATAATGTCTAGAGTGTAGAATATAAATCAGAAAATGGCTGTGCTGCTTATATCTCACAACATTAGACGTACATTTAAAACCCAAAATTAGAAGTACAACTAAAACTGCTATGTACATTTTGCATAATGGATTTCTGTTGGAGACATCCTCAAAACTAAGTTGAGGCCAGCTCCTAACATGGGACAAAAAGTACCTTCTGAAACCTTGCATATCTCTAGATAATATATATCACAAAGGTAGACATAGCTTGTCCATGCCCCATGATACCGAATATCAACAACTCCAGCGGCCTCAACCAAAAGTATCTCTAGATATTTGGAGTTGAGTACCCTTGGGTTAGCTAAACCCACTGGCTATGCGCTTACTCTGTTTTATGTCATTAACGATAGTGAAGTCACGTTTAACATCTCAACACACGAGTCTTGTCGCTCAAACAGATGTTAAATCTCTCTTCGGATTCCAACATCTCAAACCATCATCACTCGAATAGCTCACGAATCTCTCTATGGATTCCAACATAATTCGTCCGACGAATGTTAACACTGACCTCTCCCTTGGACATAACCTTAGGATAGATACTTCAACTCTACAACATTAGCCTGAAATGTTAACGCTAACCCTCCATTAGACTTAACCTTAGGATAGACAGTTCTACTCCGTAACATTCCACTTCACAACCACTTCCAAAATGTAGAACTCGTATATCAGTTTTAAAGTGGTTTTCGGTAAGTAATACACTTACCCGATCTCGGTCTCTTTAAAAGTAAATCGATGAATTTCCAGTTGACTTAATTTTGTTTCTTTAAGAAGTAAACGAACAATATAAATGAGTCCTCCATGAGGGATCTTGTATATTCATTCTTAAAGCAAGATACAATTCATATGAATGAGTCCTCCTCGAAGGATCTTAAACCGTATCAGTACGTGATGTTAACATATACTTCCAAAGTTAATTTAGTCAATTTCGATAGTCGACTAATCGACTATCAAGTACAAAATGTAAATGATTGCATATGAAAACCAAGTCTCCTATACTTATCATGTTTCCAACTTTCTCAATTTATACTATCCCTAGTTCAAGTGTGAAATCGGTAGGTTGGAGCATTGTTTGCTTCTAAACCCTACTCGAACATCATTCTTAACTCTCACTGATAGAATAAATCTACTTTGTCGACTTTTAGTGCCATATAGGATCAAATATTTTCCATAGACAAGTAAACATATAAAGCATGCTTAAGTCACACAAAGCATGCTTTAGTCACACAAAGCACGATTAAGTCACACAAAGTACGATTAAGTCACATAAGCGACTTTTAATACCATTTTTATTTAATTAATTCTTTTATTACTTAAAAATTCTCTGTAAATTCTTTTATATATATATTTAAAATACCTTTACAAAAGATATATATGTATAATACTATTTCACTATTCATTTCTACCCTTTCGCTGTTCATTTCTACTCTTTTCAATACTTAGAAATGTATCCATATTCTTATCCCAAATGGCATAATAATATTCGCGAATCTTAAATAGGATTTCACATTTCCAAAAGTATAATTAAATGGGTTAAAAACAAATGTCATTAAAAATATTGACACTACAAACCCAAAACTATTTCACTCATAATTATCTTTAAACATTTTTTTAAAGATCAAATTATATTCAAAAGTATAATAAAAAAGGGTTAAAAACAAATGTTGCTCATACATTATTTACTATAAACCCAAGACCACTTTATACTTGTCATTATCTTTAAAATGATTGTTTTTAAAGATGTATGTATATGTATACTTATTAAATAAGGTAATATACTTCTAATTAACTTTACAAAACCATTTGTTATAACATAAGTGTTATAATTCAAAACTTATTTTATTCTTTTATAAACTGATATATATATGTATGTATGTATGTATGTATACACATACACACTAATTCATTTATAAGCTAAAATATTTAATAAAAACTCTAAAAACAATTTAAAAGATATTTATATCACATAAGCTTTTTAATACCTTAATAAAATAGTTAACTAATTCTATAAAAACTATATATAAATAAAAATAGCAAAATACTTATAATTATGGTTTAAACATTTATTTAAGATATTACTTAAAATAAATATTTTTATAATTTATTTAAAAACTTTTAAAAGCATGTTTTCTTATATTAAAATAAATCTTCTGCTTTAATAATTCATAATAAATTATTAAAAATATATCTCAATTCCTAACCTCTTTTAAAATACATTTGTATAAGGTGTTAAATACTACTAAAAAGGCGGAAGAGAAATACTTAAATTAAAAGTCATTTTAAAATAATTAAAGTTCAAAATAGAAACTATAGCATTTCCAGAATGTTGTCAAAAGGGTTGGGGGATACTACAGTGGCTACAAAGTGCTACTGTTGTAATAGGCTATGAACTAAACAGTTTTAACATCTAAGAAGTTTGATTATTTTTCAATATGATAACGATCTTTTTAAGATGCATTTTTTTTGCAGTAAATAATATAATCAATATACATCAAAACCATGGCAAAAAATCCTTTTGGATCAGTGACAACTCACCTTTTCAACCCTCGAAAATCGATATTAATATGTCCACGGTATTCACGTGTCGAATATCCAAGTGCCGGAAAGACATAATGATTGAGGGTAAAATGAGAAGGAGATAGAATAGAATCTTACACGAATTTAGTAGCATATATTATTTCAATATATAATCTTTACAGCGGAAATTTTAAATACATACATCGGAGTCTATCATAAGCTTAGCGTGGACAGTTATAAATACATGTTCATAATAATGCTGAAAAACGATAAACACAGCGGAAAAGTAAACTATGTCCATACATTGATGAAGATCTCCAGCTCTCCTCTAGAAACTCCAAGCGTCTTCAGCTAATCCTGAATCGGATCTGACCCAAGTATTAAAAATACCCGGATCAGTCTGTCAAACCAGCGTGAGAAACACAAATTATAAATATATATGATAGTGTCATTGATCGACTTTAATGCCAAACAAAACCTTTGAAAAGAAGAGTATCTCATAAGACCACGTCGTACATAAACACGGACGGGTTTTTACCTTATGATAACTTAAACATTTTTATCAAATCATTTGATATTATTTCTAATGACATTGATTTGAAAACACGTTTCAAAAACTTATATAATCTTAGCCGAAATTGTTACATTTATTAAATTCCAATATGATAGGTTTACAACTAAAATCGTCAAGGCTCGTATTGGAGAATGGATTCCATACAATGACAAGGTAAGGGACTACCTTCTGACAGTACATCTCTAGAGGAATGCACCTAAGGCTCCAACCTCTACCAACACAGAACCGGCCTACCTCTACCATAGATAGTACCGAATATGACATCACCCAGGTCATTTCGGACTTATCCGTGGCCACAACATACACAACAAAATCAAAATATAGAGAGTAATCTAGAAAGGTGATGACCATATCCTAATGGGAGCGACCCACTTAGCCCTGTTGCATCTACCATGTTTTTACCATTATCTATGTGTGAGGCTTGAGGTAACATTTTACCTTTCACAAAACAAATCCCACTTTAAATGCCACATTGTCATTTCCAACAACACACTATTGATTTTCACAAAAGTACAACCTCTGAGCTTGTACATCTTAGAGTAGGATGTTAAGTATAAGAGGGGTTGCCTCGTACACCACCAACAGATGTACGTTTATAGGGATCAATATACGTGGTCTTAGAAATAAAATGTCAGACATCCATCCGTATAAGTTGTCCAGGAACAGGACAAACCAAAGTCACTTCTCCTACTACATCCGGTTTGGGCATCACCCCTAGGGTTAGCAGAGAGTAATATTTGCATTGAAGATTTCAAAATGAAGGAACCACTATCACCATTTATATGATAAGGAAATTACCCCAGAGGTTAGTGGCAAGTAGCCTTACATTATGAAGATCGCCATCTTCAAAATCATAGTCCTCAATATGTTTTCACTTTCGAACGTATATTGGTTCGAAGTGGTTTTCAAATAGGAATCACCGAAATCCGACCCTGATTCCTCCGAACCAATTTATTGATAAAAGATGTTAAGTATGTGGGTGATTTAATTTAATTTATCAATATCTTTTATCCATATAAAATATCTTCTAGATATATACATCTTTAAACCATTCCTTTTTCACTATATACAGAATCATTAAATCTCTTTTATCAAATCTTTTGGTAAATTAAAACCTCTTTTTAACTGTGGAAATACCAAAAAGTTTCATCTTTAATTACTTATGAAAAATATAATTCAAATCTTAATGAAGATTTCACATTTTCAAAAACATAATTATAACGGGTCAAAAACAATGTTATTTAAGACATCGTTTACTGTAAACCCAATCCAGTTAGTATTGAATAAAAAGGGATCCATAAATTTTAGGCTGATTTTACCCAATACTAATTTCCGAATTCAACCTATACTATTCGTCGAATAACGGTAAAATCACCTTTTAAATTCATATGGATAGTACGAGTCTCCTTCTCGGAGTTTAACTAGAATGTTTTTAACAACCGAAATCCTATTTTAAATCTTGCTTAACTTTTGGAAAGCTCCAAATCTCTTTTTATTTTAGGAAGACGTGGTCCGAGTGGATCAGATTTACTATCACCTCCATTCGGCCAATCCGGATAGCTAAGCGGAACCCAGACACTAGTGGTCTAAGCTCGGCTCTAGAGACTACCTTTGTGTCAACCATAAGGTGGTCAAGTTATTTGATCAACTCTGAACTCTTTTATATGATCTTTTAGAGATGATGTTCATTTACTTAACACAAATCCAAATATTGTTAAAAACAATTTTACTCCAACCATTTATTTAAAATTCCTTTAAAATAATTATAAAACTTCCTAATAATCTTCAAAATATTTAATTATTCATTTAAAATCATTACCAAAAAGAATGGGAAAGAATAATTAAGTTAAAATCATAATTTGCAAAAGTTACCGAAACCGTTGCAAAACTGCTACGAATAGTGTTTTTAAAGCTTCTTTGTTCAAAACGCTAATTCCATTTCATATATGTCCATTTTTATGACTCAGATCCCTTTTAAAACATTTTAACATATTTATAAAATTTATTTCATATTTTTAAAGATTTAAAAATATCAATTTTAAAGCATTTACCACTTTGGTTCCCAAAATTGCCAAACTACGATGTTGTTAAAAACTTGATTTGGAAATAAATTAAATTCTATTCAACGAAATCTTGATTTTCTTCTTCATTTGAAAACTATAGTTGTAAGAGTTTGGAAAATTCTTATTTCGAATAATTCTGAGCTATATTCTATTTTACACATTGATTTAACTTTTGTGGCACGAAATCGCGAACTACCGTTATGCGACGCGCTTATTTTGACTTCATTCTCAAATCTTTTCCAAACTTTACCAAAATGAGTTTTAATGTTTATAAAACATTTATAAACCATTTTAAACAATTTAATTCATGATTAAAGAGGTTTAACTATTCTGTAACACTTTATAATTCATATGAAGAAAGTGATTTCTTCGTGTAAATTCGACGTGTATTTAACGTGAATTATTTTCATAACCATGCAAACATATTATCATATCCAAACATGATAAGCAACCATCATAAAAAAGCATAGGAATCATATCATATCATCATATAATTTATAATAAAAATAAGTACACCTTCATTGGTTTCTATATTTTCTAAATTTGACTATAGCTTCGTTACGATCTCACCAAGCTTATGGAATCAACCCTGGTTTCCTTTAGAAGTGCATGGCCTAGGCTTGTAAGAGAGATGAGCTCGGCCTTGACTTGTGAAGGTGGCGGCCATGAGTTTAGAAGGAGAAGAGAAGGAGTTTGAACTTGTTTTTGAAGTGGATTGATAACACACACACACACACACACATATATACATACACACACTTATATGAATTTAGTTTCTCTTTGACATAATTTTCACCAGTATTTCTCTAAGGCAAGTAGCCATTAAAATAGCTTGAGAGGAAGGAGAAAATGAATAAGAGTGGTGTGTAAAATCATTAGAGAATGGGTGGATATTTATAGAAAAAAAATGTGTAGCATATATAAATGGTACAATTAACATTCTACCCCTCGCTCATACCCCTCCTCTCCCATGATGCATGGCTATCCCCTCCTCACCCATACCCCCTCCCATGTGCAACCTCCATGTGGTTTGTAAGTGTGTAAGGTGATGTAAAGTCTTGTTTTATTACCTTTGTATGAATATCATGATATTTTGTGATATTTATATATGTATATGTATGTATGTGTTTGGTATGTATATATGTTATATGTATGTGTTAGAACACAAAAGTGTATGTTATGCATGTGCATAAGATATATCAACAACGTTGCAACGACTTTAAACAACTTTAGTTTGTTAAACCATTGAAAATTTGAAAGTCGATTCCTAGTCACAATTTCATTTATTAATTAAATTACATATAAATGTAAATAAAATTTGAAAACTAATTTCTTATCATTAGTAATAAATTAAAATGATCAAATTTGAATTAGAAAACAATATATAAATCAATATTAAATAAGTGTTTACAAAAAGTGCTTTCCTAACGACAAAACGCTATGAATTTTCTTATATTTCCAAATCAAGTATTTATATTTATAAAACTATTATAAATCATTCATTATCACTATATAACTTATTAAAATGAATTATTATCATTTTAAAACATTTTTTGATTATTTAAACTTAATCTAAAATTCCAGAAAAGATATAAAAGTGATGATATCCCTTGATGTCATAAATACAGTTTATTTTTAGAAATAAAATAAATAATTTTTTTCATATTCTTGATTAAATGGATAAATAAGTGTATGTAAAAAACATCGTGCACGACTTTTGATGGTTAAAAAGCTATTTGATAAAACGATTTTCGGTCATTTTTCTGATGAAAACCCCTAAATATCCTTTTTGTTAATATACCTTTAAAACAAGTTTACTAATGGTTCAAAAAATTATAATTCATGTTATAAAATCTTGTATTTGAATATTTCAAATTTAAATATAATTTATCAAAGTCATAAATTTGTGGGTCGATGCAGACTTCCCTCCTTAAAAGAATTTCGTCCCCGAAATTACACGTAACAAAAAACCCGGTAAAAACGTTATTTTAAATTTCAAATACAAACTTCTGTTATGCTCACAGATTATATGTATGCACTATCTAATTCGATCTTAAATTCGAATATGCCACTTTGCTTCTGAATTAGTATTGATCCTCCGATTCTATATTGCGGACATTGATTAGGCTCAAAAGGTTTTATTTTCCTTGCATAGTTCTCAACTATGATAGAAAATGTAAGTATCCAACTACAAATCCTCATCAGTGTTTACCGTCAAGAATCGGATGATAAATCCTTTTTCAAAATTATTTATGAAAACATTTCATGAAACCTTTATCTTTTATTCAAACACTTTTATAAAGGTGCTTCTCTATATATAATAAAAATTTCTATTTTCTTTCTAAAGGAATCATTTCAGTTTCAACTCTTAGAAAATACCTCTATATACTTAAATCCGTAAAAATCTTTGAGGAAAGCTTCATATTTTCCAAAACACGCTTTATTGGGTTAAAACAAACGTTGGGTAAAACGTTGTTACGACAGCCCAAAACACTAGTATGTGGATCTAATTAATTATACTTAATATTAATTTTCAATGTCGAACCTAAACTACTTATTAGTTAACAATGAAGCCGATCAAGTTGGGGTATCATTACCTCTCAGACCTCGAATGGGCATCATTCTTAACTTAATAATGGATATAAACTACCCACCTCGAATCTTAACATCAAACATAGGATATGCATAAATCCCGTACACTATATAAAATATCACCTTTCGAAAATCACTTACTATAACAATAGTGTTATAGTCTATGTCATCCTTACCTTCCTAAAAATATTTATTTAAGACAATGATGTTGAAATTCATGTCTTCTTCCACTTAAGCCCTTTTTCAAAATTATTTATTAAAATATTTCATAAAATCCCATCCATATGTTTAAACCTTTCCGTATATCCCAAATATTTTTAACCCTCATTTAGAAGATATCTTTAAAAGTTATTCTTCTTATTTAAATACTTTTTTAAAAGACTCACAAATATGTAACTTCTAATAAAACAGGCTTCACTAAAATCTTCTATCAAGTTCAACTTATCAAAATCTCATTTATCAAAATACTTATTCGTTAAAACACTCATTTTTCAAAATAACTTTTATTTAGAATCAACTTTCTTAAGAATTCAAATTCCAATTTTATTATTTCAAAATATCACTATATATCTTTTATTATAATAAACTCCTTATATTATAATTGTAACGACCCTGAATTTCGAACGAATTAAATTGAGAATATTTAATTTATTTTAAATATTTGAACGATGATTTAATTTGAATCCCCGATATAACTCTGATTTTGGCGATTAAATTTTAAAATTTAATCTATTGAACGGGATAAAAATTTATATCTTCAGTTTAGAGCCGACTAAAAGTATTTCAAAGGCTTAGGAAATTTATATTGATAATGCTGAAGACAATGAAAGCTTCAGAAATTGATTTGGAAACAATCTGTTCAGTTTTGAAATTAAATCGTTTGAATTGAATTTGAAAAATAGCGTTCCGAGGCACAGTCTCGGAATTCGACGAAACCAGTTCTATTGGGTCCGTAATATTGAATTATTATCGGATTCCAAATTTCGTATTTTTCGGTATTGATACGTGAGCACACGACACATTAACGCGTTGACAATTTAAATTGAAATCGATTTTAAATTTAAATTTTTGACCAAGTCAAACAGCAGCACGTCTTCTTCCCGTACCTCACGCCTTAAAACACGCCCTAAAATCTGCCTAAAATCACGATACCAGATCGTGAAAACCATACTCCTTCAAATTTTAAAGCAACCCCTCCCTCCTCAAACAAACGAAACAATTTTCGTTCCCAAATCGAAACTAAAAATGGCCGTCCCTCCTCTCGTTTAAACTAATGGCCGCGTCCTCCTAATCACATTCAAAATAAACGAATCCGCGTTCGTTTCCCCCCTCTCGAAAAATCGAAGTGGTCGATTTGGGAATTTAGGGCGCGAGTGTTATTCGCGATCGCGGCAGGCGATGTCGATAGCTCGTGGTCAGGCATGAGTGGTGATGTCGGCGTGAAGCTTGAACTAGGGTTGGCACGTGAGTTCGTCGCGAGCGATGGCAGGTTGGGGAGCGTGTGGCAGCGACAGGCGCGTGCGAGTTTTATCTGGGATGGCGCTCGCCTTGGTGTCGCGATTTAGGGTAGCTAGGGTTTCGCGTGTTGGCCGTAGGCGATGTCGAGGCTAATGGTGAAGTCGCGAGGTTAAAGGGAAGTTGATCAAGCTAGGGTTGGTTTTGGTTCGCGTGTGCAGTGGATGGTGGTGCGGTAGGCTATCGCGATGATCGTGTGGCGACCTGGAAAGGAAGGCGGAGGCGAGTTCTGCAGTGCTTCGCGAGGTGGGCTGCGTCGACGAAGTGTGGGCGATTTGCTGTTGATGGAGACGAGGCTCGCGTGAATATTGGGGGTATGGGTTTCTTTCTGTTCTCTTTGATTTTTGAATTCGTATTTAAATTTTTGAAATAAGTAAACCTGACAAAATTTTAGAATTTAAATATTATAATATTTAGGAAGGGTTCATGAATTACAGTGAACTTGAACTTTGGAATTTCACAATAAGATTGGGTTTTATGATCTGTATAGATATTTATAAATATATGTGTAACTTCAAAATGATGAAAGAAAATAAGGAATATACACATATACATATTTGGAATTTACTAGTTTCATGTAATATGGGGATTAAATTATTTAGTAAGCATATTAATTATTTTAGCTACTAAAGGATTTTCAAAAGCAAAAGTAGTTTAAAATTCAATTACTTGTCTAAACTAAATCATTAGTAAAGGAAATTTATTTAATTGGTAATAAATTATTCGATTTTTTTTTATTTCAAATATTAATGAAATCATATAAATTGTTATTCAAGGTCGAAATCTGAAAGGAAATAAGCTGGGATGAAATTAAATGGTAATGGATGGCAAATTAAAAACTAAGGTGAGATCTCCTCACTCAGATATATAAATTGATTGCAGTTATTGACTGTTTGATTTCTGTTTGAATGTGCTATTAGATATGATAGGATATATCTATATATATAGCAGTATATACATATTGGCATATGTATATATTGGATTGATGATTTCCCGCCTCGTATAGCGGATGAGACCCTATTGCGCCGTTAGTAAGCGGATTTATAAAAACCTATATACCGCGATAATTCCGTACTGGAGCGGAATTGGTATTGTGCTAACATCTTTGGATGCAGGGAAACAGGTTGGAGGGATCCAACTGGACCCCTCACATTGATTGAATTTATTTCTATTGTGATATGAATCTGTGAATGATTATAGTGATGCTATTAATCATATTGATATCTGGAAATTGTTAAAAGCTAAAAATTTAGCTGAATGGATGTTTGACATCATTGGATTCCAAAGATAAACGAAATTGAATTTTTGAGATTCAAGTAGAAAATTTCTAAGTGAATCAATTTTTGAAATTGAAGAAATTTTGAAGAAAAGAATTTAAAAGTATAAAAGCTGTTTTTATAATCTTATCGAATAAATTCCAGAATAAAGTGAAAATGCTAAATAAATGGATTTCATAAAACAGTGATTTTAAATTGAAGAAATTAATTTAAATTTGGATTTTTAAATAGATTAAAAGAAACGATTGAAATTTATTTTCTTAAAAAGGGATTTATTTAAAAGAAGATAAGTTGGAAATTCAGTTTGGAATTTAATTGGTAAATTGAAATAAGTTGTGAAATCAATGTAAAATGATTTCAATTTGAAGAATCCATTTCAAAACAGAATATTGAATAATTTGAGAAAAATAAGGAATTTATTTTAGTAGTGATAAATAAAATTTGAAATCAATCTGTGATTGATTTAATATTTAGAAATGAATTTTTGAGAAATCAATATGGAAATTTTATTCAAACGTTGAAAATAAAATTTGAAATCAATATTTAGATTGATTTGGTATTGAAGCTTTTATAAATAGAATTAAAATTTATAAAAGTTGTTATAAACCCAAAGTCACTTATTTTGATAAGTTAAATATAGAAGTTGATAAAAGAAGGTTTATAAGTCGAAGTTGTTATTAGAGGAGAAATAGAATTTATAAACGTGCTTATAAATTCGAAAATAGATTGAATGTGATAAATTTAATATAGAAGATTATTTAAGAAGATATATTCACGATTTTGAATAGCGAATTTTTATTGAAATAAAAATGTGTAGGAATGATTGAAATGGGGTTAAGTAGATTTTATTCACGATTTTGGACAGTGAATATATTGTTAAGTAAAATGGATTCATTTTTGAAGAAGAAATATTTTAAAAAAATGAAGTTAAACAGTTTAAAGGTGTTTTAAAATGTGTTATGAATCAATGGCATAGATTTCAACATTTATTGCTGAAATAGACGTTTTCGAGAAATATAAGGAAATGGTGGACTATAACACTGTTGTTATAGTAAATGATTTCCGAAAGGAAATGTTTTATATAGTATTGGGATTTATATATCTATCTAAATTTCGAATCCCTATACTAGTGATTTTGAGTCGTCGTAACGATGTTTTACATAACATTCGTTTTGACTCAAATTGATGTTGTTATAGAAAATAGATTTCCTTAAAGAATGAAATATATACTTAATTTGATTTAAGTATATCGAGTATTTTCAAATGTTGAAAATAAAAGATTTGTGAAACACTTATTATTAAATAAGTATGGAATGTTTTCCAAAATGAAGTGAAACGTTTTGAGATTTTATCTTCTTAAAGATAAATCGAAATTGAATATTTGAAAACGATTGAAAATCGAATATTAGTAGGTATTCGAAAAATGTAAATTCAAAATGGAATTTATTAAGGAAAGGGAAACTGTTTAGAAAAATAAACATTGATTTATTTTTGAAGTGTGGAAATTTTATATCTAATAAAGATATTTGGAAGATTAAATAATTTGGAAAATTATTTGGAATCTGATGATGTTGCGCATCTTTATTGATAGTTAAATAACCGACTATCGATAATTACCTTAGATAGGTATTTGTTGTGAATTGGATGAATTTGAATGCCACACTTATTTTTGAATAATCGCTCACTATTCGGGTTAACCGGGAAAGGACCATGGGGTCGTATAACCCATTCCGAATATGTGATACGTCGTTATGAATTGCATTTGAAGACCGGTGTTGAAGACCGGATATTTTTGAAAACGGAAGGATTACCGTCGAGTTACTCTACATCGACTGATCTTCGATTTAGAGGTTTTATCACCCTTAGTGACGGGAAGTCCTGACGTGATTGAAAATTATCCGGAATTGCAAGGGCTTCGTGAGAAGTGCCTTCGGTTCTGTTCGATCCCGGAACAGACTTGTATGGATTGTGTGTCTGACGTTACAATTTGAGATATAAAGCTGATTTCTTTCAAATACATTTCTGTTGGTGGCGGAGAATTTATTCTCTTAGCTTAACACCCTTCTCTGAGACGTACGAGCTCAGAGGTTATGTAGTTGAAATTTATCAGCGATATATCCCAATTTGGTAACGTGGCATACTGAGTGTTGCTGTGAAATGATCAGTGTTTGATCATTCGCGATATGATCATTTATTTGATCTTATATCTTTGTGATCATAGGTTGATCATTTTGTTTGACCCGAAGCAGGGCTTTTTGAGAAAGCGTAGCTTTGTGGACGAGACTTCGTCGAGCCTCACACCCCGGAAATGGTCGAAACAGGAAGGATGCAGCAAGGTTCTAGGGAGTAGCGCCCCTTAGTGTATGTCATTCCTTCTGGATAAAGGTGGTATCATGGTATGGAGCCCAGATACTTAACCTCTGTGGTTACTGCATTATTATTATCTATGTGGTTTGTTGCGAATCGGGGATCCTCGGGAAGATCGGTGACGATGGGGGGATGGCATACGCGTGTCAGTAGTTACCTATTTTTGCAGAGGTAACCCGGCCTTGTGTTGGCAGAGATCTAACCGTAACGTTAGATTCTCGGGTCGTCTATTCCAGGGACGTACCCATCGTGGATAGGAAGTTCCTTAGCCTGACCATTTGTTGGAAATCCAAAGAAACAATACGCGACGTGTACGGTTTTAGTTGTATTACCTGCTATGGAATGTGGCGGTAACCTGCTATTGAACATAGTAGCTATAGTAGGCATACGATACTGGTCGTATGTTGGCTAAGATTAATATTATACTTTCGAAATGATTTCTACACTCTTCACTAGTAATAATATCAAAAAAAAAAATGATCTGATTTTGCGTAGTAAGCATCTTTGATTATCATAAGAAGAAATCTCCTCCAATTCTGCGTTTGCATTGTGTGTGTGGTGGGAGGTCTTATGGTAGTTTCATTTTCCAAAAGCATTTCGAATTGACTTAAAAATTATTTTGTTGTTATAAAGAATAACTGTTTTACGATCTCACACCAGTCACCATGACTGACTCGGAGTTTATTGTTTCCCTTCTAAACTCTGGGTGCCCACCAATTTCCACACGGGCAGCCTAGAGTTATATTATCAGGATATTCTGGATATTCTGGAGCTTTGGAGATAAGCTGGATGGCGAGACGTAGTATTTGTATCTGATAGTATTTATTCCGCTGTGTATTCTGTATGAGGACAAGTTATATAACTGTCCATTGTTGTATATTGACTCTGATGATTGATGTATGTATAAAATGATATAGTTCCTTGTTTTAAAGATTACTGATTTATCTATTATATATTGTTCCGCTGCGATGTGTAAGATTCTGATATTGTTTTCGTTTCTGATGTTGTTCTTCTTTCTTCTTCCTTCTTCTTCTGTTTTCTTCTTCTTCTACTTTTTCTTTTTCTTAAAACCCTCACTATTGGAGTTTCCGGCACTCGATTGCTCGGCAGTCGATAAAGTGAGTATCGATGTCGAATTTTCGAAAGTCGAAAATTTCGGTATGTGACAAAGTGGTATCAGAGCATATGGTTAAGCGACAACCCTGCTCTGTTGGGTGTTACTCATTAGAGATAGAGTCAGTAGTACTCTAGAATGAGTTGAGAGTAATAATATATACGAGCGCGTATTTGTTAGTGATTATATAAAAATGTTTTATATTGTGTTTGCTTATCCGTTGAGATGTTTGTGAATTTTGGTCGGTATGTGGGACGCCATATTATCGATAGGGATTTCTAAACACTTAAACGAGGCAAGACGGCATAGTATTGTTTTAAATAGGGTAAATGAGATAATTTTGCCCAAAACTATTTTTGTATAGAAAAGAAATGGTTTTCTATGAAGTACTATAGTATATGGTTGCATGGATGTTAGGAAAGTGATAATGTTGAAAGGTTATCATTAAATTTGAAATTGAATACGAACTGGAAATTATAACTCCAAGATTTAAGAAATAAAATTCATATACGAATGAAATTTAAGAATGTAAGTTATAATTGTAACTTATAATTTGAAACGGAATTCCAGAGAAGTTTTTGGAAATGTTTTGAAGGGAATTTGAAAATTTTGGTGATTTGGAAAGTTAAATCTTTTTGATTTGAAAATGGATTTCGAAGATTTTGGAAAAGTATTTTAAAGAGACGAAAAGCTCTAAACTCTTTTCGGTCGCTGGAAAATAATCCTGATGATGATGGCCACATCATTAGAATTCATTTTCGGGTTTCCAAAAGAGAAATTGCTGTCAAATTGTTTAAATAGGAGTTGTTTGAAAATTTGGGTTTTTGTTTGGAAATTCAAATGGAATTTGAATTGTTTTCAAATGGTTTTGAAAAAGTGGAAACGACTCTGGAATCCTATTTAAAAATACTTACGAAATATTAATAAGTTGATAACTTATCCAAATAGAAATTGTAATGTAAAATATGTAAATGTGATGGGAATTAAAGTTCATTAACAAATGAAATCTATAAATGTGAATTGAAAGTATAAGGAAATAAATTCTTATATGAATAAAAAAAATTATGAATATGAATTGTAAATATGATTTACAAATGAAAATAGAATTCAAAAAGGATAATTGAAGATAAAATTCATAATGGAATTAGTAATGTGAATGTATAAATGATTTTATAAATCAAAATGTTAGTAAGTCAAAGACTTATAAAATATTTGAGAATCTGATAGAAATGAGATTCAATTTAAAATGAAAGTTGAGATTTATTTTGAATTTATAAGTGAATATAACTGGAATTGAATTTGATTTGTGAAGTTAAATTAAAATTTGTAAGTGAAGCTTATTGAATGAAGTGAATGAGATTAAAACTGAATGTTAAACTTCTTTTGAAATTGGTAGTAAATGAAGTTGAAACCGAATTTGAATAAATAAATTGGAGTAGTAACAAATGAATGTGAAATGTAAAATTGAATGAAATAGATATGTAACTTCAACAGTGAAGTAAAAATGATATAAGCAGTTTATATTGAAAATTTTGTAATAGAATTTGCAAAATGGTTTGAATGTGTAACTAGATATTATGGCTAGTAGGATATACAGGTATAAAGGAATTGAATTTGATTTCACAGATAATTTGAATTGCTCGACAAAAGGTACGTATTTGAGTTTTAATATGAGTTTTTGATGATTTCTTGTCTAGCCGCTTGGCGTTTTCTTTTTCTTTTTGAAATCTGAGAGTCCGTAGGGACGTTTTGTAGTCGTGCCGTATTAGCCGCGCAAAGGAGACGCTGGCGAAATTTTTCGAAATTTAGGGTGTTAGAAAATTTTTGAGAAAATTTTGAAAGTTTAAAATTTGAATTTAAACTCGAATTTGAATTTTGAAGTAAACAATGTTGATTGGAACTTATAATTGAAGTTGAAAATTTTAGTTGAATGATAACGAATCTTTAGTAGAAAGATTTGTTTTGAAAATTTGATAAAACTATTGAATTGTGGAAAATAGTAGACGAGTTAAGGACCTTTTTCCCTAACTTGTAATTTCGAGGACGAAATTCTTTTAAGGAGGGAAGTCTGTAACGACCCTGAATTTCGAACGAATTAAATTGAGAATATTTAATTTATTTTAAATATTTGAACGATGATTTAATTTGAATCCCCGATATAACTCTGATTTTGGCGATTAAATTTTAAAATTTAATCTATTGAACGGGATAAAAATTTATATCTTCAGTTTAGAGCCGACTAAAAGTATTTCAAAGGCTTAGGAAATTTATATTGATAATACTGAAGACAATGAAAGCTTCAGAAATTGATTTGGAAACAATCTGTTCAGTTTTGAAATTAAATCGTTTGAATTGAATTTGAAAAATAGCGTTCCGAGGCACAGTCTCGGAATTCGACGAAACCAGTTCCATTGGGTCCGTAATATTGAATTATTATCGGATTCCAAATTTCGTATTTTTCGGTATTGATACGTGAGCACACGACACATTAACGCGTTGACAATTTAAATTGAAATCGATTTTAAATTTAAATTTTTGACCAAGTCAAACAGCAGCACGTCTTCTTCCCGTACCTCACGCCTTAAAACACGCCCTAAAATCTGCCTAAAATCACGATACCAGATCGTGAAAACCATACTCCTTCAAATTTTAAAGCAACCCCTCCCTCCTCAAACAAACGAAACAATTTTCG
This sequence comes from Allium fistulosum, assembly GCA_030737815.1. Lineage (NCBI taxonomy): Eukaryota > Viridiplantae > Streptophyta > Magnoliopsida > Asparagales > Amaryllidaceae > Allium > Allium fistulosum. The sequence continues at coordinate 504,324,598 of CM060903.1, read as the reverse complement.
TTCCCAAATCGAAACTAAAAATGGCCGTCCCTCCTCTCGTTTAAACTAATGGCCGCGTCCTCCTAATCACATTCAAAATAAACGAATCCGCGTTCGTTTCCCCCCTCTCGAAAAATCGAAGTGGTCGATTTGGGAATTTAGGGCGCGAGTGTTATTCGCGATCGCGGCAGGCGATGTCGATAGCTCGTGGTCAGGCGTGAGTGGTGATGTCGGCGTGAAGCTTGAACTAGGGTTGGCACGTGAGTTCGTCGCGAGCGATGGCAGGTTGGGGAGCGTGTGGCAGCGACAGGCGCGTGCGAGTTTTATCTGGGATGGCGCTCGCCTTGGTGTCGCGATTTAGGGTAGCTAGGGTTTCGCGTGTTGGCCGTAGGCGATGTCGAGGCTAATGGTGAAGTCGCGAGGTTAAAGGGAAGTTGATCAAGCTAGGGTTGGTTTTGGTTCGCGTGTGCAGTGGATGGTGGTGCGGTAGGCTATCGCGATGATCGTGTGGCGACCTGGAAAGGAAGGCGGAGGCGAGTTCTGCAGTGCTTCGCGAGGTGGGCTGCGTCGACGAAGTGTGGGCGATTTGCTGTTGATGGAGACGAGGCTCGCGTGAATATTGGGGGTATGGGTTTCTTTCTGTTCTCTTTGATTTTTGAATTCGTATTTAAATTTTTGAAATAAGTAAACCTGACAAAATTTTAGAATTTAAATATTATAATATTTAGGAAGGGTTCATGAATTACAGTGAACTTGAACTTTGGAATTTCACAATAAGATTGGGTTTTATGATCTGTATAGATATTTATAAATATATGTGTAACTTCAAAATGATGAAAGAAAATAAGGAATATACACATATACATATTTGGAATTTACTAGTTTCATGTAATATGGGGATTAAATTATTTAGTAAGCATATTAATTATTTTAGCTACTAAAGGATTTTCAAAAGCAAAAGTAGTTTAAAATTCAATTACTTGTCTAAACTAAATCATTAGTAAAGGAAATTTATTTAATTGGTAATAAATTATTCGATTTTTTTTATTTCAAATATTAATGAAATCATATAAATTGTTATTCAAGGTCGAAATCTAAAAGGAAATAAGCTGGGATGAAATTAAATGGTAATGGATGGCAAATTAAAAACTAAGGTGAGATCTCCTCACTCAGATATATAAATTGATTGCAGTTATTGACTGTTTGATTTCTGTTTGAATGTGCTATTAGATATGATAGGATATATCTATATATATAGCAGTATATACATATTGGCATATGTATATATTGGATTGATGATTTCCCGCCTCGTATAGCGGATGAGACCCTATTGCGCCGTTAGTAAGCGGATTTATAAAAACCTATATACCGCGATAATTCCGTACTGGAGCGGAATTGGTATTGTGCTAACATCTTTGGATGCAGGGAAACAGGTTGGAGGGATCCAACTGGACCCCTCACATTGATTGAATTTATTTCTATTGTGATATGAATCTGTGAATGATTATAGTGATGCTATTAATCATATTGATATCTGGAAATTGTTAAAAGCTAAAAATTTAGCTGAATGGATGTTTGACATCATTGAATTCCAAAGATAAACGAAATTGAATTTTTGAGATTCAAGTAGAAAATTTCTAAGTGAATCAATTTTTGAAATTGAAGAAATTTTGAAGAAAAGAATTTAAAAGTATAAAAGCTGTTTTTATAATCTTATCGAATAAATTCCAGAATAAAGTGAAAATGCTAAATAAATGGATTTCATAAAACAGTGATTTTAAATTGAAGAAATTAATTTAAATTTGGATTTTTAAATAGATTAAAAGAAACGATTGAAATTTATTTTCTTAAAAAGGGATTTATTTAAAAGAAGATAAGTTGGAAATTCAGTTTGGAATTTAATTGGTAAATTGAAATAAGTTGTGAAATCAATGTAAAATGATTTCAATTTGAAGAATCCATTTCAAAACAGAATATTGAATAATTTGAGAAAAATAAGGAATTTATTTTAGTAGTGATAAATAAAATTTGAAATCAATCTGTGATTGATTTAATATTTAGAAATGAATTTTTGAGAAATCAATATGGAAATTTTATTCAAACGTTGAAAATAAAATTTGAAATCAATATTTAGATTGATTTGGTATTGAAGCTTTTATAAATAGAATTAAAATTTATAAAAGTTGTTATAAACCCAAAGTCACTTATTTTGATAAGTTAAATATAGAAGTTGATAAAAGAAGGTTTATAAGTCGAAGTTGTTATTAGAGGAGAAATAGAATTTATAAACGTGCTTATAAATTCGAAAATAGATTGAATGTGATAAATTTAATATAGAAGATTATTTAAGAAGATATATTCACGATTTTGAATAGCGAATTTTTATTGAAATAAAAATGTGTAGGAATGATTGAAATGGGGTTAAGTAGATTTTGTTCACGATTTTGGACAGTGAATATATTGTTAAGTAAAATGGATTCATTTTTGAAGAAGAAATATTTTAAAAAAATGAAGTTAAACAGTTTAAAGGTGTTTTAAAATGTGTTATGAATCGAAAGCATAGATTTCAACATTTATTGCTGAAATAGACGTTTTCGAGAAATATAAGGAAATGGTGGACTATAACACTGTTGTTATAGTAAATGATTTCCGAAAGGAAATGTTTTATATAGTATTGGGATTTATATATCTATCTAAATTTCGAATCCCTATACTAGTGATTTTGAGTCGTCGTAACGATGTTTTACGTAACATTCGTTTTGACTCAAATTGATGTTGTTATAGAAAATAGATTTCCTTAAAGAATGAAATATATACTTAATTTGATTTAAGTATATCGAGTATTTTCAAATGTTGAAAATAAAAGATTTGTGAAACACTTATTATTAAATAAGTATGGAATGTTTTCCAAAATGAAGTGAAACGTTTTGAGATTTTATCTTCTTAAAGATAAATCGAAATTGAATATTTGAAAACGATTGAAAATCGAATATTAGTAGGTATTCGAAAAATGTAAATTCAAAATGGAATTTATTAAGGAAAGGGAAACTGTTTAGAAAAATAAACATTGATTTATTTTTGAAGTGTGGAAATTTTATATCTAATAAAGATATTTGGAAGATTAAATAATTTGGAAAATTATTTGGAATCTGATGATGTTGCGCATCTTTATTGATAGTTAAATAACCGACTATCGATAATTACCTTAGATAGGTATTTGTTGTGAATTGGATGAATTTGAATGCCACACTTATTTTTGAATAATCGCTCACTATTCGGGTTAACCGGGAAAGGACCATGGGGTCGTATAACCCATTCCGAATATGTGATACGTCGTTATGAATTGCATTTGAAGACCGGTGTTGAAGACCGGATATTTTTGAAAACGGAAGGATTACCGTCGAGTTACTCTACATCGACTGATCTTCGATTTAGAGGTTTTATCACCCTTAGTGACGGGAAGTCCTGACGTGATTGAAAATTATCCGGAATTGCAAGGGCTTCGTGAGAAGTGCCTTCGGTTCTGTTCGATCCCGGAACAGACTTGTATGGATTGTGTGTCTGACGTTACAATTTGAGATATAAAGCTGATTTCTTTCAAATACATTTCTGTTGGTGGCGGAGAATTTATTCTCTTAGCTTAACACCCTTCTCTGAGACGTACGAGCTCAGAGGTTATGTAGTTGAAATTTATCAACGATATATCCCAATTTGGTAACGTGGCATACTGAGTGTTGCTGTGAAATGATCAGTGTTTGATCATTCGCGATATGATCATTTATTTGATCTTATATCTTTGTGATCATAGGTTGATCATTTTGTTTGACCCGAAGCAGGGCTTTTTGAGAAAGCGTAGCTTTGTGGACGAGACTTCGTCGAGCCTCACACCCCGGAAATGGTCGAAACAGGAAGGATGCAGCAAGGTTCTAGGGAGTAGCGCCCCTTAGTGTATGTCATTCCTTCTGGATAAAGGTGGTATCATGGTATGGAGCCCAGATACTTAACCTCTGTGGTTACTGCATTATTATTATCTATGTGGTTTGTTGCGAATCGGGGATCCTCGGGAAGATCGGTGACGATCGGGGGATGGCATACGCGTGTCAGTAGTTACCTATTTTTGCAGAGGTAACCCGGCCTTGTGTTGGCAGAGATCTAACCGTAACGTTAGATTCTCGGGTCGTCTATTCCAGGGACGTACCCATCGTGGATAGGAAGTTCCTTAGCCTGACCATTTGTTGGAAATCCAAAGAAACAATACGCGACGTGTACGGTTTTAGTTGTATTACCTGCTATGGAATGTGGCGGTAACCTGCTATTGAACATAGTAGCTATAGTAGGCATACGATACTGGTCGTATGTTGGCTAAGATTAATATTATACTTTCGAAATGATTTCTACACTCTTCACTAGTAATAATATCAAAAAAAAATGATCTGATTTTGCGTAGTAAGCATCTTTGATTATCATAAGAAGAAATCTCCTCCAATTCTGCGTTTGCATTGTGTGTGTGGTGGGAGGTCTTATGGTAGTTTCATTTTCCAAAAGCATTTCGAATTGACTTAAAAATTATTTTGTTGTTATAAAGAATAACTGTTTTACGATCTCACACCAGTCACCATGACTGACTCGGAGTTTATTGTTTCCCTTCTAAACTCTGGGTGCCCACCAATTTCCACACGGGCAGCCTAGAGTTATATTATCAGGATATTCTGGATATTCTGGAGCTTTGGAGATAAGCTGGATGGCGAGACGTAGTATTTGTATCTGATAGTATTTATTCCGCTGTGTATTCTGTATGAGGACAAGTTATATAACTGTCCATTGTTGTATATTGACTCTGATGATTGATGTATGTATAAAATGATATAGTTCCTTGTTTTAAAGATTACTGATTTATCTATTATATATTGTTCCGCTGCGATGTGTAAGATTCTGATATTGTTTTCGTTTCTGATGTTGTTCTACTTTCTTCTTCCTTCTTCTTCTGTTTTCTTCTTCTTCTACTTTTTCTTTTTCTTAAAACCCTCACTATTGGAGTTTCCGTGTAACAACCCGACTTTTTCTCCACAGAAAGTCGCATCGTTATTAAGAAAGAAAGGGATATAAGAAGAAAAGATAGAAAAGAAGAAAGAACAACACATCAGAATCTCACAGCGGAACGAATAAAATATAATATATCACATAAAATATTGCATAGTATCATATTACATCAGAGTACACAACTTATACAACACATATTAGACAGTTATAAACATCTGTCTAATTCATACAACTCAAGTATCACAGATACAGACACAACATATACACAGTGGAATCATAATATATCTACACGGTGAAGCCTCCTGCTCCAAATCTCCTCCAGAATTCGTCAAGCTAACCTGAATCACTTGACTACTCATATATAATATGAGTACCCAAGAGTTTAATAAAACAGAAAATAAACACTTGGGTCAGACATGGGTCTGGTGTGAGTAAACGGTTTAAAATTGCTTAACTTTGAAAAACCTTTGAAAATGTATCTCGTAAGACTTCCCGCACATAAACACGGAAAAGTTTTTACCTTACGATAACCAAAACATTTGATAGGAAATCCGATTATATTATAATAGGGTCTAGGGTTTTCAAATAAATATGAAATAGCTGAAATTGTTACATTATTAAATTCCAGCATACTAGCCAACAAAGTGGGTTATACAATCAAGACCGATGGCACTTATTGAAAATTGGATTCCATACAATGGCAGGGCTACTGGGGTACCGCCCGTCACAGTACGTGGCCTAGATCAACGTACCGAGGAGTACGCCCGCTCCCCTGCAACACAAGGCCGGAACATCCCTTACTGGATAATTCCCGCATAAGAAACCCCGCGGTTGTAGCTAGCAACCGCCCACACAGCCGAAATAAAAAGAAGGGACCTCTAGACAGGGGAATCTTATACTACTTGGGTGCTACCCACTAACCTTGCTGCACCTCCCCTGTTTTAGCCATTCCCGGTTGATGAGGCTTGAGGCTACGATTACCTTTAATCAGAACACATCACTTAGAATGCTCATCGTCCACCTGACGATGTGCTGAAAGCATTCAATCCATACAAGTTCGTTCCGGGTTCGAACGAAACCGAAGGCATTATCTCGTTACACTCGTTTTGGAATCACCCTCAGAGTTAACGACAATAACCCTTGCACTCTGAATCTTCATCTTCACTTGATTCATGACCTATCGTTAATTTGGATCGATGTGGTATTCGGGTCTCCAGACCTGGAAATCCGGTATACGGAAACCCGATCCCGGTCTCATCGAAATCCAAAGCGTATCTTTTAAGGCCAAGTTGTTTTAAAGGTTAAAACAAATTCAATTCATTATCTTTATACACAAAGAAAGATAATTCACAACAGATAATCAACATTATCAGATAATCCATACAATTCAACTAACATCCATATCATACAGCATATATCTCATCAGAGATATCAATCAATGCCAAGTATTCAATACTATCACCCATTCATAAGTAATGATTTATATTATCTTTTAATTAATTTAAAGAATTAAATTAATTACTTCATTTTATAAATCCTTCTTACTTAACCATTAATTAATTACAATTTAATTAATTAATCATCCTTTAATGATCTTCTTAATTAATCTTCCTTGATTAATTATACTTTAATTACATTCAAGTAATTATCCTTAACCATATACAGTAATTAACTTTTAATTACTATCATTAATTACAATAATTAATGAACCTTCATTAATTAATTAAGCATATAATTAAGCATACTTTAATTAATTACTTTCATTAATCAACCTTGATTAATTCATTAATTAAATAATCCTTACTAATTAATTAACCTTTTAATTAATTAAATAATTAATTTTAATCAACCACTTCATTAATTAGTCTTAATTAATCATAAACGGTAATTAACAATTTGTAATTGCTTATCTTAATTAATTACTTCTTAATTAATTATATTAACCTTGATTAATTAATCTAATTAATTAATCTTTAATTATTTCATTAAGTAATTATTAATCAATTTAAATTAACAAATAATCCTTAATTAATTACTTTATTAATTAATTACTCTTAGTAATTAATCCTAAATTAAACACATTTAATTAATCACATTTATTAATTAACTAAACTAAAATTAAGTAATTAATTCTTTATTACTTACATAAGTAATTATCTTCTAATTACTTGCATTAAAAATCTTGATTACTTTCTTAATTAATTACTTAACCAAAATTAATTCCATCATTAAATAATTCTTAATACTTTAATTAATTAATTACTTCATAATTAATTAACTTTAAAATAATTATATTAATTAATTCCTTAATTGATAACATTAAGTGATTACCCATTAATCACTTCAACTAATTACTTCCATGAGTAATTTTCCATTAATTACTTCCATAAGTAATTACCTTCTTAATTACATTCAATTATTAACCATTTATTACTTCATTAAGTAATTATACTTAATTAATCCATAATTAAGTGATTATCTAAAATTAATTAAACAATTAATTAATTAATATCTTATATTTCAAAATCCTTAATTAAATAAGAAAAACATTCATCTTAATTAATCTCTTTACTTATTAACAAATCATATTTTAAATTAAGTATTCTCAAATTCATATCAAATTAATTAACTTCAATCAATTATATTAATTAATCCTTTAATTAATAATATCAAGTGGTTAACCATTTATCAAATTCATTTATTTACTTTCATAAGTAATTATCCTAATTACAATAAGTAATTAACTTTTAATTTATTTTACTCATTTATTATCCTTAATTAATTTCAATTTTTAAAAGATAAACTCATCATTAAAATTAAATACTTACTTCCATCATTTTGTTTAGAAATTAATTATATATATTTAAATATAATTATACTTTAAGACAAAATAATTTTAAATCCTTAATTATAACTTAATTAAAAGTTAAATTTCAAACATCTTAAAGTTTAATTTAAACAAACTTAATTGAAACAAACAAATAACTTTTTAATTAAAGGTTCAAAAACATTTGATAAAGAAAAGAATTATTTAAGAAATGACTTTAAAACAAATTCCTCTTTTAAGTTTTCAAAACCTTTAAAACATGATTTAAAGTTTTGCTTTTCTCCTGCTTCGAGTCCAACCCGTAACCCTCTCGTTTCTCTTCGAGTCGAACAGCAATCTATGCGAGCCTACCCCGAGACAAACCCAGCCTCCTCTACTTCAAGTCGAAACGCGAAAATCACGAGACTGTTCCGAGTTGCTTATCGTCTTCCCAAATCATCGAACACATCTGGTACACGAACGTGTACAAGTTCACGTGCACGCCAATTCTGGCCATCTACGATCATCGCTCCGACCTTCCTCCAGTCACCCACGACTCCACTGGCCCATTCGAACACTCAGAACGACGATACCACCTTGATATCAAAATCGAACCCAACGACCAAAAACTGGAACCCATAGCTCGACTGAAACCACCCATCGTCGACGAACTACGCCTCGAGAAGCCTCGCCAACCTCATCCCACATCGCTAAGACTCCAGCAAAACCTTTCCTCCTATCGCGATCGCCTCCGGACCATCATCCCCGTCGCAAATGCTTCGACAGTTAAGTCGATCGAAAACGACCTAAAACCCTAGATTGATCGAATTCGATCTCCTTGGCCATTGGAAAAATTCTGAAGCATTTTTCCACTCATCATCAACTCACAATCTAGCTTCGATCAAGATTTCAAGTCAGATTATTGCGTGGATAATTGGCAATTCACCAAAACTCCCAAAACGAACAAACCCCAAATTATCAAGAAATACCCAACTAAAAATTACAAAACTCATATCTAAATTCATGATTTTCCATCATGATTACATGTATGTAATTCAATTTTGGATTTAAAGCAGTTGATTTTTAACATACATTTTAGTTTCACTGTAAATTCCATATTTAAAATTACCAGGTGCATTTAAAAATCTTGCAACTATTTCTATAATTAATACTACGTTGTTATAATCATCTTTCATTCAAAAATCAAAGCTTAAATTTGATTATATAAAGGGGATATGAATTTTCCTACATGAAGTTGAAGCCTGTAAAACAGAGAAGTGTATATATATACATTTATACAGACCTTTCACAGCCATTCACTTATATGCATACATGCATTCTCAATCAACATTCATATACAGTAATCAAGGTTTTAAATCTCCCCGAGATCAGCCGAGATGAAAATCCGAGATATTAGCCAAAATCCGAGATTTGGCAGCTTGGTTAGTTATAATTCTTTTAAATATCGCCCGAGACAGCCGAGATATTTGCCCGAGATATTGGCCAAAATCCGAGATTTGAAACCTTGACAGTAATATATTATCATAATAAAATCAATCACATACATCCAAGTTTAACCACAGATGTTTAAAAACTGTTTTTAAAAGTATTTACTCACCTTTTTTTTTTCTTTCCAAAGAACAAAACAGAGCAGTGTTTCCAGGCTTGAATATTTTTGATTTCCTAAAACTTGCAAACTTGAAATCCTTGCATGCTTGTACTAGTTGAATCTTTAACTTGATTGTTGTTGATACTTTGCATACTTGTTTAATGTTGAGTTAATTCCCTTGCTCAGGTTAAATTAGTTGAATAGAATGCTTTCAGATTTGATTTTTGTTTCTGTTTTGATTTTGTTTTTAGTTTCAGAAAAGAGGAGAAAAAGAATTGAGAAAGTATGTTTGAACGATTTTGAACTGAAGAAAAAGATGAAGATCAGCTCTTCTTCTATATTTACTTATAATTAAATTTCAAAAGAAATTAAGTATGCCACTTGTATTATTATAAATTAGACAAATGTCCATGCAATTTTATTTAGCTTACAAGTGTTAAAATCCTTGCATAATTATGTTTAAACCCTCTTTAATAAAAGTAATTATGTTTTTAAAACCTTATTTACAAAAGTATTTATGTTTTCTTAATATGTAATTATGGATTTATATAAATTCATTTACTTATTTACAAACTATTTTAGTTTAAGAGATATTTTAAAAGGAAAGTTTATTTAAAACCATATATACACACTTATAAACATTTTAATTTGAGCATTTAAAAAGAAGACAAAACAAAGCTTGTTTAAATCCTTTTTAAACAATTTCATTTAAAATAAACAATTATCTTATATTTTGAAAATAATGGAATTAATCTAAACTAAACTTTGAAAAATATTAATTTTAAAACAAAGCTTTAAATCATACTTCATACATATATAAATTATCAATAGATTAAATTAAATTCAAAACAATCCAAATTATAACATATACATACATATATATTACAATTTGAAAATACAATCTTTAATTTAAAACAAAAGATATTTCCATTCACAATATATATCAAATATATATATTATAAATAGAATAAAATTTTATTAGCTTTAACAAACAAGTCTTATCAATATTGCCAGATTAAATATTGATTATCCTTTAAAGATTAAATTACCAATTTAAACTAAAATTATAAAGAAAATTTATCAAATTAATTAAATTATTAATACAGATTATTAAATTTATATTACCCAAAAACCTGGGATATCACATTCCGGCACTCGATTGCTCGGCAGTCGATAAAGTGAGTATCGATGTCGAATTTTCGAAAGTCGAAATTTTCGGGTATGTGACAATAATATACTCCCTTTAACAAATGGTAAATGCAAACACCTCGATAAAAATTAATAATCACTAATTAATCTATCCATTAATGATTCACATTATCTTTTTATCTTTAGAAATTTATATAGATCGAGTAACTCAAAAATGATACCAAGGAACTGGGTACTACCAATAGTATCGCATATTCACTTAACAAGAAGGGGGATAGTTAAGAGAAGTGTTCTCCATCCGAACACAACTCCTGCCCATTTTTAGTTACTTTTGGGCCATTCGAACTACTTAATCATAAGATTCTTTTCAAAAATATCGGGATTTAAATTCTAAAACACATTTTATAAATCCAATTTATAAAATCATTTTATTTCATAAAAGTCATTTCAATAAAATACATTCATAAAATCATTTATCTTAAATGAACTCCTTTAACCTTAAACCAATATTATTTATCGAACACCACATAGTCAAATTGTGAAACTAAATTCATGAGGTATTCATATTTAAACTTTTTAATCAAACAACCAATCAATCAATGATAATAACCGAATATTATCATTCCCTTAACAATCAAACACTACATAAATTACTATATCATTTGAAAGATATTCCTTTACATTCAAAATATAATCTTGGGTAAAATTATTTCATTTACTAATTTTTCAAAACAAAAAATCATTTTTATATAACATTAACAAATACGCTCTCATATATAATACGCTCAAACTCATTTTTGTGTGTCACTTAACCTATCTCTAATTAGTTACTCATCCTTAGGTATTACTAACCCTATCTTTGATGAGAATTTACTCCTATCAGGCTCACCAACTCGCTTTACCTAAGCTCTAACATCTAATGTGACGACCCACTTTTACGGCTCTAAAAAATCTACACTAATACGTCCACAGTATTCACGTGCCGAATATCCAAGTGTCGAAAAGAAAAATTGATCAAGGGTAAAAAGAAAACGAAGACAGGACATAATCTTACACGAATGGAATTACATATATTATTTCAATATATAATATTTACTGTAAAAATTTTAAATCCATCCATCAAGGTCTATCATATGCTCAGCCTCGACAGTTATAAATACCTTTCCTTACTAATGCAAAAAAATGACAAACTTCGGAAAAGTAAAGTACGTCCATACGTTGAAGGTCTTCATCTCTCCTCTAGAAACTCCAAGCGTCTTCAGCTAATCCTGAAACTACTCGGATCTGACCTGAGTATTAAAAATATCCAAATCAGTCCGCCAAACCAGTGTGAGAAACACAAATCATAAATATTTATGACAGAGTCATGGATCCATTGATGCCAAACAAAACCTTTGAAAAGAAGAGTATCTCATAAGGCCACGCCGCACATAAACACGGACCGGTTTTACCATATGATAATTAAAACATTTGTATCAAATCATTTGATATTATTTCTAATGACATTGGTTTGAGAACACTTTTCAAATAAAAGTATATAATCTAAGCCGAAATTGTTACATTTAGTAAATTCCAGCATAATAGGTTTACAACTAAAACCGTAAAGGCTCGTATTGGAGTATGGATTCCACACAATGACAGGGTAAGGGACTACCTTTCGATAGTACATCTCTAGAGTGATGCACCTGAGGCTCAAACCTCTACCAACATAGAGCCGACCAGCCTCCGTCATAGATAGTATCGAATATGACATCACCCCTGTTATTCCATACCTATCCGTGGCCACAGCATAAAAAACAAACTCGAAATGTAGAGGGTAATCTAGAAAGGTGATAACCATATCCTAATGGGAGCGACCCACTTATCCCTACCTCATCTACCCTGTTTTTGACATTACTGATGTGTGAGGATTGAGGTAATGTTTTACCTTTCACAGAACAAACTTTAAATGCCACATTGTCATTTCCAACAACACACTATTGATTTCTACAAAAGTTACGTTTGTAGAGATCAATATACTTGGTCTTAGAAATGCAATGTCAAACATTCATCCATACAAGTTGTCTAGGAACAGGACAAACCGAAAGCACTTCTCCTACTCCATCATGTTTGGGAATCACCCCTAAGATTAGTGGCGAGTAGTTCTTGCATTGAAGATTTCAAAGTGAAGGAACCACTATCATCATTTACATGATAAGGGAATTACCCCAGAGGTTAGTGGCAAGCAGCCCTACGTTATGAAAATCTCCTTGTCTTCAACATGTTTTCACTCTCAAACGTATATTTGTTCGAAATGGTTTTCGGATAGGAATCACCCAAATCCGACCCCGGTTTCTCCGAACCACTTTATTAATAAAAGATGTTAAGTATGTGGGTGATTTAATTTAATTTATTAATATCTTTTATCTAAATAAAATATCTTCTAGAGATATACATTTTTAAACCATTCCTTTTTCATTATATACAGAATTATTAAACCTCTTTTATCAAATCCTTTGGTTAATTAAATCTGCTTTTTAACTTTGGAAATACTAAAAGATTTCATCTTTAATTACTTAGGAAAAGTATAATTCAAATCTTAATGAAGATTTCACATTTTCAAAAACATATTTTTAATGGTAAAAAACACTGTTATTTAAGAAATCGTTTACTGTAAACCTAAATTAGTTAGTATTGAATAAAAAGGGATCCATGAATTTTAGGGTGATTTTACCTAATACTAATTTCTATATTCAACTTGTACTATTCATCGAATAACGGTGAAATCACCATTTAAATTCATATGGATAGTACGAATTTCCTCCTCGGAATTTAATGCGGAGTTTAACTAGAATGTTTTTAACAACCAAAATCCTGTTTCAAATCTTGTTTAACTTTTGGAAAGCTCCAAATCTCTTTTTATTTTAGGAAGATGTGGTCTAAGTGAATCAAATTTGTTATCCCCTTCGTTGGGCTAATCCGGATAGCTAGAGCGGAACCCAAAACAGGTTGTCTAAGCTCGGGTCTAGAGACTACCTCTTTATCACCCATAAGGCGGTCAAGTTATTTAATCAACTCTAAACTCTTTTATATGATCTTTTAGAGATGATTTTCATTTAGTTAACACAATTCCATATATTGTTTAAAACAATTTTACTCCAACCATTTAATTAAAACTCATTTACAATAATTATAAAACTTCCAAATCATCTTCAAAATACTTAATTATTCATTTGAAAAGATTACTAAAAGGATTGGGAAAGAATAGTTAAGTTAAAACCATAATTTGCAAAGGTTACCGAATCCGCTGCAAAAACTACTATGAATAGTGTTTTTAAAGCTTCTTCGTTCAAAACACTAATTCCATTTCATATATGTCCATTTTTATAACTGAAATCCCTTTTTGTAACGACCCGGATTTTTACGGGCGTTAATTTGGTAATTAACTAGTTTAAATTACTTAAATATAAATTTTTATAAGTCGAACAAATAGATTTTCTAATGTTTAAGAATACCTGAATCTATATAGTAACTTAAAAACTATAATAAATATTTAATTAAAAAATCTTTGGATATGATAAATTTTATAGAAGACAAATAAAATAAATAAATATATATATATATACTTCACCATTTAAATTAAGATAAAATATCCACATATATATAGATAAATATAGACATAGACTTTAAGATAATTAAAGATATGTATATACAAGTATATAAGTGTATATATATATATATATATATATATATATATGTGTGTGTGTGTGTGTGTGTGTGTGTGTGTATGCTTATATGAAGCGATGTATATGAGAATGTGCATAAATGAAGATGTAGGTATATACATATATGGGGGCAAACATATGTAGGTAAATAAATATGGGTAGATATAGGTAAGTATACATATACAAATAAAGATAAATATGTAAATAGGGAATAATGTGAATATATATTCATATATATGATGACAAATACAAGAAAATGTGTGAATATATATATATATATATATAATGGTGAAAATGTAAACATGTATGTATATATAACTATATATATAAGTAAATGACAATATGTACAAATGCTAGTATAATAAGATAAAATTCATATGCATAACTACATACATTATTATAAACATGGGAAGGGGCAAATATATACACACAAAAGGATATGTATATGTGTATACCAATTCATGTAGGGATATTTGTAAACACAAGAGAGGATATAGACAATAAATGCCCATCCCCTCAAGCGCATAAAACATCTAATCTTCTTTTTTTAATAAATCACTTCCATTTCAAAAATTATATCAGGTCAAAAGAGTTTGCCGACCAAAGAAAATTAGATGAAAATATAATAAAAATTAAAAGAAAAAGTGAAAACAAACTCACCGTGTACAGAGCTACAACCAATACTTCCTTATATATATACCTCCACCACTTTCTTTTATTTCATTCATTCGAAAAACTAGGTAAGTTAAACAAAGACAAACATTTCTGCCATTTTAGAACTTAAAGCAAACAAACTCAACTATAAAAAAAATCATCAAACAAGAACAAATCAAGCATCAGTTTTTAAAAGCCAGTGTCCTCTGTTCAAGCAAATTGGTGAGTAAACTTCCCTTTAAAAAAAATCTAATTTTTCTTATAATAGGATTATATTTAAAGATGGAATAGAAGTAACAGTTTGTGAATATGTGTTGCATAGGAATAAATGTATATATGCCTATATGTGGATAAATGAATGCCTGTACACATATTTTCTTGCCTCTGTTCTTCTTGTTCTGCCATGTTCAACTCTCCAAAAATTTAATTCTCTTCACCTAGTAAGTTTTAGATCTTGGTTTCAAAATGGAAGTTGTTTACATTTGAGTAAGGCTCCTTTTAAAATTTATCTCACTGAATTTCATAAAGTATAGAAGGAGTAATTGTCGAAAATCAGAATGGGGTAAAAATGCTCGTGAGAACTTAAAAATTAAATACCTTAAATCTGTAGAGAATGGGTCGATGCCGTCAACACCGGTGAGTTCGTATGAAGGGGAAGAATTTTTGGTGGAAATTCGGAAGTGATTGGCGATGGTCGATGACGGGGGTTCGGTACTAGGGTTCGGTTTCTAGGGAGTTTTGGGCGGCGAGGGGAGAAAAGGGAGGTAGGGACATGGTCAGGGAAGAGAGGGGTTTCGAGCGGCGAAATTTGATGGGTTTTCGTTACGAAAAATGTCGCGTCTTTTTAAAAAATTAAATTCTGTAGCATGGTTCGATCGTTCGGAGCTGGAAGAGACCGGGGGCCGAGGCGATTGTGCCGGAGGAATGCGGAGGGGAAGAGGAGTTTGCGGGTGATATCGACTTCGTTGATGGATGGAGGAAAAGGTGGTGCACGTGCACATGCACGCGAGCACAAAAGTGGAGGAGGGGTTCTGGAAGTTGATTTGGGAAGATGATACTGTTCTTTTGGGTGGTAAGAAAATGGGTTTCGGCCCATTTGATGGTTGGGAATTCTATTTAGTTATTTTGCTTTGCTTTGTTATTCTATATACAAGTATTTGAATGTTTGTGGAGTAAACAGAAAAGGGAAGGAAGAAAGAAGCAGCCGAACATAAGAGGAGAAGTAGGGAAGGTATTGCCTAGATCGGCTTTGGGTCGATGGGCCTAGTTCTTTTTTTCCTTTTTTTGAAATATATATATATATATATTCTTAAAAGTTATTTCCCAAAATCTAATTCCCTTTAAAACCATATCCTTCTGAATTTTTATAAAATATAAGAACTGAGTTTTGGCCTTATCACCTAAACAACTTGGTTATTACACTTGACTAAGTATTGATTTGGAATTAAATTAGTTAATGGTTAGTGTAAATAGAACAAGTTAAAACTTTAAATTAATTAAGCCCTAGGTTAACTTATATATGCTAACTATTGATTCTAAAATTTATTCAAAGTGATATCAATAGTTTTGTAATTAATTTTAATAATAATTTAACAGGATTTGGAAATAATTAATTTTGTTTTAAATTAATTAGATGATCGTGTGACTAGTTAATCTAGTCCAAGAATAGTTGAAAATGGTTAAGTAATGTGGATTGCCTTGTTTCTCTAGTGTGTTATTTCCAGTTAATCTATGATATGAAATAACCTGAGTTGAACAGTTAATATAAACATGAGGCGTTTATTTGAAATAGATATTCGTAACGGAATTTCTATGTGAATATGACATTCTGAAATTGAATTGTTTTGTTAAAAGCAACTTGGCTTAAAAGATTGCGTTTGGATTCGAAGGGATCGGGATCAGATATCAGCGTTATCCGAAACCACTTCGATTTAATAACCACTACAATCTTTACGGGTTTGAATTATAAAATCAGATAGGCTGGAATTGAACAAACTAAGTAAATCCGACTTTTTGAATAAATAACTGTACTTAGATATTATTTTAATATCAATGGATTTAGTAACAAGTGTTTGGTTATAACAAGATAAAAACTCATAATGTTGGACGAGTTACGTTGGATTTTCAAAGTGGTTTTATAACGTTAGTATTCAAGTTATATGAGTTTAATCACGCTGGTTTCCAGTCTGACTCGGGTGTTACTTTATTGTAATGCTGGGGTCAGACCGAGTATTACAGATTTTTCAGGTTAGGACGCTTTGGAGTTCGGAAGACGAGCTGGATGACAGAGACGTATTGAGTATATTCCGCTATGTATTATAGGTTATTCAGTAGTTGTGGACAAGTTATTATAACTATCCAGATTTATTGTACTCTGATATCTTGTATGTATATTGATAGTTACAGCTTTTCATTGTATAAAATGCTGTTATTTTATATTATATTTTGTTCCACTGCGATTGTGAGATTCTGTGCTGTTGTTTTCTGTTTCTTATTCTATCTCTCTTTCTTCTTAACCCTAACGTTCTGGGATTTCCGGCACTCGATTGTTTGGCACTCTATATAGTGGACGTATTAGTGTCAATTTTCGTGGTCGAAAATCTTTGGTCCGTCACACTTGGTATCAGAGCTGAAAGGTTAAGAGGGAACCTTGGCTCTGGTGGGGATTACTCACTAGAGATAGGGTCAGTAGAATCCTAGAATGAGTTGAGAGTATTATATTTATGAGGACGTACTTGTTATTTTCTTATATGATGATTTTAAAAACGATTTTAATATATAAGGTTATATTTTGATATATATAAAGGAATAATCTTTTTCTAATTATTATAGTGGATTAGGGAAATTGGTTGTTGTTATTAGAATTAAATAAGATTATAAGATTTAAGTGGTAAAACACATATAACCAAATAGGAATTGGGTAAGGATTAACTATACAAGTAAGTTAAGCAGAAAATAGGATGAAACCAGAAATTGAAAATTCCGAAAGTATTTTTTGAAGTGTTTTGAAATGAAGTAAATTTACCCTGATTTCATTTATCAGGAAGTTATTATGGAATATATGGTGTGTTTGGTTCCTGAATATGATAATATTGATTTTTATCGTAAAATTTGTTATTGTAAAGGATGTTTATTACAGAATAAACAATGATAAAACATTATGAAATGTTTAAGGAAGTAAAATTTTATATAAGAATGACTTATAAATTGAAATGGATTTAAATTGTGAAGTTTTAAATCTAAGCCAGAGAAATTGGAAATTATTTCAAAGTGTTTAAGGAAACAATAAGTAATATTATTTGGAATATTTTTGAATATAGAAATCCTTGCTTTAAGACAAGAGTTGTGGAAAGATGAAATTGTTTTGGATTTAAAAACCCAGGAGGGTTTAAAAGGAATTTAAAAGTTTGACTTGATGGGTGAATGGGACAAATATGTATATATATGTAGATACATATATGATTTTAAAGTTGATTTGAAATAAATGCTAAGTGTTGGATTGTGGAATTCCCCTGAGAATATGAGGCATAACCCTAAGAAAAAAAACAAGTTTTTGAACTTATAAGTGGGAAGGGATATTGATAAGAATTTAAATTTGGAGTGAAAGATTTAAATTGAGTAAGGTTAAATGGATTGGATGAATGAGAAATTTAACTTAGGGAGAGTTAAATAAGTTCTGAACAACCTGAATTGGAAATTTCAATGTGAAATTGAAAAGGGAAGTATGGATTTGATAGAAGGCTATGTATGGATAATTTCAAATAGCTTTTGAAATAAAATGGGTTTTGAATTTTGGAAATTGGTAATGGATGCTATTGATTGATGTTTGGATAATTTTGTTGTTTATTTACTCTTATATCCTGCTATCATCCTGTTTGTTATTAACAGTATATATAAAACTGTGAAGTGGATTATCTCGAATAAATTAAGAAATGGATTGAAATGATATACATCCATTGCTGAAATTAAATGGAAATAAAAACTTTATTTTGAAACTATTTAAAAGATTTTGATTCTTGGAAATAAAGTTGAATTTATGGAAAGGGAATCATTTTGAACTTAAGTTAAAATGTAACAAGGAATTTGTCAATCGAAATTGGTAAAGAAATGGGTTTTCAAAGTTGAAGTTAAATTTGGGTAATAAATTGGATTCCGAAGATTAAATTGTTTAAAAGATTTGAACTCTCACTCGAACTTTGAAATAAGTTTAAGTAACAGCAATTTAAAGTGAATATTTGAATTGGACTTAGAATTGAATTATTACAGACTTGGGTTGTTAAATAAATTATTAGGGGTTAATTTGATTTAAGCGATTAAATCAACATTTTGGGAAACCGAACCCGAATTTATATAAATCGAGATGGTTCAAAAATTTGAGAATGGAATTGGAATTAATTCAAAGGTGAAATTAAATTGAAATTGAATTGAAATTGTAATCGGAGTTGAATAAATTTGAAATCAAGTGGAAATTAATTTGAATTAAAATGAGAATTGAAGCTAATTCGAATTGGAATCTGGATTGAATCAATTTAAATGGAAGTGGAAATTGAAATTGGTTGAAGTGTAGTTTGGGAACTAAATCAGTTTGACCTTGAAACTATTTTCAAATAAATTACTTTAATATAAACGGTCTTAAATCTATTTTCTTAAATATTCAAACTATTCGATTTTCCCAGCTATTTACTATACAAACCATTCTCGTTAAAAAACGCAAACTATCTTATACTTACTATTTAACCATTTTACAACTATTTTACAACTATTTTACAACTATTCAACTATTTTACAGCTATTTAACTATTTTACAACCATTTAACTATTTTATAACTATTTAACTATTTTAAACTATTTTCTAAAATTCAAACTGGTTAGAATGGAAATTGGTTATATTTCAATCATGGATTTAAATACAAATTGGGATAAATTGAAGTTATAACCCAAATGGAAAGTGAAGCAGTTTTGTAGTGAAAGAAAAATCGGATATTAAGGCAAAGATGATTTGAAGTAAAAGAGTATATTTTGAGAAATATAGGATGATAAAAATAAAAGGTAAATAGTCGCTATAACTGGGAACTTACTTTGCAAGAAATAAGTAAAGTGACAAATGACTTTGAAAGGGAAATCGAACTTGAAATATTTTTTTGGAATAAATAAGGTTATATATATTGGTTATATATTAAAAACTTCCCTTATTGAAAGTATAACCGGAGGAATTGATCCTTAAAGGATATTTGAATATAAAGTGGAATTTATATAAGAATAAAATGTTCCGGAAATTATTCAAGTAGAAAGAATAATCTTATATATATATAAGAATGATTTTATAAGAATAAAAATGAAAGGGTTTTGTAACCCATTTATTTTTAAAAGCTTTTGGATTTTGGCAAAAAGCAAATTTTGGGATTTTGGAAAACCAAATTTGAGAATTATCGACTTTGGAAGATATCGATTTTGTGTAAATGGGATTTATATGTGATATATAAAGAGTATGATTTGAAAGATACTATAAGTGTATAGTATGAAATGTTTTGAGAATGCTATGGGGAAAAAGGCGCTCCCATTTAGAGTAGAAACTTATAGTAGGAGATTCAATGGGTGGTTCTGCCTTGAGCCCTAAGGAGGGTTCTAAATTTGGATCCTAGAGGACGTCCGGAAAAAACTTTAGTTCCTGAGGATTGTGATTGGGGTAGCATAATTCGTGGGGCGCTGATGCCTACAATTACATTGGGATTTGCTGTGATAGCAACGTAACCTTTGTTGTAACTGCAATCTATCGCCGTTCCATAGCATAAGTCGAGTGGCAGTGATTGCCTACAATCTATGTTTGATTTCACTGGGATAGCGACGTAACATCGGTAGATTGCGATCTATGTGGTTTAGTTCCATAGCGAAATTCGTGTGGCAGTGAGTGCCTACGGTCTATTCCACTGGAACAGTGACATCACTTTGTGTAGTCTGCGATCTATGTGGTGAAGTTTCATTTGGAAGCGTAATTCGAGGGGTGCTGATGCCCACAGTTACACAGGTTTTTGCTGTGATAGCAACGTAACCCTGAATGTAGCTGCGATCTGTGCAGTTTCCAGGGCGAAAGTCCAGAGATGTGGATGCCTACAGTTTTCTTATGGTTTTCGCCGGGATGGCGACGTAATCATCGTGCTAACTGCGACCCATGGAGTTGGTGATGATTTCCATAGCATTCTTACAAAAAGTTTTTCAAGTATTTTCAATGGGTGTTGAAAACGGGTCTACTAAGTACTTGTAGATTTTCAGTCCTGCGCCTGTGTGATATCCCGGGATTTTGGGCAATATAAATTTAATAATCTGTATTAATAATTAAATTGATTTGGTAATTTTCCTTATAATTTTAATTTAAATTGGAAATTTAATCTTTTAAAGGATAATAAATACTTAATCTGGCAATATTGATAAGATTTGTTTGTTAAAGCTCATAAAATTTTATTCTATTTATAATATATATATTTGATATATATTGTGAATAGGATATCTTTTGTTTTAAATTAAAGATTGTATTTTCAAATTGTAATATATATGTATGTATATGTTATAATTTGATATTGTTTTGAATTTAATTTAATCTATTGATAATTTATATATGTATGAATTGTGATTTGAAGCTTTGTTTTGAATTTAATATTTTTCAAAAGCTAATTTAAGGTTAATTTTATATTATCAAAATATAAGATATTATTTATTTCTAAAATGTTATAGTTTAAATAAAAATTAGTAAAGGTTTTAATTTGTTTTCTTTTAATAAGTACTTAATCTAAAAATGGTTATAAATATATATAGATTTAAATTAGACCTTTCTTTTTAATATCTCATAAACTTAAATGGTTTGTAAACATATAAAAGAAGACATATGTAACATATAAATAATTTTAACATAAGTAAATACAAATTCATATTACATAATTTAAAGAAAAACATAAATACTTTTGTAAATAAGGTTTTAAAACATAATTACTTTTAGGTAAGGGTTTAAAACATAATATTACATATATTCAACACTTGTAAAACATATAAAACAAGTTGGACATTTGTCTAATTAGTAATATAACAAGTGGCAATTCTTTTTCTTTATTTAAAATTTTATTTTATAAAAAAATGTAGTTGTTAGAGAAACCTGGTCATTTTCTTTCCCGTTCAAAGTTTTCAGTTCAAATCTTTTCCATCTTCTTTTTCTCTCCATCTCTTCTAATGTCAAAAGAAAATCAAAACTATAAGGAAAATCAAACAACAAACATTCGAATTCAACACTAATACAACTTCAACCTGAGATCAAATGGAAGCAACTAAATCAAACACTGATTCAACTGCAACCTGCAAGTCAGATCTGTTCAACATTTTAAATCAACAAATCTGTAAGCATGCAAGGATTCTGTTTCTTCAGCAAAACAAAATGCAAGTTTCAGTTCAAATATAAGACATCTCTACAACAAGTTTCCAGATTCAACAAAACAAGTTTTCAGTTTTAAAAGAAATCAAAAGCAAGTGCAGTTCGAAAAGCTTCCAGTTATAATTTCTCTGTTCAACAATAAAAAAGGTGAGTAAACTTTAAACTTAAAAACAGTTTTAAAAATCTGTTATGATGGATGCATGTGATGGATGTTTTGTGTAAAGTGTGTTACTTAGTATATGATATGAATGCATGCTTAAATATCTGAAATGTATGTATGTCTGTATATATACAAAATCTGTCTCTCTGTTTATAAGTTCTGGTGAGTAACAAATGTTTTTAAAATATAAATATATAGTTGTTTACTTGATCATCTTCAGATATAAATATGCCTGTGGAGATGTTTTAAGCTCTGTGAACATATATGTAAATGTTTGTGTTATGGTCTGGATATTCTCTAGTTTCAATTCCAGGTTCTAAACCTATTCACAAATCAAACACTCATGATTTCATCTTCATTGTACCTGAGTTTTAGAGCTATATAGGTTGTTATATCTTAGAATACAAACTGGTTTAAGTATAAACAACTTGAGTTGCATCTGGAACAAAGAAAAATACAGAGTACACTTAAAAAGTTAAAATCCAACCATCAAAATTCTTAGATTCAGGCATATGAATCGATTTCTTATACTTAAATATGATTTTTAAAAACAAATTTCATAATTTTAGAATAAGCAAAAAAAAGAGCAGTTTGGGTTTACCTGTGTTAAGCAATTCGAGTTGCCTCGGTCGATCTAGGGGACTGGAAGTGTCGAGTTTCCTCCAATGGGTAGAGGAGTGATCGGTTGAGCTCAGAAAAATATTGGATGGCGGTAATTTTCATCGTGGTGGCAGCGGTGACGTTTTCGTGTCCAGAGCCCTAGTTTTTGATAGGCTTAGAAAATTTGTCGTCGTGACTTTTGTGGGGAATCGAGTGCATTGAAACACTGGGATATGGTGGCGAGGGAGTTCGTCGAGGTGTGTATGAATTTTCACGTCGCCTGATGGTAGGGGTCGCCGGGACGAGGAGGTTTTGGCCAGAGTTGTTTACCAGGAGGAGTTCGAGAGTGTTCGATTTTGGTTGGAGCTTCGTGGCGCAGTTTTGTGGGTCGGAGTTGTCTTGGTGGTGGTTCGCCGAGGTGTTTGGAGGATCACCAGAGGTAGCGGCGGCGGGAACTACGTGTCCACGTGCACGAGCTTGTTCGTGTGCATCTGGAGTTTTGAATTGGGGAAGAAGGCTGGAACGCGAGTTTCCATTGGGGTTTTGAGTTTTTTTCTCGAAGCAGGAAATGGGTTAGGGGATACTCGGTTTCATTCGAGTATTTAGAAGATGGACGCGAGATTCTGAGGGGTTTTCGCGAGTTTGGTCTGTTTACTCGGAGCTGACGTGGGTTTTGTTAAGGGTTGTTCGAGTTTCTTTTCAAAGCTTGAATTCGTTCGAGTTTAACAGTTTTAAAATTGAAGTTTCAAAAGGATTTTAAAATTCAACAGTAATGTTTTAAAAGTTTAAATGAAAGTTAAACAAGTTTTTACTTATGAACTAAATTTGTTTCAAGTTAAGTTTCAAACAAGTTTTTATATTTTAAAATATGAAAGTTTTAAAATAGAATAAGTTTTAAAGATTTAAAGGTTTAATTTAAAATGTGTTTAATAATTTATTGATTTCTAAATCTTATATTTTTAATTTAATTAAGGTTTAATGATTAAGATTTAGTAATCAATTAAAATAAGAATTGTCTTAAGTATTCAAAATGTTGATTTAATTAAAGTTAATTAAATTTGAAAAGGAAATTTAGATAAATTAAATTATTTTAATTATCAAGTGTTATTGGTAAATAATTGATTTAATTAAGAATCTTTAATATAGTAAGTTAAGAATCATTTAATTAAATTTAAATGATTAAGTTTAATTAATTAATTTGTGATTAATTAGAGATAATCATTTATAAATTAATTTAGTATAATTACTTGTTGAAGTAATTAAGGAATAATTACTGGATGTAATTTAGTAAAGATAAATATTTAATAAAGTAATTAGAGGATAATTATTTTATGAAAGTAATTAAATAAGAAGTGATTAAGGTTAATTACTTAGTGTTATTAAATTAAGTTAATTAAAGGATTAAGATTAATTATAAAGTAATTAATTATTTGTTAAGGTAATTAATTAAAAGGTAATTAATTAATGGAAGTAATTAAAGGAAGTTAATTACTGGGTTAGATTAATCAAAGGTGATTAATAATTATGGATTAATTAAGAATAATTACTTAATGTAATTAATAAATAATTAAAGATGTAATTAGGGATCATTAGTTATAATTAATTAATGATTAAGAGTTGATTAATTAAGATTAATTAATCAAATGATAAGTGACTAATTGTAATTAATTAAGGATTAAAGTAATTGATTATAATTAATTAATTAATGAAGTAATTAAAGGTTAATTACTGTATTGGTTAAGAATAATTAATTTGTTAACTTAATTAAGGATAATTACTTAAATGTAATTAAAGTATAATTAATCAAGGTGATTAATTAAGTGGATAATTAGAGAAAGATTAATTAATTTATTTGTAATTAATTAATGATTATATAAGTAAGATTTATGATGAAGTAATTAATTTAATTTATTTTAAATTAATTAGAAATGAAGTAATTAATTTAATTCACTTTAAATTAATTAAAGATAGAGATAGTTAATTTAATTCATTTTAAATTAATTATCTTATGATTAAGTAAATCATTGCTTATATAAGAATGAATGACATTGATTGTCTTGAATGGATGTAATCTCAGAAATGAGATAAGTAATGTTGTATGGTATGAATGCTTGGTTGCATTATGATGGTAATATAGATTAACTATTGTGATGTTGATATGGATTACCTATTTGGTTATGAATCATCTGTTTAAATGATAATGTGATTATCAATTGTGATTTGTGAATTATCTATCTGAATGAATATAGATAAGTTTAAATGTTTAAACCTTTAAACAACTTGGCCTTAAAAGATACGTTTTGGATTTCGATGAGACCGGGATCGGGTTTCCGTATACCGGAATTCCAGGTTTGGAGACCCGAATACCACATCGATCCAAATTAACGATAGGTCGTGAATCTCAAGTGAAGATGAAGATTTAGAGTGCAAGGGTTATTGTCGTTAACTCTGAGGGTGATTCCAAAACGAGTGTAACGAGATAATGCCTTCGGTTTCGTTCGAACCCGGAACGAACTTATATGGATTGAATGCTTTCAGCACATCGTCAGGCGGACGATGAGCATTCTAAGTGATATGTTCTGATTAAAGGTAATCGTAACCTCAAGCCTCATCAACCGGGAATGGCTAAAACAGGGGAGATGCAGCAAGGTTTCGTGGGTAGCACCCACTGAGAGCAAGATAGATCCCTGTCTAGAGGTCCCTTTTCTTTTATTCGGCTTAGTGTGTGGTTGGTCGCGCCAACTACGGGGTTATCTTGTTCGGAATTATCCAGTAAGGGATGGTTCCGGCTTTGTGTTGCAGGGGAGCGGGCGTACTCCTCGGTACGGTGATCTAGGCCACGTACTGTGACAGGCGGTACCCAGTAGCCCTGCCATTGTATGGAATCCAAACTCCAATAAGTGCCGTACGTATTAGTTGTGCCCAACTATGTTGGAATGTGAGATGTAAGCATTTCAGCTATTTCTGTATTTTACTTGAAAACCCTAGACCCTATTATAATATAACTGGATTTCCTATAAAATGTTTTGGTTAGCGTAAGGTAAAAACTTTTCCATGTTTATGTGTGGGAAGTCTTACGTGATACCTTTGTTTTCAAAAGGTTTTGAAGTTAAAAAATTTTAACCCGTTTACTCACACCAGACCCATGTCTGACCCAAGTGTTTATTTTCTGTTTTATTAAACTCTTGGGTACTCGATATTGTATTGAGTAGTCGAGGGATTCAGGTTAGCTTTGACGAATTCTGGAGGAGATTTGGAGCAGGAGGCTTCACCGTGTAGATATATGATGATTCCGCTGTGTATATGTTGTGTCTGTATCTGTGATACTTGAGTTGTATGAATTAGACAGATGTTTATAACTGTCTAATATGTGTTGTATAAGTTGTGTAACTCTGATGTATATGATACTATGTAATATTTTATATGATATATTATATTTCATTCGTTCCGCTGTGAGTTTCTGATGTTGTTGTTCTTTCTTCTTTTCTTTCTTTTCTTCTTCTATCCCTTTCTTTCTTAATTCACGATACGTCTTTCTGGACATAGAAAGTCGGGTCGTGACAGTTGGTATCAGAGCAGTAGGTTGAGTGAATACCTAGGCTCTGAAGTGGTGTCTATCTTGAGAGCGCGTAATTGTTAGTTATATAAAAATGGTTTTATATTGTGTTAATTGATCGGTTGAGTGGTATATGGATTCTGGTCAATACGAGTAGCTAACGTTATTGATAGGGATCTCTAAACACTTGAACCAGGCCAACGGACACAATATTGTTTTAAAGAGGTAGATGAAATAATTTTACCCAGAAATAATTTCTATATAAAAAAAATATATCATTTTAAATATATATATTTATGTATTTCTACCTATTTATTGGGTTACCTGTTCGGGTTTTCCAATATAAGTTATAAAGGTAGATAAGGTGGTAGTGTGTGTAACACAATTACCAATAGTTAGAGTTTGAATGTTTGAGGTTGGAAGTATATATCGAGACTCTAAACCCAATATCGTCTCGAGTAAGTTGGCAGTATGGAGTAAGGATGTCTCGGATCTCTGAAGAAAATCCTTTTCAAGATTCGGAGTCCATTATTGGAATGTAAGATTGGTTGAGCTCGGGTGAGCAGATTTTCTAGAGTTGAATCTATCAGTTGTGCAGAAGTAAGTGATGGTAGCTTGGAGACTTCAGGAAGGAGCAGTTGTGTGATAAGACGCAGTATCTATGGATGTTCCCGAAGGAGATTTTCTTTTGGAACAAGATTAAGAAGGTATTGGAGGAACAGTTGATGTCTACCGTAGGAAAGACTCGACTGTATAGGAATTCTCTGATATCAAGTAAGAGAGTTTTGTCTATTTTGAAGTATGGGACTAAGGTCGATTAGTTGTTCTTCGGACATGGTCTCATTGTTCCCTTAAGAAGAGTAAGTTATTGGCGATTGGTTTGGAGCCCGAGTTTCTTTTGGATGTCTGCCATCTCGGAGATTCGTTGAGAGGTTTGTTGATGGTTTTAGTTTTGAGAAGCCTTTGGATTAGAAGTTCTTGGTTAGCTGTGATAGCAGTGCAGCTCGGAGTGTTCGGTGTGCTGTCGAGATAGAGTTTGGAAGCAGCAGTGTGGTTCGTTTCTTCGATGGTTCCGGAATCTTTAGGGTTCTTCTATCAGCAGTCCGAGTAGATGGTGAAGTTTTTCTTGAAGGGTTAACCTTGTTTGGAAAAGCTTAAGGCTGTTTTAATTGGTAAAGAGAGAACAGTATCTTTGGAATCCGAACTAGGTAGGATCGCAAAAGTGACTTGCGATTAGTTTGGGAATTTATCTTGGGTAATCTTTTGTGTGAGACGGAGGTTTCTCATGTGGAAGTAGGAGCTACTGAAGTAGTCAGAGATTTTCCGGATGTCTTCGAGGAAGTAGAAGTTTGTCTGCATCTAGAGTTTGAGTTCCGTATCGACTTGATTCCAGAAGCGATACCGGTGGTTAGTCTGGTAGTAGGATGGTTCTTAGAGAAAGAAGAGTTGGTATAGCAGCTCAGAAAATTTTTTAAAATGGATTGGTCATATCTATTTTTCAAGTTTGGATTTCAGCAAATTTTGGAAGGATCATCTTGTTGATAGGATCTAGAGATCATTTTGTTCTTGGTCCAGAATTGTTTCAAGAAGCATCAGCGAAGGTTAAGCTAATCAGGAAGAAATGAGGTAGCCTAGGAATCGTCTAGTGAGTTATGCAGATATGAGACAAGGAGTTTGGAATTCGGAGTTGGAGATTGGAAATTGTTTAAGTTTTTCTCCAATTAAAGAGCTATAAGATTTGGTAAGTCTGGAAGTTAGCACTGAAGTATTTTGGATTTTCCTGTGTTCTCGAGAGAAGTAGTTCTTTGATCTACAGGATTGAATGGCCAGTTTGGATAGCTGGAATTCATTGTATTTCACGTATTTCTGAGGGAGTACGTGTATGATTCATTGTTGATTGTAGGTTATGCAGTTCAGATGGATTTGGAAGTTGAACTGGACTTGAGTGTGGTCTGATATTTTTGTTCAGATTAGTGGATCTAGAGAAGAAAGGAGCTCTGGATTATAGTGGTATTGTTAGATTCTGTAGAGCGAGTATTCCGGTGTTATATCTGGGAAACTCTAGATAGTGTTAGTGAAGATCTATCCTGATTTATATCAGAATAGTTAGTTAGGTTTGTTTGTTTGATTGGTTGCTATGGTTGTTAGTTACTGGATGATAGGTATGCTTTGCTGTTTTAAAATCTTTGCTGGATTATTAAATTATCTTTGCTTTTAATTTCGGGGACGAAATTATTTTAAGGGGGGAGGAATGTGATATCCCGGGATTTTGGGCAATATAAATTTAATAATCTGTATTAATAATTAAATTGATTTGGTAATTTTCCTTATAATTTTAATTTAAATTGGAAATTTAATCTTTTAAAGGATAATAAATACTTAATCTAGCAATATTGATAAGATTTGTTTGTTAAAGCTCATAAAATTTTATTCTATTTATAATATATATATTTGATATATATTGTGAATAGGATATCTTTTGTTTTAAATTAAAGATTGTATTTTCAAATTGTAATATATATGTATGTATATGTTATAATTTGATATTGTTTCGAATTTAATTTAATCTATTGATAATTTATATATGTATGAATTGTGATTTGAAGCTTTGTTTTGAATTTAATATTTTTCAAAAGCTAATTTAAGGTTAATTTTATATTTTCAAAATATAAGATATTATTTATTTCTAAAATGTTATAGTTTAAATAAAAATTAGTAAAGGTTTTAATTTGTTTTCTTTTAATAAGTACTTAATCTAAAAATGGTTATAAATATATATAGATTTAAATTAGACCTTTCTTTTTAATATCTCCTAAACTTAAATGGTTTGTAAACATATAAAAGAAGACATATGTAACATATAAATAATTTTAACATAAGTAAATACAAATTCATATTACATAATTTAAAGAAAAACATAAATACTTTTGTAAATAAGGTTTTAAAACATAATTACTTTTAGGTAAGGGTTTAAAACATAATATTACATATATTCAACACTTGTAAAACATATAAAACAAGTTGGACATTTGTCTAATTAGTAATATAACAAGTGGCAATTCTTTTTCTTTATTTAAAATTTTATTTTATAAAAAAATGTAGTTGTTAGAGAAACCTGGTCATTTTCTTTCCCGTTCAAAGTTTTCAGTTCAAATCTTTTCCATCTTCTTTTTCTCTCCATCTCTTCTAATGTCAAAAGAAAATCAAAACTATAAGGAAAATCAAACAGCAAACATTCGAATTCAACACTAATACAACTTCAACCTGAGATCAAATGGAAGCAACTAAATCAAACACTGATTCAACTGCAACTTGCAAGTCAGATCTGTTCAACATTTTAAATCAACAAATCTGTAAGCATGCAAGGATTCTGTTTCTTCAGCAAAACAAAATGCAAGTTTCAGTTCAAATATAAGACATCTCTACAACAAGTTTCCAGATTCAACAAAACAAGTTTTCAGTTTTAAAAGAAATCAAAAGCAAGTGCAGTTCGAAAAGCTTCCAGTTATAATTTCTCTGTTCAACAATAAAAAAGGTGAGTAAACTTTAAACTTAAAAACAGTTTTAAAAATCTGTTATGATGGATGCATGTGATGGATGTTTTGTGTAAAGTGTGTTACTTAGTATATGATATGAATGCATGCTTAAATATCTGAAATGTATGTATGTCTGTATATATACAAAATCTGTCTCTCTGTTTATAAGTTCTGGTGAGTAACAAATGTTTTTAAAATATAAATATATAGTTGTTTACTTGATCATCTTCAGATATAAATATGCCTGTGGAGATGTTTTAAGCTCTGTGAACATATATGTAAATGTTTGTGTTATGGTCTGGATATTCTCTAGTTTCAATTCCAGGTTCTAAACCTATTCACAAATCAAACACTCATGATTTCATCTTCATTGTACCTGAGTTTTAGAGCTATATAGGTTGTTATATCTTAGAATACAAACTGGTTTAAGTATAAACAACTTGAGTTGCATCTGGAACAAAGAAAAATACAGAGTACACTTAAAAAGTTAAAATCCAACCATCAAAATTCTTAGATTCAGGCATATGAATCGATTTCTTATACTTAAATATGATTTTTAAAAACAAATTTCATAATTTTAGAATAAGCAAAAAAAAGAGCAGTTTGGGTTTACCTGTGTTAAGCAATTCGAGTTGCCTCGGTCGATCTAGGGGACTGGAAGTGTCGAGTTTCCTCCAATGGGTAGAGGAGTGATCGGTTGAGCTCAGAAAAATATTGGATGGCGGTAATTTTCATCGTGGTGGCAGCGGTGACGTTTTCGTGTCCAGAGCCCTAGTTTTTGATAGGCTTAGAAAATTTGTCGTCGTGACTTTTGTGGGGAATCGAGTGCATTGAAACACTGGGATATGGTGGCGAGGGAGTTCGTCGAGGTGTGTATGAATTTTCACGTCGCCTGATGGTAGGGGTCGCCGGGACGAGGAGGTTTTGGCCAGAGTTGTTTACCAGGAGGAGTTCGAGAGTGTTCGATTTTGGTTGGAGCTTCGTGGCGCAGTTTTGTGGGTCGGAGTTGTCTTGGTGGTGGTTCGCCGAGGTGTCTGGAGGATCACCAGAGGTAGCGGCGGCGGGAACTACGTGTGCACGTGCACGAGCTTGTTCGTGTGCATCTGGAGTTTTGAATTGGGGAAGAAGGCTGGAACGCGAGTTTCCATCGGGGTTTTGAGTTTTTTTCTCGAAGCAGGAAATGGGTTAGGGGATACTCGGTTTCATTCGAGTATTTAGAAGATGGACGCGAGATTCTGAGGGGTTTTCGCGAGTTTGGTCTGTTTACTCGGAGCTGACGTGGGTTTTGTTAAGGGTTGTTCGAGTTTCTTTTCAAAGCTTGAATTCGTTCGAGTTTAACAGTTTTAAAATTGAAGTTTCAAAAGGATTTTAAAATTCAACAGTAATGTTTTAAAAGTTTAAACGAAAGTTAAACAAGTTTTTACTTATGAACTAAATTTATTTCAAGTTAAGTTTCAAACAAGTTTTTATATTTTAAAATATGAAAGTTTTAAAATAGAATAAGTTTTAAAGATTTAAAGGTTTAATTTAAAATGTGTTTAATAATTTATTGATTTCTAAATCTTATATTTTTAATTTAATTAAGGTTTAATGATTAAGATTTAGTAATCAATTAAAATAAGAATTGTCTTAAGTATTCAAAATGTTGATTTAATTAAAGTTAATTAAATTTGAAAAGGAAATTTAGATAAATTAAATTATTTTAATTATCAAGTGTTATTGGTAAATAATTGATTTAATTAAGAATCTTTAATATAGTAAGTTAAGAATCATTTAATTAAATTTAAATGATTAAGTTTAATTAATTAATTTTTGATTAATTAGAGATAATCATTTATAAATTAATTTAGTATAATTACTTGTTGAAGTAATTAAGGAATAATTACTGGATGTAATTTAGTAAAGATAAATATTTAATAAAGTAATTAGAGGATAATTATTTTATGAAAGTAATTAAATAAGAAGTGATTAAGGTTAATTACTTAGTGTTATTAAATTAAGTTAATTAAAGGATTAAGATTAATTATAAAGTAATTAATTATTTGTTAAGGTAATTAATTAAAAGGTAATTAATTAATGGAAGTAATTAAAGGAAGTTAATTACTGGGTTAGATTAATCAAAGGTGATTAATAATTATGGATTAATTAAGAATAATTACTTAATGTAATTAATAAATAATTAAAGATGTAATTAGGGATCATTAGTTATAATTAATTAATGATTAAGAGTTGATTAATTAAGATTAATTAATCAAATGATAAGTGACTAATTGTAATTAATTAAGGATTAAAGTAATTGATTATAATTAATTAATTAATGAAGTAATTAAAGGTTAATTACTGTATTGGTTAAGAATAATTAATTTGTTAACTTAATTAAGGATAATCACTTAAATGTAATTAAAGTATAATTAATCAAGGTGATTAATTAAGTGGATAATTAGAGAAAGATTAATTAATTTATTTGTAATTAATTAATGATTATATAAGTAAGATTTATGATGAAGTAATTAATTTAATTTATTTTAAATTAATTAGAAATGAAGTAATTAATTTAATTCACTTTAAATTAATTAAAGATAGAGATAGTTAATTTAATTCATTTTAAATTAATTATCTTATGATTAAGTAAATCATTGCTTATATAAGAATGAATGACATTGATTGTCTTGAATGGATGTAATCTCAGAAATGAGATAAGTAATGTTGTATGGTATGAATGCTTGGTTGCATTATGATGGTAATATAGATTAACTATTGTGATGTTGATATGGATTACCTATTTGGTTATGAATCATCTGTTTAAATGATAATGTGATTATCAATTGTGATTTGTGAATTATCTATCTGAATGAATATAGATAAGTTTAAATGTTTAAACCTTTAAACAACTTGGCCTTAAAAGATACGTTTTGGATTTCGATGAGACCGGGATCGGGTTTCCGTATACCGGAATTCCAGGTTTGGAGACCCGAATACCACATCGATCCAAATTAACGATAGGTCGTGAATCTCAAGTGAAGATGAAGATTTAGAGTGCAAGGGTTATTGTCGTTAACTCTGAGGGTGATTCCAAAACGAGTGTAACGAGATAATGCCTTCGGTTTCGTTCGAACCCGGAACGAACTTATATGGATTGAATGCTTTCAGCACATCGTCAGGCGGACGATGAGCATTCTAAGTGATATGTTTTGATTAAAGGTAATCGTAACCTCAAGCCTCATCAACCGGGAATGGCTAAAACATGGGAGATGCAGCAAGGTTTCGTGGGTAGCACCCACTAAGAGCAAGATAGATCCCTGTCTAGAGGTCCCTTTTCTTTTATTCGGCTTAGTGTGTGGTTGGTCGCGCCAACTACGGGGTTATCTTGTTCGGAATTATCCAGTAAGGGATGGTTCCGGCTTTGTGTTGCAGGGGAGCGGGCGTACTCCTCGGTACGGTGATCTAGGCCACGTACTGTGACGGGCGGTACCCCAGTAGCCCTGCCATTGTATGGAATCCAAACTCCAATAAGTGCCGTACGTATTAGTTGTGCCCAACTATGTTGGAATGTGAGATGTAAGCATTTCAGCTATTTCTGTATTTTACTTGAAAACCATAGACCCTATTATAATATAACTGGATTTCCTATAAAATGTTTTGGTTAGCGTAAGGTAAAAACTTTTCCATGTTTATGTGTGGGAAGTCTTACGTGATACCTTTGTTTTCAAAAGGTTTTGAAGTTAAAAAATTTTAACCCGTTTACTCACACCAGACCCATGTCTGACCCAAGTGTTTATTTTCTGTTTTATTAAACTCTTGGGTACTCGATATTGTATTGAGTAGTCGAGGGATTCAGGTTAGCTTTGACGAATTCTGGAGGAGATTTGGAGCAGGAGGCTTCACCGTGTAGATATATGATGATTCCGCTGTGTATATGTTGTGTCTGTATCTGTGATACTTGAGTTGTATGAATTAGACAGATGTTTATAACTGTCTAATATGTGTTGTATAAGTTGTGTAACTCTGATGTATATGATACTATGTAATATTTTATATGATATATTATATTTCATTCGTTCCGCTGTGAGTTTCTGATGTTGTTGTTCTTTCTTCTTTTCTTTCTTTTCTTCTTCTATCCCTTTCTTTCTTAATTCACGATACGTCTTTCTGGACATAGAAAGTCGGGTCGTGACAGCCTGATCAACGTATGACTGAATGTGAGAACAATGATGGACTTGTTTAAACATCAAGTTATAAAAAGTATTTTTATATAATGCTAGTTGGAAATATTATGTAGTTTTAAAGGTGTTTTAAATTGTATAATAAAAGAGTAAAGAGTTAAAATGTTTAAAGAGGATTAATAAATAATACACATCAAAATTAAAATTTCTCGTTTCGTTCCTTTTCGAGGACGAAAAGCTCTAAAGGGGGGAAGAATGTAACGACCCGGATTTTTATGTGCGTTAATTTGGTAATTAACTGGTTTAAATTACCGGAATATAAATTTTTATAAGTCGAACAAATAGATTTTCTAATGTTTAAGAATACCTGAATCTATATATTAACTTAAAATCTATAATAAATATTTAATTATAAAATCTCTAGATATGATAAATTTTATAAAAGACAAAATAATATATACACACACACACACACACACACTTCACCATTTAAATTAAGATAAAATATCCATATATATAGATAAATTTAGACATAGCTAGACTTTAAGATAATTAAAGATATGTATATACATGTATATAAGTATATGTATGTATGTATATATATCTGTGTATATGCTTATATGAAGCGATGTATATGAGAATGTGCATAAATGAAGATGTAGGTATATACATATATGGGGGAAAACATATGTAGGTAAATAAATATGGGTAGATGTAGGTAAGTATACATATACAAATATAGATAAATATGTAAATAGGGAATAATGTGAATATATATACATATATATGATGACAAATACAAGCAAATGTGTGAATATATATATATATATATATATATATATATATATATATATATATAATGGTGAAAATGTAAATATGTATGTATATATAACTATATATATAAGTAAATGACAATATGTACAAATGCTAGTATAATAAGATAAAATTCATATGCATAACTACATACATTATTATAAACATGGGAATGGGCAAATATATACACACAAAAGGATATGTATATGTGTATATCAATTCACATAGGGATATTTGTAAATACAAGAGGAGGCACACACAATAAATGCCCATCCCCTCAAGCACATAAAACATCTAATCTTTTTTTTTTTAATAAATCACTTCCATTTCAAAAATCATATCAGGTCAAAAGAGTTTGCCGACCAAAGAAAATTAGATGAAAATATAATAAAAATTAAAAGAAAAAGTGAAAACAAACTCACTGTGTACAGAGCTACAACCTATACTTCCTTATATATATACCTCCACCGCTTTCTTTTATTTCATTCATTCGAAAAACTAGGTAAGTTAAACAAAGACAAACATTTCTACCATTTTACAACTTAAAGCAAACAAACTCAACTAAAACAAAAGATCATCAAACAAGAACAAAGCAAGCATCAGTTTTCAAGGGTCAGTGTCCTCTGTTCAAGCAAATCGGTGAGTAAACTTCCCTTTAAAAAAACTATGATCTTTCTTATAATAGGATTATGTTTAAAGATGGAATATAAGTAAGTGAATATGTGTTTCATAGGAATAAATATATATATGCCTATATGCGGATAAATGAATACCTGTACACATATTTTTTTGCCTCTGTTCTTCTTGTTCTGCCATGTTCAACTCTCCAAAAATTCAATTCTCTTCACCTAGTAAGTTTTAGATCTTGGTTTCAAAATGGAAGTTGTTTACATTTGAGTAAGGCTCCTTTTAAAATTTATCTCACTGAATTTCATAAAGTATAGAAGGAGTAATTGTCGAAAATCAGAAAGGGGTAAAAATGCTCGTGAGAACTTAAAAATTAAATTCCTTAAATCTGTCGAGAATGGGTCGATGCCGTCTACACCGGTGAGATCGTATGAAGGGGAAGAATTTTTGGTGGAAATTCGGCAGTGATTGGCGATGGTCGATGACGGGGGTTCGGTACTAGGGTTCGGTTTCTAGGGAATTTTGGGCGGCGAGGGGAGAAAAGGGAGGTAGGGACATGGTCTGGGAAGAGAGGAATTCGAACGGCGAAATTTGATGGGTTTTTGTGAGGAAAAATGTCGCGTCTTTTATTTTTTATTTTTTAAAATCTGTAGCATGATTCGGTCGGTCGGAGCTGGAAGGGACCGGGGGCCGAGGCGATTGTGCTGGAGGAATGCGGAGGGGAAGAGGAGTTTGCGGGTGATCTCGACTTCGTTGATGGATGGAGGAAAAGGTGGTGCACGTGCACATGCACACGAGCACAAAAGTGGAGGAGGGGTTCTGGAAGTTGATTTGGGAAGATGATCCTGTTCTTTTGGGTGGTAAGAAAATGGGTTTCGGCCCATTTGATGGTTGGGAATCCTATTTAGTTATTTTGCTTTACTATGGTATTCTATATACAAGTATTTGAATGTTTGTGGAGTAAACAAAAAAAGCGGAGGAAGAAAGAAGCAGCCGAACATAAGAGGAGAAGTAGGGAAAGTGTTGCCTGGATCCGCTTTGGGCCGATGGGCCTAGTTCTTTTTCTCCTTTTTTTAAAAAATATATATATATTCTTAAAAGTTATTTCCCAAAATCTAATTCCCTTTAAAACCATATCCTTCTAAATTTTCATAAAATATAGGAACTGAGTTTTGGCCTTATCACCTAAACAACTTGGTTAATACACTTGACTAAGTATTGATTTGGAATTAAATTAGTTAATGGTTAGTGTAAAGAACAAGTTAAAACTTTAAATTAATTAAGCCCTAGGTTAACTTATATATGCTAACTATTGATTTCTAAAATTTATTTAAAGTGAAATAAATAGTTTTGTAACTAATTTTAATAATAATTTAACAAGATTTGGAAATAATTAATTTTGTTTTAAATTAATTAGATGATCGTGTGACTAGTTAATCTAGTCTAGGAATAGTTGAAAATGGTTAAGTACTTTGGATTGTCTTGTTTCTCTAGTGTGTTATTTCCAGTTAATCTGTGATATAATATAACCTGAATTGAACAATTAATATAAACATGAGGCGTTTATTTGAAATAGATATTCGTAACGGAATTTCTATGTGAATATGACTTTCTAAAATTGAATTATTTTGTTAAAAACAACTTGGCTTAAAAGATAGCGTTTGGATTCGAAGAGATCGAGATCGGATATCAGCGTTATCCGGAACCACTTCGATTTAATAACCACTACAATCTTTACGGGTTTGATTTATAAAATCAGATAGGCTGGAATTGAACAAACTAAGTAAATCCGACTTTTTGAATAAATAACTGTACTTAGATATTATTTTAATATCAATGGATTTAGTAACAAGTGTTTGGTTATAACAAGATAAAAACTCGTAATGTTGGACGAGTTACCTTGGATTTTCAAAGTGGTTTTATAACGTTAGTATTCAAGTTATATGGGTTTACTCACGCTGGTTTCCAGTTTGACTCGGGTGTTACTTTATTGTAATGCTCGGGTCAGGCCGAGTATTACAGATTTGTCAAGTTAGGATGCTTTGGAGTTCGGAAGACGAGCTGGATGGCAGAGACGTATTAAGTATATTCTGCTGTGTATTATAGGCTATTCAGTAGTTGAGGACAAGTTATTATAACTGTCCAGATTTATTGTACTCTGATATCTTGTATGTATATTGATAGTTACAGCTTTTCTTTGTATAAAATGCTGTTATTTTATATTATATTTTGTTCCGCTGCGATTGTGAGATTCTGTGCTGTTGTTTTCTGTTTCTTATTCTATCTCTCTTTCTTCTTAACCCTAACGTTCTGGGATTTCCGGCACTCGATTGTTCGACACTCTATATAGTGGACGTATTAGCGTCGATTTTCGGGGTCGAAAATCTTCTGGCCGTCACACTTTTAATTTTTTTTTAACCTATTTATAAAATTTATTTCATATTTTTAAATATTTAAAAATATCAATTTTAAAGCATTTACCACTTTGTTTCCCAAAACTGCCAAACTGCAGTGTTTTTTTTAAAATTGATTGGAAAAATTCTATTCAATGAAATCTTGATTTTTCCTCTTCATTTGAACACTATAGTTATAAGAGTTGGAAAAATTCTTATTTCGAATTATTTCGAATTATTTCGAGCTATATTCCATTTTACACATTGATTTAACTTTTATGGCGCGAAATCGTGAACAACCGTTATGCGTCGTGCTTATTTTGACTCCATTTTCAAATCTTTTCCAAACTTTACCGACATATTGATAAAACGCCATGACTTTTCTTATATTTTCGAATCAAGTATACATATTTACAAAACTATTATAAATCAATTATGATCACTATATAACTAACTAATATGAATTATTATCATTTTAAAACATTTATTTGATTATTTAACTTAATTTACAATTCCAGAAAACATATAAAAGTGATGTTATCCCTGATGATGTCATAAATACATTTTATTTTCAAAAATAAAATAAATAAATTTTATTTTATATTCTGGATTAAATGGATAAATAAGTGTATGTAAAAAAATCATGCACGACTTTTGATGGTTAAAAGGCTGTTTATTAATAAAACAATTTTCGGGTATTTTTCTGATGAAAACCCCCAAATATCCTTATTTGCTAATATACCTTTAAAACAAGTTTACCATCATTATTTATTGTTCAAAAAATTATAATTTGTGTTACAAAATCTTGTATTTGACTATTTCAAATAAATATAATTTATCAAAGTGATAAATTGATGGGTCGTTACAGACTTCCCCCCTTAAAAGAATTTCGTCCTCGAAATTACACCTAACCAAAAACCCGGTAAAAACATTATTTTAAATTTCAAATACAAACCCGTGTTATGCTCATGGATTGTCTATATGTACTATCTGATTTGATCTTAAAATTGAATATACCACTTTCCTTCTGAATTAGTATTGATCATCTGATTCTCTAGTGTGGACTTTGATTAGGCTCAGAAGCTTTTATTTTCCTTGCATATTCTCAACTATGATAGAAAATGTAAGTATCCAACTACAAATCCTCATCAATGTTTACCGTCAGGAATCGGATGATAAATCCTTTTTCAAAATTATTTATGAAAACATTTCATAAAACCATTATCTTTTTTTCAAACACTTCTATAAAGATGCATCTCTAAATATAATAAAAATTTCTATCTTCTTTCCAAAGAAATTATTTCAATTTCAACGCTTAGAAAATACCTCTATATGCTTAAATCCATAAAAATCTTTGAGGAAAGCTTCATATTTTCCAAAACACACTTTATTTGGTCAAAATGAACGTTGCGTAAAACATTGTTACGACAACCCAAAAACACTAGTATAGGGATCTGATTAATTATACTTAATTTTAATTTTCGATCTCGAACTTAAACTATTTATTAGTTAAGAATGAAGCTGATCAAGCTGGGGTATCATTACCTCTCAGATCTTGAATGGACGTCATTCTTAACTTAAAAATTGATGTAAGTTACCCACCTCGAATCTTAACATCAAACATAGGATACATATAAATCCTGTGTACTATATAAAATATCTCTTTTGGAAATCACTTACTATAACAACAGTGTTATAGTCTATGTCTTTCTCACTTTCCTGAAAACATTTATTATGACAATGATGTTGAAATCCATGTCTTCTTCCACTTAAACCCTTTTTCAAAATTATTGATGAAAACATTTCATAAAATCCCATCCATATGGTTAAACATTTTCATGTATCCCAATTATTTTTAACCCTCATTTAGAAGATATCTTTAAAAGCTATTCTTTTTATTTAAATACTTTTTTAAAAAAAAGTTTCACAAATACACAACTACCAATAAAACAGGCTTTACTAAAATCTTCTTCCAAGTTTAACTGACCAAAATATCATTTATCAAAACACATATTTGTTAAAACGTTCATTTTTCAAAATAAATTTTATTTTGAATCAACTTCCTTAAGAATTCAAAATCATATTATAATTTTTCAAATTATCACTATATATCTTTTATTATAATAAACTCCTTATATTATAATATACTCCCTTTAACCAATATTAAATGCGAACACCTCGATTAAAATTAATAATCACTAATTAATCTATCCATTAATGATTCACGTTATCTTTTTAACTTTAGAAATTTATATAGATCGAGTAACTCAAAAATGGTACCAAGGAACTGGGTACTACCAATAGTATCGCATATTCTGTTAACAAGAAGGAGAATACTTAAGAGAAGTGTTTTCCATCCGAACACACCTCCTGCCCATTTTTAGTTACTTTTGAGCCATTCGAACTAGTTAATCATAAGATTCTTTTCAAAAATACCGGGATTTATATTCTAAAACACATTTTATAAATCCAATTTATAATTTTTTTTTATTTTTATAAAACACATTTTCATAAAATACATTCATAAAATCATTTATCTTAAATGAACTCCTTTAACCTTAAATCGATATTATTTTTCGAACACCACATAGTCAAATTGTGAAACTAAATTCACGAGGTATTCATATTTAAACTTTTAAAACAACTAATCAATCAATGATAATAACAGAATATTATCATTTCATTAACAATCAAACACTACATAAATAATTATATCATTTGAAAGATATTCCTTTTAATTCAAAATATAACCCTAGGTAAAATTATTTGATTTACCAATTTTTCAAAACAAAATATAACATTAACAAATATGCGCTCAGAATAATACGCTCAAACTCATTCTTTGATGTCACTTACCCTATCTTTAATGAGTTACTCATCCTAAGGTATTACTAACCCTATCTCCGATGAGACTTTACCCCTATTTGGCTCAGGTATTCGTGCAACATAAGCCCGGATACTAAATGTGACGACCCACTTGTTTGACCCTTAGAAATCGACACTAATACGTCTACGGTATTCACGTGCCGAATATCTAAGTGCTGAGATTAATCAAGGGTAAAAATAAAAAGAAGACAAAACAGAATCTTACACGAATGGAATAACATATATTATTTCAATATATAATCTTCAAAGTGGAAATTTTAAATACATACATCAAAGTCTATCCCAAGCTCAGCTTGGACAGTTATAAATTCCTGTCCTTGCAAATGATGAAAAACTAAAAATGCAGCGGAAAAGTAAACTATGTCCATACGTTGTTGAAGATCTCCAATTCTCATTTGGAAACTCCAAGCATCTTTAGCTAATCCTAAAACTACTCAGATCCGACCCGAGTATTAAAAATACCTGGATCAATTTGATAAAGCAGCGTGAGAAATGCAAATCATAAATATTCATGACAATGTCATAGATCGACTTCGATGCCAAACAAAACCTTTGAAAGGAAGAGTATCTCATAAGGTCACGCCACATATAAACACGGATGGGTTTTTACCTTATGATAACTAAAACATTTTCGTCAAATCATTTGATATTATTTCTAATGACAATGTTTCAAAAACACTTTTAAATAAATGTATATAATCTTAGCCGAAATTGTTACATTTATTAAATTCTAGCATAATAGGTTTACAACTAAAACCGTAAAGGCTCGTATTAGAGTATGGATTCCATACAATGACAAGGTAAGGGACTACCTTCCGACAGTATATCTCTATAAGGATGCACCTGAGGCTCCAAATTCTACCAACATAGAACCAACCTACCTCTATCATAGACAATACTGAATATGTCATCATCCTGGTTGTTCCCGACCTATCCATGGCCACATCATACACAACAGACCCAAAATATAGAGGGTAATCTAGAAAGGTGATTACCATATCCTAATGGGAGCGACCTACCTAGCCCTACCGCAGCTACCATGTTTTTGCCATTGCCGATGTGTGAGGCCTGAGGTAACGTTTTACATTTCACAGAAAAAATCCCACTTTAAATGCCACATTGCCATTTCCAAAAATACACTATTGATTTTCACAAAAGGCACATTTGAAAAGATTAAATCAAGTGGCCTTAGAAATGTAATGTCTAACATTCGTCCATACAAGTTGTCCAGGAATAGGACTAACTGAAGGCACTTCTCCTATTACATCCTATTTGGGAGTCACTACTAGTATTAGTAGCGAGTAGTCCTTGCATTAAAGATTTCAAAATGAAGGAACCACTATCACCATTAATTTGGTTAAGGAATTACCCTATAGGTTAGTGGCAAGCAGCCCTACGTTATGAAGATCTCCATCTTAAAAATCATCGTCTTCAACATGTTTTCACTTTCGAACGTATATTGGTTCAAAGTAGTTTTCGGATAGGAATCAACCAAATCCGACCCTGGTTCCTCCGAACCAATTTATCGATAAAAGATGTTAAGTATGTGGGTGATTTAATTTAATTTATCAATATCTGTTATCTAGATAAAATATCTTCTAGAGATATACATCTTTAAACCATTCCTTTTTCATTATATACGAAATCATTAAACATCTTTTATCAAATCATTTGGTTAATTAAAACCCCATTTTAACTTTGAAAATACCAAAACATTTCATCTTTAATTACTTAGGAGAAATATAATTCAAATCTTAATGAAGATTTCACATTTCCAAAATCATTTTTTAATGGGTCAAAAACAATGTTATTTAAGACATTATTTACTGTAAATCCAAATCGGTTAGTATTAAATAAAAAGGGATCCATAAATTTTAGATTGATTTTACCCAATATTAATTTTCGTATTCAACCTATACTATTCATCGAATAACGGTGAAATCGCCTTTTAAATTCGTATGGATTGTACGAGTTCCCTCCTCGTAATTTAATATAGAGTTTAACTAGAACGTTTTTAACAACCAAAATCCCATTTTAAATCTTGTTTAACTTTTGGAAAGTTCCAAATCTATTTTTATTTTAGGAAGATGTGGTCCGAGTGAATAAAATTTACTATCCCCTCCGTTGGGCCAGTCCGGATAGTTGGAGCGGAACGAGACACTAGTTGTCCAAGCTCGGTCTAGAGACTGCCTCTTTGTCACCTATAAGGCGGTCAAGTTATTTGATCAAATCTATACTCTTTTATATGATCTTTTATAGATGATTTTCATTTATTTTACACAATTCCAAATATTTTTTAAAATGATTTTGCTATAACCACTTATTTAAAACTCCTTTAAAATAATTATAAAACTTCCAAATCATCTTCAAATACTTAATTATTCATTTGAAAAGATTACTGAAAAGATTGGGAAATAATAATTAAGTTAAAACCATAATTTGCAAAAGTTACCGAAACCGCCACAAAAACTGCTGCGAATAGTGTTTTTAAAGCTTCTTTGTTCAAAAAACTAATTCCATTTCGTATATGTCCATTTTTAAAACTCAAATCCCTTTTAAAATATTTTAACATATTTATAAAATTTATTACATATTTTTAAAGGTTTAAAAATATTAATTTTAAAGCATTTACCACTTTGGTTCCAAGAACTGCCAAATCGCAATGTTTTTAAAACTTGATTTGGAAATAACTAAAATTCTATTCAATGAAATCTTGATTTTTCTTCTTCATTTGAAAACTGTAGTTATAAGAGTTTGGAAAATTCTTATTTCGAATAATTCTGATCTATATTCCATTTTACACGTTGATTTAACCTTTATAGCACGAAATCGTGAAATACTGTTACGGACGCGCTTATTTTTACTCCATTTTCAAATCTTTTCCAAATTTTACCGAAATGAGTTTTAATGTTTATAAAACATTTATAAACCATTTTAAACCATTTTATTCATGTTTAAAGTGGTTTAACTATTCCTTAACACTTTTATAATTCGTACGAAGAAAGTGATTTCTTCATGTAAATTCGACGTGTACTTAATGTGAATTATTTCCATACCCAAGCAAACATATTATCATATCCAAAATGGTAAAAAACCATCAAAAACAAGCATAGAAATCATATTATATCATCATATAATTTATAATAAAAACAAGTATAG
This sequence comes from Allium fistulosum, assembly GCA_030737815.1. Lineage (NCBI taxonomy): Eukaryota > Viridiplantae > Streptophyta > Magnoliopsida > Asparagales > Amaryllidaceae > Allium > Allium fistulosum. The sequence continues at coordinate 504,280,347 of CM060903.1, read as the reverse complement.
TTTCTCACCTTCATTGGTTTCTATATTTTCTAAATTTGACTATAGCTTCGCTACTATCTCACCGAAGCTTATGGAATCAACCCTGGTTCCCTTTAGAAGTGCACAGCCTAGACTTGTAGGAGGATGGGATTGGCCTTGACTCATGAAGGTGGTGGCCATGGGTTTAGAAAGAGAAGAGAAGGAGTTTGAACTTGGTTTTGAAGTGGATTGATAATATCAATATATACTTATATAAATTTACTTTCTCTTTGGCATAATTTTCACCATTATTTCTCTAAGGTAAGCAGCCATTAAAATAGCATGAGAGGAAGGAGAAAATGAAGAAGGTTGGTGTGTAAAATTATGAAAGAATGGGTGGGTATTTATAGAAATAAAATGTGTAAAATGTCTAAATGATACAATTACCATTCTACCCCTCACCCACACCCCTTCTCTCCCATTATGCACGGCCGTCCCCTCCTCACCCACACCCCCACCCCCACCCATGTGCTACCTCCATGTGTTGTGTAAGTGTATAAGGTGATGTGAAGTCTTGTTTTATTACCTTTGTGTAAATATCATGATATTTTGTGATATATATATATATATATATGTATGTATGTATTTGGTATGTATACATGTGTATATGTATGTGTTAGGACATGCATGCATTTGTTATATATGTGCACAAGACATATCAACAACCTTAGAATGATTTTAAACAACTTTTGTTAGTCAAACCGTTGAAAATCTGAAAGATGGTTCCCGGTCACATTTTCACTTATTAATTAAATTACATATAAATGTAAAAAAATTTGAAAACTAATTTCTTATCATTAGTAATAAATTAAAACGATCACATTTGAATTATTAAACCATATAAATCAATATTAAACAAGTGTTTACAAAAAGTGCTGTATTATCGACAAAACACTATGAATTTTCTTATATTTTCAAATCAAGTATATATATTTATGAAACTATTATAAATTAATTATTATCACTATATAACTTATTAAAATGAATTTTTATCATTTTAAAACAATTATTTGATTATTTAAAAATAATTTAAAGTTCCAGAAAACATATAAAATTGATGATGTCATAAATACATTTTATTTTCAAAATAAATAAATAATTTTTATTTCATTATCTTGCTTAAATGGATAAAAAGGTGCATGTAAATAATTCATGTGCGACTTTTGATGGTTAAAAGGTTGTTTACTGATAGAATGGTTTTTTGTCATTTTTCTGATGAAAAGCCCCAAATATCCATATTTGCTAATATGCCTTTAAAACAAGTTTACCATCATTATTTAAGTTCAGAACATTATAATTTGTGTTATAAAATCTTGTATTTGAATATTTTAAATATAAATAAAATTTATCAATGTGACAAATCTACGGGTCGTTACATGATCGCTCTACAAATATTATAGAAATTGCCGAACACATTGCATTTCGAATTGCTTCTATAGCGATTAGTCGCTATAAAACCATTTCAATATTCATTCAATAAAAGTCCAACCAAACCTATGTGCATCATCTTAGGGCTATGCAACAAGGCATAAAAAGTCATATAAGTCCAAATACACCAATTTACATATGCCATTTGCTTTCCAAAGATAGAATCACAAAAATATAGCAATTAATATTTTTATAATTTAAACAAGCATATATACACACTTCATATACATTCAAATGGTAAGTTTGCTCATCGTTCAACAAGTACACAACCAAGCACAAGCCTCTACCCTGCAACCACTTCCTACCTCAACCAAAGCAAGCTCTAAAATGCACTCTAGCTCCATGAATGCTCACGGCCTAGGCAAGGATTTTCCTAATTTGCTCACGGCCTAAGCTTGTAAGGGGGTGTTTTTCTCCTTTCTTCAAGATTCAAGTTGACAATGTTTATTGCAATGATGTCTTACGTCTTATACTAGAGTTTGATAAGGTTTGGGTTTGAATCGCTTTGAGGTTTAGAAAGTTGAATGAAAGAGAGTAAGAGAATGAAAAATTTTGTTTTTGTGTATAAAATTGTGAAAAGGGTTCATGAACTATAAGTGGACTTATATAGAAGCAACAAGAGGCTATCATGACCTCCTCTACCTCCTATTTCTGGTCAAAACCCACTCCCTACTCTATGGCTTACTTTCCACCTCATGGGCCAAAAAAATATCTACACAAATATCTCCTTCCTGGTGACCTTCTAAAAGCTTTCTATAAGTGAATTATAACCATATTTAGTCAAATTATTTTTATTAGCTATTAATGACTTCATATGTTAATTAGACATGTACACATAGTTTGAACAGCTTATATTGAATAAAAATCCATTTACCGATAAAACGATTTTTCTTCGAAGTATTTATTTTTGTAAACAAATTTTAAAATCAAGTTTTCTATCATTAGTTATTAATTAAAACAAGGTTAAAAAGGTAATTAAATCAATTTAATCACATTAAATCCAAGATTCAAATAATCCGAATATTTTAAATAAGAAGTGACCGAAATTCCGTGTCTTTAGACATTCTTTAGTTAAAACTTTCCTTAATCAATTCCCTTAATTATCTCTCCACACTCTTCTCTTTTCACATGGTATGGCTGAAATTACAAGCCATCAAATGACATAAAATTTTCATAAATCCCTTTATGTAATTACCTTTTATTTAAACTCATCTAAAATTACATCGATATCGTATATCGATGCGTGCAAATATAACTTTTATTAATGCATTCAAATAATTAAAAACAACTCCCAAACATCAAATATATTAAATAATAATTAATATTTCTAAATATTAATTAATTTAATTAATTTACAACATTTTATAAATCAATCAAATCATGTGGTTTTTCATACAATTCATTATTATGGTTGTGCAATTCAAAGATGTAAATTCAATCAGCTATTAATATCGAACAATTTGAATATTAAAGTTTATACGCCGCCTTAGCTAGTGGTGTGACATTTTGACTAAATTTATTTATTAGACGTCTTTTTGGTAAAATCCAATTTTACTTATTATAAGCGGCACCTGGTAGTGATGATTATTTACACCAATTCTATTCGTTAAAACTTATCACATTGGAACTTCTATATCACATTAGAACTTGTCTAATTTGGTTTGATCAAATTTCTTAAATCTTCCATGTTCAACATTGTAGGTGAAAACATAGAAATCCTTGGTCCAATATTAACTATTATTATTAATTGTATTGCTCTGGTCAACAACTTCGACTTTGAGTTGATTTAAGATGAATCCATGATACTAATCCCATATAACCGAGGAGACGGATTCTTTATTGAATAGTGTTTTACTTCCAATGCTTCAACTCAACCTAACTATAGTTGTTCGATGGATGTCGTGTCGTAGCTTAACTATAATTAAAGTGGGGTTTCCAAATTAAAGCTCGTCAATATTATCAAGTAGATGGAATTGTGTAAAATTATTGCATTGATATTTTCTGTTTGACCCTGGTTATATTAACCAGCAAAATACAATCGAGTAAGTCATTCCATAGTTATCCAACAACTATCAGTACGTAACCCCTTGGTGTCCTAGCATCCGTAGGTAACACATTGCCCAACAGTTAGAGAGCGTTACGTACTCTAGTCTTAATGGATGTATCAATATCCAATCTCGATACATTCTGACTAGGAATATTTAAAAAAAGGTATGTTTATTTTAATGTCATAAATCACTCATGATTTCAATACATTGTAACTGTGCAGTTAAAGCGCTCGGCAGATTCAAAGCGGTGGAGTTGCAAAAAGTCATAACGGAGATACAGCGAGGATATAGCGGGATATAGCGGATGGCTTTAAAATAGCATATAAAACTCGTACTTAATGTTTTTACGAATATATAAATGGTAATTAAATGAAAAATTATCATTCAATTGAATTGTAACTAATACATAAATAATTTTTAAATAAAAACATGTGTGAATATACTTTAAATAAACGTAAAACTGTTATATAACATAATTGAATTTAGTAGAATATTAGAGTATTTTCATTTCTGAAAATATATTAAAAATTAAATCAAATAAATTAGTTCCATAATTTTTATAATGTATAAATTGAATTTTTCAATTCATTTTATTAAAGAAGATATAGCGGGAATAGCGGAATATAGCGGAAATAACGGGATATAGCGGAAATAGTGGGGATTAAAGCGGAAAGGCTATATTGTGGGGCTATATGGAAAAATCGTAGCGGCAGAAACCCGCTACGAGATATAGCGGGGTTATAGCGGGGCATTAACTGCACAGCATTGTAACCATTATCACAAAACATATCATTTATGGATTTTCTATATTAAATACACTTTTCAAATATATAATAGAAAGAAAACACCATTTATTTTGAACAAGATTGGCTATCGAGTTGCTTATATATAATAATTTACATAGTTGCCCATAGGGTATATCCCTAACTCTATTATAGCTAATCTTTTAGAATGAATAGAAGGCATTGATTTGCATGTAAAGTTGGATTCTGATCAATTGGGGTGATGATTACGACTGTAAGAGAATCTTAAGATTCATATACGCATGGAGAATCATCAACTTTAGGGTATTCTTGCATAGGAGAGGCTAAGAGGGTTATGTTTGCTCATGGAGAGTGGCTAATCTCTAGTTCAGAAGTAGATGCACCAACGGGTGCAGCAAGGCCATCAACCTATGTATAAACTTGTGAAGAAGCACATGCACAACAGCACACGTTAAGTATAAGCTCCACAACTCCATTGTCTGCTACTTCGTCTCCTCCTCATCAACGACATAGGATTCATTTACCACTGCTACTTCAACAGTAATTTCTTCACCCGATTTATACATTGTGGCAGCTGTACTTACTAACACAGATTGGTTACCAACAGTTCCATGATAGGAAACCCCAATTGCTACTTCATTTTTGGCTAGCCACGGTTTTTACAAAACAAATTGGTAATCTGGATTGGTGCAATATTGAGAATCCAAGTCAAGAAGCATGGGGTCTACCTTCCTTTCCATGATCTCAATAGGGGATAAGACAAAAGTGTCGTCAAGAAAACTGTCAAAAATAATAGTGGCGGACATGGCATCAAGACGAAGGGTTGAGTTTAGCTTTTTAGATGACTTTTTATTAGCTACCGATGACTTTTTATAAGCAACCATGGTTTCAAAAGACTTAAGAAGCTTTTTAGATTGCCACAGTAAATTGAGACAAGCAGTTCCTGTAGAGGTTCTTTGGATCTAGTTTCGAAGTTCCAAATAGTTAATATAGAATCGAGGATAGCAGGTGAGGGCAAGGGAGATACATGATTGTCAACCAATGGACGGTTCTAGTGGGTGCATGGTATGGAGTTTAATGCGTAGTCGCCGACTCACTGAACAAAGCATATGGCCTGTTATAGCCAAATCAATCGCAGGAGAAACACCGGGTCGGATCTTGGCACTCCATGGTGTGATGACAATTATCACCACAGTAGAAGTACATAATTTTTCGGTTACGGCTATAATGTTGGGTCCAAGGTCGGAAATATGAAATAATGTCGCAGTAGGCAAGTCGATATGGGGATGGGAAATGATTTACTTAAGCAAGTTGGCATAAGATCTATGTAACACCCATATTTTTAGTAACATTATTTAGAATATTTAATTGGCTAATTAAATAAAATAATGTAAGATGATTAATAGATTGATATTTGATTAAAATTTAGGGTAGCCATGCCTTGTTAATGAGTAATTCAAAATGAGATAACATGAATAAGATATGTTAGGAAATAAGGAAGGGAAAAACGAGAAATAGGATGAACTTATACCCTAAACCCTTAGGGAAAAAAACACACATCCATTCCATTTTTTTCAAGCAAAAACGGCCTAAGACCGGCCACCATTTTCAATCTCAAGAGAAGATAAAAGCTAGGATTTCAAGAAGACGAAGTGAATCAATTGTTCAACATCAAATCTCATATCTTCAATCACAAAGCTAAGATGAATGATTACTACATCCCATTTTCTTATAGTTTTCCGATTTAAGGGTAAATTGAAATGATTTTGCATGATTATGCCATGTTTTGAATGATGGAAAGTTTATATGTATCCTTGTTGATGTTTTATGCATATTACATAAGTTTTTATGATATGTTTGATATGAAAACCCTATTAAATGACATCCAAATGCCTTGCAAATTTTTATGTAGATTGAAAATGATATTTTAAAGATGGGTTTCAATTTTCATAATTTTCTGAATTATGGTGGATTTTATATTAATTTTCCAGTGAAGAAAATGGTGTATTGGGTTATAAATTATTTACGACAAAATAAACAATTATTTGGGTCTGAAATTTATATATGTTAGAAAACATAATGAAGAGGATTTTCTGGAATTTTTATAGAATTTTCCTAAGTGTTTTGATGAATAAATAAAATTATTTAAAGTATGGGACTTAAACGTTTTATATATTTAATTAAGGAGAAAGGGTGTTTTGCAAAAGATTCAAATTAATTAATTGGTTCTGAAAATGTGCAGTACTTTTTAGTGGTAAAGAAAAGAGGCAACCAATCAAAATTTTACGCATAAAGCAGGTTAGGTGAAAAGAACTGTTTATTTCAGGCTTTTAAACTGTTTCATTGCTTTCGGCACCTACTTCCGCCTCAGATGGCTTTCGACCCATTCCCTCCGCCTCCATCTCCATCGAAACCAATGCACCTGGTATTAAGAAATTTGTACGTAGCGAATTGGATAGAAGGCAAAAGGTATGAGGTCGAAACCATAGGTTCTGAAGGGGTCGAAACGTCACTTTGTTTTTAAATTAAAATGCGCCTGCTTTCTTTAGACTAAATGGCTTTCGACTCAGTGGCTTTCGATTGGTTCAATGGATTTAAAAGAGATGGTTTCGAATGGGTTGCACTTTGGTTTTAAATATTTGCTTTCGACAAAGTTGAAACCTTTTTAGCTGCCGCTTTCTACCTTTCGACTACAATGCCTTCGAAGGGAATACTTTTTTTGACCACTTCTCCAATGCTTTCGAAGGGATGGTTTCGACACCATCACTTCTTTACTTAGGAAATGGTTTTGAAACAGATGCTTTCGACTTAAATGTTATAAAGACCCTTTTTTTATAATTTAAGTACAACCCAAATGGTTTTGAAAGAGATGGTTTAATGGTTTCGAAAGAAGTGCTTTCGACTACAATTGGCTTCTTATCCTTTTGCTCTACTTGAAGGCAAAATTCAAAAGGTTTCGACCGAGATGGTTTTTAAAGGTTTCGAAGTAGTAAACTTTGAATAGTTTCGAAAGGTTTCCACATGTTTTAAATTGAATCCAAAGGCTTTCGAAAGGTTTAGTATTTCAATGCTTTTGAAAAGCGTTTTAATGAATGGTTTCGAAGGGGTGGTTCCCCAGGGTTTTGAAGGGGTCGAAAGGGGAGGTCTTTCTTTATTTTCGAAGCTTTCGATGAAAAGAAATGAAGGGTTATTCCAATGTTTTCGAGAGGCAATGTTTAAAGATTTTAAAGAGGGATGTCTATTATTTCGAAGCTTTTGGAGAAAAGAAAGTAAAGGATTTTTCAATGTTTTCGAAAGACAAGGTTTAATGATTTCGAAAGGGGTAAATGTTTTCATCCACAAGGGGTTGAGTAAAATATATATATATATATATAACATGGCAAAGTGATTTTGAGTAAAGCATAGAGAATATGTATTTTCCTTGTGTAAGTACGATTTAAAGTTTAAATCAAATTTGAAAGAGTTTTTCAAGGAAAATTTAAGGGAAGTTATTTCTAAGGGAAAATGACTCAGATATTAGAATACCAGATGGGACTGGTATAGGGCCGCGCCTTCTACATTAGCTATTGGCCCCAGCTAATTTAGTCTAAAATTCCAATGTGCAGGGCTTTGTCACAGGTAAGACTAAAATTATGATTACACACAAAAGGGAATATATGTTTGTATACAGATAGGTTATTGGTGAGCCCACAAAACCATTATGATCAGGTGACCCTGGGAGATGTTAAGTTAGGGACAGACCATCAAGAAGGGAAATATTTAACAAATAGTTAAGGGCAGATCGTCCAGAAGAGGTGTGTCTAACAGATGTTAGATAAATTTTGTTAATTTGTCTGGTACTCCCGAGTCAACCAAAGGTTAATAGTGAGCCAAACAAAACTATAGTGTTTGGATAGGTAGTCCATTTGTTACCTGATATGTATGTTTACATAATAATGCTTTACAGTTTTAACCAGTTTTGGTTGCAGGATAATTTTTTTCAAAATATATGTTTTAAAAGGATGTTAGTGAGGGGAAACCCGTTCTGCTAAGCGGTGTGGTCTCACTTAACATTAATAACCGGGATGTGTTTGTACCAAAATTGGGCACAACACTCTTCGGAAGTCTTTGAAGAGATAAAGTGAAGAAATTAAATGAAAAAAGAGGAATTATCTAACAAAAACTCCAAATTTCAGGAATGAGAATAATTAAAGTGCAAGGAGACACAAGAATTTAGAGTGGTTCGGCGTATAGCCTACGTCCACTATGAAGTAGTTTTCTTTATTGATCTTTCTTTTGTGTTTACAAGTGAATTCAATGATTTACAATAGTCAATTGTTATTTGCAGCAATGAATTTCGTTTATGGCAGCAGCAATTGAATTCAGATCTGGATCTGGCGGAGTCCGGGCGTTGGAGATCTCAAAGAGGAAGAAGAACCCCTTTTTTGTTGGCTTTGGGGGTTTATTTATAGGTGTAGGAGGCTGATATTTCGCCCAGATCTCGGGAGACCCTCTCTGGCACGTGACCAGGCCCGCACACCCAAGCCCGTGAAGTTTCGGTCCGATCCGTGATCGACACGAGCAGACTCGCTCGAGATTTCATCCAATGGAGTCGAAATTTGGTGTGGACATTCTTTAGGATGCACGTGGTCTTCTGTGAAAATTTCATAGCATTTGGACTTGTAGATTAGGAGATATGATCAATACGAAATGGAGTTTTCGGTAGGCTGTTTCCTTCGTCTCGCTTCCGTTCGACTCGATGACGTGGCACTTGATTCTTACTTTCTCCTGGATGTTGTTTCGAGCGAGTCGAAGTAAGCACTTGGTTAAGCGAGTCGAAGCAAGCTTTGGTCGAGCGAGTCGAAGCTAGCACTGGTCGAGCGAGTCGAAGCTAGCACTGGGAGAGCGAGTCGAAGCTTGCACTGGGAGAGCGAGTCGAAGCTAGCACTGGGAGAGCGAGTCGAAGTGGGGCGTTCTGGGAGGTCTGAGCAGTGGAGTCAAACATTTGTTTGAGCGGAGCGAGTCAAAGTATGCGCTTTCGATGGTTTCAAACTGGAGCGAGTCAAAGAGAGCAGCTCGGAGGGACGTGGAGCGAGTCGAAGAGAGCAGCTCTGAGGGACGTGGAGCGAGTCGATCGGCAATTGGTTTTCGTCCAATCTTGTATTGCTCATAACTCGAGCATACGAACTCGGATTGACTTGAGATTTGAAACGTTGGCTCCCATGGCTTAGCTTGTCATGTCCTACCAATTTTGGCTAGATCCGGACTCGGACAAAAATTCATCGATATCCGTAGTGAGCTCGTATATAACCGATCTCTGGGACGGGCCGTCACTGATTACCAGTCAATTCCTTGGTGTTACGGCCTTGCCAAAAGGCGGGATAACATTTGCCCCCCAAAGTACGTCTTGTGGGAACATGACGTGCTTTGAAATACTACCATCTCTACTCTGAATAGTTATTGTTTCGTCGATGAAAGCTATAATCTTTGACCGTTCTTCTTGGTAATGTAAACCGTTGACTGCTGTACCATGTATTGTTGCAACCGACTGCTGTATGCTAGTGGTTACCCATTTGCTGTTGTAATCGTTATTAGATGAATTTCTGATTCATGAAAATCTGGAGTATTGAATATTAATCCGACATTCATGCATATATGTTAATCTGACTCCCGCTGACGTTTGTACGTTCTCGAGTCGTTGTTAGTTTATTGTTTTTTGAATTCCGTATCGATCCTCTCCTGAACCGATGTGAAACTCGTTGCAACAATGCTTGACGGTTGTTTTTGAATGTTCCTTCGTAACGATTCTCTCCTGTATCGATGTGAAGGATTGAAACATCGAAGATAATCTTCATTGGACTTATGGATGCGAAGTAAACATGTCGAGTTGACGGAGTTGGCCTCTGGAAACCATGACTTGATGGATTCGAACTGAGAAGTGTTTGTTCGACTCGATGATGGACACGAACTGAACGAGTCGAAGTGGAAAGAGTTGAAGTTAACTTCCCTGATGGCTGTGAATTGAGCGAGTCGAAGTGGAGCGAGTCGAAATGGAGCGAGTCGAAATGCGCTTCCCTGATGGATTCGAACTGCTTGTTTCGCTACACTGGAGAGAGAGTCGAAGGAAGCGATACGAAGGAGAGCTTCATTTTGACGTATTGGAGAGGGAGTCGAAGCATATGTTCGAATCCATCGGGATACGAAGCGTTTATTCCCTTTGTTTCCAAATCCATATAAATACTTTGTACTTAGCCGTTTTTTCACTTTTTACCTTTCATCTTTTATATGCCTTGCCTTCGTATCGTTTCAGAGCATTTCAAGAGAAAAAACTTTTGTCTTCGAATCGACTCCTATCTTCGACCATTTGAACTTAACTTTCAGATTTAGATAATCAATAAACGAATCCACGCGTAAACGATGAAGCTCGGGTTTTCTTATCAAATCAATCGAAGACGTGGTTGATCGAACGATCTCTGGCCTACGCTTCGTGTCGATGGAGGATGGGTTTCGAGATGATGAGGCGAAGGTCTTTGTATCGATCGATGATGGAGCTTCGCTTCCAATCGAACACTCTGAATTCATGGATCGATACGAAGGGGTTGCGCCTGATGGACTCAAAGTGATGGCTTCAAATTGGGTCGAAAATTATATCTTTTGATCGAGTCGAAATAGAGGCCTTGGAATGGTTCGAAGCGGAGTGTCTGGAGATCGAGTCGAACTGCGTAGTTCTTGATCGAGTTGAAGCAAAAGCTTTGGATCGAGTCGAAGTGTGTGGTTTGGGATCGAGTCGAAGTAGGGACTTCGAAGCGAGTCGAAGCACGTGGTCTTGTATCGAGTCGAAGTAGGAACTTTGAAGTGAGTCGAAGCACGTGGCTTCGGACCGAGTCGAAGGAAATGGTCTTGGATCGAGTCGAACAGCACACTCCCAAATGATCGATTCGAACTCGTGCCTTAGTGAGCGCCTCGAAGTTGAACTTGAATAATCGCCTTGAACTCGAACTTTTGACGCTTGACCATTGGTTTAATTCTGATGATACCAAAAATTCTAGTGCCTTTGACCACTTAACTCCGACGAGCTTCAGATTTGCTTAACTGGACTTAATTGTTTCATCGCCCACCTGATTGCCTATTGAAGTTCGTCGATGAAACTGGAACTTAAAATAATGAATCATTTTAACTTGGTCTGATAGCTAATAACGGGATGGCGTAGTTGTGACGGTCAGCAATGACGGTCCTTCTGATTGAATTCCGAAGTCTCGTCGTTTACACGTTTTCCTTAATTCGGTTAATCTTTCCAAATAATATACAGTACTGCACTGCACAACACGCTCACACACTTTACACTGGGGGATGCACGAGTGTTATTTGTCAGTTTAACAATGATTTTTTATAAGCTAGCTAGTCATGGACCCTTCAAGTTCTCAACAGCCGGAAATTCCAAGTTCTATTCCCCCAACCATAGAGATACCGGTTATTGAAGCCAAAGTTATAGAGCCAGCTCCGGATGAGCGTTTAGGTGCTCGGTTTATTTGTAGTCTGCCAGATTCAGTGCCGTCGGGTATCTCTGAAGATATGCTTGGACGGATTTGCTTAAGGCATGGTTTGTCGCTTGACGACGTGCTACTTCCCGGGCCAACTGACAGGCCACACAATCCCCCGGAGGGGTATACCGCTTTCAACCTCCACGCTTGCACAGCGGGGACACTTCCTCCCTTCAATGACTATATAAGGGAGATGTTATCGTTTCTTGGCATAGCTCCATCTCAGCTACATCCCAACGGGTACGCCTTATTGAACAGCATCTTTGTTCTCTTCATGGATATCCTTTTTCGACCGTCGAAGCCGATCGAGATCCGATATTTATTCAATGTCAAGAGCCATGGAGATAGCCCCTCTTTCACCTTCCTGGAAGCGGTCAGGAGCTGCCACATTGTACAAGGCTCCTGGGGAAGGCTAAGTTATTATAAAACCGAATGGTTCTATGTTTGATGCCCCCCTGGATTTGCTGGGCGGTGGTTGGATAGACGTAAGTGTTGCCACTTTTCTCTTGAGTCATTGAGATACTAGTAACTGACTTCGAAAACTGACACACTTTTCCTTTCTTACAGCTGTAATCTCTCGCCCCGATGGCGCATATTTCAGAGAGCTTGTTCGGATTCTTCAAGCGTTTCCGAGCGAAGAGAGGCACATAGACTTAGTCTTGACCGACAGGAATTTGAGGGCTGTCGGGCTGATAGAACGGAGACAAGCATACACCTGGAAGTGGTACATAGAGTGGCCCCGAAGAAACGTGTGAAACGCAAAGCGCCTGCCGTCGTGATCACCGAAGAAGTTGATCCAGAAAGAACGCCCACCGATACCGAGCTCCCAACTGGGCCTTCTACCGATGTCCTGGACTCGGATGGAAGAAGAAAAGGCAAGGCCGCTGCTCACAAACGCCCTAAATCTAAGAGATTTATATCCATGGTCATGTCTTTACCTTTCCAGGGGATCAGAATTTCGGAGGCTCCTCCTCCGCAAGTGGAGGGTCCTTTTGCAGGGCTTGCTGACATTCCGATCCCGGATTTCGTGTCATCCCTACACAACGCCGGGACGGAGGGGCTTGATAGTGCTTTTGAATTGAGCGGGTCGCTTGCTACGAGTGCGGCCGACATTTCCGGTTGGTCGGGGATTACACATGCATACACTTCACTACACTACATGATTCACAACTGTACTTCATCCAACTTAGGAAGTTGCTAACTCTTTCTTCACTTCTCATTTTCAGGTACTATGTCTGGAAGAGGATCAATGTTAGGCAGTCTTCGCTCGGCCCGAAAGGCTTCTTCTTACTATGATTCCCGCAGGAGGGACTCTGATAGAGATCGCGATCGCGATTACTCTAGTCAGGATAGGTATGGGCGTGATAGGGATAGAAAATACAGGCACTGGTCTAGATCACGCTCTCCTCCTCCTAGGCTTCCATCACCACCTCTTGCTCATGTTCCACAACCGTCAGAGCCTCATCGTCCCAGGCCTTCTTCTCACACTTCCAGATCCGAGACTCATCTTCAGAGAGTCGAGACTACATCTTCCATGGTTACAGAGCAGGTCCCCGCTGACCCCACTGGAGAAGGGGCCCTTAAGTTGGCTCAAATGAAGAAGGATTTTCCAAATATTTGCTTCGACGGTTATGTCTTCCCTCCCTACTTGAAGAGAGTTCCATGAGGGGTAGAAGGCACGATGCATGATTATGTCCACGATATCTACACCCAATACCGGGAGTGGGCAAAAGCTGCTGAAAAAGCTTCCAAAGTGCCCTTTGAGCGGGCCAAAGAGATCGAGAAGATGGAGACCGAGCTCGCAAAAAGGGATCGGATTATTCAGGTACTCTCTGCCGAGTCCGAGTCTTCTCGAAAATCCAAGATCGAGGCCGTTAAGAAAGCCGACGAAGCAAAGGTGGCCATGGAGAGGTTGAGGCAGATGCATGTCGCCTTGGTGGAGGAGATGGGCCACCGGAATACCACGGTTAACGCCGAGCGGGATGCGGCAGTCAAGGAACTGAACGAACTTAAGGCCAAATTCGCCGATATGGCCAAGGAAAAAGACGACGCGAACAACACAGCCGAGGAGGCATGCGAACAGGCTGTTCTACTTAGGGGTGAACGGGATGCGGCGGTGGCTAAAGTCCAAAAGGTGGAGACTGAGGTCGAGGAAAGGGTGAAGCTGGCCGAGTCCAGGCTAGAGGCCGACATTGAAGACCTCCTCGTTGTCTATAATGCTAACGTGCTGAGGCACAGGGGTCTGGCCTGGCTCGATGATTATTCGACGCATCTCCACAGTGCTTGGGGCCGACTAGTTGAGGAAGAGAAAGAGGCGCACCAGGGTGAGTCTGTGGATGAATTCGAGCTTGAGAATCGTCTGTTAACTGATGACGAAAAGAAGATGCTCCATGATTCAATGATCTCTTATGAGAAGGAGAGGCTCGGCACCCAGCACCTGGAAGTAGGAGAAGGCTCCGGGGTTGGAAATCATGATGCAAGTCTTGATCTTCCGGTGTCAACCCAGCCTGAATCTTCGTCTGCGGTCGATCCCCAGGCTGTTCCTGCTTACAATCCGGATCAGCCGTAGATCTCTTCGGCTGCTGCACAAGTTACTGATGTCTCCCTGCCGCCTACAAGTCGAACTGAGGAAGGTATTCTGAACATTCCACTTCTCTTAAATCGGAATCTTCGATCGAGTTAAGTCCTAACAGTTCTTTTATTCTTTGTCCAGTGATCGATGCCACACCGGCCATGCTTCCTGCCACTCAAGAATCATATCAAATGCAGGAGGCTATCATGACCGAGGCAACCACCATGAGTATAGCTGCCCCGCTTGACGATCTGCAGGGTGGTACGATCGCGTTCGACGTGCAGCTGATGGATGAACTCTTCCGCCGCCACGGCGATCCTCATGCTGACTTGTCATCTGTTATGAGCGGAACTGATCCTGCTGCAAGCTCTTCAATGCCGACTGCTGATGCCCCCAGCGGGGCTCAAGCAGTAACCGAAGAGCAGATGTTTGCTCAGATTGACGCTGAACTGGCAGCAGCGGGTTATGGCGGCAGCTTTGGAGGTGGGATGGCAGCATCGGGACCTGCCCCGCTCGGAATGATGTCTCCTGGTGGTTCCGTCTTTCTCACCAGCCTGCCCATTCCACCTTCTATAATTGATCCCGTTCCTCCAACTCCGCCCGTAGGGAGCATTCTTATTCACACGAGGTCGGAGGAGGAAGTCGACATAATGCCCTCGCCTGAAGACCAACCGCCGAAAAGCAAAGCCTCGAAGAGGAAGACTAGCGATGGCTCCAGCGGGTCCACATCGAGGAGGAAGCTAAGGAAAAAGAAAGATTAGACATGCTCTCCCGGTGTATTTTGAATTGCATTTTGTTAGCCGTGTATAGATGCGGGTTCGGCCCTTGCTAGTAGGAATTTTTTGGAAACTTGTATACGAACTTCTTCTATAATCGATAGAAATGAAACTTTTCTTTTTTGACTTCTTTTTTGTCATTGTGTATTTGTCTAAGTGTTTCAGTGCCTGGAATGCACTTGTGAAGTTTCAGTTTCCGAGTAGAGTTTGTTCCTGTTTGCTAAGTTCGGGTATTGTGGACATGGTTTGCGACCGGGAAACGAGTCGTATTTTGACGTCGTATTGCTTCAGTCAATGGTTGATACTTAAGTCTTGCCCCCCAGTCTTGGTGGCATGTTGTAAAACATCAGTCGGCGATTACCCTTTTCTCCTAGCATACCGAGTCTAGTGCCGTTGGACGGGCGTTTTAAGGCGAACGAGGGTTGAGCGGTTTATCCGCACTTCTCCGATCGTTGATGATCATATCCGCACCCGGGGATCCTCATTTTTTTACTGGCGGTTGGTCACGTTGGCTTGAGTTTCAATCATATGCCCACTGTCTGGGGACTTGGAATTGGTTTTTGTACTCCGACTCACGCTCCGGGAGTTTGGAGTTGATAATTATATTTCGATCCATGCTTCGGGAACTTGAAGTTGGTGTTTAGGCTCCGCTCTGCATTCTGGGAATCCGGAGTTGACGTCTATGCTCCGACTTATATTTTGGAAATTCGGAACCGATGTTTATACTCCGGCTCGCACTCTGGGTATACGGAGTTGAATGTTTATACTCCGCTTCGCACTCTGGGAATACGGAGTTGAATGTTTATACTTCGCTTCGCACTCTGGTAATACGGAGTTGAATGTTTATAGTCTGATTCGCGCTCTGGGAGTTTGGAGTTGAATGTTTATACTCTGCTTCGCACTTTGGGAATACGAAGTTGATGTTTATACTCCGACTCGCGCTCTGGGAGTTCGAAGTTGATGTTTATACTCCGACTCGCGCTATGGGAGTTCGGAGTTGAATGTTTATACTCCGCTACGCACTCTGGGAATACGAAGTTGAATGTTTATACTCCGACTCGCGCTCTGGGAGTTTGGAGTTGAATGTTTATATTCCGACTCGCGCTCTGGGAGTTCGGAGTTGAATGTTTATACTCTGCTTCGCACTCTAGGAATACGGAGTTGATGTTTATACTCCGACTCGTGCTCTGGGAGTTCGGAGTTGATGTTTATACTCCGACTCGCACTATGGGAGTTCGGAGTTGATGTTTATACTTCGACTCGCACTCTGGGAGTTCGGAGTTGAATGTTTATACTCCGCTTCGCACTCAGGGAATACGAAGTTGAATGTTTATACTCCGACTCGCGCTCTGGGAGTTCGGAGTTGATGTTTATACTCCGACTCGCGCTATGGGAGTTCGGAGTTGAATGTTTATACCCCGCTTCGCACTCTGGGAATACGGAGTTGACGTTTATACTCCGACTCACGCTATGGGAGTTCGCAGTTGATGAAGGATTGTCGTGTATCAATCCCTTTTTTGACTTTCATGTGATGGCTTGCCCCCGAGCTCGGGTTTCACCTAGGGAGTGATTGGTTGCATCGCAACCACTCTCTATTTGAATAAACCCCACCGTATGATGAGACTTAGCTCTCCGTGCATAGTGATGGTCATATGAAGTATTTCAAGTAAATCACAGCTCTGGCTCGAAGATGTTGCATTTTATTGCTGAAATAAGAAAGCATGGCAAAGTCAGTTGCCTTATTACAAGTTCTAATTTCGAAATGCATAAACAAATTGCAGAGAAGGAAAGTAAACTAAATGGATAAAGATAGCCTGTCAGGTGTAATAGCGGCGAAGGCTCTCGCTATTCCAGGCAGGGTAAGACCGTCGACGGTCGATAACTTGAATGTGCCATCTCCGAGCCTTCGTTCAATAACATATAGTCCTTCCCATGTCGGCTTCATATGCAAAGGAACCAGATAGATTCTTTTTAAGACGAGATCGCCTAGTTCGAAGGTTCGCGGACGAACCTTGGCGTTGTACAATCGGGAGACTCGACTTCGATGCGCAGCTGCCCTCAAATCAGCATGTTCACGCTTCTCATCCAGTAGATCAAGAGATTCAGCAAGTAATATAGCATTTGTCTTTGGATCATAGTATGTCACACGATGAGAAGGTACTTCTAGCTCGATTGGAATAACGGCCTCTGAACCGTAAGAAAGAGAGAACGGAGTGTGACCGGTCGCGGTTTTATGGGTTGTTCGGTAAGCCCATGGAGCCATAGGAAGTTCATCGACCCACTTGCCCCCGACCTTTTCTAGTCATTTCTTCAAGATGGACTTTATGACTTTATTAACTGCTTCAACCTGTCCGTTCGCTTAAGGGTGTGCAACTGCGGAGAATTTCTTTTGGTTGTGAAATCGTTTGCAAAAATCTTTGAATTCAGCACTGTCGAATTGAGTTCCGTTGTCCGTAATAATGGTGTGTGGGAGACCGAATCGACAGATGATGTTACGAACCACAAAGTTGATTACTTTCTTCGTTGTAATGGTAGCGAGAGCTTCGGCTTCAGCCCACTTTGTAAAGTAATCAACCGCAACGATGGCGTACTTCGCACCACCTTTTGCCAGAGGTAGAGCACCGATGATGTCGATGCCCCACATTGCGAACGGCCATGGGCTGACCATTTGCGTTATCTCAGTAGGAGGAGCCCTAGGGATTCAGGCATATTTCTGGCACCTATCACATTTCTTTGCATAGTCCAACGCATCGCGATTCACGGTAGTCCACTAATATCCGTAGCGAAGTATTTTCTTGGCAAGTGCTTTCCCCCCGGTGTGATCGCCACATTCTCCCTCATGCACATTGCTTAACACTTGTTTAATTTCATCGTGAGCGACACATCGAAGTAGGGGAACTGAGTACCCCCTTCTGTACATGAGCCCATTCTGGATGGTAAATCTTGAGGCCTTTCGAAGGACCTGTCTTTTTTCACTCCTGCGCTCCGGCAGGGTTCCATGCTCAATGTAATTTCTGAGTGGAGTCATCCATGAATCCTTTTCGGGGACAGTTTCGCATACACGGTTTATTTCCGCCCGGTCGATACTTGGGGAAGATAGCGTTTCTACGGGAACGAGTCCCATTTATTGAGCTTCGCCTGTGCTGGCTAGCTTCGCCAATGAATCGACCTTTTGGTTGCGTTCTCGAGGTATACTGTAGATGGCGTAGTAGTCGAAATGGTCTAGTACTTCCTTAACTCGAGCTAGGTAAGCAGCCAACCTTCGATCTTTTGCTTGATACTCTCCTCGTACTTGACACACAACTAATTGTGAATCATAATAAATTTCCACTGCGATAATTCTCAAATCTCTAGCAAGTTTCAAGCCAGCTAGGAGGGCTTCATATTCAGCTTCATTATTAGTCGCATGGAAATTGAATTTTAAGGCATAACATATGGATCGACCCTTGGGAGTTTCAAGCACAATACCAGCGCCTAAACACCAGTTGTTTGATGCTCCGTCGGTATAATGTTTCCAGACGTATTCAGGGGATTCATTGGCTTCGGGCAAGTCCTCTGGGATGGTAAATTCAGCTATGAAATCGGCTAGGACTTGTCCTTGTATGGCCCATCTCGGAGCGTAAGTAAGGTCAAACTGGCTCAGTTCGATGTTCCACTTGAGTAACCTACCAGACGTCTCAGGCCGCGAAAGGACCTGTCGTAACGGCTGGTCGGTGTAAACAATAATGGAATGTGCCTGGAAGTATGGTCGGAGTTTTCTTGATGCAATGACAAGGCAGTAAGCCAACTTTTCCAGCTTCGGATAATTTCTTTCAGCCCCAATCAATCATTTGCTGACATAATATACTGGCCTCTGTATCTTGTCTTCTTCTCGGATTAATGCAGCGCTGATAGCGTTTTCTGATATCGCCAAATATACGAACAACTTCTCATGATCAATAGGCTTTGACAGTATCGGCGGGGTGGACAGATGTTGGACTAGTGCTTGGAAAACGCCCTCGCACTCTGTGGTCCATTCAAGGTTTCGTTTCCCTTTTCGAATCAGATTGAAGAAGGGAATGCATTTGTCAGTGGACTTTGAAATGAACCTGCTCAATGTTACCTTTCCATTGAGACTCTGGACTTGCTTTATAGTTTTGGGAGTTTCGAGATTTCTGATTGCCCAAATCTTTTCGGGATTGGCTTCGATTCCCCGGGCGTTAACGATGAACCCAAGGAACTTTCCGGATGCAACTCCAAAGTGACATTTCAGTGGGTTGAGCTTCATCTTGTACTCCCGAAGTATGTTGAACATAGTTTCCAGGTCTTTTACATGGTCGGTGGAGAATCGTGACTTCACGAGCATGTCGTCTACATATACTTCCATTGTCTTCCCGATTTGATTGGCGAACATCCGATTGACCAACCATTGGTAAGTAGCTCCGGCGTTCTTGAGTCCGAACGGCATAACCTTGTAATAGTAAAGTCCCAGATTGGTTACGAAGCTGGTGTTTTCTTGATCGGGTAAATGCATCGGTATCTGATTGTAGCCTGAATATGCGTCCATGAAGGATAAGAGTTCATGTCCAGCCGTCGAATCCACTAGCTGATCAATTCTAGGAAGCGGGAAACTGTCTTTGGGGCACGCTTTATCAGATCGTAATAGTCGACACATGTTCTCCACTTCCTGTTTGGCTTTCAGACGAGCACGGGATTTGACACCCATTCAGGATATAGCGCATCTCGGATGAATCCTTTCGCTTCAAGCTTTTCTACTTCCTCTTTAAGGGCGGCAGATCTCTCTAGATCCATACCGCGCCTTTTTTGTTTGACCGGGACATGCCGCGGGTCAATGTTCAGAGTGTGGCTCGCGATGTTTGGAGAGATCCCACACATATCAGAATGTGTCTAGGCAAATACGTCAAGATTTGCCCGCAGAAATTCAACCAATTCCTCTTGAGTTTGCTGGCTTAGCTGAGATCCAATCTTTATTATTTTTGAATCATCGTCATTGTCAATTGGGTCATCAATCGTTAGCTCGGCTGGGGATGCTTGACTTTCGTTAGATTCTCCTTCGTCTTTAGTTTATCTCGGGTCAAGGTCCTTGAGGAATTGGCTGGGGTGCCCGGGCCTGGGCCCGGGCGTTAATTGTCAATTATCGGCGAAACGAACGCAGAGAGATTCCTCTACGCCCTTTCCTTTCGCTGCGCCTCCCGCAGCTCAACAACATAGCAGGCTCTGGCAGTGGCCTGATCTCCATGAACGATTCCTATTCCCTGATCAGTGGGAAATTTTAAGGTCAAACACCATATGGCAATGGCTACTCTGAATTCAGCAAGGGCCGGTCGGCCCAAGAAGGCATTGTAGGGGGAGTCTATGTCCAGAACGATGAATTGCCACATCCGTACTCTCCGATGTTCTCCTACTCCCAACTCCACTGGCAGTTCCACCATCCCAGTGGGAATTGTGGCACTTCCGTTGAAACCATGGACTCGAGATTGACAAGGCTTCAATTCTGCGGCTTCCATCTTCATTCGGTCATAAGCTCGTTTGAACAAAATATTCACAGAGCTTCCACTGTCAACTCTTTTTATCCAAGCGGGACCTACTTGTGCTGAGATGACCAGTGGATCGATAGTGGGAGCTTCGATTTTATCTGGGTCTCTGCTCCTGAACACGATGTCATCCGTCATCGTTTTCTGTTGCTTGGCCGGAGCTCCCTCATCAAAGCTACTACAACACTCGAAGTCCGCATGCCTAATAGAACTGGCATACGACTCCATTTCCTTCCAGCTTCGATCTGCTGGATGAGGACCACCACTTATTGTATTGATGACCAACTTCCCGTCCGCATGAGAGGGTTCTTCCTGTCTTTCCTGGTTAGGTGCACGATTCTGATTTGATGGGCCCGCACCACCGGATTGCGGCGCCTGTACATACTGATCCAACTTCCGCTTTCGTATCAGATTTTCAATGAGGTCTTGTAAGTGACGACACTCATTGGTGTTGTGGCCATAACTCTCATGGAATCTACATAACTTTCCCGTTTGGATTTGTCTTTCAGTTGGTGGTTTTGGGGCAGGCTTCTTATACTACATGGTATTGCAGGTTTGCAAATATACATTCTCCAATGACGTGTTCAATGGAGTGTAATTATCGTACATGGAAGCTCTACGCCATGGTCCACGATCCTGATCGCGTTTTTTGTTCTGGTTTCTATTGTCCCTCTGCTGATTCTGTTTATTTTGGACGTTCAACTGAAATTTTCCAGAACTATCCCCGGACTGTTTAACAACGACGTTACTCTGGATACCTTCAATGTTAGGCCCTGCGTCATCCTGCTTCCTAGACTGTTTCACATCCTCTCTTCTTAGGAATTGGGCTGCCTTGGAATAGAAACGGTCCAATGACGCAGGTGGTTTCCCAACTAACCAACTTCCGAACTCGGAATCAGCATCAATCCCCTTAGTCAGAGCCATCAGGATAGAGTTATCGTTGGGATTGCTTATTTCTGCACACGCAGCATGGAATCGCTCCAAGTAACGTCTAAGTGTTTCTCTGGGAGCTTGCGTAACACTAGACAGAGTGTTAACGTCCTTTGGCCTTGCCACATGCATACAGAATTGTTCGAAAAACTTGGTGGCCATCTGGTTGAAGTTAGAGATGGATCGCGGTGGCAAACGAGTGAACCACATGGTAGCGATGCCCCCTAAGGAAATGGGGAAACTACGGCACTTTACTGCGTCATCAGCTCTAGCAGCATTCATCAGCCATTCGTATTTCAGGACATGTTGATTAGGATCAGAACTTCCTTCATAAACTGGCAAAGCTGGCATCCTGAAGTGCCAAGGTGGTTCAGCATATAAAACATCATTGGTGAAAGGGGTATGACTTCAGGAGATTCCCCAGTCGTCATTAGAGAGACCCTGACTTTCATGGATCATTTGGCGGATCATCGCCGGCATATCTGGTGTTCGGACACTTGGAGCATGTTGTGCCAAGGTGTGGTCGGGTTCCACAATGCGAGTCTGGACCGGACACGGTCGACGGTCCGTGTTTCGCCTCCTTGGTTCAACATCCTCAGGGACATAAGGCTCAGGAGTCTGCTCTCGTTGGCTACGTTGAGGATCAGCTTGGTTTCCAGCGTCACCTCCCTATCCGGCAGTGGTGGTAGTTGCAATATTGCCGGTAACATGATAAGGAGCAGCTCCTCCTCAAGTTGAAGGTTCTGTGCGGAGACTAGTGGATGGTCCAGCTCTAGGTTGCCCAAGGTTCGAAGCAGGTTGGTGTCCCATGGCCTGGGTGTAGCTTCCACCTAACCATGGACGTGTGGATCTAGTTTGACCATCAGAGGAGGCTGAACTTTCTGTGGAGGAGTGAGAACCTTGGTCTCTTTTAGGTCTTCTTCGCCTTTGGCGATTAACTGGTTAGTCAACTCCGTGTTGGCGCGTAGTTGTTCCACTAGCTGCTGTCGACTTTGGGTCAACTCTTGAAGCAATGTTTGGAATTCTTGTCTAGTGATTGGACCTGATGGATCTGAAGGTCATGCATCATTTTGGTTGGATGAAGGTGATTGCACGGGGTTTTGTCAGTCCCGTGCTCCTTGATCAGCAGCTGCAGAGGTGGTACGTGTGCTCACCATAATGAATTGGCGAAGTCCTTTCCTAGATCTGATTGCAAATCTGAATAGAATGGAAGGGCTTCAAAGTTCTAGATCTGGATCTTCTTCTTAGATTTATGCAATCCAATATAGATAGGAGATCCAAAGAGTGGGAGAAAAATTGGGTTTGTTCTCAGTGAAAGCACCAAAGTGTTTGTACCAAAATTGGGCACAACACTCTTCGAAAGTCTTTGAAGAGATAAAGTGAAGAAATTAAATGAAAAAAGAGGAATTATCTAACAAAATATCCAAATTTCAGGAACGAGAATAATTAAAGTGCAAGGAGACACAAGAATTTAGAGTGGTTCGGCGTATAGCCTACGTCCACTATGAAGTAGTTTGCTTTATTGATCTTTCTTCTATGTTTATAAGTGAATTCAATGATTTACAACAGTCAATTGTTATTTGTAGCAATGAATTTCGTTTATGGCAGCAGCAATTGAATTCAGATCTGGATCTGGCGGAGTCCGGGCGTTAGAGATCTCAAAGAGGAAGAAGAACCCCTTTTTTGTTGGCTTTGGGGGTCTATTTATAGGTGTAGGAGGCTGATATTTCACGCAGATCTTGGGAGACCCTCTCTGGCACGTGACCAGTCCCGCACGCCCAAGCCCGTGAAGTTTCGGTCCGATCCGTGATCGACACGAGCAGATTTCGACTCGCTCGAGATTTCATCCAATGGAGTCGAAATTTGGCGTGGACATTCTTTAGCATGCACGTGGTCTTCTGTGAAAATTTCATAGTATTTGGACTTGTAGATTGGAAGATATGATCGATACGAAATGGAGTTTTCGGTAGGCTGTTTCCTTCGACTCGCTTCCGTTTCGACTCGCTTCCATTCGACTCGATGACGTGGCACTTGATTCTTACTTTGTCCTGGATGTTGTTTCGAGCGAGTCGAAGTAAGCACTTGGTTAAGCGAGTCAAAGCAAGCTTTGGTCGAGCGAGTCGAAGCTAGCACTGGTCGAGTGAGTTGAAGCTAGCACTGGGAGAGCGAGTCGAAGCTTGCACTGGGAGAGCGAGTCGAAGCTAGCACTGGGAGAGTGAGTCGAAGTGGGGCGTTCTGGGAGGTCTGAGCAGTGGAGTCGAACAGTTGTTTGAGCGGAGCGAGTCGAAGTATGCGCTTTCGATGGTTTCAAACTGGAGCGAGTCGAAAAGAGCAGCTCTGAGGGACGTGGAGCGAGTTGAAGAGAGCAGCTCTGAGGGACGTGGAGCGAGGTGAAGTTGGCTTCTCTTGAGTGCTGCGAAGCGAGTCGAAGGAGCGAGTCGATCGACAATTGGTTTTCGTCCAATCTTGTAACGCTCATAACTCGAGCATACGAACTCAGATTGACTTGAGATTTGAAACGTTGGCTCCCATGGATTAGCTTGTCATGTCTTACCAATTTTGACTCGATCCGGACTCGGACAAAATTCATCGATATCCGTAGTGAGCCCGTATATAACCGATCTCTAGGACGGACCGTCACTGATTACCAGTCAATTCCTTGGTGTTACAGCCTTGCCAAAAGGTGGGATAACAAGATGTATAGTATTATTCACAACAGGCTTTATGTCTGACTCGAAGTTTATGTTTTTCCCTTAAACTCTCGGGTGCTCAAAATTGATTTGAGTAGGCTGAAGTCAGAGTTTCTTTTAGGTTTAGTAGGATGAAGAAGCTACCGAAGGAGAGAAGGAGGCTAACTGATAGCTATTTAAGAGTTGTTGTTCTTTGTTTTGTGTTTACTTCCGCTGTGTATTAGGTCAATCGTGACTATATGACTCTGATCATCCAAGGGAGCATCTTCATATGTCACTTTTGGCGTATTTTGTAATAAGTATATTTTATCACTGTTTGGGAAACGGTTGGGTTTATGTAATTTGAATATGAAACATCTATTTTGAAATGTAATGGAAAACTGTTGTTTTGAAATATGTGCTTTGTTTCATATTCGAGTGCTTTTGATATTATTGATACCATTAACATAGCCGTATTTAGTCATTGGAAGTTAATACTATAGATGACTGTAGAATCTATAGCGCTTAGCTTTGGGCCTCTAGATAGGGGATGTTACAGCTTGGTATCAGAGTATGGGTTATGAAATACTTTAACTAATGGGTTATGAAATACTTTAACTAAAACGATTTTTAAAACATAATCTTAGGAACTAGAGATAGGATCGGGGTATGGGATAATGCTATGGTAACGTACTTGTATTTGCTATATAAGTATACTCTATATCTCTAGACTCCTATCTTTGTTAGGCTATTCTTTTGTATCTCACGTGGTTTGAATACAGATATGGACGGAAGAAGAGGCAGGGTTAATCTTGGAGGAGAAAGCACCACTAAAATGGAAATGCCGACCAAATGCTAGAAGAGGTCCAGGTCAGGCTCAAGCTGAAAATGTTGGTGCTGGTGTTCCCCAAGTAGATTTGGGAGCCACGTATCGGTTTTTTGTAAACATAATGCAAGCTAGAATCACAGCTGGAGTTGTTAGAGGTAATGCTGCTAGAGGAGGAGTTCAAGAAGCTCCAGTAGTCAATCAGTATGATAACTTGAGCAAAGACTATACTAGGCTTGGAGGAAAACCATTTATCGGAACAAAGGATGCTATTGAGGTAAAAAAACTGGCTGCTCCATTATGAGAGGACTTTTGCTGACCTAGGGCTCAACGACGAGCATAAAAGAAGACTTGCTTCAAGATAGCTTCAAGGAGCTGGTTTATTTTGGTGGAATACTGTAACTGCTGGCATGGATGAAGAGACCATGACATGGGCGGAGTTTAGAAGGAAGTTTCAAGAATGGTTCATGTCAGTAATGGCGCAGTCTATCTTGGTCAGGAAGTTTGCTGAGCTGGAACAAGGAGAATTGTCAGTTTTGGAATATGCTAGTAGATTCGAAGAGTTAGCCCGGTATGGGTATGCCACTGTTGACACAGTGTTGAAGAGAAATGAAAAGTTTATTAGAGGTCTAAAGCCGAAATTACTAGAGCTACTTTACCGCACATCAGAGACACGTGTGATGTGGTAGTGGAAATGACATTGAGACATGAAGAGATGTTAGCTTGTTCGGAGAAGAAGAAGGAGAAGGAGGTCTAGGTCGGACATGGCCAAAAGAGAAAGTTTTCCACAAAAAGAATGCTCGGAATGGAGGTGCGACAAAGAAAGGAAAGTCTGTGATGGTCTGCTATAAGTGTGATAAGAAAGGCCATTATACTCATGAGTGCCGAACAAGAAAAGGAAAGAAGGCTGGTGAGAAGAAAGGAATCAGATGCTTTAACTGTGATCAAATTGGGCACTACAAGAACCATTGCAAAGAGACAGCAAAAGGAGATAAAGGCCAAGTGTTTGCATTGGAGCCTGCTACGTCAAAGCCGACTACGCAGGAGAAGGGAAGAACAGTATTGGGAGGTACACTTCAGATCTATGATACGCCTGTTAGCGTTTTGTTTGATACTAGTGCATCATACTCTTTTATATCTCGGTGTTTGGTAATAAACTTAACCTAGAACCCACATATTTAGTTACTTCCTCAATGGTTGCAAATCTAATAGGAGGATATGCGACACTTGGGATGAAGTGTGACCACTTAGAGTTTGACCTGCTAGGTTACACCTTTGTTTGCAGTGTGCATGTATTTGATTTTGTTGGGTTCGGAATTATATTGGGTACGGATTGGCTATGTGATTATGATGCTAGGATATTTTGACTAGATAGGAAAATATCATTTAGACACCCGGATTGTAATGATCGGATAGTTTATACTATAGAAAACCCCTATTGTGAGGTGAATGCTTTGTTGGGTGTCATGGAATTGGAGGATGAGTTAAACCGTGTTTCCGTAGTTAGAGAATTCGCGGATGTATTTGAACCTGTAGTTGGATTGCCGCCGAAATGGGCCATTGAATTTCAAATTGATTTAGTGCCTAATGCAGAACCGGTGAGTAGGCCGCCAAGCAGGATGACACCAACGGAGATGAGGGAGTTGAAAACTCAGTTGGTGGATTTGGCAGGAAAAAGTTTTATTAGACTAAGTAGTTCGCCTTAGGGAGCTGCCGCTGTATTTGTTAAAAAGCCGGACGGATCGTTAAGGCTATGTATCGATTATCATAAGCTGAATGAAAAGACGATAAAGAATCGATATCCACTGCCAAGGATTGACGATTTGTTCGATCAGTTGAGCGGGGCCAAAATATTCTCTCAGTTAGATTTGGAAACATGATTTCATCGGCTTAGAGTAGCGGAAGGCAATATACCTTTAACAGCGTTCAGGATGAGATATGGATCGTACGAATGGTTAGTTATGTCGTTCGGACTTACTAATGCGCTAGCATTTTTTGTAGATTTGATGAATCGAATCTTTTGAGAGCACTTGGACAGATTTGTGTTGGTTTTTATAGATGATATTATGATATACTCTAAGGATGAGAAAGAGTATGAAGTTCATCTTAGAGTTGTGCTGGAGACGCTGAGGCAGCATCAGCTAATGGAAAAGTTTTTAAAGTGCCATTTTTGGAAGAAGGAAATGAAGTTTCTTGGACACATGGTTTCGGAGAAAGGATTGTCAGTTGATCCAGAAAAGATCAAAGCCGTTAATAGTTGGAAGAGGCCAGAAACGGTAACAGAGATAAGAAGTTTTCTTGGATTGACTGGATATTATCGAAGGTTTATAAAGGATTTCTCGTGGATTGCAGCGCCGATGACTAAGCTAACACAAAAGGATGTAACGTTTGTATGGACCGATAAGTGTGAGGAAGCATTTCAGATCTTGAAGCACTTGTTGACCCATGCACCTGTGTTAGTGGTTCCGGAGGGGAATCAAGATTTAGTTGTTTATACTGATGCATGTGGAACAGGAATGGGAGCTATACTAATGCAGAGGGGTAAAGCGATTGCTTGCGCTTCTAGACAGCTTAGGTCGCATGAGGTTAGGTATCCAACGCATGACTTGGAATTGGCTGCAGTTATATTTGCACTGAAGGTGTGGAGGCATTACCTTTTGGGAGAAAGGTTTGAGCTTTATACAGATCATAAGTCGTTGAAGTACTTGTTCTCTAAAAAGGAGTTGAACATAAGACAACAAAGATGGTTGGAATTTCTAGCCACTTATGATTTTGGAATAGTGTACACACCCGGAAAAGGAAATAAGGTTGCAGATGCGCCCAGTAGGAAGCATCAAAAATGCAGTATTAGCTATGATGGCAGAATGGAAAGACTCAGAAGCATTGTCAGCTTGTAGAGTACTGTGGAGATCCGAGGCTGAGTCTAGTGAAGAATCTGCTAGGCTGTCTTGTTTAGAAGTTCGACCGGTAATGATCGAGAAGATAGCTTCTAAACAGGAGCAAGATCCAGCTCTGGCTGAACGAATCAAAAAGCTAAGGGAAGGAAGGGAGAGCGATGATTTAAAGGATTTCCATCTTGACCAAAATGGATTGTTGAGAAAGAAGGGCAGATTATGTGTTCCAAATGTGAGAGACATAAGGAAGGAAGTCTTGGAGGAATGCCATCATTCAAAGTTCATTATCCATCCAGGAGGAACGAAGATGTATAAAGATATGAAGAGAAGTTTCTTCTGGGAAGGCATGAAGAGGGATGTTGGCTTATGGGTAAAACAGTGTTTGAATTGTCAGTAGGTTAAAGCCGAACATCAAAAGCTGAGTGGATTGCTTCAGCCATTGGACATTTCGGTATGGAAGTGGGAATCCATTTCTATGGATTTTGTTGATGGATTGCCGAGATCTAATAGAGGGAATGAAAATGTATGGGTCATAGTAGACAGATTGACCAAGAGCGCCCATTTCATTCCGGTTAAGGAAAACAGGACGGCACCTGTATTGGCAAAGTTATTCATGAAGAATGTGGTTAGACTTCATGGAATTCCTAGTAGTATTGTTAGTGATAGAGATTCATTGTTTACTAGCAAGTTCTGGAAAAGTCTTTATGAAAGCTTAGGAACCAAGCTCAAGATGAGTACCGCTTACAATCCACAGATTGATGGAAAAATGCAAAGAGTTAACAAAATTTTAGAGGACTTGTTACGAACTTGTGTGTTAGACTTCGGGGATCATAGGAGGACCACCTACACCTAGTCGTATTTTCATATAACAATAGTTATCAAACTAGTATAGGAATGGAACCATTTGAGGCTTTGTATGGAAGACCAAGCAAATCCCCTACATGTTGGTTAGAGACAGGGGATAGATTGATTCTTGGTCCTGATTTGGTGAAAGAAGTAGCAAAAAAGATTGAGCTAGTAAGGGCGAGAATGAAGGAAGCTCAGTCTAGACAAAAAAGCTATGCAGATGAAAGACGAAAAGATTTAGAATTCTCGGTTGGAGATCATGTTTTCGTCAAAGTATCGCCGATGAAAGGTATTATCAGGTTCGGAAAGATAGGGAAGTTATCACCATGATTCATAGGATCATTCCCTATTTTAGAAAGTATCGGGAAACTCGCGTATAGTGTAGAATTACCAAGTAATTTGGTGGGAGTACACAATGTTTTTCATGTATCTCATCTGAGGAAATGTGTTAGGGATGCAGATACTACTATAGCACCGACTGTGTTAAAGGACTTAGTAATGGAACCAGATATGACTATAGTTAGGAAGCCTATCCGGATAGTCACAAGAGATGAGAAGAAGTTGATGAACAAGACAGTCAAATTAGTGAAAGTCCAGTGGAGTGACGATGCTAGAGAATGTACTTAGGAGACTGAGAGC
This sequence comes from Allium fistulosum, assembly GCA_030737815.1. Classification (NCBI taxonomy): domain Eukaryota; kingdom Viridiplantae; phylum Streptophyta; class Magnoliopsida; order Asparagales; family Amaryllidaceae; genus Allium; species Allium fistulosum. Next base: position 504,250,883 of record CM060903.1, on the reverse strand, counting down.
AGGATTAGAGACGCTTATCCTGATTTGTTTTGATGTATGTTTTACCTTTGATTGTTTGATGTGTTCCTTATCGTAATAACGAGGACGAAATTCTTTAAGGAGTAGAGATTGCAACACCCTATATTTTTAGTAACATTATTTAGAATATTTAATTGGCTAATTAAATAAAATAATGTAAGATGATTAATAGATTGAGATTTGATTAAAATTTAGGGTAGCTGTGCCTTGTTAATGTGTAATTTAAAACGAGATAACATGAATAAGATATGTTAGGAAATAAGGAAAGGAAAAATGGGAAATAGGATGAACTTATACACTAAACCCTTAGCAAAACAAACACACATTCATTCCATTTTTTTCAAGCAAAAACATCCTAAGGCCGGCCACCATTTTCAATCTTAAGAGTAGGTAAAAGCTAGGATTTCAAGAAGAAGAAGTGAATCAATTTGTTCAACATTAAATCTCGTATCTTTAATCACAAAGCTAAGGTGAATGATTACTACATCCCATTTTTCTTATAGTTTTCGGATTTAAGGGTAAACCGAAATAATTTTGCATGATTATGCCATGTTTTGAATGATGGAAAGTTTATATATATGCTTGTTGATGTTTTATGCATATTCACATAAGTTTTTTTGATATGTTTGATATGAAAACCCTATAAAATGACATCCAAATGCCTTGCAAATTTTTATGTAGATTGAAAATGATATTTTAGATATGGGATTCGATTTTCATAATTTTCTGAATTATGGTGGATTTTATATTAATTTTATAGGGAAGAAAATGATGTATTGGGTTATAAATTATTTTTGGCAAAATAAATAATTATTTGGGTCTGAAATTTATATATGTTAGAAAACATAATGAAGAGGATTTTTGAAATTTTTATGAATTTTCCTAAGTGTTTTGATGAATATATAAATTTATTTAAGGTATTGGACTTAAACGTTTTATATATTTAATTAAGGAGAATGGGTGTTTTGCAAAAGATTTAAATTAACTAATTGGTTCTAAAAATGTGCAGTACTTTTTAGTGGTAAAGAAAAGAGGAAACCAATCAAAATTTTACACGTAAAGCAGGTTAGGTGAAAAGAACTGTTTATTTCAGGCTTTTAAACTATTTCATTGCTTTCGGCACCTGCTTCCGCCTCAGATGGCGTTCGACCAAGTCCCTCCACCTCCATCTCCATCGAAACCATTGCACCTGGTATCAAGAAATTGGTACGTAGCGAATTGGATAGAAGGCGAAAGGTATGAGGTCGAAACCATAGGTTCGGAAGGGGTCAAAAAGTCACTTTGTTTTTAAATTATAATGCGACTGCTTGCTATCGACTAAATGGCTTTCGACTCAGTTAGCTTTCGACTGGGTCAATGGATTTAAAAGAGATGGTTTCGAATGGGTTTCACTTTGGTTTTAAATATTTGCTTTCGACAAAGTCAAAACCTTTTTAGCTGCCGCTTTCTACCTTTTGATTGCAATGCTTTCGAAGAGAATACTTTGTTTTTTTGACTACTTCTCCAATGCTTTTGAAGGGATGGTTTCGACACCATCACTTCTTTACTAAGGAAATGGATTTGAAACAGATGCTTTCGACTTAAATGTTATAAAGACCCTTTTTCTATAATCGAAGTATAACCCAAATGGTTTCGAAAGAGATGGTTTAATGGTTTTGAAAGAAGTGCTTTCAACTTCAATGGGCTTCTTATCCTTTTGCTCTACTTCAAGGCAAAATTCAAAAGGTTTCGACCGAGATTGTAACAACCCGGGGTTTTTGCATCGATTTAATATCGTCATTAGACGATTAAATCGTTTGTTAATTGCTATTGCAGTTTTGAATCGATTTGAAATTCTTTTGTAAATTTGGTTAAATGTTGAAGCGGGCTTTAAAGAAAAATTATCGTGGCCCATATTGGTTGTTTGCCATGATAACCACCTAGGGCAAACCCGATCCCCTCTTTCATTTTCATTCGAACACTAAACAAAAAACGAAAAGAAAAATGGTGGCTCGTCTTCGTTCCTTTTCAATAAATTAGGGCTTGTAAAATTTCGTTGAAGTTGCCACTTTCAGTAGTTTGATCGAATGCAATCTGCTGTTCTTCTATTATGCTTCGGCAATCAATCCCTTTTCTCGGCTTGTGCTCGGCTACTTCAAGTTGATCGAATTCGACTTTTCTCTGGTGTGTTATTTGTTCCTTTTGCTTTCTGGATTCGTTGTTTGTCTCGATCGAATGCTAAGGTGAGTTCTACTCACATCTTATTCATACTCAAGTGTAATTAGGGTTTGAATTCTTTTGTTTTCGTGATTTTGGGTTTCATAGTTTGGTTTTGTGAATTTCTGGTGACTTCGAGCTTGACTTTGACTTTGTGAAAATATGAACTTGTTCGATTTTTCTTAGCTGTCACGGCTTGTTTAATTTCTGACTTGGTTTCATTTTACTCCGGCCTTGACTTTGTTTGATAATATCTGACCATGGCGCTGATTTTTGCCTTGCCTTCCTTGTTGACTTTGGCATGACCATGGTTTTGATGGTTTGAACTTCGACTTTGATAAAACTGTTAATTGTTGTTCCATGTTGCACTGTTGCTGTTCAATTTGAAATTATTGACTCGGCTATGTATATATATGTTGACTTTGTAGACTTGAGCCTTGTGATCTTCATTGCATATTGAACTAAACCGTGTTGTCTGAAATTTGATATTAACTCAAGTTGCATTCCATTGTTCACTTTAAGCGTGTTGGTTCATCACGGTTTATATGTGCACATCAGTGTCATCCCGGTAGTGTTTTCAACCTGATGCTTGTAGTTGTTCATCCTGTCACTATACGTGTGCATTCATGTGTGTTTGCCTGGTCTCTCTGGTCTTTGACTTGTGAACTGCCTTTCATGTGTGTTTGCCTGGTCTCTCTGGTCTTTGACTTGTGAACTGCCTTTGTTGATTTAGTGGTGCACTTGCTTGATGGTCTGATTCCTTCGTTTGTTGGTTTGTGACCTTATCTCATTTGCATATGATGCTTAGTATTTTGATCGTATCATACCTGAATCCTGCACATATGTATGTTGTATATATTGGTGGATTAGTGCAGTTTCATTGTGACTTCACTGTTGACATGTGCATTGCCTTTGTGGTCTTCACACATGTAGTGGTTGGGTCTGTTCAAATAACGGGTTGGTCGAGTTTGCAGTCTGCATATATGTTGTTTCATGTGCTTGTTCTTTCAAGTCAGTTGCATTTGAATTTGACTGTCTTGTTGAGTTTACTTGAGATTGCACTTCAGTTTCTTGTATATGTATACAAGTGTTCCCTTGATTCATTGAGCTTGCATTTGAGTTGTAGCTGTTGTTCTTGACTTCGGGTTGCACTGCCACATGATGCTTGTATTCATCTGGACTTGTTTGATTCTGGCCCATGTTTTGTGTACTTTGGTATTTGCAGTTATACTTCATTTGATCACTGTTCTTGTTGACTTTGGCTTGATAATGTCTAACTTGGATTTTCTTTGATCCTGAGTTGTTGGTTGATTTTTGAAATTGTATTTGAGTAGAACCCGATTTTTGGGTTTGACCTTGTGTTCATTTGTGACTTTCAAAGAACTTTCGTGTATTCATCACGGTTGTGGCGAGGCAGTACACGCGTGCGTGTACTGCAGCCACACTGATTTGTCGTTATAATTGATATTTCAATTATTTGAATTGTTTGTGTTCAATTCAATATTTGGGAATTATATTTGATTCAGTTCGATTGATCATTTTGTTGTGTCTAATTATCTATTCGATAATTAGATTTTGAGTTTCTAATTATTATTTAATAATTGGATTTTGTGTTAATTGTCGTTTAGGCAATTCTATTGTTTTCTAAATTATCTTCATTGATAATCTTTCTTTTATCTTTGTTGATGATTTGAATTTGCTGATTTGCTGTTTAACACTATTTAGTGTTATATCTATTGTTATTCGATTTCCTTGTTAAAGGATTGGATAGACGAGATTTCTATGACTGTCGTCTATTTGATATTTGATTTTTATTGCTTCTGTGCATTAATAACTGAGTTTGATTTAGACTGACCCGTGTATTATTTTCTCTTGAAAGTAATACTCGGGTCAGACCCGAGTTATTTCAGGTTGTAGATATCTTGCTTTGGGTTGCTGTTTGAGCTATGAAGACTTTTCTTATCTTTTGGAGTAGTCGTGTCATAGTATAGGTTGATATGTATTCATGTATATTAGTCAATAATGTACTTGTATATATAACTTCCAGAGTCGACAGTTGTAGTTGTATCATATGTATTGTGTCAAATGTATTGTAACTGACATTAGTAATATATATATATATATATATATATATATATATATATATATATATATGAGACTTTTGTTATCTGTGTTCCGCATTTTATTATCTGTGTTATTATTATATATATTGTCCTAAACTATTATGAACCATTGTAGTTCGTTTTATACTGGAATTGGGTATGTCGATGGGAGTAAATAAATAAGAGATAAAAATTGAAAAATATATACCACTCCTATCGAGGTAACCAATACTAGTGTAAGGCCAACTACGGATGGCCGCTCCTATCCAGCCTTATTTTTCGTAATAACAGACAGTATTTCTTTTAATACTCTTTGTTATTGTGAGCATAGAGGTGGGGCGTCACAGTTGGTATCAGAGCTTGGGGTTTATGGACATAATATAAAACATAACTTAGATGGAACATGTGTTACAACTATTGGTCGATGTTTTTATTTGTGCTTTGAGTCAAAAACTAAAGTTTTGAATTTTGATGAAATTTTTAAATATCTTTATTTAAAAATAAAAGTGAAACTGTGTTTTGATGATTTGATTGATTTCTGTTCCGTTTATCAGAGTGCGCAGCGAAAGCAGTGATACTGTTTTCGCTGAATACAGCTGATAACCTTTTTGATTTAAAATCAAAATATGAAATTGAAATAAATTTCATTTGTTGTTTACATAGCTGAGTTTATTTTGTTTCTTTGAAAATTTCGAATCCGATTTGAGGATTCGAAGCGATTGTAGTTATGTGATTTTTGTTGAGTTTTTGCTGTTTTGAATTATCTTCATTGAAGATACATTCGAATGATTTCTTTGTTCATTTTGTAGTATACGTGCAATTTTGAGTTGCACGTTACTGCATTAATTTAACGTTGAACCAATGTTTGGTTTAAATGTAGTTTGTTGCCGTTATTTTATAATGGGATTTTTACATCGGTGCTAAATTTTTGAAGCACGGTGTTTTGTGACATTTTTGATGAATGAAAATTCACTGGTATTATATTTCGATACGAATTATTTTGATGAGATTTTGACGTTTAAAAATTACTGTCGCTTTGACTTCAGTAACCGTCAAATTTTAAAAGTGGATTTTCAAGCGGTTATTCCGCAATGCTGATTTTGAGATTCGTTTTACGATGTTTTCGGAAGTGCAATTTTCTTTTCGAAATTGCTACTAATGTTGTTGCTTTAATCACGTGATTGGAAAATCGTTTTAAAATGAAAATTGTTTTATAAAAATTTTAACAGTTTGCGCTTTCAAAAGAATGAGGAAGCGACTTAAACGATTCAGCAAAATCGAGGACTATGACCCCTTTCTTTTACTGATTCGCTTAACTCCGGACTTGTCCAGTTGAGAATGTGAATTGTTATTTTTATAAAATAAATAAAATTGTTTTCAGGAATTTTACAGTTTGCGCTTTCAAAGGAATGAGGAAGCGATTTAAAAGATTTAGAAAAATCGAGGACTATGAACCCTTTCTTTTACTGTTTCGCTTAATTCCGGACTTGTCCGTTTGAGAATGTAAAATGTATTTTTACAAAATACACAATTTTGCACTTTCAAGGAAACGATGAAGAGAATCAAACGATTTAGTAAAACACGTGGTATGGGACATGTGCATTTGCTATTTCGGTTAATTCCGGACTCGTTAATTGAAATATCTGCTGTTTTGAGGATTTTGTGTGCTTTCGAGCCACTATGATGGACCTTCGGGTCATATGTTGGACCTTCGGGTCATATGATGGACCTTCGGATCAAATACCAGTACTAGACCTTCGGGTCACTCTGCGGACCTTCGGGTCATTTGTTGGGCGCCAAAATTATGTTGAGTACTTGGTAGGCTTCGGCCATTTGTTGATGCACGTGCGGCGAACTAAAAACTCGCCATCTGATGGGATCGATCCCAGCTTTTATGTTGATTTTCTAGTCTTCTTAATTGATTTCTAGATATTTGTTGTTTCTAATTATCTGCAGGTAATTAGATATCTGATGTTATGAGATTTAATTATCGTATCGGTAATTAAATATTTGCTGTTATGAGATTTAATTATCGTATCGATAATTAGATATTTGTTGAATCTAATTATCGTTTTTGATAATCAGATATTTGTTGTTTCTGATTATCGTTTTTGATAATTCGATATTTGTTGATTTGAGATTTCTGATTATCGTTTTTAATAATTAGATATTTGTTGATTTGAGATTTCTGATTATCGTTTTTGATAATTAGATATTTGTTGATTTGTGATTTCTGATTATCGTTTTTGATAATTAGATATTTGTTGATTTGAGATTTCTGATTATCATTTTTGATAGTTAGATATTTGTTGATTTGTGATTTCTGATTATCGTTTTGATAGTTAGATAATTGTTGATTTGATGTTTTCTGATTATCGTTTTTGATAATTAGACATTTGTTGATTTGAGATTTCTGATTATCGTTTTTGATAATTAGACATTTGTTGATTTGAGATTTCTGATTATCGTTTTTTATAATTAGATATTTGATGTTTTCTGATTATCGTTTTTGATAATTAGGTATTTGTTGATTGAGATTTCTAATTATCGTTTTTGATAATTAGATAATTGATGTTTTCTGATTATCGTTTTTGATAATTAGATATTTGTTGATTGAGATTTCTGATTTTCGTGCTTGATAATTAGATATGTGTTGATTTGAGAGTTCTGATTATCGTTTTTGTTAATTAGATAATTATGTTTTCTGATTATCGTTTTTGATAATCGGATATGTGCTAGTTTTGCGTATTATGAGATTTTCTAGTCTCTAATTGATTCTAGAGTATGCTAATTTTATTGAATTGCTGTTTTCTATCTATCTCTGTTGATAGTTAGAGTTTGATGATTGTGAAGTTTGTGTTTTCTAGTTATTCGATGGATAACTAGATATTTGCAGTTTTGCGATTTGTGATTTGTGTTTTCTAATTATCTTTGTTGATAATTAGATTTTGCTGTTTTCTAATTATCGTATCGATAATTAGATATTGCTAATGTGTGATTTCTGTATTTCTGATTATCTAATTGATAATTGAAAGTTGCTGATAATTGTATTTATTCAGTTCTGCTGTTTTCTGATTATCTATTGGATAATTAGATTTTGTTGAGAATTTGTGAATCTCTTTTATGAAATTGAAAGATTTCTTTAGTGTTGGGTTCTCGATCTTTATTTTTCTAACTTAACCAGTTTATGTTATAAGAATAATAGTGGATGACGACCTTAATTATGAAAATTGCGGGGACGCAATTTTTATAAGGAGGGGAGTCTGTAACAACCCGGGGTTTTTGCATCGATTTAATATCGTCATTAGACGATTAAATCGTTTGTTAATTGCTATTGCAGTTTTGAATCGATTTGAAATTCTTTTGTAAATTTGGTTAAATGTTGAAGCGGGCTTTAAAGAAAAATTATCGTGGCCCATATTGGTTGTATGTCGTGATAACCACCTAGGGCAAACCCGATCCCCTCTTTCATTTTCATTCGAACCCTAAACAAAAAACGAAAAGAAAAATGGTGGCTCGTCTTCGTTCCATTTCAATAAATTAGGGCTTGTAAAATTTCGTTGAAGTTTCCGCTTTCAGTAGTTTGATCAAATGCAATTTGCTGTTCTTCTATTATGCTTCGGCAATCAATCCTTTTTCTCAGCTTGTGCTCGGCTGCTTCAAGTTGATCGAATTCGACTTTTCTCTGGTGTGTTATTTGTTCCTTTTGCTTTCTGGATTCGTTGCTTGTCTCGATCGAATGCTAAGGTGAGTTCTACTCACATCTAATTCATACTCAAGTGTAATTAGGGTTTGAATTCTTTTGTTTTCGTGATTTTGGGTTTCACAGTTTGGTTTTGTGAATTTATGGTGACTTCGAGCTTGACTTTGACTTTGTGAAAATATGAACTTGTTCGATTTTTCTTAGCTGTCACGGCTTGTTTAATTTCTGTCATGGTTTCATTTTACTCCGGCCTTGACTTTGTTTGATAATATCTGACCATGGCGCTGATTTTTTCCTTGCTTTCCTTGTTGACTTCGGCATGACCACGGTTTTGATTTCGGTTTGAACTTCGACTTTGATAAAACTGTTAATTGTTGTTCCATGTTGCACTGTTGCTGTTCAATTTGAAATTATTGACTCGGCTATGTATATATATGTTGACTTTGTAGACTTGAGCCTTGTGATCTTCATTGCATATTGAACTAAACCCTGTTGTCTGAAATTTGATATTAACTCAAGTTGCATTCCATTGTTCACTTTAAGCGTGTTGGTTCATCACGGTTTATATGTTCACATCAGTGTCATCCCTGTAGTGTTTTCAACCTGATGCTTGTAGTTGTTCATCCTGTCACTATGCTTGTGCATTCATGTGTGTTTGCCTGGTCTCTCTGGTCTTTGACTTGTGAACTGCCTTTCATGTGTGTTTGCCTGGTCTCTCTGGTCTTTGACTTGTGAACTGCCTTTGTTGATTTAGTGGTGCACTTGCTTGATGGTCTGATTCCTTTGTTTGTTGGTTTGTGACCTTATCTCATTTGCATATGATGCTTAGTATTTTGATCGTATCATACCTGAATCCTGCACATATGTATGTTGTATATATTGGTGGATTAGTGCAGTTTCATTGTGACTTCACTATTGTCATGTGCATTGCCTTTGTGGTCTTCACACATGTAGTGGTTGGGTCTGTTCAAATCACGGGTTGGTCGAGTTTGCAGTCTGCATATATGTTGTTTCATGTGCTTTCTTTCAAGTCAGTTGCATTTGAATTTGACTGTCTTGTTGAGTTTACTTGAGATTGCACTTCAGTTTCTTGTATATGTATACAAGTGTTCCCTTGATTCATTGAGCTTGCATTTGAGTTGTAGGTGTTGTTCTTGACTTCGGGTTGCACTGCCACATGATGCTTGTATTCATCTGGACTTGTTTGATTCTGACCCATGTTTTGTGTACTTTGGTATTTGCAGTTATACTTCATTTGATCACTGTTCTTGTTGACTTTGGCTTGATAATGTCTAACTTGGATTTGCTTTGAGCCTGAGTTGTTGGTTGATTTTTGAAATTGTATTTGAGTTGAACCCGATTTTTGGGTTTGACCTTGTGTTCATTTGTGACTTTCATTGAACTTTCGTGTATTTCATCATGGTTGTGGCGAGGCAGTACACGCGTGTGTGTACTACAGCCACACTGATTTGTCGTTTTAATTGATATTTCAATTATTTGAATTGTTTGTGTTTAATTCAATATTTGGGAATTGTATTTGATTCAGTTCGATTGATCATTTTGTTGTGTCTAATTATCTATTCGATAATTAGATTCTGAGTTTCTAATTATAATTTAATAATTGGATTTTGTGTTAATTATCGTTTAGACAATTCTATTGTTTTCTAAATTATCTTCATTGATAATCTTTCTTTTATCTTTGTTGATGTTTTGAATTTGCTAATTTGCTGTTTACACTATTTAGTGTTATATCTATCGTTATCCGATTTCCTTGTTATAGGATTGGATAGACGAGATTTCTGTGACTGTCGTCTATTTGATATTTGATTTTTATTGCTTCTGTGCATTAATAACTGAGTTTGAATTAGACTGACCCGTGTATTATTTTCTTTTGAATGTAATACTCGGGTCAGACCCGAGTTATTTCAGGTTGTAGATATCTTGCTTTGGGTTGTTGTTTGAGCTATGAAGACTTTTCTTATCTTTTGGAGTAGTCGTGTCATAGTATAGGTTGATATGTATTCATGTATATTAGTCAATAATGTACTTGTATATATAACTTCCAGAGTTGATAGTTGTAGTTGTATCATATGTATTGTGTCAAATGTATTGTTACTGACATCAGTTATATATATATATATATAAGACTTTTGTTATCTGTGTTCTGCATTTTATTATCTGTGTTATTATTATATATATTGTCCTAAACTATTATGAACCATCGTAGTTCGTTTTATACTGGAATTGGGTATGTCGATGGGAGTAAATAAATAAGAGATAAAAATTGAAAAATATATACCACTCCTATCGAGGTAACCAATACTAGTGTAAGGCCAACTACGGATGGCCGCTCCTATCCAGCCTTATTCTTCATAATAACAGACAGTATTTCTTTTAATACTCTTTGTTATTGTGAGCATAGAGGTGGGGCGTCACAATTGGTATCAGAGCTTGGGGTTTATGGACATAATATAAAACATAACTTAGATGGAACATGTGTTACAACTATTGGTCGATGTTTTTATTTGTGCTTTGAGTCAAAAACTAAAGTTTTGAATTTTGATGAAATTTTTAAATATCTTTATTTAAAAATAAAAGTGAAACTGTGTTTTGATGATTTGATTGATTTGTGTTCCGTTTATCAGAGTGCGCAGCGGAAGCAGTGACACTGTTTTCGCTGAATACAGCTGATAACCTTTTTGATTTAAAAATCAAAATATGAAATTGAAATAAATTTCATTTGTTGTTTACATAGCTGAGTTTATTTTGTTTCTTTGAAAATTTCGAATCCGATTTGAGGATTCGAAGCGATTGCAGTTATGTGATTTTTGTTGAGTTTTTGCTGTTTTGAATTATCTTCATTGAAGATACATTCGAATGATTTCTTTGTTCATTTTATAGTATACGTGCAATTTTGAGTTGCACGTTACTGCATTAATTTAACGTTGAACCGATGTTTGGTTTAAACGTAGTTTGTTGCCGTTATTTTATAACGGGATTTTTACATCGGTGCTAAATTTTTGAAGCACGGTGTTTTGTGACATTTTTGTTGAATGAAACTTCACTGGTATTATATTTCGATGCGAATTATTTTGATGAGATTTTGACGTTTAAAAATTACTGTCGCTTTGACTTCAGTAACCGTCAAATTTTAAAAGTGGATTTTCAAGCGGTTATTCCGCAATGCTAAATTTGAGATTCGTTTTACGATGTTTTGGGAAGTGCAATTTTCTTTTCGAAATTGCTACTAATGTTGTTGCTTTAATCACGTGATTGGAAAATCGTTTTAAAATGAAAATTGTTTTATAAATTTCTAATAGTTTGCGCTTTCAAAAGAATGAGGAAGCGACTTAAACGATTCAGCAAAATTGAGGACTATGACCCCTTTCTTTTACTGATTCGCTTAACTCCGGACTTGTCCAGTTGTGAATGTGAATTGTTATTTTTATAAAATAAATAAAATTGTTTTCAGGAATTTTACAGTTTGCGCTTTCAAAGGAACGGGGAAGCGATTTAAACGATTCAGCAAAATCAAGGACTATGAACCCTTTCTTTTACTGTTTCGCTTAATTCCGGACTTGTCAGTTTGAGAATGTAAAATGTATTTTTACAAAATACACAATTTTGCACTTTCAAGGAAACGATGAAGAGAATCAAACGATTTAGTAAAACACGTGGTATGGGACATGTGCGTTTGCTATTTCGGTTAATTCCGGATTCGTTAATTGAAATATCTGCTGTTTTGATGATTTTGATGATTTTGTGTGCTTTCGAGCCACTATGATGGACCTTCGGGTCAAATACCAGTACTAGACCTTCGGGTCACTCTGCGGACCTTCGGGTCATTTGTTGGGCGCCAAAATTATGTTGAGTACTTGGTAGGCTTCGGCCATTTGTTGATGCACGTGCAGCGAACTAAAAACTCGCCATCTGATGGGATCGATCCAAGCTTTTATGTTGATTTTCTAGTCTTCTTAATTGATTTCTAGATATTTGTTGTTTCTAATTATCTGCAGGTAATTAGATATCTGATGTTATGAGATTTAATTATCGTATCGGTAATTAAATATTTGCTGTTATGAGATTTAATTATCGTATCGATAATTAGATATTTTTGTTTCTGATTATCGTTTTTGATAATCGGATATTTGTTGTTTCTGATTATCGTTTTTGATAATTAGATATTTGTTGATTTGAGATTTCTGATTATCATTTTTGATAATTAGATATTTGTTGATTTGAGAATTCTGATTATCGTTTTTGATAATTAGATATTTGTTGATTTGAGATTTCTGATTATCGTTTTTGATAATTAGATATTTGTTGATTTGAGATTTCTGATTATCGTTTTTGATAGTTAGATATTTGTTGATTTGTGATTTATGATTATCGTTTTGATAGTTAGATAATTGTTGATTTGATGTTTTCTGATTATCATTTTTGATAATTAGACATTTGTTGATTTGAGATTTCTGATTATCGTTTTTGATAATTAGACATTTGTTGATTTGAGATTTCTGATTATCGTTTTTGATAATTAGACATTTGTTGATTTGAGATTTCTGATTATCGTTTTTGATAATTATATATTTGATGTTTTCTGATTATCGTTTTTGATAATTAGGTATTTGTTGATTGAGATTTCTGATTATCGTTTTTGATAATGAGATAATTGATGTTTTCTGATTATCGTTTTTGATAATTAGATATTTGTTGATTGAGATTTCTGATTTTCATTTTTGATAATTAGATATGTGTTGATTTGAGAGTTCTGATTATCGTTTTTGTTAATTAGATAATTGTGTTTTCTGATTATCGTTTTTGATAATCGGATATGTGCTAGTTTTGCGGATTACGAGATTTTCTAGTCTCTAATTGATTCTAGAGTATGCTAATATTATTGAATTGATGTTTTCTATCTATCTCTGTTGATAGTTAGAGTTTGATGATTGTGAAGTTTGTGTTTTCTAGTTATTCGATGGATAACTAGATATTTGCAGTTTTGCGATTTGTGATTTGTGTTTTCTAATTATCTTTGTTATTAATTAGATTTTGCTGTTTTCTAATTATCGTATCGATAATTAGATATTGCTGTTTTGTGATTTCTGTATTTCTGATTATCTAATTGATAATTGAAAGTTGCTGATAATTGTATTTATTCAGTTCTGCTGTTTTCTGATTATCTATTGGATAATTAGATTTTGTTGAGAATTTGTGAATCTCTTTTATGAAATTGAAAGATTTCTTTGGTGTTGGGTTCTCGATCTTTATTTTTCTAACTTAACCAGTTTATGTTATAAGAATAATAGTGGATGACGACCTTAATTATGAAAATTGCGGGGATGCAATTTTTATAAGGAGGGGAGTCTGTAACAACCCGGGGTTTTTGCATCGATTTAATATCGTCATTAGACGATTAAATCGTTTGTTAATTGCTATTGCAGTTTTGAATCGATTTGAAATTCTTTTGTAAATTTGGTTAAATGTTGAAGTGGGCTTTAAAGAAAAATTATCGTAGCCCATATTGGTTGTTTGTCGTGATAACCACCTAGGACAAACCCGATCCCCTTTTTCATTTTCATTCGAACCCTAAACAAAAAACGAAAAGAAAAATGGTGGCTCGTTTTCGTTCCCTTTCAATAAATTAGGGCTTGTAAAATTTCGTTGAAGTTGCCGCTTTCAGTAGTTTGATCGAATGCAATTTACTGTTCTTCTATTATGCTTCGGCAATCAATCCTTTTTCTCGGCTTGTGCTCGGCTACTTCAAGTTGATCGAATTCGACTTTTCTCTGGTGTGTTATTTGTTCCTTTTGCTTTCTGGATTCGTTGCTTGTCTCGATCGAATGCTAAGGTGAGTTCTACTCACATCTAATTCATACTCAAGTGTAATTAGGGTTTGAATTCTTTTGTTTTGTGATTTTGGGTTTCACAGTTTGGTTTTGTGAATTTCTGGTGACTTCGAGCTTGACTTTGACTTTGTGAAAATATGAACTTGTTCGATTTTTCTTAGTTGTCACGGCTTCTTTAATTTTTGACTTGGTTTCATTTTACTCCGGCCTTGACTTTGTTTGATAATATCTGACCATGGCGCTGATTTTTGCCTTGCCTTCCTTGTTGACTTCGGCATGACCACGGTTTTTATTTTGGTTTGAACTTCGACTTTGATAAAACTGTTAATTGTTGTTCTATGTTGCACTGTTGCTGTTCAATTTGAAATTATTGACTCAGCTATGTATATATATGTTGACTTTGTAGACTTGAGCCTTGTAATCTTCATTGCATATTGAACTAAACCCTGTTGTCTGAAATTTGATATTAACTCAAGTTGCATTCCATTGTTCACTTTAAGCATGTTGGTTCATCACGGTTTATATGTGCACATCAGTGTCATCCCTGTAGTGTTTTCAACCTGATGCTTGTAGTTGTTCATCCTGTCACTATACTTGTGCATTCATGTGTGTTTGCCTGGTCTCTCTGGTCTTTGACTTGTGAACTTCCTTTCATGTGTGTTTGCGTGGTCTCTCTGGTCTTTGACTTGTGAACTACCTTTGTTGATTTAGTGGTGCACTTGCTTGATGGTCTGATTCCTTCGTTTGTTGGTTTGTGACCTTATCTCATTTGCATATGATGCTTAGTATTTTGATCGTATCATACCTGAATCCTGCACATATGTATGTTGTATATATTGGTGGATTAGTGCAGTTTCATTGTGACTTCACTGTTGACATGTGCATTGCCTTTGTGGTCTTCACACATGTACTGGTTGGGTCTGTTCAAATCACGGGTTGGTCGAGTTTGCAATCTGCATATATGTTGTTTCATGTGCTTTCTTTCAAGTCAGTTGCATTTGAATTTGACTGTCTTGTTGAGTTTACTTGAGATTACACTTCAGTTTCTTGTATATGTATACAAGTGTTCCCTTGATTCATTGAGCTTGCATTTGAGTTGTAGCTGTTGTTCTTGACTTCGGGTTGCACTGCCACATGATGCTTGTATTCATCTGGACTTGTTTGATTCTGACCCATGTTTTGTGTACTTTGGTATTTGCAGTTATACTTCATTTGATCACTGTTCTTGTTGACTTTGGCTTGATAATGTCTAACTTGGATTTGCTTTGAGCCTGAGTTGTTGGTTGATTTTTGAAATTGTATTTGAGTTGAACCCGATTTTTGGGTTTGACCTTGTGTTCATTTGTGACTTTCATTGAACTTTCGTGTATTTCATCACGGTTGTGGCGAGGCAGTACACGCGTGCGTGTACTGCAGCCACACTGATTTGTCGTTTTAATTGATATTTCAATTATTTGAATTGTTTGTGTTCAATTCAATATTTGGGAATTGTATTTGATTCAGTTCGACTGATCATTTTGTTGTGTCTAATTATCTATTCGATAATTAGATTCTGAGTTTCTAATTATTATTTAATAATTGGATTTTGTGTTAATTGTCGTTTAGACAATTCTGTTGTTTTCTAAATTATCTTCATTAATAATCTTTCTTTTATCTTTGTTGATGATTTGAATTTGCTGATTTGTTGTTTAACACTATTTAGTGTTATATCTATCGTTATCCGATTTCCTTGTTAAAGGATTGGATAGACGAGATTTCTGTGACTGTCGTCTATTTGATATTTGATTTTCATTGCTTCTGTGCATTAATAACTGAGTTTGAATTAGACTGACCCGTGTATTATTTTCTTTTGAATGTAATACTCGGGTTAGACCCGAGTTATTTCAGGTTGTAGATATCTTGCTTTGGGTTGCTATTTGAGCTATGAAGACTTTTCTTATCTTTTGGAGTAGTCGTGTCATAGTATATGTTGATATGTATTCATGTATATTAGTCAATAATGTACTTGTTTATATAACTTCCAGAGTCGACAGTTGTAGTTGTATCATATGTATTGTGTCAAATGTATTGTAACTGACATAAGTTATATATATATATATATATATATGAGACTTTTGTTATCTGTGTTCCGCATTTTATTATCTGTGTTATTATTATATATATTGTCCTAAACTATTATGAACCATCGTAGTTCGTTTTATACTGGAATTGGGTATGTCGATGGGAGTAAATAAATAAGAGATAAAAATTGAAAAATATATACCACTCCGATCGAGGTAACCAATACTAGTGTC
This sequence comes from Allium fistulosum, assembly GCA_030737815.1. Taxonomy (NCBI): domain Eukaryota; kingdom Viridiplantae; phylum Streptophyta; class Magnoliopsida; order Asparagales; family Amaryllidaceae; genus Allium; species Allium fistulosum. The sequence continues at coordinate 504,234,721 of CM060903.1, read as the reverse complement.
AGGCCAACTACGGATGGCCACTCCTATCCAACTTTATTCTTCGTAATAACAGACAGTATTTCTTTTAATACTCTTTGTTATTGTGAGCATAGAGGTGGGGCGTCACAGAGATGGTTTTTAAATGTTTCAAAGCAGTAAACTTTGAATAGTTTCGAAAGGTTTCCACATGTTTTAAATTAAACCCAAAGGCTTTCGAAAGGTTTAGTATTTCAATGCTTTCGAAAGAGTTTTAATGAATGGTTACGAAGGGGTGGTTCCCCAGGGTTTCGAAGGGGTCGAAAGGGAAGGTTTTTCTTTATTTTTGAAGCTTTCGATGAAAAGAAAGGAAGGGTTTTTCCAATGTTTTCGAAAGGAAATGTTTAAATATTTTAAAGAGGGACGTCTATTATTTCGAAGCTTTCGGAGAAAAGAAAGTAAATGATTTTCCAATGTTTTCGAAAGACAAGGTTTAATGATTTCGAAAGGGGTAAATGTTTTCAACAAGGGGTTGAGTAAAATATATATAACATGGCAAAGTGATTTTGAGTAAAGCATAGAGCATATGTATTTTCCTTGTGTAAGTATGATTTAAAGACTTAAATCAAATTTGAAAGAGTTTTTCAAGGAAAATTTAAGGGAATTTATCCCTAAGAGAAAAAGACTCGGATATTAGAATACCAGATGAGACTGGTATAGGGTCGTGCCCTATACATTAGCTATTGGCCCTAGCTAATTTATTCCAAAATTACAGTGTGTAGGGCTTTGTCATAGGTAAGACTAAAATTATGATTACACACAAAAGGGAATATATGTTTCTACACATATAGGTTATTGGTGAGCCTGCAAAACCATTAGGATCAGGTGACCCTGGGAGATGTTAAGTTAAGGACAGACCGTCCAGAAGGGAAGTATTTAACATATAGTTAAGGACAGATCGTCCACAAGAGGTGTGTCTAACAGATGTTAGATAAATTTTGTTAATTTGTCTGGTAGGCCCGAGTCAGCCAAAGGTTAATAGTAAGCCAAACAAAACTATAGTGTTTAGAAAGGTAGTCCATTTGTTACTTGATATGTATGTTAATGCTTTACAGTTTTAACCAGTTTTAGTTGCAGGATAAAAGTTTGCAAAAGATATGTTTTAAAAGGATGTTAGTGAGGGGAAACCGTTTCGCTAAGCGGCGTGGTCTCACTTAACATTAATAACCGGGATGTATAGTATTATTCACGCCAGGCTTTATGTCTGACTCGAAGTTTATGTTTTTCCCTTAAACTCTCGAGTGCTCAAAATTGATTTGAGTAGGCTGAGGTTTTAGATTCCTTCAGGTTTAATAGGATGACGAATAAAGCTACCGGAGGAGAGTAGGAGGCTAACAGATAGCTATTTAGGAGTTGCGGTTCTTTGTTTTGTGTTTATTTCCACTGTGTATATATTAGGTCAATCATGACTATATGACTCTGATCATCCAAGGGAGCATCTTCGTATGTCGCTCTTGGCGTATTTTGTAATAAGTATATTTTATCATTGCCTGGGAAACGGTTGGGTTTATGTAATTTGAATATGAAACATCTGTTTTGAAATGTAATGGAAAAATGTTGCTTTGAAATCTGTGCTTTGTTTCATAATCGAGTGCTTCTGATATTATAGATACCATTAAAATAGCTGTATTTAGTCGCTAGACGTTATTACTATAGATGACTGCACTATCTGTAGCGCCTAACTTTGGGCCTCTAGATAGAGGATGTTACAATCTAGGTGATAGAAGGAAAGAGTATGTCGATAAATCGTCAATGGTGAGAAGACGAGGTTGGATCTAATAGTATGGGGTTGATTTGACGGTGTGGGGTCAGATCTGTTGGTATGGCGAGAAGCATGGTGGTGCAATTGAACCATGGACTTTAATGTAATCTCACAATTAACTACGTATATTAATAGATGTTTTGGCCTTAGACAAAACTCTAGATATCTTAGTGATACAATGTTGATGAAAAGAAAACCTGTACAAAATTTTGTTACTAGTAACACCTTAATAAATATTAGAAATTGAATTTCACCTAAATATCCTATAAGCATTTGAACTTGTGCCCAATAGTGTATTTCAGTAAAGTGCATGCAAACTTTAGTATTAAAATTGTTTAAATATTGATCGAGGACCGAGTACACACCATAGTCAACACAACCATATTGTTAGTTAATTTCAACACAACCATATTGTTAGTTAATTTCCAAGTTCGAAAAATGTAAAACTAATTTGTAAATGTTATAAGTTAACAACGGAATTAAATACAAATGTTGTGTTGAATTTTAATAGCATTTTAATTATATATTTGAAATCTAAAATTATTTAAAATGATGTATAAAAGTTATATGTTATTTAATTACCAACGAGCTTAAATAAATTAATTAAATAATTAATTGTACCGTTGAATCTATTAGGCTCGAAGTCTAGAAGCCATAACATTGGGGATTGGCCAGAGCATGTAATAAGAGGGAGGGACTTAGCGTTCAAAAGGAAGAGAGAAAGTGGCGATATATTTCTAATCTAGTTGGCTATAAATAGTCATCCCTTTCATTCTCTCTTTACACTAAACCAAACACTAACCTAGTCTTCGTTGCCTACGTTGGTGAAGCCTTTGAAAAGTGAGTTGCATCCCATGGCCAATGAGTTTGAGGAAGGAAATAACTAGTAACCAAGTTGTTCGACCATCGAAGGATCATGATAGGGAGGAAAAATTCAATTTGCAAATTTATTCACAAACATGCTATATCAGTATATGCTTATCATTGCATTTATTTAATTCAAAAAAAAGTAAATTAAAAAATCGTTAATAAAACATAATTTTTTATTAATTAAATATGATAGAAAACATTTAAAATATATATTATATGCATATGAATTCTTTCAAGTTTTTATACTAAAAAATATTTCGAATCCATACAAACACACACACAAAAATAAATATTTTAAACATTAGATCATTTATAAATTATTCATATATAAGGTTTCTCAATCTATAAAAGAAGAAAAAACTCTTTTGGTCTCGTCTTTAAAAAACTTTTTATTTTTTTTATTTTAAGTTACATACATACATATATATATATGTATATGTATACACATACACACACACACACATCTGTGTGTGCATTAATTTTTTATTTGTAAAAAAATACCTTATGGGTTTCAGATAATTAGAAAAGCATTTTTTTAAATTTGAAAAGGTCAAATATTTTTAAAATTCAAATCTTTGATAAATCTAATGTATATCATATAAAAATATAGTCCATAAGGATTATACTCAAATAAAAAAACTATTTCGCTGCATAAACCTAAAGTTTGAAAAAACTATATTTTTTACTTTGAAAAGGTCAAATTGTTTTAAATTCAAATTTTAAATTATCAAATATATAAGTATTTACGAATAATTAATATGACTATATATGGATTAAAAAGTCTAAATAATTTATTATATATATACATGCCAAAAGTTATATAATAAAATAGATATTTTTAGTTTTCTAATTATATATATATATATGTACGCACACACATAAGTATCCATTAATAAATTATTGGTCGAATTAAATTTTAAAAAATATATTAGCTTTTTAGTGTAGATATAAATTTAAATATTTGTGTTTGCGTGCATGCACGCGTGTGCGTGCATGTGTGTATGGCATCATCATTGACTTATGACCTTAAATCTATTTATTAACCATAAATCACAATGGTTAATTGAATACTTATGGAAAATATGTTCATCACACTACTCCTAGATTAGATCACCATATTTAATTTAATATAATTATAATGTTTGTATTACGAATACAAACATACTATAATATCAAAACATTAAATTAACAATAAAATATTATTAGTAAAGCATAACAAATAAACATAATTTTTTATATGCCGATTTAACTAAATTTAAAAAATGTACACAAGAAGTTTTATTAATCAATACTAAATATGATTTGGTGTAAATTTATTATTTATATATACACAAAATACTATTTTTTGCAAATTAATAAAAATATTTCTTTTGAAATTCTCCATTTTTACCCCTTAGCCAATGCACCATATCCAATAGAAGGAAACTAATATGGCAAAAACTGGCGACTAAGATGCATTCTCGACGATGAATTAGATTTTGCATATAGAGGTTTTCTTGACATAGATCGAGTCATCGCAGAAAATGACGGCTATTGGGGGTGATTGTACAAATTCTGACGAACTCAAACGACCGAAAAAGGCTCATATGGAATTCTATAGAAGCAACAAGGTTTTTAGAGAGGAAGGTAAATTTATTTTTATATCCCTATAAAATATCAAAATATATTTAAACCTTTGATTATTTAAACAATTACAACTTTTACAACAAACTCCATTTTACGCGCAACTTGCGCCTTCATGTTTGTATTGTAATTCTAAGCATATTGACATCTTTTACAATTAAATTGTTTACTTATACCTGATACTATAAATTGGACATTAGCAATCAATGTCGTTAATTGGATACTTTATATTATCACTATCAACAAAATTAACAGATATTGAATCAAAACAAATTATAAGTTAATTTTATATGTTTGTGTGTATGTATGTTTATGTATATACTTAAACAAATATTATATGGATTAATAATTAAATTGTTTTTTTAAATATTATCTTGTTATAATTGTAATTTCAATTAATAATAAAATTATTTCAAATAAATTTTATTATAAATAAGTAAATTATTTTAGCAAACCTCACAATTTGATAAGTGTTATTCATGTTAATAATAATATGACTTAAAGCTCAAGTCATATTCTAAACATGAAACGAAAAATAAAAAGGGATGTTCTAGAACGACCGGCAATGGAGAAGTAACAGTATATGGATGTGAAATTTAACTGAGAAATTCAAGGGAGCATATTTTTTTGACCGACAATGTAGAAGTATTCCCTGTTTTGGTTGAATAAGAATTATCCAAATAAAAAAGGCCATGTCTATTATTACTCCCACAAATAACTTTTCTCACGCCCCATTTTATAGAAAATGGTTTCCACCCCACTAATTTCTTTTCCTACCCTAACTTATTCCACTTATATCCTTTTGATATTTTTACCTCTTTCTTTTCTACTAATTTCTTTTAATCTTCTTCTTCCAACTAACTTTCCTAAAGTAGAGACATCTAATAAGATTTATTTAACTCATTCATGGTACAAAAATAAAATACTAAAGCAATTAATTTTACTTAATTTGAATTGAATTTTGATTTAGTATTAGATATTTTACATAAAAAAATATGTGAAGGGAAGAGTGATCTGCAATCGATGAAGGGAAGAAGAATCAACGTTTGAGTAAAGAAAATTTCAAAAATTATACATGTTTTGCATAAAACTAAATATAAGTTATTTCCAGTATGCATCGACTTTCCAAGCTTACCATAAATTAGATTTCTATTATTTCTGAGCTTTGTACAAACTAGAAATCAATTGTTTTCAAGTAAGGGACTATCTTTTTGTTGTAACATAAAAGAAAAATACATGCACTCTTTTTCTTTTAGAAGGCTAAAATGATAAACGAAATTTTATTATCTTTAGTTGGGTATGTTAGGAATATATTGGGTTCTTAGTAGAAATTGAAATAGCCAATAATAAATGGTGACCACTGAGGTACCATCTTCTTCCATAATTCTCATCTTGTCTTTCTCATAATTGTACATTTTTGCCTCATCTCTCCGCCTTTCATCTCCTTTATGCCTTATAGAAAAATGTCTAGACGCTGCTAAATTAATAGTCAAGATCTAGACTTAGACTTTGAAATGGCCGTTATGACATCTAACAACAAGATCTGGCAAGCGCCTACCTTTGCCAAGTTTGTTCATCAGCCTCCACCAATATCAATCTTTGACTGCCCTTCTTATCAATGAGATAATACCTCCCTCTATCGATGGAAACTTAGACTTTATTGAGTTCTACAAAGCTCCAAACCGGCCCCCTTGGATGCCTTGGTTGGTGAGATATTGAACTTTCCTCCTCTTCTGGTCTGAGGTATTGCCATAAATCCATCTTCGCTCATTTTGTTAACTGAGCAATGTGATACTGGGCGTGAGTAGTGATGTACATAGAGATTTAAATCGATGGGGTGAAACTTCAACAAAAAAAGTTAAAAAAAATTGGGAGCCTTATTTCCATAACATAAATTAACACATCTTTGATCCACAAAAGTCATATATTAATATTCAATTTAAGCACGACAAAATACTACAACATCAAATGTTCACAGAAAAATCCTTTTAGGTTCCATATTTTGAAATTTTTGAATAATATGGTCAATTTCAACGGTTTCTGAGGTATCTCATTTAATATGGGCCATTAGGCAGTTATTCAGTGTGCCATCACCCATTCAGTTATGATGTGAAATCTTAATAATTTTCATAGCTGAAAATACACTTTCGATGGTGGTAGTGGCCACATGTGATAATAATACCAACTTCAAAAGCAAGTACATTAGCAGATATAAACGATGTTTCTTTTTTGAATCATCTTCTTAACAAGTTCACTGATTCCACCCACATCTGAAAATTGAACATCGAACTGCAAATTTAGGATGTAGTTGTCAAATTGATGATCAGGTTGGATTAAATCATTTGGAGAGAAATATGTTGGATAAATTCAGCGAATTAGATTATTATTTTCTTATCATATGATGAGAATGATTCATTTGGACTAAAACGAACCATTCACAACAATAATTCCGTATTTAACTCGGTAAAATGGTATATAGTTCTTAAAGTTGCATATCTATCACTTCATAGAAAAGTTCAACACTATAGTAATAATGGTGTCTTTTCATCAACCTTACGACGTGATCTTCCTTGAACCACAAACAAGTTATTCATATCGGGGACGACAATATCATGTTTAACACAAAATAAAGAAACTTCTCTAAACAGTTTTGCCCATTCATTATCTCTCATAGTTTGCTATTGTTGTTTGGTTATTCTCATAAAAGTCATAGCATTGACCATATCTTGATCTTTTTTTGGCAAAGCTAGAGACAAATCATTTGTGATTCGTAAAACATTTTCATCAAGGAAACTGAAAAACAAATTTAAAACTTTGTATGTTTCGCAATAGATTATTTGCTTTGTTCTCTATGTTTATCATCTTTGGCATCCTCGTCGACTATCACAATAACTTCAACCATTGGTAGAAATAAATTAAGTATATTCATGAGCGTAACATAAAGAGAACCCCACCAAGTAGTCGTTGCACGTTTCAATGTCATTTCTTGGTTCATACCTTGTCCAGTTAAAATATTGTCATTACATATTCCTATGAAAACATTTTCAAATTGTTTCTAATGAAGTATGTCTATGCTTGCATGAGGCTCCTACAATATTAGATAAAATTGCAACAACATTGAAAATAGTTGAAATGATTCGACGATTCTCCGCAACGACAATAAGTGTCAATTGAAGTTAATGTGCAAACAATGAAGATAATAAGCTGAATTATTATCCATCAACATTAAACTTTTCAATCCATTGAATTATCCTCCTATATTACTTTCCATTGTATTCTTGTCCATGCAAACTCGATATACTCAAACCAAAGCATGTAAAGAAAATAAAGACTCAATAGCGGCCATTAGAGATAAGGCAGTTGTATCTCTTACATGTACAATGCCATGAAATCATTCGACCACAAACCCTATTTTAACAAGTAACGTAAAAAAGCATGAATTTTCTCTTTCACAGATATATCATGAGCTTCATAGACTAAAATTGAGAATATTTCATCACCAAGTTCCATAATGATAGAACTTGTATTCAAATTTTCGATGGAGAGGATAATATACTTTTTGAATTCTAGGTGATGTTAATTTTGTATTTTCAGAGCACTCGCTAATGAGACTCTATCAGCATCTTCATTATGATCTATAAGAAATTGGAAGAATTCAGTAAAGATCCCTTTGTTTGAAAATTCTTTAGATCCATCATGTCCTTGCAAATGCAATTTTTTATGTAGGAGAAATATGATGAAATCAATAAAGGTAATCAAATTAGTGTGGTAGTCAACTTCCATTTGATTAGTTTGATTACTCAAAGCTACTTCAATATGTTGTCTGTGCTTCATTAAATCATTAGCAGCTTTTACACGATTATTGTGAGTACTAAAATGTGGCTCGACATGCACATCAAATCTTTCTTTCTTTTTCCAATTTCAAAATCCTTCACTAACAAAAGAATCACCACCACTTTGACCTCCGTGATCAGGCTTGAAAAGATAGCACTACAAACAATATGCTGCATCTTTTTTTATGTTATACTCTAGCCAAGTTGAATGGTCACTGAACAATAAAGAAATAAATCTACGTTTCTCCCCATTAAACGCCATGAAAATTCATGTTTTTTTGGTTGACAAGGATCTTTATGCAAATAGAATTGGCAGAATTTCTCTTTTTCATTAGCATTACAGAGATGGACATTCATCCTTAGCCTAGGATTGGATGGATACTCATCTGGACCACCTTCTAATATTTGAGGAGATGGAGACATAGGCGGAACACTATTTGAGTTTGATCTAGTTTCTTTTAATTTTTTAAAACAGCTCAACGTATTATTTTTCATATCTTTTACTTAAAGGAATTTCTAGAAACCAATCAAATGACAAAAGATGGGTTCTAACCATGCTAATATGAAAGCGTAAAGAATTACAAAATAAATGAAATGTATAATATAATCAGATTTAATTTCTAATATGAACAGTTATCAATAAATGAATAAACCATAACAACAATTCAGTAATTGTAACCATCTCTAAATGAAATTGGTAACCAAATCAATCTCATATCTGTACTAATATGCTTAAAATCCCTAAATTTCTTATAGCAAAAATCCCTAAATTTAACTAGGGTTGTCTATTTAGAAATTGATTAATTCTACTTTGTTTGCTAAGATTGTGGAGAATCAGAAACTACAGCTGAGAAGCTATTCAATTTCCAGACATAAATAGATTTTCCTTCTCCTATTTGAATCACATCCTAGTCTTAAGAGAATGATGAATGTGTTCTATTTTTACAGCAAAGTGAGAAGTGAGGAGAAGAGTGAAGTTTCCGTTCTTTCTATCCCACAAACCCAACTACACGGTCAACTAAAAAAAGTAAAATTTAGTAGGGACGGTGGCCCCCACGTGGCCTTATAAAAGTACACCGTTGGGCATGAGTGTGCATATATTATTCCAGTGCAAAGCCATGTTCATGCTTATGCTATACTACTTTTAATACTATGTCTAATGCCTCACTTATTTCTCGCCAAGAAAATGGTTGTGAAAATGTATCTCATGAATCATCATAACATTACAAAACCCTCTCCCCATTGGTTATCATTGTTCACTAAGCTCTCCCAAAATGTTGGTGAACACTTCTCGAGAAAGTTTGTTACCATTGAAGTGGATGGTGTTATGGTCACTCATGAAGAAGTCATAGAAGCCAGTCATAATTTTTGAAGAGATTACGTAGGTTGCTTTGTCCAGGAATCCAATCCACATATGACAATGTTCATGACCATTGTAGGTGAATATGGAGAATAAAAGATGGTCTAGGTGTTCACTATGATAACTTTATGTTCTATTTTCTCTTTACTATCCTAGAAGAAAGACAACGCATATTTGAATCTGAACATGCTTGCATTCAAGGAAAGCCTTTTACCATAACTCCATGGAGTCTCTCAACTATCAGTGCTGGAGAATAGGTACTACCAATCCCAGTTTGGGCTTATTTCTCAAATATCCTATATTTTCTTTAGTCTTTGGCTGTTACTGATTGATTGGCTAACCTTATGGAAGAGTTGAATTGTTTTGATGCAAATTATAGTGACATGGAAGAGTCTTGTATGTTCCAAAACCTTGGTTGAGATCAAGCTGGATAACCACCTCTCTTCCAAATTGGAAGTGAAGCCGACAAATGGATTAGTTGCAATCATTGATGTTCAATGCAGTTGGGAGCTTGGTATATGCATTACTTGTCATTCATTTAGCCTACAACCGATAGATGCAAATATGGCCCTACCACTCTTCCTACCGATGAGACACCATTACCTATTCCGCCAATTACGCCACTTCCAAGACCTACAATAAGGCAATGGATCCAAAACCATTAAAAACCCCTTTAGATAATTGTTTTATCTCTAAGCCCTTTGATTTTGTTCCCGTCAAACCCAGTAAACCTGAAACATTGAGTCATGCTTCTATGCCCATCTATTACATGCAATTCCAATAAGCAAACCCAGGAGCATGCTAACATAAAGACAAGATACATATCTGCTGAGGGAAACCTACTTCAAGTTCACATTGGATAAGGTAGGCGAGGATAGATTCTTATTTACCACGCAATGGGATGCTCTAATGATGATAACATAAGGGGCAACGATGATTGGAACAAGAAGATCTTAAAGATTCCACGTAGGATAGGAAGTACATTTACTCATGCAACTTTAATAACTATGTTTCGTAGCTTGCTAGGCTTATTTCATGTTTTTACACGTGTTTCAGAATCCAGTAGCGAGGATAGTGTCCTCCTTTGATGTGCGGGGGTTATATTTGTGTTATTATAGCAATTATCCTTACTCATGTACTCAAACTATATTTTTTCTTTCCTTATTAATAAATCAGTGGATGGTCCACTATAAAAGCTTGCTTACGTTTCAAAAAATAACTTAAAAATCAAATAAAATTCATATGGTAAACGTTATTGTTTGTATTAAATTTGGACACAACACTCTTCGAAAGTTTTTGAAAAGATAAAATGAAAAAATTAAATGGAAAAAGAGGATTATCTAACAAAAACTCCAAAAACAGATAATGAAAGTAATAAGAACGCACAGAAACACAAAAATTTAGAGTGGTTCGACGTGTTGCCTACATCCACTATGAAGTAGATTGCTTTATTGATGTTTTTTTGATGATTACAATTGATTTCAACGGGTTACAGCAGATAATAATGATTTACAGCAGTGAAATTCGTTAGTAGCAGCAGCTATGGAGTTTAGAACTGGATCCGGTAGAGTCTGGGCGTTAGAGAATTCAAAGAAGAAGAAGATCCCCTTTTCTGTATGCCATGTGGGCTCTATTTATAGGTGTAGGAGGTTGATATTTCGCTCAGATCTCGGGAGACTCCTTCTGGCACGTGAGTAGGCCCGCGCGACCAAGCCCGTGAAGTTTCGGCCCGATCCGTGATCGATACGAACGGATTTCGTATCGATCAAGATTTCATCCTATGGAGTCGAAATTTGGCGTGGACATTCTTTAGCATGTGCGTAAGAACCTGTGAAAATTTGGTAGCATTTGGACTTGTGGATCGTGAGATACGATCAATACGAAATGGAGGCTTTCGGTAGGCTGTTTGGTTTGACTCGATCACATCGACTCGATCTTGTTCGAATCGATAGCTGCGCATGACTGTGAGTTGACGTGGCGCTTGAATCTTTGGATCGCTCCGCTCTCGATGCCGAGTTGAACGAGTTGCCCTTGAACTTCGCCTCATTCGTATCGATGGTGCTGCCTTGTTCGTATCGATAAAAGATGCACAGTTCGCATCGATGAAGGCTTCTCAGTTCGTATCGATGGTCACGTTCTGTTCGTATCGATAAAAGTGGTGTGGCTTGCCGATCGATACGAATAACCATTATATGATCGATACGAACAGGGACTCCGCGATGGATACGAAGTAGCTAGGCTTTCCTGATGGATGCGAACAGTGCTCCACTGAGGGATTCGAATAGAGGCTCGATGATGTATGCGAAGCTGATCGATACGAAGTGGGGCTGGCCGATCGATACGAAGCTAATGGATTCGAAGAGAGGCCTTATGATCGATACGTAGTGCGGCCTACCGATGGATACGAAATTGGGGCTATTCCATCCAACTTGCATCGATCGTAACTTGAGCATACGAACTCGGATTGACTTGAAATTTGGAACATTGACTTTCATTGCTTCGCTCGTCGTGTCTTATCAATTGTAGCTTGATTCGGACTCGGACAAACTTCATCGATATCCATGGTGAGTCTGCGTATAACCGATCTCTAAGACGAACAGTCATTGGTTTCTAGTCAAGTTCTTGGTGTCACGGCCTTGCCAAAAGGCGGGATAAAATTTGCCCCCCAAAGTACGTCTTGTGGAAACATGATGTGCTTTGAAGTGCTGCAATCTTCATTTTGAACAGCTATCGTCGTTTCGCTGAAAGTTGTAATCCTTGATAGATTTCCTCATCAATGTAAACTGTTGACTGTCAACTGTTGTACCCTGTATTGTTGTAATTGGTTGCTGCTTGACTGAGATTAGCTGTTTGTTGTTGTAATCGTTATCACATAAGTATCCAATTCCTGTGAACGTCAAAAATTGAATATTAGTCCGACGTATATGCATATACGTTAATCTGACTCTCGCTGACGTTCACGAGTCGTTGTTAGTTTATCTCGTATTGAATTCCGTGTCGATCCTCTCCTGAACCGATGTGAAATTTGAATTGTAACAACGCTCGATGGTTGTTTTTGAATGTTCCTTCGTAACGATCCTCTCCTGAATCGATGTAAAAGGTTGAAATATTGTCTTTGCATCGGTATTCATTGTATTCATGGGTATGAAATGAACATTTCGAATCGATGGATGTGAGGTTCGATGGATACGAAGCGTTTGCTCGTATCGATGGAGTTCGATGCCTTCAGAACATCCCCTGTTGTGTATTTCGAATCGATGGATCTAGTGTCATTGGATACGAATAGACAATTCGTATCGATGGGTATTGGCTTCTGTGAGCTGCGATTTGATGGATTCGAACTGATCGTTCGTATCGATGCTCTGGGGAAGGAGTTGAAAATGATTGATACGAACAAGGATTTCGTATCGATGGATTGTGGATGGATACGAATAGTTCGTTCGAATTGATCCTGTGGTAACATTTTGTAACCGCTCGAATCCACTGGTCGGCGAATCGTTTCTTCCATACAGACTCAAGTCCATATAAATATTGTGGACTTAGTCGTTTTTCACTTTTTACTTTTTACTTCGTCTTCGCTTTCGTATCGCTCCAGAGACTAAGAGAAAAAACTTCTCTTTGCCTTCGAACTGAATCAAAACCTTTAATCCCTTCAACTAGTTATCGAAATCAGGTAATCAATTGAACAAATCCAGTCCTAAAACGATGAGATCCCAATTCTCATGCCATTCCATTCGAACTCGTGTCCGAACATTGTTCGGGGAAGTAGATCATCTGCGAGGTCGAGGAAGGAAACATGAAGTTCGAATCGATCTGGGGAAGACAAATTGTGGAGGAGGATGGCTTGATCTTCTTTTCATGTCGATCTGCAATGATTATTGCGTGGACTCGTCCTGTATGATCGATACGAAATTTTATCTCTAACGATTGATGCGAAAACTAGGCCAGTGATCGAGTCGAAGTCCTTGGCTTTAGATCGATTCGAAAAATACTCCTTCGATCGATACGAAATGTATCGAGTGAATGTGATCGAGTCGAAGTCCTTTGGCTTCAGATCGATTCGAAACATACTCCTTCGTATCGATGCGAAATGCATCGAGTGAATGTGATTGATACGAAGCCAGGGTTCCCCAGGCTGATACGAACCCAATCGTCCACGATTGATTCGAAGCCTCTGACCTTGATCGATACGAAACCAGACACTGACGATAGATTCGAAGCGAATTTGTGGTGACCCTCATCTTTAAAGTCACTTAGATTTTTTTTTATTCAAGAGGGACTCACCACTAAACCCCAAATACTTTTATATTTAATTTTTTATATAGTTTCCAAATATTTTTCCCAAGACCCTGGAATTACTAATATAATCATATCAATGTACAAAGATTAAACCAATTATATATTTGATGATATACAATTGCTCCTTTATTAATATTTACATATATATTTATATATATATATATATCAGAGTCAATTTAAATCAATATTGAAAACAAAATATCATACAAGCTATTGACAAGCCACTTATTTCCTATTTAAATCTTATTCTACTGCCAGAGGTATATTTTTAGCAAATTATAATACCTAAACTTGTTATCTGACTATATATATATATATATATATATTAATCTGCCTAAATAAGGCTATTAGCATTTATTTGTTCTTGTGACAGTTATTAGGTTTATGCATAAAATTATTTCAAGATCCTACTTGTAGTTAGGAACATTAAAAGTAATTTCCTAATCACTGTCTCAAATTAAACAATTGAAGTTAGATTGCATTTCTATATTTTACATGGTACAGATTTTTAGTTGCTTGGTATATTACTATAATTTCTTGGTGTTATCTGAGGGTTGCTTGGTGTTTTTCTTGGTTTTATCCCGGATGCACTCACACTTCATCAATTGAAATGAAGAGATTCCAGGCTCCAAGGGTTTGACCCATGGCCACCTAGACCAGCCATAGTCCCCCTTTTACCACTTGCAAACCCATACCCTTCATTTTGACAAGCTTTTACAAAATTCCTACTCCTAAATTTCCAAGCCTTTTTTATGCCTAGTTCAAGTTTTCTGGGAAATACTTTCTTATAGGTGTTCAACCAAATATCCAAAGTCCATTACCCTTCCAGGTCTACTATTCTCAAAGATCTTTTTTTTTTGAAATTTTAAATGCTCAAATCCATACAAATTTCCAGAATTTATGCACCTGCCAGTATCATTTACTTGCCATGCACAAATTCGTTTTACTTGAATGTTCTGCTAAAATCTTTGAGAGTTCATTTCAAAAATTAAATCCCCTTAGCTGTTTAATTTCCATAAGACAAAATATAAACAATAAAAATTAGAGATTCAAATATATATATATATATGTATCTCAGTATCAATTATCTAACATGCATACATTTATTCCACTTGAGTATTTCTTATTCAAATCTTGTCAAATCTATTGTAATTTTATTTAAAGAAAATCATAGAATAAACTCAGGCAATAAAACCAGAGATCATTACTTCCACATTTTATATTTATGTGTTATATCCATCCCCTTGTTTTCTCCAAATCAGATGATCATAGAATCAATAGAAAATCAAACCCCATCAAATATCATTCAAAATGAATTTTACTTAAGTACAAGTTTTCAATCCCCAAATACTTAGAAGGTTTCCTACAAGTACTTCAATTACAAAAAATAGAATTTGTCTAGTAATTTCATTACAATGCAACTGCAAATTTAGAACAAGTCTCTCTTATTTATACAAGCAGCCAATGCCTTCTTTACTCATCAAGCCAACTTCAATTTCCTGCAAGCAAATCATTTAGCTGCCCCAAATAATTTTTGTGACACCCAGATGATTGCAAGGGCAACCAAAAGGGTCAGTTTACACTGGTATGAGCATTTATCAATTTTGTATACTTACACATAATTTTGGTAATCTTGCAGTGCCTTCCTAGATTAACAGGTCTTATACTTAGCATGTTATGGTTCATTCAAGAAGACACAAAATCACATTCAACAAATTAAACAATGCACAACAGTCAGTTAAGATTAAGCATGTGTACAATTTTTAATTCATCCTCATCAAATCTTGGATAAGTAATCTCTGTTTTATACTCCAAATTTCCACCCAGCAATTAATCAATGAACAATATTTATCTTGATTAAATCTAACACCAAATCTGAAAGTTTATAACCCAGATTTTTAAACCCCTACCCCCATTTATTTTATGGTCTTTAACTCCTTGTCAAATGAACACTATGTATGCATTGTGATGGAAACTCCCAGGTTGTTTAAATTATTCCAACACACAAAGGCCTCAGGGTGCAGTTGCACCATGCACATACTTGCTTCCACCTGAAGTAAGCAGATCATTGACTACCCCCAAGTGACCAATTTAGTTTTTTTTTCATTCATATATCAGAGAAATATGACTGCCTGCATATTTTCTGGCTCAACCCCATGTTCCCCTATTAATCTTGATCCATGTTTAATGATGATAGAACAAGAATACTTAAAACATGTTAACTCTGAAAGCCAAATTACAGATCAATGCTCCAAACAAAAATGCACAAACAAACATCCATATCACCCATAACAAATCATTTCAGAGATTCAAATAACTCATAGTATTTTTAGGCTGCCTGCAATAGGACTTAATGCCATTGCATACAAAAGATATATACTCACATAATGTTTCTCCTTTCACTGCCTTAATTTCTTAGAACAGCAAATCCCCCAAAGCCTCAAGCTAGTGTTTCTTCTTGTTTATTTTATTTTGTTTTTGATCCCGAGAGAGTGATGGTTTTGGCTATGTGCAGTTATTTTTAAATCCATTCTAGGGTTTAAGAAAATGGGTAATTCCCCTGATACCCTTAGATGTTTATGTACACATCATATTTCTGTGTGATCATAAATTGGAAATGCACACTTTAATTAGCTATTTCGGGGATCATGCATTTTTAGACACTCAATACTATTTTCATGACTCTTTTCTACTCATGCCATAAGCACGTGACCCTTAGTGTCACATCCCGAAATTTTCGACTTTCGAAAATTCGACATCGATACTCACTTTATCGACTGCCGAGCAATCGAGTGCCGGAAACTCCAATAGTGAGGGTTTTTAAGAAAAAGAAAAAGTAGAAGAAGAAGAAAAAGAAGAAAGAAGAACAACAGAACACATCAGAACAGAAAACAATATCAGAATCTTACACATCGCAGCGGAACAATATACAATAGATAAATGAATATCTTTTAAAAACAAAAGAATTATATATGTTATTACATTACATCACATCATATCATCAGAGTCAATAAACAACAATGGACAGTTATATAAACTTGTCCTCATACAGAATACACAGCGGAATAAATACTATCAGATACAAATACTACGTCTCGCCATCCAGCTTATCTCCAAAGCTCCAGAATATCCAGAATATCCTGATAATCTAACTCTAGACTGCCCGTGTGGAAATTCGTGGGCACCCAGAGTTTAGAAGGGAACAATAAACTCCGAGTCAGTCATGGTGACTGGTGTGAGATCGTAAAACAGTTATTTATCTTTAAAATAATCAACAGAAAGATTTTAAAGTAAATACGCAATGCTTTTGGAAAATGAAACTACCATAAGACCTCCCGCCACACACACAATGTAAACGCAGACTTGGAGGAGATTTCTTCTTATGATAGTCAAAGATGCTTACTACGCGAAAATCAAATTCTTTTTGATATTATTATTAGTGCATAGTGTAGAAAACATTTCGAAAGTAGAATATAAATCTTAGCCAGCATAGGTACCATTATAGTATGCTTGCTATAGCTGCCATATTAGATGGCAGGTTCTACAACTAAAACCGTACAAGTCACGTATTGTTTCTTTGGATTTCCAACAAATGGTCAGGCTAAGAAACTTCCTATCCACGATGGGTACGTCCCTAGAATAGACGACCCGAGAACCTAACCGGATCTCTGCCAACACAAGGCCGGGTTACCTCTGCAAAAATAGGTAACTACTGACACGCGTATGCCATCCCCCAATCGTCACCGATCTTCCCGAGGATCCCCGATTTCCAACAAACCACAAAGTAATAATAACTGTGCAGCAACCACAGAGGTTAAGTATCTGGGCTCCATACCATGATACCACCTTTATCCAGAAGGAATGACATACACTAAGGGGCGCTACTCCCTAGAACCTTGCTGCATTCGTCCTGTTTCGACCATTTCCGGGGTGTGAGGCTCGACGAAGTCTCGTCCACAAAGCTACGCTTTCTCAAAAAGCCCTGCTTCGGGTCAAACAAAATGATCAACCTATGATCACAAAGATATAAGATCAAACAAATGATCATATCACGAATGATCAAACACTGATCATTTCACAGCAACACTTAGTATGCCACGTTACCAAATTGGGATATATCGCTGATAAATTTCAACTACATAACCTCTAAGCTCGTACGTCTCAGAGAAGGGTGTTAAGCTAAGAGAATAAATTCTCCGCCACCAACAGAAAGGTATTTGAAAGAAATCAGCTTTATATCTCAAATTGTAACGTCAGACACACAATCCATACAAGTCTGTTCCGGGATCGAACAGAACCGAAGGCACTTCTCGCGAAGCCCTTGCATTTCCGGATAATTTTCTAATCACGTCAAGACTTCCCGTCACTAAGGGTGATAAAACCTCTAAATCGAAGATCAGTCGATGTAGAGTAACTCGACGGTAATCCTTCCATTTTCAAAAAATATCCGGTCTTCAACACCGGTCTTTAAATGCGATTCATAACGACGTATCACATATTCGGAATGGGTTATACGACCCCATGGTCCTTTCCCGGCTAACCCGAATAGTGAGCGTTTATTTAAAAACAAGTGTGGCATTCAAATTCATCCAATTCACAACAAATACCTACTCAAGGTAATTATTGATAGTCGGTTATTTAACTATCAATAAAAGATGCGCAACATCATCAGATTCCAAATAATTTTCCAATTTATTTCATCTTCAAAAATATCTTTACTAGATATAAAATTTCCACACTTAACCATTTGAAAAACAAATTTCAAATATTCACATTTCATTTTATCTTTGAAGATAAAATCTCAAAACAGTTCATTTCATATTGGAAAAGCATTTCCATACTTATTTAAAAATAAGTATTTCACAAATCTATTTATTTTCAACACTTAGAAAATATTAGATATACTTAAATCAAAATTAAGTATATTTTCATTCTTTAAGGAAAATATTCTTTCAACACATTTATTTGAGTCAAAACGAATGTTACGTAAAACATCGTTACGACGACTCAAAATCACTAGTATAGGGATTCGGATTTAGATAGATATATAAATCCCAATACTACATCAAAACATTTCCTTTCGGAAATCATTTACTATAACAATAGTGTTATAGTCTACCATTTCCTTATTTCTCGAAAACGTCTATTTCAACAAGAACTGTGGAAATCTATGCTTTCGATAGTCAATATATTTTAAAACATCTTTTTAAATGTTTAACTTCATTTTCAATGTCACTTCTTCAAAAATGAATCCATTTTATTCAATAATACATTCACTGTCCAAAATCGTGAATATATCTTTTTTATAATCTTCTATATTCAATTTATCAAATTCAATTGATTTTGAATTTATAAAACAACGTTTATAAGTTCTATTTCTGTTTTAATAACAACTTCAACTTATAAATCTTCTTTTTATTAACTTCTATATTTTACTTATCAAAATAAGTGATTTCGGATTTTTAAACAACTTTTATAAATTTCAAAACTTCAATATCAATTCAATTTCAATATTGATTTCTGAATTTATTTTCAACTTTAAATAAAAGATTCCATACTGATTTCTCAAAAGTTCTTTTCCAAATATTAAATCAATTACAGATTGATTTCTAATTTTATTTATCTCTACTAAAATAAATTCCTTATTTTCCTTCAAATCATTCAATATCCTGTTTTTAGATGGATTCTTTAGATTGAACTCATTTTACATTGATTTCCCAAATCATTTCAATTTACCAATTAAATTTCTAATTGGATTTCCAACTTATCTCCTTTTAAATAAATTCCTTTTTAAGGAAATAAATTTCAATCGTTTCTTCCAATCTATTTAAAGAATCCAAATTTTAAATTAAATTCTTCAATTTAAAATTACTATTTTACGAAATCCATTTATTTAACATTTTCACTTTATTCTGGAATAAATTCGATAATACTATAAAAATCAACTTTTATACCTTTAAATTCTTTTCTTCAAATTTTATTCAATTTCAAAAAATCAATTCACTTAAAATTTTCTGCTTGAATTACCAAAAATTCAATTTCGTTTATTTTGGAATCCAATGATATCAAACATCCCTTCAGCTAAATTTTTAGCTTTCAACAATTTCCAGACATCAATTCAATAACATCAATAATCATTCACAGATTATCACATCACAGTAGAAATAAATTCAATCAATGTGAGGGGTCCAGTTGGATCCCTCCAACCTGTTTCCCTGCATCCAAAGACGTCAGCACAATACCAATTCCGCTCCAGTACGGAATTATCGCGGTATATAGGTTTTTATAAATCCGCTTACTAACGGCGCAATAGGGTCTCATCCGCTATACGAGGCGGGAAATCATCAATCCAATATATACATATGCCAATATGTATATACTGCTATATATATAGATATATCCTATCATATCTAATAGCACATTCAAACGAATCAATCATCAATAACTGCAAAAATTCCACATTCAATTGAGTGAGAAAATCTCACCTTTGCTTTTAATTTGCAATCCAATTTCAATCCCAGTTTGTTTTTCACGATCTTTTGACCTGGTATAAATATTTACACAATTTATTAATATTTGAAAATTTTGAATAACAAATTTTCGCTTGGTAGTTTTAATTCTCCAACGAATTTTATTTCTAACCAAATTTCTTTTAAATAATTTTATTTAACTAAAAATTTCATTTTTAAACTCATTCTTCTTAAATAGAGTTAATCACCATAGTTCATTATTTCTACATAACTTAGAAAATCAAAATATATGGATGCATATTTGTTTTCTTTTGAAATTAAATGTAAACTGTATAAATAAATTTCAGATTTCAAATATTCATTTTTTTTTCCTTTATACAAACCTTTTCTAGTTTAAAAACAATTACTATTAAGTAAATATACAAAACAACTTCAAAACAACTTTACTGTATAAATGTTCATATATGAATAAATTACCTTATAAACTTACTGCTATATTTTTTTTTCTCTAAAAATTATTCAAATTTTAAACTGCGGCATACGAAAATCTTATGTATATATATATACACTTAAAACAAACAACTGCTATTTTTTTCTTCGAAAATAAATTTATACCTATCTGTACCGAAGAAATCGCGAGCACCCAGATCGCACGCCAGTGCCCAATGCTTCGTGACCCACAGACTTGCGAGTATCACCATCACCGATTTGCTCGAACTCGAGCCCAATCAATACCGTGCAACCTCCATGCCCACGCGAAATCGACGAACCAGCTTCGCCATTTATCCCCTCGCGCGCAGCCCCAAATTGACACATACGCGCGACCCCACTCAGCTCCACCCCTCGAGCGCGCTGCTGCCATTGTCGCCATCGCCGAGTTCCCCTTACCTCGACTTCATCACGCGCGCGTACGCGACTCGAAATCGAGACCACCCCATCCCTCCAGCACCGCGAACGAGCTCCCTCGTGTATACATGCGAAAATTCCGAAACCCCCAAAACAACCAACCCTACTGCCAGCAGCCGCCGCCTTGCTCGCGAAGTTCGCCCCGACCTTGGCTTTGCCGTCGAAGCATTCGCCATCCCCGAGATCGCCACGAGAAACTCTCATTTGGCAGTGAACGAAATTGGATTCGAACCCATAAATCAAAATCGTATTAATATGATATTTTGCTTGAATTCGAACTGCCATTTTTCGTCTTGATTTTATTTTGAAAATGGATTTAAGAGGAAAAGAATTCGCGTGGATTTAATTGGGGGACGAGGGATTTTTTTAAACGTGAAAGAGCCAGGCTTGCACGATCTCTATCTCGTGATTTTAGGCAGAAACAACGGGGCGTGATTCAAGGCGTGTTTAATGGAAAGAAAGTGACTGAGGTTGACCAGATTTAAATTTAAATTTAAATTGAACTCATTTTAATTTCTACGCGTTTAACTATCGTGTGCTCTCAAAACAACTCCAAACGCTACGAAATTTAAACTCCGGTAATAACAAACTATTACGGATCCAATGGAACTGGTCTCGTTCAATTCTGAGACTGTTCGAAAATTGGCTATTTTTACAGTCGATAATTAAATATTAAAATATTCAATTTTCACAAATTAACTCCAATTTCAATTTTAAGAGTTCTAAAATATTCCTATAACTTCAGTATGATTAAATAAAATTTTCCAAATCAATTTCAATCATATTAAACTCGATATTCAATTATCTCTGGAATTTCACTATTTAATTTATCGATTAAATTATCAATTAAATCGAATATTCGAAAAATAAATCATTCGACTTCTAAATCCCATTTATTAATATTTAAAATTAATTAAATATTCGAATTTTAATTATCAAAAATTCTGGGTCGTTACAGACTTCCCCCCTTAAAAGAATTTCGTCCTCGAAATTACAAGTCAGGAAAAGTGGTCCTTAACTCGTCTACTATTTTCTCAAATTCAAATAGTTTTATCAATTCATCAAAACAAATCTTTCTACTAAAGATTCGTTATCATCCAACTAAATTTCTAACTTCAATTATAAGTTTCAAACAACATTGTTTACTTAACAATTCAAATTCGAGTTCAAATTCAAATTTTAAACTTTCAAAAATTTCTTAAAAATTTTCTAACACTCTAAATTTCCGAAAAATTTCGCCAGCGTCTCCTTTGCGCGGCTAATACGGAACGACTACAAAACGTCCCTACGGACTCTCAGATTTCAAAAAGAAAAAGAAAAAGCCAAGCGGCTAGAGAAATAAGTCATCAAATCTCATATTCAAATTGAAATACTTACCTTTTGTCGAGCAATTCAAATTATCTTTGGAATCAAAATTCCAATTCCTTTATACCTGTATAACTACTAGCCATAATATCTAGTTATAACATCCAACTATTTTGCAAATTTTATTACAAAATTTCTAATATCAACTTCTTATACCATTTCTAGTTTACTATTGAAGTTATATATTCAATTTCGTTCAATTTTTTTCATTTCAATTCCATTTGAATTCAATTCCAACATTTAATTGGATTCAGTTCAATTTCTGAATATTGAATTTTATTGATTAGCTTTCATTCATACTGCACCATTTTAAATTAGTTTCAGTTACTAATCCATTCGTCTTCAATTTGAATTTCATTCCACTCAGATTTCAAATATTCTATAAGTTATCAACTTATTTACATCTTGATTTATACAATCATTTATATATTCATATTACAAATTCATTTCATTAATGAATTTTAAATTTTCCAATATCTATCTGGAATTCCATTTTCATTTAATTGATTCACCTATACTTGCTTTAATTTTAACTTCATTCTTTAAGTTAAATTTATTCTATCTAAATTCAAACTGTATAAGTTATCAACTTATTTCATATTTCATAAGTATTTCTACATAGTATTCCAGAGTTTACCAACATTTCAAAAACCATTTTTGAAAACTGTTCAAATTATCCTTTGAATTTCAAAACAAAAACCCCAAATTTTCAAACAACTTCTATTTAAAACAATTTGGCAGCAATTCCTCTTTTGGAAACCCGAAAATGAACACCGGTGATGTCGCGATCATCATCGGAATTATTTTCCAGCGACCGAAAAGAGTTTAGAGCTTTTAACTCTCCAAAATACTTTTCAAAACCTTTGAAATTCATTTCCAACTCCAAAAAGAATTTAAACTTTCCAAATCTCCAAAATTCTCAAATTCTTTTCAAAACATTTCCAAAAACTTCTCTGGAATTTCGTTTTAAATTACAATTCGCATTTATAATTTATATTCTTACACTTCATTTGTATATGGATTAATTTCTTAACTTTGGAGTTACAATTTCCATTTCTTATTCAATTTCATATAAAAATGATAACATTTCAATATTATCACTTTCCTAACAACCATGCAACCATATACTATAATAATTTACAGAAAATCATTTCTTTTCTATACAAAAATAGTTTTGGGTAAAATTATCTCATTCACCCTATTCAAAACAATACTGTGCCGAACTGTTCTATTCAAGTGTTTAGAAACCCCTTCGATACAGTTTTGCAAGACTGTGCCGACGAAGGTTCATATACCACTCAATAAACCAATCATCACAATACAAAACAATTTTATATTAACTAACAAATACGCGCTCGTATCTATTATTACACTCAACTCATTCTAGAGTACTGCTGACTCTATCTCTAATGAGTAACACCCAACAGAGCAGGGTTGTCGCTTAACCATATGCTCTGATACCACTTTGTCACATCCCGAAATTTTCGACTTTCGAAAATTCGACATCGATACTCACTTTATCGACTGCCGAGCAATCGAGTGCCGGAAACTCCAATAGTGAGGGTTTTTAAGAAAAAGAAAAAGTAGAAGAAGAAGAAAAAGAAGAAAGAAGAACAACAGAACACATCAGAACAGAAAACAATATCAGAATCTTACACATCGCAGCGGAACAATATACAATAGATAAATGAATATCTTTTAAAAACAAAAGAATTATATATGTTATTACATTACATCACATCATATCATCAGAGTCAATAAACAACAATGGACAGTTATATAAACTTGTCCTCATACAGAATACACAGCGGAATAAATACTATCAGATACAAATACTACGTCTCGCCATCCAGCTTATCTCCAAAGCTCCAGAATATCCAGAATATCCTGATAATCTAACTCTAGACTGCCCGTGTGGAAATTTGTGGGCACCCAGAGTTTAGAAGGGAACAATAAACTCCGAGTCAGTCATGGTGACTGGTGTGAGATCGTAAAACAGTTATTTATCTTTAAAATAATCAACAGAAAGATTTTAAAGTAAATACGCAATGCTTTTGGAAAATGAAACTACCATAAGACCTCCCGCCACACACACAATGTAAACGCAGACTTGGAGGAGATTTCTTCTTATGATAGTCAAAGATGCTTACTACGCGAAAATCAAATTCTTTTTGATATTATTATTAGTGCATAGTGTAGAAAACATTTCGAAAGTAGAATATAAATCTTAGCCAGCATAGGTACCATTATAGTATGCTTGCTATAGCTGCCATATTAGATGGCAGGTTCTACAACTAAAACCGTACAAGTCACGTATTGTTTCTTTGGATTTCCAACAAATGGTCAGGCTAAGGAACTTCCTATCCACGATGGGTACATCCCTGGAATAGACGACCCGAGAACCTAACCGGATCTCTGCCAACACAAGGCCGGGTTACCTCTGCAAAAATAGGTAACTACTGACACGCGTATGCCATCCCCCGATCGTCACCGATCTTCCCGAGGATCCCCGATTTCCAACAAACCACAAAGTAATAATAACTGTGCAGCAACCACAGAGGTTAAGTATCTGGGCTCCATACCATGATACCACCTTTATCCAGAAGGAATGACATACACTAAGGGGCGCTACTCCCTAGAACCTTGCTGCATTCGTCCTGTTTCGACCATTTCCGGGGTGTGAGGCTCGACGAAGTCTCGTCCACAAAGCTACGCTTTCTCAAAAAGCCCTGCTTCGGGTCAAACAAAATGATCAACCTATGATCACAAAGATATAAGATCAAACAAATGATCATATCACGAATGATCAAACACTGATCATTTCACAGCAACACTTAGTATGCCACGTTACCAAATTGGGATATATCGCTGATAAATTTCAACTACATAACCTCTGAGCTCGTACGTCTCAGAGAAGGGTGTTAAGCTAAGAGAATAAATTCTCCGCCACCAACAGAAAGGTATTTGAAAGAAATCAGCTTTATATCTCAAATTGTAACGTCAGACACACAATCCATACAAGTCTGTTCCGGGATCGAACAGAACCGAAGGCACTTCTCGCGAAGCCCTTGCATTTCCGGATAATTTTCTAATCACGTCAAGACTTCCCGTCACTAAGGGTGATAAAACCTCTAAATCGAAGATCAGTCGATGTAGAGTAACTCGACGGTAATCCTTCCGTTTTCAAAAAATATCCGGTCTTCAACACCGGTCTTCAAATGCGATTCATAACGACGTATCACATATTCGGAATGGGTTATACGACCCCATGGTCCTTTCCCGGCTAACCCGAATAGTGAGCGTTTATTTAAAAACAAGTGTGGCATTCAAATTCATCCAATTCACAACAAATACCTACTCAAGGTAATTATTGATAGTCGGTTATTTAACTATCAATAAAAGATGCGCAACATCATCAGATTCCAAATAATTTTCCAATTTATTTCATCTTCAAAAATATCTTTACTAGATATAAAATTTCCACACTTAACCATTTGAAAAACAAATTTCAAATATTCACATTTCATTTTATCTTTGAAGATAAAATCTCAAAACAGTTCATTTCATATTGGAAAAGCATTTCCATACTTATTTAAAAATAAGTATTTCACAAATCTATTTATTTTCAACACTTAGAAAATATTCGATATACTTAAATCAAAATTAAGTATATTTTCATTCTTTAAGGAAAATATTCTTTCAACACATTTATTTGAGTCAAAACGAATGTTACGTAAAACATCGTTACGACGACTCAAAATCACTAGTATAGGGATTCGGATTTAGATAGATATATAAATCCCAATACTACATCAAAACATTTCCTTTCGGAAATCATTTACTATAACAATAGTGTTATAGTCTACCATTTCCTTATTTCTCGAAAACGTCTATTTCAACAAGAACTGTGGAAATCTATGCTTTCGATAGTCAATATATTTTAAAACATCTTTTAAATGTTTAACTTCATTTTCAATGTCACTTCTTCAAAAATGAATCCATTTTATTCAATAATACATTCACTGTCCAAAATCGTGAATATATCTTTTTTATAATCTTCTATATTCAATTTATCAAATTCAATTGATTTTGAATTTATAAAACAACGTTTATAAGTTCTATTTCTGTTTTAATAACAACTTCAACTTATAAATCTTCTTTTTATTAACTTCTATATTTTACTTATCAAAATAAGTGATTTCGGATTTTTAAACAACTTTTATAAATTTCAAAACTTCAATATCAATTCAATTTCAATATTGATTTCTGAATTTATTTTCAACTTTAAATAAAAGATTCCATACTGATTTCTCAAAAGTTCTTTTCCAAATATTAAATCAATTACAGATTGATTTCTAATTTTATTTATCTCTACTAAAATAAATTCCTTATTTTCCTTCAAATCATTCAATATCCTGTTTTTAGATGGATTCTTTAGATTGAACTCATTTTACATTGATTTCCCAAATCATTTCAATTTACCAATTAAATTTCTAATTGGATTTCCAACTTATCTCCTTTTAAATAAATTCCTTTTTAAGGAAATAAATTTCAATCGTTTCTTCCAATCTATTTAAAGAATCCAAATTTTAAATTAAATTCTTCAATTTAAAATTACTATTTTACGAAATCCATTTATTTAACATTTTCACTTTATTCTGGAATAAATTCGATAATACTATAAAAATCAACTTTTATACCTTTAAATTCTTTTCTTCAAATTTTATTCAATTTCAAAAAATCAATTCACTTAAAATTTTCTGCTTGAATTACCAAAAATTCAATTTCGTTTATTTTGGAATCCAATGATATCAAACATCCCTTCAGCTAAATTTTTAGCTTTCAACAATTTCCAGACATCAATTCAATAACATCAATAATCATTCACAGATTATCACATCACAGTAGAAATAAATTCAATCAATGTGAGGGGTCCAGTTGGATCCCTCCAACCTGTTTCCCTGCATCCAAAGACGTCAGCACAATACCAATTCCGCTCCAGTACGGAATTATCGCGGTATATAGGTTTTTATAAATCCGCTTACTAACGGCGCAATAGGGTCTCATCCGCTATACGAGGCGGGAAATCATCAATCCAATATATACATATGCCAATATGTATATACTGCTATATATATAGATATATCCTATCATATCTAATAGCACATTCAAACGAATCAATCATCAATAACTGCAAAAATTCCACATTCAATTGAGTGAGAAAATCTCACCTTTGCTTTTAATTTGCAATCCAATTTCAATCCCAGTTTGTTTTTCACGATCTTTTGACCTGGTATAAATATTTACACAATTTATTAATATTTGAAAATTTTGAATAACAAATTTTCGCTTGGTAGTTTTAATTCTCCAACGAATTTTATTTCTAACCAAATTTCTTTTAAATAATTTTATTTAACTAAAAATTTCATTTTTAAACTCATTCTTCTTAAATAGAGTTAATCACCATAGTTCATTATTTCTACATAACTTAGAAAATCAAAATATATGGATGCATATTTGTTTTCTTTTGAAATTAAATGTAAACTGTATAAATAAATTTCAGATTTCAAATATTCATTTTTTTTCCTTTATACAAACCTTTTCTAGTTTAAAAACAATTACTATTAAGTAAATATACAAAACAACTTCAAAACAACTTTACTGTATAAATGTTCATATATGAATAAATTACCTTATAAACTTACTGCTATATTTTTTTTTCTCTAAAAATTATTCAAATTTTAAACTGCGGCATACGAAAATCTTATGTATATATATATACACTTAAAACAAACAACTGCTATTTTTTTCTTCGAAAATAAATTTATACCTATCTGTACCGAAGAAATCGCGAGCACCCAGATCGCACGCCAGTGCCCAATGCTTCGTGACCCACAGACTTGCGAGTATCACCATCACCGATTTGCTCGAACTCGAGCCCAATCAATACCGTGCAACCTCCATGCCCACGCGAAATCGACGAACCAGCTTCGCCATTTATCCCCTCGCGCGCAGCCCCAAATTGACACATACGCGCGACCCCACTCAGCTCCACCCCTCGAGCGCGCTGCTGCCATTGTCGCCATCGCCGAGTTCCCCTTACCTCGACTTCATCACGCGCGCGTACGCGACTCGAAATCGAGACCACCCCATCCCTCCAGCACCGCGAACGAGCTCCCTCGTGTATACATGCGAAAATTTCGAAACCCCCAAAACAACCAACCCTACTGCCAGCAGCCGCCGCCTTGCTCGCGAAGTTCGCCCCGACCTTGGCTTTGCCGTCGAAGCATTCGCCATCCCCGAGATCGCCACGAGAAACTCTCATTTGGCAGTGAACGAAATTGGATTCGAACCCATAAATCGAAATCGTATTAATATGATATTTTGCTTGAATTCGAACTGCCATTTTTCGTCTTGATTTTATTTTGAAAATGGATTTAAGAGGAAAAGAATTCGCGTGGATTTAACTGGGGGAACGAGGGATTTTTTTAAACGTGAAAGAGCCAGGCTTGCACGATCTCTATCTCGTGATTTTAGGCAGAAACAACGGGGCGTGATTCAAGGCGTGTTTAATGGAAAGAAAGTGACTGAGGTTGACCAGATTTAAATTTAAATTTAAATTGAACTAATTTTAATTTCTACGCGTTTAACTATCGTGTGCTCTCAAAACAACTCCAAACGCTACGAAATTTAAACTCCGGTAATAACAAACTATTACGGATCCAATGGAACCGGTCTCGTTCAATTCTGAGACTGTTCGAAAATTGGCTATTTTTACAGTCGATAATTAAATATTAAAATATTCAATTTTCACAAATTAACTCCAATTTCAATTTTAAGTGTTCTAAAATATTCCTATAACTTCAGTATGATTAAATAAAATTTTCCAAATCAATTTCAATCATATTAAACTCGATATTCAATTATCTTTGGAATTTCACTATTTAATTTATCGATTAAATTATCAATTAAATCGAATATTCGAAAAATAAATCATTCGACTTCTAAATCCCATTTATTAATATTTAAAATTAATTAAATATTCGAATTTTAATTATCAAAAATTCTGGGTCGTTACACTTAGTTTATTATTTCTTTTTATAAGTTTTAAGGAAATCTGAAAATCTACTTTGTATATATTTTTTTCTACCTATCTATTACCTCCATTCAATCAGACATACTCCCATACTTTGTAATGTGAAATCATTTACCCAAATTATTTGCTTGGAATAAATATGGTATGGAAATTTTATTTGATTCTGTATATGTGTATATATATATATATATTTCTGCCTTTATGTCAAATCAGTCAACTCCCTTTTAAATTAAAAATCACATATATTATGCTAATTATTTTCTGGCACAATTATAAGACATATAAACCTTTATATTAAACTTCATTTTATTTTATCTTCATATAAAACAGCAAACACCCTATATATATTAAATGTGTATATATATTTACATAATTCTTTGAACATAAAGCTATATTTATTTTGAGTTCCAATTTTTCTTCTAATTACCTTAATTCCTTGCATTTTATCAAACAGAAACTCCCATTTAATTTTATTTATTGCCAAATTCTTTTCTGTTTTAATGCAATATATATATACTTATATATATATATATATCTCAGAATTTTCTAATATAAATATATATCATTTTATTTTTATTTTAGGGTCATTACATACCCTCCCCCTTAAAGGAATTATGTCCCCATAATTTCATCTAATCTCTCCAATTAAAAGCACTAATCCATAGCCTGTTTTAACTCCATAACCCCATACCCATATTTTATGATAACAAACAATGTATAAATATATTTAGAAAAAAAAATCATCTTAGGCTGCTTAGACATACCTCTCCACCAGTAAACAAATTGGGGTATTTAGCCCTCATTTTGTCTTCAACCTCCCATGTACAATCATTAGTGTCCAAGCTCCATTGGATTTTCACCAGTTTGATCACCTTGTTCCTCAACTTTTTCTCTTCCTTGGCAACTATCCCTACTGGTTCATTGGTATAAACCAAATTTTTCTGGACTTGAACTTGAGTAGGTGACTCCAGAATTGCTCCTTCATCATGCACCCATTTTCTCAATTGAGAAACATGAAATACAGGATGCACACCACTCAACTCCTCAGGTAACTTAAGTCTGTAGGCCATAGCACCAATCCTCTGTATAATTTCATATGGTCCTACAAATCTTGGTGATAGCTTACCAGATTTTCCAAACCTGAACACTTTCTTCATTGGTGATACTTTCAGAAAAACATGCTCTCCTACTTCAAACTCCATTGGCTTTCTCTTTCTATCTGCATAAGACTTTTGTCTTGATTGTGCTGCCTTCATCCTATGCCTAACCAATTCAATCATGTTGGAAGTTTCTTTAACATGATCTGGCCCCAACATTACACCCTCTCCTGCTTCCAACCAACAAGCAGGAGACATGCAAGGTCTCCCATACAAGGCTTCAAAGGGAGCCATTCCTATGGTTGATTGATAGCTATTGTTGTAAGTGAATTCTGCCAAGTGAATATGATCCTCCCAATTTCCCCCAAAATCAAGCACACATGCTCTAAGTAAATCTTCCAATATTTTATTCACTATCTCTGTTTGCCCATCACTTTGAGGATGGTAGGCAGTGCTTAAACAAAGTTGTGTTCCCATTGCTTCTTGGAAACTTTCCCAAAATCTTGAGGTGAACAAAGTGTCTCTATCACTTACAATAGTCTTGGGTATGCCATGTAGCCTCACCACTTCTTTAATAAACAATTGTGCAAGCCTAGATGCATTTCTATCTGACCTGACAGGAACAAAGTGAGCTGATTTGGTTAGTCTATCAACAATTACCCATATACTATCATTGCCTTTTTTAGTTCTAGGCAAACCATCCACAAAATCCATGGAAATGCTTTCCCACTTCCACTGAGGTACCTCCAAAGGTTGCAACATGCCAGAGGGCTTTTGGTGGTCTGCTTTAATTTGTTGACATGTGGAACATTTTGCTACATATCTTGCCACTGCTTGCTTCATTCCTGGCCACCAATAGCCTCTTTTTAAATCATGATACATCTTAGTACCACCAGGGTGTATGGTGTACCTGGTCTTGTGATGCTCATTCATGATTTCTTCCTTCAATTCTGCAATGTTTGGTACACAAAATTTTTCCTCAAATAACCTTGGGAATCTATTTTAAAATTCTCTGACTCAATGTTATTTAATAACATTTCTTTCTTCTCCTTTAGACTTTGATCTTGATCTTGCATGCTACCAACCTTCTCCACCAGATTAGACTTCACTGTGATTATTCCCAGTGTACCATACTCCACCATATCACCATGTTCTTTAAAATTCACTGCGTCCTTGCTGTATATATTTGCCTCCCCAAGCATTGCAAGATTTTTAAACTCATCAATCATCAAACTGGCTAATCTAACATGATTTCTGCTTAAAGCATCTGCTACTCTATTAGCTTTTCCAGGAGTGTATAATATATCTAAATCATATGCAGCCAGAAACTCCAACCACCTTGCTTGCCTCATATTTAAATCTTTTTGAGAAAATAAATATTTCAATGCTTGATGATCTGTGAATAATTCAAATTTTGCCCCAAGCAAATAATGCCTCCATAGTTTTAGTGCAAACACTATTGCAGCTAATTCTAGATCATGAGTTGCATATTTGGTTTCATTGGGTTTAAGCTGTCTTGATGCATATGCCACTACCTTGCCATGTTGCATAAGCACTGCACCTAACCCAGATCCACTAGCATCAGTGTATACAACCATTCCTTCATTTGCTTCTGGGATTTGTAGGACAAAAGCTTCCACCAATGCTTTCTTCAATTTCTCAAAAGCTTGTTCACACTGCTCAGTCCACGCATATGGTTGGTTCTTCTTGGTTAGTTTGGTCATTGGTGCGGCTATTCTTGAAAAATCCTTGATGAACCTCCTATAATACCCTGCCAAACCTAAGAATGACCTCACCTCAGTCACTGTTTTGGGTCTACTCCATGATTGAACTGCAATGACCTTGCTTGGATCTACACTTACTCCCTGCTGTGACACTATGTGTCCTAAGAATTTTACTTCATGTTGCCAAAATGTACACTTTGAATACTTGGCTTTTAATTCATGTTCTCTAAGTCTGGATAATACTAAATGTAGGTGCATGGCATGATCATTTTCTGTCTTTGAATAAATTAATATGTCATCTATAAATACCAAGACAAACTTATCCAAAAAGTCACTAAAAATTCTATTCACACTACAAGAAAAATGGTTTTTTGCAGCTCCATGTAACAGCCTTTGATTCAAAAAGCTGTAATTGTTCAAATTTAGTTTCATTTATAATTAAATATAAAAAAGAAAACGCTGCCTAATCACATTTCTTTTGGCAGGGAGGTTGAGTGTTTTCGCGGCCACGTTTTTATTCTTTTCCCTTCCCACCAAATAACCCTTCATCTCAAATTGACAAATCAATCGCTCCGCAAATCCATCGCTCCGAAATCCATCGCTCGAGTCGTTACATCGCTCTGCAAATCCCGCAAATCTCAAATCCATCGCTCCATCGCTCTGCAAGTACGTCGCTCGAGTCGTTGGCGCCGTCCCCTTTCATCATCATTCACGTCTTCAGTTCATCGCTCGAGTCGTTGGCGTCGATAAGGTAATTCACTTAATTCGAATACTCAACTTTGGTCCTCGTATTAACATGGATATGGATGTACGCTTCAAATGAATTGAAATAAATGCGATGTACGCTTCAAATGAATTGTTGATGTATTGATTTTTTTGTTAATGGAGTTTGGTTTTTTGATTACTGGACTGCCTTCGTAAGGGGTAGGACTAGGTGTTTGGCGATGAGTAGTTGATCAGAAGCTGGTTGATGTGGTGGTTAGTGTGCTGGAACTATGGTCTTGGTGAAGTATGTGCATTTGGCTAGATGCACTCACACATCTGTTCACACCTTAATCTGACATTGTTGTTTATTTATGCATTTTTTACTCAAATTATATGTATGCATTCACTATCCCTGTCAAATCTAAAACCATGTATATGTTTCATTCGAATTTTGAAATTTTCATGTAATTAAGTTTTCAAAAGAATGCAATTCTGTGTATGAGTGGATTTCCATATGTATCAATTGAACATATGCAGTTCTTAAACACGTAAAAGTTTCAACTTTCTAAATTTGGGATATGAAGTCTATTTGGCATTAAATCAACATATCATTTGACCTTGGTTATATATTGATTTTAGATGTATATAGATGGTTTTGAGACACAGTTTCACATATAATTTTGTAAGTATTCTTACTTCAAACTTTGAATATAAATAATCTGTGTGGCTTTAAAGTTAACAAACTTTGGAAGATATAATAAGATTTATGAATACAAGTATTTCAGTTTATATATATTTGCAAAGCATGTTTTACATATATGCATTTCATATACTTCCAGGTTTCATTTTAGATATACATGTGTGCTGAGCATAAGCAATGAGTTCTGAAAATTGAGGACAAGTTTTTAGATACACGTACCATTTTAAAGATTATCCATTTCTAAGCATACACAAATCCTCAAACATACATTATATCTTTAACGTCTATATCAATTGTTTTCAGGTGTATATTTAATTTCATTTATGGATATCAGTATTTGAATATATCCTGTTCTTTTATATGTTTAAGGTTTTCCAATGAATGCTGTATCACACATAAATTTTGAGTATGTACCAATTTTAAATGAATAGAAGAGAGGTTGGATAAGAAGGGAATAATGACGAAATACTCCACAACAAATAAAGAATTTAGGAAAACAATATAAGTTGCCTTCTAAATTACAAAAGAAATTTTCGGACGATAATAATTTTGGAAAAAAATTCAAGCAAGCACTATGAATAATATGAAAAGAATGTCTATTTCAGATAAAGCAAAATTACTATTAATAATATGTCATGTTTCTCTTGAATTTCATTTTGAAGAACCTGTGGTTGTTTTTAGGTTTAAAATTATCTCATGCACTCCCCTTCTTACATAAACAGCCTGTATAGTCCAGAGCAAAAGAAATTTCTCTTGAATTCTATTTTTGTTATTCCATAAAAATTGGTATGCAATACTACTACTTTATTTAACTGGAAACAAACTTATTTTGTTGTGAAATAGGTCACAGTGTTCATCTGCGAGGCCTAAATTGCATTCACAAAATACAGAGCCAAACAAAAGTGCCTATATCCCATATTAAGTTTATAAATTTAGTTATAAATATAGTATTAACAAATTAACAAATAAATAAAAGGTTTATCCTCATTTGGGCTCCCTCATTCAATATAATTAAATGCTTATATATCTGTCCATTTTACTGCCACCCGTATTGAATCAATGGAACTGGTTTTTATTTCTTTTCTCATTAAACTATTTCTTGAACAGCGATATACACCTCGGTAAGATTATATATGCAGGCTTGGTGCATACCCTTTTTTATTATATATGTGTATGTGTCATTCTCCTGTTAGGTCTTCGATATGGTTGTGGCAACAACCATGTGTTGATATCAACAAATCAATTCCATTAATGCAGAGTACCAGTAATTAAAAGTTCAAATGATAAGAATTTCTGAAAGTTGGTTTCCATCTAATTAAAGCGATTGATGGCTCATAGTGTATGCCCATAACCTACTTATTATGTAGAATATTAAAATTTGTGTAACAAATGACAATAATTAGATAGGCTCATATGTTAGTAACAATTTACCATTTACCATTTATTTATTTTTCACTATGCTTGCTAGTAAATTAACCTTTTCATTCGGCAGATAAGTCTGCTATATAAAAGGCAAAGGAAAAAAACTTTTAAAATGCGTTTGGCACCACCATCTACTTGTATAATTTTGTTTTCAAAGACCAGTCTCTTTTCTTTTCTTATAAATGATTGTATTATTTTGTTGGTGGGTTTGATGTGGCTGTAAAAGTTGATGATTTGATTCTATTGTTCTATGTATATTTAGTGGGTAATGACTATGAGAATCATAAATTAGTCGAGTGATTATATAGGTCAAACTCATTATTGAATCCACCAGGCAAAATTGTTTGTAAATATTCTCACAAGATTCCCAACAAATTGACACTTGCAATCTGAATGAAATATTCTCACAAGATTTCCAACAATTAACACTTACAATCTAAATGATTATGAGTGATTGATGCTAAACTAGTATTCACGTAAAGTATCATATTGGATTATGTTTTGTTATTTGGAGCATTGAGTTATTGTCTACCTTTTTAGTTTCTTTTTCGAGACTCTTTTCATAGGTGCATGCTTCAGAAATAGTTTGGTGCTAATGTATTAATGTTGTATATGATTTTGACATTGTTGTATAAGTGGATAAAATTGTTGTTAATGGCGCAAGCCAAGTATTAGGAGAGGGGTAATGCATAGACATTACTCCGGTGCTACGAAATGACGTCGTTGTAATGGCAAATTTTTTGAAAACAGTTTGGTGCTAATGTTGTATATGGTTCTGATATTGTTGTATAAGCGGATAAAATTGTTGTTAATAGCGCAAGCTAAGTATCAGGAGAGGGGTAATGCATTCTTGTTAAAAAATGGGTTACACGACTCTTTCGTTTTCATTCTTGTTGTTTTAATTTTTTTTGCATGAAACAAGGCTTTGAACTTGACTTATTGATTTGTTGTTTGACATTCTTTGTCTTCCTTGTTGTTTTTCATTTTGTTTGCATTCAATTACGATTATGTTATTTTGCTTGCATTCAATAACTGATTATTACTTTAAATTTTAGAAATTTACTTCCTCACATATTGGTTGATGATGGATAAAAATTGGGTACATCTACACAGGTAACTATATTATACTAAATATATTTTGAGAGTCAAATCTTATATTTTAACGTCAAAATTAATAGTTATTCCATTTTATTAATAGAACTAGTACTGAGTATGAGCAAGGAGCTTGGAAGTTTGTGCATGCTGCATTGAGAATTTCAAGAAATCCAGAAAAGATTTTATGTCCTTGCTTAGATTGTCGAAATCTTAGTCATCAGTATGGGAAGATTGTTGTTGAGCATTTGATTATAAGAGGAATGGATCCGCTATACATGGATGGTAGGTGGTACAATCATGGCGAACAAATAACTATAAGCAAAGATATCGAGTCTATTGACACTTATGATTTACTCAAATCCATTCATTATGAAGATGAAGATTTCATCAATCATACATATTCCGATGATGATAAAGATGAAGATAGCGCACAAAAACGAGAGGATGATTTATTAAAAAACTTGGAGGATGCCGAAACCCCGTTGTATCCTGGTTGTACCGATCAAACAAAATTATCTTCCATTATTGCCTTATATAATGTAAAATGTGAGACTGGGTTGTCCGATAATGGATTCGATAAACTTCTAAATGTGCAACAACTATTGTTGCCAAAGGATAACGTACTTCCTAGGAATATTTACAAGGTGAAAAAATTTCTTAAAGTATTCGATATGGGTTTTGAGAAAATTCATGCTTGTCAGAATGATTGTTGTCTCTTTAGAAGAGAGTACAAAGATTTGGATAGTTGTCCAAAATGTGGGTTTTCGAGATGGAAGAGGAACGAACGTACAAATGAAATTATGCATGGTATTCCGGTTAAAGTTTTGAGGTATTTTCCAATCATTCCAAGATTCAGAAGAATGTTTAGATCTCAAAAAATAGCAGAAGATTTAAGATGGCATTTTAACAATAAAAGTAATGATGGAAAAATGCGTCATCCTGTTGATTCTATAACATGGAATGTGGTAGATGAGAAATGGGAATCGTTTGCAGCAGATCCACGCAACCTAAGGCTTGGCCTTGCTACTGATGGTTTTAATCCATTTTTGACATTGAGTTCCAAATATAGTTTTTGGCCCGTGATGCTAGTGACATACAATCTCTCGCCACTGTTATGCATGAAAAAAGAAAATATCATATTAACATTGTTGATTCCTGGTCCAAAGCAACCAGGAAATGATATAGATATATATTTGGCACCATTGGTAGAAGATCTGCAACACTTATGGATTAATGGAGTTCAAACTTATGATGCATTTAGTAGATCGCTTTTTACTATGAGAGCAATTTTACTATGGACGATTAATGACTTTCCTGCATATGGTAATCTGGCTGGATGTTGTGTGAAGGATAAAAAAGGTTGTCCATTATGCGGTGTCAACACTCATCATCGATGGTTGAAGTATAGTCGGAAAAATGTCTACATGGGTCATAGGAGATTCTTACCACCATCGGATTCGTTGAGAAAACAAAAATCCTGGTTTGATAACACTATAGAAAATGGTCGTAGACCTAGAATTTTAACCGGAAGAAACATCTCTATCATTTTGAAAAACTTTCCAAAGAATTTTGGAAAAAAAAATAAAAAATGGAGATAATAACAGCAAGAAAGGGAAGGGTAAAAAGAAGCCAACTAAGAAGCAATATAGTAAGAAAAGAAAAAATTCTACTTTCAAACAAGATGATGATCCTGCAAAAATAGAACTATCAAGATGGAAAAAACGATCAATATTCTTTGATTTACCATATTGGGAGGTTAGTGCTATTATTTTTTAATGAATGAATTATATATATATATATATATATTAATGAAGTATAACAATATTATTTTTGTAGGAACTTCCCTTGCGTCATAATTTAGACGTAATGCATGTAGAAAAAAATGTTGGTGAAAGCATAATAGCGACGATGTTGCATGATAGCAAATCAAAAGACGGAATTAATTCTAGAAAAGATTTGGAAGATTGGAGAATCAGGCATGGCCTTTTTGCACAAGCTCGTGGGAAAAAAACATATCTTCCACCAGCTCCGTATACATTGTCCAATTTGGAGAAAAAAATATTTTGCCAAAGGTTATATGATTTCAAGGGACCTGATGGCTATTGCTCAAATTTTAGAAGTTCTGTGTCATTGGAGGATTGTAAAATTATCGGCATGAAGTCACATGACTACCATGTTCTAATGCAACAGTTATTACCAGTTGCAATAAGAGGATTGTTGCCGAAAAAGCCAAGGAGGACAATAATTCGTTTATGTTCGTTTTTCAATAAATTATGCCAGCGTGTTCTTGATAAAGAAAAATTGCAACAACTTGATGATGAAATTATTATAATTTTGTGTGAAATTGAACGATATTTTCCACCTTCTTTCTTTGATATAATGATACACTTGACCGTTCATCTTGAAAGGGAAGCCCGATTGTGTGGACCAGTTCATTTCCGTTGGATGTACCCTTTTGAACGATATACGGAGACACTTAAACATTATGTAAGAAATCATGCACGTCCCGAGGGTTGTATTGCAGAATCCTATCTTGCAGAAGAGTGCATGAGATTTTTTAGTGAATTTTTAAAGAAATCAATACAAATAGAGGAGAAGGAAGTCCGAAATGAAGATTATGAAGATGATTCCATACTCGAAGGACGACCAATTTCAGCTTGTAAAACAATTACATTGTCCGCCAATGAGAAACAGATTGCACATTTGGCTGTGTTAATGAATATGACTGTAGTGGAACCATTTCTAGAGTAAGTAACTATTACAATTTGTTATTACCGTTTCATACAATTTGTATCAGCAAATACAACTTGGTAATTTTTTTTTGTGCTACAATAGTTTGCATTTGGAGGAGTTACAACACTCAAACAAGCGCATGGAAAAAAATGCAACTTTACTTTGGAAAACTCATACAGATAACTTTGCTGATTGGATTAAAAAGAAGGTGAGTGGAATTTTGAAATATTATCTCATTAACTTTAGATTTATGATTATTGAGATCCATTTTAAATAGCTATTTTTTTATAGATACCCATTGATTCAAAGGACCATGACACGATGTTAAAATGGATTGCATATGGTCCGAGGAGTAGTGCATTATCCTATAGTGGATATATCATTAATGGACAACGTTTTCACACAAAAGACATTGAGAGAGAAACTCAAAATAGTGGCGTCACTTACGATGCGACTACTATGTGTAAAGCAAGTGCAAAAGATACTTCTCAAGTAGTTGATGTTGTTACTTATTATGGGATATTGACTGATATAATTTTGTTAGATTATCATCTTTTTTATGTTCCTGTTTTTAAATGTCATTGGGCAAACATAGGAAATGGTGTGAAGGTAGAAGATGGATTCACCCTTGTTAACTTACATCAAAACCAAGCCTCATTTTCAAAAGATCCATATATTCTTGCATCTCAAGCGAAACAAATTTTTTATTCAAGAGAAGACGATTCTTCTAATTGGTATGTTGTGATGAAGGCGCCATCAAGAGGTTTTCATGAGATAGATATAGACGAACCATTTGAGGAAGTTAGCTTTGCTATGGAGAATTACGAAGATATTGACATGGATGTTGATGATTTTATTGAGGATATTAGTTATGTTAGGGAAGATTGTGAAGGCATATTTGAGTAGTTTAATTATTTTGCTATCTAGTTTTAATTATATTAGACTTTACTCTCTATCTTCTTTGGTTAAGTAATATGTCTGTATGTAATGACTTGTTTTTCATATATAGTTTTTGGAAATTAACCATGTTGATATAGGTCTATATATATCTCAGTGTTATATTTGATTATGCTAGCAGTTAGCACTTAATTTTACAATTGAGCACATCATTTCGCTGTTAATGTAAGAAAATTTTGATTAACTTTTAGCTCATTATACACACTAGTACCAGAAAAGCATAATCTTATCGTTATTGAATGATTAAACAAATAAAAATATGATTAGTTGATATGACAATAAATTTGATTAAGAGGCAGCACTTGGTTTAACCAAAATTTATATACTGTGTAGTTAGGATGATTGGGGCTTGTAGCATGAATATATTTGGCTTTCACTTAAATTACAGCATGAATGTTGACATCCTTCGGGTTCTGACATATTCTTGTCTACAAATGTTAATACTGGTACTCATAATAGCACAAAATGGGAATATGATTGATCTTTGAAGTAGTAAAAGCATGTTTGCAAATGTTAATCTGCTTTCTGCAAATTAACATTTATCAAGGATAACAGCCATCGCTTTGTCAAGGGTAACTACTATCACTTTGTCAAGGGTAACTGTCATTCCCACTTTAATCCTTCAGGTATTTATCATTTCTCCTGTATTTATTTTGATTTTGATTTTTATTTCCTGTATGGAATAGTTGAAAATTTGGATTTGATTTTGAACTTTATTTCGTGTATCGATTAGTTTGTCTTCAGTCATTTGAATAGTGTCATTATGTACCTTATTTCATTTCTGGATTCATTTTTCCTTTCTCAAGATCTATGCATATCCCTTAAATTTGTACTTAAATGTGGTGATTACTGCTACATAGCCAGGAAAAGTACAATCTAAAGCACAATTGTGCAGAAAATGTAATAATCATTTTATAATAAGTAACGCTTAGTTTACAAAACCAAGTGTAGCTCAGTTTACAAAACTTCCTTGATCTGTCCAGAGACTACTTTGATACAACTTACAACAACTGGTTCACTGGAAATATAATAGCAACCATTGCAAAAATACATTTCTTAAACAACGAATGCCTACAAGCAATATGTGAAGACAATACAGTTTACAAATTTTTAATCAAACAAGCTAGCCACTGATAAAAGAGTGTAGCAGCTTTTGAAGCCTCTAGCACAATTGGTTCATTTTTCATTTTTGCTTCATATCTATACAGGAAATGAAGAGGATTACTCGAAAACAAAAAAAAGCAAAAGAGGTTGAAATTGCACTCAAGGAGTCTAATGAACAGAATAAGCATGTTGAAGACAACAACGTTCAAAATGAAGACAACAACATTCAAATTGAAGATAATCGACATTTAGTTGAAGGCAATAATCAAAATAAAGACAATCCTTGTGCACTTGAAGACAATACAATGAAAAATGAACACAATGTGGAAGACATGATGGAAACCGATAGATCTATTCAAGATGTGAGCGAAAATTTAGTTCGGAAAAGAATTGCTAGAGGTCCTACTAAAATGAAGAGACTTCCTTCAAATTTCGCAAATCGGGTTGAAGTTGAATTTAATGAGAGTGGCATTCCAATAGGAGAAGGGTCAATCCACTTATCTTCTTATCTAGGGCCACTCGTACGAGAGCATGTTCCAGTCACGCTTACTGATTGGAGACATCTTGGTGATGATTTGAAAGCCGTTTTATGGGATTGCATTCAGGTATATTTATTTATAGTGATAGTGTGTCTTTTTTCAGTGTATACATTCGACAGTATCTTTCCAAAATAACTTGAAATTACTGTTAATATCATGTGCACATACAACATATGGGAGAGTAAAAAAATGACATTAACAGTAATATGTTGGTGTAAGATTATTTGAAGAAAAAAATCCCTGAAACAATAAGCAAATTTTACACTCTTGATGTCATGTCTACTACTAAAATCATTGCATATAAAGCCAGGGTGTTGTTTGATTACAATAAGTGATGATTGAATCCGGAAAATAATCCGTGATTGGAAATTTTAACAGTGTTTACTTGCGACATGCTTTTGGATATTTGTTTCTTCATTCAGTGAAAACAAATCCGCGATCCATCTTGATTATTTCCAATTCCAAATGTTGATTTACAATTTCATTAATATTCTCATCTACTCCTAAACTTTCTCTATAAAAACAACGGTAACAAATCTGAAATGAATTTATCTCTTATCTAGAAAATTAAATAATTCTGCAAGATGAATGGTGTATGGAACAACTTGAAGTGTTCAATTTGATTATTTCTTTCCCTTTTATTTTATTATTTAAATACTATAGCAACAATGGATTGGAGCATATTATGTATGTGGTAGTTTTCGATTTTATATTTATTACACAAAACCTTTGATTTGGCAAACCCAATCATTGTTTAGAAATTCCAAAATAAAAAATTGTCATATCAGTATGCATATATGAATGAGTGTCATATTTGTTTCAGTGTCATATTTGTATGCATATATGAGGCATATAAAAGGTGGCGAATCCTATTTGTTTCAGTGTCATATCTTTTTACTCCACTTTCAGTGGCATATATGAATCACAAAGGGAATAATCAGTATGCAGGAAGACAGCCCAATATAATCATATCTTTTTACCTTTTCTACTCCACTTTCAGTGTCATGTGAATGATACGAACTTCTGGTTTGCTGTTTTAATCATTTTAAGTTTTGTATCTGTTATGCGAACAGCCACTCCAATATAATCATATTTGATTTATTTACGAATGTGCTAATTTCGCTTCAACCAATTAATGGATACAGACTAGATTTAAGTTGGATGAGGAATGGCAAAAGGTCTCTATATTTCAGCAAATGGGTTGTATTTTTAGGTGTTCAAAATGTAGATTAGTTAATCAATTAGTAAAAGCAAAGTCTAAGGAGGAAAGACTTCAACTTAAACCAGATAATATTGGAAGTATGACGGAGTGGAATGATTTTATCAGCTTGAAAACTAGTTCAAAATTTAAGGTAAATTACATCTAATTGGTCATTCTTTCAATGAATGAGATAACTTTTTGATGTATTCTTATTTTTTTTAATTCAGATAAAAAGTGACATGTACAAGGCTTTCAGGCGCAAGCAAGTGCCACACACATGTAGCCGTAAAGGAATGGCTCGATTAGCTGCGGATATGGTGAGAATTGTCCTATTCAATTTTTGTCACGCCATCTATTTCTATAGTTATGATAATTGTTTTATTCAATTTTTGTAAATGTAGATAAAAGAGAGTTCCAATCCCTCTTCCATTTCCAGAACTCATGTTTGGATTAGATCTCACACTCGAAAAAATGGCGAACCAGTGAGTTTGGCCATTCAAGATACAATAGTATGTGCTTTTGTTTCAATTTGATTATTATCAAATCACTTTAGAGTGTAATAATTATGTAAATTATAATAAATGTTAACATATGCAGGATCAAATTAAAAAAATTGACACCGAATCACAATCCAGCTCAAAAACTAATGTGCGAGAAGATGCTCTTTCAGTAGTGCTAGGACAGGATAGACCCGGACGATTAAGAGGAATGGGAAGAAGCATGACCTACACCAAGTTTATTGTGGCACAAGCTAATAAAAAACAAGAAACGCAACTTCAAAATAGAGTAAGCGATTTGGAGAAGACGGTGCTAATGCTACAAAATAAGGTAGGTTTTATGCTTGCGCCGATTAGATTTGCACAGACCAGTTCAAACTAGGTTACATTGAGTAGCGTGAACAGTTTGTACCGATCAATGAAAATCTTTTTGCACTGACCAGTACAAAAAGTTGTTATTTAAAAAGTATTAATGTGCATTTCAAAATCACATTAACTGCTCCCTGTTATTTAAAAAGTATTAATGTGCATTTCAAAATCACATTTTTATCTTGAAATATTCATTCAGAAAACATAGAAAGTCAAAAACTTACATTCAGCTGTGAATATTCATTGTCAGGGCGTGCATGGTAGTATTGATCCATTATTATTGGATTTTCAACCGAGGTAAAATTAATGTCTTGGAAGGTTACATCGTTCACAAGACCTCTACCAGCCTGAAACATAATATAAGAAAAA
Source organism: Allium fistulosum (assembly GCA_030737815.1). Classification (NCBI taxonomy): domain Eukaryota; kingdom Viridiplantae; phylum Streptophyta; class Magnoliopsida; order Asparagales; family Amaryllidaceae; genus Allium; species Allium fistulosum. The sequence continues at coordinate 504,190,610 of CM060903.1, read as the reverse complement.
AATACAGTAATACATTTTTGTACAATGTTATAATGAACTGTCATATACCTTGATAAATAATAATAGTAATGACATGCAAATTAGGTAGTAATGACATGCACACAGTATGCATTATATTTTCAGATTTTAAAGCTCAATACAAACTTTTTCTTTCTTTCTTTGGTTTTTTCTATCTAAATCACCAAGGCTTTGATATAAGTGTTCAAATTTGATATAGTTAGCTGATATTGAAATGCACATTAACACCTAATTTACAGTTAGTCGGTTTGTTTTGATCATTTAGTCTGGTTGTATTTGATCATCAATTATATGTGACCTAAATTAAATGTGAATCAAACTGTGCATTTATTTAGTTTGCATTTATATCTATGAGATATAAATTTAGTTTAATTTTTCAATTTCTCTGTGGTTTATTAAAAGGTGAACAAATTGTGAATTGTGAGTTATAAATTTAATTCAGACACACTCTGTATGCATCAGACACACAAATACATTTCTTAACTCAACCTACCACACTGCTGCGACACATTCTGCTACCCATCCATTTTTTTTGACAGTATATTTATTCATTTTTTTGGTAGTATTTGATCAGACACACTCTATAAGTTATTCATTTTTTTGACAGTATATTTTTGTTATGATTCAGCTAATGCAGCAATCAAGAAAGGACGAGCAACCAAGAAGGGTCGAAGATGAGAATGCGTCTCAAGCGGTAAAGTTATTTATATTATTCGTGTGACATCATTTGAATTTGAGTTTGAATTTTTAGTTAAGTATTTAGAGTGATTGTTTTTGATTAATTTTAGAACAAGTATGACAACACAAACGCCCACTGTGATTTATTGGATTGGACTGGGGTTGATGAAATAGTTGCTGAAGGAAGAGTTCTTTCAACTGATCCGGAAGAGCTTCTATATAACATCCCTCTTGGACCGAAAGCCATGAAAATTTTGATAGTTATTCCAAAGAAATTAGATGTTTTCTTATGGAGGTCTACGCCTAAGATGCTCTCACATATTGGAGAAGCTAAGAATGAGATAGTAGCATGGCCATCTGATAGAGTTGTTTTGCATACGATGAGTCACTTTGAAAAGGATGACATTATGGTAAACTTAATTTTTTTTATTTATTCGGTACCTTTATGAATTGAATACAAAATTTATACTTTTTTTTTGCTTTCATATGTTCTAATTTGTTTTTATAGAGTAATAGTGGCAGTACAAATATCAAATGCAAGCTGTATGATTGGACCAGAAACAAAGAACTAGTTGCTGAAGGAAGGTTTTACTCTAGTGATCCAAATCAGCTTGTGAATAATATTCCTCTAGGACCATCCGCCGTGCTTGTTTTGATCGATGAGGCCAAAAACCAGATTCATTCTTGTGGAGACCTCCAGCTGGTATGACATATGTTGGAGAAGCTATTGGCATCAAAATAGCTTGGCCAGAAACAAATGTGGTTGTTGAGAATGTTAATGCTACAACGTCTGCTCATACGTCTAATGTTGTATTATCTTCAACGGTAATGTGTATACTTTACATATTGATTTATCAAAACATTTGTATTGACAAGCTTTTATTTTTAGGATCACTTTTATTTTCAAAACTTATTTAAACGGTTTCATTTGTTGCATGACAGAGCGCAAACTCCAAGACAGATATGAAATGCAAGCTGATCAGCGTTCAAGGAGCCAAAGAAGTAATTGCTGAAGGGCGTGTGGCTTCAACCGACCCTAAAGCATTGGTCCATTTTGTTCCACTAGGGGAAAACGCAGTCAAAGTTTGGGTTGATGTTATAAAAGTTCCAAATGCGCCTTTGTGGAGACCTACTTCTTATTTTGAGTTTATTGAAGATGCACTTGGTTCGACGATAGCTTGGCCTTCCACGAATATTATAACCGAATCAACTTCAAGTAAGTATGAATTATCTTTTTTTTCTTGCGATATAATTTATTATGCTTATCACATCCTACGTATAATGAACTAAGTAAAATATAGTTTAAAAAAATGATAATAGTATTTAACAAAAAATTGAGTGGTGGTAGGCTCGGTTGACTGTTATGGAGCTAATATGTGGCTTCATTGACTTTGGAATTACATTTTACATGACTAGCATAGATGCCGAGTTAAACTTTGAAATATAAAAAGTGCTTCGAAGTACAATATATTGATGGCTACATGATTTTACTTTGCAGATTCCGTTAGTAATGCGCAATATCAAAGAATAATATGCTTATTTTGTTATTTTCAGTAGATCGATGTAAGAATTATTAAATAAACAAATAAGATGATGAATACAAATATAATCACAAAAAACTTATGTTAGAGAAAAAACCCCACAGTCGATATTTGAGTAACCATCAAATAGATCAAATACCACTGCGTCGTTCAAGTGTTTGCTGATTGGAGAAAGGGGTTTGGTTGTAGTTGCAGTGAAGTGTGGTTGTGAATGGGGAGTTGATTGTTCGGGTGTTGAACTTGATGTAGTCACTGTCTCTTTAACTTGAAGTTGATGTAGGTGGTCTAGTTGTTGGGCTGGGTTGCTGGTGATATGACAGGCTGGTGGTGAAGTTGTAGAAGTGTAGGGGTATTGCTGTTGGTAGTTTAAGGTTGGATGATTATATGAATATGAGGAGTTTGCCAGATTTTGTAGATGGGATGTTTGGTAATGTTGCACTATTTGGTGATGAGGCCAGTGCTAATAATGTTGTTTATGCTGTGCAAATAGATGAAGTTGGTGGTGAGGTTTTTTCTGCAAATGAAGAGATTATTGTTGAGTGTATTCGAAGTACACATGATGATATATGCACGCTGTGCATGCTGTGGACTCTGAGAATCATGTTTCTTCTGCAAATAATGGAACTTAGTTGAATGCTTCAGTTCTTCTGTTAGTGAAGTGCAAAATGGGTGTGACTGTTCCTGTGCAAGCAGTATACTGTCGAACGACGCAGTTGGCTAAAATGAATCCGTTGAGCCTAAATAACCAATAGTCATAATATATGACCATGTTGAGGAATCAAACAACTTATGTTGTTTCATGGATGATTTTGGATATTGGTTTGCCATACTTTGAAAATAGTAATACAGTTATTTTACATAAATTTTTGAGGGAAAAACTAACTGATATAAATATAGCTAGTACAATGGAACAACAACTCCTCTTTTCCTCACAATCTCACAATCACGCCACGCAAAACTACTTTAGCATTCTCAGTCATTATCATCTTCGTATACGAATCCATTTTATACAGTAAGGTTAGGCCCGAACCCGTACTATGGTATGGTGTGTAAGTTGACTTAGTTGAGCACACTTGCTCAGCAGTTTTAAGAGCTTTGGTACTTGTTAAACAAGCATGCATGTTGATTTGTGATTCCATGCTAATGTGGTTCCGGACTTGTAATATCATCGAGAAGGTGTTCTAACTTCTAACCAATTGTTGGGAAGTGTTTTGTTGAAAATTTTAACAAAAACAGTGTAAACAAAAAAAAATCATATTTGTTCTTTAACTCTAATCAGTTTCGCTCTTGTCGAGATGAATTACTCTGTTTTGAAGTTATACGTCCTCTCATACGTTCAATCTAATCTGAACCAATAAATCATTTATCATATGACTGATTTAACTGTTGGGATCCACAATGTATTGTTAAACTAATGTGATGTGGTTGAGGTTGATGTGCACTGGTTGATGAGCAATGCTATGGCTGGACTTTTTGCTGAATGTTGAAGATGCAAGTGGAGGTTGAAGTATAGAACCGTGGCCAGTGCTGGAAGAGATGGTATGGTTGTGTTAATGAAGTGTGGGTGGATGATAGCAGTCAGTGCTTGTACGGTAGTGCACTGTGGATGTAGGAGTAAGTTGTAGCTTGGAAGAGGTTAGTTTACCAGTGGATTGTGGCACAGTGAATTGGTTGAAGTATGGGTGGGAAGTCTGTAGAGGCGGTTTTGTTGAAGTATGATGGCACAGACACAGTACCTGTCGAAGCAATGAAGTATGGATTGTAGTGTTGTAGCAGTGAAGTCAGTTGTAGCAGTAAGGCAGAATGTTTGGAAATGAAGTTTGTATGATGATGAAAGACGGTTATGGCTGTGGATGATGGGTGAATGACAGAGGTGATCAGAAGGCTTGGTGGATGTACAGGCACTGGAGTGAATGGTAAAACTTGTTTGTCGTTGAAAGCACAGTATTGGCAACATGATAAAGTTAGAGAAGGAGATGGTGCGTAGTGGCAGTGGTGGATAATGTTTGTACTTGCTGGTAGATGGTTTGGATGTATTGAAGAATGTTTTAAGGTGAGTCGATTGAGGTGTTCAAGGATTATTGATGGCAGAGTCGATTGCTACAGTCAGGGATTGGTTTAGGAGTAGTTTGTTCAAGGATTATTGATGGCTCATGTAGGTCAGTAGGAATTAAGACATATTCTATTTAGGTGAAAATGTAAACGAATATACGAACATGTTTGCAGAAGTCATTTTTTTCAAGAATAATTAGAATATGGAAGTGGTAAAATTGGAGTAAGCATCACACTGGATGTTCTGGTTATTGCTTATTGCATACCTGTAGGTAAAGTAAAATATGATATCATTAAATAAAATGTGTTAGTTATAGCAAGTGACGTTGTAACAGTAGAGAATTTAGAATGTTATATATGGCCTTTACTTGTGGTTCAGTAGTAGAATGGGCTGTCTAATGGAATTTGACTTTTATCGTGACTTATGGAGGCTGCACTTCGATATCCTTTTACTTCTCGTTATAGTAGGTTTCACATACAGAATGTATATAATTCCATCAGTTTATAAGAAACCATTTTTGTATGGATATCATAGGTATGAATCATTGATGCTCACACCAACCATGGATAGGAAATGGTGTAGTATAAGTTCTGATGTCAGATGTTGTGGTAATATGATTGAACTGGACATGTTCATAGTATTAATTGTTACCTTTTTGTTTTGTTGTGCACTGAACCCAAGAGTGTGTTTTGCTTCAGCTTTTCTGTTCTCAGTTATGTTACTAGAAGTAGGTTCTTGTTTGGATCCTCATGTTTCTACTGTCATGTTGCACCAAAAACATAAACCAGCAACAGGATTTTACAGTAGTGTGGTATAAAATGTGGACAGAGTGCATAGTCCAATAATTAAATGGTTTTCAGTAAAAAACAGAAATCGATATGTAAACAAGAATGTGAGTAAAAAACTAGAAATGTGAATGTATGGAAACAGAGACTAAACAGCGCATAGCAAACTAATGAAATGTACAGTCACCTTAACATTCTTTTTCTTAAATTACACACACTCTTGAGAGGACGTAAAGGTAGTTATCATGCATCTAAAATCAAAAAATGACCATATGCATTTTTGTTTTTTCTTGCAAGAATGACCTATTAACATGTTTTTTCTTACATCTTCGCAGTTCCAAAGTGAGCATGCTTATGTAATTTGGCTGACTTAGCTAGTGGAGGGTGAATTGTTGAAGAGGACTAGCTTGGACTCTCACAACTCATATTTTGCTTAATTTAATATGCTATTTATGTAAAACAATGTTACTATCATATTTGCTTACAAACATTATGTATTAAATGTTGTATACGATTATTGTTTATTTTGAGTATGGAGTTAGTGCAACTTTAATTATGTTTAATATAACATACAAAGATTATATTTATCTCTTGATATAAAATTTTATAGCTGGTGGGATGTTTGTAAATGTAAAAGTTTGTGCATGGTAATATTCATATTTAACAGCGTTTTAAAAACCCTGCGGAATCTGAAAAACGCTGCAGTATCTCAGGCAAAAGGAAAATGCTGTGAAATGTAAATCCATATGCAGCGTTTTTTAGAGCTGTTAAATGTTTATTTATAAGCTTTTATAAACGCTGTGGAAAACTGTAACAGCGTTTTTGAAAATGTTGTCTAACGAAAGAAGAAGCAATGGGTAAGGACATATTACAGCCAATATTGAAACGCTGTAATAACAAAAACGCTGCAATATGTTGCTGATTTTGCAGCCTTTAAGAAACGCTGTAATAACAAAAACGCTGCAATATGTTGCTGATTTTGCAGCCTTTTAAAAACGCTGTAATGATGAAAACGCTGCAATATGTTGCTGATTTTGCAGCCTTTGAAAAACGCTGTTATATGTCTTGACTCTATTACAGCTTGTCGTTAGAGAGCGTTCTTCATAACGCTGCGAAAGGATTTCACAGCGTTTTTAAAACGCTGCGAAAGACCATTTTTCTTGTAGTGTCATCAAGTCTACAAAATAGGAGGGAGCATTGGTCAAGCCAAATGGCATTACTAGAAATTCATAAAGGCCATACCTTGTATTAAAGGCTGTGTACTCAATGCTTTCCTCTGCAACTTTCATCTGATGAAATCCAGAGGCTAAGTCTAGCCTTGAAAATATTTTAGCCCCATGCAATTGATCAAATAGATCATCTATTCTAGGCAGTGGGTACTTATTTTTAATAGTCACCTTGTTTAAATCTCTGTAGTCTACACACAACCTCATTGTTCCATCATGTTTCTTGACAAATAGCACTGGGGAACCCCAAGTGGAACTACTTGATCTTATAAATCCTTTCTCTTCTAATTCTTCTAGTTGATGCTTTAATTCTACCAACTCTTTTGGACCCATTCTATAAGGCTTCTTAATGATTGGATTTGTTTCAGGAATTAATTTTATTTTAAATTCAACTGGTCTGTTTTGAGGAATTCCTTTCACTTCTCCAAACACATCTACATATTCATTGACTACTGGGATTTCCTCTATTTTTAATTCCTTTTGAACTTCATTAATACTCCTGATTTTATTAAAACATGTATTCTTTGCTATTTCACTTAAGATGGTAATTCTTTTGCCTTCATTTGTTGCCAAAGAAATAGTAAGGTTTTCTAAATTTAAAATTTCTTTATTTCTCATTAACCAATCTACCCCCAAAATAATCCCAATACCAGGATAATTTAAGGTATATAAATCTGAATTAAATTCATAACCCCCTATAATTAATTTTAGACCCATACACTTCATCCCCAACATACAATGACTCCCTATGGGACTGTGTACAACCAAGGGCTGATCAATGGAAACACATGCAAGTGTTAACTTCTTTACAATTTCCAAAGATATTAGTGAATGTGAGGCACCAGTGTCATATATTACTGATATGGGTTGGGTATGAATAAAAATTATACCTTCAAGTTGCCCAACATTCCCAGTGTTACTTGCTGTCAAAGCTCCTACCCTTGCTGTTCCCCTATTGGTTTCTGGGCAATCCTTCTTGAGATGACCCATCTTTCCACAATTATAGCAGCCTCCTCTGGGTATCTTGGGGTCAGGGCATTGGTTACTATAATGTCCAGCTTTTCCACAATTAAAACAACGAGTGAACTTCTTGCTTTCAGGTGCTGTTGCTCCTTCCCCTTTCTTAGCCCCTTTACTTGCATTTCTCTTGTCATAAGGTTGCACTTTGTTCTGACCACCCTTTCTCTTGTTGAGCTTCATATTCCTGAATTTCTCTCTTGCAGTGTCATGTTGCTCAAATGAGAGAGTTAGATCAATTACTTGATCAAAAGTTTTGTCCTTGTATGGCAACATTGCCCTTGACAAACTAGGGTTCAAGCCTTGAATGTACCTTGCATTCTTTGCTTCTGCATTCCCTATTAACACCAGTCCATACTTGGATAATGCTTCAAACTTCTGAGTGTATTCATTCACACTCATGCTTCCTTGCCTTAATCTAATAAAGTCTTCAAGCAGTGTGGCCTTGGCAAATGCTGGACAAATCTGGCCTCAAGCATGTCTTTGAAATTATTCCAAGTAATGGTATCCTCTTGTCTTCCTGCTGTCACAACTTCCCACCAATCCAGTGCAACCCCCTTCAATTTCCTTGAAGCTATCTGTCTCTTCCTTTGGTCATTGATTTGCATATCTGTAAAGACCCTCTCCATAGTTTTTATCCAAGTTTGAACACCTATAGCTCCTTCAGTACCTTCAAAATCCTTTCCTCCCAAAGTGGTACAAGTCTTAAGCAGTTTGGAGAGTTCCTCATGAGGATTGTCTTGCCTTGGTGCCATTCCATCCCTTAAAGCTCTCACAAAATCCTCCATGCTCATCACAGGTGGCTCACGTGATGATCCTGCACCTGTGTGATGCCTTGGTCCTACCATAATGCTATAAATATGATTGTTATGTTAGTTTATTTACCCCTATCAGTTTTTGGTGTCTTTACTTGGTTCATTTTTATTTCTGCGCACACTGTGCATGTGTCACATGTACACACATATATTTCTTGACATACAGCAAAAATATTCAACACCAACAATTCAAACAATGCATTCAAACATCCATATGCATACAACAACATTTACTATGTTATTTAAAACATGTCTCTGATACCAACTGTGGTGACCCTCATCTTTAAAGTCACTTAGATTTTTTTTTTATTCAAGAGGGACTCACCACTAAACCCCAAATACTTTTATATTTAAATTTTTATATAGTTTCCAAATATTTTTCCCAAGACCCTGGAATTACTAATATAATCATATCAGTGTACAAAGATTAAACCAATTATATATTTGATGATATACAATTGCTCCTTTATTAATATTTACATATATATTTTTATATATATATATCAGAGTCAATTTAAATCAATATTGAAAACAAAATATCATACAGGCTATTGACAAGCCACTTATTTCCTATTTAAATCTTATTCTACTGCCAGAGGTATATTTTTAGCAAATTATAATACCTAAACTTGTTATCTGACTATATATATATATATATATATATATATATATATATATATATATATATATATATATTCATCAATTGAAATGAAGAGATTCCAGGCTCCAAGGGTTTGACCCATGGCCACCTAGACCAGCCATAGTCCCCCTTTTACCACTTGCAAACCCATACCCTTCATTTTGACAAGCTTTTACAAAATTCCTACTCCTAAATTTCCAAGCCTTTTTTATGCCTAGTTCAAGTTTTCTGGGAAATACTTTCTTATAGGTGTTCAACCAAATATCCAAAGTCCATTACCCTTCCAGGTCTACTATTCTCAAAGATCTTTTTTTTTTGAAATTTTAAATGCTCAAATCCATACAAATTTCCAGAATTTATGCACCTGCCAGTATCATTTACTTGCCATGCACAAATTCGTTTTACTTGAATGTTCTGCTAAAATCTTTGAGAGTTCATTTCAAAAATTAAATCCCCTTAGCTGTTTAATTTCCATAAGACAAAATATAAACAATAAAAATTAGAGATTCAAATATATATATATATATGTATCTCAGTATCAATTATCTAACATGCATACATTTATTCCACTTGAGTATTTCTTATTCAAATCTTGTCAAATCTATTGTAATTTTATTTAAAGAAAATCATAGAATAAACTCAGGCAATAAAACCAGAGATCATTACTTCCACATTTTATATTTATGTGTTATATCCATCCCCTTGTTTTCTCCAAATCAGATGATCATAGAATCAATAGAAAATCAAACCCCATCAAATATCATTCAAAATGAATTTTACTTAAGTACAAGTTTTCAATCCCCAAATACTTAGAAGGTTTCCTACAAGTACTTCAATTACAAAAAATAGAATTTGTCTAGTAATTTCATTACAATGCAACTGCAAATTTAGAACAAGTCTCTCTTATTTATACAAGCAGCCAATGCCTTCTTTACTCATCAAGCCAACTTCAATTTCCTGCAAGCAAATCATTTAGCTGCCCCAAATAATTTTTGTGACACCCAGATGATTGCAAGGGCAACCAAAAGGGTCAGTTTACACTGGTATGAGCATTTATCAATTTTGTATACTTACACATAATTTTGGTAATCTTGCAGTGCCTTCCTAGATTAACAGGTCTTATACTTAGCATGTTATGGTTCATTCAAGAAGACACAAAATCACATTCAACAAATTAAACAATGCACAACAGTCAGTTAAGATTAAGCATGTGTACAATTTTTAATTCATCCTCATCAAATCTTGGATAAGTAATCTCTGTTTTATACTCCAAATTTCCACCCAGCAATTAATCAATGAACAATATTTATCTTGATTAAATCTAACACCAAATCTGAAAGTTTATAACCCAGATTTTTAAACCCCTACCCCCATTTATTTTATGGTCTTTAACTCCTTGTCAAATGAACACTATGTATGCATTGTGATGGAAACTCCCAGGTTGTTTAAATTATTCCAACACACAAAGGCCTCAGGGTGCAGTTGCACCATGCACATACTTGCTTCCACCTGAAGTAAGCAGATCATTGACTACCCCCAAGTGACCAATTTAGTTTTTTTTTTTCATTCATATATCAGAGAAATATGACTGCCTGCATATTTTCTGGCTCAACCCCATGTTCCCCTATTAATCTTGATCCATGTTTAATGATGATAGAACAAGAATACTTAAAACATGTTAACTCTGAAAGCCAAATTACAGATCAATGCTCCAAACAAAAATGCACAAACAAACATCCATATCACCCATAACAAATCATTTCAGAGATTCAAATAACTCATAGTATTTTTAGGCTGCCTGCAATAGGACTTAATGCCATTGCATACAAAAGATATATACTCACATAATGTTTCTCCTTTCACTGCCTTAATTTCTTAGAACAGCAAATCCCCCAAAGCCTCAAGCTAGTGTTTCTTCTTGTTTATTTTATTTTGTTTTTGATCCCGAGAGAGTGATGGTTTTGGCTATGTGCAGTTATTTATAAATCCATTCTAGGGTTTAAGAAAATGGGTAATTCCCCTGATACCCTTAGATGTTTATGTACACATCATATTTCTATGTGATCATAAATTGGAAATGCACACTTTAATTAGCTATTTCGGGGATCATGCATTTTTAGACACTCAATACTATTTTCATGACTCTTTTCTACTCATGCCATAAGCATGTGACCGTTAGTTTATTATTTCTTTTTATAAGTTTTAAGGAAATCTGAAAATCTACTTTGTATATATTTTTTTCTACCTATCTATTACCTCCATTCAATCAGACATACTCCCATACTTTGTAATGTGAAATCATTTACCCAAATTATTTGCTTGGAATAAATATGGTATGGAAATTTTATTTGATTCTGTATATGTGTATATATATATATATTTCTGCCTTTATGTCAAATCAGTCAACTCCCTTTTAAATTAAAAATCACATATATTATGCTAATTATTTTCTGGCACAATTATAAGACATATAAACCTTTATATTAAACTTCATTTTATTTTATCTTCATATAAAACAGCAAACACCCTATATATATTAAATGTGTATATATATTTACATAATTCTTTGAACATAAAGCTATATTTATTTTGAGTTCCAATTTTTCTTCTAATTACCTTAATTCCTTACATTTTATCAAACAGAAACTCCCATTTAATTTTATTTATTGCCAAATTCTTTTCTGTTTTAATGCAATATATATATATATATACTTATATATATATATCTCAGAATTTTCTAATATAAATATATATCATTTTATTTTTATTTTAGGGTCATTACAGAATTCCTGACGACTGATACGAACCCTGATCTTGATGGATACGAAACCTTGAATAACCGATAGCATGACTTCCGATGAGCTTCATTCTTGCATATTTGGACTTAACTATTACCCTGCATATTTAACTGCCTGTCGAAGCTCGTCGATGGAACTGTAACTTAACAAAACTCTAACAAACTCCGACTTGGATCGATCGCTAATAACTGGATGGCACGGTTGTGACGGTCAGCGATGACGGTCATTCCGACTGAATTTTGAAGTCTTATTGTTCACATGCTTTCTTTAAATCCATAGAACTTGCCAAGTGATATACAGTACTGCACTGCACAACACACTCACACACTTTACACTGGGGGATGCACGAGCGTTATTGTCTGTTTAACAATGATTTTTCATAAGCTAGTTAGTCATGGAATCTTCAAGTTCACAGCAGCAGGAACTCCCATGTTCAATTCCTTCAACCATCGAGATACCGGTCATTGAAGCCGAAGTTATAGACCCAGCTCCGGACGAGCTTCCAAACGCCTGGCTCATCTGTAATCCACAAGATTCTATGCCGTCCGGCATCTCCGAAGATATGATGGGACAGATTTGTTTAAGGCATGGCTTGTCGCTCGACGACGTATTACTGCCAGGGCTAAATGATAGACCACATGCTCCCCCGGATGGGTTTACTGCTTTCAACCGTCACGCTTGCACAGCGGGGACACTTCCTCCTTTCAATCAATATATAAGGGAGATGTTATCATTCCTTGGAATAGCTCCATCCCAGCTACACCCCAACGGATACGCCTTGTTGAATAGCACCTTCATTCTATTTATGGAGATTCTCTTTCGACCACCAAAGCCGATCGAGATTAGATATCTATTTAACATTAAGAGTCGTGGAGACAACCCTTCTTTCACCTTCTTGGAAGCGGTTAGGAACTGTCAAATAGTAACTGGGTCCTGAGGAAGGCTGAGTTACTTTAAAACTGAATGGTTCTAGGTTCGGTGCCCCCTGGATTCACTAGGCGATGGTTGGATAGACGTAAGCGTTGCAATCTTTCTCTTGAATTATCGAGATAATAATAACCGACCTCAAAACTGACATACTTTTCTTCTTTCACAACCGCAATCTCACGACCTGATGGTGGATACTTCAGAGAGCTAGTTCAGATCCTCCAAGCGGTTCTGGATGAAGAGAGGCACATTGACTTGGTTCTAACCGACAGAAACTTGAGAATTGTCGGGCTGATTGAACGTAAGCAAAGCATACGGCTGGAAGGGACACCTAGAGCGGTCTCGAAGAAGCGGGTGAAGCGCAAAGCGCTCGGAGTCATAATAGCTGAAGAAGTTGATCCGGAGAGAATGCCTACTGATAACGAGCTCCAAGCTGGGCCTTCTTCCGATGTCTAGGATTCAGGAGGAAGGAGAAAAGGCAGGGAAGTTGCTCACAAGCGTTCTAAATCCGTGAGATTAAAATCCGTGGTTATGTCCTTGCCCGTCCCGGGGATTAGAATTTCGGAGGCTCCTCCCCCGCAAGTAGAGAATCCTTTTGAAGGGCTTGCTGATATTCCGATTCTGGATTATGTGTCGTTTCAACACAACGCCGGGATGGAGGAGCTTGATAATGCTCTTGAACTGAGCGGGTCGCTTGCTATGAGTGCGGCCGACATTTCCGGTTGGTCGGGGGGTTGCACATGCATACACTTCACTGCACTACATGATTCATAATTGTAAACCATCCAACCCAAGAGATCACTAACTTTTCATTCGTTTCTCATTTTCAGTACGATGTCCGGGAGAGGATCAATGCTAGGGAATCTTCGGTCGGCTCGAAAATCTTCTACCTATTATAATTCCCGCAGGAGAGACTCGGATAGAGACCGTAATCGAGGGTACTCTAATCAAGAGAGGTACGAGCGGGACAGGGACAGAGAATACAGACACCGATCCAGATCTCGCTCTTCTCCCCTTAGACTTCCGTCTCCACCTCCTGTTCTTGTTCCACATCCGCCAAAGCCTCCACGACACAGACCGTCTTCTCAAACTTCGAAGTCCGAAACTCAACACCAGCGAGTTGAAACCGTGCCCCCCATAATTGCAAAGCAGGCCATTACTGAGCCCACGGGGGAAAGGGCCATTAAAATCGCTCAGTTGAGGAAGGAGTTTCCGAACATATGCTTCGACGGCTACGTCTTTCCACCTCACTTAAAGAGAATCCCATCTGGTGTGGAAAACACGATGCATGATTACATTCATGACATCTACACCCAGTATAGAGAGTGGGTAAAGGCTACAGAGAAAGCTTCCAAGTTGGCCTTCGAGCGAGCCAAAGCTATTGAGAAGATGGAGTCCGAACTCGCCAAAAAGGACCGAATCATAAAGATGCTCAACGCCGAGGCCGAGTCTTCTCGGATATCTGAAATTGAGGCCACCAAAAAGCTCACGAAGCGACTGTGGCGATGGAGAGGTTGAGGCAGACACACGTCGCCTTGGTGGAAGAGATGGGCCATCGGAACACCACAGTCACCGCTGAACGGGATGCGGCGGTTAAGGAACTTAACGAGTTTAAGGCCAAATTCGCTGACATGGCTAAGGAAAGGGATGATGCGAACAACGCAGCCCAGGAGGTGTGCGAGCAGGCTATTTTGCTTCGGGGTGAATGGGATGCAGCTGTGGCTAAGGTCCGCGTGGTGGAGACTAAGGTTGAGGAGAAAGTGAAATCGGCCGAGTCCAGGCTAGAGGTTGATATCGAAGTCCTTCTCGTTGTTTACAACTCTAACGTGCTGAGGCATAGGGGTCTAGCCTAGCTTGATGATTATCTGGTGCATCTATACAACGCTTGGGGACGATTAGTTGAAGAAGAGAAGGAGGCGCATCCGGGTGAGTCTGTAGATGAATTTGAACTTAAGAATCGCATTCTGAATGAAGATGAAAGGAAGATTCTCCATGAGTCAATGATTCTGCATGAAAAGGAAAGGCTCGGCGCCCAACACTTTGAAATAGGAGAGGGTTCAGGGGTTGACCATCATGAGGCGAGTCTTGAAGTTCCAGCGTCAACCCAGCCTGAATCCTCGTCTACGTTCGATCCCTAAGCTGTTCCTGCCTACAATCCGGATCAGCCACAGATGTTTCCGCCTACAGTGCAAGTTGCTGAAGTCGTTCAGCCGCCTACAAGTCATACTAAGGAAGGTATTTTGAACATTCCCCATATCCGTCTTAAGTCGGAATCTTCACTCGAATTAAGTCCTAACAATTCCCTTATTTTTGTCCAGTGATTGATGCCGCACCGGTCATGCCTCCTGTCACTCAAGAATCATATCAGACGCAGGAGGCTATCGTTACCGAAGCGATCACTGTAACTGTCACTGTGCCACTTGATGAGATGCAGGGGAGCTCGCTTGTTTTTGATGAGCAGTTAATGGAGGAACTCTTTCGCCGTCATGGCGACCCTTTAGCTGACTTGCCATTTGTCATGGGCGGAGGCGCTCCTGCTACAAGTTCCTCAATGCCAACTACTAATGCCCCCAGTGAGGCTCGAGCGGTTACTGAAGAGGAGATGTTCGCACAAATCGACGCTGAAATGGAAGCAGCGGCTCATGGTGGCAGTTTTGGAGGTGGGATGGCAGCACTTGGGCCAGCTCCGCTTAGAATGATATCACCTGGTGGAACGGTTTTCGACACCAGTGTGCCCATTCCACCTTCTGTATTTGATCTTGTTCCTCCGACTCCGCCTGTAGGAAGCATCCCTATTCATTCGAGCTCGGAGGAGGATGTCGAGATCATGCCCCCGCTGGGGGACCGTCCACCGAAAAACAAAGGCTTAAAGAGGAAGTGTAGTGGCGGTTCCAGCGGGTCTACGCCAAAAAGGAAGCCGAGGAAGAAGAAAAATTAGACATGCTTCCCTAGTTTATTTTGATTTCCATTTTGTTGGCCGTGTATAGATGCGGGTTCGGCCCCTGCTAGTAAGAATTTTTTAGAACAAACTTGTACATGAATTTCTTTCATAAATAGTAGAAATGAAACTTTTCTTTTTTAGCTTCTTGTGTATTTGTTTAAGTGTTTCAATGTTTGAAATGCACTTGTAAAGTTCCAGCTTCCGAGTCAAGTTTGTCTTTTTGCACCAAATCTGGAAACTGCAGACATGGTTCGCGACTGGGAAGCGAGTTGAATTTTGACGTCGCACCGCTTTAGTCAATGGTCGATGCTTAAGTCCTGCCCCCCAGTCTCAGGGATGAGTTGTAGAACATCAGTCAGCGATTGCTTCTCACTTATAACATGTTGAGTGTAGTGCCACTGAATGGATGTCTGAGACAAGCGGAGATTGAGCGATTTGTTCATGCTTGTCCAATTGTCGACGATCATATCCGCACTCCGGGGATTCTCATTTGTTTATTGGCAGTTGGTCATGCTGGCTTAAGTTTAAATCATACGTCCGTGCTCTGGGGACTCGGAATCGACATTTGAACTCCGACTCGCACTCTGGGAGTTCGGAGTTGATATTTATACTTCAATTCACGCTCTGGGAACTTGAAGTTGATGTTTATACTCCGTTTCACACTCTGGGAATCCGGAGTTGATGTTTATACTCCGTTTCGCACTCCGGGAATCCGGAGTTGATGTTTATACTCCGACTCGTACTCTGGGAGTTCGGAGTTGATGTTTATACTCCGTTTCGTACTCTGGGAATCCGGAGTTGATGTTTACACTCCGACTCGCACTCTGGGAGTTCGGAGTTGTTGTTTATACTCCGTTTCGCACTCTAGGAATTCAGAGTTGATGTTTATTCTCCGACTTGCACTCTGGGAGTTCAGAGTTGTTGTTTATACTCCGTTTCGCACTCTGGGAATTCAGAGTTGATGTTTATACTCTGACTCGCACTCTGGGAGTTCGGAGTTGTTGAGCAGACGGTCAGTCACATCTACTGTATGTTTTTGGATTTCGCTCGCACTCTGGGAACGAAAGGTGTATCAGGATCATGGATGGTTGGATCACATCCACGCTGAGTTAACAAGTGAGGTTGTTAGATGGACGGGTCCACCCTCCTCAAACTTGGTTCAGGTACGGACGAAGTCATTAGGCGGACGGATCCACCCTCATTGTAGACGTATTTTAATACTCCAGTTCGAACTCTGGGAACCGAGAGTTAAGTGAGGGATTGTCGTGTATCAATCCGTTTTTGACTTTGATGTGATGGCTTGTCCCCGAGCTCGGGTTTCACTTAGCGAGTGACCGGTTGCATCACAGTCACTCCCTATTCGAATAAATTCTACCGTATGATGAAACTTATCTCTCCATGCATAGTGATGATCATATGAAGCATTTCAAGTAAATCACAGCTCTGGCTCGAAGAGATTGCATTTTATTGCTGAAATAAGAAAATATGGCAAAGTCAGTTGCCTTATTACAAATTCTAATTTTGAAATGCAGAAACAAATTGAAAAATGGAAAATAAGCTAAATGAATAAACATAGCCTGTCATGTGTAGTAGCGACGAAGACTCTCGCTATTCCAGGCTCTTGGTAGAGTAAGACCGTCAACGGTCGATAATTTGAATGTGCCATCTCCGAGCCTTCGTTCAATAACATACAGTCCTTCCCATGTTGGCTTCATATGCGAAGAAACCAGATAGATTCTTTTCAAGATGAGATCGCCTAGTTCAAAGGTTCACGGGCGGACCTTGGCATTGTACAATCGGGCGACTCGACTTCGATGCGTGGCTGCCCTCAAATTAGCCTCGTCATGCTTCTCATCTAGTAGATCGAGAGATTCAGCAAGTAATATAGCATTTGTCTTTGGATCATAGTATGTCACATGATGAGAAGGTACTTCTAGCTCAACTGGAATAACGGCTTCTGAACCATAAGAGAGAGAGAATGGAGTGTGACCGGTCGCGGACTTGTGGGTTGTTCGGTAAGCCCATAAAGCCATAGGAAGTTCATCGACCCACTTGCCCACGACCTTTTCCAGTCGTTTTTTCAGAATGGACTTTATAACTTTATTAACCGCTTCAACCTGTCCGTTCGCCTGAGGGTGTGCAACTGCAGAGGATTTCTTTTGGATGTGAAATCATTTGCAGAAATCATTAAATTCAGCACTGTCGAATTGGGTTCCATTGTCCGTAATAATGGTGTGTAGAAGATCGAATCGACAGATGATGTTGCGGACTACAAATTTGATTATTTTCTTCATCGTTATGGTAGCAAGAGCTTCAGCTTCAGCCCACGTTGTAAAGTAATCAACTGCGACGATGGCGTATTTCGCACCACCTTTTGCCAGAGGTAGAGTACCAATGATGTCGATGCCCCACATTGCAAATGGCTATGGGCTGACCATTTGTGTTATCTCGGTTGGCGGGGCTCTAGGAATTCGAGCATGCTTCTGACATCTATCACATTTCTTTGCATAATCTGACGCATCGCGATTCATAGTCGGCCAGTAATATCTATGCTGAAGTATTTTCTTGGCAAGTGCTTGCCCTCCGGTGTGATCGCCACATTCTCCCTCGTGCACATCGTGCAATACTCGTTTAACTTCATCGTGAGTGATACACCGGAGTAAAGGAACAGAGTACCCTCTTCTGTACATGACTCCATTCTGAATGATAAATCGTGAAGCCTTCCGAAGAACTTGTCTCTTTTCACTCCTGCGCTCTGGCAGGGTTCCGTGCTCAAGATAATTTCGAAGTGGAGTCATCCGTGAATCCTTTTCGGGGACGGTTTCGCATACCCAGTCAATTTCTGCCCGGTCAATGCTTGGAGAAGATAACGTCTCTACAGGAACGAGTCCCATTTGCCGAGCTTCACCTGTGCTGGCTAGCTTTGCCAATGAATCGGCTTTTTGGTTGCGTTCTCGAGGTATACAATAGATGGCATAATAATCAAACTGATTCAGTACTTCCTGAACTCGAGCTAAGTAAGCAGCCAGCCTTTGATCTCTCGCTTGATACTCTCCCCGTACTTGACACACAACTAACTGTGAATCACAATAAATTTCCACAGCGATAATTCTCAAATCTCTAGCAAGTCTCAAACCAGCTAAGAGGGCTTCATACTCAGCTTCATTATTGGTCGCATGAAAATCGAACTTCAAAGCATAACATATTGATCGGCCTTCGGGAGTTTCAAGTACAACACCAGCGCCCGAACACCGGTCGTTTGATGCACCGTCGGTCTAAAGCTTCCCGACGTATTCGGGGGATTCACTAGTTTCGGGAAAGTCCTCTGGAACGGTAAATTCAGCTATGAAATCGGCTAGGACTTGTCCTTGAATGGCTCGTCTTGGAGTGTAAGTGATATCAAACTGGCTCAGTTCGATGTTCCATTTGAGTAACCTACCAAACGTCTCAGGCCGCGTAAGAACCTGTTGTAACGGTTGGTCGGTGTAAAAAATAATTGGATGTGCCTGGAAATACGGTCGGAGTTTTCTTGATGCAATAACAAGGCAATAAGCCAACTTCTCTAATTTCGGATAATTCCTTTCAGCCCCAGTCAATCGCTTGCTGACGTAGTACACTGTCTTCTGTATCCTGTCTTCTTCTCGAACCAAATCAGCGCTGATAGCGTTTTCTGATATCGCCAAGTATATGTACAACTTCTCATGATCAATAGGCTTTGACAGGATAGGTGGTGTGGATAGATGCTGAACTAGTGCTTGGAAAGCGCCCTCACACTCCGTGGTCCATTCAAAGTTTCGTTTTCCTTTTCGGATCAGATCGAAGAAGGGAATGCATTTGTCAGTGGACTTTGAGATGAACCTGCTCAGTGCTGCTACTTTCCCATTGAAACTCTGAACTTTCTTTATAGTCTTCGGAGTTTCAAGATTTCTGATTGCCCAGATCTTCTCAGGATTAGCTTCGATCCCCCGAGCATTGACGATAAACCCAAGGAATTTTTCGGATGCAACTCCAAAATGACATTTCAGTGGGTTGAGCTTCATTCTGTATTCTCGGAGTATGTTGAACATCGTTTCCAGGTCTTTAATATGGTCAGTGGAAAATTGTGACTTCACAAGCATGTCATCTACATATACTTCCATGGTTTTCCCGATTTGATTGGCAAACATCCGATTGACCAATCTTTGATAAGTAGCCCCGGCATTCTTGAGTACGAATGGCATAACTTTGTAACAATAAAGTCCTAGATTGGTTACGAAGCTGGTATGTTCTTGATCAGGTAAATGCATCAGTATCTGATTGTAGCCAGAATATGCGTCCATGAAGGATAAGAGCTCATGCCCGGCTATTGAATCTACTAGCTGATCAATTCTGGGAAGCGGGAAACTGTCTTTAGGACAAGCTTTATTCAGATCGAAGTAATCGACACATGTTCTCCATTTTCCGTTCGGCTTTCGGACGAGCATGGGATTCGACACCCATTCAGGATATAGCGCATGTCTAATGAACCCGTTCGCTTTAAGCTTTTCTACTTCTTCTTTAAGGGTGGCAGATCTCTCTGGACCATACCACGCCTTTTCTGTTTGACCGGGACATGCCGCGGGGCAATATTCAGAGTGTGGCTCGTGATGTCCGGCGAGATCCCACACATGTCAGAATGCGTCCAAGCGAACACGTCAAGATTCGCCCGTAGAAATTCAACCAATTCCTCTTGAATTTGCTGGCTTAGCTGAGACCCAATCTTTATCATTTTCGAATCATCATCATCGTCAATTGGGACATCAATCGTCAGTTCGACCGGGGACGCTTGACTTTCTTTAGATTCTCCTTCGTCTTCAGTTTCTCTTGGGTCAAGATCCCTTTGGAATTGGCTGGGGTGCCCGGGCCTAGGCTCGGGCGTTAATTGTCAATTATCAGCAAAGCAGACGCAGAGAGATTCCTCTACGCCCTTTCCTTTCTCCTTTCGCTGCGCCTCCCGCAGCTCTGCGACATAACAGGCTCTTCCAGCAGCCTGATCTCCCTGAATGATTCCCACTCCACGATCAGTGGGAAACTTTAAAATCAAACACCACAGGGCAATGGCTGCCCTGAATTCAGCGAGGGCCGGTTGGCCCAAGAAAGCATTATAAGGGGAGTCTATGTCCAAAACAACGAACTGTAACATCCGTACTCTCCGATGTTCTCCAACTCCCAACTCCACTGGAAGTTCCACCACTCCAGTGGGTATAGTAGCACTTCCATTGAATCCATGGATTCGGGATTGACAAGGTTTCAAGTCCTTAGCTTCCATTCTCATTTGATCATAAGATCGCTTAAACAAAATATTCACAGAGCTTCCACTGTCAACTAAGATCCTCTTCATTCAAGTAGGACCTACTTGAGCTGAGATGACCAGTGGATCAATAGTGGGGCTTCGACTTTATCAGCATCTCTGTTTCTGAACATGATGTCATCTGTCATCGTCTTTTGTTGCTTGGCCGGAGCCCCTTCATCAAAACTACTATAACACTCGAAGTCCGTATGCCTGATAGAGCTAGCATACGAATCCATTTCCTTCCAGCTTCGGTCTGCTGGATGAGGACCACCACTTATCGTATTAATAACCAACCTCCCGCCAGTACGAGCGGGTTCCTCCTGCCTTTCATGATTTGACGCACGATTCTGATTTGATGGGCCCGCACCTCCTGACTGCGACGCCCGCACATACTGATCCAACTTTTGTTCATGTATCAGTTTCTCAATGAGATCTTGTAAATGACGACACTCATTTGTGTTATGGCCATAACTCTCATGGAATCTACAAAACTTCCCAGTCTGGACTTGTCTTTCTGTTGACGGCTTCGGGGCAGGTTTTTTATATTGCATGGTGTTACAGGTCTGCAAGTACACATTTTCCAACGACGTGTTCAATGGAGTGTAATTATCGTACATGGGAGCTCTATGTCGTGGACCACGATTCTGATCTCGTTTTTTGCTTTGATTTCCATTGTCCCTCTGCTGATTCTGTTTATTTTGTACGTTCAACTGGACTTTTCCAGAACTCTCCCTGGATTGTTTAACGGCGATGTTACTCTGAATTCCTTCGATGTTGGGCCCCATGTCATCCTGCTTCCTAGACTGTTTCGCATCCTCCCTTCTCAAGAATTGGGCTGCCTTGGAATAGAAACCGTCCAATGACGCAGGTGGTTTTCCAGCTAACCAATTTCCGAACTCGGAATCAGGATAAATCCCCTTAGTCAATTCCATCAGGATAGAGTTGTCATTGGGATTTCTTATTTCTGCACACGCAGCATGGAATCGCTCCAAGTAACGTCTAAGTGTTTCTCCGGGAGCTTGAGTAACACTAGACAGAGTGTTGTCATCTTTAGGCCTCGTTACGTGCATATAGAACTGTTCAACAAACTTGGTGGCCATCTGGTCAAAATTAGAAATGGATCATGGTGGCAAACGAGTAAACCACATAGCTGCAATGCCCCCCAAGGAAATGGGGAAACTATGGCATTTTACTGCGTCATCAGCTCTCGCAGCGTTCATCACCCATTCATACTTCAGGATGTGTTGGTTGGGATCGGAACTTCCTTCATAGACTGGTAAAGTTGGCATCCTGAAACGCCGAGGTGGTTCAGCATACAATATGTCATCGGTGAAAGGGGTATGACTCTGGGAGATTCCCCAGCATCATTGGTGAGACCTGACTTTCACGGATCATTTGGCGAATCATCGTTGGTCTATCCGGCATTCGGATATTAGGAGCATGTTGTGCCAAGGTGTGGTCGGGTTCCACAGCGCGAGTCTGGACCGGACGCGGTCGACGGTCTGTGCCTCGCCTCCTTGGTTCAACATTTTCTGGGACATAAGGTTTTGGAGTGTGCTCTCGCTGGCTTCGATGATTATCAGTTCGATTTCCAGCATCAACCCCTTGTTCAGTAGTGGTGGTGGTAGAAAGGTTGCCTGTGACCTGATAAGGAGCAGCACCTCCTCGGGATGAAGGTCATGTATGATGACCAGTGGATGGTCTAGTTCTGGGTTGTCCTAGATTCAAAGCAGGTTGGTGTCCTATGGCCTGGGTGTAGCTTACATCCAGCCGTGGGCGTGTGGATCGGTGATGACCATCAGATGAGGCTGAAATCTCTGTGGAAGAATAAGAACCTTGGTCTCTTCTGGATCTTCTGCGCCTTTGGCGATTCAGCTGGTTGGTCAACTCTGTGTTGGCGCGTAGTCGTTCAGTTAGCTGTTGCCGACTCTGGGTCAATTCTTGGAGCAGCATCTGAAACTCTTGTCTGGTAACCGGGCCTGATGGATCCGAAGGTCCGACGGCATCTTGGTTGGATGGAGGCAACTGCATGGGATTCTGTCTGTCCCGTCCTTCTTGATCAGTAGCTGTAGAGGTAGTTTGTGTACTTACCATGGTGGATTAATAAAAGTCCTTTCCTAGATCTGATGCAATTCTGAATAGAATGGAAGGGCTTCAAGGTCTGAGATCTGGAGCTTCTTCTTGGATTTATGCAATCCGGTATCGATAGGAGATCCAAGGAGCAGGAGAAAAATTGGGTTTTCTCTCAATGAAAGCACCAAAGTGTTTGTACCAAAATTGGGCACAACACTCTTCGGAAGTTTTGAAGAGATAAAATGAAGAAATTAAATGGAAAAAGAGGATTATCTAACAAAAACTCCAAAAACAGATAATGAAAGTAATAAGAACGCACAGAAACACAAGAATTTAGAGTGGTTCGGCGTGTTGCCTACGTCCACTATGAAGTAGATTGCTTTATTGATGTTTCTTTGATGATTACAATTGATTTCAGCGGGTTACAACAGATAATAATGATTTACAGCAGTGAAATTCATTAGTAGCAGCAGCTATGGAGTTTAGAACTGGATCCGGCAGAGTCAGGGCATTGGAGAATTCAAAGAATAAGAAGATCCCCTTTTTTGTATGCCCTGGGGCTCTATATATAGGTGTAGGAGGCTGATATTTCGCTCAGATCTCGGGAGACTCCTTCTGGCACGTGAGTAGGCCCACACGACCAAGCTCGTGAAGTTTTGGCCCGATCCGTGATCGATACGAACGGATTTCGTATCGATCAAGATTTCATCCTATGGAGTCAAAATTTTGCGTGGGCATTCTTTAGCACGTGTGTAAGCTCCTGTGAAAATTTGGTAGCATTTGGACTTGTGGATCATGAGATACGATCGATACGAAATGGAGGCTTTCGGTAGGCTGTTTGGTTCGACTCGATCACATCGACTCGATCTTGTTCGAATCGATAGCTGCACGTTACTGTGAGTTGACGTGGCGCTTGAATTTTTGGATCGCTCCGCTCTCGATGCCGAGTTGAACGAGTTGCCCTTGAACTTCGCCTCATTCGTATCGATGGTGCTGCCTTGTTCGTATCGATAAAAGATGCACAGTTCGCATTGATGAAGGCTTCTCAGTTCGTATCGATGGTCACGTTTTGTTCGTATCGATAAAAGTGGTGTGGCTTTCCGATCGATACAAATAACCAATATATGATCGAAACGAAAAGGGACTCCGCGATGGATACGAAGTAGCTGGGCTTTCCTGATGGATGCGAACAGTGCTCCACTGATGGATTTAACAAAGGCTCGGTGATGGATGCGAAGCCGATCGATACAAAGTGGGGCTGGCCGATCGATACGAACTTAATGGATTCGAACAGAGGCCTTCTGATCGATACGTAGTGCGGCTTACTGATGGATACGAAATTGGGGCTATTCCATCCAACTTGCATCGATCGTAACTTGAGCATACGAACTCGGATTGACTTGAAATTTGGAACGTTGACTTTCATTGCTTCGCTCGTCGTGTCTTGTCGATTGTATCTTGATTCGGACACGGACAAAATTCATCGATATCCATGGTGAGTCTGCATATAACCGATCTCTAAGATGAACCGTCATTGGTTTCTAGTCAAGTTCTTGGTGTCACGGCCTTGCCAAAAGAAGGGATAACAGTTATATATGAAATAATGTCAATAATTTTATTCATGACAACACAATATATAAGATCCAATGCACAACGAATTAAAAGATTTTTTTTTGAAATTTTCCCATTTTACCACTCCACCCAATGCACTTGATCCAATAATTCAATCATAGGCAACTAAGAGGTTTTGAGTAATAATTACTCATTGATTTCACCTTCAAATTCACCCTCAAGAGCCGATGTCACTAATATACAAAACTCTAACCTAGGATTAATAATGTGTTCCGCTCCTTCGCTTGCTCAACCCTTCTTCTTCTTTTACCACCCTCTTATTTTTGTTATACCCTCTTTCTCTTATTATTTCCAGATTGGGTTAACTTTTAGATTTGAATATATTATCCAACTGAAAAGAATATGAGAGGTAGATATTTATTGCACTAACTGCACTACTAGAATACTTTAAAATGGGGATGGAGCCTGGAGTCGGTCGGATCTGCTCCGTCTCCATTATGGAGTCGGCTGGGGACGGCGCAAAATTCATTTGAAGTTTGCGTCGGCTGGGGACGGCCTGCAACGGCCCGAGTCGGCTAGCGTCGGCTATTTAATTATTTTCCCAATCTAATTCTTATATACACCTATTTCGTTTGAAAAATAAAAAACACTACTAATATGGCCAAAAAAATAAAATTTACATGTATGATTATTAATATTCACCCAATGACGGGCCGTGAGAGGTTAAATTGGTATTTTCGATGATATATGTTCGTGTAATTCGAAAAGTTATCATTATTGAAAATCTAACTCGCACGACAATTCGATGCAACTTTTAGTCGATCCGTTATACAAATTCGATAAAGGTGGTTATATGTAACATTTTAAAGAATTAAAATAATTTTTTAAACCGTTGGGTAATCAATTATGAATTTTTAAATGTATTTGGTATAATAAAATTATATAAAATAAAATATGCGGCGTAAAAATAAATTCTTTGGATCTTATGTCGATTTAAGGTATTTTGGACATGTTTCCAGAATATGGTTTAAAAATACACGAATCTGCGGTGTCGATCTTGAATTTCAAATTTATGGCCGTTCGTGGACTTGCGGACAAAAAACCCTTCGTTCGAAAGCCGAACGACCTTCAAACGAGACCAAATTTGAACCAGTGATGCTTTGTTGTGTTTTAATCAAATCCGTACAGTTGGATTCGCAAAAAAATCATCGTCTACAAAATTATCCAAGAAATATGTCATTTTCTAGGAGTTAGCTATAACACTTATATCCAACTCCTACAAAATGACATATTTCTTGGATAATTTTGTAGGCGATGATTTTTTTATGAATCCAACCGTACGGATTCGATTAAACACAACAAAGCATCACTGGTTCAAATTTGGTCTCGTTTGAAGGTCGTTCGGCTTTCAAACGAACGATTTTTTGTCCGAAAATCCATGAACGGCCATAAATTTGAAATTCAAGATCGACACCCCAGATTCGTGTATTTTTAAACCATATTCTGGAAACATGTCCAAAATACCTTAGATCGACAGAAGATTCAAAGAATTTATTTTTACGCCGCATATTTTATTTTATATAATTTTATTATACCAAATACATTTAAAAATTCATAATTGATTACCCAACGGTTTAAAAAATTCTTTTAATTCTTTAAAATATTACATATAACCACCTTTATTGAATTTTTATAACGGATCGACTAAAAGTTGCATCGATTGGTCGTGCGAGTTAGATTTTCAACAACGAAAATTTTCGAATTATACGAACATATATAATCGAAAATACCAATTTAACCTATCATGACCCGTCATTGGGTCAATAATAATAATAATAAATGTCAATTTTTTTATATTGTAGTAGTGTTTTTTATTTTTTTAAATGAAATAGGTGTAAAAAAAGAATTTAAAAAAAATATACGGGCCGACCCTAAACGACTCAAGCTGTCACTAATCGGGCCGATGCTAGCCGATGCTAGTCGACTCCTTATCGAGTATACATGTTTCAGCCGAGATCTTCTTCTTCACTTTTTTTGCTTAATAAAAAACGATTTTTTTTCTTCCCCATCATCGATCCCCACCCTCTCCAGCCGTCACCCTCCGTCGTCGTCGCCGTAGAAGCCTAGAACTCACCGGAATCTCCTCTTCTTCTTGAATTTGGTAATTTTCTAAACCCTAATTTCGAATTAAATTGTTTAATTAGGTTTAAATGTACATTATTGTGATGATAATTGGGTGTAGGTATTGCTAATTTAGTGTATTAGGTTATTTTTAGTATGAAATCGTTGAATTTGAAAGTGTGAATTGGCAATAATTGGGTGTAGGTATTTAGAATTTGGAAGTGTGAAAGTGTGAATTGGGAATTGGGAATTTGAAAGTGTGAAAGTGTGAATTTGAAAGTGTGAATTGGGAATAATTGGATGCATGTCGTTAATCGACGAAATATAAGAAATGTATTTAGAAGTTTGGCATGCGGGTTGGGATTTTACTTACAGTACCGCATATCGGGAGATTTATTCCCGATCGATCCCTTATATTTTATATTTGGATTGAGTGAGGACGACTTGGTCGTCGAGTGTTGTTTGACTGGCCTGTGCGCCATGTGTTTGGGTATTTATACCTGGAAAGTCTCAGTAGCCGATATTATACGAAGGGCGTATCGCCTCGATACGCTACCGTTTATTTCATGCGCCTAGGTGAAGCGACTATTTGGATGTTTATTGCTTTATATGCAATAAACATCTTAATATAAATGATTTGAAGGAAATAATTTATAAATAAACTTCTTACTTATTTTAGTCTATCTCTAATTAATATAAATAATTTAAACGAAAGTAAGACAGCAACAAAGCCTTTAGTCCCAAAAGGCTTTGGTAGATTAGAAAATACGATAATAATCACATAAAACTTCAGATGCAAAGTCTATGTGCGTATAGGAATAGAAAAGAAATGCTGTCGAAATTTCTAATATATATGTTTCTAAATTAGGAAAAATGTTCAACTATCTTCTCGACCATACCTGGATGTATGAAAGTCGAACAGGAACTAAAGGTTCAACGAAAAAATATTTTAGGGATGGTGTACATGAATTTGTTAAATTCGCTAAAGCTAATATTGAAGAAGGCGGCACATAAGGTTCCACAACAGGCGGTCCCAAGGTTCACGAGGCCCTGCTCTTGGCGAGGGTAGTAGTGGTACGGCTGATAATCGCCAGAGAGCATACTTAGTGCCGAAGACCGATGAAGGGTAAGTATTTAATTTACTGCAACTTCATTATATTATTTAGTGCATGCTACTAGTATATTTATGAATTATTAACTAACAATATCAAAATGTATTCAAGGGTTTCGATTTACAGCCGTCCGAGCCCATTCTAGCTTTGTCTCGCAACAGCTACCGAAGTAGGATGACGGACTTGTGGAAGCAGTGGGATAGGATCACACTTTATATTAGAGATGCCGTATGGGCTGACCTCTAGGTAAGTATAAAATTCTAATTAATTTGAGATTGACATATTTGATCTTTGAAAATTAATATACAATTTATATAATTCATTTAAATTTCAACGTGCAGGCGTCCTTTATTGTGGATCCCGAAGATCTCGGGACGTTCAGGATGCACTGGGAGAGGAAGATGAGAAAAAACTATAGAGGTACGCTCTCCAAGATGAAAGAGGCCGGTAAAAAGCCAAACTGGATGAGTGAAAATTTGTATGTGCGGTTTGTGCAATATTGGAAAAGCGAAGACGCGAAGGTAAATTTTCTACTTTCATATGTCTGTAATTATAATTCATTTAAATGTTTATATAATAGTTAAATTATACAGGCGGTAGCATCGAGGAACTCCGCAAACAGGCTTAGGAATCCTGCAACACACCGCGGTGGATCCAAGTCTTTTCAGCAATACAGAGAAGAAATGGTAAATATAAAAATTGTTATTTGTAATTTACTTATAACATTGTTTAGTTATATATATGTATATATGTGTATATATATACATTCTTTAATCATATCTAATTTCAGACGAGGGAGAGAGGTGGTGTTGCACCGTCTCATTTGGACGTCTTCACCCGAACACACCCCGTCGAGCATACAGATGAAGATGGCGTGGTAACATATGAATGGTCAGATGCCAAATCAGCGAATATTCGGGTATAAAGACTATAAATTTTTTCTCTTATTTAACAATACATTAAATTAAATATTCATCTTCTCAAAATTATATTTCTAAACACAGGAGAGATGCGATCAGGAGATTGCTCGTGTGCTTGCAGAGTCTGGCTGGGAGCAGTTGACTGTTGAGGAGACGGACATGATATTCGCTCGTATTACCGACCCGCCGACCAGAAATAGACAATATGGATATGGCAATCAAGCGGTAATATTTATTGAATTTAATTAATTCATTAACCAGTTTGTAAATTTTATTGAATATTACGTATAAACTATAACTATGAATTATTAATATACAGGCCGCGACGCAAGCCGCTTACAATAAACAACAGGATGAAGAAACAATAGCGGCCCTGCAAGCACAAGTCGCCGAGTTGAACGATTGGAGGAAGACTAGATTGAAGCAGCAACTAGACGAGGCGATTGCTACTTACTTGGCAGAGCACGGGACGAATATGCCGCCATCACAGGGATCTGGTGCTGCTGATGATTGGGGTGAGTGGTAGTATGTTTTTATATATGTTTTCTGATGAACTTTGAATGTCTTGTATATTTGATGAACTTTTGGTTGAATTTTGTAAATATTATGGATATTTGTGATGATTGATGTTTGGAGATGTATATTGTTGTTTTGTGGTTCTTAGTTGGGCATATATGTGATGTATATTGTTGTTTGGTGAAGTATATTTGAGGAATATATATGATTGTGTGGATGGAAGGTAGAAATGGCTGTTGGAAATGCAGAAAAATTTAGCGTCGGCTGGAGTTGACTCGGGTCGGGCTATGGGTCATTTATTATTTTACACGTGGACTGAGTTTAGCGTAGGCCGGAGTCGGCTAGCCGACGCTAAACTAGGGGACAGAACCGTCCCCATATCACTTGGCGACGAGCTATATAGCGTCGGCATATAGCGTCGGCTCGAGTCGGCCGGAGTCGGCTAGAGTCAGCTATATGCCGACGCTAAACAGCCTTCTCCTTGTAGTGCTGCCTCCATACCTTACTTCAAATTTTAGCTTTTCCTTCCTTTATTTCTTTTTCCCCGTCAAATCAAATGGAAATAAATGTTCCATTATAAAATTAGACCGCCTCCACTTTAGTCCACTCTATCTTAGGTTGTATCCTATTGATTTTTGACCCATGTTTCACCTTTTCTAGACCCATTATGATTTTCAAAGCCTCTTCTCAAGCTCTTGTTTTACTAGACAAAAGTTTCTATATATAGATTTTTACTGTGTATTTTTTAGGTCGCTACATAGAGCCTATGCCTATAATTTGCTCCAACTTGGTGTTGTTTGCTCATCTCTACTTTGACTAATTAGTCCAAACACATCACTATTAACACTCTTGGCATTAATCGGCAAACTCCTCAATACCTCATTATGCAAGTCTACCTCCACATTAGATAGACTAATAGAATTCAGTCATAAATAATAGAATTCACTCATAAATAATAGAATTCACAAACATTATATATTCTGTGGCTGTTATCCATAAAACATACTCAAGAGTGAAAGTATAAAAGAAGGAGCAAGAGCATTGGTGAGGTTTAGAAGGCATTAGAGTGGTTTCTATAAGCATTAAACAAGTCTTTTGACAAGAATATAAAGGAAGGATTTACAAAGAGGAACAACAATCACAAAACCTTTCGAAAGAGTCGAAAGGATGCTGCAGAAGAATGTTAGATAAATAATAAGCTTTCAAAAAGGTTTAAAGGTACCTTTCGAAGGTAATGGATAATAAGTTTTCAGCTTTCGAATAGTTTGGAAGGTACCTTTCGAAGGCAATGAATAACATGCTTTTCGTATGTGTACCAAGCCATTCGGAACGATTGGTTTCGCCTTCATCTGCCTTCATAAAAAGAACGTTTGGTCAAAACAACCCTTTCGAAAGCATATATTACCCTTTCGAATTGGTTAGAGCCATCCTCACCTATGAAGAAAAAATTACATGAATTCACTATAACAACCTCAAACACAAAAAGAGGAGGTTCCGCACAAGCCAGAGAGGATGCTTTCGAATAGAATCTTTTGCAGCAAAGCTTTCTACGGTGTTTCGACTCATTCAGAACCCAAAAAGACATGTTTCAATAGCGTGGCAAGCCAAACGCCCTTGTTAACTTACATAGCACATTAACAGTTAAGTGAAGAGCGCTTCTATATACCTTTCGATGAAGTCGAAAGCGATCAAGCAATATACCTTTCGATGAAGTCGGAAGTAAACAAGCAAAATAGAAGGAAGCCTTAAATTTTAGCAGCATCGGAAGGTCGTCAAGACGAACTTTTCGACTAGGCTGAAAGGTCTGATTCAAAAGAGAAAAGGAAAAAGTACGAAGTAGAAAGGTTAGGAGAAAAGGCCTTTCGACTACATTGAAGGGATGCTCATGAAAGGATGGAAGAAGGCCTTTCGACCGTGTCAAAAGAATAAAGGCGGAAGGTGGTAAACTAGCACCTATAAATAAGACCCTAGGGGTTTTATTTTGGAGATCCAATTTCATTCACTTCTTACTTATACTTTCTATAGCTTGTAAACCCTAATTTCCAAATCAAATTGGGGATAGAATTACTTTGTACATCTGAGCTTCAAGTAATAAAGGATTGTATTGTCAAAGCAAATTCGTAACATTCTGGGATATAAAAGTGAGTTAAATGGTTATGTATGACTCTAATTAAGGCCTGTTTGCATAACCTTGTTCGGAAGGCAACCTTACGAGGAAGTCGAAACCATTTAATCCAACTAATTCCCTTAAACCGTTAAGTCCCAACCTTCAGCCACCTTGACCACTTCGAAAGGAGGTTTCGACAGAGTCTTAAACTAATTGAACTAGCACAAAGGGTATTATAAAAGAGAATCAGATGTTTCGACCGTGTTGAAAGGTTATAAAGAAAGGGTTTCGACTACCACAACCTCTTCGAAATGTCATCTTAAGAGAATCAATAGGTTTTAACTATCTTTATCTATTCGAATGGTGGTTTCGAAGGTGGAACCAACACATTAAACTCTACTTTCGGGTGTTAATAGGTTTTCATGTTAACATTTTTGGCGCTAGAAGGATGGCTCGAACCTCCGATTCCCAGTAACTTTCATCACAGATTTATCGCATAGAGTTCTTCATTCGAAAGAAGAAAATGGTAAGAGCAAGGGGTAATAACAACTTCCCTAATAAAGAAGCTGCATCACAATCAACTTTGGAAAATAATATAGTCCCAAACTTTAATTTAGAGAATATGGAAATTGGGCAACCTTCAACCCTAATAAGATTGGAAAGCAATGAGATTAAAGTCCAGTATCTATAACAACAAATGATAGCTATGCAAGAACTTCTTGAAGGGGCTCCATCTCAAGAATCATTAAGGATTGTGGAAGGAGAAGATGAAGCGCAATCTCAAAATGAGGCAAAAGATGAAAAAATAAACCAAGAAAGTAAAGTAGAGAAGTTCCTTGAGCAATCAAATAGTTTAACCCTGGAAGATAGTAAAGATCACCACAACAACATTCTCAACCAAGTCACAAAGGATACGGTAAAAGATGTATTCCTTAAATTGAATAAATATGTTATCCAACAAAAGTCTCTTTTTAGAAGAAATTATGGTAGTTAACATCCCTCCTTACATTCAATTCCCCCGCTAAAGTATGATGGAACTACCGATGCAGATGATCACCTTGTAGCTTTTGAAAGCTGGATGGACCTATATAATGCTTTTGGTCTAGTTCGTTGCAAATTTTTCCTAGTAACTTTTCAAGGAGCAGCTATCAAATGGTATAAGAATTACCAAGTGAAAACCATCCATTCTTGGGAACAATTTTCTTACGACTTCATGACACAGTTTTATATATTCAAAGGTCCAACTATGGACTCTAGCTTGTTAGCCACTATCAAACAAAAATCAGGAGAACTACTTGGCGAATACTTGAACAGGTTTAGTACAGAAGCATTAAAAGCAAGAAATATAACCGATAGAGAAAAGCTTATGGCAATTCGATCAGGATTGATCGAACAAACCCCTCTTTGGGAAGACCTTTATATTAATGGATGCAAAGATCTACAACACTTCTATTCCCGAGCTGAAAGGTTTATCCATTTAGATGAAATGTGCCATGGCAAAAAAAGATCGCGACAAGGCATAGAAGAAGAAAGGTCTAGTTCAGATTACCCCAACCAAAAATCAAAGGATGGTGAAAGATTTGGAAGAGAATTCCAGAACCCAACTATGTAGCCTTAGATCAACCTCTTTCTCACATATTCACTACAGGAAGAGATGATGGAATTTTCAACTACTAATAAAATGAGAAGCCAGCCAGAGTCCAAAAAAGGGGAAATTTATTGTGACTATCATAAAGTAAATGGACATAAGACCGATGAGTGTCGTATCTTAGCTGGAATAATTCAAAATATGATCATATTAGGAATCTTAAAGGAATGCATTAAAGAAACTTAAGGAACTTCTTGTCCAAGCAAGTATAACACAAACACTTGAATCTTGTCTTTCCATATAAAAAGAAAGCAGCATAGCAACTAAAAAATTCGAACCCTTACCAAACCATGAAGTCTTGCAGCATCAATTCAACTATGGATTTTCTTCTTTCATGACTTTTTAACTTGATTTGTACTTCAATTTATACTTTGATTTGTGCTAAAATTGTTCATGTATTAATTCAAAATTCGAATGTCATTACAGGTAAAAACAAAACCAATCCATAGCATTTAACATACTCTTAAAGCACAACAAATTTTTAGCTACTTGAGAAAGACAGCTCAAATGCTTGATACAAAATGACTATCAGTGTTTGAGTCAACGCAGTACAAATACTTGCTTACATGAGACCTCGGACCACTATTAATCCTTCACCAATTTTTGAGAAAAAACTCGCAAATAGGCCGCTCCGTTACTAAGCAATACCTACCAAGGTATGGTTATATATCTAAAGGAGAAAACAATGTGCACCAACTCAATTTTTGGCAAATTATTTTTCTAAAAGAAATTTCCCTAATGTATCTTCAAAGAAGGACTATTTTCAATTACCTCGCAACCTGGGGAAGACAAATATCTATCTATTTCAAGAAATGATTTATGCAGTCTTCCAAAGATATTATATAACATTAGTAAATGCTCAAAATGGATTTCGACCGCTCATGTTTAGACATCAACATCTTCCGAGCTTTCTGAGACTATAAATAAGAAAAAGCCAGTTCATATTTTCTTGAGAAAAGCTTTTAAAAACTCTGAACGGAGAGCCTATTCTCAGTTAAAAGACTATTAGTTCATGGATCACGACCTCCTAGTTTTTTATTTCAGTTTTGCGTTTCCACTATGAGAAAAACAATATTTAGCCTTACCAAAGGCATGTCATAGAGGGTTGGTCAAAACCACTAAAAAGCCCTTGCCAAAGGCACCTCTGGGAGGAACGGTCAAATCCTCTTAAGCCTTTACCAAAGGCACCTCATAGAGGGAGGGTCAAAACCTCTAAAAAAGTCCCTTGCCAAAGGCACCTCCGGGAGGAAGGGTCAAATCCTCTTAAGCCTTTACCAAAGGCACCTCATAAAGGGAGGGTCAAAACCTCTAAAAAAGGCCGTTGACAAAGGCACCTCCGGGAGGAAGGGTCAAATCCTCTTAAGCCCTTACCAAAGGATCCTCATAGAGGGAGGGTTAAACCTCCAACAAGCCTTCTCCGGAAGCACCTCTTGGAGGGAGGGTTAAAGCCTCTAATGTCTAGTTCACCTCTCAAAGGGAGGGTGGGTCAAGCGCCCACTAGTAACCTTCTAAAGAAAGGTCAGTCCAACATACACTATAGCCCTTAGAATCAAGGAAAGCCCAAAAGGGGCACCAAACAGTTAAAGAAGGACAAAGATTTCCGCAAATCGAAACAAAAATCAAGGCCCAAAGGAACAAAGGGTCAAAGAAAGAAATCTATCCACCATCTAAAACAAGGATGAAGACTGAGAAAGAAATACAAACAAAAGAAAAAGGATGAAGATGTCCAACTCTATAGACATGAACAAACAAAACATCCAAGACCGTAATAAAAAAGGACAAAGTATTAGCTAGCAACCTTCAAAACTTATGATTCATAAAAGTGACTCCTACAACAAAGAATTAAGAAACTTACATCCTAAAAGGTAACACGAGACAAGAAAATGGATAAAGAGATCTGTAGCTTAAAATGGAAAACAAAGATCTGTACGAGAACAAAGAAAATGGAACAGATAGTAAATTTTTACTGCAAGGATAAAAGTGACTTCATTCGAAAAATAGATTAAGAAAATCACCCTCGAATCCTTAGAAATAAGGCGACCCTTTAGGATGAGAGAGTCTATATATTATATATACATTAATAAGTTATTTGGACCATTGCACTGCTGAACGGCCAAGCAATAGTACGGAACTTGCACTGCTGAATGACCGACTAGTCAAATGGAGCTTGCATTGTTAAACGGCTAGCCAACTGAACGGAACTACCTGTTGAATGGTTGAACGACTGAAAAGCTAAACAACTGAATGGAACTACCTGCTGAACGATTGGCTGGTCTTACGAAACTACTATTCCGAATGGCTGACTGGTAATACGGAACTACTATTTCAAATGATTGCTTGGCTTTACGGAACTACTTGACTCCAATATAACAATAATACTACTAACTTATAGGCACTTTAGAATTACACATCTATTAATAGGATATTTTCCTTTGAATAACGAGAATCCCCGTCGCTATTCAAGGTATGAATTTTAAATGAATCTCTGGCATAATATTTTAGGTAACTTTAGAATAAGGGCCAGAGAGGAATGAGGACCTTTTGCTTTGGTCTACCAAAATTACAATTACTAGACAGTTTTCTAACCATGTACTTATATAGAATGAAATTTTGAGGTAGTCTATTTGCCAGATGAGACCCTAACGAATTATTGATTAAACCCTTGACTTTATGATCATTCAATTTTCTTGTTTCATTTCATAAAGATTTCATATTGGGTTTTATGAATTCAAAATTTCCTTATTGAATTTTAGGATGATTTGTGGATTTTATAGTTTCCTTATTGAATTTTCATAGTGATTTCTTATTGAATTTCTGGTCGCGTGAATTCTAAATTTCCTCATTGACTTTTATGATGATTTTTGGATTTCATATACTTGGTTTCCCCATTGGATTTTCGTATTGATTTCTTGTTTTAATGAATTCTTGATTTCTTGACTTCTTCATTGGATCTCCATGATGATATATAGATTTCTTATTGAATTTCTGCCTTTGTATTAGTATTAGATAAATTTTTGAGCAGTTTTTTTGATAGATGAGATCCTAGCAAGTTTTTGATTACAATTCTAAAATTCAAGAATTCTCGGTTCCTTTTCGTAATGAATTTCTAGTTTTATGAATTCTTGATTTCTTTATTGAGTTTTCATGATGAGTTATGGATTTCTCATTGAATTTTTGGCTTTATGAATTTTCTGGATGAGTTTTGATATTTCGTATTGGAATTGAGATTTATTTGAAAATGCAATGCTTCCACATTATTATTAGATAGGAATTCCGGATAAGAGTTTTCTTGATATCAAAAAGACTTTGACTCCTTTAGATAGAAGATGATGGTAAAAGGGTGAGAGCTCTCTAATTTTCATGTTACCAAACAACATCAATACCTAACTATCTACCAATTTGTTAATGAATGAATGAAATTTACTAGTATGTAGTGCAGGGGTGAAAGTAAAATTATAACAGGGAAACAAAGTAAAGCCGCCAAAAGTGAGGAATTAATTCCCAATGGATGAAGAAAACATAACCAAGAAAAGAGGATTTGGAGTGTGCGATGGCCATCTGGGAAGGTTTATTTACTTAAATCAACAACTACTGACCAAGTGATATTGTTCCATGTTTCTATTATTAGTTTTAAGATGGGTTTGGCCATGTATTTCTTTGAATGCTTTGCCCAATAATACTACTAGATAGTATCTTGAATTATAAAGTTACCCATCAAGGTTTCATAATAAGGTTATGATCCTCATAGAAGTTATTATGTGTTCTATAGGAAAATAAAGAAAAGAAATTTCATTGAAGTGTGAGCAGTTTGATAGAAAATTTTGGAATTTTTTCCTAAAGAAAAAAAGCTTCTTTCATACTGGGGGGGCTAAATTTTATCCATCAAATATACTCAAGAGTGAAAGTATGAAAGAAGGAGTAAGAGCATTGGTGAGGTTCAAAAGGCATTAGATTGGTTTCTGTAAGCATTAAACAAGGATTTTGAATAGAATATAAAGAAAGGATTTTCAAAGAGGAACAACAATCACAAAACCTTTCGAAAGAGTCGAAGGGATGCTGCAGCAGAATGTTAGATAAATAATAAGCCATCGAAGTGGTCGAAATGTACCATTCGAAGGCAATGGATAACAAGTTTTCGGTTTTCGAAGAGTTTGGAAGGTACCTTTCGAAGGCAATGAATAGCATGCTTTCCGTATGTGTGCCAAGCCATTCAAAACGATTGGTTTCGTCTTCATTTACCATCATCAAAAGAACTTTTGGCCAAAACAACCCTTTCGAAAGCATATATTAGCCTTTCGAGTTAGTTACAACCATCCTCACCTATGAAGAAAAAATTACATGAATTCAGTATAACGACCTCAAATAAAAAAAGATGAGGTTCCACACTAGCCAGAGAGGATGCTTTCGAATAGAATCTTTTGCGGCAAAGCTTTCTACAATGTTTCAACTCATTCAGAACCCAAAAAGTCTGTGTTTCGATAGCATCGTAGGCCAACCCCTTGCTAACTTACATAACATATTAACAACTAATTGAAGGGCACTTCTATATACATTTCGATGAAGTCGAAAGCGATCAAGCAAGATACCTTTCGATGAAGTCGGAAGCAAATAAGCAAAATAGAAGGAAGCCTTAAATTTTAGCGGCAATGAAAGGTCGCCAAGATGAACTTTTCAAATAGGTCGAAAGGTCTGATTCAAAAGAGTAAAGGAAAAAGTACGAAGGAGAAAGTTAGGAGAAAAGACCTTTCGACTGCATTGAAGGGATGCACGCGAAAGGATGGAAGAAGGCCTTTCGACTGTGTTAAAAGATTGAAGGCGGAAGGTGGTCAACCAACACCTATAAATAAGACCATAAGGTTCTTGTTTTGGGGATCCAATTTCATTCACTTCTTACTTGTACGTTCTATAGCTTGTAAACCCTAATTTCCAAATCAAATTGGGGATAGAATTACTTTGTAGATTTGAGTTTCAAGTAATAAAGGATTGTATTTTCAAAGCAAATTTGTAGCATTCTGGGATATAAAAGTGAGTTAAATGGTTATGTATGACTATGATTAAGGCATGTTTGCATCAACATGTTCGAAAGGCAACCTTTCGAGGAAGTCGAAACCATTTATTCTAACTAATATGCTTAAACCATTAAGTCCCAACTTTCAGCCACCTTGACCACTTCGAAAGGAGGTTTCGACAGAGTCCTAAACCAATTGAACCAGCTCGAAAGGTATTATAAAAGAGAATCAGATGTTTCGACCATGTCGAAAGGTTGTAAAGAAAGGGTTCCAACTGCCACAACCTCTTCGAAAGGTCATCTTAAGGGAATCAATAGGTTTTAACTATCTCTATCTGTTCGAAAGGTGGTTTCGAAGGTGGCACCTACACATTAAACTCTGCTTTGGGGTGTTAATAGGTTAATTTCTTGTTAACAAAAGGTAATGAACATACATTATGACTACCTACACCTCATTATTAATATACACATCCTTGACCTTAAAGTCTATAATAATGTTATTGAGTGGCTATATGTTCTGATAGTGTAGACCTCGACTTGAAGAAACATAGTTATTGCTGTAAGATGATATGGGTCTTAGAGACTTATCCGAATAAGCAATTTGCAATACAACCGAAGCTTCTTTGGTTTCTTCATATGTGAAAACTCTTAAAGTACCTCATCCAATAACATAAATATATGGATTGAAGGAATCTCTTCTATCTCTTCCAATACATCAACCTCTAGGCTTTAAGTTTTTTTAAATATAAAAAGTATTTTTTAAATTTCTCATTATTCATTACATTGTCGATTTTAATCTTCTAGGCTCTAAAATAATCTTTTCCATCAAAACGGGTTTATTACAAATTCTACATCCGCTATTTTAAGAAAAAGTCAGCAATATTTACTCCAAAACAAGGCAACCTCACTCTAATACAAATGTGTTGTACAAAATGTAATGAAATACCCAAGATATAGCCTGCAATAAATTAATTGCAAATCTACAAAGAAAAATCTGAATAATTCTGATTACCAGAAACATTAAGTAATGAAAAACAAAGATATCAGATATAATATGGTTTGTATCCAACAAATACCTCTTTTATTCCAATTAACATGAGTACAAGAGAGAGTATGCAATCAAATATAAGAAATTATTATGGCTATGTAGTTATTAAGAGCACAATCAATAATGGCTTGTTCAGTGAAGAAACTGAACTGAACTAGCCACGATGCAAGCAGATATGACCTGTTAACTTGTCTGCGGTTGTTGTTGGGCTTATACTCAAGTTAAAAGTCCCACACTGCAAGGTATCTTACAGTACTTCTCTTTATATACTAATACTTATCCTATTAAACAAATTGGTATGAGTATTAGAGAAGTAAGTTAGTGAAGGGCACATAGGCTATATATAAGATCTTTAATGGTCAAAAGGTGGGCCTTGGGCCTTTATGCTCTTGGGATCTCGTGATTAGATAGGCCTGAGCCTTCTGATTTGGGGCATGGATTTGGTTGATTTAGTTGGTCCGACAATGAAAATTGCTAAACCAAAGTAAAACCAATAAAAATAAAAACCAAACCAACCGGATTAAGTTTGGTTGGTTATTCGATTTAACCAAATTATAAATGATTCATATTTTTGTTTGGAATATTCGTTGTACTTTAGAAAAATATATGATTAAAGTAGTCTTATTTAGTTTTCTCCTATTTTTCAATAGTAAGTTTGACACATATATGATAAATAAAATTTATTTTGACCACTAGACTAATTTAGAAAAATATTATAGCATTTGTAATTTTGAGATATAATAGAAGTTCAGTTACGATTAAATCGATAACCAAACTGATTTCTTTTATACAAACTGATTAGAAACCAATTTAGTTTCAAAACTAACTCAAACCGACCAAAAAAACAGGTTTGAATGGTTTATTTGGTCTAACCAAAAATTGCTCACCCTACTTGTGATTGTTTCTCTGACCGAGTTGCCTATTTTTTTGCAGTTTTATTCCATGAATGGAAGCATATGTTTATTCAAACTGACACAACATCATATTATTTTTTATAGATTTATTTCATGAATGTAAGTGTATGTTTATTTGAATAGACATAACATTTCAAACAGATACATTTGTTCAAACCCTATAAATATAGGCTCGTTTTTCCAATCCAGACATGAAAAATATTCTCTTATGTACACTCCTTTAGAAAAAACTCTTCTACCTCATAGCAGAATAGCTATAGTGCACAGATTGACACTCGAATAGAATCTAGGTCATCTCTACAAGCCTTGGACTAAGAGTTGTATCTTGTAAGACAAATGTCGGTGCTAAAAATACTAAAGCAGAGTGCAGGGACAAAATTATGTCTTAAGACGTTGCCTATGCAAGCCTCTCTCATAATTTGGGTTAGATTTTCTCTATTTTATTTAATTGTTTATTTTTCGATCCATATTTGTTATCATCTGCTGATTCTATCAATTGCTGCCTAAAGGTGCTGCCAGTTACAATATTGATTATTCCATATAGCATTGTCTCTAACATTCTAAGACAGAAACTTCAAATTATAATTCTTGTTTCTATTTGTCAGAATGGATCAATCTGTTGTTACGCTAAACTCAATTGTAAAAAAACCATAAAAGATCAAAGGAGTCAATTTTCAAAGGTGGCAGTAGAAAATGTTGTTTTATCTCACTACTTTGAACTTAGCTCATGTGATCAACCATGAAAAGCCTGTGCCAAATGAATATCCAATCACTCAGGAATCTCAAAAAGAAATTGATGCTTGGGCGCATAGCAAATTTATTTGTAGAAATTATAGCCTTAATGGATTAGATGATACTCTTTATGATATCTACATAACTTGCAAAACTATAAAGAGATATGAGAGTCTTTGGAAAAGAAGTATCTGTCGCATATGGCAAGTGCTGGGAAATTCATTGTTAATAGATTCATGAACTACAAAATAATGGACAGTAGGTCTGTTCTCAACCAAATTAAGGAACTATAGATTATCATCCATGAGTTACATTCCAAAGGCATGAGTCTTGATGAGAAGTTCCAAGTGGGTGCTATTATTGAGAAACTGCCAACATCATGAAAGGATATTAAACATGAGTTCAAACATTCGACTGAAGATTTGCTAATGGAGAATCCG
Organism: Allium fistulosum; assembly: GCA_030737815.1. Classification (NCBI taxonomy): domain Eukaryota; kingdom Viridiplantae; phylum Streptophyta; class Magnoliopsida; order Asparagales; family Amaryllidaceae; genus Allium; species Allium fistulosum. The sequence goes on along the minus strand of CM060903.1, from coordinate 504,149,649 downwards.
GTACTAAAGCTTTAATTTGAGGAAGGAAATAAATAAATGGAAAGAAAGATGTCTCATCCTAGGAAGCTAGAGAAAACATTGTAGAAGGACACTTTTCCAAGAAAAACCCTATTTCCAAAAGAAAAGGGGTAACAGACCAGTAAAGGGTCTAATCTCGCACCAAGGCTAAGAAATCCAAAATCAAAGGTGCTTGTTGGATCTGTAGAAAAATAAGACACAAGATCCAAGTTTCTTTCCATAAGAATGGCAATGCTACTATTGGAAATCAAGGCAATAACAAACAAGCAAATGTGGCTGTTAATATTGATTTTGCTGCTGTTGTTTCCAAGATTAATATGGTTAGTGATGCCAAGGATTAGTGGGTTGACACTAATGCTACTAGGTACATATGCTCTGATAGGACCATGTTGCAACCTTATATCAAGTTGAAGAAGAAAATTTGTTCATAGGAAGTGCATCATCATCCGGTGTTCAAGGGAAGGGCAATGTTGCTCTTACACTTAATTCTGGAAAGAGACCGACTCTATTAGATGTGCAGCACGTACCACAAATTTGAAAGAACTTGGTACCTGGTCTTATTCTAAGTAATAAAGAGTTTAAACTTGTATTCGAGTCTAATAAGTTTGTACTCATCAAAGTTGGTGACGATGTGGGAAAGAGCTATCTTATAGATAGTCTCTTCAAACTCAGAGTATTACAAAACGATATATGGTCTAATGAAATTCTCACTTGGAATACTAACATTGGAATGCTAACACTACCCTCTAGCCAACAACGCAATGCCAACGTTCATCCATACAAGTTATTCAGGATATAAACAAACCGAATGCACTACTTCTACTACATCCTTTTTGGAATCACCCTCAGGATTAGTAGTAAGTAGTCCTTGCACTTAAAAGAACTTCGTCTTCGATTTCATCATCTTTACGATGTCTTAAATTCAAACGCTCATGCCAGTTTGATGTGGTTTTCGAATAACATATCTGATTTCGGTCTCTCCAAACCAACAATCGGTAGTTTCAAAATTGGTCAAGGTTTGATAATTGGTTATTTAACTATCAAATAAGAAAACAATCAAATTAGAGATTTAGTTTCATATGGAAACCAAGCATGATTAAGGACATAAGCAATCACTAAGCCTCTTTAATTAATCTCCCAATAATTAAAATCGTTCTGTAAATACTTTATCAAAATACTTTTACAAACATATACATAGGTATACTACTTATTCACTATTCGTTTATACTCTTTCAATGCTTGGAATTATATCGATGTACTTTTCTCATCAATATAAGTATATTCACAAAATACTACACTTTCACTACTCAGAAAATGTATCCATATACTTATCTCAACGGTATTAGTATATTCACAAAACACTACACTTTCACTATTTAGAAAATGTATAAATATATTTATCTGTACTATATAAGTATATTCACAAAACATTATGAAAGATTTCATATTTCAGAAGCATACTTAAATGGGTCAAAAACAAATGTCACTTAAAAACATTATTTACTAAAACCCAAACAACTTTTCTTTTGGTGTAAGTAAATAGATCGTTTGAAAATTAGACCAAATATACTCACCACCACTTTTCGATTTTAAACTTGTACTATCCCTCGATTAACAATGAAGTCGAACAAGTTAGTGAACTATCCTTGCCTTGACATACATTCTTAATTCTCATAGATAGAGATGAGTTACCATACCTCAGAATTGAGTGCTAAGTATGAAAAGAATACTTTCCATACCACCATAAGTTAAAATGATCGTTTATAAAAATCAAATCTCATTCCTTTTATAAAACTCCTTTTTATAAATTTATTTTATATTTCAAAACTCCTTCTATAAACTCTTTTCAATTTATCAAAATTCTTTTACAAATCTCCTAATTTTATATCTTATATGCTTATCATAAATATTCAGTTTCAGGATCGGACTAAATACTTTCCATAAAACGATCGTCTCATATATCACTACAAATTCACAAATGTGGCTTATTATTCCAATTTATCAAAATGATATCATTTTCCTTTTATAATTTATCATCTATAAATATATTCTATATTTATAAAATACCATTTATCGATCTATCTCTCAATAAAACATTTTCTATATAGCTTTCCACAAATTTTTATTCCATATTTTTGCCTTATTCTAAGACAGAACCACTTTATTATAAAAGATGAACCCATTTTTTCTTTATTAAAATAAACATTTGTTATTATGTTAACTTTTATGCATAATAAATACTTTTTGAAATACTTTTAAAATATTCCCATACAAACTAGAAGAGATTAACAAAAATGTGGGAGTAAAATAGAGAAGTTCAAAAATCATTTCTAAATAAAATGCCATAGAAAATTCCAAAAATTACATTTGAAATCATCTCCGAAGCAAAACCAATTTTCAAATCAAAACATCAAATACTAGTATTTCAAAATACTATAATGAAGCTTGGAACTACCATGGCACTTAACAAGTGCTATCATTGATCTACACTAAAAGAGTTTAACTTTTTCAACATATAAAAGTCATATCCAATATGGCCAAGCTACCAAGCTTTGACATTTAACAATTTATAAGATAAGTATAAAAATGAAATTAAAATCATAGTGATGAGGAATCTGGATCCCTTTACAAATTTTCTAAGTTCCCTTTATTTCATTTTTTTATACCATCTGCTTTCTAAAGCGAGAATCAACCAAGCAAATCATTCAAGCACACAAACAATATCCATATCAATACATATATCATATAGTGTTCATCCAAAGGTGAGTTAAATCACCAAAATTCCAACTAACACTTATAGCTTCATGCTCGATTAAAAAATGAATGGCGTTCGATTTTAGCTTGAAATTCTACTTGCTCCAATCTTGATGAAATCAGCTCCAGTGCATAGATAACACTCCTATGAGTGCAATGCAAAAGACCACGTCTCAATTGGACCTCGTATGTTATTGATTTTTATAAGAATTTGATTAATTAAAACTTAAACTAATTAACTTATTAAACTAATTAACTAAAAAAATTAATTAACTTCGCAAATGCCTAATCCTCTCCTCTGTACATGTACAGCCCACCTCAAATCAGTGCATGCAGACACTGATATGGAGCCACATCGACAAATCGACGAGCGGACTCACCATCGTGCTCCATTTCACTCGTGCCTCGCTCTCGACCTCACCTCGACATGTTCGCATCTTCCCCTTGATTCATGACTTGTAGCCCAAGTCAAGACAAACCTTAAGTCGCATTACACTATGTCAAGCTGCACCTCCCTATAAAACTCCTATCTACTCGTCTTCTCAAGAGAAGCACCATGCCACCTTCGCCTTGGTTGTCGCCTAAATCTCCATCAATCCCTATCCCCACTAAAGCCTCAAAATGTCGAGATCTGCCAATCATCATTACACGCGATTTTGACACCATTGATTCGAAGCTCTCACTCATGCGAGCGCAATGGATCCAAAACCATCTGATTCTGTTAACTGCAACTCTGGGTTTAACTCAATTTAGGGTGGTGGCAACTTTTGGTTAATAGGAGAAAAAATAAAGAGGAAAAAGCAGAAGTGATGAGAAAGTGAAATGAGGAGGGGTTATTTATAATAAATATAAATTATTGTTTAAATTCTCAAATTAAAATGTAATGCATTTTGAGCTCGCATGACAACACATCACGTCCAATCACTATGGAAATCGTCGGCGTGGATTGTCTTATTATTCCATTTCAATGGCACTAGTTTCGTTAAAATCTGAGGCAGTGCCTCAGAATGATAATTTCACTCATTTCGAAACTGTTTATCAAAAACTATTTTTGGTCTCATCGTTGATATTTATTCGAACTATTTATTTTTGTAAATATTTTTCTAAAGCAAGTTCGCCGTTATTATTTATTAATTAAAAGGAGTTATTAAGCTTTTAAAATCAATTACTGAAATACTTTAAATTATTTAAATATTCACAATCGAAACGATAAAATTTCGGGTCATTGGATCCTTCCCTCCTTAAAATAATTTCGACCCCGAAATTCACAAAAGAAGAAAATGTCTTCTCACCCTTATATTACAGAAAAGTTTGGCAACACCTCCTTTGTGTGGCTAGGTTAGAAAAAATCACAACATCAATATAAGCGCATATTTGGGACCTCCCATATCTAGGTACAAAATAACAACAATATATATATATATATATATGTATGTATGTATGTATGTAAGTATGTATGTATGTATGTATGTATGTATGTATGATATACCTTATAGGGTGTGTATGTCGTATAGCAAACACACCCGTTAAGCATACACATGTACTAATTTGTGAGCAAGCTAACTCTACTCATGAAACCAAAAGCAACCAGCATGCCATTGTTTCCATGTACCTATATCTCACTTAAATAACCCAAAAGAAAGCTAAGCATGACAAATGAAACGATACAATAAGTCAGTCATCATATCATGAATCTAAGCCCGCTAAACCATATGTAGCAATCGTCGCTCATAAGCATGCCATATCAAACCACATGTATGATGCACATGGTTCATCCATACGCAATATCAAATCTGATCATTTACTCGATCACTTAAACTTCTCTTTCGAACTAGTAACACTCACTTGACTTCCCTAGTGTGGAATTCGATCAAGTTCCTTGATTAGAAACCTCCGTTCTCCTTACATAGTTATTACTATGATATAAAACTTCAGAATCATATCAAGACTCTGTATCAAGTGTTCGCAATCAAGAATTAAGTGAAAAATCCTTGTTCGGATCGGTGTAAATCACCTCGAAATCATGTACTCAAAACTGAATCAAGAATAGTTTATACCATTGTTTTCTTAACTACACTAATTGGTACATATCTTGAGAGTATATACAACTATCTGATTTAATCTTTTACCTTTTCTTTTTCCTTCAATTCGGATGCAGGCCCAATAACATCAAATAGTTTACACAACTTAGATGTCAAAACAAAAGACACAGTTTTAATAAAACAAAATTTATTAAAACTTTTCTATCAAATTTAACCTACTTAAAAACTTGTATTAAATTATTTCATCTCTATCCAAGAGTTATATAAACTTATTTATAAAATAACCTTCCATTTATATTAAATTTCCTTAAATGAAATTTAAGGGCCTAAAACCGGGTTTTATTTCAAAACGTTTTTGAAATGATGCTACATATTTTAATCTATAGAAAATATACATATAGATTGAGTAACCCCAAAATGATACCAAGGAACTGGGTCTTACCAAGTAGTATCATGCATCCCCTTCACTACACCACAAAGCTGTTTTAGCCACACCCCTATCCGCCTTATTTGATACGGCTCAAAGCCGTATCAAATTTGATATGGCTAAAAACCGTATATAAACGTTTAGATACGGCTCAAAGCCGTATCAAATTTGATACGGCTTTGAGCCGTATCAAATTCGTGCCTATTTTGGCTGGAAAATCATACACCTTGGAAAGCACGGTCTCCCCCAAATTCATTCCTTCCCTCATTTTTTTTCGTTCTCCCTCCAAAACATAAATGTCGTTCTCTTTCCCCCAAATTCACGTCCGTTGCATCCCAAATCTCTAAATCACTTTGCTCTTCCCCTAACTCACGACCGTGATTTGCTGTACCTCGGTTCAGATCGATTTGCTGGCGATTGGAAAAAAAACCCTAAATCCACTTAACTGCCTAAACGAAACATACGTCCCCAAAATCGAAAAAGAAAAACCTTATCTCAGAGTGGAATGCAAGATTGACTACTTCATATTCTCTGTTTCAAATTTCCAGCTCTTATCTCCTCTTTCTCCTTCTATCTACTCCTCATTTCTTCAATTAATGAACGAAGCTCGATTTGCAGATGATTAATCTGATTTCATTCTTAAGTTCGTAGAATTCGTTGGTTGCCTAATTCATCCTTTTGATTTGAGGTACTCCGATTCACAGAAGTTTTATAATTTGTTGTTTATATTTGATCTAATTCACAGAAGCTTCTTATAGTTGATTTTAATTTCAACTATTTGTTGTTTTATAACTTGTTTTATAATTTGTTGCCCCGACTTCAATTTTCACAGTACCTGAATGCCAAAAAATGCTGCACTGTTGTATGTAGTTCTAGTCTGCATAAATGTATTTAAGAAATATTCAATGAAGATGTGGCTATATATGCATTTACAGGTGAACACCTAGTATATAGTCAACTGCTTGCCTGCTTTCAGATGCACACATTTTTAAACTCAACTTTCATATAGAGTTTCCTGGTGCTTTAAAATAAAATCAGATGTATTTTTTTAAGGATTTTCCGCACCGTAAAAAAAAATAGTAAAGCACACTGCCCTGCATATAGTGCAGCAGTGTATCAGAGTGTAAGTGTTAGTGCGTACTTTAAGTGTTCTGGTATCCTTATATACGTCTTACAATGATATTTGGCCTAATGTCCAACCAATGATATTTGAATGAAATGTCTATGATTTTGATACCACTGTGTCAGTTAACTCAATAATTAATTCCACACTCCATAATAACCTTTTACTCCATCATTATCGTTACCGTCTTTAATACAAACCTAGTTATTAGTAGCTATTTTTTTACCGTATTTTTAGATACGAAATTTAAATCCATTCACAAACATAACTGGACATATTCTATAACTGAAAAATGGATCAAATGAAAATTTTCTTATAGCAGCCGTCCATGAATTCGTTTCCATCCACATATTGGTATAAATTAACAAAGGCGTATATTTAGTGAATATTTTATAAGTGTAAATATAATTAACGTATCATTATTACATATGTTTTAAATCACTCCTCGAAATGTTTACTAAGTTCACTGTTGGAATTTTCTTCTTTGAACTCGTTGTTTGATTTGAATTCTACTGCCACCTGCACTAGTTTCCCACTGCCAAACTTGTATCTTGGTGTGTTGTCTATTGTCTCATTAACCTTGTTGACCATATTTTGATTGTGATTTCAAAACAGTAAATCATTTATAGAGTATATTTCTAATATAGTGATTCAAAATAATATTTTTTGATTTTATCAGAGCTTATGTCTGAACTCTGAAGTCAACAAATTTTATGACTAAGAAAGTCAGTATTTGCCATTAACCAATGTGAGTAGGTTTCTAAACCGTAATTCCAATCAAATTTCATCAATAAATACTTATTTTTTAACATTCATGTCACGAAAGAGACTGCAAGTATTTGAACTGAAAATGAATATCGAGTATGTAATAAAATATAACGACATATCTAAAGAGTTTGCTTGAAGAATGCAAGGTATTCTTTATGATGATATGGATTTATAGGTAAATAAAATCATATATAGTTTAATGATATGGAGTTCTTTTCAGTGATACAGAATAATGAACAAAGAGTTGAATACCTCAAAATATTGCATACACAAACGAGCCAATAACTATTTATGTTGCTATATCTCACCATACCTGTCATGGTTATATTGTAATATCTTCTGTATGGATCAAGTTTGTTTATTTATTAAACTCTTGTTCTGACAGTTCTGTATGGATCAAGTTTGTTTGTTTATTAATATCTTCTAACAGTTCTGTAATATCTTCTGTATGAGAAAATAACCACTCTTGTATGTTACTTTGTTAAACTTGTTCCGATATGTATTTGCAGAGGATGATACTAGCATTCCTACAGATGTCAAAGTGCCAATTCTGCAATCTTTTCATCGGCACATTTATGATCGTGATTGGCATTTCTCATGTATAGTTCTTTCATTTCATCTTGAACTTGGTGAACTCTCGAAAGCATATAAGCTTATGTATATGTTTGGATATACTTTCACTTGTATTATTTTTATTCGAAATTTGACTGAAATATTAAGTAGTTATCTTATTGGTATATCAATGTGGAAAGTGTGGGAGTTACAGTATGGATATCTTTAACAGCAACATATATGAGCAACATCTTTTCCAGTTATTTTGTATATTACTACTTTTGTATAATATTGATCATAATTTGTATAATACTGCTTCTATTGTAATCCAACTATTGCCGTATCTATTACCGCTTTAAATACTGAAATATTAATGCATTATTTTTTTACTTTAATACCTGAATTTGATACGGCCCAAAGCCGTATTAAATTCATGAATTAGGAAGTGCTTTGAGCCGTATCAAATTCATGAATTAGGCAGTGCTTTGAGCCGTATCAAATTCATGAATTAGGCAGTGCTTTGGGCCGTATCAAATTATTAACCACGCCAAAATTTGATACGGCCCAAAGCACTGCCTAATTGGCATTTCTGGTGTAGTGCTTACCAAGAAGGGTAATGCCTAAGATAAGTGCTTACCATCCGAACATATATCTTTCCCATTTTAGTCACCTTCGAGCCACTTGAACCAGTTAACATAAAAATACTTCTTCTCTTTCGAATCCCATTTTGAAACAATACCGTATATATTTCCATAAAAATAGTTTTAACTAAATATTTTTTACTGCATGCTTTTAGGTCTGTTCTGATTCAAACTCATTCGATTATAAAATTACAAAGAGAATAATTTACTAACCGCACTATAACAATCATCTAAACAAACATCCAATAGTCACTTAAAAGATTATTCAAATTACCATAAAACTGATCGAGACTAATTCCCTAGACTATTCAAAGAAAATGTACCTTACTTAAAATTCTCTTTGAAATATTTATACTTATAAATACCTTCAAGTAATACTATCATTACTTTTGTCAAAAATCATTTGAAATGTTTTTCAAAGACACTGAGATTTAAATTCTGAAAAATTCTCTTTATTTGATATGACATATCTTATAAACCAAATTTATAAAATTATCTTTATAAAATAACTTCCATTATTATAGTAACTTTTTTAATAAAGTAAACTTGTTAAACTGTAACGATCCTAATTTTGATTAACATTATTTAGTACATTTAATTAGTTAAATTAAATGAAATAATGTAAATGGTTAAGGGATTGAGATTTGTATATTTAGAGGGTAGACGTGCCTAGTTAACTAATGAACTAAGAGGAAGTTAAAATGAAATAGATAAGGGCAAAATAGGAATGAGTTATATTCTAATAACCTAAACCCTCATGCCACTTTCATTTTACACGTTCACAAACTAAAATTAAACCAAGAGAGGCCAGCCACCATTAGGAGAAACCTAAAGGAAGATAAGTAAGAATCAACAGAAGGAATTTTAATCAAATTCATTTAAGAAGCAAATCTCAACTCCTTAACAACAAGCTAAGGTGAATAATAGGTTACATCTCATATTTTCTTATTTTTGGTTATAGTTGAGATCCAAAATTATTTTGCAAATGATTTGCCATGTCTTGATTGTTTAAAGGATATATATGCTTGTTGATGATTCATGCTATTACATATAGATTTTATTTTAAGGTTTAACTTGAAAAACCTAATAAATGACATCCAAATGCCTTGCGATTTTGAGATAACGTCAGAAATATTATTTTAGAGATGGGTTTCAAGTTTCATAATTCAGAATTAATGTGGATTTATTATGAATTTTTAGTGAAGAAAATGGCTAATTGGGTTTAAAATTAATTATGGCTATTATATGTTATCTGTGGGTTAGAAATTTATATATATTAGAAAACATATTAAAAGTGATTTATGGGAATTTTTATAGAATTTTCCTAAGTGTTTTAATAAGTATATAAATTTATTTAAGGTATGAGACTTAAATATTTTATATGTTTATAAAAGGAGAAGGGGCAATTATTAAATGTTTTAAATTATTTATTTCTAAAATTCGGCAGCACGTTTTGAAAATATTTAGAAAAAGAAATTTGCAACCAATCATATATTGACAAACAAAGCAGGTTAGTTGAAAAAGAATTACTTTTAAAGTCAAAAATTAGTTTCATAAGGTTTCGTTGTTTTGCCACTTTTGGAATCTACCTTTCGACTACATACTTCTGCCTCCAACCAATTCGAAACCAATACACATGGTATCAAAGACTTGGTACGTAGTGGATTGGAGATACGCGAAAGGTATAGAGTCGAAACAGGGCTTTCGAAGGGGTCGAGACCTTGTTTTTATTTCAAAAGGAAATGCCGCTTGCTTTGCTTTCGAAAAGAATGCTTTCGAATGAGAAGATTTTGACCTGGTCAGGTGTTTTAAAAGAAAATAGCTTTCGAAAGAGATTGCCTCCTTTGTTTTAAGAAAATGCTTTCGAAGGGCTCAAAACCCCTGCTGCCGCATTCTACCTTTCGAAGCAATACCTTCGAAAGGGTGCTTTTGCTTTAAACCCCGAGCCCCATCTCCAATGCTTTCAAAGGGATTAGTTTCGACACCATCCACTTCTTTTACTTAGGAAATTGCTTTCGAAGGAGTTGCTTTCAACCTAGTTGTTTTAAGACCCTTTTGAGATTTTTAAAGTTAAACCCAAAGGTTTCGAAAGGAATGGTTTTAAATGGTTTCAAAAGGTTGTTCCACATGTTTTTACTAGAATTCAATGCTTTCGAAAGTTTTGATTTATGTAAAGGACTTAATGCTTTCGAAAGGTATATGATAAAGGTTTCGAAGGGGTGGTTCTCAAATGTTTTTGAAAGGTTTACCATTAGTGTTTAAATGGAGAGTTTTCAATGTTTTCGAAAGGCATGTTTAAAGTGTTTTGAAAAGAGGATGTCTAAGGTTTTGGAAAGCTTTCGAAAGGGTACTTTTAATGTTTTCGAAAGGTCTATTGTAAATGGTTTCGAAAGGTATGTTTTGGTTTTTCGGCCTAAGGTTATAAAGTAAAGTAGTTTACTTATATGGAAAGGGGTTCTTTCAATGGTTTCGAATGGGGTACTTTCAAAGGTTCGAAAGAGATTGTTTAAAGGTTTTGAATAAAGGTTTCGAATTTTTTTATCAATAATGTTTTGTGTAAAGTATAGATAACATGGTAAAGTGATTTGAGCAAAGCATAGAGTATATTTTCCTTATTTAAGTATGATTTAAAGGATTAAGTCAATTTGAAAAAAGTGCTTTCAAAGAAAATTTGATTGGGTAGTTGACCCTAAGTAAATGACTCAGATATTAGAATAACAGATGTGACTGGTATGGGGTCGTGCCCTATACTTTAGCTAGTAGCCCCTAGCTAATATAAGTGCAAAATTCCTATGTGTAAGGCTTTGTCACAGGTAAGACTAAAATGACGTTACACATAGAAAGGGATATACCGAGTAAAGATTGGTTATTGGTGAGCCTGCAAAACCATTAGGATCAGTTGACCCTAGGAGAAGTAAGTTAGGGACAGACCATCCAGAAGAGTATCTAACAGAAGTTAGATTATTTGTTTATTTTTTTGTCTAGTAGGCCCGAGTCAGCCAAAGGTTAGTAGTTAGTCAAACAAAACTATAGTGTTCGGACAAATAGTCCATTTATTACCTAATTTGTATTCAAACATAGTGTTCCTATTATTGCTTTAACCAATTTGGTTGTAGAATTTTGATTTGCAAAAGATATGTTTTAAAAAGAGATATTAGTGAGGGGAAACCCATTCCGCTAAGCATCATGGTCTCACTTAATATCGGCAAACCGAGATGTATAGTATTATTCACACCAGGCTTTATGTCTGACTCAAAGTTTATGTTTCCTTTAAAACTCTCGGGTGCTCAAAATATGATTTGAGTAGGTTGTGGGTTGAGGATTTACAGATATTAGTAGGTGGACGAATAAAGATTCTGAAGACGTGCAGGAGGCATGGATAACTATTTAGGAGTTGTTATTTTCATTTCTATTTCTGCTATGATATATTAAGATAGTTTTTGTCTATTTAGTACTTTGATCATCCAAGGGGGCATCTTCATACGTCGCTTTTGGCGTATTTTGTAATAATTATATTTGATCAAAATTTGGGATACATTTTGGGATTTGTAGTGGAATATGAATCATGTTTTGGAATATATTCAATAAAGTATGCTGTTTTTGGAATTTGTGATTTTGTTTCATATTCATGTGCTTCTGATATTATGGATACCACTAAAATTACCGTATTTTTTCACCGGAAGTTAATACTATAGATGACTACATCATCTGTAGTGCTTAGCTTCTGGCCTCTGGATAGTGGATGTTACAATTTGGTATCAGAGCATAGGTTTATGAAAAACTAAAAAGGAATTTTCAAACTTAAAATGATTTTTGAAAACATATTCCTAAGAAATCAGAGAAAAAGATCGGGGTATGGGATAATGCTATAGTAACGTACTTGTATTTGCTATATATAAGTATACGCTTTATCTCTATTCTCCCATCTCTCTTAGGCTATTCTTCTGTACCGTACGAAGACTCGAATGCAGATATGGATGCTAGAAGTGGAAGAGTTAATGTTGGTGGGGGAAGCACCACAACTAATGGAAATGCTAGACAAAATACCAAAAGGAACCCATGTTAGGCACACGCTACAAATGTAAGTGCTGGAGTCCCATAAGTTGATATGGGAGCGATGTATCAGTTCTTTGTAAACATGATGCAAGTCGGAGTTGCTACTGGAGTAGTTGGAGGAAATGCTGGAGGAGGAAATCAAGAAGCTCCATTGGTGAATAACTATGCTGTTTTGAGTAGAGATTATGCTTGGCTGGGAGGAAAGCCATTTATTAGTATTGAAGATGCAATTGAGGTGGAGAATTGGTTACTTCATTGCGAGAGGATTTTCGCTGATTTGGTGCTCAATTATGAGCAAAAGAGGAGACTCGCTTCTAGAAAGTTACAAGGAGCACCACTATATTGGTGGAACAGTGTTACTATTGAAGTTAATGAGGAGACTATGACTTGGGCTGTGTTCAAAAGAAGGTTTTAGGAGAGGTTTATGTTGGAGATTGCGAAGTCCACTCTGCTCAGAAAGTTTGCTGAGTTGGAGCAGGAAGATATGGCTATGCTTGAGTATGCGACCAGGTTTGAGGAGCTAGCGAGACATGTCTATGCTACAGTTGATACTGTGATTAAGAGGAATGAAAAGTTCATTCGCGGGTTGAAGCCTGAGCTTGCTAAGGCCACATTACCACATATTAGGGATCCAAGTGATGTTGTGAAGATGGCCTTGAGCCATAAAGAAATGCTTGCTTTTCTTGAAAGAAATAAGGCCAAGGAAGCTTAAGGAGGGCAGAATCAGAAGAGGAAGTTTTTCCACAAGAAAGGAGCTAAGAAGGGTGGAGTTGCTAAGACAGGAAAGGCAGAGGTTGTCTGTTATAAATGTGACAAGAAAGGGCATTTCGCAAATGAATGTCACTCGGGAGATGGAAAGAAGGTGATCGGGAAGAAGAATATTAGATTCTTTAATTGCGATCAAATTAGACATTATAAGAACAGTACAAGGAGCGAGCCAAAGGATGGAAAGGGAAAAGTGTTTGCATTGGAGCCAGCTACCTCGAGGCCAACAGCAGAGGAAAAGGGAAAAGCTGTGTTGGGAGGTACGCTTATGATTCATGGTATGTTAGTTAGCGTTCTATTTGATACCGGTGCATCTTATTCTTTTATATCTCATTATTTGGTAGATAAGCTTAACCTAGAACCCACGTACATAGTTACTTCCTTAAGGGTTCCAAATCCGATAGGAGGTTATGCGACTCTTGGGATGAGATATGACCACTTAGAGTTTGAATTGTTAGGTCATGCGTTTGTCTGCAATTTGCATGTGTTTGATTTCGTAGGGTTTAGAATTATTTTGGGTATGGATTGGTTAAGTAAATATGATGCTAGGATATTTTGCCATGATAGGAAAATATCGCTTAGACACCCTGACTGTAGTGATCGGATTATAAACTCCGTAGAAAACCCTAGTGCTAAGGTTAACGCTTTGTTGGGTGTTGTGGAGGTAGAAGACGAGTTGAATCGAGTTTTCGTTGTTAGAGAATTCGCAGATGTCTTTGAACCTGTAGTAGGATTACCGCCAAAACGAGCTATTGAGTTTCAGATATATTTGGTACTAGGAGCAGAACCGATGAGTAGACCGCCAAGCAGATAGACACATACCAAGATGAGGGAGCTCAAGGTGTAGTTGGTGGATTTGGAAGGTAAGAATTTTATCAGGCCAAGCAGTTCACCTTGGGGAGCAACCGCAGTATTTGCCAAGAAGCCGGACGGATCGTTAAGGTTATGTATCGATTATCGTAAGATGAATGAGAAGACGATAAAGAATCGATATCCGTTGCCTAGAATTGATGATTTGTTCGACTAGTTGAGTGGAGCCAAAGTATTTTCCCAGTTGGATTTAGTAATATGGTTCCATCAGCTTAGAGTGGTAAAGGATAGTATTCCTTTGACGGCGTTTAGAACCATATATGGATCGTATGAATGGTTAGTAATGTCATTCGGACTAACTAATGCGCCAGCATTCTTTATGGATTTGATGAACCGAGTTTTCCGAGATCACTTGGATATGTTCGTGTTGGTATTCATAGATGATATTTTAATATACTCTAAAGATGACAGAGAGCATGAGGTTCATAGAGTGGTGCATGAGACATTGAGGCAGCATCAACTGAAAGAAAAATTTTCGAAGTGTCATTTCTAGAAGAAGGGAGTGAAGTTTCTTGGTCATGTAGTCTCAGAGAAAGGGTTGTCTGCAGATCTGACTAAGATCGACGCGGTGAAAAATTGGAAGAGACCTGAGACAGTGACTGAGATAAAGAGTTTTCTTGGATTAGTTGTATATTATTGAAGATTCATTAAGGATTTCTCACGGATAGCGGCACCGATGACTATGTTAACACACAAAGATATGAAATTCGTCTGGACTGATAAGTGTGAGAACGCATTTCAGAAGCTGAAACACTTATTGACGAATGCACCTGTGTTAGTTATTCCAGAGAGAAATCGGGACTTAGTGGTGTATACAGATGCATGTGGAACAGGGTTAGGAGCTGTGTTAATGCAAAGGGGTAAAGTGATTGCCTATGCATCTTGACAGCTTAGATCGCATGAGGTTAGATATCGAACGCATGATTTGGAATTAGCCGCGGTAATTTTTGCATTGAAAGTGTGGAGACATTACTTTTTGGGAGAGAGATTCGAGTTGTATATGGATCATAAGTTGTTGAGATATTTATTCTCTCAGAAGGAGTTGAATATGAGACAGCAGAGGTGGTTAGAGTTTTTAGCTGCTTATGACTTTGGTATTGAGTACACACCAAGAAAAGGCAACAAGGTTGCAGATGCACTTAGTAGAAAACATCAGTATGCAGTGTTGGTAATGATAGTTGGAAACATTTAGAAGCATTTACTACATGCAGAGTACAGTGGAGATCCAAGAGTAGTTCTAGTATAGAAACTGTTATGTTGTCATGTTTAGAAGTTCGACCGGTGATGATCGAAAGGATTGCTTCTAAGCATGGAGAGGATCTAATGTTAGCTGAGCTGATCAGAAAGTTAAGAAATGGAAAAGAGAGCGATGACTTGAAAGATTTCAGTCTTGACCAGAATGGGTGGTTAAGAAAGAAAGGGAGACTGTGTGTTCCAAATGTAGGAAACATTAGGAAGGAGGTGCTTGAAGAAGGCCATCATTTGAAGTTCACCATTCATCCAGGAGGAACTAAGATGTATCAGGACATGAAGAAGAGTTTCTTCTGGGAAGGTATGAAGAGAGATGTAGGCTTATGAGTGAAGCAGTGTTTGAACTGTCAACAAGTAAAAGCCAAACATCATAAACCAAGTGGGTTACTTCAGCCTTTAGATGTCCCAATATGGAAATGGGATTCTATCTCAATGGATTTTATAGACGGGTTGCCAAGGTCTAATAGAGGAAATGAAAGTATATGGGTCATAGTGGATAGGTTAACCAAGAGTGCCCATTTCATTCCAGTTAATCAACCAGGACAACACCTGTTTTGGCTAAGTTGTTCATGAAGAATAAAGTTAGACTTCATGGAATTCCTAGTAGTATAGTAAGTGATAGAGATTCCTTATTCACTAATGAGTTCTGGAAGAGTCTACAGGATACTTTAGGTACCAAGCTCAAGATGAGTACCGCTTACCATCCACAAACAGATGGACAAACGGAAAGAGTTAACAAAATCTTAGAAGGTTTATTACGAGCTTGTGTACTAGACTTTGGGGGATCATGGGGAGACCACCTACGCTTAGTTGAATTTTCGTATAACAATAGTTATCAGACTAGCATAGGGATGACATCATTTGAAGCTTTGTATGGAAGGCCATCCAAATATCCAGTTTGTTGGGTAGAGACCGGTGATAGGTTAGTTCTTGGTCCAGATTTGGTTAGGGAAGCTGTAGAAAAGATTGATTTAATTCGAGCTAGAATGAAGGAAGCTCAATCTAGGTAGAAGAGCTATGCTGATAGAGATGGAAAGGTTTGGAGTTCTCAGTTGGAGATCATGTTTTCGTCAAGGTATCACCGATGAAAGGCGTAATTCAATTTGGAAAATCAGGAAAATTGGCGCCAGTAGGACCATTTCCTATTATAGAAAGGATTGGGAAACTCGCATATAGAGTAGAGTTACTGAACAGTTTGGCAGGAGTCCACGATGTTTTTCATATTTCTCACCTAAAGAAGTGTATTCGAGATCCGAAGACTACTATAGCACCAACTATGTTAGAGGACTTAGTAGTGGAACGGAATTTGACTATAGTTAGAAAGCCAGTTCGTATAGTTGCGGGAGATGAGAAGAGGCTAAGAAACATGACAATCAGATTAGTTAAAGTCTAGTGGAGCGACGACGAGAGGAACTTGGTAAACTGAGAGCAGGATTAGAGACGCTTATCCTGACTTATTTCATGGTATGTTTTACCTTATGATTGATTTTGATGAGTGCCTTATTGTAATTTCGAGGACGAAATTCTTTAAGGAGGGGAGTCTGTAACGATCCTAATTTTGATTAACATTATTTAGGACACTTAGTTAAATTAAATGAAATAATGTAAATGGTTAAGAGACCGAGATTTGTATATTTAGAGGGTAGCCATGCCTAGTTAACTAATGAACTAAGAGGAAGTTAAAGTGAAATAGATAAGGGAAATAGAAAAGGGAAATAGATAAGGGCAAAATAGGAATGAGTTATATTCTAATACCCTAAACCCTCATTCTAATTTCATTTTACACGTTCACAAACTAAAATTAAATCCAGAGAGGTCGGCCACCATTCGAAGGAACCTAAAGGAAGATAAGCAAGAATCAAAAGAAGGAAGCTTAATCAAATTCATTCAAGAAGAAAATCTCAACTCCTTAACAACAAGCTAAGGTGAATAATATGTTACATCTCATATTTTCTTATTTTCGGTTATAGCTGAGATCCGAAATTATTTTGCAAATGATTTTCCATGTCTTGATTGTTTAAAAGGATATATATGCCGGTTGAGGATTCATGTTATTTCATATTGATTTTATTTTAAGGTTTAATTTGAAAACCTGTTAACTGTCATTCAAATGCCTTGTGATTTTGAGATAAGGTCAGAAATATTATTTTAGAGATGAGTTTCAAGTTTCATAATTTTCTAAATTAATGTGTATTTATTATGAATTTTCTAGTGAAGAAAATGGTTAATTAGGTTTAAAAGTAATTACGGCTATTATATGTTAGCTTTGGTTCATAAATTTATATATGTTAGAAAACATATTAAAAGTGATTTATGGGAATTTTTGTAGAATTTTCCTAAGTGTTTTAATAAGTATATACAATTATTTAAGGTATGAGACTTAAATGTTTTATACGTTTACAAAAGAAGAAAGGGCAATTTGTAAATGTTTTAAATTATTTATTTCTGAAATTCGAAAGTACTTTTAGAAAAGATTTAGAAAAAGAAACTGGCAACTAATCATATATTGACAAACAAAGCAGATTAGTTGAAAAGGAATTACTTTTTAAAGTCAAAAATCAGTTTTTATAAGGTTTCGTTGTTTCGCCACTTTAGGCAGCTACATTTCGACTACATACTTCTGCCTCCAACCAGTTCGAAACCAATACACATGGTATCAAAGACTTGGTACGTACTGTGTTGGAGATAGGCGAAAGGTATAGAATTGAAACAGGGATTCCGAAGGGATCGAGACATTGTTTTGCTTTCAAAAGGAAATGTCGCTTGCTTTGCTTTAAAAAAGAATGCTTTTGAATGAGGTAGCTTTCGACTTGGTCAAGTGTTTTAAAAGAAAAGAGCTTTCGAAAGAGGTTTCCGCCTTTTTTTTAAGAAAATTCTTTCGAAGGGGTCAAAACCCTTGCCGCCGCATTCTACCTTCCGAAGCAATGCTTTTGAAAGAGTGCTTTCGCTTTAAACCCTGAGCCGCTTCTTTAATGCTTACGAAGAGATTGGTTTCGACACCATCCACTTCTTTTACTTAGTAAATTGCTTTCGAAGGAGTTGTTTTTGATCTAGTTGTTTTAAGACCCTTTTGAGATTTTGAGAGTTAAACCCAAAGGTTTTGAAAGGAATGGGTTTTAAATGGTTTCGAAAGGTTGTTTGACATGTTTTTACTAGAACCCAATGCTTTCGAAAGGTTTGATTTATGTAAAGGACTCGGTGCTTTCGAAAGGTATATGATAAAGGTTTCGAAGGGGTGGTTCACCGATGTTTTTGAAAGGTTTACCTTTAGTGTTTAAATGGAGGATTTCCAATGTTTTCGAAGGGCATGTTTAAAGTGTTTTAAAAAGATTATGTCTAAGGTTTTGGAAAGCTTTCGAAAGGATACGTTTAATGTTTTCGAAAGGCCTATTGTAAATGGTTTTGAAATGTATGTTTTTGGCCTTTCGACCTAAGGCAATAAAGTAAAGTAGTTTACTTGTATCGAAAGAGGTTCTTTCAATGGTTTCGAAAGGGGTTCTTTCAATGGTTTCGAAAGGGGTACTTTAAAGGTTTTAAACAAATGTTTCGAATGTTTTCATCAACAATGTTTTGTGTAAAGTATTGATAACATGGCAAAGTGATTTGAGTAAAGCATAGAGTATATTTTCCTTGTTTATGTATGATTTAAAGAGTTAAATCAAGTTGAAAGAAATGTTTTCAAGGAAAATTTGATGGGGTAGTTGACCCTAAGTAAATGACTCAGATATTAGAATACAAGATGTGACTGGTCTGGGGTCGCGCCTTATACCTCAGCTAGTAGCCCCTAGCTAATATAAGTTCAAAATTCCAGTGTGTAGGTCTTTGTCACAGGTAAGACTAAAATGATTTTACACACAGAAAGGGATATACAAAGTAAAGATAGGTTATCGGTGAGCCCGCAAAACCGTTAGGATCAGTGGAACCTGGGAGAAGTAAGTTAGGGACAGACTGTCCAGAAGAGTATCTAACATAAGTTAGATTATTTGTTTATTTTGTTTGGTAGGCCCGAGTCAGCCAAAGGTAAGTAGTTAGCCAAACAAAACTATAGTATTCGGACAGATAGTCCATTTATTACCTAATTTGTATGCATACATAATATTGCTATCATTTCTTTAACCAGTTAGGTTGCAGGATTTTGATTTGCAAAAGATATGTTTTAAAAAGGGATATTAATGAGGGGAAACTCATTCCGCTAAGCAGCATGGTCTCACTTAATATTAGCAAACCGAGATGTATAGTATTATTCACACCAGGCTTTATTTCTAACTCAAACTTTATGTCCCCCTTAAACTCTTGAGTGCTTAAAATATGATTTGAGTAGGTTGAGAGTTGAGGATTTACAGGTTTTAGTATGTGGACGAATAAAGCTTCCGAAGACGTGCAGGAGGCATGGATGGCTATTTAGGAGTTGTTATTTTTATTTCTATTTCCACTGTAATGTATTAAGACAGTTTTTGTCTATTTATTACTGATCATCTAATGAGGCATCTTTATATGTCGTTCTTGGTGTATTTTGTAATAATTATATTTGATCAAAACCTAGGATACGTTTTGGGATTGTGTCATGGAATATGAAACATGTTTTGAAGTGTAATCAATAAAGTATGCTGTGTAGGATCCTTTTCACCCTAGTGGGGGGTGGGGGGTGTTGATACACGAAGATTTTGATCAATGACAATGAGCTTCAACAAAAAGGAAGAAATACATTTAAAATCAGAGGAAGATCGATGAAGACCAAAGTGAAAACATGAGTATGATTTTTATGGGTCCAAGTCTAGATTATTTGTTAAAATCTATCCTCAAGAGATTTGCACGAACACTAAAACACTTCCTTTAAACTTCATTTTTATAAATACTTTTACTATGCAAATTTTCACAGTTCAGTCGACTGAACAGGCATGGCCAGTCGACTGAAACTGGCACAGAAATAAAAACATACACAGTTTCAGTCGACTGAACTCCCTGAACAGTCGACTGAACACAGACCTGAAAATTTTCCTTTATATTTTCAGTCGACTGGATCTCCTGCTCAGTCGACTGAATTGATAACTGCGAATTTTTTGTGAATAGACACTTTCTTTCTTCCAAGAGATGCAACCATTCTCCAATGGAAATGGAAGCATCTCTTGCATGCACCTCTAGCAAACAAATGCACCTCTTCTACAAGTATAAATACATGGTTTTAACAATTGCAAATTACCAATTCTACTTGCTTTAATCTCTCTACTTACTTGAACATACTTTCAGATTCTTTTAAGTTTTCAAAAGCAAACCAATTGCTTGAATCTCTGTTTTGACTATAACATATCTTGATTCATAGCAATTCACATTTCCTAAATCTTCACAAACACTTTGTATACTTTCGAGGATAAGATTATAGGAAAGTTGTACTAAATTGACTCATTAGTGTTATCAAGAACACAACAAGTCAGAAATACTTTTTTGTATCCAAGTTGAAGTCCTCTTCGGTAGTTGAGGCAAGAAATCCCGTTCGGTTGTTCGGGTAAGTTGTAAACCTATTCCTCCGGGTTAAGTGAGGGTTGTTGGTTAGTTGAATTCCTAAGAGGAGCTTAGGGACTGGACGTAGGACAAGAGGTCTGAACCAGTATAAAGTCTTGGTGTCTACTTTACTTACTGCTTACTACTATCTACCTAGAGCATTTTTATTCCATATTATACGATCCTACCGCATAGACTCTTTCAATTGGTATCAGAGCAAGGCCGTCCTATAACCATAACACCGTTATTTGACATATTGATAATATGGAAAACAACACAAGCACAACATCTACCTATAACTCTACATTTGCGGAAGGACAATCTACTCAAAGACCCCCTCTATTCAATGGACTAAACTATAATTATTGGGCTACAAGGATGAGGATTTATATGCAAGCAACAAGTTTTGAAGCCTGGAATGCAACTTAAACAGAACTCGTTGTACCTACAACGGACTGTTCTACATGGACACAAGCTCAGAAGAATGAAGTTAGTGAAAATGCCAAAGCTATGAATATGCTATTTTACGCTTTGGACAGAAATGAGTTCAACCATGTAAGCATCTGTACTACTGCACATCAGATATGGAGTACACTTAAAACCATACATGAAGGCATAAACAAGGTCAAGCAAACTAAAATCTCCATGCTAAAGAACCAGTTCCAAAACTTTAGAATGCGACAAAATGAATCCATCAATGACATGTACTCAAGGTTTCAAGACATTCATCATGCCTTAATAGGATTAGGAGAAAAATACACGGATTTTGATATTGTATCTAAAGTTCTAAATTCACTCACTGATGAATGGGAGAGAAAAGTCTTAGCAATCGAAGAAGCAAATGATCTATCTATAATGAAACCAGAAGAATTAATTGGAAATCTTATGTCGTATGAAGTTAATATGCAAGCTAAGAAAGATCAAGCATAAGAAATAAAAAATGTAGCTTTTCATGCGGAAAAGGAAGAATCAGAGTCTGAAGATGAGGATTTAGCATTTATAGCCAAAAATTTCAAGAAATTTTTAAGATATAGAAAAGAAAATAAAAACGGATTCAAAAAGAATTTCTTGAACAAACCTTCATCCTCAAATATAGAATGCTTCAACTGTCACAAGAAAGGTCACATGCAGAAAGATTGTCCAGAGCAAAAGAAGGAGAATCAGAACAAAAACAAGAAAGAAAAATTCAAAAAGAAAAATTCAAAAAGAAGGCATTCTCTGTAACATGGGACGATTCAGATTCATCTTCATCTGATAGTGAAATGATAGCGATAATGAAGAAGCAAATGTATGCTTTATGGCTCAGGAATCTGAGGTTAGTAATTTAACTTTCGACGATTTAATTGATGTAAACACTGAACTTTTGAGTACAATAAAAAATCTTAAAAAGAAACTTAAGGAGACACGTGAAAATCAGAACAAGGCTGAGTTTGAAAGGGATATGTTAAAAGATGAAAAGAAAATTTTAGAAGAAGAACTTGAAAAAGTTTAAGAGTCTCATTCAAATTCGGAAACTCAACTATCACTTTTAAGTCAAGAAATTAAAACTCAAAAGACAAAAAATGATATAATTGTTTCTGAAAATCATGAATTAAAAACTCAGATTAAACAAGTTAAGTTAGATAATAATAGTCTTCAAGTTAGATTAGATAACATCACTAAAAATGTTTCTAACTTTAACAAAGGAAGACAAAATTTATCTAAAATTTTAGAAAATTCTCAATCTTCCTCAAATAAACATGGATTAGGATATAAAAAGGAGCCAAAAATTCTTAAAAATATAAAAACAAATTTTAAGAGGAATATTGACTCTAAACAACAAGTGTTATTAAGAGAACCTATTAGAACAAAAGAAGAAACTAAGTTTGTTAAAATTTGGGTTCCAAAGACTAATAACATTTTAATTAGAAATAAATATATTAAAACATTTATGGATAGTGTTCATAATAATAAAAACTATATTTATAAAAAGGATACTGAACCAAATTGGGTTTGGTTTCCTAAGTTCTAACTTTTTAGGACCCTATTGAAAGGTGGGTACCAATAATTTTATATTTATTTTCAGGTCCCACACAAAAAGAAGAAATGGATATTAGACAGTGGTTGCTCAAAACACATGACCGGTGACAAAGATATGCTTACAAACATCACATACTTTGATGGTGGCTCGGTTACCTTCGGAGACAACTCAAAAGGCTATATCATTGGCAAAGGAGATGTGAGCAATTACGGTACATCAAATTTACCTTTTATTACAAATGTTTCATTAGTTAAAAATCTAAAACATAATCTACTAAGCATAAGTCAACTTTGTGACAAAGGTTTTAGAATAACGTTTTCGGAAAATAAATGTAGTATTTCTGATCAAAACCAAAATCTGGTGTTTGAAGGAAATAGAGATAGGAATATTTATGTTTTAAATATGAAAATAAATCATAATATGAATATGTGTTTACTAGCAAAAGATAATGATCCTTGGTTATGGCACAAAAGATTTTGTCATATTAATTTCAAAACTATTAGAAAACTTTCTAAAAATGAATTAGTAAGAGGATTACCTAAGATAAACTTTAAGATAAAAAATCTTTGTGATGATTGTCAAATAGGAAAATTAACAAAATCATCTTTCAAATCTAAGAAAAATATTTCAACTTTACAACCATTAGAATTACTTCATATGGATCTTTTCGGACCAACACAAGTTCAATCCATTGATCATAATCGATATGTATTTGTAATAGTTGATGATTTTTCAAGATACACATGGACCATTTTTATGAAAAATAAAAGTGATACATTTGAGAACTTTAAAACATTTGCCAAAAGAATTCAAAACACTAAAAATTTAAAAATTAAGAATATTCGAAGTGATCATGGTGGCGAATTCGAAAATGAAGCTTTTGAATCTTTCTGTAAAAAGAAAGGAATAAATCATAACTTCTCATTTCCTAGAACTCCTCAACAAAATGGAGTAGTGGAAAGAAAGAATAGAACATTACAAGAATGTGCAAGAACATTATTAAATGGAAGTTATTTACCAAAACATTTTTGGGCAGAAGCAGTAGCTACTGCATGTTATGTATTAAATCGTATTTCTATTAGACCATTAACTAAGAATACTTCATATGAACTTTTTAACAATAGAAAGCCAAATATATCATATTTTAAAATATTCGGATCAAAATGTTTTATTCTAAATACAAAAGACCAACTAGGAAAATTCGATCCAAAAGCTGATGAAGGAACTTTTGTAGGATACTCAGAACGAAGTAAGGCATATCGAGTTTTTAATAAACGAACAAATACAATTGCAGAAACTTTACATGTATC
This sequence comes from Allium fistulosum, assembly GCA_030737815.1. Lineage (NCBI taxonomy): Eukaryota > Viridiplantae > Streptophyta > Magnoliopsida > Asparagales > Amaryllidaceae > Allium > Allium fistulosum. The sequence goes on along the minus strand of CM060903.1, from coordinate 504,125,553 downwards.
TTTTGATGAAAACTTTAATAAAAATTTGAGCACAAAAGATGATGATGAATTTATAATAAATAAAGATAATACAAATATTGAAAATATAAATAATACCGAACTTAGATCTCCACCTAAAATCTTACGAGATCACCCTGTACAGAACATAATCGGTGAAATAGATTCTCAAGTTAAAACTAGAAGTCAACTAAACCAAATGGGACATGTTACTTTTATTTCTACAATAGAACCTAAAAATTCTAAAGAAGCATCAACAGATGACTACTGGATTATTGCTATGCAAGAAGAATTAAATCAATTCGAACGTAACAATGTTTGGGATTTAGTTCCTCGTCCTAATAATCAATCTGTTATAGGAACAAAATGGGTTTACAAAAATAAAGTAGACGAACAAGGAAATATAACTAGGAATAAAGCTAGACTAGTAGCACAAGGATATAATCAAGAAGAAGGTATTGGCTTTGAAGAAACATTTGCACCCGTTGCATGACTTGAAGCAATACGTATTTTATTAGCCTTCGCTTGTTTTCATAATTTTAAACTTTATCAAATGGATGTTAAAAGGCTTTCCTAAATGGTTTTATAAAAGAAAATGTGTACGTAGAACAACCTCCTTTATTCATACACGAAAAATATCCGGATCATGTATATAAATTAAAGAAAGCTCTATATGGTCTTAAACAAGCACCTCGTGCTTGGTATGAGAGACTTAAAAGCTGTCTACTAGATTCATGATTTCAAATCGGAAAAGTAGATCAAACTCTATTCATTAAAAACACTACTAATGACATTCTAATAATTCAAATATATGTAGATGACACTGTGCAGTTAAAGCGCTCGGCAGATTCAAAGCGGTGGAGGTGCAAAAAGTCATAGCGGGGATACAGCGAGGATATATCAGGATATAGCGGATGACTTTAAAATAGCATATAAAACTCGTACTTAATGTTTTTACGAATATATAAAAGGTAATTAAATGAAAAATTATCATTCAATTGAATTATAACTAATACATAAATAATTTTTAAATAAAAACATGTGCAAATATACTTTAAATAAACGTAAAACGGTTATATAACATAATTGAATTTAGTAGAATATTAGAGTATTTTCATTTCTAAAAATATATTAAAAATTAAATCAAATAAATTAGTTTCATAATTTTTATAATGTATAAATTGAATTTTTTAATCCATTTTATTAAAGAAGATATAGCGGGAATAGCAGAATATAGCGGAAATAACGGGATATAGCGGAAATAGCGGGGATTAAACCGGAAAGGCTATATTGTGGGGCTATATGGAAATATCGTAGCGGCAGAAACCCGCTATGAGATATAGCGGGGTTATAGCGGGGTAATAGCGGGGCATTAACTGCACAGAGATGACATCATATTTGGTTCAACTAATGAAAACTTATGTTAAGAATTTTCAAATATAATGACTAAAGAATTCGAAATGTCACACATGGGAGAATTATCTTATTTTCTCGGTTTACAAATTAAACAATTAACAAATGGAATTTTCTTAAATCAAGAAAAATATTGTGCTAATCTGATTAAACGTTTTGGACTAGAAAACACTTCTGGAAAGCCTACTCCTATGAGTACCACAACTCATCTTGATCGAGATGAAAATGGTAAAAGTATCGATCAAAAATTGTTTAGAAGTATGATAGGTTCCTTACTTTACTTGACCGCTAGTAGACCAGACATAATGATGAGTGTATGTTTATGTGCACGATTTCAATCTAATCCTAAAGAATCACATTTAAGAGCGGTAAAACGAATTATACGATATCTTAACAATACTAAAGATTTTGGTCTTTTCTATCCAAAAGAGTGTCCATTTGATTTAGTATCATTCAGTATTGCTGATTTTGGTGGATCTCGAAAAGATAGAAAAAGTACAAGTGGTACGTGCCATTTCATTGGAAAATCACTTGTATCTTGGTTTAGTAAGAAACAAAATTGTGTCTCGCTATCAACCTGTGAAGCAGAGTATATATCAGCTGCTTTAGCTTGTACTCAAGTTATTTACATGCAACAAACACTTAAGGATTTTAATATAAATTTAACAAACTCTACAATATATTGTGATAATACAAGTACAATAAATTTATCTAAAAATCCAGTTAATCACTCTCGTACAAAACATATAGATATTCGTCACCACTTTCTACATGACAATATCGAAAAAGGAATTATAAACTTAGAACATATTTCTACCGAAAATCAAATTGCCGATATATTTACTAAACCTCTTTTAGAAAACTCCTTTATAAAACTACGACGAGAACTAGGGATATTGTCTTTTAAAGATATCATATAAAATCAAAAGAGAAATCTACAAATTTTTTACGTACATTATATAGGAATTTCAATTTATAAAAAGTTATTTACCATACATTCTTAACTAACTTATATTAACCATTAAACAATTAAGTGGTTCAAAAGCATTTAAACATTATAACCAATATATATATTTAGAAAATTAAACATTAAACATTATATAAATTTCTTTTCAACAAATCATTCCACGAATAAAAGAATTACAATCAAAATGTCTTACGATAGCTCAGACTCTCATATCAATATTATCTCCTCAGTTGAAAACACTCCTGCATCACCTAAACTACCAACACCAACACCGACACATGAGCCAGTTTACAAATGGGAAAACTATCGAACCGGTTACACACCGGAATCAAAGAAGGCAAAACGTAGCCTTTTTACCTCCCCTGATACAAAGAGAAAGATTGACGAAATTCATCATTTTCAACAACAAGAAATTAATCTCCAAAGAGAATTATATTTTGAACAGAAAGTAACGGCACGACGGCTAAGTTTTCTGGAGAAAATTGGTTTACATTTTTGTAGTTCAAAGAAAAATGAAGTGAGAGAACCCTTACCTCGACCAAGTAATGTGTTCGATCCATCTTCATCCTACCATACACCAGATGTTCCTTTGAATCCTTGGACTTCCCCAAAAACTCCTCAGTATACTCCAAATTCATGGGATATAAATTATGGGAAGAACGAAGGAAAAACTCCAAGTCCATCCCCGAAGAAATAGTCAATTCTATTTTTTTTAAATGTTACATCTATATAATTGTAATTTGTTTTTTTTATATATATAAAATATTTTACTTTTATATCAGGAGAAATAACAAAATTAAATTGTCAGTCGACTGAAAACCACTTTTTAGTCGACTGAACTACAAATAGAAAACATAATATACACAGCTCAGTCGACTGAAATCATCTGCACAGTCGACTGAATAGTTAACAGAAAATTTCAGCACAAAATTCAGTCGACTAAATGTACTGTTCAGTCGACTGAATCTAACACAGAAAAATTTCGTTCCTTTGATTCAGTCGACTGAACGTGAATTTCCAGGCAACCTTTTTCTTTTTAACCACAGTTATACCCCTATTCCTTCACTTTTTACCTCAAATTCCATCTTCTTCCTCAAATATACTCAAAACCCTAGTTCTCAAACTGCTCCAACCACAATCAAATTAGACACAAAATGCCTCCAAAGCGATCTAGAGCTTCTTCTTCATCCTCCGAGCCAATTGACGCTCAAATAGCACAATGGCTATACGATGGAGTAGCCATCACAAGATGGAACAAGATGAAGAATTCACAGATTTTCGAGCATTCTTTTGTTGATTTTCAGAGTCTTCAGTCCTACAATATCCAAGCATTAACTGATCGAGCAGGTCTAACATCTCTTTTAGATTTAAAAAGAAATGATCATGCCATAAATCACATTATGGTAAAAAAAATTATGCTAATCTTAATCTCGGACACCAAACTCCAAGAAATCCAAATGATAGTGTTTGGAGTACGGTATGTGGAAAGAAAGTTTGGTTCTCTCTTGACCGCATTTCACACATCTTAGGCTCGCCAAACTTTGGTAGCAAACTTGAGGAGATTGACTTTAATCCTCACATTCGTGACAACATAAATCACCAATTTTTGGATGACAATGCCAACATTGCGGATCTTAAGTCCACCTCCTTACGTCCTAGAGCAAGAATTCTCCACAAAGCTCTAATGAGAACAATCACCCCAAGGACGAGCTCATATGAACTTTTATACCCTAACAACTATCGCGCTCTCTATGCAATTTGGGGTAATTACCAAGTTAATTGGGTTCATTTGATTCTTGACGAATTTCTTACTTTCAATAATGGCAAAATGAGGACAATCTATTTTGGTGAGTATATCATGCGATTACTTCTTAATGTTGACACGCCATTACCTGAATCCGAGAATACAATAGTGCACCAAATAAACCATCGGACGATAAGCTTAATGCAACTTCCGGCAAAACCTCCTCGCATTATATCTCTTGCCGAATGGGAAGCTAGACATCAAGAACAACATCAACCTCCTTCACCTCAACAAGAAGAACATTTAGACCACGATGATGAAATTCGTATCATTGAGCCTGGTTATACTTCCACCAATCAATCATTGGGGATCTTATCAAGGAATCAACAAATTCTTGATAATCGCCTCAAGAAAGTAGACCACAAGCTTGACAAAATTAAAGGATTCTTCAACAAGCTATGGGATTCAATCTCGTGTTCAAGCACTACTACCACTTCAACATCACGTGGAAAACGTCCGGCACCTACTTTTACATGGACGACATCCGAAGAACATACAAGTAGCAGCGCAAGCGGAGCTAGTTGTAGTCAAGGAGGAAGAGATCATAGACCACCAATAGGAGGACCAGTCATTCGAGAACCTAGAGAGAGAGATGGTTCTTATGATTGGGATAAAGACGAGTAACTTTTTATGGTTTGTTGTTCTATGTGTTTTTAATTTGATAAATCTCTGTATTTATTATGCAAACTCTGTTTTATTTGACTATGCTAATCGTAGAATTCTATTGTTCAGTGGTTGTTTTCTATATATCTATGATTATTACTTCCTTTTTGTCGATGACAAAGGGGGAGAAATCTGTGTAGCTAACTCTGATTTGTAGGAAAGATAGGTGCATTCATTCAGGGGGAGAAAAATAGCAAATACATCTCTGTAACACATTAATGTTGTCATCAATCAAAAAGGGGGAGAATGTTGATAAACGAAGATTTTGATCAATGACAATGAGCTTCAACAAAAAGGAAGAAATACATTTAAAATTAGAGGAAGATCGATGAAGACCAAAGTGAAAACATGAGTATGATTTTTATGGGTCCAAGTCTAGATTATTTGTTAAAATCTATCCTCAAGAGATTTGCACGAACACTAAAACACTTCCTTTAAACTTCATTTTTATAAATACTTTTACTGTGCAAATTTTCACAGTTCAGTCGACTGAACAGGCATGGCCAGTCGACTGAAACTGGCACAGAAATAAAAACATACACAGTTTCAGTCGACTGAACTCCCTGAACAGTCGATTGAACACAGACCTGAAAATTTTCCTTTATATTTTTAGTCGACTGGATCTCCTGCTCAGTCGACTGAATTGATAACTGCGAATTTTTTGTGAATAGACACTTTCTTTCTTCCAAGAGATGCAACCATTCTCCAATGGAAATGGAAGCATCTCTTGCATGCACCTCTAGCAAACAAATGCACCTCTTCTACAAGTATAAATACATGGTTTTAACAATTGCAAATTACCAATTCTACTTGCTTTAATCTCTCTACTTACTTGGACATACTTTCAGATTCTTTTAAGTTTTCAAAAGCAAACCAATTGCTTGAATCTCTGTTTTGACTATAACATATCTTGATTCAAAGCAATTCACATTTCCTAAATCTTCACAAACACTTTGTTTACTTTCGAGGATAAGATTATAGGAAAGTTGTACTAAATTGACTCATTAGTGTTATCAAGAACACAACAAGTCAGAAATACTTTTTGTATCCAAGTTGAAGTCCTCTTCGGTAGTTGAGGCATGAAATCCCGTTCGGTTGTTCGGGTAAGTTGTAAACCTATTCCTCCGGGTTAAGTGAGGGTTGTTGGTTAGTTGAATTCGTAAGAGGAGCTTAGGGACTGGACGTAGGACAAGAGGTCCGAACCAGTATAAAGTCTTGGTGTCTACTTTACTTACTGCTTACTACTATCTACCTAGAGCATTTTTATTCCATATTATACGATCCTACCGCATAGACTCTTTCAGGGGGGTTGAATAGGGTGTACTAATAATAATAGAAATTAATGCGGAAATAAAACAATAACATAAAGTAATGCAGTAGAGATCTCACAAAAATTTACCCAGCTTCGGTAATAATGTAACAACCCACATATTTTACGATTAAATATTTAAATGATTTATTTAAATATAGTATCATTAGTTGAATTTAAAATTCGAAATGTGACTTTTTGTAAACAGTCGAATCCGGACTCGAGACCACTTCCATTGAGTTCAAAACGGCGTTTACAACTTGTTTGAGTATAAACATTGATATGTTTGGAGTTGATTAGGATTTTAGTATTTTGTTTGGGCTTTGGGTTGTGTTCTAGCCCACTAACCCAAACAAGAGAACCCAAACTCTTCTACCTAATAACTCCCACCCACTCCTCTTCATTCATTCATTCCATTTCTAATTTCCTAACACTCAAGCCCTAGGAAGAATGATGGGAAGAGGAAATTAAAATTCTTAAGCCCTAGTTTCTCTTAGGAATTCAAGTTCTAGTTTTAAAATCAAATAGAAGCTTAGGTAAGCATCCTCTTCATCTTCTCCATCTCAATCCCTCTCCAATTTTTAGAAATTCCTATAACCTAACTTAGGAAATTCATTGCATTTGATAATACATTGAAGATTCTAGAGGTGTTGTTGAAGAGAAATCAATCTTAGCTTGTTTTAGAGCTTCTCATTTCTATATTTGAGTTTAAAAGTGAGTTCTTAAACTCACATCTATGTCTATAGCTTTCATTGTTGTTAGGTATGAATTCCGAACATCTATTTCATGTTCATTCGCTTTTTGTTTGAATTAGTTTGTTGAATTTTGCCAATTTTTGGTTTTGAAGTCAAAATTTATGAAAATCCTACTATGGATGATTTGACATGTTAATGGTGGTGTATCGAAGAGCCTATAAGGCTGGGTTGTCGCTTGGCATAAATCCCTAGCATCCATCGCTCGTTCGATCGCTTCCAGTTTGGATTTTCCCTCTTTAGGCTAGGCAAATTTTTGCATTGCTGAACCAACCAGACGTCTGGTTGAAAAATCCAGACATCTGGTAGGGGCCTCTGGAAAAAAATTATATAACGAATGCAGAAAAAAAAATGGCAGAGCCAAAATCTAGACGTCTGGTTAAACCCAACCAGACGTTTGGGAGGCTTCTGGAATTAAAAAGAAAAAGGAGAAAAAATATATATATTTCCAGAACACAGGGCCAGACGTCTGGCTAAACCTACCAGACGTCTGGTACTGTTCAATTTTGCCTAATTTTTAGTGGATTTCCATTTTTTATCGATTTTTGTTGATCCGGTTAGTTGTTGTCATTTATTATCGACTTTGATGACTTCTTTTCTAGATTTTTGGGTATATCCATTTGATGGATTCGATATCGATTTTCATGGTTTTAATTCACGTCGTCGAATGTGGATTTTTGGTGATAGATTGTTTTTACAATCATTTCTATGATTTGTCACTTTAAAATACAAAGATTGTTATACTAGTAGTAAATGCGCAAACCCTTTCACAAAATTGATTTCAACATTTCTTTTAATACAGAGCTCATTTTTAAAACCGTTTTCCAATCTATTAGTATATACAAACCTTTACCTCATTCGTATGAGAAATCTAATTAAACGACTTAGCAAAAAAAGTGGTATGAAATGCTTGCGTTTACTTCATCGGTTAATTCTTGGACTTGTTCGATTGAAATCTCGTGACAATCTTCGAGTGGAAATCTACAATTTGTTCGTAAATATTTAAGTTAAGCCACTGGTTATGGGACATGAAGCTAAACTCATTTATTTACTAGCTTAGTGTAATTACACTTCTTATTGATTAATGAAGATCATCTGGGATTTAGACTAGCGATGTGCGATGTCTCTTTGTCCGTGTGGGGGACTATACCCCGTTCTGTAGAGCTTCGTCTCATTTTTATGGGCTAACGACCCATGGATTTTTAATCATTTTATGGAATTCGGTTCATCGGGCGTATCGCTATACTACGTCGTTGTTCCGGCTTATTTGAGTTTCAAGTTCATCGAGCGTATCACTTTTCTACGTCATCGTTCCAGCTTATTTGAATTTTAGGTTCATCGGGCGTATTGCTGTACTACGTCATTGTTCCGGCTTGTTTGAGTTTCAAGTTCCTTGGGTGTATCGCTGTACTACGTCGTTGTACCGGCTCTATGGGTTAGCAACCCATAGGATAACATCTCGTTTGTGATACACGTGTTGTGAGTTTTCATGCTCCCGTTTGGGATTGGTCTCCCCCTTTGTGTTTTCTGGATTTCTAATTATTGATTTTTAGAATTTGTGTTTCACCAATTTTTGTGATTTGCATTGATATGTTTTGTCAATATTTGAGGTTTGGTGAATAAGCTAAAGAATATGATATTCTTTTTGGATATTTGAGGAGGTTTGAGATATTATATGATTTTCATTGTTATCAAATATATACTTGTCACAGTATTTCATTATTGTTATCATATATTTTTGTCATATCTCTTATCCTATCTCATCTTGTATGATATTTATAGCTAGACTGATCCGTTTGTTATTTTTCTTCTTAAATAATACTCGGGTCAGGCCGAGGTGTTTTAGGTACTTCCACTTGACTTCTTAGCAGAGACTAGCTTCTGACTTTTGGCTAACTACTTTAGCTTAGTAGTTTTTGTTTTTATACATTCGAGATAGAGACTCCATAATGTATACTTATTCTTTTGTCTAGCACTTGTACCTATTCTTTTGTGATATAGTGGATCATGAATGACCACTACTTTGAAGTTCACTTCTATGTGTTATATTCATATCTGTTTCCGCCTTAGTGATATGAATATCTGTGACTGATTTTGTGTTATGCTTATTTTATATTTGTTTCCGAAGGCCACATAGCTACTGTGCAGTAACTTTGAGTTTGTATTTGATATGTCAAATTTCCTCTTGAAATGAAATGCATGACCTTCTATCTAGCATATCGGTACTCGTACAAATCAATTACACAGATGGTCGTGTAGGATCGATTTCACCCTAAAAGGGGGCGTGAATAGGTTGATACTATCAATTATAAAAATTTAATGAGGAATTATATAAAATTATTACAGCACAGATATAGTAGAATAATAACAGCACAGATAATAGCAGAATAATAAAAGCAGAAATAGAACAACATAGATTTATCCAGCTTCGGCAAAACCCTGCCTACATGCTGCCCCCAAGGTTTCTACTAAAAATTAAGTAGTCAGACGCTTACACACGTAAACTCATGATACCCGCTATTGACTAACCTAACTCTACGCTCAAAACCCTGCTACAACTCAGCCACTGAGTTGCGAATTCTCGAACTACACCACCGTAGTTCGTCCCCTAGTCACACGACTAGAATTTACAAACGTTTAAAAGAGAAATAAAAATTAAAAACAACTTAAAACAATAAAACCCTAATTTTAAATTTTAAAGCCCCAATAACAATTTATAAACGGCCCAAGGAAATAAAGAATGTAGTGTAAAATATTGTCCCCCTTTTCTTTGTTATTTCTTCGGCCTGGTATCCTTGCATTGAGAAAAAATATGGCTGCTTCCTTTTTTACTTGTTCGTTCTTCTTCGTTCTAAATTAGGGCTTCTGGAATTGAATACCGCCGATACTAGTTGATCAATCGAATAATTGTTTAGAGTTGATTGCTTCGTCAATTGATCGGTTCTTCGATTTGCACACGACCGATTCAATTTCGTCGAGTTCGATATGACTTCGGTATGTAATTTCCTTTTTTTGCTTTTCTGATTTATTTGCTTGAAATCGGTTGCCTCTATATGCGAATGATGTTAATGTTTTATATATGATTTGAATTCCTATAATTTCGTTCGAATATATTTACTTGAATTCGTAAATTGATTTTTCTCGGCCACTGATTTTCGTTTAGATGCATGTGATGTTTTCTGACTTCTTCAATTCGTATAATTTATGTTTACTTGATTATCACGGCTTTGAATTGCTTTGACGATGTTTATTTATCTTCACTTGTTCATTTTACTTACCCTGGTCACCACGGATTTGATTTATGATAATTTGAACTTGTTCGAATCCTTGTCCACCACGGTTTTGATTCTTTGGTACTTTAAATTTACGATGACTGATGTTCAGTAAAAATGCCTCTGGCCTCTTCGACTTGATCAATTTGACTTTGTTTGTTTTGACTGTTGTTTCACACATGTATATATTCATGTTGTACTTATACTCGTGTCTCAGTAATGCATTGCATTTGTTTGCATTGTTGATGTTGAAACTGATCGGTTGTTACTTCTATTCTATATATTTTTGTGCACTTGACCATTACATTGTTGAGTCAGGTTCCATATATTGGAGTTGCTCGGACCATATGTGCATATGCATTCATGTTGCTTCATGTCCAGTGTATTAAACTTGTTCATTACCATATATGTACATACATGCATATGTATGTGTGTGTATATGTGTTGTGATGTGGGTCTGTTGGTTCATTATTCTGGTTGACATTGTTTCAACTCCACTATCGAGTCTTGTGCTTGACCATATGCATATTGCTGTTTATCATGTATACACATGCATATGGTTTGGTTGTCTCATTGCAATATGTAACCTGCTTTGTATGTAGTCTGTACTGTGCATTCATGTGCTTGCTGTCTCATTGGTCTCTGTAGTATTGTGTGTTCGGTTGTAGCGTGTTCATTAGTCTGCACTTTCTCATTCGAGCTGTTGTCTTCACAGCAACCATATTGTCTCATGGCTGATTATGTATGCTATCATGTGGATTGCCTTTGAACTCATATATGTGTATACATATATGTGCATATATGTATATATGTTTATGTGGTCTTTGTGCGGCCTTCTCTGGCTTGATGTACATTGATTTGAAAAAACTTCCTTGTAAAAATAGTCGAGCTAGTTGTGCATATGCTTCCATGTTGCCAGGCTTGCTTTGTCTTCACTTGCGCTTGCACTGACCAGTTTATTGCATTCACCATGCTTGTACCTGATCTTGTTTCATTGGTGCATCCCTTATTGCCACTGCCGGGTTAGACTTGGTCTTGTAGTCTGTATTGCACTGTCTACTGCTGTGTGCTTCAATATGCATTGTTCTCAGACTTTGTCTTGATGTTGTAATTCACTGTATTGATAATTTTGGAATTTGTCTTGCATACTCCAGTGTGCATTGTACACTTCTATTTTGAAGTTTATTGCTATGTTCTGGTCATTGCATTGCATAGACTCATTTCTGGTTTGTATTGGGTTGATGTGCACTGACTTGAATTTTTATAGGGATCGATCCCTTGTTTACTGGTCTTGTTTCAGTGCTTTACTTGTGCATGTCACTTTTCATTTTGTTTTCACTTGAACTTCATCTTGATTTTTGGAATTGCACTTGAGTTGAATCCAGCTTATAGCTTGGGTTTGACCTTGTGCTCATGTTGTGACATTATTTGTACTGCACTTGAGTTGAACCTGGCTTTTGGTTGGGTTTGACTTTGTGCCCCTGTCCTTGCAGTTTTGTCAAGTGCATATCGGTGTGCACGTCCTTGTGGCATGTACAGTGATTCACTGTGCATGTCACAAGCTGTTCATGTATGATGAACTCAAAAATAAATATAATGATGAACAACCCAAATAACTGAGGCAAATAACATTTTTAAAATACACATTTTATTTTACACTACAGAAAAATATTTCTTTTTCAATTTTACTGCGTTAGTGTTTATTATGCAGATAACTCAGATGCTAGATTCAGGTTGGAGCAAAGTCAAAGATAAAATACGAGTGAATGAGTGATATGTAGTGAGGTGCAAATGTAAATTAAAAATTGTGATGTAATCGAAATTGTATTGTAATAAAAAATTGTATATATATAGTGAGAGCTCAAATTTGTACTATTCAAAATTGTAATAAAATATTTGTATGAATAAAATATCAATTTGAATTTAAATTCCGAGTTATTTATTTTGTTCAGCAAATATTTATTTAAATATGTGAAAAATAAAATAGTACATTAACAAATACATTTAAATGAGTATATATATATATGTTTGTTATCATCAAACAAAAATCATATACTAGCATGTTCAACAATCTCCCCCTTTTGATGATAACAAACATATATTTAAGATTTTGAATATATTATATGTATTTGATCATTCAATTTGCTCCCCCTATTTGATTGCCCCTACAATTTGCTCCCACTATTTGAATGCCCCTATCTGAATGCTCCCTCTCTACAAAAAAGCTCCCCCTTCATATATGCATAAATAAAAATATACAAATGAACCTAGATGCAAATAAAAAATACAAAATAAAATATTTGACCTTTATTTGCCAAAATCTTAACTTTTCTCTCCCCCTTTTGTTATCAGCAAAAGAATAGTAGTGTTAGAAAAATAGAGATAAAGTGATAGACATTAATACAACATTAATACCAAATCGAGTATAAATATTAAATTTCAATAAAAAATCAAATAAAATCATAAATACTATGTTAGGAGCATATTCCACTTTAGAATGATAGAGATGATGCAAAACCATATAGCTGTGTCTATTTGTGGTATATTTATATCAGGAATTTGAATATCTACTAACCGTTAGGACTTTTGAATAAGATTAGTAGTATTCCAATTTTTTTTAAAAAATAAAAAAATAAAAAAATGAATTCAAGCATCTTGTAACGACCCGCCATTCATTCTACAGAATGACGCATCATTAATAAGAAAGAAAGGGATAGAAAAGAGAAAAGATAGAGAAGAAAGAAAGAAACAACATCAGAATCTCAACAGCGGAACAAATAAATTATATTAATCACATAAATATTACATAGTACACAACAGCTATCAGAGTTACATAGCTTATACATCACATACTAGACAGTTATAAACATCTGTCTAGACATTACAATTCAAATACAACACAGAGATAACAACACAGCGGAAAACTATATATCTACGAACACTGAAGCCTCCTGCTCCATATCTCCTCCAGAATTCGTCAAAGCTAACCTGGATCCCTTGGCTACTCGTAAAAATTTGAGTACCCAAGAGTTTAGGAAAAACAGAAATAAACTCCGGGTCAAACATGGGTCTGGTGTGAGTAACAGGTTAAAGTTGCTTAACTTTGAAAACCATTTGGAAAGAAAAAGTATCTCGTAAGACTTCCCGCACATAAACACGGAATTTTTTTTACCTTACGATAACCAAAACATTTGATAGGAAATCCAGTTATATTATAATAGGGTCTAGGATTCTCAAATAAATAATCACATAGCCGAAACTGTTACATTCATTAAATTCCAGCATACATAGGTATACAATCAAGTCCATTATCACTTATTGGAGATTGGATTCCATACAATGGCAGGGCTACTGGGGTACCGCCCATCACAGTACGTGGCCTAGATCAACGTAACGAGGATCACTCCCGACCCCCTGCAACACAAAGTCGGAACAATCCCTTACTGGATAGTCCTGAACAAGACAACCCCAGCAGTTGTCGCGAATCAACTGCCCACTAAGCCGAATAAAAAGAAGGGACCTCTAGACAGGGGAAATCTTGTCCTACTTGAGCGCGACTCACTTAGCCTTGCTGCACTTCCCCTGTTTTAGCCATTCCCGGTTGATGAGGCTTGAGGCTACGATTACCTTATCAGAACACATCACTTAGAATGCTCATCGTCCACCTGACGATGTTCTGAAAGCATTCAATCCATACAAGTTCGTTCCGAGTTCGAACGAAACCGAAGGCATTATCTCGTTACACTCATTTTGGAATCACCCTCAGAGTTAACAACGATAACCCTTGCACTCTGAATCTTCATCTTCACTTTAGATTCACGACCTATCATTAATTTGGATCGATGTGGTATTCGGATATCCAAATCTGGAAACCCGATCCCGGTCTCATTGAAATCCAAAACGTATCTTTTAAGGCCAAGTTGTTTTAAAGTTAAAACAATTCAATTCAATTATCTATATACACATAGATAGATAATTCACAATATCACAATAGATAATTCATATTATCATCACAAACAGATAATTCACATTATCATCATACTTCAACCAAAGCATCCATATCATACAGCATTACTTATCTCATATCTGAGATCTCAAACCATGCAAAGCATCCAATATCAATCAGCATCCATAAGCAATGATTTATTAATCATCATTCTATAATTAATTTAAAATGAATTAAATTAATTACTTCATCTCTAATTAATTTAAAATAAATTAAATTAATTACTTCATTCTATGAATCCTGCTTATAACCATTAATTAATTATAAATCAATTAATTAATTATCCTCTAATTATCCATCTTAATTAATCATCCTTGATTAATTATCCTTTAATTACATTCAAGTAATTTTCCTTTAATTAATTACACCAATTAATTATCCTTAACCATTAATAGAAATTATCCTTTAATTACTTTATTAATTAATTAACTATAATTAATTACATTAATCCTTAATTAAATACTTTAATTAATTACTCTTTAATCACTTATTATTGATTAATTAGTTTTAATTAATCAACCCTTAATTACATTATTAATTATATTAATTAATGATCCCTAATTACTCTTAATTAATTACCCTATTTAAATTAATTACATTAAGTAATTAATCTTTAATTAAACAACATTTATTAATCACCTTTGATTAATCTCATCCAGTAATTAACTTCCCTTAATTACTTCATTAATTAATTAATTACTCCTTAATTTATTATATTTAATAAATCCCTTGATTAATTACAAAAAATAATTAAACTTAAATTACTTCCATTAATAAATCTCCTTTAATTAATTACATCCTGTAATTACCTTTAATTACTTCCCTAAGTAATTACACTTCATTAATTACATTTAAGTAATTATACTTATCAAATCACCAAGTGATTATCTTAAATTAATTAAACTTAATTAATTAATTTAAACTTATCAAATTTATTTAATTAATTACCTTAAGTAATTAATTCCTTTAATTACTTTCATTAAGTAATTATACTTAACCAATTTCATAAATGATTATCCTTAATTAATTAATCTAATTATCAAAATTAATCACATTAATTAATTATTAAATAATCTCAAGTTAACAACCTTCATTAACTATTTACAATTCTTTAATTACTTCTCTTAAGTAATTCAGCTTAAATTAATTATTATTAATTACAAATTAATTAACCTTTAATAATCAATTAATTAATCTCTAATAATTTAATTAATTAAGTTCTTAACTATAACTTAATTAATCTTAAATTACTTGATTAATTAATCTCTAATCATTAATTAAAATCTAATCTTATCTAATTAATCATCCTTAATTACAAATTAATTATTCCTTAATTAATTAACCTTAAACCTTAATTAACTAATTTAAACACTTAATTTTATGGGTAAGTTTGGCTCACATCCCTAATAAGTTTCAAAATAAACAAAACATCCTTCACATACAAAACTTACATTTCCGCCCCCTATTTTCAAATTCGCACAGGCAAAAATACACAAATAACCTTTACGTTTTTAACATTTCAAACGTGTATAACTTTATGTACAAAAACCGGATCAACAAACCGTTTTCACCAAAAAATCACAAATTTTATGATCTTTGAAATGAGATCCATTGTTGATATCAAAAATTCATATTTGTAGTAAATGTGCAATTATTTCAAATATTTGCAGACAATTCAGCAACTTTTAAACCTTTTTTATTTTTTTTGAAATTTACAAAATTTACAAATAATTACAGATATTTCTGCAGCTATATGGTATAGTTGCATAAATGTCAGCAACTATTGGGTATAGTTGCAGAAATTTATGCAACTATACAGAATAGTTGCAGAAATATCTGCAACTATTGCATATAGTTGCAGAAATGCAACTATTGCAAATAGTTGCAGAAATATCTGCAACTATTGCACATAGTTGCAAACATTTCTGCAACTATTGCATATAGTTGCAGAAATGCAACTATTGCAAATAGTTGCAGAAATGTCTGCAACTATTGCGTATAGTTGCAGAAATATCTGCAACTATTGCAAATAGTTGCAGAAATGTCTGCAACTATTGCGTATAGTTGCAGAAATGTCTGCAACTATTACTTATAGTTGCAGACATTTCTACAACTATTGCTTATAGTTGCAGAAATGTCTGCAACTATTGCGTATAGTTGCAGAAATTTCTGCAACTATTGCGCATATATTTGCAGAAATTTGTTGCGATTATTCATAACTGCAAATATTAAGAATATCATATTTCATAAAAAAAATTGATTCATCTTTAATTTAATTGCAGTTTACCATTAAATCGAAAAATAAGAAGAAGATTCAGCTCCACAGCGAAACGCAAGGGTAATTTGGGAAAAAAATGGCGGAAAACAGAAACAGGGATATAGAAAATATATATTTTATGACAGGGACCCGCTTTGAATTTAAGTTCCGTTTTAAGGATGTGTGGCTAATTTTCACTAATTTTATTACAAAACTAGGATACAAAAGTAAATTTGAATCCATATCTAAAAAATTTGATTTAAATCCTGTTTTAAATCTTACTTAAATTTTAAATTCAGTTTAAAATTTAAACTGGACAGGTTTTAAAAACCTGGCAACACAACCAACTGACCCGAGCACACACTCAACTACTTCGAGCCAAAACCCCAAATGCTTCGAGCCTCACACGCGAGAAACTCGAGAAAACTCGAGTAACCTTCCTCTGCTTCAAACCAAAACTCACCAGATACAAGAAGATGCACCGTGCACATGCACCATCGATGCAGCCAACTCTGATCATCAACGATGCCTCACTCAAGTCGGCGATCACCCTCGCATCCAATTCCGATCATCAGATCATCGATACAAACTCGAAATCGAAATCGAGTAACCTGACATAAAACTAGGAACAACCAAAACCTGGAACACTCACGTGCTCACTCTTCCGACTACCGGAGCGTCTGAGTCTCTGGCCACGACCTCGTCAACACCCCTACTTCCATTCCCCTAAATCTGGTGGCACTCGATCCACCCTAGATGCCGTGGTGGATCAAATTCCGATCAAACTCCAAACTAGGGCTACAGACTTCACTGATAAACCACCGCCGCCACACTACTCTGATCACCATTCTAACAATTTGACCGACCTCTCCGATCGTTCCTCTTCCTCCAGTGATGACCGCGTCCACCCCGATCACTTAGATCACCAGAAACCATTCAAAGTACAAAATATGGTCAAACTCAAACTGCTCCCTCATCCCACTATTAAAAATTGTGATTTCATTTTTAAAATTCATGTTTCTGGATATGGTTTCAGATTATATGCCTGAAACATTCAATTAGTATGTTCGAAATTTCACCTATCCTAAGTTAGTACTGTTGTTTTTGATTTCATAGACTTTCCAAGTTTTATTTTAACTTGATTAAAAATTTAAACATTGATCTATGATGAAACAATCAACTTTTGTTTATATTTTAAATCCTAACAGAAACTAGATCAAGAGATAATG
This sequence comes from Allium fistulosum, assembly GCA_030737815.1. Lineage (NCBI taxonomy): Eukaryota > Viridiplantae > Streptophyta > Magnoliopsida > Asparagales > Amaryllidaceae > Allium > Allium fistulosum. Next base: position 504,107,884 of record CM060903.1, on the reverse strand, counting down.
ATTTTTGAATAAAACTTGAGCCTGTAAACTAGAAACAGAAAATCACAGATACCTAGCATGCACACACCAATACATTCATATATATATATATATATATATATATACAGCAGATTGCACTTATATATATATACACAATACATACTTATCAACATGCAACCAGATTTATACTTAAGCTTTTTAAACTAAATGTTACTCACAGATTTGAGAAGGAAGAACAGAGCACATTTTTGAAAACAGCTTGAAACTTGAATGCCTTTGAAAACTTTAAACTTGAATGCTGAAATGCTTTTGCTTCTTTGATTTCCAAATTTGAAAAAATGCAGGCTTGGTTCCAGATTGCAGAAAAATAATGAACTACAGGTTTGATTGTGATTTGCAAACTTGGTTTGAAAATGAAATACAGGGTTTACATTTGCAGGCTGAAGATTTGATTGCAAATTTTGATTACAGGTTGTTTACTTTGATTTGAGAAAATGATTTACAGGTCTTGTTTTATGAGGAGTGATTTACAGATTTGTTTACAGGTTTGAAAATGCTTTCCAGGTTGCAATTTGAAAATCTGTTACAGGCTTGAGAAAAGAGGTTCAGGCTTGAAAAGATTACAGGGTTTTAAACTTGAAAATGTTTATAGGATTTTGGGAATGTTTTGATTTTTAGTTTGAGGAAGGTTTCAGATTTGATCTGGTTTGAGTTTTCTTGAGTTTCCTTAGAAATGAAAAATAGAAAAGAGATGGAAAGAAGAGATATAAGTTTATATAGTGTAAATTATAATTTATTAAAAATTTAAAGGAAATAAACATAAAAGAATGACACTTGTCTTTCACCCTATTTAATTACTAAACACATGTTATAATGAAGCCTTAGGAAAATAACACATGTCTTTTTAAAGTAATTAGTATTTATTTTAAATATTAATAAAGGTTAATGTAAGATTATACTTAATTAATTAGTTAATAAGTACTTATTTATATGTATAAATAATTTTAAAAGAAATAAAACCAATTATATTCATAGATAAAAGTTTATACATATATTCTAAAATCCAAAACAATTTAAAATATCTATCTTTTGAATTTTAAAACTTTAAATTAAAATTAAAATCAAATTCTAAAATTCAAATATCAAGTTATATACATACATTTTTTTTTTAAAAAGGTGAATTTTAATTATGCCTCAAAGACCGAAACAAACTTACAAAGTCTTGATACAAAAAGACAAAGACATGAAGCCTAACCGGCAAAAGTAAAACATATATCCCTCAGAAAGCTAAAAGGTAGGCTCTACTTCAAACTCAACTTCGAAAGCTCAGAGATAAATAATCATGGCGGATCCACTTTCCAGTTTTGAAGGATACTTCTCTCCAGCTCTGTCGCGCAGGTAAAAAGCTTTCCTTTAATTCTTTTTACAAGAATCCTAACATCTTGTTCAATTGCAATCTGAATCTGGTGATGGTTCTTAGCAGTTCTCTGGAAGACTCGTCGATTCCTTTCTTTCCAGAGATGATAAACAGTAGTTGTGAGGCAAATAAGCTGCAGTTGGGTCAACAAATCTTCTTTCTTGCGGGAACTCAGGTAAATTAATTCATCTTCTAGGGAAGAAGTTGCATGCAAGACTTGATTTTTATTCTTAATTTGACTTAAAACACGAGTAGAGTATTCGCATTCAAAAAAAAGATGTTTGTGAGATTCAGGGTGGGAATTACATAATTGACAGTTGAGGTTGACTTCCATACCCCATCTAGCAAGTCTGTCAGCCGTAGGGAGTCTTAAATTAATGGCTTTGAAAGTCGTGAACGCCATCTTTGGGTTGTTAGATCGAGACCATATAGGATCTGCCCAAAATCTGATAGTATGCTTAGTACGGAGAGCTTCCCAAGCACTGTTAGTAGTAAAAATACCATCTTTAGTGTAGTTCCAGGTCCAAGTATCATTAGATTCAGAAGAGTAGATAGGAACAAACTTAACATCCTCAGCAATAACATGTAGGCCTTTCTGATCCGGAATCCATTTATTATGCTGAATAATGGATGCTACAAGATCATCATACTCACCAATACATGAAACCATACCTCAGCCATATTTGGCAGCAAGGGAATGACCATTTATCCAAGGGTCCCTCCAGAGATAAGTATCCCTACCATTTGCTATTTTCCTTGAGATGCAAGTTTTCAAAAGGTCTCTGCTCCTTAAAATGCATTTCCAAACCCCAGATGAGTTAATATCCTCATGCATAGTCCAAAAACTCCCTTTTAAATATCTACTCCTCATCCACCTAGCCCAGAGGGTGTTAGAGGTAATAATTTTCCATCCATGTTTAACTTGATATGTCTTCCGTAGGTCTTTGAGGTTGACAAGTCCAACTCCTCCTTCAGATTTTGGTCTGGAAAGTATATCATAACTAACTTTATGTAATCCCCCCTTCCAAATGAAATTAGCACAAGCTGAATTAATTTTCTCAATTGAGCTGTCAGGGATGTGAAAAGTTTGAAGCCAAAATCTAACTTTAGCAGTAATAACTGTATGAACCAATTCAATTCGACCAGCAAATGAGAGTAATTTAGAACTCCAGCCATTAAGTTTGTCTCTGATCTTTCCAACTAGTTCACCACATTCTCTGTCAGTAATGACATTAGTTGAGAGAGGGACCCCAAGATACTTGACAGGAAGTAGACCCTCCTTAATTTGCAAAATCTCCAAAATTGCTGTTTTGGAAGTGCAATATTTGCTAAAATAGCATTTGGACTTTGTAGTATTTAACTCTAGACCCACATATAAATGCATTTGCTTGAAAATATGAATTAAACACTGAGAAGCAGTTGGGGTGGCTCTTACAGCAATAATCAAATCATCAGCATATATCAAATGATTGACAATAGGATCAAGTTTAAAAAGAGGTTGAACCAATGAATTATTACAAGCTAATTCCATTTGTAATGAGAAATATTCCATGGCAACTGTAAATAGGTAGGGGGATAGGGGATCACCTTGTCTTAAACCCCTATTACTAGTTATGTAACCTTTAGGTGTACCATTAATGATAATGGAATATGTGGGGGTAGAGATGCATTCCTCAATAAGATTAATCAGTGAAGTAGGGAATTCCATACATTGTAAAACATGAATGATAAATTGTCTGTTAATTTTGTCATAGGCCTTATGAAGGTCAATTTTTAGACACATCTTATCAGCTCCAAGTTTATTGAATTTCCTAATCAGTTCATGAGCTAGTAATGAATTCTCAGATATGTGTCTTCCTTTAATTAAAGCAGATTGACATTCAGATATTAGGTCAGGGAGAACCTTTGTAAGTCTATTACATATCACCTTACTGAGAATCTTATATAGCACATTACAACAAGCAATTGGCCTAAAGTCTTCAATCCTTGAAGGACTTTCCACCTTTGGTATTAGAGTGATAAATGTGTGGTTTAGTTCATGAAGAATTTTACCAGTATTAAAAGATTCCTGAATAGCTTCTAACAAGTTGTTTTTCAGGTGATGCCAATGGAGTTGATAGAATTTAGAGTTCCACCCATCTGGCCCTGGGGAGGAATCAGTATGAATCGAGAATACAGCAGCTCTTACTTCCTCTTCAGTGACTGTCTCTTGCAGCATCTGCCTGCCCACATCAGTTACAATTGCCCTGCAATTAATTTGAGGTAATGTTATCTTATTTTCACCATTATATAAATTTGTGAAATAAGAAATGGCTCCCTGTTCAAATTGAGCAATATCAGTAGCTAAGTCCCCTTGATCATTCATTGAATTAATAAGAGCATTACAGTTCCTCCTGAAAGACATCTTAGCATAAAAAAATTTAGTACAATCATCCCCTTAAGTGAGCCATTTTTCCTTAGCCATTTGTTTTGCTTGTATAGCTTGTAATTGAAAGGCCTCTTTGAGCTGCTCCTGAGTAGAGTAATAATTAGAGAGTAGATTATCATTTAGAGGGTCTGCATCAAGGAGAGTCTGCATCTTTTCACACCTCTGTTGTAGTTGACTTATAGTGTCCTGAGTTTTTGTTCTATCTCTATGCCAACTTTTTAGTTTAATCTTTGGCTCCTTTAACATCATAACCATGGAGAACCAACTATTACCATCAGTTTTAGGGATTAACTTGAAATCAACAACATCAGCATAACCTTCAATTAAGTGCTAGTGATTACCATATCTGAAAGGCTTTCCTTTAGTAAAATTCATATGTTGATTAAATTGAATATATAAAGGAGAATGGTCACTTGTTGAACTCGGGAGAACAGAGATTTTCAAGTTAGGGATATTGGATAAAATTTTGTCATTAATAAGCACTCTATCAAGTCTACATGCAATTCTTTTGACTTCACCACTAAACCAAGTAATTTTCAGGCCCGAGTGGATTGCTTCAGCAAGGCCAGCTGCTACAATACATTTATTGAATTCCTCCATTTGGGATAGTCTAAGGGTACTTCCTCCTCTTTTTTCATTTGTTTTTAGAACAGCATTGAAATCTCCCATGACCATCCAGTTATGACTAATATGCTTGGAAGTGTGTATTAAATAGGACCACAATTGTCTACGATGAGAAGCCCAATTATGTGCATAAACAAAAGTGCATATGAAACTCAAACCACCCACATTTGTACAATTAACAGTAATGAATTGTTCAGATTTATCTTTAATAGAAAGGTCCCATATGGATTTATGCCAAGTGATGAGGATACGACCTTTAGAAGAAGCTGAATTATTGTCTATCCATCCCCAATCATCACCAAATAGTGTAGCAAAAAGATTAATATTATGATCCCCCATCTTATTTTCAAGAAAGGCAATTATAGTAGGGTTAAATTTATTTCTAAGTTTGAAGAGGTCTAATCTTCTAACGTCCCCATTTAGACCCCTAACATTCCAGCAAATAATAGACATTAAGAGTGTCGAGATTGGCTCCTCGTAACACGAGCCAATGTGTTTCTTCCTTTCCCTTTTTTATCTGTATTGGTATTAAATTGTTCCATATATTTTGGGTTTTCTTTGGTATACTGCTCAGATAAATAATTTTCCTCTTCTGAGTTTATGGATTCGACTTCTAATTCAATTCCCAACTGATTTATTTCCTGAATGTTGTTAGGTGTATCATCATTCTCCAAATGAGATGGGGTTTGGACAACATGTAGGGTTTCATGCTATACCACACTATTTGCAGGGGACTTATCTTGTTGAACAGCAGGATGCTCAATACCAGCCTTTGGAGGGGAATCAAACTTGGATTGATCATGTTGAGGTGAATGTGCCGCAACAGCTGCTGAGCACTCAGGGGAATCCTCAGCCGCACCAGCATTACTCAGCACTGTTTCATTCGGACGGGCAAGCTTATCCAATGGAAACTCATTCTGTTGCTCAAGATTATGCAATGGAGAACGATTTTTCTGCTTTGTTGAATCATTATGTTCCTCCAGAATGGAATGACTTCTCTCAGGAGTGGGACTTCCAGTACTAACACAAGCTTCTGAATTGTTTTGTTGTACATCTTTGTGAATATGGTCTAGGTTATTTTTTGGTACTGAGCTGCTAGGGTTAAAGTCTGTACCCTGGTCATCAGTATGCTCAGGTAGTGTAGTGGTAGTAGTAGTATGTCCTGATGTTGAAGCTTTGGGGATCCACTTTTGTGTAGTTGGGTTTGGACATTGTGTATCACTGTGACCAAAACAACTGCAAGTCTTACATAGAGGTGGGATAAACTCATATTCCACCTCTTGCTCGTAAACACGACCTTTGTTATCTTTTGCTCTAATTATTTTGGGAAAAGTGGCATCAGCTGTTACCTCTATTAATACTCTTGCAAATTTTAGGCGTTTAACTTTTCTAGTAAACTCATCAATGTCCAACGGTTTACCAATAATGCTAGCAAGTTTACTAATGCCCCTAGCATTCCAAAAAGATAGGTGTAAATTATTTAATCTCACCCAGATAGGATAAGTGTCTAACATGTCTCTTTCAAATTGAAAATTAGCATCCCATTTTTTCATAAAAATAAGTCTGTTGTCCATAAACCAGGGACCCCCATTTAGAATTCTGTCAAAGTCAGTTTGAAGTTATATACATACATATATAACTACACAAATTCAATTTGAAATAACAATTTTTATTAATATTAAAATCCATTTGTAAAAACAATACATTATTAATATTGTTTGAAAATAACAAATTATCAATTTGAAATAATTTAAAAAAAAGAAATTATCTTAGTATTAATAAATTACTTATCTTACCAAATGAATTAATGTTTCATTTGTAAATTATATTTTAAACTTCTATATATAATTTCAAATCATATTTATCAAGCTATATTTAAAAAGAAAATAAAACAAACCTTTTTGTTAATTAAATTTAAATTTAAACTTAAGCTAAAATAAATTTAAACAATTAAACATTTACCTTAAGTATTTTTAAAACCATATAGTTATTTATTAAAAAGTTTTGAAAAGCTTAATATTAAATTAATCATAATTTCCAAATTACCAAAAATATTAGAATTAGAAAATATAATTTATTTGTTAAATTAAAACAAAGCTTATCTATTTACAATATATACAAATATATATACATTATAAATAGAAAACAGTTTATTAGCTTTAAAAGGATAAAATCTACCAATTAAATATTTATTAAAAGAAGATTATTAAATTAATTCAAATCTTATTAAAAATTATCAAATCAATTTAATTTTTAATATAGATTATTAAATTGATATTGCCCAAAATTCTGGGTTATTACATTCCTTCCCCCTTAAAAGAATTTCCTCCCCGAAATTAAAAGCAAAGGTAATTTAATAATCTATCCAAGATTTAATTTTAAATCTCAAGCATATATTATCAATCATATGCTAACAACCATAGCAACCAATTCACCCAATCAAACAAAACTAACAATCCAGACAAAATACTGAATAGAACTTCCTAGAGTTTCCCAAGTATAAATACCGGGATACTCACTCTACAGAATCCAAACTATCTATACTGCTAAGATACAGAGCTCCTACTCATCTAGATCTACAAAACTAAACAAGATATCAGACCACAGACAAGTCTGACTCAACAACCAAACCTTCCTGAATAGCTGGTTCCACAACCAGAGATAGATCATACACGTACTCCCTTAGAGATACGTGAAACACATCGAATCCCAGTTATCCAAAATGGCAATTCAATCCAGAAGACCAAACACTTATCCTCACCAGAACATGGAAAAGATCCAATATCTCGGAGCTAGCTTTTCCGTCTTACCAAAACTTATAGCTCCTTTTATCGGAGAAAACTTATCCAAAATCAATCTCCGTCTCTTATCCACAAAACTCTTCGGATGATCCTGGGCTGCCTACATCCTTCTTGATCAGCTCAACCTTCGCTGATGCCTCTAGAAACAAACTGGTCCAAAAACAACCCATCAAAATGATCCTCTCAAGATCTAACAAAATCAAGAACACAAACTCTACTCCACAAACTTCAGAAGACTAAACTTACTTCTCCTATCCAGAAAAGACAAAACAAATGCACTCCCAAACTTCTTCCGCTGCACAACTCTGATCTGGAGTAGATGAAAATGCTGATGATGAACACAAGCACAAACTGGATAACACTTCCCAGAAATATGGTTCAATAGATCCATAAAAAGAAAACTCAGAAGTTCCACCAAATCCTAAGCTGTTTCATCAAACTCTATCTCTAGGAACCATCCTTCTACTAAGCTGGACCACCGGTAGCACTCCTGGAATCCTAGTTGATAAGAAAACTCAATCTCCAGATGCGAACAAACCTCTGACTTCCCTGAAGACATCCGGAAAATTTCTGACAACCCAAGAGAACACTCAGCTATCGCAAGTCACTTTTGTGATCAACCCAGCCTAATATCCAAAGAAAACTGTTCTCTCTTTACCAATCAGAACAGCATACGCTTAACAAACCAATCCATCGAAGAAATGGATCCACTCTGCTGCTTCTGAACTCCTTTTCCAGAAAAACTGCTCAGTCAGATAACCTTCTGCCGACACACAGAACACCTCCGAGCTACACTGCTGACATAGATGCCAAAGAATTCCTAATCCAAAGCTCTTCGAGAAACTCGAACCTCAAACCAAACACAAACATCCTGCTGAACTCAGCCACAACATCGAAGCAAACACACTTCCTTAACTTGTTCCAAAGAAAACATCTTAGGACACAATTCATAGTCACTGCATCTCCTCACGCAGCTACTACTCCCTGAGGTTGCCAAGCTACCATCACTTGCTTCTGCACATCTGACAGATCCAAACTCTACTCATCCAAACTGCACTTCAAAGATGGACTCCGAACCTTTAAAAGGTTTCCTTCAGAGATTGATGAAATCCTTACACCACTGCAAAACTCACTCGAGACGGTATTAGGTCTATAGTCTCGACAGATACACTTCCAACCTCAAACATTCAAACTCCAACCATTGGTAGTCGTGTTACACACACCACTACCCTATCTACCTCTAGAACTTATATTGGAAAACCCAAAAAGGTAATCCAACAAATAGGTAGAAATTATTGTATATATATATATATATATTCAAAATTACAAATACGCTCTCTCAAGAAAGAATTCACTCCAAAGCCTAGGTATTCACTCAACCTAGCACTCTGATACCACTGTAACGACCCGCCATTCATTCCACAGAATGACGCATCATTAATAAGAAAGAAAGGGATAGAAAAGAGAAAAGATAGAGAAGAAAGAAAGAAACAACATCAGAATCTCAACAGCGGAACAAATAAATTATATTAATCGCATAAATATTACATAGTACACAATAGCTATCAGAGTTACATAGCTTATACATCACATACTAGACAGTTATAAACATCTGTCTAGACATTACAATTCAAATACAACACAGAGATAACAACACAGTGGAAAACTATATATCTACGAACGCTAAAGCCTCCTGCTCCATATCTCCTCCAGAATTCATCAAAGCTAACCTGCATCCCTTGGCTACTCGTAAAAATTTGAGTATCCAAGAGTTTAGGAAAAATAGAAATAAACTCCGGGTCAGACATGGGTCTGGTGTGAGTAACATGTTAAAGTTGCTTTACTTTGAAAACCATTTGGAAAGAAAAAATATCTCGTAAGACTTCCCGCACATAAACACGGAAAAGTTTTTACCTTACGATAACCAAAACATTTGATAGGAAATCCATTTATATTATAATAAGGTCGAGGATTCTCCAATAAATAATCACATAGCCGAAATTGTTACATTCATTAAATTCCAGCATACATAGGTATACAATCAAGTCCATTATCACTTATTGGAGATTGGATTCCATACAATGGCAGGGCTACTTGGGTACAGCCCATCACAGTACGTGGCCTAGATCAACGTACCGAGGATCACTCCCGACCCCCTGCAACACAAAGCCGGAACCATCCCTTACTGGATAGTCCCAAACAAGACAACCCCAGCAGTTTTCGCGAATCAACTGCCCACTAAGCCGAATAAAAAGAAGGGACCTCTAGACAGGGGAAATCTTGTCCTACTTGAGCGCGACTCACTTAGCCTTGCTGCACCTCCCCTGTTTTAGCCATTCCCGGTTGATGAGGCTTGAGGCTACGATTACCTTATCATAATACATCACTTAGAATGCTCATCATCCACCTGACGATGTTCTGAAAGCATTCAATCCATACAAGTTCGTTCCGGGTTCGAACGAAACCGAAGGCATTATCTCGTTACACTCATTTTGGAATCACCCTCAGAGTTAACGACAATAACCCTTGCACTATGAATCTTCATCTTCACTTGTGATTCATGACCTATCGTTAATTTGGATCGATGTGGTATTCGGATATCCAAATCTGGAAACCCGATCCCGGACTCATCGAAATCCAAAACGTATCTTTTAAGGCCAAGTTGTTTTAAAGTTAAAACAATTCAATTCAATTATCTATATACACACAGATAGATAATTCACAATATCACAATAGATAATTCATATTATCATCACAAACAGATAATTCACATTATCATCATACTTCAACCAAAGCATCCATATCATACAGCATTACTTATCTCATATCTGAGATCTCAAACCATGCAAAGCATCCAATATCAATCAACATCCATAAGCAATGATTATTAATCATCATTCTATAATTAATTTAAAATGAATTAAATTAATTACTTCATGTCTAATTAATTTAAAATAAATTAAATTAATTACTTCATTCTATAAATCCTGCTTATAACAATTAATTAATTATAAATAAATAAATTAATTATCCTCTAATTATCCATCTTAATTAATCATCCTTGATTAATTATCTTTTAATTACATTCAAGTAATTTTCCTTTAATTAATTACACCAATTAATTATCCTTAACCATTAATAGAAATTATCCTTTAATTACTTTATTTATTAATTAACTATAATTAATTACATTAATCCTTAATTAATTACATTAATTAATTACTCTTTAATCACTTATTATTGATTAATTAGTTTTAATTAATCAACCCTTAATTACATCATTAATTATATTAATTAATGATCCCTAATTACTCTTAATTAATTATCCTATTTAAATTAATTACATTAAGTAATTAATCTTTAATTAAACCACATTTATTAATCACCTTTGATTAATCTCATCCAGTAATTAACTTCCATTAATTACTTCATTAATTAATTAATTACTCCTTAATTTATTATATTTAATTAATCCCTTGATTAATTACAAAAAAATAATTAAACTTAAATTACTTCCATTTATAAATCTTCTTTAATTAATTACATCCAGTAATTACCTTTAATTACTTCCCTAAGTAATTACACTTCATTAATTACATTTAAGTAATTATACTTATCAAATCACCAAGTGATTATCTTAAATTAATTAAACTTAATTAATTAATTTAAACTTATCAAATTTATTTAATTAATTACCTTAAGTAATTAATTCCTTTAATTACTTTCATTAAGTAATTATACTTAACCAATTTCATAAATGATTATCCTTAATTAATTAATCTAATTAATTATCAAAATTAATCACATAAATTAATTATTAAATAATCATAAGTTAATGACCTTCATTAACTATTTACAATTCTTTAATTACTTCTCTTAAGTAATTCAACTTAAATTGATTATTATTAATTACAAATTAATTAATCTTTAATAATTAATTAATTAATCTCTAATTATTTAATTAATTAAGTTCTTAACTGTAACTTAATTAATCTTAAATTACTTGATTAATTAATCCCTAATCATTAATTAAAATCTAATCTTATCTAACTAATGATCCTTAATTACAAATTAATTATTCCTTAATTAATTATTCTTAAACCTTAATTAACTAATTTAAACACTTAATTTTATTTCAAAACTAGGATACAAAAGTAAATTTGAATCCATATCTAAAAAATTTGATTTAAATCCTGTTTTAAATCTTACTTAAATTTTAAATTCAGTTTAAAATTTAAACTGGACAGGTTTTAAAAACCTGGCAACACAACCAACTGACCCGAGCACACACTCAACTACTTCGAGCCAAAACCCCAAATGCTTCGAGCCTCACACGCGAGAAACTCGAGAACACTCGAGTAACCTTCCTCTGCTTCAAACCAAAACTCACTAGATATAAGAAGACGCACCGTGCACATGCACCATCGATGCAGCCAACTCCGATCATCAACGATGCCCCACTCAAGTCGGCGATCACCCTCGCATCCAATCCCGATCATCAGATCATCGATACAAACTTGAAATCGAAATCGAGTAACCTGACATAAAACCAGGAACAACCAAAACTTGGAACACTCACGTGCTCACTCTTCCGACCACCGGAGCGTCTGATTCTCTGGCCATGACCTCGTCAACACCCCTACTTCTATTCCCCTAAATCTGGTGGCACTCGATCCACCCTAGATGCCGTGGTGGATCCAATTCCGATCAAACTCCAAACTAGGGCTACAGACTTCACTGATCAACCACCGCCGCCACACTACTCTAATCACCATTCTAACAATTTTGCCAACCTCTCCGATCGTTCCTCTTCCTCCAGTGATGACCGCGTCCACCTCGATCACTTAGATCACCAGAAACCATTCAAAGTACAAAATCTGGTCAACCTCAAACTGCTCCCTCATCCCACTATTAAAAATTGTGATTTCATTTTTAAAATTCATGTTTCTGGATATGGTTTCAGATTATATGCCTGAAACATTCAATTAGTATGTTCGAAATTTCACCTATCCTAAGTTAGTACTGTTGTTTTTGATTTCAGAGACTTTCCAAGTTTTATTTTAACTTGATTAAAAATTTAAACATTGATCTATGATGAAACAATCAACTTTGTTTATATTTTAAATCCTAACAGAAACTAGATCAAGAGATAATGATTTTTGAATAAAACTTGAGCTTGTAAACTAGAAACATAAAATCACAGATACCTATCATGCACACACCAATACATTCATATACATATATATATACAGCAGATTGCACTTATATATATACACACAATACATACTTATCAACATGCAACTAGATTTATACTTAAGATTTTTAATTAAATGTTACTCACAGATTTGAGAAGGAAGAATAGAGCACATTTTTGAAAACAGCTTGAAACTTGAATGCCTTTGAAAACTATAAACTTGAATGCTGAAATGCTTTTGCTTCTTTGATTTTCAAATTTGAAAAAATGCAGGCTTGGTTCCAGATTGCAGAAAAATGATGAACTACAGGTTTGATTGTGATTTGCAAACTTGGTTTGAAAATGAAATACAGGGTTTACATTTGCAGGCTGAAGATTTGATTGCAAATTTTGATTACAGGTTGTTTACTTTCATTTGAGAAAATGATTTACAGGTCTTGTTTTTTGAGGAGTGATTTACAGATTTGTTTACAGGCTTGAAAATGCTTTCCAGGTTGCAATTTGAAAATCTGTTACAGGCTTGAGAAAAGAGGTTCAGGCTTGAAAAGATTACAGGGTTTTAAACTTGAAAATGTTTACAGGATTTTGGGAATGTTTTGATTTTTAGTTTGAGGAAGGTTTCAGATTTGATCTGGTTTGAGTTTTCTTGAGTTTCCTTAGAAATGAAAAGTAGAAAAGAGATGGAAATAAGAGATATAAGTTTATATAGTGTAAATTATAATTTATTAAAAATTTAAAGGAAATAAACATAAAAGAATGACACTTGGCTTTCACCCTATTTAATTACTTAACACATGTTATAATGAAGCCTTAGGAAAATAACACATGTCTTTTTAAAGTAATTAGTATTTATTTTTAATGTTAATAATTTAATGTAAGATTATACTTAATTAATTAGTTAATAAGTACTTATTTATATGTATAAATAATTTTAAAAGAAATAAAACCAATTATATTCATAAATAACAGTTTATACATATATTCTAAAATCCAAAACAATTTAAAATATCTATCTTTTGAATTTTAAAACTTTAAATTCAAATTAAAATCAAATTCTAAAATTCAAATATCAAGTTATATACATACATATATAACTACACAAATTCAATTTGAAATAACAATTTTTATTAATATTAAAATCCATTTGTAAAAACAATACATTATTAATATTGTTTGAAATTAAAAAATTATCAATTTGAAATAATTTAAAAAAAAGAAATTATCTTAGTATTAATAAATTACTTATCTTACCAAATGAATTAATGTTTCATTTGTAAATTATATTTAAACTTCTATATATAATTTCAAATCATATTTATCAAGCTATATTTAAAAAGAAAATAAAACAAACCTTTTTGTTAATTCAGTGTTTTAAATCTCGGATTTTGGCCAATATCTCGGGAAAATATCTCGGCTATCTCGGGCGATATTTAAAACACTTATAACTAAATAGGCTGCCAAATCTCGGATTTTGGCTGATATCTCGGATTTTTCATCTCGGCCATCTCGGGGAGATTTAAAAGCCTGTGTTAATTAAATTTAAATTTAAACTTAAGCTAAAATAAATTTAAACAATTAAACATTTACCTTAAGTATTTTTAAAACCATATAGTTATTTATTAAATAATTTTGAAAAGCTTAATATTAAATTAAATCATAATTTCCAAATTACCAAAAATATTAGAATTAGAAAATATACTTTATTTGTTAAACTAAAACAAAGCTTATCTATTTACAATATATACAAATATATATACATTATAAATAGAAAATAGTTTATTAGCTTTAAAAAGATAAAATCTACCAATTAAATATTTATTAAAAGAAGATTATTAAATTAATTCAAATCTTATTAAAAATTATCAAATCAATTTAATTTTTAATATAGATTATTAAATTGATATTGCCCAAAATTCTGGGTTATTACACATCTTTTAACCACGCATAGCCATGAGGACTTTTAAATGGAATTAGAATCAACTTGTCTATTTAATCACCAATTTATCCATAACCTTGAGGACTTTTAAATGTGCATGAAAGCACATATACAAATATTCCAAGTAATTCACCCATGCATAACCGTGAGGACTTTTAAATGAGAGTGAATACTTTGGATGTTTTTTATTAAAAAATAAATAAAATGAAAACGAATAATTTTCCATTTAAAAATACCATATATTGACATACTATATTGGATTTTGATGAGTGATGGTCGTTAGAAATATGATAGAAATAGAGATGGTCATGGAATTTTTACCCATCAAAAGTTATTATAAATCTTGTTTAAATTTCTAAATAAATTTACTAAATATACTATCTCAAGTTATAATATAAGATTAATATCGACACTCATCACTTTTTCAATCACTATTTATCTTTTCGATAATCAATAGGGAGTCAGATTAGTTAATGTAGTCATTTAAAATCAAATCTAAAAAATAAATATCAAATTTTCTAAAAATGACTAATTTGAAACAATGTCAACAAAACGATTTTCTGGAAGGGATTTTATAAAAATGTCTGCTATTTGAAAATTAGTTGAAATGAAAAATATGAAGATATTTTCTTTGAAACCGATGCAACTACTGAATGTCTCCATATAAATCACGTTCCACTAGTAATTTTTCTATCAACTATATTACCAGTGTTATCTGCATTCGAATATCCCTTTGACGCAAGATTATCATTAGATTGATGTCATAGACCAGACTATGAAGTGTGCAACAAAATATCTTAAAATCATTTTTAATAGCTTTTAAATGAAATTGAAATGAAGCTGTGAAAATAAACAAATAGTGAACATAGTATCATATCCAGAAGCAGTAAAATAAGCAAATATATCTACTTGTATCATGAGTAATCAACAATCAATAAAGCAACATCATTAGTCCAAACAAATCTATATAAAGTAGTTTAAAGACTTTAGAAGTACTTATAGTATTCTCGACATCAAAATGTAATTGGACAACAATTTTGAAAAAGTCATAATCAAAGTCAACATTCATTTCTTTATCACATAACTGGCTGATTTAATTCAAATTATGGTGCAGATTATCACATTTAAAATATCTTTCAAAATATATATACCATTACCTATTTTACCTTTACGATAATTTTTCGTTGTTGCCCATTATGATTCTGTCACCTTTGTACTGGGCTAAGGAAATTTGATTTGTCGCCCGTTGTGTGCTTGGAACAGCTAGAATCCAGGTAAACCTATTGTTGTTCCTTAGCCTGCCACCACACCTACACGATAAAAGATTTTTGTGACCTATTTGTTTTTATAGGTCCATGGTTGTTAGTGGCAACAGATTTTGAAAAATATGTTTGTGTAGACCCAAAACTATTTATATATGTTCCTTTCGGCACCCAGATTTGTTTGACTTTGAGGGATTTTATATTCGTACCTTTTGGAACCCAAATTGGAATTGTTTTCACGTGTTTGGGTCTATACCAACAATTGATTTGATTGTGTCCAATTTTTCTACAAATTGTGCACTTGGATTAGACTTGATTAAATTTGCTTCTAACACGTTCAGATTGATTATACCCAAGTCCTTGTCTAACAGGATTGATAGTTTGTTTCCCTAATAACATATTTAACGATCTTTCACTTTTTGAAAATTTTCCTAAAGTCGTAGACAGTTGTTGGACTTGTGTTTTGAGAGATTCATTTTCATTCAATAATTGTGTGCTATTTTTAATAGAATTTTCTCTCCTAGTATTTTCACTTTCTTTCAAAATCAGAATTTCATTTTCAAGCGATTTAATTTTGACTTTTGATTTTTTAATTTCTTCTTCGAATGTTGGACACGTTCACACTTAGGGCACTTGTTTTGATAGTTTTTAACCAATTGATCAAGCTGTTTATTTAAATCTATCAAAGTATCTCTTTGTGATTCAATTTTAGCGTATTTCTACCCAAGTCTTTCGAAACAGCCATTTACTTCGTGAAAATATATAAGTAATTCTGAATGAGTAAGTTTTAATACCTCGCTTGGCACGTCATCATCACTGTCTGTTATATCACCTTGAAGGCACAGATCTGCTTTTTCACTCTCACTGCCAGTGTTTTTATCATCTTCATCCCAAGTGGCTGCAAAACTTCTCCTTTTCGGTTTCGTTCCTTGGCTAAATCGATTTTGTGGACAATTGATCTTGATATGACCGGGTTTGTTGCACTTGTGACAAACGATCTCTTGCTTGTCTGAGTTGTCTAGTGCTTTGACTATTCGGTTTTTCAGTTTTTGATTTAGAGCTGGATATCCGTATTTTTGATTCTACCTTTTGAATTTCTTTATTAATAGTGCCAGCTCAACTGCTCCATCATCATCACTTTCCGTTGTTCCTTCAAGAGCTATTGATTTCTTTCGAGTATCACCTCCTTTTCGTTCTTCCTTGAATTTCATTTCTAGCCGTAAGTGTTGAGATTTCCGATAAGTTCTTCGACTTTGATTTGTTTCAAACCTTTTAATTCTTGAATAGCAGTGACTTTGGCTTCAAAATTTTATGGAAGGACTCTAAGGATTTTTCAGACTATCTCCAACTCTGTGTATGATTTTCTGAGAGCTTTTGATTTGTATACAATATTGGAAAGTCGTCCATACATCTCTTTGACATTTTCTTCCTTGGCCATTGTGAAGTTCTCATATTCGCTACTCAGCATGGCAAGGCGAGATTCTTTGACTTGAGATGTTCCTTCGTGAGTCACTTCAAGTGTGTGCCATATTTCCTGCACAGTTAGACAATGTGAGACACGATTAAATTCAATTTGATCCAATGAACAAATAATAGAATTCATAGCTTTAGCATTAGAATTTTGTAATTTATTTTCTAGATATGTCCATTGATCCATCGGTTTATCTATTTCTTGATTATCTACAACTATAACTGGTGCATTATAACCTGTCTCAATAATATTTCAAGCATCAATGGTTTTCAGAAACATTTTCATTCTATTTTTCCAGTAAGCATATTCACCATTGAACATTAGTGGTCTAACTATAGACTGACCCTCAGCAAAAGCATTATTAAAAGAAGCCATTTTAAAATTTTAAAACAATAATTTGTTTTTTTAAAATCAAAATTTTAAAATCAGAAATTGGCTTTTGTTCCTAGCTCTGATACCACTTGTAGGATCGATTTCACCCTAGAGGGGGGAGGGTGAATAGGGTGATACTATCAATTATAAAAATTTAATGTAGAACTATAAAAAATAATTTCAACACAGTTATAGTAGAATAATAGCAACACAGATAATAGCAGAATAATAAAAGCAGAAATAGAACAACACAGATTTACCCAGCTTCGGCAAAACCCTGCCTACGTGTTGCCCCCAAGGTTTCTATTAGAAATTAAGTAGTCAGACGTTTACACATGTAAACTCACGACACCCGCTATCGACTAACCTAAATCTACGTCAAAACCCAGCCACAACTCAGCCACTGAGTTGCGAATTCTCGAACTACACCATCGTAGTTCGTCCCCTAGTCACACGGCTATAATTTACAAACGTTTAAAAGAGAAATACAAATTAAAAACAACTTAAAACAATAAAACTCTAATTTTAAATTTTAAAGCCCAAATAACAATCTATAACCTGCCCAATGAAATAAAGAATGTAGTGTAAAATATTGTCCCCCTTTTCTTTGTTATTTCTTCGGCCTGGTATCCTTGCATTGAGAAAAAATATGGCTGCTTCCTTTTTTACTTGTTCGTTCTTCTTCATTCTAAATTATGGCTTCTGGAATTGAATACCGCCGATACTAGTTGATCAATCGAATAATTGTTTAGAGTTGATTGCTTCGTCAATTGATCGGTTCTTCGATTTGCACACGGTTGATTCAATTTCGTCGAGTTCGATATGACTTCAGTATGTAATTTTGTCGATTTGCACACGGCTGATTCAATTTCGTCGAGTACATTAACAAATACATTTAAATGAATATATATATATGTTTATTATCATCAAACAAAAATCATATACTAGCATATTCAACAGGTCGCTCCTCAATAGCCTTATTCTTCATGCTAGTCGACGACATTACCCCGTAATGTTCTTGGCTAGTGTAAGTATAGAGGTGGGGCGTCACAGCTTAGTATCAGAGCCAAACTTCAAAACAATATAGGATATTATAACAAGGATATTGTCCTAAGTCTCTCTTAGGAATCATGCCTTAGGATTTAATTCGAGCCTTAGAACCCGTTCTATCCTATTTCCTTTTATGATGCCTTGTTTATCAATCTAGTTTATTAGAATTCATTCTGAGAATAACCTTTTTCCTCTTCTTTCTTTCTTTCTTAAAGAAGAGAAATGGTTAGACATGGTCGTCCTAGCGCCGGTCAATCTAGTGCTACTCCTCAGGATGGCGTATTCATGTCTGCCCAACAACTTATGGATCTTGTAAAGAATGCCCAAGCTGCCGGACCCATTCCTGAGCCTACTCATCCTAAATCCGTGTTTGCACGCTTGTGCAGTGATTATACCAATTTGGGTGGAAGGCCATTCAAGGGTTTCGAAAGCGTTATAGAAGTCCAAGCTTGGCTTAGAACATGCAATCACATATTTTCTCGCATGAATCTTATGGATCTACAACGAGTCCAAGTGGCTTCTAGCATGCTCCAGGAGAGAGCATTAGATTGGTATGAGCTTTTGGTTTTGGAAATTATTGAAGCGGATCTTACTTGGGAGCAATTCCGGGAAAGGTTCGAATCGATGTTTGTGCCGAAAGCTGAAAAAGTAATTTTAGCTCAACACTTTATTGACCTTATTCAAGGTGAATCTTCTGTGACGGATTATGTCGCATCATTTGAATCCCTCTCTAAATATAGGGTCGAGTATATTAATACCCCATTAAAGAAAAATCAGAGGTTTATCTATGGTTTGAATAAGAACCTCTGTAACAACCCGCATATTTTACGATTGTATATTTAAATATTTTATTAAATATAGCATCGTTAGTCGGATTAAAGTCCGAAAATCTACTTTTTGCAAACAGTTGAATTAGGACTCGAGACCACTTCCATTGAGTCCAAAATGGCGTTTGCGACTTTTTTAAGTATAACCATCGATATGTTTGGAGTTGAGTGAATTTTGATATTTTTCACTTAGGGCTTTGGGTTTGGGTTTGGGTTCGGGTTCAGCCCACTAACCCAACTCACCTTATATCCTTACTCCACCCCCTCTCCTCTTCATTCATCCTAATATTTCCTAACACTTCAAGCTTTAGAAAAATGGGGGAAGAGAAGTGAGATTAGAAAATCCTAAGCCCTAGTTTCTTTGCAAATTCAAGTTCTTGCTCCAAATTCAAAGAGAAGCTTAGGTAAGCATCCTCTTTATCTTCTCCAACTCATTCTCTCTTCAATTTCAGAAATTTCCTATACCTAACTTAGGGAATGTTCTTCTTTTGAGCTTAGATTCAAGCTTCTTGGGTTGAAGTGAAGAGTGTTGATCTTTCCTTTGTGATTAAGCTTCTCATTCATTATTTTGGGTTTAAAGGTGAGATTTTTATCTCACATCTATATCTATACTATCATTGTTGATGGGTATGAATTCGTAATACTTATTTATGTTCATTTGCTTTCAATTTGGATCGATTTGGTGAATTGTTCAATTTTTGGTTTTTGGAATCCAATTTTTATAAAAATCCAATCTTTGATGTTTGAACACGTTAGTGGAGCGTTTCGGAGGGCCACACATGGCTGGGTTGTCGTTTGGTGTAAATCCTCAGTCGTAGTTGCTCGTTCGTTCGCTTTCATCCGTGTTATCGGATTTGCCCCAAAGAGGGCTAGACTGAATGTGCTTCAGAAGCAGGTTCAGTCGACTGAACCAGTGGTTCAGTCGACTGAACCAGAAGTCGAAAAATGCTTAGAAGCAGGTTCAGTCGACTGAAATAGACCCAGGAAATTGCGTGGGTCTGTATCGGTCGACTGACCATCCGGGTCAGTCGACTGACTCCGGGGATACAAAATATGTATCCCTGTGTCAGTCGACGGACCACCTGGTTCTATCGACTGACCTGCTTGCTTCAGCCCAATTTGATTATTTTGCTCGAGATTCCAATGTTAATCGATTCATGATTTATCCGATTGGTTGTTATCATTTATTATCGATTTTGGTGACTTCTATTTCGGGATTTTTGGTATATCCATTTTGATGGATTCGGCATCGATTTCTATGGATTTGATTCACGTCTTCGTATGTGAATTCTTGATGACTGATTGTTTCTACATTCATTTCTATGACTTGTCACTTTAAAAATACAAAGGTTTCTATACTAGTAGTAAATACTCAAACCCTTTCATTAAAATGATTTTAACACTACTTTTAAACACAAAGCTTGTTTATAAAACTGTTTTCTAATCTATTAGTATATACAAACCTTTACCTCATTCGTATGAGAAATCTAATTAAACGGCTTAGTAAAACAAGTGGTATGAAACGCTTGCGTTTACTTCGTCGGTTAATTCTTGGACTTGTTCGACTGAACTCTTGTGACAATTTTCGAGTGGAATTCTACAATCTGTTCGTAAATATTTTAGTTAAGCTAGTGGTTATGGGACATGAAGCTAAACTCTTATATTTACTAGCTTAGTGTAGTCGACACTTCTTGATGATCGATGATGATCATTTTATGGTTTAGACTAGCAATGTGCGATGTCTCTTTATCCACGTAGGGGACTGTACCTCTTCTATTGAGCTTCGTCTCATTTCTTTTATTGGATTTCGGTTCATCGGGCGTAACGCTGTACTACGTCGTTGTTCCATATTATTGGATTTCGGTTCATCGGGCGTAACGCTGTACTACGTCGTTGTTCCGTATTATTGGATTTCGATTCATCGGGCGTAACGCTGTACTACGTCGTTGTTCCGTATTATTGGATTTCGGTTCATCGGGCGTAACGCTGTACTACGTCGTTGTTTCGGATTATTAGAGTTTCTGGTCCCTTGGGTGTACCGTTATTGTACTACGCCATTGCATCGGCTCGATTGTTAGCGACCATGGAATAACATTCCGTTTGTAATAGGACTTCCCCCCTTGTGATTCCTGTATTTCTAATTGATGATTTCTGGAATTTATGTTTCACCAACTTTTGCGATTGGCAACGATATGTTTGTCAATATTCGTGGCTTGGTGAATAAAATAAAGAATATGACATTCTTTTTGATGTTATGAGATTCTTGAGATAATTGTATGACTTTTCTTTGTTGTTAAATGTATACTTGACACAGTATGGCATTTTTGTTATCATACGTTTTTGGTCATATCTCTTATCCTATCTCATTTTACCTGATATTTATAGCTAGACTGATCCGTTTATTATTTTCTTCTTAAATAATACTCGGGTCAGACCGAGATATTTCAGGTGCTCCTGCTTGACTTCTCATCAGGGATTTTCATCTGATTCTTTTGGCTTACTACTTTAGATTAGTAGTTTTTGTTATTATACATTTGAGATATAGACTCCTTGATGTATAATTATTCTTTTGTCTAGCACCTGTATCTATTCATTGTGATGTAGTGGACCTTCTTTGACCACTACTTTGATGTACACTTCTTTGTGATATATTCATATCTGATTCCGCCTTTGTGATATGAATGTCTGTGACTGATTTGTGTTATGTTTATTTCTACGTTTGTTTCCGAGGTCCACTTAGCCATTGTGTGGTAGCTTTGAGTTTGTATTTGATATGTCGGATTTCCTCTTGAAATGAAATGTAAGTTATATTTTCTGACATATCGGTACTCGCACAAAGAAATTACACAGATGGTCGCTCCTCGACAGCCTTATTCTTCGCGCTAGTCGACGGCATTACACCGTAGTGTCCTTGGCTAGCATGAGTATAGAGGTGGTGCGTCACAACATGGTATCAGAGCCAAACTTCGGAACAATGTAGAATAATCTAGCAAGGATCATTGTCCTAAGTCTTCCTTAGGAATCGTGCCATAGGATTTGATTCGAGTCTTCGTACCATTCCATCCTATCTCTTTTGATGCCTTGTTTTATCAATCAAGTTTGTTTGATATTCATTTTGAGAATAACCTTTTCCTCTTCTTTCTTTCTTTCTTAGAGAAGAGAAATGGTTAGACCTGGTCGTCCCAACGCCGGTCAATCTAGTGCTACTCCTCAGGATGGAGTATTTATGTCAGCTCAACAACTTTTAGATCTTGTGAACAATGCCCAAGCTGCCAGACCCGTTCCAGCGCCAACTCACCCTAAATCCGGGTTTGCACGCTTGTGCAGAGATTATACGGCTTTGGGTGGAAGGCTATTCAAGGGATCCGAAAACGTTATAGAGATCCAAGCTTGGCTTCGAACATGAGACCGCATCTTTTCTCGCATGAATCTTACTGATCTTCATCGAGTCCAAGTGGCTTCTAGCATGCTCCAAGAAAGAGCATTAGATTGGTATGAGCTTTTGATTTCTGAAATTATCGAAGCGGATCTTACTTGGGAGCAATTCCGAGAAAAATTCGAATTGAAGTTTGTGCCGGAGGTTGAAAAAGTAACTTTAGCCCGACGCTTTATTGACCTTGTTCAAGGTGAATCTTCTGTGGCAGATTATGTCGCATCTTTTGAATCTTTATCTAAATATGGGGTCGAATATATTAATACCCCATTGAAGAAAAATCAGAGATTTGTCTATGGGTTGAATAAGAACCTTAAGAAGCCTTTACTTCTGAAACTAGAAGTTTCTTTCGATCAGCTTATTGATATCGCTCTTCGACTTGAAGAGGCCGATAATGAAAGTAATGTTGAAGTTGTGGGTGCCAACCAGAACTTCAACAATAACATGAAGAGGCCTATTAAATTCAAAGGCCCCAATCCCGACAAGAAAGGGAAGCAAGAAACTTCTGTAGCAAAGACTCCTACCTCTAGTCGTGGACGATGCTACAATTATGGTCTTACGGACCACTATGCTAATGAGTGCCCGAAACCATTTTTTGTCGTTATTGCAAAAATTCGGGCCATCTTATATCTACATGTCCCATACTCCAAAGTAGGAGAGAGGGAGAGTTGAATGTCGTGCAAGCTTCTAGTGACACTTCTCTTGGTCAAGGTAATTCTCATTCTATCCTTGACGATATTTGTTTTGTGATTATCTTATTCGAGTTCTTTTTGATTTGGGTTCATCTCATTATTTTATATCAAAAGAACTTGATGATTCTTTCTCTTTTAATTTTTATGGGCTTGATGACTTCATTGAGAATTGCGAATTCGATTGATGGATCCGCAACACTTAATTAACTTTGTGAAAATGTCGAGATTATTTTATGCGATTATTCTTTTCGAGCCGATTTGCATGTTATGCGATTACTTAGGCTTCGAGATTGATTTTTTTTGGAAAGGATTGGCTTAATCATTATGAAGCCCATATCGTATGTCCAATGCAGACTATTTATCTTCGACATTCTCAATCTGTTAAGCAGATTTCTATTGTTTTTAATGATTTTTATTTCCAAATTCGGTGATATCATTTTAATTCTTTAAACTCACTTGATGAGGAAAGTGTTATTTCTCTCATTCAAGTAGGTTGTGAATTTTTCGGTAAATTTGAGCTTGTCTTAGGATTATCACCTAAGCAATCTTTTGAGTGGAGCTAAGGTCTTTTCAGTTCGACCTTGCCACCGGTTTTCATCAGCTACGAGTTGCGGAAGGTAGCATTCCACTTACCGCATTCCGCACTTGTTATGATTCTTATGTGTGGTTCATTATGTCATTCGGTTTGACGAACCTTCTGCCTTATTTCATCCATCTTATGAATCGAGTATTCTACGAATATCTCGATGAGTTTATCCTTGTATTTATTGATTATGGATGAAAACAACAATTTAAAATTTGCAAATCTTTTTAATAAGATATTTATAAAAATGATTGGGTTTTTGTTCTTAAAACGAGCAAAGAATATTTGTAAATTTTATAAGAGACATGTTTATCCTATAGAAGATGATTTTGTGTTATTTTTCCCATTGAGTGCTTTAAGAATTCTGGTCGGTGCGATTGATCAACGTTATCGATAGGAATTTCTTAAACGCCATGATGAGACAGTCAGACACAGTAAGTAGACTTGTAATAAGTAAATTTTTCTAAAAAGATGATTACATAAAGTTAATTATAATTTTGAAAGTCTTAGCTTTTCGGGAAAGAGGATCATTAAAAAGAACTCTTTTCCGATATTTTTATTCTTGCGATTCCCGAAGGGAATCAAGACTTTATTGTTTTTACCAATACTAGTCGTATTGGTTTGAGTGTCATTCTCTTGCAAAAGAGAATCTGTTATCGCATTTACTTCTTGACAATTAAAGCTTGTCGAGACTAGATGATGCAGCAGCGGATAACTGAAATGGATGACACGGTGAAAGTAGCAATCGATGGAATAGAAAATACCGAATGGCCCAAATCCGTTGATCAAAAGATGCTGGATTATAGCTATCTCAAACACGTTGATCGCGCACGATACCGTGTTTAAAGATCTACGATTCTTTGCACGTTGATCTAGCTCACTAGATACCGTGAATCGGCATCAGCAGTCGTTGAATCGAGCGCACTCGATTATCGAAAGTGGAGATAGGAGATCACACTCAAATACCAATTTAATGAAAGCACAAAGCTAACAAACAAATTTTATTTCAAATCAACTAACTTGTTACAAGTGGTACCACCCGCCTATTTATAGGCTTACATCTTACACAACACAAATCTGTACATCACATAGGTCGTTCACGACCTAACATAGACCAGCGACCTAACAAAGTACACGACCTAACATGGATCGCGACCTACGACTTATATACAAAACGACATAAGAAAACACTTTACAACACATTGCAACATACATCACAAAGCCTTGAGCAACCTAAAATACAACACACACACGGCAGCAGCGACCTAAGCTCTTCCAGCGACTTAAGTCTTGCGACCTATACTTGAGCGACCTAAAATGAGCGAGTTGAGCGACCTAAGTTAGGTCGTACGCGACCTAAAGAGAAATGCGGCATAAGCTTCGTACGCGACTTAACATAGGTCGTAACTCGTTAAGGTCGAAGCGACCTAAGAAGATGATAGCATGACCGACCTACTGGGAATGCATAGGTTGTTAGGTCGTTCCGATGTTTCACTGCGTAACTCTGCTACCCCTCTAGGTCGTTAGCGAGCTTCACTAAGTCGCTGGAGCGACTTAAAGGAATCGTTAGGTCGTTCGCGACCTAACACTTCACCAAATTGGGCTGCATCATCACTGCGTAACTTTGCTACCTCGCTAGGTCGTTTGCATGCCTTAATGTTGAATCCAGTAACTCGCGAGCATCCTTCACTAGGTCATGAGCGACCTAAAAACTTTGAATGACTCAAATCTGAAAAGTTAGCAGATCGCGCTGCATCACTAGATATGCCATTCATGATCTAGAGCTTGCAGCTATTATTTTCGCTCTTAGAATTTGGCTCATTATCTTTTGGGAGAGAAATTGTTCTCTACCCCGATCATAAGTTTTTGAAGTATTTATTTTCTCAAAAGGAACATAATTTGTGTCAACAATGTTGGCTTGAGTTCCTTGCATCTTATGATCTTGATCTTCTTTGTACTCCGAAAAAGGGTATTCGTGATTGCCGATGCCCTTAGTCGCAAGCAACAAGCAGTTGTTTTCAATAATGATATCCGAATGGAATGATCTCGAGATTTTATCCACTTATGAGATTCAAGATCGTGAATCCAATTCTTGTTCATCTCTTGTTTTGTGTAGCCTCGAGGCTCATCCTTCTCTTTTGGACCATACCTCCTTTGGCTATACTCTATGTCAAACTAAAATTGCATGGAGTTCCTACTTCTATTGTTAGCAATCGTGATCCATTATTTTATTAGTGGATTTTGGTTAGGTCTTCAAAAGCTTTGGGGACAAAGCTTAATTTTTTTTCACCGCTTATCATCCTTTGTCTGATGGACAAATAGAGCGTGTGAAATCAAATTCTTGAAGATCTTCTTTGTGCATGTGTTATTGATTTTGGTGGAAGTTGGGAAGATCATATTTCTCTTGTTGAGTTTTCTTCCAATAATAGCTTCCAATCTTGTATTGGTATGGTACCTTTCGAGGCACTCTACGGAAGGCTATGCCGATTTCCTTCGTGTTGGCTTGAAGCCGGTGAGAAGCTGGTTTTAGGTCTAGATTTTATTTGAATTCATTCGTGTTTCACCTATGATGGGTGTTGTGCATTTCAGTCGATCGGGAAAATTAGCACCTCGATATATTGGTACATTCCCCATCATCGAACGCATTGTTTCCGTGGCTTATCACCTCTTTTATTACCGGCTCAATCTTTTGCTAGTTATGACGTTTTCCACGTCTCTTTACTGCGGAAATACCTTGGAATTCCGATTTTTATTCTTGAGTCTAGTGTAATTGTAGAAATTGAAGTTTCACCAAATTTGACTTATGAGCAACATTCTATTCGTATCATTACCTCGGAGATCAAATGCCTTCGAAATAAAGATATTCTTCTTGTGAAAGTTCAATGGTCCTCAAATCCTAAGGATTCTCTTGGGAATCTTGAGAATTCATCGAGCAAACACATCCGTACTTACTCTTTCGTGCTCTTTATGGTGAACTTCTTATTTCAAATTTTCTTTTGTGTTGATATGCTTTTATGGTTGTTACTTTTTATTTTCCTCTTAATTATTGCGAGGAGGCAATTTCTTTAAGGAGGGAAGTCTATAACAACCCGCATATTTTACGATTGTATATTTAAATATTTTATTTAAATATAGCATCGTTAGTCGGATTAAAGTCCGAAAAGCTGCTTTCTGCAAACAGTCGAATTAGGACTCGAGACCACTTCCATTGAATCCAAAATGGCGTTTGCGACTTTTTTAAGTATAACCATCGATATGTTTGGAGTTGAGTGAATTTTGCTATTTTTCACTTAGGGCTTTGGGTTTGGATTCAGCCCACTAACCCAACTCACCTTATATCCTTACTCCACCCCCTCTCCTCTTCATTCATCCTAATATTTCCTAACACTTCAAGCTTTAGAAAAATGGGGGAAGAGAAGTGAGATTAGAAAATCCTAAGCCCTAGTTTCTTTGCAATTTCAAGTTCTTGCTCCAAATTCAAAGAGAAGCTTAGGTAAGCATCCTCTTCATCTTCTCCAACTCATTCTCTCTTCAATTTCAAAAATTTCCTAAACCTAACTTAGGGAATGTTCTTCTTTTGAGCTTAGATTCAAGCTTCTTGGGTTGAAGTGAAGAGTGTTGATCTTTCCTTTGTGATTAAGCTTCTCATTCATTGTTTTGGGTTTAAAGGTGAGATTTTTATCTCACATCTATATCTATACTATCATTGTTGATGGGTATGAATTCCTAACACTTATTTATGTTCATTTGCTTTCAATTTGGATCGATTTGGTGAATTGTTCAATTTTTGGTTTTTGGAATCCAATTTTTATAAAAATCCAATCTTTGATGTTTGAACACGTTAGTGGAGCGCTTCGAAGGGCCACACAAGGCTGGTTTGTCGTTTGGCGTAAATCCTTAGTCGTAGTTACTAGTTCGTTCGCTTCCATCCGTGTTATCGGATTTGCCCCAGAGGGGGCTAGACTGAATGTGCTTCAGAAGCAGATTCAGTCGACTGAACCAGTGGTTCAGTCGACTGAACCAGAAGTCAAAAAATGCTTAGAAGCAGGTTCAGTCGACTGAACCAGTGGTTCAGTCGACTGAACTAGACCCAGGAAATTGCCTGAGTCTATATCAGTCGACTGACCATCCGGGTCAGTCGACTGACTCTAGGGATACAAAATATGTATCCTTGTGTCAGTCGACTGACCACCTAGTTCAGTCGACTGACCTGCTTGCTTCAGCCCCATTTGATTATTTTGCTCGAGATTCCAATGTTAATCGATTCGTGATTTATCCGATTGGTTGTTATCATTTATTATTGATTTTGGTGACTTCTATTTCGGGATTTTTGGTATATCCATTTTGATGGATTCGGCATCGATTTCTATTGATTTGATTCACGTCTTCGTATGTGAATTCTTGATGACTGATTGTTTCTACAATCATTTCTATGACTTGTCACTTTAAAAATACAAAGGTTTCTATACTAGTAGTAAATACTCAAACCCTTTCATCAAAATGATTTTAACACTACTTTTAAACATAAAGATTGCTTATAAAACCGTTTTCTAATCTATTAGTATATACAAACCTTTACCTCATTCGTATGAGAAATCTAATTAAACGGCTTAGTAAAACAAGTGGTATGAAACGCTTGCGTTTACTTCGTCGGTTAATTCTTGGACTTGTTCGACTGAACTCTTGTGACAATTTTCGAGTGGAATTCTACAATCTGTTCGTAAATATTTTAGTTAAGCTAGAGGTTATGGGACATGAAGCTAAACTCTTATATTTACTAGCTTAGTGTAATCGACACTTCTTGATGATCGATGATGATCATTTTATGGTTTAGACTAGCAATGTGCGATGTCTCTTTGTTCACGTAGGGGACTGTACCTTGTTCTATTGAGCTTCGTCTCATTTCTTTTATGGGCTAGCGACCCATGTTCTTTTATTGGATTTTGGTTCATCGGGCGTAACGCTGTACTACGTCGTTGTTCCGTATTATTGGATTTCGGTTCATCGGGCGTAACGCTGTACTAACTCGTTGTTCCGTATTATTGGATTTCGGTTCATCGGGGGTACCGTTATTGTACTACGCCGTTGCACCGGCTCGATGGTTAGCGACCATGGAATAGCATTCCGTTTGTAATAGGCCTTCCCCCCTTGCGATTCCTGTATTTCTGATTGATGATTTCTGGAATTTATGTTTCACCAACTTTTGCGATTGGCAACGATATGTTTGTCAATATTCGTGGCTTGGTGAATAAAATAAAGAATATGACATTCTTTTTGATGTTATGAGATTCTTGAGATAATTGTATGACTTTTCTTTGTTGTTAAATGTATACTTGACATAGTATGGCATTTTTGTTATCATACATTTTTGGTCATATCTCTTATCCTATCTCATTTTACCTGATATTTATAGCTAGACTGGTCCATTTATTATTTTCTTCTTAAATAATACTCGGGTTAGACCGAGATATTTCAGGTGCTCCTGCTTGACTTCTCATCAGGGATTATCATCTGATTCTTTTGGCTTACTACTTTAGATTAGTAGTTTTTGTTATTATACATTTGAGATATATACTCCTTGATGTATAATTATTCTTTTGTCTAGCACCTGTATCTATTCATTGTGATGTAGTGGATCTTCTTTGACCACTACTTTGATGTACACTTCTTTGTGATATATTCATATTTGATTCCGCCTTTGTGATATGAATGTCTTTGACTGATTTGTGTTATGTTTATTTCTATGTTTGTTTCCGAGGTCCACTTAGCCACTGTGTGGTAGCTTTGAGATTGTATTTGATATGTCGGATTTCCTCTTAAAATGAAATGTAAGTTATATTTTCTGACATATCGGTACCCGCACAAAGAAATTACATAGATGGTCGCTCCTCGACAGCCTTATTCTTCACGCTAGTCGACAGCATTACACCGTAGTGTCCTTGGCTAGCGTGAGTATAGAGGTGGGGCGTAACAACCTCAAAAAGGCTTTACTTTTGAAACTAGAAGTGATGTTGAAGTTGTGGGTGCCAAGAAGAACTTCAACAACAACAAGAAGAGGCAATTCAACAGTAAGTTCAAAGGCCCTAATCCCAACAAGAAAGGGAAGCAAGCAACTTCAGTAGCAAAGACTCCTACCTCTAGTCGTGGACAATGCTACAATTGTGGTTCTAAGGACCATTATGCAAATAGTTGTTCGAAACCCCTTTATTGTTGCTATTGCAAAAGTTCGGGTCATCTTATATCTTCATGTCCCATACTTCAAAGCAGGAAAGAGGGAAAGTTGAATGTTGTGCAAGCCCCTAGCAACACTTCTCTTGGTCAAGGTATTTCTCATTCTGTCCTTGATGGCATTATTATATTTCGTGATCATCCTATTCGAGTTCTTTTTGATACAGGTGCATCTCACTCTTTTATATCAAAAGAACTTATTGATACTTTGTCTTTAAATGTTATGGGCTTGATGAGTTCATTAAGAATTGCAAATTCGGTTGGTGGATCCGCAACACTCGGTTTGTATTGTAAAGATGTCGAGATTATTTTAAGTGATTATGCTTTCCGAGCTGATTTGCATGTTATGCGCTACCTAGGTTTCGGAATGATTTTGGGAATGGATTGGATTAACCGTTATGAAGCCCACATCCTATGTCCCGAGAGGACTATCCATCTTCGACATCCTCAATCTGTTAAGCAGATTTCTATTGTTCTTAAAGATTCAGATTCCAATTCGGTAGCATCCCTATATTCTCCAAATCCACATAATGACGATAATGATGATGAGGAAGGTGTCATTTCCCTCAATCGCATTGTTCTTGAATTTCCCAACAACTTTGTGCCCGTTTTAGGATTACCCCCTAAGCGAGCAATTGAGTTCAGAATTAACATAATCCCTGGAGCTCTACCTATCACTCGTCCTCCTTATCGTATGTCCCATAAGGAAAATGAGGAGATGCATAAACAATTATCTGAATTGGAAGCAAAACAGTTTATTCGTTCTAGTTCCTCTCCTTGGGGAGCTTCAGCTATCTTTGCGAAGAAATCCGATGGTACACTTAGGCTTTGCGTTGACTACCGCAAGGTTAATGATCTCACCATCAAGAATAAATATCCCTTGCCTCAAATTAGTGATCTATTCGATCAATTTGGCGGTGCTAGAGTCTTTTCACAATTAGACATAGCAACCGGTTTTCACCAGCTTCGTATTGCAGAGAACAGCATTCCTTTGACATCGTTCCGTACTCGTTATGAATCTTATGAATGGCTTGTTATGCCATTTGGTTTAACGAATGCTCTAGCTTATTTCATTGACCTTATAAACCGAATTTTCAAAGACTTCCTTGATCGATTAGTTCTCATCTTTATTGATGATATTCTTGTTTATTCTAAAACCGAGGAAGAGCATGAAAAACATCTTCGGATTGTGTTGGAAACTCTTAGGAGCAATCAATTGAAAGCAAAATTTTCTAAGTGCCACTTTTGGCAATCCCGTGTGAATTTTTTAGGACATATTATTTTTGAATCCGAAATTTCCATGGACCCTTCAAAGATTGAAGCGATTCAAAATTGGAAGAGACCGGAGAGTATGACGGAAATTCGTAGATTTCTTGGATTGGCGGGCTATTACCGTCGTTTCATAAAAGACTTTTCTAAAATTTCCGTACCTCTTACTAGTTTGACAAAGAAGGGAGTTATGTGCATTTGGTCAGACAAATGTGAAGCTGCTTTTTAGAAATTAAAAGATCTCCTTTCCGATGCTCCTATTCTTGTGATTCCCGAAGGTAACCTAGACTTGATTGTTTATACCGATGTAAGTCATGTTGGTTTGGGAGCCGTTCTCATGCAAAGGGAACGTGTTATCGCTTGTGCTTCTAGGCAATTAAAGCCTGCCGAGACTAGATATGCCACTCATGATCTAGAGCTTGCAGCCATTGTTTTCGTTCTTAGAATTTGGTGTCATCATCTATTGGGAGAGAAATTTGTTCTCTACACCGATCATAAATCTTTGAAGTATTTATTTTCTCAAAAGGAACTTAATTTGCGTCAACAACATTGGCTCAAATTCCTTGCATCTTATGATCTTGATATTGTCTATATTCTCGGAAAGGGAAATCATGTTGCCGATGCCCTTAGTCGTACGAAACAAGCGGTTGTTTCTATGATGATATCCGAATGGAATGATCTCGAGACATTGTCCACCTGTAAGATTCGAGATCGTGAATCCGATTCATGTTCATCTCTTGTTTTATGTAGCCTTGAGGCTCATCCTTCTCTTTTAGATGACATCCTTGAAGCTTAAAAGCATGATCCCGAATTGGCTTATCTTAGCCAAAGTTGTAGGGATAAAAATAAGGTTGTTGGTTTGAAAGACTTTGATATCGATGCTCGCGGAGGCATTCGAAAATTTGATAGACTTATCGTGCCAAATATTAGTGATCTTCGTAAAGACATTTTAGAAGATTCTCATCGTTCTAAATTTACCATTCATCCCGGTAGTAGTAAAATGTACGCGGATATGAAGTGGCTTTATTATTGGGATGGAATGAAATCTGATATTGCTAACTTTATTGAGCGTTGCATGACTTGCCAACTCGTAAAGGCTGAGCATCAAAGGCCCAGTGGGTTATTGCAACCTTTGGACATTCCAGTTTAGAAGTGGGATCAAATTTCCATGGATTTTATTGACGGTATTCCCCGTTCTCGTTCGGGTCATGACAGTTTATGGGTGATTGTAGATAGACTTACAAAATCCGCCCATTTTATTCCCGTTCGGTCCAACCGGACCGTACCTCTTTTGGCCAAACTCTATGTTAAAAAATTGTTAAATTGCATGGAGTTCCTACTTCTATTGTTAGCGATCATGATCCATTATTTACTAGTGGATTTTGGAAGGGTCTTCAAAAAGCTTTGGGAACAAAGCTTAATTTTAGCACCGCTTATCATCCTCAGTCCGATGGACAAACAGAGCGTGTGAATCAAACTCTTGAAGATCTTCTTCGTGCATGTGTTCTTGATTTTGGTGGAAGTTGGGAAGATCATATTTCTCTTGTTGAGTTTCCTATAATAATAGCTTGCAATCTAGTATTGGTATGGCACCTTTCGAGGCACTTTACGGAAGGCCATGCCGATCTCCTTCGTGTTGGCTTGAAGTCGGTGAGAAGCTAGTTTTAGGTCCAGATTTTATTCGTGATGCCACAGAAAAGATTGACCTTATTCGTCATAGGATGAAAGAAGCTCAAAGTAGACAAAAATCCTATGCTGATAACCGAAGGAGGAATTTAAAATTTTCTGTAGGAGATTTGGTGTTTATTCATGTTTCACCTATGAAGGGTGTTGTGCGTTTCAGTCGATTAGGAAAATTAGCACCTCGATATATTGGTCTGTTTCCCATCACCGAACGCATTGGTTCCGTGGCTTATCGCCTTTTAGTACCGGCTCAATTTTCTATTATTCATGACATATTCCACGTTTCTCAACTACGAAAAGATTTAGAGATTCCGGTTCTATTCTTGAGCCCGATGTTATTGAATAAATTAAAGTTTCACCTAATTTGACTTATGAGCAACTTCCTATTTGTGTCATTTCTATGGAGATTAAATGCCTTCGTAATAAAGATGTTCCGCTTGTGAAAGTTCAATGGTCTGCAAATCCTAAGGATTGTTCTTGGGAATTCAAAGAATTCATCGAGCGAACAGATCCGGACTTACTCCCTCGTGCTTTTTAAGGTGAACTTATCACTTCAAAATTTTCTTTTGCGTTGTTATTCCTTAGAGTGGTTGTTACTTTTATTTTCTTCTTAACTATTGCGAGGACGCAATTTCTTTAAGGAGGGGAGTCTGTAGCAACCCGCATATTTTACGATTAATTATTTAAATGTTTTATTTAAATATAGCATCGTTAGTTGAATTTAAAATTCGAAATGTAACTTTTTGTAAACAATCGAATCCGGACTCGAGACCACTTCCATTGAGTTCAAAATGGCATTTACAACTTGTTTGAGTATAAACATTGATATGTTTGGAGTTGATTAGGATTTTAGTATTTTGTTTGGGCTTTGGGTTGTGTTCTAGCCCACTAACCCAAACAAGAGAACCCAAACTCTTCTACCTATTTGCTCCCACCCCACTCCTCTTCATTCATTCATTCCATTTCTAATTTCCTAACACTCAAGTCCTAGGAAGAATGGTGGAAAGAGGAAATTAAAATTCTTAAGCCCTAGTTTCTCTTAGGAATTCAAGTTCTAGTTTTAAAATCAAAGAGAAGCTTAGGTAAGCATCCTCTTCATCTTCTCCATCTCAATCCCTCTCCAATTTTTAGAAATTCCTATAACCTAACTTTGGAGATTCATTGCATTTAATAATAGTTTGAAGATTCTAGAGGTGTTGTAGAAGAGAAATCAATCTTAGCTTGTTTTAGAGCTTCTCATTTCTATATTTGAGTTTAAAGGAGATTTCTTGAACTCACATCTATGTTTATAGCTTTCGTTGTTGTTAGGTATGAATTTCTAACATCTATTTCATGTTCATTTGATTTTTGTTTGAATTGATTTGTTGAATTTGGCCAATTTTTGGTTTTGAAGTCAAAATTTATGAAAATCCTACTATGGATGTTTGGACATGTTATTGGTGGTGTATCGAAGAGCCTATAAGGCTGGGTTGTCGCTTGGCATAAATCCTTAGCATCCATCGCTCGTTGGATCGCTTCCGGTTTGGATTTTCCCTCTTTAGGCTAGGCAAATTTTTGCCTAACTGAACCAACCAGACGTCTGGTTGAAAAATTCAGACATCTGGTAGGGGCATCTGGAAAAAAATTATATAACGAATGCAGAAAAAAATGGCAGAGCCAAAATCCAGACATCTGAGAGGCTTCTGGAATAAAAAAGAAAAAGGAGAAAATATATATATATTTCCAAAACCTAGGGCCAAACGTCTGGCTAAACCTACCAGATGTCTTGTACTATTCAATTTTTCCTATTTTGCCTATTTTTGAGTGGATTTCCAATTTTTTTCGATTTTTGTTGATCTGGTTAGTTGTTGTCTTTTATTATCAACATTGATGACTTCTTTCTATATTTTTGGGTATATCCATTTGATGGATTTGATATCGATTTTTATGGTTTTAATTCACGTCGTCGAATGGGGATTTTTGGTGATAGATTGTTTTTACAATCATTTCTATGATTTGTCACTTTAAAATACAAAGATTTTTATACTAGTAGTAAATGCGCAAACCCTTTCACAAAAATGATTTCAACATTTCTTTTAATACAAAGCTCATTTTTAAAACCATTTTCCAATCTATTAGTATATACAAACCTTTACCTCATTCGTATGAGAAATCTAATTAAACGGCTTAGCAAAACAAGTGGTATGAAACACTTGCGTTTACTTCGTCGGTTAATTCTTGGACTTGTTAGATTGAAATCTCGTGACAATCTTCGAGTGGAAATCTACAATTTGTTCGTAAATATTTAAGTTAAGCCAGTGGTTAAGGGACATGAAGCTAAACTCATTTATTTACTAGATTAGTGTAATTTACACTTCTTATTGATCAATGAAGATCATTTGGGATTTAGACTAGCGATGTGCGATGTCTCTTTGTCTTCGTATGGGACTATACCCCGTTCTGAAGAGCTTCGTCTCATTTTTATGGGCTAATGACCCATGGATTTTTAACCTTTTTATGGAATTTGATTCATTGGGCGTATCGCTGTACTACGTCATTGTTACGGCTTATTTGAGTTTCAGGTTCATCGTGCATATCGCTTTTCTACGACGTTGTTTCGGCTAATTTGAGTTTCAGGTTCATCGGGCGTATTGTTGTACTACGTCGTTGTTCCGGCTTGTTTGAGTTTCAAGTTCCTCAGGCGTATCGATGTACTACGTCGTTGCACCAGCTCTATGGGTTAGAAACCCATGGGATAGCATCTCGTTTGTGATACACGTGTTGATGAGTTTTCATGCTCCCGTTTGTGATAGGCCTCCCCCTTTGTGTTTTCTGGATTTCTAATTGTTGATATCTAGAATTTGTGTTTCACCAATTTTTGTGATTTGCATTGATATGTTTTGTCAATATTTGAGGTTTGGTGAATAAGCTAAAGAATATGATATTCTTTTTGGATATTTGAGGAGGTTTGAGATATTATATGATTTTCATTGTTATCAAATATATACATGTCACAGTATGTCATTATTGTTATCATATATTTTTGTCATGTCTCTTATCCTATCTCATCTTGTATGATATTTATAGCTAGACTGATCTGTTTTTTATTTTTCTTCTTAAATAATACTCGGGTCAGACCGAGGTGTTTCAGGTACTTCCACTTGACTTCTTAGCAGAGAATAGCTTCTGAATTTTGGCTAACTACTTTAGTTCGGTAGTTTTTGTTTTTATACATTCGAGATAGAGACTCCTTAATGTATACTTATTCTTTTGTCTAGCACTTGTACCTATTCTTTTGTGATGTAGTGGATCTTGTATGACCACTACTTTGATGTTCACTTCTATGCGTTATATTCATATCTATTTCCTCCTTAGTGATATGAATATCTATGAATAATTTTGTGTTATGCTTATTTTTTATTTGTTTCCGAAGGCCACATAGCCACTGTGTAGTAGCTTTGAGTGTATATTTGATATTTTAGATTTCCTCTTGAAATGAAATGCATGACCTTCTATCTGGCATATTGGTACTCGCACAAATCAATTACACAGATGGTCGCTCCTCAACAGCCTTATTCTTCGTGCTAGTCGACGGCATTACCCTTTAATGTTCTTGGCTAGTGTGAGTATAGAGGTGGGGCGTCACAAATAACCTGCCTACGTGCTGCCCCCAAGGTTTCTACTAGAAATTAAGTAGTCAGACACTTACACACGTAAACTTGCGACACCCGCTACTTGACTAACCTAACTCTACGCTAAAAACCCTACCACAACTCAGCCACCGAGTTGTGAATTCTCAAACTACGCCCTATAGTTTATTACCTAGTTACACGACTAGAAAGTTATACAATTTAAAAAGAAAATTACAAATGAAAATAAATAAACTAAACAAAAACCCTATATTAAAAGTGAAGCCCAAAATAAACAATAGAAGTTGGCCCAATAAATAATAAAAGGAGTTTGGTTTGCTTTTGGTCGTGCCTTCTTTTGGCCGATCGTTCCTCTTTCTGAATTTAGGGTTCTCTTCAAAATTGAGGCGTCACTTAATTATTGATCGATTGAAGTGATTATTATGCTTTGATTGGCTTCGTCAATCGACTCCTTGGTTGATGATTGCTCACGGTCGCTTCATGATCGAGTTCGAATTTGAATAAAATTGGTATGTGATTTTATCTATTATTTCTCGGTTCATTTGTTTGAACTTGAACTCGATGAATGCCAATGATGATTTTGAGTTTAATTTATAGGGTTCGAACACCCTATATTTTCGTTCGTATTTTTTTGTTTGAATTCTTCACGTTGCTATGCTTGGCCATTGATTTGTAATCAAACGTTGGTGATGATTTCTGACTTGTTCTTAGTTGAATATTACTTAAATAATTTGAGTCGGTTCCTTCTTTTGCTCCTACGACTTTGGCACTTTGAAGTTTGATATAAACTTGACTTGTTCATTTTGAAATCTACGACTCTCTGATCTATTCATATATTTGAAAGTTCTGCATATATATTTCGAATATATTTCCCTGGTAAAACTGCTGCATATTTCGAATTCTGTCCAACTTTTCTATGTTGATGCTTGAATAATTTTGCACTTGACTGATCACATTAGTTTTGAACTCAGAAAAGATGAATTCGAAATTTTCACTTAATTTATCTACTGTTGAATTTCTGAGCCGTAATCACTTGTTGGAGTCTGATTTGATGTGTGTCACCTCCATGTATATACATACATCTATGTATGTATATATGTGTGACGTGATGTGCCTATGCTCTGTCTCATATGTAGAACTGGTGCACTTGATGTCTTCTACTTGAACTGATATATGTGTGCTCCAGCCTTTATACATTTTGAGTCTGCACTTGAAACTAAATTTCATATATATGTTGAAACTGACTGTGTTTGTCTGTACATATATATGATGCCTTGCATTCATGTTGATTATGACTGGTATCATCCTCTGTATATATCTGGTTGCATTTTGTGGTCTGCATTGTGACTGGTTCCATTTGAATGCTTGTAGTACTTTATGTACTTGTGCCATTGTGTTATGGTTTCACATGTTAATTTATTGTTTGCACACTACTGGGTGATCTGGTCTGCTTCATCAATAGATATGCATGTGTATACACACACACACACAGATATATATATATATATATATATATGCATATATGTATCAATGTGTTTATGTACTGTCATGTTGTATTGCTCTGAATATTGTCTAGTGGTCTGCATTTTCGGAAGTCTTGTTTACCATTGCTTTATTCTTGTGCATGACTGGTTCTGGTTGCTTTGAGATTCTGTGTCTGGTCTGGTGGAAGGTTTGCAGATTTGAGCATGTTTGGTTTCATGTGAAGTTCCTTTTGGTTATGAATTGGTCTTGTGTGAATTTGCTCATTTGAGCTGCTATCTGGTTTCTCTTGAGATCATGATGGATATTGTTTTCATACTTCGAGTTAAGTGTGTAGTTTC
Organism: Allium fistulosum; assembly: GCA_030737815.1. Classification (NCBI taxonomy): domain Eukaryota; kingdom Viridiplantae; phylum Streptophyta; class Magnoliopsida; order Asparagales; family Amaryllidaceae; genus Allium; species Allium fistulosum. Next base: position 504,069,183 of record CM060903.1, on the reverse strand, counting down.
TTTGAGTCATTTCATTTTGAACCTCAGTGTTGTTTGATGTCACCGTATATCAACCAATATATTGCTTATGCTACTGCATCCATTAAGTTGATGTGATCACTTGTATGTGTGTCTTGTTATTGTGTTAAGTCTGGTTCATGTCGCACCGGCTTGTTTGTGTCATTTAAGGTCTGGATTTGTTCTTGTAGTTATGTTCATGCCCGAACATTGCCTTTGTTATTGAATCTGGAAACCGCTTTCCTTGTGCGTTGATCTGGTCTGCATGCATGTTGAGTTATTTTGGTCGAGACTTCATGTAGCTTTGAGTCTGCACTCTGGTTTACTTGAGTTAGTTTGTTCTTTGCTTTTTGTTCCATGATTTGCATCCTTGTACTTGTGCTTGTACTTGATCATTCTGTGATGTTTTGTTTTTATATTGCGCCTGAGTTGAATCCAGCTTTTTCTTGGGTTTGACCTTGTGCTCACCTGTCCCTGCGATTTTTGACAAGCAAGTGTATATCGGTGTGCACGACCTTGTGGCATGTACAGTGATACACTGTGCATGTCACAAGTTGTTTGTGTAAGATGGATTAAAAATAAATGATGACGAACAACCCAAATAACCGAGGCAAATAATATTTTCAAAGCACACACTTCATTGTGCACTACAAAAATATTTCTTTTTTCAATTTTACCGTGTTAGTGTTTATTTTGCAGATAGTTCAGATGCTGGATACAGGCTGGAACCGAGTTGAAGATCAAATACGAGTGTGAGTGAACATGTAGTGAGGTGATAATTGTAAATTAAAAAATGTGTTGTAATTGAAATGTATTGTAATTGAAAATATGTAAATGTAGTGAGAGCTCAAATTTGTACTATTTGAATTTGTAATAAAATATTTGTTGAATAAAATATTTGTTTAAATATGAATTCTGAGTTATTTATTTTATTCAACATTCATTTATTTAATTATGTAAAAAATAAAATAGTACAACAACAAATACATTTAAATATATATATATATATATATTATCAAATAGAAATCATAAGCTATTTTATTCTATAATCTCTCCCTTTTGATGATAACAAACATATATTAAGATTTGACTCTATTAAATGTATTTGGTCTTGATGGAGTCTATTAGCTCCCTCTATTTGAATGCTCCCCCACAACAAAGCTCCCCTTACACAGATGCGTGTAGTTAAAACTGAAAAATTAATTAAAAATAACTTTGAATAAAAACACTCTTGAATATTAGTAAGGATATCGCTCAAAAATCAAAATCTTAACCTCTCTCCCCCTTTTGTTATCATAAAATAATAATAATAGTAATTGAAATAGCTACGATTTTGATTGAAAATATAAAATCAAATCAAGAGGGAAATATTAATTTCAATTTCCAATTAATCAAACAAAAATCATAATATAATTAATTAGAGACAAAATCCACTTAAGAGAAATGGTAGGATTATGGAAAATTTTATATAGTGACAAGAGTTTGATATATTTCAATAAAGGAATAATTTGTGCATTTTCTATTTTCAAATATTATACAAAAAATGTGAAGCACTTACTAACCATGCATAACCGTTAGGACTTTTAAATGAGGTTAGTAGTTACCCTTTTTTTTTTTAAAAAATATGTCAAGTATTTTCTAACTATGCACAACCGTGAGGACTTTAAAATGAGATTAGAATATACTTGATATTTATCCCTTTCTTATATGCATCCCATCCATGCATAACTGCGAGGACTTTTAAATAAGAATGGAAGACCATATATAGAAATTCAATTAATTCACCCATGCATAATCGTGAGGACTTTTAAATGAGAGTGAATACTTTAGGATATAATTATTTTACAAAAAAATATTTCCTTATTTTGAAATACCAAATTATGCACACTATATTATGATGTATGGATTGACAGAAAGGTGAAAGTGATAGAAATGATCAGAGAATAAGTACTAATCTATAAATATTATAAAATTTGTTTAATTTTCATGAAATTATAAAATTATACTTCCTCTTGTTATGAGATATATTTTAATCACTATCCATCACTTTTCAAGCACTATAATAATTTTGATAAGTTCCAAAAGATTCGATTAGTCAATGATTATCTTTTCTAGAGTAAATCTCTTATGGAAATAAACTAGAGTATTTTTATCATGATGAAAGCCCGAGTTTCAAAAATTAAAATAAGTGAAAATCAATTTTCTGTAAGGGGGGTTTTGTGAAAATGACTTCTAGTTGAAAATCAATATAAATAATTAAATAATTGCAAAAATGATTTCAACATGAGATGATATTAGATACCACTTGTATTTGAGATATTCATGGTGATATATAGTGGTATATAAGAAAAACATGTACTCCTCAACACTAGAATTGTTTTTTGAAATTTTCAGCACGTCCATTTATATCAAGCACAAGTAAAGTAATCTATATTGAGCAAAAAAACACATTCAAAAAAAATTCGTCAAAGCAGTTTTTTCATGACATTCCAAAGTGAATCAATAAAAAACTAAAAACAGAAAAGTTGTAGCATTATCAGTTAGCTTTACAGAACTTCAAGAATTTTACAAATCGGAGTTAAGAAGTTCAAGATATGGTAGAAATACTTCAACAATGTCGATGAAAACATAATTAACAATATGTGAACAAAATTGAGTTAAGAGATCATACCTCACTTTTCTTCGATGCCGTGATATCCGAAATGCGATGATCTGCATCTAATCTTTATAAGCTAGGGAACATTTAAATTTTAGTTTATCAATCACCTAGAACAACTCGAAATCTATCTCCATCAAATTTGTTCCTTAGCTCACTTATGTGTCTAAATTTTGGAGGAGGCAAGTGGTCTAACTAAGGATGTAGGACCACTATTATTATCTATTGAAATCTTTGGTACCCAAATTTGTCTATATAACAAACCGTTAGCATCTACAATTATACCCTTGGGAATCCAAATTTGTTTAAATTTCAAACCATTTATATTCATACTTTTTGGAATCCATATTTGTTTAACGGTTTTGTGTTTGTATATATTTCGACAATTATTCTTGCTATGTCCAATATTTCCACACTTTACACATTTTGATATCACACTTTTCCCCTTAACAGTGTTATTAGTCGTTTGTTCATATTTTGACACTTTCGCTAATCCAAATCCTTTCCTTTTATTCACGAAGAGTTGATTTTCTAAGAGCATATTAAATGATTTTTCTCTAGTGAAAAAATTCCGAGTAATCAACTCGAGTTTATTAACTTTGGATTTTAAAAGTTTGTTTTCATTTATTAGCTTCGAACAACAACTAATGGTACTATCTCTCTTTTCAAAATAATTCATTTTCAAGCCCATATTTTCATTTTCAAGCCCATATTTTCATTTTCAAGCACTTTAATTTTAGTCTTAATTTCTAGCATCTCAGTTTCAAAGAGTTTGAGTTTTTTAACTTCAATTTTTTCAAAATCCTTGATTTTTTCAGTCTTCTTTTCAAACTCTTGGTTTAATCAAATAATTTCGGATTTGCTCAAAATCACGTTTTCTCTTTCAAGGGTTTTGAAATTTTCGTTGACCACTTTTAATTTCTGTTCAAAAATCGCACGTTTAGAACTTTCCGACCTTTTAAAACTATCCAACTCTTTTTGCAAAATATTATTTTTACAAATCAACTCAGTTTTGTTTTTCTTCCGAATTAAAATTTCGTTTTCTAACTTTTGAAAGTTTTCATGAAAACAAGCAAATTCTTTTCATAGTCCAAACACCTTTTGCAATTAGAATTTTTTTTTCTTAATATTTTTAAGCTCATTTTCCAAATCATTATTTTTCTGATGCAGCTTAGATTGTTTCCTTTTCAACTTATTTTTTTTCATCTCAAGAGCTTCATTATTTTTAATTAATTTTCGGCACAAGAGAACTAAATCACTGAATGAAAGATCACTTATCTCATCGGCTATTGAATCTTCATCACTGCCGTCTTTTGAAAATCCTATCAAGCACGTTTCTTCAACTGAGTTGATTGTGGAGGATTTCTCACCGTTGTTGACTTTTGCACCGTATATTGCATTAAAAGTATTCCAGGTTTCCTGTGCACTTTCACAATGAGAGATATGGTTAAAATTATCTCGATTAATATGAGAATATAATATATGCATAGTAAGAGCATTAATCGAAGTATTTTTCTTGTCTACTATATCACACCCATTTTTAATAATATCCCAACATTTAGAATTAATAGATTTTAAATAAAATTCCATTTTTAATTTCCAATTTAAAAAATCCATTCCATCAAAAATAGGGGGAATAATATTGGACCGACTCTCGCTAGATTTGCAACTAGGGTTAAACATCTATGCTATTAATCCTTGCTCTGATACCACTTGTAGGATCGTTTTCACCCTAGGGGGTGAATAGGGTGTACTAATAATAATAGAAATTAATGCGGAAATAAAAACAATAATAGAAAGTAATGTAGTAGAGATCACACACAAATTTACCCAGCTTCGGCAATAACCTGCCTATGTACTGCCCCCAAGGTTTCTACTAGAAATCATGCAGTCAGATGCTTACACATGTAAACTTGCGACACCCGCTACTTGACTAACCTAACTCTATGCTCAAAACACTGCCACAACTCAGCAACTGAGTTGCGAATTCTCAAACTACACCCTGTAGTTTGTACCTAGTCACACGACTATAAAGATACACAATTTAAAAGGAACATTACAAATGAAAATAAATAAACTAAACAGACATGCTATATTAAAATTGAAGCCCGAAATAAACAATAGAAGTTGGCCCAATAAATAATAAAAGGAGTTTGGTTTGCTTTTGTTTGTGCCTTCTTTTGGCCGATCGTTCCTCCTTTTGAATTTAGGGTTCTCTTCAAAATTGAGGCGTCGCTTAATTATTGATCGATTGAAGTGATTATTATGCTTTGATTGGCTTTGTCAATCGACTCCTTGGCTGATGATTGCTCACGGTCGCTTCATGATCGAGTTCGAATTTGAATAAAATTGGTATGTGATTTTATCTATTATTTCTCTGTTCATTTGTTTGAACTTGAACTCGATGAATGCCAATGATGATTTTGAGTTTAATTTATAGGGTTCGAACACCCTATATTTTCGTTCGTATTTTTTGTTTGAATTCTTCATGTTGCTATGCTTGGCCATTGATTTGTAATCAAACGTTGGTGATGATTTCTGACTTGTTCTTAGTTGAATATTGCTTGAATAGTTTAAGTCGGTTCCTTCTTTTGCTCCTACGACTTCGGCACTTTGAAGTTTGATATAAACTTGACTTGTTCATTTTGAAATCTACGACTCTTTGATGTATTCATATATTTGAAAGTTCTTTCCAACTTTTCTATGTTGATGCTTGAATAATTTTGCACTCTGATCACATTAATTTTGAACACAGAAAAGATGAATTTGAAATTTTCACTTAAGTTACCTATTGTTGAATTTCTAAGCCGTAATCACTTGTTGGAGTCTGATTTAATGTGTGTCACCTCCATGTATATACATACATTTATGTATGCATATATGTGTGTGATGTGATGTGCCTATGCTCTATCTCATATGTAGAACTGGCGCACTTGATGTCTTCTGCTTGAACTGATATATGTGTGCTCCAGTCTTTATACATTTTGAGTCTGCACTTGAAACTGAATTTCATATATATGTTGAAACTGACTGTGTTTATCTGTACATATATATGATGCCTTGCATTCATGTTGGTTATGACTGGTATCATCCTTTGTATATATCTGGTTCCATTTGATGGTCTGCATTGTGATTGGTTCCATTTGAATGCTTGTAGTACCTCATGTACTTGTTCCATTGTGTTCTGGTTTCACATGTTAATTTATTGTTTGTACACCACTGGGTAATTTGGTATGCTTCATCAATATATATGCATGTGTATACATATATATGCATATATGTATACATGTGTTTATGTACTGTCATGTTGTATTGCTCTGACCAATGTCCGGTGGTCTACATTTTATGAAGTCTTATTTTCCATTGCTTTATTCTTGTGCATGACTGGTTCTGGTTGCTTTGAGATTCTGTATCTGGTCTGGTGGAAGGTTTGCAGATTTGAGCATGTTTGGTTTCATGTGTAGTTCCTTTTGGTTATGACTTGGTCTTGTCTGAATTTGCTCATTAGAGCTGCTGTCTGGTTTCTCTTGAGATCATGTTCCATATTGTTTTCATACTTCAAGCTAAGTGTGCAGTTTCTTCGAGTCATTTCATTTTGAACCTCAGTGTAGTTTGATGTCACTGTATATCAACTATTATATTTCTTATGCTACGCATCCATTGACTTGCTCTGATCACTTGTATGTGTGTCTTGTTATTGTGTTGAGTCTGGTTCATGTTGCACCGGCTTGTTTATGTCATTTAAGGTCTGGATTTGTTCTTGTAGTCATGTTCATACCCGAACATTGCCTTTATTAGTGAATCTGAAAACTGCTTTCCTTGTGCACTGATCTGGTTTGCATGCATGTTGAGTTATTTTGGTCGAGACTTCATGTAGCTTTGAGTCTGCACTCTGGTTTACTTGAGTCAGTCTGTTCTTTTGCATTTTGTTCCATGATTAGCATCCTTGTACTTATGCTTGTATTTGATCATTCTGTGATGTTTTTTTAATATTGCACCTAAGTTGAATCCAGCTTTTTCTTAGGTTTGACCTTGTGCTCACCTGTCCCTGCGATTTTAACAAGTAACTGTATATCGGTGTGCACGACCTTGTGGCATGTACAATAATACATTGTGCATGTCACAAGTTGTTCGTGTAAGATGGATTAAAAATAAATGATGACGAACAACCCAAATAACCGAGGCAAATAATTTTTTCAAAACACACACTTCATTGTGCACTACAAAAATATTTCCTTTTTCAATTTTACTGCATTAGTGTTTATTTTGCAGATAGTTCAGATGCTGGACATAGGCTGGAACAGAGTTGAAGAGTAAATATGAGTGAGAGTGAATATGTAGTGAGGTGATAAATGTAAATTAAAAATGTGTTGTAATTGAAATTGTATTGTAATTGAAAATGTGTAAATGTAGTGAGAGCTCAAATTTGTACTATTTGAATTTGTACTAAAATGTTTGTTTGAATAAAATATTTGTTTAAATATAAATTCCGTGTTATTTATTTTATTCAACAAACATTTATTTAATTATGTGAAAAATAAAATAGTACAACAATAAATACATTTAAATGAATATATATATATATATGTTTATTATCATCAAACAAAAATCATAAGTTATTGTACTCTACATGCTGTTTTTGGAATTTGTGATTTTGTTTCATATTCATGTGCTTCTGATATTATGGATACCATTAACATTACCGTATTTTTTCACCGGAAGTTAATACTATAGATGACTACAGCATCTGTAGCGCTTAGCTTCGGGCCTCCAGATAAGGGATGTTACGTAAACCTACATTATTAATGAAGGCCTTATAGTCAAATCATGAAATTGAATTCACAAGGTGTACATATTTAATTTAATAATACAACAAATGCTCATAAACTATCTGAGCATATATAATCAATTAACAAACAATAGTCAATGCTCCTAAATTGGACGAGCATGACTAATCAAACAATAATTGAATATTATCATTCCCTAACAAAATAATACATCATAAATAACTATATTAAATTTTTGAAAATTAATCTTTTATATATAAAATATAATCCTAAGTAAAATTATTTCATTTACCAATTCCAAAAACAATACTGTGTCGGTTTGCCTTATCAAATTATTTAGAAACCACTATAGATACAGTTGTACCTTCTGTATCAATCAAAATTGATAAACCACTCAACTGATCAATCAACACAATATAAAACATTTTTATAGCACTAACAAATACATGCTCTTACACACACACACACACACACACTCTCCCTCAAACTCATTCTAGGGTGTTACTAACCCTATCTCTAACGGGTCTACCCAACAAAGTCTAGGTGTTCGCTCAACCTAAGCTCTAATACCATGTTGTATCGATCGCCCTTTTCGATCATCAAAAGTTGAAACTAATATATCTGCAGTATTTATGTGTCGAGCATCTGAGTGCCAAAAAGATAAATTGTTGGAGGTGAAAGAAAGAAAAGAAAGAAAAAAAAATCTCGCATTACGAGTAATATATGATATACACATGATCTTTACAAAAGAAAACTGTAATATACATACATTAATCAAAGTAAACTAACATATCATCAATCTGGACAGTTATTAAAGCCTGTCCTTATAAATGCTAATAAATACAAAACAAGAAAAGTAGTGGAAAATAAAATATGTGAATACATCTTGGAGGAATCCAGATCGTCTCCTGAAGCTCCAAAGCATCCATAACTAAATCTAAAATATACACGGGGTTGACCCGAGCAATATAAGAAAATAACGGTCGGATCAGTCTGGTAAACCAGCATAAGAAACTTAAATCATATGGATTTTTAATGTTATAAAACCTTTCAAAAATACAGGTATCTCGTAATACCATGCCACACATGAACATGGACAAGTTTTTACCTTACAATAACCAAACTATTTTTTTAGAAAATCTAGTGATATTATAATAATGTCAAGGTTTTAAATAAATATTTAACATAGCCGGAATGGTTACATTAATTACATTCAACGACATATTTAGTAAACAACTAAGTCCTTAAAGACATGTATTTAGTAAACAACTAAGCCCGTAAAGGCATATTTAGTAAACAACTAAGTCCGTAACAGCGTATACTTATCTCAACGGATAAGTATATTCACAAATCATTATGAAAGATTTCATATTTCAAACGCATACTTAAATGAGTCAAAAACAAATGTCACTTAAAAAGATTGTTTACGATAAATCCAAACCACTTTTCTTTTAGTGTAAGTAAATGGATCGCATGGTAATTAGACCAAATATACTCACCACCACTTTCCGATTTCAAAAATGTACTATCTCTCGATTAACAATAAAGTCGGACAAGTTAATAAACTATCCTTGCCTCGATGTACCTTCTTAATTCTCACAAATAGATACGAGTTACCATACCTCAAAATTTGATGTTAAGTATGAAAAGAATACTTTCTATACAACCATAAATTAAAATGACCATTTATAGAAATCAAATTTCATTCCTTTTATAAAACCCCTTTTTATAAATCTCTTTTATATTTAAAAACTTCTTTTATAGATATCCTTTCTATTTATAAAACTCCTTTTACAAATCTTCTAATTTTATATCTTATATACTTATCACAAATCTTCAGTTTCAAGATCGGACTAAATACATTCCATAAAACGATCGTTTCATATATCACTACAAATTCACAAATGTGATTTATTATTCCAATTTACCAAAATGATATCGTTCCCCTTTATAATTTATCATTTATAAATATAATCTTTATTTATAAAATATCGTTTATAGATCTATCTTTCGATAAAACAATTTATATACAGCATTTCACAAATATTTATTCCAAAATATTTCTACCTTCTTCTAAAACAGAATCACTTTATTATAAAAGATAAACCCCCTTTTTCTTTATTGAAATAAATATTCGTTATTATATTAACTTTTATGCATAATAAATACCTTCCGAAATACTTTTAAAATATTCCCATAAAAATTAAAAGAGACTAACAAAAATGTAGGAGTAAAATAGTGAAGTTCAAACATCATTTCTAAATAAAATGCCATAAAAAATTCCAAAAATTACATTTAAAATCATCTTCGAAGCAAAATATTTTTCAAATCAAAACAGCAAATAATAGTATTTCAAAATACTATAACGAGGCTTGGAACTACCATGGCACTTAACAAGTGCTATCATTGATCTACACTAAAAGAGTTCAACTTTTTCAATATATCAAAGTCATATCCAATATGGCTAAGCTACCAAGCTTTGACATTCAACCATTTATACAACAAATATATAAATGAAACTAAAATCATAGTGGTGATGAATCTGGATCCCTCTACGAATTCTTTGAGTTCCATGTATTTCATTTATATGTCATCCGCTTTCCAAAGCGGGAATTCAACCAAAGAAATCATTCGAGCAGACAAATAATAATTTATATCAACATATATATCATATAGAGTTCATACAAATGTGAGTTAACTCGACAAAATTGTATCCAACGCTTATGCGTTCCTGCTTGATCAAAAATCGAACGGCGTTCAATTTTAGCTCAAAATCCTACTTGTTCCAAACTTGACGAAATCAACTCCAATGCGTAGATAACACTCCTACGAGCATAATGATAAAGACCGTGCCTCGATTGGACCTCATATGCAAGAGTTATTGATTTTATAAGAATTTAATTAAATAAAACTTAAATTAATTAACTTAATAAATTAATTAACTTACTAATCCATCTTCCCCAATGCCTAATCCTCTCCACAATACACACATAATTCACCTCCAACCTATACACACACACACTGATACGGAGCCATGGTTGATGAATCGACGAACGGATTTTGCCATCGCGCTACACTTTATGCATGCCTCACTTCCAACCCCACCTCGACACGTCCGCACCTCCCCCTCGATTCACGACATGTAGCCTAAGTCACGACAAACCTAAGTCGCATTTCATTATGTCGAGCCGCACCCTATAATGCTCCTATATGCTCGTCTTCACAAGAGAAGCACCTGCCACCTTCGCCTTAGCCAATTGTCGCTTAAATCTCCGACAATCCCTAACCCTACTACGACCTCAAAAATCGAGCTCCGCCGATCACCATCGCATGTGATTTTGACACCATGGATTCGAAGCTCCCACTCACACAAGCGCAACAGATCCAATGCCATTTGATTCCGTTAACTACGACTTCGGGTTTAACTCAGTCTAGGGTGGTGGCTACTTTTGGTTAACAGGGGAAGAAAGAAAGAGGAAAAGAGAACTGATGAGAGAGCGAAATGAGGAGGGGTTATTTATAATAAATATAAATTATTATTTAAATTCTCAAATTAAAATGTAACGCGTTTCGAGCTCGCACGATCACACTGCACATATGATCGCCACGAAACTAGTTAGCGTACGTCGTCTTATTATTCTGGTTCCGATGGCACTAGTTTTGTCAAAATCCAAGACTGCTCCGGGATGACAATTTCATGCTTTTCGAGACCGTTTATCGAAAAACAATTTTTGGTCTCATCGTCAATATTCAAACTATTTATTTTTGTAAATATTTTTCTAAAGCAAGTTCACTGATATTATTTACTAATTAAAAGAAGTAATTAAGCTTTTAAAATCAATTATTTAATTACATAAAATTAACTAAATATTTACAATCAAAATGATAAAATTTCGGATCGTTACAGTATTGTTAGAGTTTGAGCAGAAATGTCGGGTATTGTTAGGATTATACTCAAGTTTAAAGTCTCACATTGCAAGATATATTAAAGTAGTTCTCTTTATATACTAATACTCAACCTGCTAAACAAAGTTGACGCAGCAGCGGAATACAAAAATTGATGATACGATGAAAGTAGCAATCGGTGGATTGATGAATACTGGAATGCCCAAATTCGTTGATCCGAAGATACCGAATTCTAGCTATCTCTGACACGTTTATCGCACACGATACCATGAGGAGAGATCTACAATTCTTCGAGCGTTGATCAAGCGCACTTGATTCCGCGAATTGGCTTCAACGATCGAAGATTCGAGCGCACTCGAATGTCGAAGGTGGAGATAGGAGATTACACTCGACTACCAATTTGGATGAAAGCACAAAGCTAACAAAAACGAAATTTTATTCAAATTAACTAAACTATTACAAATGGCACCACCGGCCTATTTATAGAAGTTACAACACACGCCACAGAAAAGGTACAACTCATAAGTCGTCCACGACTCAAGACACCACATGACTCACCTTAGGTCGTATGCGACCTAACAGACCTTACGACTTAAGAACGTATTACAAACACATTACAACATAATTCCAACGACATACGACTTATAATGAACGACTTAAAAACATACGACTTAACAATATGTTTAACAACTTAAGAAATATACGACATATTACAACATACGACTTATACAACTCACACGACCTAAAAATGAACGGCATCTAGAGCGAGCGACCTAAAAATGAACGGCATCCCCATCAGTGATCTAAAAGAAGCGGCTTCAGAAAAACTTTGCGACCTAAGTATTCACGACCTAAGGCTTCATGACTTAAAGCCTCACGACTTATAGTGAACGGCTTATCTCCCCAGACCTTCCCATGACCTAGCATAGGTCGTAACTCGTTAAGTCGTTCGAGCGCCTTTCCCTTTAGCTTGTTAACTCGCGGTTCTCCACTAGGTCGTTCACGACTTATGGCTTCTTTAGGTCAGTCACGACTTAGTCCCTTTAGTTTGTTAACTCGTAGTTCTCTACTAGGTCGGTCACGACTTATGGTAAGTCGGTCACGACTTAGTACTTCCTCGCGAACTTCCTTGCTAGCTCCTATGGTCTTAGGTCGTAAACGACTCAACCTTTCTGAGCGACTTAAGATTTCGTTAGGTCGGTCATGACCTAACACTTGACCTGCATCATCCTCCCCTGGTTGGGAGAAATTCGTCCTCGAATTTGCATCTTCCTCCTCCGTAACACACTCATCCCCATGGTACGGAACTAAGTGTTTGACGTTAAACACATCAGAAGTATGAATATTATTCGGCAATTCCAATTGATACGCGTTCTCATTGATTTTCTTCAAAATTTTTACTGGACCAATCTTCCGTGCTTTCAATTTATTGTACATTCCCACCGGAAAACGATCTTTTGTCAACACTGCATAAACCAATTCACCTTACTCAAAGTTCATACTCCTTTGCTTCAAATCTGCGGACCTTTTATACTTCTCATTCGCCTTCTCTAATCGCTCCTGAACGATTTTATGACATTCAGTCAACCCTTCAACAAAATCAGCAGCTCGCTTGACTGTCCCCTTTGGTTGTGGTATTACCGTTAAATCCAACGGCCCCTTCGGCAAACTAGAATTTACAATCTGGAATGGGCTGAATCCAGTACTCCGGTTTACTGTATGATTGTGTGCAAACTTAGCTTGACATAACTTCATATCCCAACTCTTCAGATTATCTTTTACCAGACATCGCAATAAATTTCCCAGCGATCTGTTAACCACCTCCGTTTGCCCATCAGTTTGTGGATGGTAAGCGCTACTAAATTTCAGCTTCGTTCCGACCATCTTCCACAAACTTAGCCAAAAATGACTCAGAAAACGAGTATCCCTATTCGACACAATAGATTCTGGCAATCCATGAAGTCGATATATCTCTTTGAAAAATAACTGAGCAACATGAACAGCATCCGCCGTCTTCTTGCAAGCAATAAAGTGTGCCATTTTCGAAAATCGGCCAACCACAACATATATAGAATCATTACCACGCTGCATTCTCGGCAATCCCAACACAAAGTCCATACTCACATCTACCCATGGTTTAGTTGGTACAGGTAACGGCATATATAATCCAGCATTGGTCGTAGTTCCTTTCGAAACCTGACAGATATGACATCGCCCCACAAACCTTTCCACTTCTTTCCTCATTGATGGCCAAAAGTAAGATTGAGAAATCAATTGTAAAGTACGATCTCTGCCCACATGTCCTTCCTCATGCAACTCCTTACAATCTTCATACGTAAGCTGCACTCCGGTATACATAATCGATTTCCCTTAAAAAGAAAACCATACACCATTACAAACTCATCCGTCTTTCCCTCCTTGACTTCATCAACAAACTTTGCAAAGTAAGGATCATCGACAAATATTTCTGGCAACACATCAAACCCTGTTACTTCAATCTTCATTGTAGTCAACACATGATTCCTTCTGCTCAACGCATCCGCAACATGATTCGTCACTCCCGATTTGTGTTTCACAACAAACGTAAACTGTTGCAGATATGCAATCCATGATGCATGTCTCGCTGAAATCTTGTCTTGCCCTTGTAAATGCTTTAACGCCTCATGATCAGTATAAAGAACAAACTCTTTTTGAAATAGATAGTGTCTCCAGTGTTTAATAGCTTGCACAACAGCATAAAATTCCACATCATATGTACTATATCTCATCTTCGCTCCTGATAACTTCTCACTGAAATATGCAATAGGACGCCCCCTCTGACTCAACACCCCTCCAATTCCAACCTTTGATGCGTCAGTATGTAATTCAAACAATAACTGAAAATCAGTTAATGATAGAATTGGTGCTATCGTCAACAGTTCCTTGATTTTTTCAAAAGCATCCTCTGCTTCCGTTGTCCATGCAAACTGTTTACCCTTCATACAATCTGTAACAGGTGCCATCACACTACTAAAGTGTGGAATAAACCTTCGATAAAATGAAGCCAACCCGTGAAAACTACGAACTTCCGTTATCGTCTTGGGTTGCGGCCAATCTCTAATAGCTTCAACTTTACTTTGGTCCACCTGTATTCCTTCTTTCGATACAACATACCCCAGAAATAAAACACTCCTCGCCATAAAACACACTTCTTCGTAGCAGCGTAGAATTGTTCTTCACGAAGGATAATTAACACTTTCCTCAAATGCTGAACATGCTCCTCTGTACTAGTACTGTAGATCAGAATATCATCAAAGTAAACTACCACAAATTTCCCAATGTACGGCCTGAAAATTTGGTTCATCACCCTCATGAATGTACTCGGTGCATTCGATAGACCAAACGACATCACCAGCCATTCATACAATCCTTCCCTCGTCTTGAATGTTGTCTTCCATTCATCCCCTGGTCTAATGCGAATCTGATGATAACCACTTTTAAGATCAATCTTCGAAAAGATCACAGACCCACTGATTTGATCTAACAGATCATCAAGCCTCGGCATCGGAAATCTGTATCTGACTGTTATCTTGTTCAATGCTCTACTATCTGTGCACATCCTCCACGTTCCATCCTTCTTGGGTACCAATAAAGCTGGTACTGCACAAGGACTCAAACTCTCTACTTTTACTTCTCCTCCTTTCCTCAACCAAGCAAGTTTATATGGACTAGGATGTTTCTCCGTTTTCAGTTTCAACTTTCTCACAGCTTCCGTTGAAATGATATTATCACAACTCCCAGCATCAATGACAAATTTACAGACCTATCCCAAAATAGTGCATGTTGACTGAAAGATGTTACTCCTCAACCAACTCGACTCTTCCTCCTGCTTCGGGGTTAAACAAGATCTTCGTAGCATCAGATTACATCCCTCGTCTCCCGACACTTCTTCCTCCTCATCACGCTGTGAATTGAGATCTTCTTCGACATCCTCATCTTCCACTTCAACAATCATAGTTCTCTTCTTCGTTTTTGGACATTCGCTGCTCTTATGACCCATTTCCTGGCAATTATAGCATTTGAAACCATTATTGGCTTTCGTCTTTCCAACCTCATTCATAACTGGTTTTGCAACAGCTTTTGAAACATTATAACTTCCACTAACACCCTTCACTTGATTGTTGGAATTTGTAAACACACCACCTCCTCGTCTTCCCTGTTTCTCCCAAGCCAATGCTTTCTGGTGTGCTTCCGCTACAGATCTGGGATCAAACATATTTACCATGTCTTGAATCTGCATACGCAACCCTCCAACAAATCTAGCTGTTAATTGTTCCTCTGTCTCCATGATATCGTTCCTTGCAATCATTTGATAGAATTCATCAGCATAGTCATTAATAGACTTCATTCCTTACCTCAAGTTTTGCAGCCTCTGATACATAAGCGATTGATAATTGTAAGGTAAGAATGTGGCTTTCATCATTTTCCTCATCTTTTCCCATGATTCAACCTTTGACTTCCCCATCCGTTCACGTGTAAGTTTGGTTTGCTGCCACCATGCCAAAGCTCTACCCCTCAACCTTGTAGCAACCAACTTCACTCTACGATGTTCTAGAACTTCCTTGAAGTCAAAAATCTCCTCCACATTAGACAACCAATCAAGAAATTCTTCGGCTTGCATACCACCCTTGAACTCCGGTATTTCAGTTTTCATCCTAGATTCCCACTTGTGATCATACTCCGATTGATTTCTTCCTTGTCCACGTCCTTGTCCATGAACACTACCACCGTCATACTCTTCTTCAAAATCTGATGTATATCGATGTCGATCCTGACCACCAACATCTCTACTACCATCACGTCTTCCACCAACAACCCTTCTATCTACTGTGATAACCCTGATTTTTGTGAATAATTTCATAAGTTAATTTAGTTTATAATTGTTTAAAAATCACATTGAAAAGATAGGAATGGGAAATTGAATTGCAGGTACATGGTTTAAAACATGTACATGTGCACAAGACAGTGTACACATGTACACGAATTTATGTGTAATAAAATTTAGCAGAAATCAATAAATAAATTAAAATAACTGATTTAGAAATACATATGCATAAAGATAGAATTTTGTCTTTAAATAAAATATAGTACAAAGAAAATAAGAGCTAGGCTGAAATAAACTTAAAATTATTTAAAGAAAGAAAGAAAAATAAAAGACTTAGGTATACATAGGTTATACATGTATACAGTCAACCAATTTCTGGAAGAAAACAGAAGTTGCATGGAAGTGGCATGAGTCCCTAAACAAGCACTTTATCTATTTCCAGTAATTTTGTTTAATTAAGAAAAATAAGAAGTCATGCATATGACATGACCGGGGAAAATTAAAAGGGAGAAGCTGATTTCTGAAAAGGAAGAACAAGGACCACATACCCTTTTATTTTCTTGAATCAAACCAGAGGCAGGCTATGTTTTGTATGGGGTAGAACTGACATTGGGTAATTCCATAAACCCTAGTAACAGCCAAGATTTATATAAAAGGCCTAGTATAGTGAGACCATACACATTTTGTTCTTCATTAACCTAGAAAAAATAATATACAAGACATAAACCAGAGAAAAAAATAGGAGAAGGCAGAAGACTAAAAAGGGGTTCATAAGGCATAGGAAGAAGAAGGATTAAGGTGAGTAACCTCACTGAAAACGTTGGCATTAAGTCCTGATTATTGAGGCAGCCTATTTGAACTAATCATTCACTTTCTTTTACAAGTTATGTTTTATGATTGGATGACTTTGGTTTGTTAATGGTTTGTTTAAGTGTAAAACCTCTCTCTGATTTACCCAGAAAAATAAGAGTCATGGATTCATGGTTTAAAATGTTTGTCTGTGATATGGGTTAACTTTGAGATGGAGTGATTTCTTTTATAAGTTTTCTTTATATAGTTGTTTATAAAAATCCCTGGATTCATGTGGTAGATATATGGTCTGAAGATAGAAAGAAATATGGGGCTGTAACATTGTGTTGTTGCTTATGTCTCATATTAATTAAATCAAAAGAGAATGTAGAAGTGCAATGTTGTACATGTGCTGAGCTTCTATGTTTTATGAACTACCCAAATCAAATTATACTTGTGTTTAGCCAGATCATGAATCTGATTGAACCAGAGGTAAGAAAAAAAAAATATCTAGTAAATTACTCAGGACCATATGCTTACATCTGGATCCAGTGAAACCCATAGGAAAAATAATGTGCTAAGAAGTCACATCCATTTTTCATGATTAAATGTTGTTTCTGAAAATATAACTTACCAAACTCTGGATGAATACATGTTGGTTGCATTGTTTATATTTCTCTGATTAAAAAAAAGGTGAGATGCAGAAGGGATTATCACTGTTATGAAAAGGAGATGACACTTAGTAATTTAACTAAGGACTTGGGATCTTAGGGCTACCAAAATATAGCTTGGCAAGGGGAATATTGCAAGCTCACACATGGTATGTTTATACCCAGGGGCCTGAGTGTGCTGGGTTAACAGAGAGATGTCCCAGGCAGTGTGTGTTTTAAAAAAAAAGGAAGTAGCTAAAGACCCTATTACATTTGGTAGTGAACTTTAGAAATAGGTTCAGGAGAGGCTTGGGTAAAATCCCTGATGGCCAGTAAAATTATAAAAGGGGCATGATGACTGAATTGATGATTGCATTGGTTGTTTTAAGATGTCTTATTGATGAATCTTATGATTGTTTTCTATGAACTAAATCACTTTGATATATATAATCTGTTTAACACTGATATGAATGCACATGCCTCACAAAAACATGCACACAGAAGATACTGAGCTTCTTATTCATGCAAAGTACTGGAATACAAATAGAATTGAATAAGATCATGTTTTCAGTTAGATTATTCACACCAGACAAATAGTCTGACCCTTTTGTGTTTATGCACCATTGGGTGTCTCATATTCTTATGGGGCAGCTCATGGTGATTTTGCAGGAAAGTAGGAATTGCTTTGATCAGGCTTTGGATGTTTAACTGCTTAAGGAATTGGATGCTATATTTAAAGATTTGTTGAAGTTAAATTAGATGTTTGGGCTGAATTATGTTAAGCTACTTTGTTTAAATTTACTTAGAAAACTATTGTGTTGTTGAAACTAGTGTTCTGCAAGTCTTGAATCCACATATGTACCAGCTGAAGCTTATATGTTTTTATTTTGCAAAAGTGTTTTGCTAAAGAAGTAGCATTCCTAAATCTCAATAACAGTTAGTTTAAATGGTTGAAAACCTGAGATTGAAAGAATTTGTGGTTTGTATGTATATCTAAAGAACTGACATAAGAAAACCCATGTTTAAGTCAAGAATAAAATATGATAGAAAGGGTTTGAGTTGCTTTGAAAAGAAAACAAAATAGCATGTATTTTGTTACAAAATAGTGCAAACCTGAATAGGGCTAACATAGCCATTTTTCTTGAGCCTGGGTTAAGCCAGCAACCAAGGGTTTTAAATTAAATTTTCAGATCTGTTTCATAACCCAAAGTATAGGACAAACTCAGACAATTATGTTAACAAGAAAGATAAGGCACCTGAATTGCCCACTGACACACACATGCACAGAAACATGCACACACACATGCACAAGTAAAAGCACAGTTTATCCAGTAATAAAATTAGGGGAATTTATGTAAAATGATAAGTCTTGAGACATAAGACCAATAGTCAAGCATTAACCCAAGTTATTTGGAAGAATCTAGTTTTGAGAAATACAGTTGCTATGTAGAGAGTATTTCCTTTAAGTAATACTCAAACAGATTTCTACTCTCAAATTTCTGTACTCTGATTTAAGTAGAAAATGACTTATATATCTTCACATATATAAGTTCAAGATAAAATGAGTAAACCAATATTTTTATATTGACAGAAAGGTCCTGGATAGAAGAAAATTGGAATTAAACATTTTCTTGATTAAATGACCACTGAATAAAAAAAAATTAAGTGGGTCATTTCATTTGGTATCAGAGCTATGTTGTTAAATAACATAGCAAAAATTTTGTATGAATTTGTTTGCATTGGATGTATAGAAGTGTTTACTGCTTTGGATGTTTTTTTAATGTTTACACTATTGATATCTATTATGACAGAATAAGTGATAAATGAAAATGAATTAATCTATAGAGAATTAGGCAAAACAGACTAACCTAAGTGTTATATCCATAGAGCTATGGTAGGACCCAGACATCAAAATGTAGGAACAAGTGAACCACCCATGGTGATTGTGCAAGAATTCATGAGGGCCATAAGAGATGGAGTAGGCAACAGGCAGGAAAATCCACATGAGGAACTTTCCAAACTACTCAAGACTTTTACCAATCTTGGAGTTAAAACATTTGATGGCACATAAGGAGTTATGGGGGTTCAAAATTGGCTTAGAATTTTGGAAAGAATCTTTGCAGACATGCAAGTTGAAGACCAAAGGAAGAGGCAAATTGCATCCAGGCAATTGAGAGGAGCAGCTTTGGATTGGTGGGAGGTTATCATAACTGGAAGACCTGAAGGAGAAGTAACATGGGATCAATTTAAAGCAATGTTGGAAGGCAGATTTATCCCTGCATCAGCTAAGGAGTCTTTACTGGAGAGGCAAGGGACTATGAGTGTCACTGAGTACACTCAGAAGTTTGAATCATTGGCAAAGTATGGTGCAGTGCTCATCACTACTGAGGAAGCTAAGAATGACAGATATATTCAAGGGTTGAACCCTAGCCTTAGTAGAGCCATGCTACCATACAAGGATAAAACTTTTGATCAAGTTTTGGATTTGACTCTGAGCATTGAACAACATGATAAAGCTAGAGAGAATTTCAGGGCATTCAAAAATAATCAAAACAAGAAGGGAAAGGGTAAATTTCACCCTTATGATAAGAAGAAAACAGACATAGCTTCCACCAAGAAACCAGAAGAAGCCAGAACTGCTGAAGTTAAGAAGAGGATCACTTGTTACAACTGTGGTCAAGAGGGGCACATGAAAAATAGGTGCACCAATCCTAGACCAGCATCCTTCAAGTGTCACCAGTGTGGAAAGGAGGGTCACATAAGGAGGAACTGTCCAGAGTTTAAGCAAGGAAAAGTAGGAACCTTGGAAGGGAAAGGTAAAGCAACTGAGGGACCAAATGTTGAGAACCATGGCCAAGTTGAAGGTACTTTGCTCATACACTCAATACCTTTTGTAGTAATGTATGATACTGGGGCTACACACTCCTTGATTTCCCATGATATTGTACAACAACTAAAATTAAATTGTATGATTGTTGATAAGCCATTGCTTATTAGAAGCCCTATAGGTAGTTCATGTGTTCTGGGTGTGATATGTAAGCAACTGGGATTGAACATAGGGGGACATGTGTTTGAGTCAGACCTATATGTGTTGCAATATCCGGGCATAGGGATTATTTTAGGGGTTGATTGGTTGAGTAGATATAAGGCTATCATTAATATGGAGGCATCCACCATATCATTGAAAGTTTCTGATGGACAAAGAATAGTTGTTCTCTGTGAGGCAAACAAAAATAGAAGTATAGCCAACCTTTCTAAATTGTCAAATGAAAAACCCATGCCTGCACTAGAAGAGATCCCCATAGATAATCAATATGTTGATGTGTTTGGTGAAGTGAGAGGAGTTCCAAACCACAGACCAGTTGAGTTTTCAATCAAGATAATTCCAGGAGCTAATCCAGTGGTTAAAAGACCAACTAGAATGGGGCCTAAGGAGTTGATGGAGCTGAAAAAGCAATTAGTTGAACTAGAAGGAAAAGGTTTTATTAGACCCAGTAGCTCATCATGGGGAGCACCAGTAGTCTTTGTTAAGAAACAAGATGGATCCCTTAGGTTATGTATTGACTATAGGGAATTAAACAAAGTCACAGTTAAAAATAAATATCCCTTACCAAGAATTGATGATCTCTTTTATCAATTGAGTGGTGAAAAAATATTTTCTAGACTTGATTTAGCTTCAGGCTTTCATCAGATGAAATTAGAAGAGGAAAGTATAAAGTATACAGCCTTTAACACCAGATATGGACTTTATGAATTTTTAGTAATGCCATTTGGTTTAACAAATGCTCCTTCCTATTTTGTTGATTTGATGAATAGGATTTTTAGAGAATACTTGGATAAGTTTGTATTAATATTTATTGATGATATACTAATTTACTCTAAGTCAGTTAGAGAGCATGAAAACCATTTGCATATGGTATTTGAGAAATTGAGACAGGAAGACTTGAAAGCAAAGTTTTCAAAATGCACTTTTTGGCAAAATGAAGTGAATTTTCTAGGCCATATTATATCAGAAAAAGGAATAGCTGTGGATTCCAATAAAGTCATTGCAGTGCAAGCTTGGAAAAGGCCTACTAATGTCACTGAAGTCAGATCATTCATGGGAATGGCTGGTTACTATAGAAGATTTATAAAAGATTTTGCAAAAATCTCAATTCCATTAACCAGATTGACTAGGAAAAATCAAGTGTTCACTTGGACTGAGGAGTGTGAAAAAGCCTTTGGGAAATTAAAGGAAGCACTGGTACAAGCTCCAATTCTTAAAGTACCTGAGGGAAATGAAAACTTGGTGGTGTATACTGATGCAAGTGGACAAGGGCTTGGGGCAGTGTTGATGCAACAACATCAAGTAATAGCTTATGCTTCTAGGAAGTTGAAACCAAGTGAGGTAAGGTATGCTACTCATGACCTTGAATTGACTGCCATAGCGTATGCTCTTAAATTATGGAGACACTACTTGTTAGGAGCAAAATTTGAAGTGTATACAGACCATAAATCACTTAAATATTTGTTTTCACAAAAAGAATTAAATATGAGGCAGCAAAGATGGATTGAACTCTTAGCCTCATATGATTTTGAAATATTGTACACACCTGGTAAGGCTAATAAAGTAGCAGATGCCTTAAGTAGAAAACATGCTAAAGTGGCTAGATTAATGATAGAAGAGTTTAACACTTTATCATTATTAATTGATTCAGAGATAGGAAGTAATAACATAGAAAATATGAGCTTATGCATTAGGAATGTAGAAATGGGAAGATTAAGTTTTATTACTCTGGGATCAGAATTGAAGAATAAAGTTGTAATGCTACAAAACCAAGATCCATTTTTATTTGGAAAGAAGACTCAAATATTAAATGGTGAGACAGTGGAAGGTTTTCATTTGAATGATCAAGGCCATCTGAAGAAAGGAGAAAGAATATGTGTTCCAGCAGTTGATGAGTTGAAGCAAGAAATTTTGGATGCTTACCACAAAAGCAAATATACTATACACCCAGGAAGCACAAGAATGTATCACAACCTCAAGAGAAATTATTGGTGGAGTGGAATGAAGAGTGCAGTGGCAACCTATGTATCTAAATGTATGATTTGCCAACAGGTGAAGGCTGAGTATCAAAAACCCTCAGGGATGCTTCAACCTTTACAAATACCATAGTGGAAATGGGAAGACATATCAATGGATTTTATTGATGGTTTGCCTAGAACTAGGAGGGGAAATGATAGTATTTGGGTAGTGGTTGATTGGTTAACCAAGTCAGCCCACTTTATACCAGTGAAATCAGAAAGAAATGCAAATACACTAGCCCAGTTGTTTATTAAAGAAGTAGTCAGGCTGCATGGTATACCAAAGACTATAGTAAGTGATAGAGATACCATCTTCACTTCAAAGTTTTGGCAGAGTTTTCACAAGGCAATGGGGACTGATTTATGCTTAAGCACAGCATACCATCCTCAAACTGATGGCCAGACAGAAATTGTGAACAAATTGCTTGAAGACATGTTAAGAGCTTGTGTATTGGATTGGGGAGGAAGTTGGGAGGATCATATCTTTTTAGCTGAATTTGCATACAACAATGGCCATCATAGTAGCATAGGCATGGCCCCCTTTGAAGCCCTTTATAGGAGACCATGTTTATCACCCTCAAGTTGGCTTGAATCTGGAGAAAAAGTGGTCTTAGGACCAGAAAATGTGAAGGAGACTTCTGAAAAGATAGCTTTGATCAGAAGAAGAATTGCTTCTGCCCAAGATAGGCAAAAGAAATATGCAGATCAAAGAAGGAAGGCAGTACAATATGATGTTGGGGATTATGTATTCATCAAGATATCACCCATGAAAAAGGTTCTAAGGTTTGGGAAACAAGGGAAGTTGATTCCTAGATATATAGGACCATATAAAATCCTAGAAAGAATAGGGACAGTAGCCTATAAATTAGAATTGCCAGAAGAAATGAGAGCAATGCATGATGTTTTTCATGTGTCTCAACTTAGAAGATGGGTTCATGATAAGGAGGCAATCCTAGAATCCTCTAAGGATGTGCAGATTGATCCTAGAATGATCTATGAAAAGGAACCAGTGGGCATAGTTTCTAGAGAAACCAAGAAATTGAGAAACAAAGAAATTAAATTAGTAAAAGTACAATGGAGTCTAGACCCAAATGATTGCACATGGGAAGTGGAGGATAAAATCAGAAATGATTATCCACAACTGTTTGATTGAAGAAAAGGTAAATTTATATATATACTAATGGATGTGTTGATTGGATATGCATTGTGATTTTTTATCTTGTATTGATATGCATAGTGTTTAAATAAGTGGTTGGATTGAGAACGGTTTTGAAACCAGAAAATTTATTTTTCTGAAGTAATGATACTTAAGTTAAGTATGCAAGAATTGTGGGACACAATTCCTAAAAGGAGGGGTATATGTGATAACCCTGATTTTTGTGAATAATTTCATAAGTTAATTTAGTTTATAATTGTTTAAAAATCACATTGAAAAGATAGGAATGGGAAATTGAATTGCAGGTACATGGTTTAAAACATGTACATGTGCACAAGACTGTGTACACATGTACATGAATTTCTGTGTAATAAAATTTAGCAGAAATCAATAAATAAATTAAAATAACTGATTTAGATATACATATGCATAAAGATAGAATTTTGTCTTTAAATAAAATATAGTACAAAGAAAATAAGAGCTAGGCTGAAATAAACTTAAAATTATTTAAAGAAAGAAAGAAAAATAAAAGACTTAGGTATACATAGGTTATACATGTATACAGTCAACCAATTTCTGGAAGAAAACAGAAGTTTCATGGAAGTGGCATGAGTCCCTAAACAAGCACTTTAACTATTTCCAGTAATTTTGTTTAATTAAGAAAAATAAGAAGTCATGCATATGACATGACCGGGGAAAATTAAAAGGGTGAAGCTGATTTCTGAAAAGGAAGAACAAGGACCACATACCCTTTTATTTTCTTGAATCAAACCAGAGGCAGGCTATGTTTTGTATGGGGTAGAACTGACATTGGGTAATTCCATAAACCCTAGTAACAGCCAAGATTTATATAAAAGGCCTAGTATAGTGAGACCATACACATTTTGTTCTTCATTAACCTAGAAAAAAAAATACAAGACATAAACCAGAGAAAAAAATAGGAGAAGGCAGAAGACTAAAAAGGGGTTCATAAGGCATAGGAAGAAGAAGGATTAAGGTGAGTAACCTCACTGAAAACTTTGGCATTAAGTCCTGATTATTGAGGCAGCATATTTGAACTAATCATTCACTTTCTTTTACAAGTTATGTTTTATGATTGGATGACTTTGGTTTGTTAATGGTTTGTTTAAGTGTAAAACCTCTCTCTGATTTACCCAGAAAAATAAGAGTCATGGATTCATGGTTTAAAATGTTTGTCTGTGATATGGGTTAACTTTGAGATGGAGTGATTTCTTTTATAAGTTTTCTTTATATAGTTGTTTATAAAAATCCCCGGATTCATGTGGTAGATATATGGTATGAAGATAGAAAGAAATATGGGGCTGTAACATTGTGTTGTTGCTTATGTCTCATATTAATTAAATCAAAAGAGAATGTAGAAGTGCAATGTTGTACATGTGCTGAGCTTCTATGTTTTATGAACTACCCAAATCAAATTATACTTGTGGTTTAGCCAGATCATGAATCTGATTGAACCAGAGGTAAGAAAAAAAAAATCTAGTAAATTACTCAGGACCATATGCTTACATCTGGATCCAGTGAAACCCATAGGCAAAATAATGTGCTAAGAAGTCACATCCATTTTTCATGATTAAATGTTGTTTCTGAAAATATAACTTACCAAACTCTGGATGAATACATGTTGGTTGCATTGTTTATATTTCTCTGATTAAAAAAAAGTGAGATGCAGAAGGGATTATCACAGTTATGAAAAGGAGATGACACTTAGTAATTTAACTAAGGACTTGGGATCTTAGGGCTACCAATATATAGCTTGGCAAGGGGAATATTGCAAGCTCACACATGGTATGTTTATACCCAGGGGCCTGAGTGTGCTGGGTTAACAGAGAGATGTCCCAGGCAGTGTGTGTTTTAAAAAAAAGGAAGTAGCTAAAGACCCTATTACATTTGATAGTGAACTTTAGAAATAGGTTCAGGAGAGGCTTGGGTAAAATCCCTGATGGCCAGTAAAATTATAAAAGGGGCATGATGACTGAATTGATGATTGCATTGGTTGTTTTAAGATGTCTTATTGATGAATCTTATGATTGTTTTCTATGAACTAAATCACTTTGATATATATAATCTGTTTAACACTGATATGAATGCACATGCCTCACAAAAACATGCACATAGAAGATACTAAGCTTCTTATTCATGCAAAGTACTGGAATACAAATAGAATTGAATAAGATCATGTTTTCAGTTAGATTATTCACACCAGACAAATAGTCTGACCCTTTTGTGTTTATGCACCATTGGGTGTCTCATATTCTTATGGGGCAGCTCATGGTGATTTTGCAGGAAAGTAGGAATTGCTTTGAACAGGCTTTGGATGTTTAACTGCTTAAGGAATTGGATGCTATATTTAAAGATTTGTTGAAGTTAAATTAGATGTTTGGGCTGAATTATGTTAAGCTACTTTGTTTAAATTTACTTAGAAAACTATTGTGTTGTTGAAACTAGTGTTCTGCAAGTCTTGAATCCACATATGTACCAGCTGAAGCTTATATGTTTTTATTTTGCAAAAGTGTTTTGCTAAAGAAGTAGCATTCCTAAATCTCAATAACAGTTAGTTTAAATGGTTGAAAACCTGAGATTGAAAGAATTTGTGGTTTGTATGTATATCTAAAGAACTGACATAAGAAAACCCATGTTTAAGTCAAGAATAAAATATGATAGAAAGGGTTTGAGTTGCTTTGAAAAGAAAACAAAATAGCATGTATTTTGTTACAAAATAGTGCAAACCTGAATAGGGCTAACATAGCCATTTTTCTTGAGCCTGGGTTAAGCCAGCAACCAAGGGTTTTAAATTAAATTTTCAGATCTGTTTCATAACCCAAAGTATAGGACAAACTCAGACAATTATGTTAACAAGAAAGATAAGGCACCTGAATTGCCCACTGACACACACATGCACAGAAACATGCACACACACATGTACAAGTAAAAGCACAGTTTATCCAGTAATAAAATTAGGGGAATTTATGTAAAATGATAAGTCTTGAGACATAAGACCAATAGTCAAGCATTAACCCAAGTTATTTGGAAGAATCTAGTTTTGAGAAATACAGTTGCTATGTAGAGAGTATTTCCTTTAAGTAATACTCAAACAGATTTCTACTCTCAAATTTCTGTACTCTGATTTAAGTAGAAAATGACTTATATATCTTCACATATATAAGTTCAAGATAAAATGAGTAAACCAATATTTTTATATTGACAGAAAGGTCCTGGATAGAAGAAAATTGGAATTAAACATTTTCTTGATTAAATGACCACTGAATAAAAAAAAATAAAAAATTTTAAGTGGGTCATTTCATCTACATTCCTCCGTTCACGATCATTCACATTCCTATCACGCCTTCGATCATCATCATTTCTATAACAATCTCAACTCGCACTTCTATGATCATTATCAACACTTCTCTCCCGATTGGAATGTGGTGAGACTCTACTTCCCCCATGGTTAGATACAGGTGAAACCCTTCTCCGATTCTGATTCATCTCTAACATCATCTTCTCTAATCGTCCAATTCCTTCATTAAGTTTCTCACTAAAGTTTTCATTAATTCTTTGCTCCATCTCATCAGCTTCTTCTCTTCTATACAAAGCTTCTACGTTTTGGTGACGATTAGCTCTTCTCGGCGGCATGATTTGAAACTTTACAAACTCTTCAATTCTCGGCTTTGACTTTCAAAATGATGTACACGGCCTTCACTTTCTTAGCTCGGCCGAAGCTCTTCAACACTTCAAAATTCAAACACAATTCGAACTTAGATCCAAAATGCTATGGATCGAAAACTCCAAACTTGTTGCAACTTGCGATGAATACGACTTGAACTCTTCGAGTAAAAATTGGCTCCAAGGCTCGGCTTAGCTATGATTGGCTAAGTCTAGCTCTGATACCAAACTGACGCAGCAGCGGAATACAAAAATTGATGATACGATGAAAGTAGCAATCGGTGGATTGATGAATACTGGAATGCCCAAATTCGTTGATCCGAAGATACTGAATTCTAGCTATCTCTGACACGTTGATCGCGCACGATACCGTGAGGACAGATCTACAATTCTTCGAGCGTTGATCAAGCGCACTTGATTCCGCGAATTGGCTTCAACGATCGAAGATTCGAGCGCACTCGAATGTCGAAGGTGGAGATAGGAGATTACACTCGACTACCAATTTGGATGAAAGCACAAAGCTAACAAAAACGAAATTTTATTCAAATTAACTAAACTATTACAAATGGCACCACGTGCCTATTTATAGAAGTTACAACACACGCCACAGAAAATGTACAACTCATAAGTCGTACACGACTCAAGACACCACACGACTCACCTTAGGTCGTATGCGACCTAACAGACCCTACGACTTAAGAACGTATTACAAACACATTACAACATAATTCCAACGACATACGACTTATAATGAACGACTTAAAAACATACGACTTAACAATATGTTTAACGACTTAAGAAATATACGACATATTACAACATACGACTTATACAACTCACACGACCTAAAAATGAACGGCATCTGGAGCGAGCGACCTAAAAATGAACGGCATCCCCATTAGTGATCTAAAAGAAGCGGCTTCAGAAAAACTTTGCGACCTAAGTCTTCACGACCTAAGGCTTCACAACTTAAAGCCTCGCGACTTATAGTGAACGGCTTATCTCCCCAGATCTTCCCACGACCTAGCATAGGTCGTAACTCGTTAAGTCGTTCGAGCGCCTTTCCCTTTAGCTTGTTAACTCGCGGTTCTCCACTAGGTTGTTCACGACTTATGGCTTCTTTAGGTCGGTCACGACTTAGTCCCTTTAGCTTGTTAACTCGCAGTTCTCTACTAGGTCGGTCACGACTTATGGTAAGTCGGTCACGACTTAGTACTTCCTCGCGAACTTCCTTGCTAGCTCCCATGGTCTTAGGTCGTAAACGACTCAACCTTTCTTAGTGACTTAAGATTTCGTTAGGTCGGTCACGACCTAACACTTGGCCTGCATCAAAAGTGGTATGAGTATTCGAGAAGGAAGTTGGTAAAGGGCACGGAGGTTATATATAACATCTTTAAAGATTAAAGATGGGTCTTGGGCCTTGGGGCTCTTGGGGTCTCGTGATTAGATAGGCCCGGGCCTTGTGATTCGTACACAAGCCTCTCTCACGATCCGGATTAGATTGTTTCTATTTTATTTAATCATTTATTTTCTGATCCCTATTTGTTATCATTTGTTTTTTCTCTACAATTACTGTCTTAACGTGGTGCTAGTTACACTATTCACTGATCCATATAACATTGTCTTTAACAGCTGTCAGTTTAATTATATGACTAGTGAGCTAAGTAGAAAACTGGTTGATAAAACGATAAAAACTTTGTCGTTATATTACAAAAATAGATTAAAAAACAAAAATTTTGCCGTTTTAATCCACTTTTATAATAAAACAGTGAAGTCTTTGATTTTTATTGGAAATTGAATAAAATGGTAAACACGTTGTCGTTTTATTTCATTTTTGAAATAAAAAGACAAAGTATTCGTCCGTTTTATTTTTACTTGAATTATTCTTTGAAGTGGTCATTGACTAGTTTTCCTTTTCTGGGTGTATCTGTTCAGTCTAAAAGTAAGAGTGAATGGTAAGTTGTTGGTACTGGTGTAACCTATGATCTTAATCAGATGAACAATTTGATAAGTATATTTCCGTACACACAAAAGTTCTAATTTGGGTTGCAATAGACAATAATGTTCCTCATAATTTGCTTTGCTTTGATGTGCGGATTGCTCTCAAGATAACGGAAGCTGGGGCAGTTAATTTCAGTTCTAATAAACCCTAGCAATACTATTAAAAGTTATTGAATCATTACCGTTGAGACCGTAAAGCCTGCAACCCAAATGTGGGCAAAACTATTAGTGATCCGTTGAGGTGATTCCTATGCTGAAGAAACGTCACTCGGTATCGTGTAGAAAACATGACTGGTTATAGGGGAACTCACCAACGAGCAATCCTTATGCACGGGTCACAATAATTTAACTCCGAGCATGGGTTTGAAATTGGAGGGAATTGAGTTGCATTAAGAATGAGGTGAAGCATGTATGTGTGTGTACACGTACATATGGATCGTACAATTTCAACAAGAACTGCTGCCCCTTTTTTCCACAGAAAATAAACTAAGAGGATTGGTTAATTAAACAATGAATGTGATAGAAAGAAATATAAAATAATGTTGTGAGGAAATCAGCATAAACATTTACAAAGTGGTTCGGTATTAAGATGATCTAAGTCCATTATGTTTTCTTTATTAAATCAGATTTGTATTGAGAATCAGAGATTACACCTTAACGTCAATTCAAATAAACTTCAAAGTGGCATATTTGGTAATTGAATTGATCACCGGACTGTTGTGTCCTACTTGCTTATAGATCCGCTGCAGCATTGAAGTCAATGTTTAAAATTATGACATGGATATTTTTATCCATATGCTTGTGTTTTAGTTCTAGATGTCTCCAGTATATTCCATTTTTAATACCTGCTATACATTACTGTTTATCTTTTTTATTTCAGTTTTATTATGTTAATGTAAAGGTACACATGAATTGTTCTATACATTTCAGTTAAAATAGATGTCATTGTTAACAATGTTTGATGCAATAGGAGGAAAACTGATAGCGGATTTATGTAAATTACATCGACTACTTAAACGTTAAACAGTGGGGGTACCTTGTTTAGACGGTTAGCTTTACCAGTAACCGAGATTGTTAATCTCCCTCTTCAAAGTGTTCGAAAATCAATTCCGTAAACACTAAAAAACCGTAGACACATAACAAGGTAACTGTGAGTTTTCACAGTCGTCAGTTCTCATATCACTTTCAGTGCGACACTTAACTACAACATAAATCTAACACTTTCAATAATTGTAGTTGCGCAGATTGTTAGAACCATAATGATGCTGACTTTCACCGGACCGAACACGCATCTCGCAGTGATTTTTAAAATAATTCATGAATGAATGATACATGTACTACATACATTAAGTGCATAGATACCATTTACGTTCAAAGGTCCATTTTTGCAACTACTCAAATGCATGCAAATCCCTTGTCTACCCATCAAACTCTAAAGACATTAATGCTATATATTAATACGTCGATACCAAACCACCTAACCATGATTCACGATGTGTGTGTATATAATTTATAAATGTAGTATGAATGATGTTGGTCCACGCGTATCCAACCGTTAGGGTTCACCATACCCACGTCATGTACCTGCAATTTAATGTATGACTTTCAAAAAATTTAGATATTTTCAAATGTAGTTGGTTCTCATCGTGACTAATATAACTAACCTTTACTTAGTCGCAAATTCATATCTTACCTAATTGTTTTGATAATGATAAGAAATGCTGCTATGGTGTTTTTTTCTCAATATTTTTCTTCTTTTAACTTGTTATGAGACTACATTTATGTTGATATGTAAGCATCGGCTACTTGCCTTTCGTAAAGTATAATAGACCGAGCCAAAAGGATATCCTCCCAGCGCCAACAGATAACATGTTACCGTTGATTGCAATTATAAATGTTTTGCCCAAACACAGTCAGGAATTTACAGAAATCTAGCTCCTTTTTACTTCTTTTTTAAAGCTTATTTCATGAGAGATCAAGTCGGTCACGGTAAAACTAATTTGAAAGAAATAACTTTTCATTCAAAAACGAATTCACAAAAGATAAGAAACTGAAAGAAAAAGAAAGAACACACAAATTTTTAAACAAGTTCAACATAAATCTAGTGCCTTTCCTAGTTTGTTCGAAAAACAAAATTACATGGGTTTGTAGAGATGTTCAATTGTGGCAATAGTTTAAACATCTGTTTCATTAATCAATTATGTTAGAAAGGCAAGTAAGGTTAACCATCGGGTCAACACCCAACAGCATAGACCCCAATAGCACGTGCCGACCGGTATCATCTCAATCCTATTAGCATGTTTGCCTTCAATATCCCAACCCGCAAAGAGCTAGTTGCTCCGCCTTCCTTAGGTCCAGGACCTCGCCCGCCATGTCCTCTAGATCAATCAAAAACTTCAAGCCTCGCTGGTAGCATCTCCCTTCCCGTAACTCAATGACCAAATCCCATCAAGGTAACATCACCTTTCACTACTAGAAAATACTGCAGTTTCCTACGCAAAGTGTAACGACCCGCTATTTTGGACTATTCGCATCCGCACATGTCGGACTTGAATAATTCAAAATACCGAATTGTTAATTAAATTTGACAAAACTCATCATATACAGTAAATAAAATAATCACAGATCACAGACACATGGTAATAAATGCAGCAGAAATAAAAGATAGTAGTTCATGAAGCTACTATATACATATCAGAGTTAAATAAGGTACAACATATGTCTCGAATACAATAGTCAAATACAAGAATCAGAATACAATCACTAGAATCAACTGGATATCTGAAAGCTGGATAGATAGCTGGATCTCCAAGCGAAGCTCCAACTCCAAAGATGAGTCTCGAATACTGGTACACTCAGTCTGACCCGAGCGTAAAGAAAACACAAAACACTCGAGTCAGGATTAACATTCTTATATCAATAAATCCAACTCAAGTGAAATAGCAACTGAAATACAAGTAACTCAAAGGATGTTGGAATAACCATCCTTTAAGGATCCGTTATACTATCTACTATGTAGTACTGTGCGATAAGTAGATAATGCCTAACAGTAATATAAAATATCCAAAATAGTGTTAAGGCGTTACCATTATCCCCCTTAACACATTTTATATAAGCGTTATAGTCTATACAGCACTGTAAACTCCACCGTAAACTAGTGGGATATCAGGGAGTACTCCATAGGTATAACACAAAACAAATCGTAGTGGTCGCGTATATAGGGATACAAGTATGACAAGGCACATGAGGCAGTACCCAAGGTAGTGAAACTACCGTTTGCCTGATCCGGACTGGTGAAAACGCATTGCCGCAGCGATCGCAACACCGCGAAACAACACTCCCAAAATCAAGGGTGCACCAATCGACAACAAGCAATGAGTAGTTTTCGAAGAAGTGTGTTCGCTCGAGGTAGCTAACCCTCATTTGGCCCGGCACGACTCCTGTTTTAGTCAATTCCAATTTGACACAAGTGTCAAGGCTATCCATTATCGTTCTCTTTCTTCAATCATCACGTACATCATTCCAACCACTTCATTCTGGATCACACTCCGCGTATAGTTATTAAAGTGGTTTTCGGTTTAGACAGTGAGTATGTCCCTAACCGATTCTGATCTCTTTAATAACTTTCGTGATTATTACACCGATTGGTCGTTTATTCATTTCAAAACCAAATCAATTTCAATCTCAATTAAAATTTGTAAATCAACATTTCATTTGTCTTTCAATACCAATTTCCAAAAATTTACATTTCAAAACATCCAAATTACCATTTCAAAATCTTCTAATTCAATTCCAATTTCTACTTAAAACAATTCAAATATTGATTCAAGTTCGTATAGAAGTTTCATTCCAAAATCATTTAAATAAATTTAATTTAACATTCAAATCAATTTAACTTCATTTATCGATTTCATTCAATATTCGTTAAGTAAATTTATCATTCAACAATTTCTATTTAATTTCCAATTCACTAAATCAATTACTTAAGTTCATCTTCATTGTATCAAACTTACAAATTAGAATTAAATTAAATTCATCAAATCAATTCTTTCAATTACAAGTCTTACATTAATTTCAATAAACTCATTTTATTTCTTGTTAAAGAAATTCAATTTCACTTATTTATTTACTTAGTTACAAATATCAAAACTCAATTAATAAAGAAACTTAATTTAATTTATTCAAGAAGTTCAATTTCACTTAACAAATAATTCAATTTTATTTAATTATTAAATAATTCAATCTTATTTAATTATTAAATAATTTCAAACTTAATTATTAATAATTCCAAATTTTAAAACAACGTTCATTCATCATCTACTATGTTAATATTTTGATTCAGATTGTTAAATATTAACATTTACTTTCATTAAAATTCAAATTCCAACTTCGTTTCAAAACCATATTATTTATTCAAATAAAATCTTCATTTTATTTTTAAATCAAATCCTTGACCAATCGGGTTTTATTTAATTCTCTATCCTAAGTCAAGTTCATTTGGGTATTTATCATTTCAATCCGATTCCAATTCAATTCAATATCAAAACATAGCAAAGAGAACTTGCAGTATGATAACTGGGATGGTGTCAAAGTAAATAAACAAGCAATAACAACAATCAATAATAACAATCCAATAATCAATTCAAATAATCCCGAAACAATCGTATTAATTTACATTGTTGTTTGTGCAAATTAATAAAATTATTTCTAGAATCTACACTATCATTTCATGTAGATTAAAGATTATTACACTAGTTATTCTATGCAATTCTACACTTGACATCAATTATTCGATTTCATACTTCATCAATTAGTACAACATAAATTCAAATGGTTCAAGGGTAATTAACTATTTTTCTACGTGTCAATTAATTTAAACATTTAAAGGGGTCATATTATACAGATTTGTCCAATTAAATTCAACATATATATCAATTTCAAGTCGCTAATAATCCTACGTCAAATTCAATTTCATATTTTTATCACTTCCTACATTAACAATTTTAACGTCCAATATCAATATCAAACAATCAATCATCTATCAACCAAACTTGATTATCATCATATAAGTAACAGATAAGGGTGTCAGATGTCACAGGTGAACTGATACAGTTAATAACATATATAACAGTGTAAACAACTAACAGCAATATATTTCAATTGTCGTTTCAATTGAAATCAAATTTAATAAATAAAAGAATATTAATCGTGAGCGATTGCTCACCTTTCGAGGCTAGAGAAGATAGACAACATAACGAGCTACGATTTGAGTCGCAAAATCGACCGATCCAAATGACGATTTTCCAAAGCAAAGTAAGGTGAACACGAATTTGACGGACGAAGCTGATAATAAGGAATCGATGGAATACATCAGAATTAGCTTGATATAGATTGGACCGAAATATGGTTTATATACAGATATATTTCAAAATCAGTTTTAAACATATATATATATATATACTTACATACTTATTATTATTTTTAACAGCAATAATAAAATAAAATAAAAATAAATATAACTTAATTTATATACATAATATATATGAACCCAACAGATTATATATGAAAACTTATGTTTTATCTAAACAACAAATTGGTTATATATAACCTTGTAACTGTTGAACTTATATTATAAACATCATATATAAACTAGACAAAATCTAAATATATGTGTATAAAACGGTTTTGAAACCACATGGTACATATATATTTTAAAACCCCATCTTATATACATACAAATATGCACAAACATTGTATACATTATTATACGACAAAACATTGATACAAAACAGCGTATACGAAACATTATTGTATTCGTATTAGTACATACAAAACATTATTTATTAATATGTATTAAAACTGTTTCAACACTATACAATACTATAATACACAAAAAAAAAAGTATAAATCAAACCTACAGCGAAGCTTATACAATCCAAAACTTATATTTTATATATAAAAACTGTATAAAATATAGAAATAAAATATTCATATAACTATAGTAAAATAAACTGTAATGACCTATACACCATATCTTGTCAATTCTCAAAAATAAAGTTGCAGACCTATAAGCTTATATTCATACAGTATATACAAACGTTGATCCGTAATATATTCAAACATATATATAAAGTTGTAGACTTATAAATACTCTAACCGTTATGGTAAAATATACATACCCAGAACTATAAATAATTCACCCGACTTTACATATAAATATACCTTGCTTTGGTCGCGCAAGGAATGAGGAAGAGGAGCACTTACTTCGAACGCTGCAGCACTCGGGTGTTAGGGCGGATCTGAGGTGCGGATTTTAGCGGCCAGGAGGAGGAGGTGAGGGTTGCTTCCCTCGACCGAAGCTTGTTTGGAAGGTCGAGAGTTTGGTTGGGTGCATGGCTGGGTGGAGAAGACAAGGCGGAGATGGTCATAGTGATGGAAAGTGGAGCAGTACACTTAGGGATCGAGGGCATGTGTCGTGAGGTAGGTGTTTGGCTAGTCGACAATGGTGGTTGCGGCATTGAAGGAATGGACGCGGGGTGGAATTGGAAGGTAGGAAGAAATATTAGTGCGAAAAGAAGAAATGGTTGAACAAGAAAATGAAAGGTGAATAGGTTTTCGAAAAATGCAAAATGACACCTAGCGTTTCTATTCTGCCAACTATAACTATAATATTATTAACTGATAAGGAAATAAAGTGGGAGAGCAGAAAAACAAACGGAACAGTAAATGCTACAAAGTTAATAGGAGAAATAGTGAAGGTCACGCACTTCTGAAAATAATAAATGCAGCTGACTATTGACTCGAAACTGCAGATATAAGAAAGGCTATGGGAACTCAAAAGGCCGAATACGGAGCCGAAACGGATACCCGTTTTTTGGTTTTCGTCGCGCGACGGGCATCAGAATACAGAAATGAATATACCGTAGAGATCATCACGACGAAACGATCAAAACGATATAAAGATATCAGTGGTACGATCGAATTATAAAAATTCGAATTTTCTACTAGCGGAAAATGCAGCAAAAACGCAAAAGAATAAGATCGACGGAGCTAAAGAAGTCCTAATTTGGAAAAATGAAAAATGACACCTTGCTCAGAAGATGGTTTACAATTTTTCTATATAAAAATATTTAGGTTTCGAAAACGTTTTATTTTCATCAATTCCTAACTGATTAAATTGAAATAAGATTACACACGAAAATAAACTTTCATATTTTCGGATGAAATTTACCAGTTGCTATGTTTAACTAGACGCATTTCAAATATTAATTTTTTATTTCAAAATTTTATTGTTTACAATTCCTCAAAATTTCAATTAAATATATTAGTAAAACAATAAAAATTATCGAGAATTTACGGGTCGTTACACTCTCCCCCACTCAAAACTTTTCGTCCCCGAAAAGGAAGGAGGTAGGAGAATATAAACAACTAGAAGAAAATAGACTTGAATTACAAAATAAAACAATTAATTTAAACCCTATAAATTTCAATTTAAATAAATTATATTCAACAATTTGTTTTTAAATTCAAGGTTTCTATTAAATTGATTTAATTTCACATTTATTAATGTTAGATACAAAAAGGTTTCCTTTAAAACAAAAATTCAATTTAAATTCGATTAATTCAAGATATTTCATTGAGTTGATTTTATTTCAATTTATTAATTCTCTCAAAACAGAATTTATTTATCTCATTTATTGTTCTATTTCTTATCATTCTATTCAACTCTATTATCATTTTATAATTAAATTAACTGTATAACATTTATTATAGACACTCAAATTTATTTATAAAACCATTTTATATTGTATATTATCCAATTATCTTAAATTAACAATTTCAAAGATCATAAATTTGAATAGTCATTTATTATAATCATATTTTATTCAACAAATTTAATTCTTCTTTATTCCAAATTATTATTAAATTTATTCTACTTAATATATCTTATCACATATATTAAGTATATTTACACTTATTATAACTACTCAAATTTATTTTAAAATTCCTTTGATATCATTAATATTGTATAATATTCAATTACATAGTTAACTTTCAAAAATTTAGGTAAGTTATATATAATGCAATTGAGTATTATCTAAATCAAACAATTCACTTATTTCAAGTTAAGTATTTAGTCAAAAATTTTGGCTTTATTGAAAATTATCCTTAAATCAAAATATTAAGAATTAATTTCCAGTTAATTTCTAACCATTTTATAGATAAAATAAAGGGTAAGTTTGGCTCACATCCCTAACAAGTTTTAAAATAGAGAAAACATCCTTCCCAACCAACATTTACGTTTCCGCTCCCTGTTTTCAAATTCACGCACGCAAAAAGACCGAAATACCCTTTATGTTTTTAACTTTTCAAACGTGTATAACTTTATTTACAAAAACCGGATCAACATAACGTTTTCACCAAAAAATCGCAAATTTTATGATCTTTAAAATGAGCTCCATTGTTGATACCAAAAATTTAAATTTGTATTAAATCTGCAATTATTTCAAATATTTGCAGACAATTCAGCAAATATTGAACATTTTCGATTTTTTTTCAAATATATAAAAATTGTAAAAAATTGCAGATATTTCTGCAACTATATGATATAGTTGCAGAAATGTCTGCAACTATTGCATATAGTTGCAGAAATGCAACTATTGCAAATAGTTGCAGAAATGTCTACAACTATTTCATATAGTTGCAGACATTTCTGCAACTATTGCATATAGTTGCAGAAATGCAAATAGTTGCAGATGCAACTATTGCAAATAGTTGCAGAAATGTCTGCAACTATTGTATATAGTTGCAGACATTTCTGCAACTATATGATATAGTTGCAGAAATGCAAATAGTTGCAGATGCAACTATTGCAAATAGTTGCAGAAATGTCTGCAACTATTGCATATAGTTGCAGACATTTCTGCAACTATTGCAAATAATTGCAGAAAACGAACTTACACGGTATTTAAGTAAAAATCTTTTATTGCAAACAGATAAATCATTAAGCAAAGATAATTTTATCGTTCAATATAAACCAAATAATCACAGATAGAAAAAATGGAGCACGGTATAAACGAGGGTATTTATGGAAAAGAATTAAGCCGAAACAAAAATAGGGACCGGATTTATAAAGTTTCGAACGGAAGGAGTTTTTGTGAATTACGTTTGGTTTTAGGGATGTGACCCTAATTTTCACTAAAATAAATAAATATATATATATATATATATATATATCAAATTAAATTTAAAATCTTCAATGTATACTATAAATCAAGTCATGTGTAGAATTTCAAACCAAATTACTTTTCTCCAAACAAAAGTGTAGCAGGGCTACAGAATAGTCTCTCCGCTTCGAAACTCGAAAATGAATGTCGATGGTGCGACCGCCATCACCGAAATTATTTTCCAGCGACAAAATAAGACAGCGCTGCTTTAAAACTTTAAAATTTCTTTGAAATGATTTCTATTTGAAAATAATAATACCTTCTAAAACTTAAAGACCAAAGTTGAAATCACCAAAAATTTAAATTCTCAAATTCTTGATTTAAATACATTTCAAATTTCAAATCAAATTATAGCCAAGATGTAAATTCATTTATTTATATTGCTATAGTCAACTATCTACAAACAATAAATGATAATCAAATATTAGCCTTCCACAATCAATTTATTAACAGTTTGGTTAAAGAAAATTCGTACTTATATATATAGTAAAATCATACAAACTTTATTTTATTTTCCAAATTTGAAAACGATATTGTGTCGGTTTGCTCTGTTCAAGTGTTTTGGAAATCCTATCGATAGCGTTGATCAGACGAATCGATCGAAAACCCAAATCAACATCAACAACACAATACATATTAAAACATTTTAAATATTAATTTACAAATACACTTCCTCGCTCGACGATACAAGAATGGATTTCAAAGCAAGGATAGAGATTCAAATTTGATGGACTCAAATCAGAGAAAATTTTGATTCGTAGATAGGTTCGAAACAAAGATAAAATAATTAAATAACAAGATAGAAAGATGTATAAGTTTATATAAATCGCGGGCAACCTTAACCGGGTCGACCGTGACTTCAAGAATAAGATCAATGCAGAATTCTGAGGCAAATCGACATTTGATCTCAAGAAATAGAATTCAGGCATAGCAGGAGATAGATAGCATCGTAACCCGAGGACACAGAAATCTCCGATAAAGCAATGCCTATTGTAAAGGAGTTTCACCCCTTTATAAGTCAATTTGAGATTGGCAAGACCGCCGATTCATTATATGGGTCATTCGAAGTGGAGTTAAGGGATGCTCCAGCATTGAAAGAATACGAATAGTGAGGGACACGAATGAATTTCAGAATCAAGGGAACGTTCCAAAATTCAAGGGAATTGAGTCAAAAGGAAGAGATTGAAACTCGAATGTGAGTGATTCTGTAAATACATTTACCCTATATGCTAAGTTTTGCCTAGAGCTACCAAAGCTCTAATACCAACTGTAACGACCCGCTATTTTGGACCATTCGCATCCGCACATGTCGGACTTGAATAATTCAAAATACCGAATTGTTAATTAAATTTGGCAAAACTCAGCATATACAGTAAATAAAACAATCACAGATTATAGACACAGGGTAATAAATGCAGCAGAAATAAAAGATAGTAGTTCATGAAGCTACTATATACATATCAGAGTTAAATAAGGTACAACAGATGTCTCGAATACAATAGTCAAATACAAGAATCAGAATAAAATCACTGGAATCAACTGGATATCTGAAAGTTGGATATATAGCTGGATCTCCAAGCGAAGCTCCAACTCCAAAGGTGAGTCTCGAATACTGGTACACTCAGTCTGACCCGAGCGTAAAGAAAACACAAAACTCTCGAGTCAGGATTAACATTCTTATATCAATAAATCCAACTCAAGTGAAATAGCAACTGAAATACAAGTAACTCAAAGGATGTTGGAATAACCATCCTTTAAGGATCCGTTAAACTATCTACTATGTAGTAGTGTACGATAAGTAGATAATGCCTAACAGTAATATAAAATATCCAAAATAGTGTTAAGGCGTTACCATTATCCCCCTTAACACATTTTATATAAGCGTTATAGTCTATACAGCACTGTAAACTCCACCGTAAACTAGTGGGATATCAGGGAGTACTCCATAGGTATAACACAAAACAAATCGTAGTGGTCGCGTATATAGGGATACAAGTATGACAAGGCACATGAGGCAGTACCCAAGGTAGTGAAACTACCGTTTGCCTGATCCGGACTGGTGAAAATGCATCGCCGCAGCGATCGCAACACCGCGAAACAACACTCTCAAAATCAAGGGTGCACCAATCAACAACAAGTAATGAGTAGTTTTCGAAGAAGTGTGTTCGCTCGAGGTAGCTAACCCCCATTTGGCCCGGCACGGCTCCTGTTTTAGTCATTTCCAATTTTACACAAGTGTCAAGGCTATCCATTATCGTTCTCTTTCTTCAGTCATCACGTACATCATTCCAACCACTTCATTCTGGATCACACTCCGCGTATAATTATTAAAGTGGTTTTCGGTTTAGACAGTGAGTATGTCCCTAACCGATTCCGGTCTCTTTAATAACTTTCGTGATTATTACACCGATTGGTCATTTATTCATTTCAAAACCAAATCAATTTCAATCTCAATTAAAATTTGTAAATCAACATTTCATTTGTCTTTCAATACCAATTTCCAAAAATTTACGTTTCAAAACATCCAAATTACCATTTCGAAATCTTCTAATTCAATTCCAATTTCTACTTAAAACAATTCAAATATTGATTCAAGTTCGTATAGAAGTTTCATTCCAAAATCATTTAAATAAATTTAATTTAACATCCAAATCAATTTAACTTTATTTATCGATTTCATTTAATATTCGTTAAGTAAATTTATCATTCAACAATTTCTATTTAATTTCCAATTCACTAAATCAATTACTTAAGTTCATCTTCATTGTATCAAACTTACAAATTAGAATTAAATTAAATTCATCAAATCAATTCTTTCAATTACAAGTCTTACATTAATTTCAATAAACACATTTTATTTCTTGTTAAAGAAATTCAATTTCACTTATTTATTTACTTAGTTACAAATATCAAAACTTAATTAGTAAAGAAACTTAATTTAATTTATTCAAGAAGTTCAATTTCACTTAACAAAGAATTCAATTTTATTTAATTATTAAATAATTCAATCTTATTTAATTATTAAATAATTTCAAACTTAATTATTAATAATTCCAAATTTTAAAACAACGTTCATTCATCATCTACTATGTTAATATTTTGATTCAGATTGTTAAATATTAACATTTCCTTTCATTAAAATTCATATTCCAACTTCGTTTCAAAACCATATTATTTATTCAAATAAAATCTTCATTTTATTTTTAAATCAAGTCCTTGACCAATCGGGTTTTATTTAATTCTCTATCCTAAGTCAAGTTCATTTGGGTATTTATCATTTCAACCCGATTCTAATTCAATTCAATATCAAAACATAGCAAAGGGAACTTGCAGTGTGATAACTGGGATGGTGTGAAAGTGAATAAACAAGCAATAACAACAATCAATAATAACAATCCAATAATCAATTCAAATAATCCCGAAACAATCG
The DNA here is from genome assembly GCA_030737815.1 of Allium fistulosum. Classification (NCBI taxonomy): domain Eukaryota; kingdom Viridiplantae; phylum Streptophyta; class Magnoliopsida; order Asparagales; family Amaryllidaceae; genus Allium; species Allium fistulosum. Next base: position 504,026,972 of record CM060903.1, on the reverse strand, counting down.
TATTAATTTACATTGTTGTTTGTGCAAATTAATAAAATTATTTCTAGAATCTACACTATCATTTCATGTAGATTAAAGATTATTACACTAGTTATTCTATGCAATTCTACACTTGATATCAATTATTCGATTTCATACTTCATCAATTAGTACAACATAAATTCAAATGGTTCAAGGGTAATTAACTATTTTTCTATGTGTCAATTAATTTAAACATTTAAAGGGGTCATATTATATAGATTTGTCTAATTAAATTCAACATATATATCAATTTCAAGTCGCTAACAATCCTACGTCAAATTCAATTTCATATTTTTATCACTTCCTACATTAACAATTTTAACGTCCAATATTAATATCAAACAATCAATCATCTATCAACCAAACTTGATTATCATCATATAAGTAACATATAAGGGTGTCAGATGTCACAGGTGAACTGATACAGTTAATAACATATATAACGGTGTAAACAACTAACAACAATATATTTCAATTGTCGTTTCAATTGAAATCAAATTTAATAAATAAAAGAACATTAATCGTGAGTGATTGCTCACCTTTCGAGGCTAGAGAAGATAGACAACATAACGAGCTACGATTTGAGTCGCAAAATCGACCGATCCAAATGACGATTTTCCAAAGCAAAGTAAGGTGAACACGAATTTGATGGACGAAGCTGATAATAAGGAATCGATGGAATACATCAGAATCAGCTTGATATAGATTGGACCGAAATATGGTTTATATAGAGATATATTTCAAAACCAGTTTTAAACATATATATATATATATATATACTTGCATACTTATTATTATTTTTAACAGCAATAATAAAATAAAATAAAAATAAATATAACTTAATTTATATACATATATATGAACCCAGTAGATTATATATAAAAACTTATGTTTTATCTAAACAACAAATTGGTTATATATAACCTTGTAACTGTTGAACTTATATTATAAACATCATATATAAACTAGACAAAATCTAAATATATGTGTATAAAACGGTTTTGAAACCACATGGTACATATATATTTTAAAACCCCATCTTATATACATACAAATATGCACAAACATTGTATACATTATTATACGAAAAAACATTGATACAAAACAGCGTATACGAAACATTATTGTATTCGTATTAGTACATACAAAACATTATTTATTAATATGTATTAAAACTGTTTCAACACTATACAATACTGTAACACACAAAAAAATGTATAAATCAAACCTACAGCTAAGCTTATATAATCCAAAACTTATATTTTATATATAAAAACTGTATAAAATATAGAAATAAAATGTTCATATATTTATAGTAAAATAAACTGTAATGACCTATACACCATATCTTGTCAACTCTCAAAAATAAAGTTGTAGACCTATAAGCTTATATTCATACAGTATATACAAATGTTGATCCGTAATATATTCAAACATATATATAAAGTTGTAGACTTATAAATACTCTAACCGTTATGGTAAAATATACATACCCAAAACTATAAATAATTCACCCGACTTTACATATAAATATACCTTGCTTTGGTCGCGCAAGGAATGAGGAAGAGGAGCACTTGCTTCGAACACTGCAGCACTCGGGTGTTAGGGCGGATCTGAGGTGCGGATTTAAACTGCCAGGAGGAGGAGGTGAGGGTTGCTTCCCTCGGCCGAAGCTTGTTTGGAAGGTCGAGAGTTTGGTCGGGTGCATGGCTGGGTGGAGAAGACAAGGCGGAGATGGTCACAGTGATGGAAAGCGGAGCAATACACATGGGGGTCGAGGGCATGTGTCGTGAGGTAGGTGTTTGGTTAGTCGACAATGGTGGTTGCGGCATTGAAGGAATGGACGCGGGGTGGAAATGGAAGGTGGGAAGAAATATTAGTGCGAAAAGAAGAAATGGTTGAACAAGAAAATGAAAGGTGAATAGGTTTTCGAAAAATGCAAAATGACAGCTAGCGTTTCTATTCTGCCAACTATAACTATAATATTATCAACTGATAAGGAAATAAAGTGGGAGAGCAGAAAAACAAATGGAACAGTAACTGCTACAAAGTTAATTGGAGAAATAGTGAAGGTCACGCACTTCTAAAAATAATAAATGCAGCTGACTATTGACTCGAAACTGCAGATATAAGAAAGGCTATGGGAACTCAAAAGGCCGAATACAGAGCCGAAACGGATACCCATTTTGTGGTTTTCGTCGCGTGATGGGCATCAGAATACAGAAATGAATATACCGTAGAGATCATCACGATGAAACGATCAAAACGATATAAAGATATCAGTGGTACGATCGAATTATAAAAATTTGAATTTTCTACTAGCTTAAAATGCAGCAAAAACGCAAAAGAATAAGATCGACGGAGCTAAAGAAGTCCGAATTTGGAAAAACGAAAAATGACACCTTGCTCAGAAGATGGTTTACAATTTTTCTATATAAAAATATTTAGGTTTCGAAAATGTTATTTTTCATCAATTCCTAACTGATTAAATTGAAATAAGATTACACACGAAAGTAAACTTTCATATTTTCGGATGAAATTTACCAGTTGCTATGTTTAACTAGACGCATTTCAAATATTAATTTTTTATTTCAAAATTTTATTGTTTACAATTCCTCAAAATTTAAATTAAATATATTAATAAAACAATATAAATTATCAAGAATTTACGGGTCGTTACACAAAGTTTCCGACGTCTTTCCTAGGCCAAAAGGCGGGGCGTAGGGTAGGCGTAGGAAACTGGTAGAAAGAGGTAAAAACGTAGGGAAGACGTAAGGAAATTTCCTACGTTTCTCCTACACCAACTTCAACACGTAGAAAAAAAATCGAGGCATAGGTAAGGTGTAGGAAATCTCCTACACTAAAATGATACTGTAAAAAAGGCGTAGATAATCTCCTACGTCATTTCCACGCCTCTGTTAATTTTATACAATTCCACATTGGCGTAGGAAAGACGTAGGAAATTTCCCACGCCATCCCTACACATGCTTAGGGCAAAAATAGTTTTTTATTTTTACATTAATCACCGCTTCCATTCTCCTAGCTAACATCAGTTTTTTACCGAATAAAAAAAATAAAAACCTAATTCTACAATCGTCGATCATTTTGGACGCTTCAGGTAAATTATTTTCTCATCGTTTTATATTTGTTTTGATTGGATTTCGTCTTCTCCTTTCCTCTCCATTACAAAAGCCTAAATTTCACGCTTACGCATTTTCTTAACTAAATTAAAATTCGTACACAATTCCAATGTCGCGGTTTTGGATTTGGGTTGCTGAGGTGATTCGACGGTTATTGGGGGTCGATGCGATTTCGAGGAAGAAAGGAAGTGGAGTTGTTTGTTTGTTGCAGTTCGATTGCAAGAGAAGGGTGGGCAGTAGTGGCTTCTGGTTTGAGGAGGAAGGGGAATTTCGATCGCGGATTGAATTTAGGGTGGTTCGATTGAAGTGCTCGTTTCATCTAAATTATATATCGATATTCATTTCTTCCTAATTTTGCTCCCGTTTAAGTTGTTATGCACCTACTTGATGTAGGTGATCTGTTTTCACCATGTTCAAGTCCTCAACAATTCTGGATATTTGCTTTTCTTTTTTTGGTTCCAAGGGAAGATGACTCCTATTGGAACTTCACATAATGGTAGTTCCATGTTTTCGTAGAGTCGTAGGCCAAATAAAAACACTTATATATCTGATAAAGAATATTCATTTGGGGTATCAAATTTGCACCTAACATTATAAGTAGATTTTATAGGGAATGACATTAACATTTCTAGAGAACATTGTTTTATATGTATGTATGATAAATTTTGCCTTCAGATTTTATTACCCACGTGAATTGTATCGCAATATTTTATGGTGCTCGACAAGGCTTCAATTGGTAAGGGAAGCGTTTAAAGCTAATAAACACTCTCACCTTTTTGTATTGAACTTAGAATTTCAATCTTTTCTGGACATCTAAAACTTCATTTTGTGTATAAGTAATGTCTACCAGAAATATGCTTTATTTCTTGCTTTCTTTAACTTAAATGTCATATTCTCTGATACACCCTTATAGATTATTAAATTGAACCATGAAAAGTGGGCTTCTCATATCAAGGGAAAAAGGGTTTCTTTCGTGAATTAGTTGCATTGCAATATTTACCTTATACACTTTACTTTATGTGTTTAACTTTAAATTTATTCACATTCACACTCAAATTGCACTTTATAGTCTAATATGTTTGCCTGCATTAATCAAGAGATAAGTTGGAGTTGAAAGCTAAAACTGATGGTTCGAAGAGCTATGCGGCATTGGAGAAAAAAGCTGAATTGTATGAAAAATTAGCTAGAGGTGAAGTGTCAGATGAGGAAGAGAAGGAAAAGTACTGTGTGGACTTCTTCAGCAAGAGCACCACCCAAGATAACCATAAGCAAATGGAAACACTAGATACTCAGGATATCCAATTAAATGAAACTGATGAAACAGATAGTAATGATTTACTAGACTCAAAGCCATTTGGATTTGGAAGAACCAGTGAAACAGTTGATAGAGATGAACATAAACGCTTTATAAGGTCTATCACTACTTTGCTAATTTTATTTTCAGTGGTAAATGTATCTACGAGGGATAATCTTTTCGAAGCTCTATATCAGAATATTTCGTTACCTTCATTTTCTTTTTTTATAAATATATAGGGATATTTTGTTGCCTCTCCCTGCGCAAAACCCAGAACTATTTCTTAACTGTGTCATATACTGCTAAGTAGCCAATTACAATTTAGCCTTTCAAGACTTCTACTTTGTTTCACCCCTACAAATCATGAATATTTTCCCTTGTGAACCCTTTTATTCAATATCGCTGATTTAATATCTGTATGTTTTATGACCTTATTGTTAGCCTTTTTGATCATATGTTAAAGTGTAATTTAGGTAGAAAAAAATAGACCCTTGTAGATTTGAAAAGTGTAGTACTACTATAGGATACTAGTTATTCTACATTTCAGTCAATGTTCAAGAAATATCAATTAGTAAAAGTAACAAGCATTAGAGCTCTGTCATCTGAATTTTATGTTTTCAAGTTTAATAAAACAAGTTACAATAATTTTAATTGACATATTCTGCCAGTTTTTCTAAAATATAAATGTGCAAGTACCTTGTAGCTTCTTGTTGTTGTTGCAGGGAAGTGCATGAAGAAGAAAAGCAGGAAAGGCAAAAGATAACAACAACAAAATTACGTAGGCAAGAGCAAGAAGTTGCACGTAGAGAAAAGTTAAAACAGGCTTATCTTAGAAAAAAGCTTAAAAAGTTGATGGCTGCTAAAAATGCTCCTACAAACAATGGCGCTGATGCTGATATTGCTCGTGCCTAGTTCTTGGTAGATATAAATGGATATTATCATCATGGTATGTATTTCTATCATATTCTATTGTATTATGATGTACTAATTTTCTTGGTAGTTTAATAAACTTCCGTCTTTTAATGTATTTTGATGTTCGCAAATATTAAGAAGGGTTGCAATGACACAGACTGAATCTACAAACGACTAATTTCCTCGAAGTCACATGGTGGCTGTATATGAATTTTTATAAACTTGGGAGTTGGTCTTATCACTCACTTTTGTTAAATGTACGACTAAAAGTGCGATCTCGAACCAGAGTGTGGTGAACTTTGAAGGTTGGACTCAAGAGTTTGTTAAAGTGGTGTTTTGGTTAGAGTTTGGTTATTGGGTGTAAGATATTTGTGAATTTAATTCGTTTAATTGGTTATTATTATGTAAGTATTATTTAAATGGTTAATAATTCATAGAAAATTATTTTACTATATAATGCACTAGTAATAGAAATTACATGAAATTCAAGTATCACGTCGGATAAAATACTGCAATGAATTCATCAAATAAAACACTATTTCAAATAAATATTACATCGTATATTGTTTGGTGACAGGATGGTGTATGTAATGGCTTGTTTGCTGATAGTTGAATTGAGGTGAAGTAGATGATGTCGAAGGAGATGGAATGGTATTGATGATGATGTTCACTGATGTATGTGCAGTGAAAACTGGTGATGGTTTAATGTTGATGTGAATGGAAAAGTTAAAGGAGGAAATGGCTATTTGGTCTATAGCGTTGGAGATGTATTGTATGGCCAGAGACTTGTGGTGGGTTGTTGTGAAGGAGGTAAAGAGATGGGTCAAGGAGCAGTTGTGAGGTGTGGTTGGTCAGAGGGGTGTCTGGAGTATATATGAAGCAATAGAATGTGGGCAGTAGAGCAGGGGATGGTTCAATTGTATGTAGGTTTGTGCATGTAGTGATGATGTTTGAGAGAAGAGTTATTAGTAATGACATGGATGGATGTATTTTGGGAAGTGGGTATGTTGGAAGGGAAGGAATGTTGATGAGTATGTGCAAGTGCGGGAATGAGTGTTGCTGTCTATACTGGAAACTGGTGGAATGAGTGTTGCTGTCTATACTGGAAATTGGTGGAATGTAGGAATAATGAATTGAAGTAGATGGTATGTTGTAGATGTTGCTGGCTATCGATTGTGTACAAGGGGAGATTCAAATGCTGAAGATGCAGTATGAACAACTCACCGAGATGCTTCGACAACGATTTGATGAAGAGCCGAATGATCGTCATGAGGGATGAGGGTATTGAAAACTTTTTAATGGTATCTGTATGATGTCATGTATCATGAACATATTATCATATTATTTTAACATATATGAACTTGATTAATATTGTTTGACTTTGTAATATGAATGAGATATTTGTTTTTTGAATTAAAGATGAATGGTTTGACGTTAATTTTTTTGTTGGAATGTGTATATATATAAAATAAGTTGATTTTAGTTTCTATTTAATGTGGTGAAATGAAATAGAATAGTAATATATCAAAGTTGCTTCAGAAAAGACGTAGGGAAGGTGTAGGTAAATGAAATATTAATGCGGCAAAAAGTCGTGTGCATGGCGTAGGAAAAACATTAAAAACACAAGCGTAGGTAAAACGTGGATAAATGAATGACGTAGAAAAGACGTAGGAAACATAATATGTGAGAATGACGTAGGGAAAGCGTAGGAAAACTGGGCGTAGGGAAGACGTAAGTAAACGAATGACATAGGAAAGACGTGAGTGTTTAAAGAAGTAAAAATGTCATAACAAAACCGTAGGTACAACATGGCGTGGGAAAGGCGTAGGAAAATTATGGCGTACGAAAGGCGTAGGAAATAACCCAACGGATGGCGTAGGTAAAGCGTAGGTATTTTATTAGCTACGCAAGTTTTACCCACGCCAAAATTGGCGTAGGGGTTACGTAGTTAATGCACTTACCTACGCCCCGCCTACGCCATTTTGGCGTAGGTAAACCGCAGTTTTCTTGTAGTGTTCTGAAACCTCTTTGACCCCATGCATCTCCCTATCCGCTGCAGATTCCTCGATTACCAGCCTCTTTGTTCACCTCATTTTATCATGACTCGATGGTCTTCTGATAGAATCCTCGGTCTCCCCAATAAAAGAGACAACATCCTCGTATCGCTCCTTTGATAAAGCAGCATAATGATACTGTTCATATGAGAAAGGCGTTACTGTATGGTAACCACTCTCTTTAATTCACTGCCAACCTACAACTGTCCAACAACCACTTCATGCTCTTTGTCGTTCTTTTGACACAAGCACGCCGCAGTATGACTCGTCTGCTAGCACGCATTTGGATCATTTTTTTCACGTTGAATCAAAGATGACCATCATTTGGACCGTAGATATCAATCACGGTTGCAATATCACTCAAGACACCAATTTAAGTGTTTCAAGGCATGATTTCTTCAGCTATAAGCAAAGGATTTCATGCACTCCTACAAGGATAAAAATTTCCACTTTCAAGACGTATATTTTGCTAGCTTAAAGCTTTTGTAATAGCCAATAAATTCCTTTTGAAACTGAAATCACTAAGTATTATTCCATCTTTTGGCAAGGCCGTAATATCATCGACTTGGGTAGAAACGGATGGTTATCAGCCTTAGGAATCAATTATATACAACACTATGGACGATGATCGGGCAAATTCATACCGGGTCCCAATCGAGGTGCAATCAATATGAAGTGACTGGCATAACCCCATTAAGTTACATTTCAAATTTCAAGACAATCGGAGTTCATACGCTTGGATTACAGACAATGCGAAGATTTATATGAATCGATCGGGAACAATCCATAAAACAACAAAAATCAGCGAAGATTGATCGATATCTCAAAATGCACAAGGCCAATCCACTTGAAACTTTCAAAGCATCAATATATTGAAGAGTGAAACTCATAAAAATGATCGCAGGTCAAAACCTTGAAATACAAAGAAGGCCGATCATTTTTGCCGATTCTTTATAACGATCGGTGTAGCTCAGTGAACGTTTCAAAAGTGACAAGGGTTGATCCATATCTCGCAATCTACAACTCAGAATGAATTCATATTTTAGGGGTAAGTTCAAGAGGTATGCGGGACCCCACAAAAACGATCGCACATCATTTGGAGACTAAAAGTAATGATCGGCATAACTATAGCCGATCGTTTCTAAATATCGAGTTAGGGACACCGATCATTATGATGGGCCCTTATGGACCTAGAGAGCCTTCTTCCAAAATCTTCGCTAAATACCTCATCATCTCATCCTATAAGTATAGACATGATGGTTCATTTTTAGGATCTTTATGCTGCTTGTTACTGTAGACTCCATTGTAATCAAGTATTCGCTTTAGTCAATTGTTGTAATCAGATTCACAAGAGAGTAATAAAAGATAATCTTCAAAGTGGACGTAGGCTAACAACATCGAACCACTATAAATTTATGTGTCTCTGATTATAGCTTATTCTCTGTTGCTTACTAATTCACCTACTTAGTTTAATTTTGATTTTCTTCATTTAATTCTCTATAAAAGCTATTCTCGAGTGTTTCTGACCAATTTAGTTTCAAACATTTTGGTGCTTTCGCTGAAAATCTCAATTTTCTGCTTATTAGGATCCCTTTGTTGCTACTGTATTAGATAAATCCCCCAAAGGAGATCTGCAATAATCTTTAGGAAGTTGCTCATACTACTCATATTTTTAGAAATCTAAGCAGAGCTATCAATAATGGTGAGGAATGCTAGATCTACTTCTCAAAACATGGAAGGAAATGAAAACACTACTATCTAACAAGGAGACCCAAGCAGTCAACCAGCGGATGTGACTGCCAAACCAGTTGAAGTCCAAAATTCAACTGATTCTATTACGAGAGCTGAATTCCAAAATCTGATGAGGGAGCTAATAAATAACCGTCAAGAGTTAAATCAGCAGATCTAGGCCAATATCAACCTAATGAACCAACTCACTTAAGTAACAACGAGGAAAAGCTAGAAGGGATCTTACCCCTTACTCGACATCGGAGAGCTCTGGCTCATCGGATGGGTATCACAGACATATGCATCACAGAACAGACGAATATCATGCAGAAACTTTGAGGCGTCAATAGGCAGATCGTCGTGGTCTGCCAGGAATGATCAGCGCTAATCCCCCCACTAGAGAAGGTAACTTACCTGTGCATTCAAGGATTCAAACTGGAGCCGCTACGGTTGATTTGGATGATAGAGTTCAGTTAACGTTGACCAAATGCTTCCTTGAAATGATGATGAAGTGAATTTACGAGATGCATATCGAAAAGATGGTAAGCCAAGAAGGCGTGAGACGACCCGCAGATATCGACCGGACCATTCACGTGAGGTGGAACACGACCACTGCTTGGCATCAACTATCTAAACAACGGACTTATCGAAAATGGTCAAACAGTTTGTGAGAGAGAGCTAGAACTTGACTAATGATGACTGGGGAATCTCAAGAAGCCATACCCTGTTCATTGATAATGTTCTGCATGCAGCATATCTAAGGAGGTTCAACATACCGTCGATGCCTACCTATGAGGGAAAATTCGATCCCACATAGCACATCATGAGATATGAATGGCTAATGGTTTCCGCATGAGTGGATGATGCAACCAAGTGTAGATGTTTCCTCATAAATCTCTCTGGAATAGCGACAATGTGGTTTAAAAGGTTACCCCCATGATCAATATCTAGATTTGATGATTTGGCAACAAAGTTTGTGGAGCAGTTTCGAATGTACGCAACTCATCCCAAGGATGTAATGTCCCCCTGTCTAGCATGATCCAAGCTCCAGGAGAATCGTTGAAAGATTTTTGGAGAGATTACATACAGCTTTTACGGAGATCAGTAATCCGAATGACCATGCAATATTGATGGACGTAACGAGAGGGATAGATGCAAAATCTGACTTCGGTGATTGGTTAGTTGGCAAGCCGCCCACAACTTTGGAACGCTTTTATGCAAAGGCAGCTCAGTATTTGAGAAAGGAGGAAGCCAGTTCATCCAGGAAGAAGAATGTTGCAGGACCAAGTGGAGAGAGAGAGTGCAGAGTAATATTGAAGTAAAGCAGTCAAATGAAGGCTCTGGAAAAGTTCAAGTGAATGTCCAAAACAAATCGAATTAGCAAAAGAAAGGCGGGGATAGGACCCGAGAATGAAAGAGGCATTCTGAAAGAGGAAAGCCTAGGATTCTGACGTACAACACTTAAACGCCACTAAATACGACATTAGAGAATGTCTATTTGTCTACCTGCAATACTATGCAGTACAGGAAGCCGCCTTCGAAAGAATCCATAGAGATGTAGAAACAAACGGGAAATATTATCGGTTTCACAAATGTTATGGGCATAAAACTAATGAATGTAGGCACCTCCACGATATTACTGAAAAGATAATTTGAGAAAGGAAGTTACAGCAGTTCGTAAAAAACCCGCAGGATGGCAGACAGGGGACATCCGACCCCAACCAAGGACAAGTACCATACAGGGCCGAGGAACCTACACGGACCGGTGGTAGATTAGTGATTAATACAATAGTCGGAGGACCACATCCGGCTAATAAAAGTTGGCATGAGATGGATGCTATGCTAGTGCAATTAAGCATGTGGATTTTGAATGATGTTCAAACATGGAGGATGGAGCTTCGGCGAAACAGCAATGTACAATGAGAGATGATACCGTGTTTTGAAATAGAGATGCAGACAAGGTGGAGGCTCCAACGATTGACCCAATGGTCATTTCGGCCATGATCAGACCTGCTTTTGTGAAAAGGATATTGGTTGACTGTGGAAGCTCTATAAACATAATTTTCAAGAAAGGTTTTGAACAGATGAGGATGGAAGCAAAGGATTTGAAACTGTCTGAAGTCTTCATTCATGGCTTTAACAATGCTGCAACTAAAGCCGTTGGTTATGTTGAATTACCTGTAAAGTTTGGAGAAGGTGACCTTATAAGAGTTCGGATCTTTCCATTTGTTGTTTTGCATGTTGACTATCCTTACAACATTTTTTTGGGCCGATCGGCCCTGGACGAATTCCGGGCAGCCTTTGCCCCGTAGAGTTTGACTTTGAAGTTCCCACCAATAATGGAGTTAGAGTTGTTCATGGTGATCAAGCAACATGACGTGCATGTTATGTAGCTGAGTTGAGGGATGCTCAATGCAAAAAGAAAGGTAAGGGTGTGGACAAGACTATCCGTATCCAAGCTACCAAAGATTGACAACCAGTGCCTGAGCCTTGGTTCGGGTACCAAAATGGTTCTATAGACATATAGATCCAAGAGATGTTAAGGAGGAGCCCAAAGAGACCAAGGTTGCACCGGCTGAGCTGACGATTGATATCACAATCAGCCACGATGACCCATCACGGGTCCTAAAGATCGGATCACAGCTCAACCCTCCGATAATGAAAGAACTTACTGGATTTCTCCGAGTGAATCTTGACGTGTTTTCTTGGGCTCACTCTGACATGTGTGGAATCTCACTTGCCATTGTGAGCCATGCATTGAATATCGACTCGAGGCATGTCCCGGTGAAATAAAAAGGACGTGGCATGGATCCGGAGAGATCTGCTGCTTTCAAAGAGGAGGTGGATAGACTCAAAGACAATAGATTTATCTGCAATGCCCTCTATGCTAAGTTGTAATCTAATCATGTACTTGTGAAAAAGGAGAATGGGAAATTGAGAACATGCATTGATTATTCAAACTTGAACAAGGCATGTCCAAAAGACAATTTTCTCCTTCCGAGGAACGACCAGCCGGTAGACTAAACTACGGGACACGAATTGCTATCTTTCATGGATGCGTACTCGGGATATAACCAATTCCCGATGCACATTCCCGATCAAGAGCACACTAGTTTTATTATCGATGCTGGATTATATTGTTATATGGTAATGCCGTTTGGACTAAAGAATGCAGGAGCAACTTATTAAGGCTTACTCAACAGGATGTTTGAAGATCAGATTGGAAAAATGATGGAAGTATATGTGGATTATATGCTCGTAAAGTCACAACTATCAAGCGACCATATTACAGACTTAGCAGAAATGTTCAGCATCCTCCGACATTACAAGATGAAAATTAATCCTTTAAAGTGCTCTTTTGGCGTAGCATTAGGGAAGTTCTTGGGTTTTATTACTATCCGCGATATCCAAGTGCCAAAGACTATCAAACAAGTGCAAAGTCTGAATGGAAAAATTGCTGCCTTAAATCGATTTATTTATAGAGCTATCGACAAATGCATCCCTTTTTTGACTTGATTAGGAAAGGGAAAAGAAACTTTGAATGGACACGGGATTGTAAAGATGCATTTCAAGCTTTGGTGGATCATTTGGAGAGACCCGCCATCTTGTTAAAGCCGATGGATCATGAAGTTTTATACATTTATTTGGCTGTGTTGATACATGTTAGTGCCATATTACTTCGTGAGGAGAATCGAATTCAAAGACCAGTATAATACATCAGCAAGCGATTGATGGGAGTTAAACGAAACTATCCGAAAACAGAAAAACTGGCGTACTGGTTGCTGATTACATCACGAAAGCTCCGCCCGTACTTCTAAGCACACCCGATTAATGTTTACACCGACCAGCCATTACGACAGTCCTACATCGACCCGAGACGTCTGGAAGATTACTCAAGTGGAATATCGGGTTTAGTAAATTCGATATCACTTATCTCCCTCAGAGGATTGTCCAAGGTCAGGCAATGGAAGATTTTATAGCAGAATTCACTGCATAAGATGATTCCTTAGAAAACAGCAGGATCCCTACCATATGATGGAAATTGTAGACTGATGGAGCATCCAATGATCATTGTGCTGGAGCTAGAATTGTGCTTGTAACCCCTGAAGATCGGTCAATCTGTTATGCTTTAAAGCTTGATTTGCCAGTGACAAACAACGAAGCTGAGTATGAGGTCCTGGTTATTGGACTTAAACTCGCTAGTGAACTGAGAATAAAGTCTCTTGAAATATTTTGCGATTCACGGTTGGTAGTATACCAGGTCAGAGGAGATTATCAAGCTAAAGGACAATGGCTTGCTCCATATCTAGCTCAAGTCCAAGACTTATTGACTGAATTTGAGTACTATGATATTTCGCATATTCCACAGTATTGAAATAGAGAGGCTGATTCATTAGCAAAGTTTGCTAGCACTGGTGATGCACAATAGATGGACCTGGTTCAGTCGAGGTACTAAATGCCTCGAGTATAAATCTAATGCAAATTGACCAAGTACTAGAGACGGTGCCAGAGAAGGAATCGTGGATAACCCCATTTAAAGATTATTTGCTACAATGAGTTCTCCCGAACGAAGGAATAAAAAGCGACAGATCCTTCACAGAGCTTCACGATATGTTATATTGGAAGGATTTATGTATAGGAAGGGTTTCTCCATTCCCCTTCTCCGGTGTGTCGCTCATGATGAAATAAAACGAGTCTTAAAGGAAGTCCATGAAGGGGAATGTGGTGATCATATTGAGGAGCAAACACTAGCAAAGAAAATACTTCGTTATGGGTATTATTGGCCGACTGTTAATCTAGATGTTGTCGATTATGTAAGGCGATGCGACAAGTGCCAGATATATGCAAAAGTTTCAAGTGCTCCGCCGATCGAAATTACACAGATGGTCATCCCATGGCCATTTTCCATCTGGGGTATACATATTATCGGTTCCTTACCAATCTCTAAAGGTGGTGCAAAGTACGTTATCGTCGCAGTTGATTACTTCACTAAATTGGCTGAAGCGGAACATTTAGCAACGATCACAACTAAGAAAGTAATCAATTTCTTTATCCGTAACATCATATGTCGCTTTTGTCTTCCACAAACTATCGTAACAGACAATGGTACTCAAATCAATAGTGTCGAATTCAAAGACTGCTACACCGACATCGTGTCGAAAAGAAATTTGCGACAGTCGCTCACCCTCAAGCAAATGGACAAGTTGAAGCTGTGAACAAAGTCATAAAGTCCATTATGAAGAAATGTTTGGAAAAGGCTAGAGAAAGTGGGTGGATGAATTCTTGATAGCATTATGGGCTTATAGCACCACCCACAAGTTTGCAACTGGCCATACTCCATTCGCCCTCGCTTACGGTTCTGAGGCTGTTATTCCTATTGAGCATGAAGTTCCTTCTCATCGAGTAAAATATTATGATCCCAGAACAAACAAAGATCTTCTTTTGGAATCTCTGGACTTTATAGACAAGAAACATGAGGAAGCTGATTTGAGGGCAGCTGCACACTAACTCCGAGTCGCCCGATACTACAACACTAAAGTCCGACATAGAACCTTTGAAATCGGCGATCTCGTCTTAAATAGGTTTTTCTTGGACCGTCACATATGAATCCAACCTGGGAAGGACTGTATGTCATCAAGCAGAGGCTTGGAGTGGGAACCTTCAAGCTAGCGACTGTTGATGGCATCACACTCCCGAGGGCGTGGAATAGCGAGCACTTGCGATGCTATTTCACATAGTTTATTTCCTTTTCATTCAGTCATATTTAGTTTCAGAATTTGTTTTAGTGTTTGTTTTTCCAAATATATAATAAGACAAGTTATGTCACTACATTTTATTCAGCAATAGAACTTTAATTTTTCTATCATATCTGTGACCTGCCATTGCAGTACATGTTAGTTGTGATATACGACCAACCGAGTCTCGCTATTCGATAGGATCGACATATCTCTGAAGTGGTTGAGATTTGACCGGTCACTTATTGAATCAAACCCCATACTTGAGAACATAAATACTGACTAAAGAAAACTGAACTCGATAGTTTTCCAAATAACTCACGTTCCCAGAGTGCGGATATGAGTATAAATGCTAAACGGGTGCGACCGACCACCTATGAAATGACTCTTGCCCTCAGAGTATGGATATGAGCATAAACAAAATAGAAGGGTGTGACCCGACCGCCCATTGACTAACTCTTATCCCCGGAGTGCGGATATGAGTATAAACAAATAGATGAGTGCGGTTCGACTACTCACTATTCCATAAACTTAGGCCTGAAAATGATAGGAGGAGTGTAAACTCGCTACGGATGGAGTTCCGCATCCACCACTTAACTTCGCTAACCTAAGACTGGGGGCAACAGTATATTTACTCAAACCGTTGAAATCGACAAGCATAACACTAAGGCTAGAGCCCAGTGTTTGATACAATTCAAGGCCACGACTTCAGGGAGGCCTTAGGATGGATAGGTCGGATCGATATCCGATCCAGCAAGAAACGAATCACAAATACATTAAATGGAAGACATAATATCCTGATCATTTAAATAAGTGTATATGAGAACTCTACACAAAGATAAAAGAATTCTTGTTCACACTAAACTTGTTGTACACAATACGAGTTTATCCAAAATGAGAAATAAAAGTAGGGGTCATGCCCAAAAAACACGACCAACGAAAAGAAAAAGTAACCATCCATGCTATTTACGCATCACACAAACCCAAAGACTATTTGTTGGACTTCCTATCTTTCCTTTGTTTCTTGGAAGTGGCTCCTTTCGAACTGCCACTTGATCCCCTTTTCGACCTTTTTCTGCCTCAGCTTCTTTTCGAAGAAACATCTTCATTTATGTGGATCCAGGTGGCATCATCTTTAAAAGCAGGAGGGATCAAGGCACTCTTAGCACCAGAAGCGGGGGGGGGGGGGGGGGGAGGGACCTCATCCTAGGGAATTGTCCTGCCAAGAGGGATCATATCGAGTGGGATAGGAACCGGTTCATTGAAATCCAAATCAACGGGTTTAGTTTTTTCCTTCATTTTCAATAATTCTTCCTTCTCAATGCACTTTTCCATGCTGAGCTCATCAGTGGAGTTGGAAGAGCCCATGATTACAACATCCTCATCAAAGGGAATTTCATGATGTGGGTTACTTCCTTCCTTGAACAATGCCTCCATTAATTGATCATCAATAATAAAGGCTTCTTCTTAAGGACCTTGAACAACAGCCAAAGTTGTAACTTTAATGGATTCTGTCATGGACGCTTATAACCCCAATTGAGGCTCTTGTGAGGGAAGAGGAACGACACCTGATAGATTTAAAGATGAGAAAAAGTAGGAGAAAAAATTAGAAATATCAACTGATAACACCCCAACTTTTTGAAAGATGGAAAATGTCGATGAAATACCTTCCTCGGTGTGGCTCCCAAGTTGAGTTGAAATATCCTCAAAACTCTATTTGAGAATTGGAGAAAGTTGAGGCTTTTTCGGATCATATCAGACGATGGTTGAAGAATTTGCTGTGGAGCTAGGGATAACCTAGGGTGCTGAGGGCCATTCAATTGTAATATCAGGTTGTGTCGACCCGGATCCTTCACCCGCTTTATGTAAAGAAGCAGCAGCAGATTCTTATTGAAGTATAAGCTGGATGTCATGCAATGTTATGGGTTCATCGCCTAATAGCATTTCACTTTCAAGCCTAGACAAGTTGATATCCTCCATATTAAGAAGTTTCTTTTCTTCTACAACAAGAAATTCCCACGCATGTCAGAGCTGATAAGGGTAATCGTCACCAAGCTATGTTAAATTTCAATGTTTAAGAACGTTGGTGTTGTAAAAAATAAGAAGTGGGTCGAGCTCGTTCATTATCTCCTCCCTAACCTTATCCTTGGTGGCTTCTGCTTCACACCGAATAAGTGCATCAACATTTTTGGCCTTTTCAACGGCTGTGTCTCTCTTAAGTCTAACATTCACCAGCTCGTCACTAGCATTATTCGTCGATGGAAATTATATCGGTTTAGAAAACCATCGAACGAATTTAAATTAAAAATATAACCACAAGCGCTCGACATACACTTGTAGTACGTGGTGAATACTGGTCGATCCGCAGTGAATTGATGATTTAAATTTTCTACTCAATCAAATTAACCAAAGTTGAAAAGTGTGAAGCTAAAAATATAGAAAACTAGCAAAAGAAAATTGATAGAAAAATGAGAGTTAAATGACAATTTAGAGATAATTCCACTCTCTAGATCATATAGTTCAACAATTTATGAAATTATGATCTCTCTTCTTTCGTCATAAATGAGTTTAAATGATGTGTTTATCATAAGTATGGCTCATTTGTGCTATTAATTAGCTCAACATAAGCCATCAAACTATAACACAACCTTTAAACCATTTTTATTTCTCATGAAAAATGACAACAAGTTGAAAGCAAAATCTATTTTAAGTATGGTCTATTAACTATTAATTAGAAATATAGACCATCAAATTTTAATTTCAACATTCACTTCTTTGCCATAATCGGATTTAGATGAAGAGGCAATTTTTGTTTGTGATTGTTTAAGCGTAGCCTATTTGTTATGAAAAACATAGACTATCAAATTCAATATGAAACAATAAATCACATCAACATTTATTTAAGCACAAAAGAGAGCAATAATTATCAAAATGTTGAAGCAACATGATTAGAGGCTTCATTACCCCTAAATTGAAGGGATCAGCCTCTCATTTGTGTTATCATAACAACACAAGTAGCTTGCAACATGAATGAAAAAGAAGAGGAAAAGGGAGCTAATTAACAAGAAATAAAACTAATCTACTTGCATTAAAATCAAACTACACTACTAGCATGAAAGGAAATAAACAAGAAAAGAAAAGAGCAATGTATTAAAGTTGCATAAAAAAAATTACATAAAGAGAAAATGGCTAAGTAGCCATAAAAAGAAAAGAGAAGCTTTCTTTTATTTTGAGCCTAAAAACTAACTAAAGAGAGACTAAGGAAGAGGGGTTACATGAAACATAAGGGGATTTTATACATGTGTTAAAACCTAATTCATATTATTGGGGAATGCCCAAAATACCCTCTTAGGAAGTGTGGAGGCCAAGTAATCATTTGCTTCAAATAATCCTCATTTAAGTGTACATGAAGTCATTAATTCCATAAGCATGTGCATTAGCCTCTAATTTGTACATTAAGGTAGGTGGGTAGGTGGGGTACTCCATTATCATGCCTTTTAATTATTTCCATCTTCATTTCTTTATCTTCACTCTTGTGCATGCATACATCTTCATGAAACCACTTGTATATGAAGCCAAATTCCTATAAAATAATATAGAAATTTCTAATTAAATTTTCTCAAATTAATATATGCACAAAAATGACCATTTTTCCCTTGGATGAAGATGAATATGTGACGATTTGAAAATAATATGAATTTTGGTTTAAACAAGTTAAAATATCCAATATGATCATTTATTTAATTTAAATAGATTAAATATGGTGATAAAAATATGCACATTTACGTGCACATCAAATACCCCCACACTTATCTTTTTATTCGTCCTCGAATAAAGGAAAACTAAGATAAATCTGTTTTCATAGGGAGCATGATTGCATTGAGCATATGCAACAAGCCTTTAAACCTCAAGGTGTCCCCAGTAGGACGAGTGTTGTCTCGTGAGGGTTTTCAGCGGATACTACCCACAAAATCCAATTGCAGGATGAAAATATTTACAAAATGCAAGATTTATTTACAAAGAGATGAATGCAAGTTTTTGAAAATATATACAAATGAAAGATTTACTTTTGAAATAGACACAAATAAGTTAAATATAAGTTTTGGTCATTATCTTTAAAAATTAAGTCATTTACTCGTCAAAATTTCCAACAAAAATCAAGTTATCAAAGCAAATATACTATAGTTTAACTCGTTGTTTCGGTTGATAACAAAGTGTAACTATGAAATGGATTCTTAGTTGATTATCAAAGTTTATCAAAGTGGTATTTTCATTTCTTTTCAATAACAAGTCAAATCAAATAAGTTAAAATAGTGCTTGGATTTCATTTACTTACTCTCTCCATTTTTTCTTTTGAAAATTTTGTTGATATTAACAATATTTACATATGCCTAACTCAGATAAACTTAGGCCAGATATATTACCCATGCACTGCCTTGCGGATTGATGTGACGGGAATACAGAGCGTGGCGAATGAACACACAAGTGTTAACACCTATTGACTGTAGGCGTTATTAAAAAGAATTTTTTTATATATATACACCTAACTCAGATAAACTGAGGCCAGATATACCGATCGTGCACTGCCTTTCGGGCTTACGTGAGAAGGGTACAGAGCATGGCGAGTGAACACACGAGGGTGAACACATGACTCTAGGTGTTTATTAAGAAAATATATACATATATACAAAAAAATTGTTTTTGTTTTTGTTTTTTAGGGAGAGAGTTTCGCAAAATCATCTTAGCATCATTTAACTTAGAAGACAAAAAAATTGTTATATCCTTTACTTTAAATCAACCACTTTTTTAAAACAAAGATTTTCAATTAGGATATATTTCATAATTATCACGTATGGATCTTCCTATATACTAGTTAAACCATTATTATTTGTAATCAAACTTCATTTTTGTTTTTGTTAAGACGAATAAATTTTCAAAAATTTCAATTTAATAAACCAAAACCATATATTTATCTTATAGTGTTTCTTTAAAAATAAATCAAAATGCTTAAAAAAAATTGTTTTGGGATATTTTTTTTGAGTTTTTAAAAGAAAAGGCAAAAATAAATCCTGAAAAATTAAAAATGAAGATGAGTCTCCCCACACACTTGATTTTGACTGTGTCCCCACAGTCAACCTAAGTGGAAGGAGAAAAATAAAAATAAAAACATGACCTTTATTTAAATGAAAATTAACGGCATTTACACGAGATCAGAAAGTATATCGTCAAAAAGTAAATGAAACGGTCTTCCAAAGACCGATTCATTTGTTTCGTCAAGTATACAAGACACGGCTTAAGCTCGGAAAACCAAACCATAAATGATTTCAAAGTTGAATGTTGATTTGGGAAAACGAATGTCATTTTATTAAAAATCTTACGAGTTGTTTTATTTTCGATGATTTTCGGGGTTGATAGAATAATTGATTGAAATTCAAATTTATTATCACCAGGTTGAAGTTCAGACTTATCATTGAAAACTTCCTCAAAATTATCGATTTCAAAATCAAAATGGTGATGTAAATCTTCCCCTTTAGAATTCGATAACTCGTTTTCGAAAAGTCCACAGAATTCGTGTTCATTTAATTCGTCTTCCTTTGTTGGATTATTAACAACTTCATTGCATATCTCAAGTTCAAAATCCAAAGTTGTTGTATTCAAATTTTCAAAATCGAGAAAAGGAAGATCGAAATTTAAATCGAGTTTCTCACCCTCAAAAGAATTGAAATCCAACTTAATTACCAAATTTTCAACAACTTCATTAAGATCATCATTTTCAATTTCAAAAGTTGTTATTTGAAAATCGTCGATTTGGGTGAAAGATGGATTATCACTTGACTCGTCACACGTTGGGATTTGAGTATGTTTTTCACGTTGTTTTATATATGTTTCAAACAACGAATTCGTGTGATCATCGTAAATTTCGTTCATTTGTTCAACAAAATCCAATTTATAGTTATTAACTTGAGGATTTTCAGTTTGAAATTATCGAGAACAAAAATTTTCACATGCATCATAGTCGCGATTATTCCTATTGCCAAAATTATTTGAAAAGTGGATCACATTTTCGTTTTGATTTTGAAATTCATTTTGGAGTTCAAAATTGAATTGGCATGGGTTATACTCGAAATCGTTTGAATTTTGAAGTGAATTTAAATTTTGATTATTTTGAAAACTTTGATTTGAATCATTACCCAAATATGAATTACACAAATCATTTATCATTTGATTTTGTTGTGTGGAGATTTCAAGTAAAGACGAAATGCTCTTTTCAAGACTTGAGGGTTGTTCATCGTTTTGAAAATTTTGTGGTTCAAAATTTGAATCATTTAAGCAATAGTTGTTGTTAAAATATCCATACGAATTTGGAGTCAAATTATATGAATTATATTGATTTCCACAACTATCGTAAAATTCATATGAATTTGGAAATTCTAACATTTTCAAGAATATTTTTGAATTTTTTTTTATAAAGGAAAAATATTTACAAAGGGAATTTATTTTTCAAAATGGAAATTGGTTTTTAGTTTTTTTTTTTGGATTTTCAAATTTTTTTTTGTTTTTGAAAATATTATTTTTTTGGATTTTTTATTTTCTAAAAAACAAATAAGTAAATTTTTTTTTTGGATTTTTGTTTTTGAAAAAAAAATTCAAAAGAAAGGATTTAAAAATTCGAAAAGGAATATTTACAATTTTTTTATTTTGGATTTTTAAAATTTTTTTTGTTTAAATATGCATGAACTAATGCAACTAAATGAATGCAATGGTTAATTACAAATGATTATCCTAAGTAAACTCAAAATTGTATAATCACACTTTGTCTTAAATCAACAAAATAGTTCTCGGCCAGGTAACGGATAGGATTTATCGGTGCACCACGAATCACCGTAGCAATGTAGCCGAAGGTTTAAGTACCTTCAGAGGAACAACCATTATAATATTTACGAATCACCGTAATATTTATAAATGGTTATTACTCTGCCGTTGCCTAGACACCAAGAAATTAAATTGTTCAAAGAAGACAACTTGTCAATATACAATTAAAAGTTATCGATGTCTAATCGTTATTATTAATCAAAATCTAGGATGAAATGCAAAGCAGAAAATAAATGTGTATTAACAATGCAACTACAAATGATTTTTTTGTTGTTTTTTTTTGAATTTTTTTATAAAATGCAAGGAAACAACAATGCAAGGCAAATAAAAACAATATATAAAGCAACCAAGCAATTTTTTTGGCAAGCAAAGCGAAGCAATTATTTTTAGCAAGCAGCTCCTTTCCTTTTCTGCTTTTGCAACCTGAAAATAAAAACAAGAAATATATATATATATATTTATTTATATCGAAGAAGAAACTAAAATAAATGAAAAACAAAACAAATTAAATCAAAACAAATTCAAAACAACCCCCGTTTTGTTTGGAAGAGACTCTTTGTTTTTTTTAAAAGGAAAGAAAATTTAAAAGTAACGTTTTACTTAAAAAAAAAAATTTTTTAACAAGATGGGACTAAAACAATTAAAAAAAACTAAAACGGTTAAAAACAACTTAAACTAAAAAACTAAATCACTAAAAACTTACAACTTAAACTAAATATACTAAAAGACATTAAAAAAAATGGAAACAAACCAACACATATTCAAACCCGGCCCGATATCCCTTGCAATTTACTCGTGAAACCGATAAAATTATATATATATATTTTTTTTTTTAAAACAAAAGGAAGCCCACAGCCCAATATGTAAACCACATTATCAAGATTTCACAAAGTCTCCTCCGTTCTCTTTAACAAATTCAACATAGCAAAATTCACATTCGACAAAGGCAAATTCACAAAAGTTTTTTAAAAAATGCAATTTCGAGCATCGTTGATCCAAATTCCACTAATTAAAAAAATGCAATTGACAGTGCGGAGCGAAGTTAACGAGTTCGCGGTTGAAATTTGGGTGATTGGTGGTGTTCGAAGTGGTGATTAGGGGCGACTGTAGAGGTGGGTTGATTCGCGGTTGGTTGCGTTACTGATGGCTATAGGTTGGTAGTTGTTTGTTGGAGCGTTTTTTATCGCGATTGGGTTGTAGAAATTCGTGTAGGCGATTTGGTTATTGCGAATGGACTGGGATTCGAGTTGATGATTTCGGTGATTGGAATGTTTGAGTGGTGAACAAAATGGAAGGATTTTGGAGTAGGAGCAGTCGCGGTGGTTGATTGGAACTAAGGTGAGGTTGTGGAGTTCGGGGTTGCAGCTGATTGGGTTAGCAGTGGAGGTTAAGGTGAAGGCTGCAGTGGAAGGTGATTTTGTTGGTCAGAGATGTGGTTTGGAGGTGATGAGGATGTAGAAGGAGGTAATGACATTTTTTTGTTTTTGTTTTGTTTGAGGATATGTAGTGGAGATATAGGGGATGTTGTAGGAGGTCGATGCTGAGGGTAGGAAGGAAGAGTGTGGTTTGCTGTTGTTTGCTGAAGGATAGCAGTGGTTTGAATGCAACAGTTGTATGTTGATGAATTATTGGTAGAGAAATGTTGTAGCTTGATGGTGAATAATGAATGCAGTAGTTAGGTTGGTGGCACGGTAGTGGTTTGGGAAGAAAGTAGGATGATGTTGAAATGTTGTAACTTGACGTTGATGTGATTAACAGAGAAATGAGATGATGTTGAAATGTGGTAGTTTCAAATGGAAGTTATGGGTTGTAAGCAGCACTGTGAGAAGGGAGGTGATGTTTTGGAAGTTGTCAGAAAGGTGAATTGGTTGTTTGCAAATGTGAGAGCAGTTGCACAAGTATGGGAGCATGGTATAGATGAGTTGTTGCTGCTGGTGGAGGTGGGTCAGTGAAGAGGTTGATATGTGTTTGATGTAGTAGAATGTATGGTTGTTGGGTATGAAGTGTGAAACAATGGGATGGTATGTATGAAGTATATGGGATGTTGCAATTTGAATGTTGATGTGAAGATGACTGTGAATGGATGTATTGATTGTCTGATGGTAGAAGATGGTGATTGAAGTAAGAATTGTGGATTGTTGGTGGGGTCGTATACAGGGGAGATTGACAGCAGTCGAGTAATTGTGTGTTGAAGCTTGGATGAAGCAGTGGGGAGGATGTCACATGTTTGCTTGTTTGGGTAGTGGGTTTGTATGAGAAAGGCAGAAAATGCAACAGAATTCAGAGAAGTGAAGAAACAGTGCCTGCCTATATGAATTGTTACGTATAAAATGTATGCAACAGTGATGGCACAGTTCTTTTTACTGTGCAACTGTTCTTTTTTTTTTGTATAAAACAGTGAAGAAAGTGCACTGCAAATGCAAGGAATAAAATATTTCTGTTTTTGAAATTGAGTATATGTTTTTTTTATAAAAGCAAATGCAAATGACACTAGAAAGCAAGCACACAATTAAAATGCAAACAAAAATCACACAAACACACAATATTTTTCTTTTTTTCTTTTTTTTTAAAATGCACACACACGAAAATTAAACAAAAATAATTCGAAGAATAGAAATTAAAATCAAACAATTCCCCGGCAACGGCGCCAAAAACTTATTCGTCGACGGAAATTCTATCGGTTTAGAAAACCATCGAACGAATTTAAATTAAAAATATGACCGCAAGCGCACGGCGTACACTTGTAGTACGTGACGAATACAGGTCGATCCGCAGGGAATTGATGATTTAAATTTTCTACTCAATCAAATTAACCAAAGTTGAAAAGTGTGAAGCTAAAAATGTAGAAAACTAGCAAAAGAAAATTGATAGAAAAATGAGAGTTAAATGACAATTTAGAGATAATTCCACTCTCTAGATCATATAGTTCAACAATTTATGAAATTATGATCTCTCTTCTTTGGTCATAAATGAGTTTAAATGATGTGTTTATTATAAGTATGGCTCATTTGTGCTATTAATTAGCTTAACATAAGCCATCAAACTATAACCCAACCTTTAAACCATTTTTAATTCTCATGAAAAATGACAACAAGTTGAAAGCAAAATCTATTTTAAGTATGGTCTATTAACTATTAATTAGAAATATAGACCATCAAATTTCAATTTCAACATTCACTTCTTTGCCATGATCATATTTAGATGAAGAGGCAATTTTTGTTTGTGATTGTTTAAGCATAGCCTATTTATTATGAACAACATAGACTATCAAATTCAATATGAAACAATAAATCACATCAACATTCATTTAAGCACAAAAGAGAGCAATAATTATCAAAATGTTGAAGCTACATGATTAGAGGCTTCATTACCCCTAAATTGAAGGGATTAGCCTCTCATTTGTGTTATCATAACAACACAAGTAGCTTGCAACATGAATGAAAAAGAAGAGGAAAAGAGAGCTAATTAACAAGAAATAAAACTAATCTACTTGCATTAAAATCAAACTACACTACTAGCATGAAAGGAAATAAACAAGAAAAGAAAAGAGCAATGTATTAAAGTTGCATAAAAAAATTACATAAAGAGAAAATGGCTAAGTAGCCATGAAAAGAAAAGAGAAGCTTTCTTTTATTTTGAGCCTAAAAACTAACTAAAGAGAGACTAAGGAAGAGCGGTTACATGAAACATAATGGGATTTTATACATGTGTTAAACCCTAATTCATATTTTTGGGGAATTCCCAAAATACCCTCTTAGGAAGTGCGGAGGCCAAGTAATCATTAGCTTCAAATAATCCTCATTTAAGTGTACATGAAGCCATTAATTCCATAAGCATGTGAATTAGCCTCTAATTTGTACATTAAGGTAGGTGGGTAGGTGGGGTCCTCCATTATCATGCCTTTGAATTATTTCCATCTTCATTTCTTTATCTTCACTCTTGTGCATGCATACATCTTCATGAAACCACTTGTATATGAAGCCAAATTCCTATAAAATAATATAGAAATTTCTAATTAAATTTTCTCAAATTAATATATGCACAAAAATGATCATTTTGCCCTTGGATGAAGATGAATATGTGACGATTTGAAAATAATATGAATTTTGGTTTAAACAAGTTAAAATACCCAATATGATCATTTATTTAATTTAAATAGATTAAATATGGTGGTAAAAATATGCACATTTACGTGCACATCAAGCATCTTGAGCAATATTGTGAGCATCATCTTTCTCCTCGTTTGCGCACTCGAGCTTAGCCTTGAGTTCCACTATCTCCTTTAAGGCTGCAAATTTATTACTTCCAGCCGTATCCCTCTCGAGTGCTATTTCTTGATTTCGATAATGCAACACCTGAACCATATCAAGATGGCTGGATTTCATCTCCTCCATGGTTTTGACAGTAGCATTAGCTTTTCCCTCGGCCTCTACTAGGGAGGTCTTAGAAGCCTCTAACTCGTTTGTCAAAGTATCGATAATTCTTTTATTTGAGCTTCCTGGTGTTTTAACTTTTCAATTTCCGTCGCGCGCTCGAAAGATACTTTTGACATTTTCTCTACTGGCTTTATCCATTCATGGTACTGCATGTGGATGTCAATAATGCGATCAATAGTCATTTTCTAAACATGGTCTGGGACCCCCTTCAGGTTAAGAGGAAAAAAGAACCCTTCAAAACATAGATTTGAAAACTCTTCACGAAGTTGTGCTACGCGAGCAGCTGGATTGACCGTAGGATCCTCAGTAGCGGTTTCGACTTCAGTACTTTCTTTGCTTGGTCTTTGGGCAGCATAATGTTCGCTATGGCAACGACGATCATTGGACCGCTGAGGGTGAGAAGGAACCAAAGGCTATGGAGGAACTAAAATGGGAGGGGGACCACGAGAGGGATCGATAGGTAGATCCCGACAATCAGTTGGCTTAACAGAACCCATTGGAGGAAGGGATCTCGATCTTGATTGATGCTTATCTTGGGATGGTTTATCCCTATCACCTCTATCTTGATGACCCCGGTCCCGACCAGAGCGATAACCGGAATCCTAATACTCTCAACTACCACCTTGATGATAAGAGCAAGAGCATGAACCAAACAAATGATAAGCATCAAGGTCATGCGGAATTAGTAGACCGGACAAAGAATCAAGCGGTAGACTTGAACGCTCTGACGGTTGAGAAGAAGATTCATCTTGATCAATCTTAGGAGCCACCGACGACTTGAGTTGATCAGAAAGACGGCTTTTTTGAAATTTATAAAGAAATGTTTTTTTCTCCTATCGAGAACCGAGGGCTGTGAGGTCTGCGAGGATTTGACCTCGACTCCAAGACCAGATTCGTCATCACTGCGACTAGGCACACCGCCTTTATCTCCTTCGACATCGATACCAGTGAATTCATGATAACCTATGGCTGGGGGATCGATTAGATCGGTTCGATTATCCCTTTGACTGACTACAGCCCAAGGTCTTATACTTGCAGTTTAAGCGACTTTAGTTATCCCTACACTGAGGCCCTCTTCTATCAAAAAAAAGTAATAAGATGTTCATCCATAAGTAGATACTCAATGTTCCTTTCTTCAGGCGGTGAATTTTTCAGAGTTGTGACCGCCTCCTCATAAAGATTACTGCTGGGTCGAGTGACGGTGCATATAAAAGGAGTTACTTAGTCAGGAATACGACATGAATATCGGTTTTCTGTGCTAATATAAAGATAGTGGATAATACTTACGTCTTGCCAGCCATTGTCAAGTGAAACCGGGTGGACAGCAAACGAAGAAACACTCTCTTTTAAAGGCGCTTAATTTGTTCCATGCGCCAGTTAGAATCTGGCACCTATTCGTAGACTCAAGAAATGTAAATGAAAGACTCCCTTTTCGTCGCTTGAAAGAGAATATGAACCGAATGTCATCGATGGTCGGAGGACGGTGCAAAAACTCCATAAATACCATATAATTACAATTGAGAAGAGCATAGCCGTTCTGATGAAGCTGCGCTGGAGCTATCCTTAAATAATGGAGAATTTCCCGAATGTATGAGTTAAATGGCGGGATGCATCTAGCCCATCACATGAACTTGTTGCACGTCGTATATCTTTTTGGGGGTTTATGAGCCATATCATTCCGCGATGGAACCAACACATTGTCAAAAGAAATTCCGTGCTTTACACGGATTCAGCGAAGAGAATCTTCCTTAATTTTAGAGACTATGGAATCAGCAGGGTTCTCCAGAATAACTGCATCCTCAGAGTTTCGGGAGCAGGATCGACAACTTCCAGTGGAAGAATGGGAACTGCATCAGAAATATCAAATTGAGGGTCTGGGCTCTCCGATTGCTCCGAATAATGACTAGAGGACGAACTATCAAACTCAGTTGGCGAACTTGATTCCACGCCAGGATTATCCTGTTGAGAAGTTGATCCAGCTGGCATAGCTGCAACATGCGCATAACGTCTAGAACCCATTGCTATTAAACTTATTAAAAATCATTATTTGATAAAGTAACATGTGCCCCCGGTGCATAGTGCAAGCTAGTGTGGTGTGGTAAAGTTCTATGTAATGCCGTAATAAGTTATATGAAAATGAAGACGGAAAAGATGATGAGACTTCGAGGTTCGAACGGAGTGACCGTCATTTCTGACTGTCTCGGTTGTTTCTCTATGTCATTAGGGAACGACGCAGTTAAGTTTCACGATCAATTTTCAACAAGTAAAAGTTCAATTTTAATGTTCAGATCATGGATGAGCTTCAAGAGTATGGCCAAAGGCATTGGTTCATGTCAAAGTTCAGATTTCATATATTACAGAATATGCGGTTCAAATCCAATATGAGTCATAAGCGTTCACTTAAATATGCAAGGCTGAAGCTCACCTTTAAACTCAAGTTCATTTGTTTGGATTCCATTTTTGATTTTGATAGTTAACAACCGACTGTTCAACCTAGTCAAACATGCCGATCGTTCACCCTATTCATTTTACCCAATCATCCGCATCACCCAATAGTCCGATCTTCACCGATCGTCCTCCATAACCTTCCATATCGATCGATATTTCCATGCCATCGACCGATCATGCCACTTTAACATTTCCACCTCAAAAACCTCTAACTCCAAAACATGGATGATTGTTCATAGACGATCGTTAAACACCCAAGCTTCAATGTCACTCCATAACGATCGGTACATCGTCACCATCATCCACTCTAGATTTTTCTAAGTCCAAGGTTTTGTCGATCATCCAAGAACAATCGTCGTGCATCGATTCGTATCATTTCCTTTACTCGACAATTTCATCTTTTACAATTCCCATCCTCTCCAACTTGATTCTGATCGAACGACTTCCCCAACTAAACTAACCTACATGAGATTCTCAACACTCAAAGTCTCGTACTCAAATTACAAAATATATGTGGATTAATCTACCTAAATTGAAGTCAAGAGAAGAGAAATGGATTCGATCCTAAGTCGAGTGAGACATGGAGGAACTAGAACGATGGTTATTCTTGAGGAGGAATCGATCTGGAGAGTTCGATCGTTCTTGGATCGGTAATAAAAGAAGATGAAGCGGTTCGTGTTTTTCTCTTTTAATCCCAAATGGAAAAGATGCGAAGTGAATGAGGGAATAAAGGAAATGACTAAGTTTGGGGGCTTATATATGTAGAGCGTATGCCTATCGTTCTTGGCCAATTTGAAGCCACGATCGATTAAGTTGCATGCTTTATACCGATCGTTCCACCCAGGCTTAGTGCCGATCGTTTTAAAATGAAGCCTGTGAATGATCGGACAAAAAAAAAGAATTTAAATAATGGTCGGTAGAGAGCATTTTTCATACAAATGTGTATATATATATATACATATATATAAGAATAGCGATCGACATTGATTGTTCATAAAAATTTCAAAACTTGACAATGACCCATGAATGTGTAACCGTGATCAGGAGTCAGGTACAAACACATATATATGCTAGTATACGTTTCAAAATTCAATTCTTTGAAATCAACAAAAATTGAATGTTCACCTGAAATTGACCGGAGAAAAATTTGAACCAAGTTGTTGAAGTTTAGAAGTCACCAGAAACAAAATAAGATAATCACCGACAAGTTGTGATCCCATATTTATACTATTGGAAATTGACCAATCGTCACGATGAATAAGGAAATTATGACCCTCGACAAGTAAACAATGCACTGGAAGGATAACAACTATTGATAAACCAGATGGATTTCTTTCCGACGATTCTGGCTTGCGACAATTCAAAGCACAGCATGTTCGCAATGAGACATACTTTGGGGGGAAAATGTTATCCTGCCTTTTGGCAAGGCTGTGATATCATCAACTTGGCTAGAAATGGATGGTTATAAGCCTTAAGAATCGATTATATACAACACCGTTGTGACGCCCCACATCTGTACTCACGCTAGCCAAGGACACTACGGGGTAATGCCGTCAACTAGCGCGAAGAATAAGGCTGTTGAGGAGCGACCATCCATGTAATTGCTTTGTGCGAGTGCAGATATGTCAGGTAGTATAACATGCATTTCATTCCAAGAGGAAATTCGACATACCGATTCAAACTCAAAGCTACCACACAATGGCTATGTGGACCTCAGAAACAAATATAGAAATAAACATAACACAAATCAGTCACAAATGTTCAAATCTCAAAGGCGGAAACAGATATGAATATAACACATAAAAGTGTACATCAGAGTAGTGGTCAAACAAGATCCACAATATCACAAAAGAATAGATACAAGCGATAGACAAAATAATAAGTATACACCAAGGAGTCTACATCTCAAATGTATAACAACAAAACTACAAATGTAATGTAGTAAGGCAAAAGTCAGAAGATGATCCCAAATAAGGAGTCAAGCAGAAGAACCTGTAACATCTCGGTCTGACCCGAGTATTATTTAATAAGAAAATAATAAACGGATCAGTCTAGCTATAATTATCATTAAAGAAATGAGATATAAACAGAGATATAATAAGAACGTATGATAATAATAATGTCATACCAGGACAAGTATGATTTAAACAACAACAAAATCATAAAATATCTCAAGAATCTCAAAGCACCAAAAAGAATATCATATGCTTTATTTTATTCACCAAACTACAAATATTGACAAACATATTAATGCCAATCGCAAAAGTTGGTGAAACACAAATTCTAGAAATCATCAATTAGAAATTCAGAAATCACAAAGGGGGGGGCCTATCACAAACGGGAGCATGAAAACTCACCAACACGTGTATCACAAACGAAACGCTATTCCATGGTCACTAACCATAAATTTTGAGCCGAATCTCCACAAACGGCCCGAAGACCACGGGTCGCTACCCCGCCAAATTGAATCGAAGTTCCACAAATGGGGATTGTAATCCCCAAACAACAAATAGACATCGCACATCGCTAGTCTAAAACACAAAATGATCATCATCGATCAATAAAAAGTGTCGATTACACAAAGCTAGTAAATATATGAGTTTAGCTTCATGTCCCATAACAACTAGCTTAACTTAAATATTTACGAACAAATTGTAGATTCCCACTCAAAAATTGTCACAAGAATTTCAATTGAACAAGTCCAAAAATTAAGCGACAAAGTAAACACAAGCGTTTCATACCACTTGTTTTGCTAAGCCGTTTAATTAGATTTTCTCATACGAATGAGGTAAAGGTTTGTATATACTAATAGATTGGAAAACGGTTTTGAAAACAAGCTTTATATTTAAAAATAGAGTTGAAATCAACTTTGTAGAAGAGTTTGAATATTTACTACTAGTATGAAACCTTTTTGTTTAGAAGTGACAAATCACAAAATGATTGTAGAAACAATTAATCACAAAAATCCACATTCGAAGATGTGAATTAAATCCAAAGAAATCGATACCGAATCCATCAAAAATGGATATTCTCAAAAATCCCGAACAAGAAGTCATCAAAGTCAATAATAAATGATAACAATAAATTGTATAATCACGAATCGATAAAAATTGGAACCTCAAGCTAAATAGGCAAAATAGGCAAAAACAAGTAGGTCAGTCGACTGGCCTTCTGTAGTCAGTCGACTGAACCAGAACCCGAAAGTTTTCAGACCCTACAGTCAGTCGACTTAGTGCAGGAGGCCAGTCGACTGGCTGTAGCTGAAATTGTTTTCCATCCTATCAAATGGAAGAGCAAACTCTCACCATTTGCAACTGGTCGAGCAATGGACTTTAGGGGCTTTTGCCAATCGACAACCAAGCCCTATAGGCTCTCCGATTAACCACCAAAAACATGTTCACAAATCAAAGCTATGCTTTTCAAAGTTTTGACTTCAAAACACCAAAAATTGAAATGTTCACCAAATCAATTCAAATCAAAAGCAAATGAATATGCACAAGTGTTAGGAATTCATACCTAACAACAAAGATAGCTATAGACATAGATGTGAGTTAAAGAACTCACCTTTAAACCCAAAAACGATGAAGGAGAAGCTTGAAAGCAAAGGGAGATCAACTAGTCTTCAACTTCAACTCAAGAAGCTTGAATCTAAGCTCAAAAGAAGAACATTTCCAAAGTTAGGTTTAGGAAATTTCTGAAATTAAAGAGAGAATGAGTTGGAGGAGATGAAGAGGAGGCTTACCAAAGCTTTTCCAAGAGTTTGGAGCAAGAGTTGAGTTTGCAAATGGAATCTAGGGCTTGGAATTTCTAATTCCTATACTCTTCCCCCATTTTCAGTTTTGCTTGGGTGTTTAAGAAAATATAAATGAAGTGAAGAGGAGAGGGGAGGACTGAACTAGGTTATAGAGTGAGTTGGGGTGAAACCCAAACCCAAAGCCCAATAGAAAATAGCAAAATTCAACTTACTCCAAATATACCGATGTTTATAATTAAAAAAGTCGCAAACACCGTGTTGGACTCAATGGAAGTGGTCTCGAGTCCCAATACGACTGTTTAGAAAAAGTAGCTTTTCGGATTTTAATCCGATTAACGATTCTACATTTAAATAAACTATTTAAAAATATACAATCGTAAAATATGCGGGTTGTTACAGACTCCCCTCCTTAAAGAAATTGCGTCCTCACAATCTTTAAGAAATAAATAAGAAGCAACAACAATAAAAGCATATCAACACAAAAAGAAGAAATTTGAAACAAAAAGTTCACCTTAAGGAGCACGAGAGAGCAAGTCCGGATGTGTTCGCTCGATGAATTCTCTGGATTCCCAAGAGCAATCCTTAGGATTTGAGGACCACTGAACTTTCATAAGAGGAACATCTTTATATCGAAGGCGTTTAACCTCCGAAGCAATGATACGAATAGGATTTTGCTTATAAGTCAAATTAGGCGATACTTCAATTTCTTCAATAACACCGGGCTCAAGAATAGAATCGGAATCTCGAAGGCATTTCCGTAGTTGAGAGACGTGGAATACGTCATGAATAGCAGAAAACTGAGCCGGTAATAAAAGGCGATAAGCCATGGAACCAATGCGTTCTGTGATGGGAAATGGGCTAATATATCGAGGTGCTAATTTTCCAGATTGACTGAAACGCACAACACCCTTCATAGGTGAAACATGAATAAACACAAAATCTCCCACAGAAAATTCTAATTTCCTTCTTCGATTATCGGCATAGGATTTTTGTATACTTTGAGCTTCTTTCATCCTATGACGAATAAGGTCAATCTTTTATGTGGCATCCCGAATAAAATCTGGACCTAAAACTAGCTTCTCACCGGCTTCAAGCCAACACGAAGGAGATCGGCACGGCCTTTCATAAAGTGCCTCGAAAGGAGCCATCCCAATACTAGATTAGAAGCTATTATTGTAGGAAAACTCAACAAGAGAAATATGATCTTCCCAACTTCCACCAAATCAAGAACACAAGCACGAAGAAGATCTTCAAGAGTTTGATTCACACGCTCGGTTTGTCCATCGGACTGAGGATGATAAGCGATGCTAAAATTAAGTTTTGTTCCCAAAGCTTTTTGAAGACCTTTCCAAAATCCACTAGTAAACAATGGATCATGATCGCTAACGATAGAAGTAGGAACTCCATGCAATTTAACAATTTCCTTGACAAAGAGTTTAGCCAAAATAGGCACGGTCCGATTGGACCGAACGGGAATAAAATGGGCGGATTTTGTAAGTCTATCTACTATCACTCATAGGCTATCATGGCCCGAACGAGAACGGGGAAGACCGTCAACAAAATCCATGGAAATTTGATCCCACTTCCATATTGGAATTTCCAATGGTTGTAATAACCCACCGGGCCTTTGATGCTCGGCCTTAATGAGTTGGCAAGTCATGCAACGCTTAACAAAGTTAGCAATATCGGATTTCATTCCATCCCAATAATAAAGTCGCTTCATATCCGCGTACATTTTACTACTACCGGGATGAATGGTAAATTTAGAATGATGAGAATCTTCTAAAATGTCTTTACGAAGATCAATAATATTTGGCACAATAAGTCTACCAAATTTTCGAATACCGCCTCGAGCATCAATATCAAAGTCTTTCAAACCTTCAATATCAATTGTATCCCTACAACTTTGGCTAAGAAGAACCAATTCGGGATTTTGCTTTTGAGCATCAAGAATTCGGTCTAAAAGAGAAGGATGAGCCTCAAGGCTACATAAGACAAGAGAAGAACATAAATCCGATTCACGATCTCGAATCTCACAAGTGGACAAAGTCTCGAGATCATTCCACTCGGATATCATCATGGAAACAACTGCTTGTTGCTTACGACTAAGGGCATCGGCAACAAGATTCCCCTTTCCGGGAGTATAAAGAATATCAAGATCATAAGATGCAAGAAACTCGAGCCAACGTTGTTGACGCAAGTTAAGTTTCTTTTGAGAAAATAAATACTTTAATGATTTGTGATCGGTGTAGAGAACAAATTTCTCTCCCAAAAGATAATGACGCCAAATTCTAAGGGCGAAAACAATAGCCGCGAGCTCTAAATCATGAGTGGCATATCTAGTCTCGGCAGACTTTAATTACCTAGAAGCATAAGCGATAACATGTTCCCGCTGCATGAGAACGACACCCAAACCACCACGACTACCATCGGTATAAACAATAAAATCTTGGTTCCCATCGGGAATCACAAGAATAGGAGCATCGGAAAGGAGTTCTTTTAATTTTTGAAATGCAGCTTCACATGTGTTTGACCAAATGTATTTAACTCCCTTCTTTATCAAATTAGTGAGGGGTGCGGAAATTTTAGAAAAGTCTTTTATGAACCGACGGCAATAGCCTGCCAATCCGAGAAAGCTACGAATCTCCGTCACACTCTTCGGTCTCTTCCAATTTTGAATCGCTTCAATCTTTGAAGGATCCACGGAAATTCCGGATTCAGAAATAATATGCCCCAAAAATTTCACACGAGATTGCCAAAAGTGGCATTTAGAAAATTTTGCTTTCAATTGGTTACTCCTAAGAGTTTCCAACACAATCTGAAGATGATTTTCATGCTCTTCCTCGGTTTTAGAATAAACAAGATTATCATCGATAAAGATGAGAACAAATCGATCGAGGAAATCTTTGAAAACTCGATTCATAAGGTCGACGAAATAAGCTGGAGCATTCGTCAAGCCAAATGGCATAACAAGCCATTCATAAGATCCATAACGAGTACGAAACGATGTCAAAGGAATGCTATCCTCTACAATACGGAGCTGATGAAAACCGGTCGCTAAGTCTAACTATGAAAAGACTTTAGCACCACTAAGCTGATCGAATAAATCATCAATCCGCAGTAAGGGATATTTATTTTTGATGGTGAGATCGTTAAGCTTGTGGTAGTCAACGCAAAGCCTAAGTGTACCATCAGATTTCTTCACAAAAATAGCTAAAGCTCCCCATGGAGAGGAACTAGATTGAATAAATTGCTTCGCTTCCAGTTCGGATAATTGTTTGCGCATCTCCTCATTTTCTTTATTGGACATACGATAAGGAGGACGAGTAATAGGTAGAGCTCCAGGGATTAGATTAATTCTGAACTCAATTGCTCGCTTAGGTGGTAATCCTAAAACGGGCTCAAATATGTCGGGAAATTCACAAACAATGTGAATAAGAGAAATAACATCTTCCTCATCATCATTATCATCATCATGAGGATTTAGAGAATACAAGGATTCTTTCGAATTGGAATCTGAATCTTTCAGAACTAAAGAAATCTGCTTAATAGATTGAGGATGCCGAAGACAAATGGTCCGCTCACGACATAGGACATGGGCTTCATAACGGTTATGTCAATCCATCCCCAAAATCATTCCGAAACCTAAATAACGCATGACATGCAAATCGGCACGAAAAGAGTAATCACATAAAATTATTTCGACATCTTTACACAATAAACTGAGTGTTGCGGATCCACCGACCGGATTCGCAATTCTCAAAGAAGTCATCAAGCGAATAACATTCAAAGACAAAGCATCAACAAGTTCTTTTGATATAAAAGAGTGAGATGCACCCGTATCAAAAAGAACTCGAATAGGAAGATCACGAAATATAATGATGCCATCAAGGAGAGAATGAGAAATACCTTGACCACGAGAAGTGTTTGTAGGGGCTTGTACAACATTTATCTTGCCCTCCTTCTTGCCTTGAAGTTTGGGACATGAAGATAAAGTATGACCCGAGCTCTTACAATAGCGGCAAGAAAGAGACTTCGGGCACTTGTTTGCATAGTGGTCCTTAGAACCACAATTGTAACATTCTCCACGACGAGATGTAGGAGTATTTGCTACCGGTGTTGCTTGCTTTCCCTTTTTGTTGGGATTAGGCTTGAATTTGAAAGGTCTCTTCTTGTTAATGTTTGGTTTGACCTCAGCATCACTATCTTTATCTGCCTCTTCTAGACGAAGAGCAATATCAACAAGTTGGTCAAAAGAAACTTCTAATTTCAGAAGTAATGGCTTTTTGAGGCTCTTGTTTAAGCCATACATAAATCTTTGATTTTTCTTCAATGGGGTATTAATGTATTCAACCCCATACTTTGAGAGAGATTCGAAAGATGCGACGTAGTCAGTCATGGAAGATTCACCTTGAACAAGGTCAATGAAGCGTCGAGCTAGAGATACTTTTTCAGCTTCCAGCACAAATTTTAATTCGAACCTTTCCCGGAATTGCTCCCAAGTAAGGTCCGCTTCAATAATTTCAGAGATCAGAAGCTCGTACCAGTCCAATGCTCTTTCTTGGAGCATACTAGAAGCCACTTGGACTCGATGAAGATCAATAAGATTCATGCGAGAAAAGATGCGGTCGCATGTTCGAAGCGAAGCCTGGACTTCTATAACGCTCTCAGAACCTTTGAATGGCTTTCCACCCAAATTGGTGTAATCACTGCACAAGCGTGCAAACCCAGATTTAGGGTGAGTAGGCTCCGGAATAGGTCTGGCAGCTTGAGAATTTCTCACAAGATCCAGAAGTTGCTGAGCAGACATAAATACTCCATTCTGAGGAGTACCACTAGATTGATCGGCGCTGGGACGGCCAGGTCTAACCATCTCTCTTCTCTAAGAAAGAAAAAAAAGGAGAAAAAGGGCTAATCTCCGAATGAATATCAAACAAACTTGATTGATAAAACAAGGCATCATAAAAAGAAATTGGATAGAACGGTACGAAGACTCGAATTAAATCCTATGGCACGATTCCTAAGAAAGACTTAGGACAATGATCCTTGCTAGATTATTCTATATTGTTCCGAAGTTTGGCTCCGATACCATGCTGTGACGCCCCACCTCTATACTCACGCTAGCCAAGGACACTACGGGGTAATGCCGTCAACTAGCACGAAGAATAAGGCTGTTGAGGAGCGACCATCAGTGTAATTGCTTTGTGCGAGTGCTGATATGTCAGGTAGTATAACATGCATTTCATTTCAAGAGGAAATCCGACATACCGATTCAAACTCAAAGCTACCACACAGTGGCTATGTGGACTTCGGAAACAAATATAGAAATAAACATAACACAAATCAGTCACAGATGTTCATATCTCAAAGGCGGAAACAGATATGAATATAACACATAAATGTGTACATCAGAGTAGTGGTCAAACAAGATCCACAATATCACAAAAGAATAGATACAAGTGCTAGACAAAAGAATAAGTATACATCAAGGAGTCTACATCTCAAATGTATAACAACAAAACTACAAATGTAATGTAGTAAGGCAAAAGTCAGAAGATGATCCCAGATAAGGAGTCAAGCAGAAGCACCTGTAACATCTCGGTCTGACCCGAGTATTATTTAATAAGAAAATAATAAACGGACCAGTCTAGCTATAATTATCATTAAAGAAATGAGATATAAGCAGAGATATAATAAGAACGTATGATAACAATAATGTCATACCAGGACAAGTATGATTTAAACAACAAAAAAATCATAAAATATCTCAAGAATCCCAAAGCACCAAAAAGAATATCATATTCTTTATTTTATTCACCAAACTACAAATGTTGACAAACATATTAATGCCAATCGCAAAAGTTGGTGAAACACAAATTCTAGAAATCATCAATTAGAAATCCAGAAATCACAAAGGGGGAGGCCTATCACAAACGGGAGCATGAAAACTCACCAACACGTGTATCACAAACAAAACGCTATTCCATGGTCGCTAACCATAAATTTTGAGCCGAAGCTCCACAAACGGCCCGAAAACCACGGGTCGCTACCCCGCCAAATTGAACCGAAGTTCAACAAACGGGGATTGTAATCCCAAAACAACAAATAGACATCGCACATCACTAGTCTAAAACACAAAATGATCATCATCGATCAATAAAAAGTGTCGATTACACTAAGCTAGTAAATATACGAGTTTAGCTTCATGTCCCATAACCACTAGCTTAACTTAAATATTTACGAAAAAATTGTATATTCCCACTCGAAAATTGTCACAAGAATTTCAATCGAACAAGTCCAAAAATTAAGCGACGAAGTAAATGCAAGCGTTTCATACCACTTGTTTTGCTAAGCCGTTTAATTAGATTTTCTCATACGAATGAGGTAAAGGTTTGTATATACTAATAGATTGGAAAACGGTTTTGAAAACAAGCTTTATATTTAAAAATAGAGTTGAAATCATCTTTGTAGAAGAGTTTGAATATTTACTACTAGTATGAAACCTTTATGATTAGAAGGGACAAATCACAAAATGATTGTAGAAACAATCAATCACAAAAATCCACATTCGAAGATGTGAATTAAATCCAAAGAAATCGATACCGAATCCATCAAAAAAGGATATTCTCAAAAATCCCGAACAAGAAGTCATCAAAGTCAATAATAAATGATAACAATAAATCGGATAATCACGAATCGATAAAAATTGGAACCTCAAGCTAAATAGGCAAAATAGGGAAAAACAAGCAGGTCAGTTGACTGGCCTTCTGCAGTCAGTCGACTGAACCAGAACCCGAAAGTTTTCAGACCCTGCAGTCAGTCGACTGACTACGGGAGCCAGTCGACTGGCTGTAGCTGAAACTGTTTTCCAGCCTATCAAATGGAAGAGCAAACTCTCACCATTTGCAACCGGTCGAGCAATGGACTTTAGGGGCTTTTGCCAATCGACAACCCAGCCCTATAGGCCCTCTGATTAACCACCAAAAACTTGTTCACAAATCAAAGCTAGGATTTTCAAAGTTTTAATTTCAAAACACCAAAAATTGAAATGTTCACCAAATCAATTCAAATCAAAAGAAAATGAATACGCACAAGTGTTAGGAATTCGTACCTAACAATAAAGATAGCTATAGACATAGATGTGAGTTAAAGAACTCACCTTTAAACCCAAAAACGATGAAGGAGAAGCTTGAAAGCAATGGGAGATCAACTACTCTTCAACTTCAACTCAAGAAACTTGAATCTAAGCTCAAAAGAAGAACATTTCCTAAGTTAGGTTTAGGAAATTTCTGAAATTAAAGAGAGAATGAGTTGGAGGAGATGAAGAGGAGGCTTACCAAAGCTTTTCCAAGAGTTTGGAGCAAGACTTGAGTTTGCAAATGGAATCTAGGGCTTGAAATTTCTAATTCCTATACTCTTCCCCCATTTTCAGTTTTGCTTGGGTGTTTAATAAAATATAAATGAAGTGAAGAGGAGAGGGGAGGACTGAACTAGGTTATAGAGTGAGTTGGGGTGAAACCCAAACCCAAAGCCCAATAGAAAATAGCAAAATTCAACTTACTCCAAATATATCGATGTCTATACTTAAAAAAGTCGCAAACGCCGTTTTGGACTCAATAGAAGTGGTCTCGAGTCCCAATACGACTGTTTACAAAAAGTAGCTTTTCGGATTTTAATCCGATTAACGATTCTACATTTAAATAAAATATTTAAATATACAATCGTAAAATATGCGGGTTGTTACAGACCGTGGACGATGGTTGGGAAAATCCGGACCAGGTCCAAATCGAGGTGCAATCAGTATGGAGCAACTGGCACAGCCCCATTAAGTTACATTTCAAATTTTATGACGATTGGAGTTCATATGCTTGAATTATGGACAAAGCAAAGAATTATATGGATAGATCAGGAACAATCATAAAACAACTCAAATTAGCGAAGATCGATTGATATCTCAAAATCCACAAGGCCAATCCACTTGAAACTTTCAAAGCATCAATATATTGAAGAGTAAAGCCCACAAAAACGATCACAGGTCAAAACCTTGAGATACAAAGAAGGTCGATCGTTCTAGGCCTATTATTCTTGCCGATCCTTCATAACGATAGATGTAGCTCAATGAATATTTCAAATGCGACCAAGGTTGATCCATATCTCGCAATCTACAACTCAGAATGACTTCATATTTTAGGGGCAAGTTCAAGAGGTGTGTGGGACCCCACAAAAATGATCACACATCATTTGGAGACCAAAAATAGTGATCGGCATAACTGTAGCCGATCGTTATGGTGGGCCCCTATGGACCTAGAGAGCCTTCTGCTGAAATCTTAGCGAAATACCCCATTATCTCACCCTATAAATATAGACCTTTTGGTTCAATTTCAGGATCTTTATGCTGCTTGTTACTCTATACTCCATTGTAATCAAGTGTTAGCTTTATTTTACTATTGTAATCAGATTCACAAGAGAGTAATAAAGGATAATCTTCAAAGTGGACGTAGGTTGATAACGTCGAACCACTATAAATTTCCGTGTCTCCGATTATAGCTTATTCTATGTTGCTTGCTAATTCACCTACTCAGTTTAATTTTTCTTTTCTTCATTTACTTCTCTACAAAAGCTATTCTCGAGTGTTTGTGACCAATTTAGTTGCAAATCTAAGAAATAGGAGAATTCATCATAGTGGACATAGATTTGAGCAAATATTGAACTAC
Source organism: Allium fistulosum (assembly GCA_030737815.1). Lineage (NCBI taxonomy): Eukaryota > Viridiplantae > Streptophyta > Magnoliopsida > Asparagales > Amaryllidaceae > Allium > Allium fistulosum. The sequence goes on along the minus strand of CM060903.1, from coordinate 503,985,863 downwards.
TCTATATCTTATGTTGATTATTTTAATTCCATTGAATACTACTCTCTTAATTGTATCTCATTTTACATTTTCAACCATGGTAGTAACTATGGCTAAAATCCACTTCTAACCATAATTCTAAGGTTGGTAAGATATCTAGTCAACATCTTGACATTAGAAGGAATGTCTACTATAAAACCACTTCATGATGTTCTCCTCTTCAAACACCTACTTGCTCCTAAAATGCGTTCACTATGATAACTAACAAAGACAAAATCGAGGCCGGTAATTTTGTCGGTTATAACACCAATGGTGGTGTTGGGGCCAGTATTATCAACTGCATTCCTAGCATGAGAAATGATAAATTGCTCAACCTATTGAATTGGATCACTAACATAGGGAAATTGGTCATGACCTGAATGGTTAACGTGCTCGGGTAGAATCCTAAGAAACCACCAACCATAGCCCGAGAGTCCCAATTACTATGGACAGGACCTCCCTTCCACCCATGGTTCTTAGTACTTTCAACATATTACATGACACTAAGGAAGGAGTCATGATCGAGACGTTGTTAGAGCTATGTCAGGGCTAACCCTACCCATGGTTCTTGTTACTTTCAACATATTGCATGCACTCCATGACATTGCTCACAATGCCTTACTGCTTGAACCAGTCCCACCATACAAGGATCATGTTGCTCGTCTTTCCCACTTCCCTTAAAGACTATCTACCTTTTAATAACTTAGGGTAGTGGATGAGAGGCATGATTTTTGTTTTGGCAGCCAAAGCGATGAAGGATGAGCTCGATTTGATAAGCCTAAGGAATTCTCTGTTCGCTTCCGATCCCAACAAGAAGCTAAAAGGCCTTGCTCCCATGAGAGGCAAGGCCACAACTCCAAGTCTCCTCCCGTGAATAGAATCAAGAGGTTTCTTACTCTTGTTCATTGTCACTTCTTACTATTTTCTTGTCGACGTTAAAGATATCCTTCTCTAACAATGCATGTTAGGATCCCTTCCCCAAAAAAGGGCCTTGCATCGTCCATAGGAGGCTAATGTGGGTTTTAAGAAAGAAATGACATTACTCAGGGAGTAGAAGCTCAAAATCCAAACTAGTAACCAAGGCAGCAAGGGCCTTCTGATGACAAGAATGGAGATTCTTTCTCTGATGAAATATTAAGAACTTATGTTCAGCAGAGATATGTTTTGTCTCTCATTTAAAAATATGACGGGAGCACAGATCCATCCGAATATGCTATGGATTTCAACTCCATCACCCAAGCTGGTCAACTCTCTGACAATGCCAATTGCCTCATGTTCCCTCTGTCCTAACCGAACCAACCTCCCATAGATTCTTGCATCCACAAGGAGGTAGCATCCAGTCTTGGACCAATTTGTATACCGACTTCAAAATTCACTTCTTTGCCTCTTCAACACGAACCATGATGGCTATTAAACTTTAAAACATATGACAAGGACCCATCGAATTGCTATGATCTAATGTTAACCAATTCAACAAGGAGTTAACCCAAGCTAGGGAGCAGACATTATAAACCCCGTAATTTTTCGTAATTAAATAATTAAATTAAAGGGGTGAAATCATAATTTTACATAAAAGAAAAAAGAGTAAATTTGGATATGAACACTACACCAAATAGTGATATTGCAACATTTTATATATGTCAATTTCCGACACTTATAGATGTTATAAACTACCAATAGTAAAAAAGTGTTAGGGTACCTAAAAAAGTGTTAGTAAAAATAAATAGTCATATGTATAAACATTGTAACATATTGGTTATAATTTGCAACACAAATAAGTGTTATACTAACAGGTAAACATGAAAATATTCGCTGAAAAATGGAGTGTTTCATAATTTTTTCATATGATATGTTTTGTGATGCTTCCCTCCTTCCCATCAATTTCCGGCCGCATAAAATTATTATTTTTTTAACTAGGGTTTCACGCGATCCCCAATTTCTTGACTTCAACGATGGCGAGTGGCTTCTTGTGCGGTCCTTGTTCTCCAAGAAACATTGAAGACAACTTTCTTTTCGTGGCTACGACATCGACTTCGGATTCCCAAACGCTTCCTCCTCCTCATCATATTACCCAATAACAGCGAGGAAATTTTGCAATATTTCATCAAGGCTAGTTCTCTCTCCTTAATTAATTTGATTTTTACATGCCCGTTATAAATTTTGATTGGATATGTTTGGTGTTCGAGCTTGTAGTTTTTAGATCCGAGGGTTATGTTGTTTTTTTTCTAAAATTGGTCGTGAATAATTGGTTTTCTGCAAACTTAATAATCGATACTGCAAAGAGCCTAAGTCGTTCATAGATCTATGGTATTGCCTATAAGGCTTGGTATTTACATGGATTGATCTTTAACTTGATAAACCGATGTGGCAGTTTGCACCTGTGGGCTGTAGTTTCGTTCTTGATAAAGCAATGTGCCTATAGATTTCTATGGAAATTTTGTAGAAATAAAAAAGGAACATGCCATTTGAATTATGAAATATAAATGGACATTGAAGGCTAAGATAACAGATACGTGTGTTTTGGAAGGTGATCAACGTTCAAAAGCATAGAAATTGACTGGCATGCAAGATTAAAGCATGATAACCATATCTAAGCAGGAAAATTTGAATTAGGTGACAAGGCTTCTCCAATGAGTTTAGCATAAGCACCTTCAAGTAAACTAACATGCATTACTGGGCGCTTGAAAGATGTTCATTAAATATCTTTACAAATTCCTTAAGCCGCTGAGTTTTTTGGTGCAAACTTGGATGAATGACAAAAAACCAATCAAGTTAGATAAAATAAGGTAAAAATATTTAATTCAAAATCACTGATCTTTATGTTATAATTCATCAAATTAGATCAATATAATAAATCGGTGAGACAAAATCAATGATCTTTATGTTATAACACATTGCTTGTACATTTTTATTTGCAAATCTATATACTACCTATCCCTACGTCAGCCGTCACCATTTATGTATTTTCTGTTTTTGTTTTTCCTGAAGCTTGAGAGTTAGCTCCATTTCATTTTTTTTACCTGCACTTCATTTTCTGTTATTTGTGCTTATTCCAAATCTCATCATCTATAGTTATATTTTGCAAAAACATGAACTCTGATTTTGTTCATTTTACCATTTCCTGATGCTTCTGAATCCTAAGCATCCAATCTTTTATTTTCTTTACCTCCACTTCACCTTTCCTCACAAACCCACCATACAGCCTCTTGTCAACATCTCAGTCCACTCATGCCCCTTCACCTTGCCTGCAGCCACCCTCATCCGCCATGGCCACATCAGCAGGCCCCTACCCCTCCCCTGATCACTTCCATGAGCCACACAATGCATTGCAGATTGACTATATTTTAGTATTTGTAGGATTAATGTTTAAGCATCTGTCCGTGCATGTCAGCATAATTTTTGGTATATGTTTTATCTTTCCGTGTCAGCCTTATGTATACATATTACAGAATAAGTATCTATTGATTTTTTTAGTCTTTCTATTCAGTAATTTTAAATATTAGTTCACAACTAGAGACCATCATCTTGCCCATGCCCCCTGATTCGCCAAGCCAACACCCGCTTCCATTCCCAATCCAAAACACCACCCTTCATTCTCTCTTTTCTTTGTTTAAATTATTTTATTTTATTTCATTTTTTCCAAATGTTATTCGCGCACTGATAGAGTTCATGGTTCATATTGGAGGTGTTTAAGTTGATCGTTGCCGTGTTGTCGTACTTTTGTCTCACCTGCTCATGTTTTGGATTTGAGTTATGGAAGCAAATAATAAATAAGCAAAATCACTGATCTTTATGCTATAATTCATCAAATTAGATCAGTATAATAAATTGGTTAATAAAAGACTTCAAATTTTTCACAAGGAAAAATAAGCAAATAATAAGTACAACTTCAATAACTTTAAACTTTTGTGGCTTCAAAATTCAACATTATGCAAAATACACTTGAAAGCAAGTACTGAGCTTTAATTCACTCAAAATACGTAAAGACATAAGTGAACGAGTGCAACGTGTTCAAGATTTTAAGCAATACGAAGGTATCTAACTTGTTGTGTCTGTTAGATTCAATAAAGTTACTAGTTAACTTTGTTATGGGTCTTCGTAATTGCAAATACGATTACAAACAATTGCAATTGAAAATATGTTGGGTTTAATTGACACACTGCTTATACATTTTTCTTTGCAAATCTATATAGCACTAATGTAATATTATATATTATTTTATTTATGACAGAACAAACGTTAAGAGGGTGGATTAAAAATCCACGTAGAAATAAGGATGAATATAAGCAAGGTGTTCAAAACTTCATCAACTTTGTAAAGCAACACTCACCACAAGATATCCAGTTATGTGCGTGTCCTTGTAAGAAGTGTAAAAACTCCAAAAAAATCTCAATAGAAACAGTTGAAAAACACTTGATAATTTTTGGTATGCTTTCGACATATGATGTGTGGTTCTTTCATGGAGAGAGAAACAATGCTACTGTACAAATGACTCATACATCAGATTCTGCCCAAGAGTTTCCTATTCAAGACCAAATGCAAGTAGAAGAGCCTATTGAGGGCGCTCTTGGAAATCTCGTTAATGATGCATTTAGAGTGCATGATATGCCACAGGCTAGCGGTGAAGTGAACTTTAAAGAGATAAAAATGTACCATGAATACAGAAGCAAAGCAAATGAGAAACTATATCCTTCTTGTGAAGATGGACTTACAACTTTAGGTGTAATGGTAAAGCTTCATAACTTGAAAAAAGAATTTAACTGGTCAGGAAATAGCATGATAGAATTGTTGAAATTATTTAAAAAATGTCTTCCAAAAGAAAATAAATTACCCGACAAGTATCCCACCATGAAAAAATGTTAAAAGATTTGGGAATGAAGGTAAAAAGCATTCATGCATGTGAAAATGATTGCATGTTATTTTGGAAAGAGAACGCTAACATAGTAGAATGTCCTCATTGTCATACACCAAGATTTAAAGATAAGGCAAATGTGTTAGGCATAAAAAAATGACAGCTCCACCGAGGAAAGTTCTAAGACATTTCCCTATAATTCCAAGGCTGACTTGATTGTACACTATACCGTGGATAGCTCGTAAAATGCAGTGGCATAAGCATGCAGATCCTTCTTGGAATTTCATGCGCCATCCCGTTGACTCGGCCGAATGGAGATCAATCAAATGTAAGTGGCCAGAATTTACAAATGAAGGACGTAATATATGGCTTGGTATCGCTAGTGATAGATTTAATCCGAATGGGGTTCTCTCCAATAGTTACAGTTGTTGGCCCTTATATATGATTCCTTATAACCTACCCCCTTCGTTATGCATGAAATCACAATTTCAAATGCTAAGTTTATTAATTCTTAGACCGAAAGCACCAAGTCAAGACATTGATGTATACTTAGAACCTCTTGTTGATGAGTTGAAGAAACTTTGGATGGAAGGAGTAGCTTCTTTTGACATGGACAAGGGAGAAATGTTTACAATGAAGGCAATACTATTATGGGGAATCCATGACTTACCACCATTTGGAAATTTATCTGGTTGCGTGACACATGGTTATAAAGCATGTCCAGTTTGTGCTATGGAGACCGAGTCCGAGTACATTGGTAACAAGGTTGTTTATCCAAAGTATAGAAGATTTTTGAAGGATGACCATCCATATATATTGGTAAAACATGGATGGTATAAGGATACCGAAGATAAAGAACCGCCAACAAGGTAAAGGGGACCATCCCTTTTGGAAAAGCTTAATTGTATAAAGTATTTTCTTGGAAAATTACCAAAGAATAAGAAGCGAATGATATTTGAAGCTACCGATAAAAGTTTCTTTACAGTTAGAGATGGTGACTTAGAAAAATTGTCTTGGTATAAGAAGTCAATTTTCTATGACTTAATTTATTGGAGTAGTCATAAAGTGCGACATACTATTGATGTGATGCATACCGAGAAGAATGTTGCATAGCATCTTATCAACTTAATGTATGACAAGGGAAATCAATCATCTAAGTTCGCATGGGACAAGATTCATAAAATGAAATGTTGTCAAGTTCTAAAAGATGCCAAACTTCCATCGTGTCTTGTGACAAGATTTGGTAGCCTTGTTACTATTCAGCCACCTACTTTGCACATAAAAACAACATACGAGTATCATATTTTTATGCAATACTTGCTTCCTATAATGGTTCAACATGCATATCTGAAGCTTCGTGAGTTACGACGAGCTATTTTACAAGTGAGTTTGTATTTTAACATAATATGCTCGAAAGTTTTAGTTCGAGAACATGTTCAAGCCGCCAAAGATATGATTTCCGAGGCATTATGTGTGCTAGCACTTTATTTTCCTACAGACTTCTTTGATATAAGTGTTCATCTTATGGTGCATCTAGCTGACCAAGCTTTGCTATGCGGATCTACAAACTATATATGGATGTATCCATTTGAAAGGTGAGATATTATTTTTACAAGGTTTGTAAATATTATTTCAAAATGACAATTTCTAAATATATGTGCATGTGTACATGTGTTTAGGGCTATAAAAGAATGCAAAAATATACCTAGTAATAAACGCTATATAGAAGGATTAATCGCTGAAGCATATCTTGTTTCGCAATCAGTTAGATATGTAATGGAATATATATGCCGAACCCACGTGATGGAAATCATAGTTCTACACAAGCATCCTTTTTAGATGATGTTGATAATATATATGAACGCCCCATCATTGAAGACAAATATATTAAGCTAACTAGGATGCAACGTGTTCAAATTCAAAGGTGGATAGTTTTCAGAATCGATGTTCCCGAGAGAGATGAACATTATAGGTATGAATTTTCTCCATATTATGATAAATACCGATGACATAGAATAGCAAATGTATTCACATTATAATATCTAATTTGTAGTGTATATCGCTTTTCTTGAGAAGGTGTGTCTCATGGTAAAAGAAAAGTTACCACAATGGAAAAAGTAGTTGTACAAACTGAATTTATTGATTGGTTGCACAAAAAAGTAAGTTATTTCAATATGAAAGTTGTAGGTTTTGTTCCTTTTATGTTAGTCATGCAAATTTGTTTGTTCCTGACAGCTACTAGAAGAAAAATGCATAAACACAATGTTGTGGAAATATGTTAGTGGTCCAAAGTGGGAACCCAAAAGCTATCTCAAGTATAGAGTGAATGGATATATATTCTCTCCTCAACATTATGATGGCACTCTTTTAACCCAAGATAGCGGTGTTTGCATGGATACAATCACCACATTTGTTGCAAGTGCAAAAGATATAAATCCTACAGATGATGACACTACTTGGTATGGTATCATTAAAGATATCATAGAAGTCGATTATTATGATTCTCAACATGTAGTATTCTATTGTGATTGGATAAACATCGCGGATAAGACAAATGGTTGTAAGATTTGTACCGATTCACATTTGTTGATGGTGAACTTGAAAAAGCTTAAAAATTCTAATGGAGAGTATGATGAGCCAGCTATTCTAGCAACCGAAGTAGGTCAAGTTTTCTATGTGAAAGACACTCAAAATCATGATTGGTCCGTTGTTCGACGTTCTCCGAAGCATATGACAGGCAACATAGATGACTACACAATACCGACCGATTTTCAGTCTGTTATGAAAGAACAAGCCAACTTAGGACCATTATTGAATTATGTTGAAATGAAATAGATATCATTTTGAAATGAATATTTGTGTTGTTTGATATACTTGGTACTTGGTAAACTAGCATATGAGTTTATGAATGTACATGCTCATGTTATTTGATATATTTTTATTCACATTTTACTCCAAAACAGTCAAGGCCTGGGCTATTGTTTTCACTAATTTAGAAAACTTCTTGTTTGATTTCATCTAGGCTTATGTTTGCATCTAATTTGCTTCTTGCATGCTCTGTAAGTACCTTTTGACAAATGATGTTTGGAAAAGTGCAATTTGTATTTTCAGCTTGTACATTTATGTGAATAATTCTATTATAGTGCCATGTATGTCTTTGTCTGCTGTAATAATGTTGCCTTGGGAATTAATGAGATGTTTCATATATTTTTTTTGTTTCTAGTTGAACATAAATTATGTTCATAAAAAAATTGTTACATGCTCACCTTCAATCATCCACTTTATTTATTATTTTTGAATTTAAATAGTGTGATTGTGCATTATTATCTCAAGCTGAAATAAACTGTCTTTATAAGCCTGAACAACAGCAGCAGCATTAGACTGGTCTGACCATTGCTGTTGTAAAGGTTGTTGTTGTGTATTCTTGCATTGTAAATAATACATATTTTTGCTGAAAATGATGATAGAGGTATGTACCGCATCATTACTACTATAATTATTGAAATGACATTTTAAGTTTCATTGTATACTAAAATCTTCATTATGCAGGTCTAAATGTCAAACAATTACAATGGTAGTGCATCTAAAGGTACAAATGCAGAGCTTGAAGCATATAATCCTCCTCATACAAGTGATAAAAAATACTTAATAACTGTTGATCTTGAGGGTATTAAAGGGAAAGATGAAGCTAAATGGAGCTCCAGATGTGGAGTCCTAATTCGTTGTCATATACCGAGGCTATGACATGTGGAGAAATGTAGATGATTATTACAAGAACATTTTATGGCAAGAGCTATTGGTATGTCACGAATTCATCTTATTTAGTCATAGTCATTTATGTTTTGCACAAGATTTATCCTTAGAACTGAAATTTATTTGTTAAACAGAATGAATTTGACATGGTATAGATCCCGATCTAGCTCGACCAATTTTAGAAAAAACTTTTCCATGATATTATCGTACGATAAAGTCTACTTTGCGAAATAAATTGCTCAGAGTCGGAGGAACCACAATACCCAAGAATATTGCTATTACTAAATGTCACGCGGACATTGA